>JAWZSL010000020.1:2687500-4031250 GCA_034769285.1 Lutjanus argentimaculatus | reverse complement strand
AGTCAAATGTCACTTTCTCAACCAAACTCCACAGGTGAATTTTACAGTAATTTTACCTCACAGAATATGGGAGCTGCTGGTCTACAGCTGCCTCGATTGCTTAGTTAGCTTGTGTTATTGTGCGACTTTGGTGTTTTAAAAGGTGAGTTTGGATTCACTGAAGTCACACAGTAACACAAGCAAACTAACAGAGTGGGCAGCGGGAGACCAGCAACTCCTGTGTTCTGTGAGGTAAAATGACTGATTTTATCAATGGAGTTTCGCTGGTTTGGAGTGAGGTTGCAAATTTTGTCCATGTTCCTTAACCGATAGTTACAAACACTAATAATCGATTAATCATTAACAATTAATAACAAAAAACACACTTTTTCTTGTTTTTTTCCTCATTTTTATTTTTCCCTTTTTTCATTTTAAGGTAAGTTTCCTTATTCAACAAATGGCTGACAGACAAAACAATATCATCTAGACTATCAATTAATTATTGATTAGTACAGTTTAATCTGTTAAATTCTTGACAGCGATTGATTAATGATTAATTATTAACATCCACAGTTTGGAGAGAGCCATATTTGGCTTACGTAACAGCGGCTTCCTGTCAGAAAAGGCTATCAGAGGGGAGAGTAAAGCGGTGAAAATATTCTAAAGATAATGTGAACTATAACTAATAGCGTTTTTTTTTCCGGTGGACCTTTTTTAAGTGGCTAAAACACCTTTTGCCGCTGACCCCGTCCACAGCCGTACATTGCTTTGCTTCTGCACTTGTACTCTTCTCTACTTCTCCAAACTGGGGGCTCACCGGCTGGCATCTATTGTGGGTAATACACTGACTTTAAGTACCTCATACAACCCTATCTCAAATAATCTGAACTATCCCTTTAATTTTTCAATGCATTTTTCACAAATGTCTGACATTTGGAAAGACGTAAATCAAATACCACGTGTGTTTTTGTAGCCATGAGGTAGAAATGCTTTAAAGAAGAACTTTTAGCGTCCATTTAAGGAAAGATTTCCCAAAAAGAAAAAAGAAAAGAAGAAGAAGAAAAAAAAAGCTAGATTTAAACACCATGTAGAAAAAGGTCAAGACACAAAAAGAAGGACCACAAAACACGTAACAAACAAGCGTAGCATTGACCGGTGTGTTTCAAGTCGTTTGTTCGTCGGCTGTGTGGAGAGAGGACGCCTGTGCTGTTGATGTGTGCTCTGAAGTGCATTAGTAGGTTTTTCTGTCTAAAGGGACTCTCTCTCCAGAGGATTTGCTGACAGAAGGAATTCTGGTACAGATTGTTTTGAGGGTGGTTTTCTGACGGACCACTCTGCTTTCCCCTTGTGCTGCCGCCACACTGCCTGGCTGTCTTTCCTTTCCATCAATTTTGCTGACGCTCAGCAGAACTTTTTCCCCCCACATCAGGTGCTGCACTAGACCAGAGATAGCAACACGGAGTGGGCCTGCACATACAGTACGAAGCTCCTACTTCAACACTGATATTATAAAAATTCAAAATAATAAAAAAAGCAGGATGTACAATAAAAGTGTGAGATAAATGAAATCTCCTTTAGGATAAATATCAGACAGACAAAAACAAAACAAATCAAGCGTTGCCAGTGGCATTGATACATTTCAAAAGAACATCACACACAAAAATGCTTTAGTGCACATACATTAAACTATCTTAAGCACTCCCATGTCACAACAGCAGAGCTAAAGGACAGCGTCTTACACGGTGACAAGGAGGAACAAAAATACATTCCAATGCAATACAATGGGTGACATATAACCCTCGGGTATGAAGGACTTTTAAGACTAGTGCCAAAATTTCCTCACTCATGTTACAAAGCTTTTCAATCAACAGAAGGATGTATCCAAATGCATTTAGATTACGTGCTTCGTGCCATCAGTGTAAATATAGTGAGAAATAAAACTGACAATACAATTACAGATGAGAAGTAATGGGTTTGAATTGGATTAGTTAGTCTGGGGCGGTCATTTTGGATCATTAAAATCAATTTTCTGAGTCTAACTTGATTAAAATAGAGTCCTGCTAACTATATATACGCCTGCTGGTTGGACAGTATCATGGCCGCTATAATAATAATACGAACTGCATTACAGCGATGTCAATCAATCAGAATTGCTATCATCAAATGACCTCTGACCTCTGGCAAAAACAGCAATTTAATCTTGATTTTCTGCTTTCCATGCTAAATTATAGACATGTATGTGCTGGATGAATGACCTTGCCTAATTTAAATTATAGGAGTGGTATCCCATTCTACAGCTAATCCAGTTCAAATACAGCGAAACAGTGTGAGTGACAAGGCAACTTTGCAAAATCCATATTTCCATATCTAAGTTGTGATCAAATCCGACTTAAAAACAAGGACGATATGTTGAAATAGCTCCCTTGATCCTGGTTAACTCTTATAAAAAAACTGATTTTCCAACATTTCTGTCTGAAACCGTCTTGAGTAAATTAGACCAAACAGTCAAACATTTAATTTGAGACCGACACAAAGAGATAAATAAATTGTCTTTGATACGACTGTGATTTATAGAATAGCTCAACATTTTGGGAAATACACTAATTTACTTGATACCACTCTCATTCCTGTCCGTACAATACCAGGCTACAGCCAGCAGCTTAACAGCACATAAAACCTCAAATTGTTGTTTTTATACTTCAGTTTTCAGAGGGATCAACCAAGCAAAACACAAAACAGATTTTGTTCCCTTCTCACAGCCATCTTATATGCCAAGTTAAGCTAACTGGCTGCTGGCACCAGCTTGATCTTCCCATTTAACTCTTAGTGAGAGAACGAATAAGGCTGAGTTGCACCAACAAGGGTTGATTTTTAAAGTTTATTAAATCATGATTTAACTTTAAATTATGTGCCAGACAAAGACTAAATTTAAACTTCAGTTTAGTTTATTCTGTTGCACCAAAACATTAAACTCCAATTCAAAATGTGAACCAGTATTAACTTAAATCTTACACTTTAGGACGTTTAATTTTTAAATATTAATTCTTTTTAATAAGTTTTTAGCTAGCTAGCAAACAATGTAACATTTTGTTAAGGAACACTGACAGCACTCAGATTTATTTATTAATTTATTTTTAATTATGTAAGTAAGGATCTGCATATTGATTAAACTCTAATTTCAGTTTACATTAATACATTTGAATTAACTAAACTATTAAAGCAGTCTTTGTTGTTGCAACCCAGTCTAAGAGCCAAAGTTTCTCCCAAAATGTTGAACAATTCCTTTAAATTTTTGGAGGTGTTTTTAATATCAAGTCCGTCTACATCTGAGAAAACACGATAAAATGAGCCGATATTTTGCGCAGAAGTTAGCTGACGAGCTGATGGAGCCCCCATGCAGCCTAACCATATAGCCTAGCTCACATAATATAAACAATGTTGATTATGGTTGTTTTAATAAATATACAACTCCCACCACCCCAACACCTGCCCGTCTCTTAAAGCCCCCAAATAACAAAGCTGGGCAACACAGTTTGAAATTTTTATATGAACGATGGAAAAAAAACTTCAGGATTGGTCAAGTAGAAACAGGTAACTAAAGCACCTGCTGTGAGGACAAAAAAAAAAAAGAAATAATGTTTTTACTCTCACTATTGATTATGTTCCATCATCCAGAACATATCTAGTACATTCATTGTCACCTCTTTGCTATTTATCCTAGCCAGCTGAGGTACACCTAACACTGCTTCGCTAAAACTGCCAAACCCCCTCGGATTCTCCCATCAGATTTTAGTGCTTTTCGTCAAAATATCTTGAGGTACTGTACAATTCACAAACGCTTTCCTGAGTTTTGTTTGTTACGTTTGTTTGTTTTGCAGACACAGGATCAGAAGAGATGAGTGTGAGTCAGGGCCCAGACTACTGCCACCCTGATGGATTACTGCTCATAGCAAGACAATAAAGAATGATTGACCACCACCAACTGTCAATCTCTTGTTTTTCAGACTCGCTGCTGAAGTTTTAAAGCTCTTAATAATCATCAGCTCATGCCATGAATGTAGATTGTGAGGCAAAGGAACAAAGAAAGAAAATCAGAAAGCACCACTTCAGGCACTTGGATAGCCAACTAAATCTCAAGAACAAGAACATAAAGATATATACACAGACACTGGGGCGTCTCTTCTGAAGCCAACTTGCTTGCAATGTGTAAACAATGCCTGGCTTTCTGGAGTGTCAAGCATTCAAATTAAAACTCTTGCTCATTAACTGCAAAACTGCCAGTTGTCTCATCAAACCAGGTCTCTCAGTGCGTCTAAACCCTGCTTGTGAGAACTCAGTGGGCTCGTGTTGGCCTTCTGTGTGCCTTTCCCTCCAGCACAATGCTTCTGCCCTGAGGGGAGGAATTGTGGATGCCTCTTTTTCTCAAGGGCGGAATCTATCTTTTCACTGGCTGCAGCCGAACATTTTGTTCCACTCAGTGTACGTGTCAATCTCTTTCTGCGATATACTGGCTTGGAATTTACAAAAGACACTCTCAAAGTCCTGGTAGGTGAGGGGCCTGACCTGTCCCCTGGGCATCATACCCGACATGTCCATGCCCTGTGCGGAGACGTGCAACAGACCGACGAGGGCCTCCTGGCAGAGTCTGGCCAGGTCCAGCCCGGAGAAGCCCTCGGTACGCTGGACCAGCAGCGCCAGCTCCTCCTCGCTCAGGCAGTATTTGTGCTGAGATTGAGCCAGGAGCTGGTTCACGATCTGGTGCCGGGCCGTGCTGTCCGGCAGGGGCACAAGGACCCTCCGGGCAAAGTACCTGCGCAGCCCTTCGTCCATGTCCTGGGGTCTGCTTGTGGAGCAAACCACCAACACTTGGTTGCCTCCGTCCTCGCCCGAGCCCATGAGAAGCTGAGTCCAGCTGGGCGAGCAGCTCCCCCTTCAGCCGGTTGATGGGACTTTCTTCACTGAGGTGGGCTGACAGCAGCATGTCCACCTCGCTAATGAACAGTACTGAGGGCTGCCGGCAGCGCGCCACCAGGAAGGACGCTCTGATTATTTTTTCTCCGTCTGCCAGCCACTTGGTGGCCAACGTGGAGCCGCTGAGCTGGAGGAATGGTGCGCCCAGCTGGCTGGCCAGGCAGCGACCCAGCAACGTCCTGCCGCTGCCCCTGGGGCCAAACAGCAACACGCAACGCGGGGCCGGTCCCAAACTGCTGAACATGTCCGGGCGCAGGATGGGCCACAGGACCTCCTCCTTCAGGGTCGCCTTGGCCAGTTCTAGTCCTGCAATGTCGCTCCAATCTACTGGGGGCCCCTGCTGAACGATTTCAGAGGTAACCATGTCGAGGAGGTGAGGGTCACTGGTTTTTAGCTGCTCTTCAGCAGGCCGGGAGGATGAAGTGGACGAGGAGGAGGTAGGCCCAGGTGCTGAGTGCGATAGGTGGAGACGGTGATCATCAGCACCTTGCTCGCTTAGGGACGGGGAGGTGAAGCTGACGAGGGAATCTGCCGAGCGGGAACCCCCCAGGGTGGAGGAGACATAGGCGGGTGGAGTAAGTGGCCCACCTGTCGCCTGGCTGCTGTACTTCCTCTGCTGCTGCTCAGAGGACATTGTGGACTGCTTCTGAGGATTAAACGGTAAAGACGACTTCTCAGCACTTCTGTCAAACCCACCACCACCGGTGGCGCTGTTGGAGCCTCCGTTTGCGCTGCTGCTGTCTGCTATCCTGTACATGGGGCTCTCGGCGGAGCTCCGAGTCTGGCCGTAGCCGAAGTTCCCATAAGTGGAGTCTATCTCTCCTTGGCCTGTCATGTAGAAGGCTTTCCTCTTCAGTGAGTTGGAGGAGCTACTGTTGAGAGGGGTGGGGGCGATTGGGGTCAGGTTGTGGCTCTGGTATGGGTATCCAGGTAAAGTCGAGGAGGGGGGAAGGGGCGTAGGTGCTGCGATGCCTGAGGGGAGGTACGAGGAAGGCGGGGGTGCTCCCCCAGGGCTGTAACCTGGCCCGACTGAGCTCTGCGCCGGGTAGCCTGCTGGGGGGTAATTATAACTAGACAAGTTGGGGGAGCCTCCGTTGTAAGCTGGGACTAAAGTGGGGTGGGAGGGCGGAGGAGGGGGTGGCTGGAGGAGCCCAGAGCTGTGCAGCGGGGAGGGGAGTGCAGGGGCGGGGGCAGACTGGGAGCTGTAACTACTGTGCAGGTAGGAGCTGCTGTACGCGGGGCCGTATTCCTGAGAGGGCATGGAGGAGGAGTGGAGGGCGGTGGCGGTGTGGCTCCCACAGCTGCTGCTGGAGTAGCTGGGCTCGCTCAGGGTGCTGGAGGCCAGGCCCGGGGAGCTGCACATGCCAGACACCACCTCTGAAGCCGCCGCCACCCCTCCCTTCCTGACTGAAACCCCCTCTGGGATGCAGCTCATGGGATAGACACCATCCTGCCACGGCTCTGATTCACCTTTCCGGCCGTTCATCACCCCCGGGACTCCAGGGGCCTCGGAATAAGAGCCCGGCATCTCCAGTATGCCGGAGTACTTCTCGGCATACTTCTTGAGGAGGTTGGAGGCGGTGAGGGCGGAGATGTCGTCATTGGCCCACGCGTACTGGTAGGTGGCCGAGCGCTGCAGGTGGCCAGGCACCGCCCTGTAGGCCTCGGCCTTGTGGGCTGGCGAGCGTGTAGTGGAGGAGATGTCAAAGTGCTGTTCGGCCCACTGGCTGTGCTCTGGGGTCCACTGCATCTTTAAGCCTGAGAGAGATGGAGACACAGACAACGAGTGTGAGCACTAAATCATTTTAGCAATAATTAAAATGACAACACCTTCAAATTGCCTGGGACGGAAGGTGGTCAATTAAAAAGGTGATATTCATCTGGCAGCCTGTTCCCTGAAGGGACCCCTTTTCTATCATTGAGGAAACTGACGACCCCAACTAAGTGATACATATTTCATATTATATTGAATGCATAACAATAACAGTACAGAACAAACGGTACAATCAACCCAAACAGTAAATGAAATAACTGCACCATGTTCGCGTAAAACAAGTGATCTGGATGTATTTTGAGCAGATTATTTCCTCTGAATATTGCATCAGAGATGAGTTTTCCTAATATTTTTCAGAGGTTTTGATAGAATTCTGCCTGTAGTATGTTTTTTTTTTTTTTTTTTTTTTTTTTTTAACAATCATACATACTTAATAGTATTCTCTTGACAAATTCACTGCTTTCCTCTCCTTGATGCTGGGTCATTGTTTTCTTAGCTGTTGTCTGTTTAAACGGCATATTTCTTCTAATGCAGGCTAATTCATGTTTAATACATACACACATATTTTGCTCTATTTGTGTTCTCATTCAGGGCGATAACATATATTGTTAAACTGTAAAGTATCGTGCTAGTGCCTCCATCCTTTACCACAAGTGTACACCTCTTCTAAAGGATCATTGTATAAAAAAGTGTATTTATTCATATACTAAATATTTTGCATAAGGAATATTTGCATATATATGTATATATATATATATAATATCAGAATTTCTTTACTCTCTAATATCTAATATAAAAGCATCAGCTGGGCCCTAGTTCAAATATCTGAATTGTGTAAATAGCAATTTAATGTAGCTTTCTTCTCAGAAATGAATGAAGGCAGATATATAGCCTTACTGTAGCTTTAAAAAAAAGGGGGCCTTGCAACCAACCATAAAGCTTTGGCGACCCTTAGTAGGGGTCGAGACCCCCAGGTTGGGAACCTGGAGGCTTGTTTGGTGTAGTATGTTTATTTTTATTTCTTCATTTTTTTTCCTGGTTTTGTGTCCAACTACATGAGATGTTAATTTCTACAGATCATAAAGAGGGCAGGAGGAATGTGTGTCTGCAGGTATAGCGCAGCGGTACAGGGGGATTGTGGGATGGCTGGTTACGGCAGCCTAATGCACCCTGGCCAGACCAATAAGACAGAGGCATTGAGGGTCACTCTATAATCCCCAGCTCATCTGAGGTGGCTGGAGATGGGTTTGAAAATGCGCCTCGCCGAGTGCCACAAAGCAACACACACACACACACATCCACCCCCCTCTGCTCACGGTGCTTTCATCGAACACACACACACACACACACAACACACACACACACACACACACACGCTCAGACACACAGGCGTTTAAAAAAAAAAAACTATCTCTGCCTGCACTCAGGCGTGCTGACGTGCACATGCGCACACACAAACGCTCACATCCACTGACCCAGACGGACAAACACAGGCACGCACACAGCAGCTGTAGCGAGCAATGAATTACAACACATTGTGTCTCAAGCTTAGTTCCTGTCTGCACAGCTCCACCTTGACCTCTCTTCTCCACCGTTCTCTTTACCTTTCTGTCTGCCTCTCTTCTTTATGCCTCCCTGCCGCCTTGTCTTTCCTCTCACTCTCTCCTCTTTGCTTTTCTCTGTCGTCCATTTTCCACCTCCCCTCCTGCTAGATCCTCCTTTATTCCTCTTCACCTCCTTTTATTCTGACTCCATCTCTTTCGATATATATCTCTCCTTTTCATTCCCTCTCTGCTCTTTCTTCACGGCCACCCCTCCTCTTATTTACTCCCTCTGCGCTTTGCTTGCTTCGCCTCTTCCTCCTCCCCTCCCTCCCTCCTTGCTCCATCTCATCTCAGACACACTCACCTGGCTCTCCCCTTTATTGCCTCAGGAGGCTGGAGAGCCACTGTTTCCTTTAATCCCAGCCAATGCCATCTGCAAACACTGACAGTCACACAGCGACTCCATCGTTGTCTCACTATCAAAGCCGTGGCGCTATCAAAGGCTGGACGGGGCGTAATCACAGCAGCCGCACGGCAGATTGAACCCCGTTTGATTTGACTTAGTGCACACAAATAAAGGATAATATCGGTGTCATTTAGGCTGCTTCCTCCGACTTATTGACTGGCAGCGGTTGCATGTAGAGCTCCACAGTTGGGGGTCTGGTGAGCAATGCCTGCCTCGGAATTGGTTTATGTGTGTGTTTTTGTGCTTGTGTGAGTAAAGCAGGCATGCACAATAAAATCCATTCATGGAGGAGCAAATCTTCCCTTCCTCCCATCCATTTATGCTACTGCAAACACAGACATGCACACAAAAAAACACCACATACACGTTCACACTCTCTTGCTCTCTTTTTCCGAGGCCCTGTGTTTGTTTGGTAACAACACAAGGAGGGGAGGGGGGAATCCCCAGACTCCTATTTCCTCTCTGATTCTCCTCTCTAGCCATCTCTCGGCAGACGCCAGTGGCTAATTAGCAGAATGGCGATCTGCTAATTGTGTTAATTTACAACATTTTAGCCGAGGGGAGTCTAGCAGGGGCTGGCAAAGCCTGTCACCCTCCCAGTGTAGCGAGCAGGGGAACGCCTCAGACAAAGAGCCGAGCGGAGGAAAGTTTTGTATTAGCTGGGAGGCTCCTTTAATATTGAGAATATATTAAGTGGAAGCAGCGCTATAAAAGGGCAGTATTTCAAGGAGAAAATTACAAGTCGGGAAAACTGGACGAAGTAAGAGGAAATGAGGCTTCAGGCCAAACACATTCCTTCAATAGCAGCTTGGTTTGTACACACTATTAAATTGTTATTATTGCTTTTTTAAAGATAAAAATGAATGGAGATACATGTAAGGATCCATAAGAGGACATAATATGTCAATTTGTCCAATAGCTGGCAGGTACGCTGTCCCTAGTACTATATAATCCCCACTCAGTATGAAAAAATACTCATAAATAAATAATACCATGACTGAACTGTTGAACTGTGTAAATCAAACATTGTTTAAAGTTATGTTGTTCTCAGGATTGTGTTCTCAAGCATGCTTGTTCTGTAGCCGGAAGCAAAACGCTGGTTAGGCGGCGCACATGCAGTCTTTACTATTTCTACATTCACTCTTTGGCATTAATAGATAATATATACTGTAGCTGAGGAGAAAGTGGAAGGCACGTGGCCAAGGCTCTAATCCAGACTCAGCCGTGTCTTCAGCCATCAGTATGTACCTTCTCCTGCTAATCCACAGTCCACAACCCCCGCAACCCGCTCAATCTGATTCAGAAACTACAGTCGCTGCACGTCTTTTCACAGTGTCTGGTCTTGGAGAAGACTGCCTCACTGACAACGGGGTCAGTCCACCATGTGTCTCCTGAATCCGCTGCAGAAATATCCACCTTCACATGTCATATAATGAGGCATTCAGTAACTATTCATACAGTAATCTAATCACTGGCCACCACTGTTGAGCAAGGAATGACAGTTGTGTTGTCAAGTACTTGACCTTTGGCCCTTAACATAATAATAAAGTACCATTTTTATAGTGCAGACTGGATTGAAGTGGTAATTTACAATAATGTTGACATGAAAATGGATATATTAATATATAATTTCCAAGAATATGGCACTTAAATGCTCTCTTTGTTGCAGACAGATATTTACTAGAGAGCCAACAAGGGTTGCAGCAGTATTGCAGTTTCATAGTATATATAGGGTATGAAAATTGACAGTTACAATGTACATTTGGTTATCCACAGTAGAATTTTTTTCTGTATTTCCATAAAAAAGTTTCAAGGTTTCATGTCTGTAAGGAAATATTGTTTTGTCAAATTATAATGTCTTTGCTCAACCCCAAAACATCCTTTTTTTCATCCATTAAGGGTCACTGTAACTGATAAATGATTGTGTAATACCACATACCACGATGCTGTGAAACTGTGATTTTTTCTGAGACAGTTATTATAAAAATAATGTCAGAATGTCAAACAATTGCAACTCTAAATAGGCAGACAGTTGGCTGGATTTGCCTAAAACCTTCGCACATTCATTTCCTGTGTTTTATTGTTTCTGTAGTATGGTAAATCAGCATTATGGGACAGCAAAATCCAACAAATCTGACATTTAATCTCCAGAGTTTTAAAAAGAAATATGTCAATGTAGTGGCTTATTTTTGTATGCCAGTCCTCAGCGACATGCAATCAGGCAGGAATTTTGAAGTGAGCATTAAATCAGTTGATTTAACAAACGTCTTGAGAAGAAGAAGCTGCGCTGCATCGCAAACAAGTGAAAATATTATGACGCGTTAGGATGGATGTGTCTTTGCACTGTCATGATGAATTGGCCTGTTTGGGCTTCATTTTAAATGCTCGGGTTCAACTCTTCAGTGCAGGGACGCGTACTGAGAAATGGACGGAGACGGAAATAAAAAAGAAGAGATGGGGATGAGCAGGAGGAGAGGAAGCAAGACGGGGCGAAAAAAAAAACCCACAAAATAAAACAAGCCTGGTGAATCACACGCACTCTCCTCTCCACATAGTCTGACACTCCATCAAACTCCGCTATGTCCTCCATTTAAAGAAACATGAATCTTTCTAATTCCATCATTAATAAAGATAACATATATAAAAGAGTGTGTCAGGCTCCATCAGGGCTTTCATCTCTTCTATAATGAGGTTAATGCAGAGACGCAGTGATTACCCCAGCAATGCAAATGAAGGCCAAATGATAACTTGCACTATTTAAATAAGGTAATAGCGATTACTCTACGTTATTCAAATGAGGACAGATGCTTTGAACTGAGCGCTTTGAACCCGCTGCTCCTTCTCCAAAACATATGAAAGAGACGGAGGAGGATTGACTTTGGAATCATTCAGTGTGTGTATCCTCTAATTCAATGTGATGTAAACCAAGGGCGAGTAAAGCAAAGTCACTTAATGTGGTTGCGCAGGATGGGCGGGGTCAGCTGGGAAGAACGTTCAAGGTATACGCTCCTTTACTCACTTTGAAAGACCTTGAAAGTCCTTGACTTCATTGTCAAAGTTAAGAACAAGGACTCAAAATCAACACAAATATCCATCATAGTGTTTTTCTTTAGATATTAATAAAAACATCAACTACACCTACTCTCAATGCCACCTATTCAGCTCCAGAAACTTTCAAGGTCTTTTTTAAATTTCACAAATGAAAGGAATCGTCTACTTGTGGATCCCAATTTACCCAACCATTAAATGTTAAAAATTTGCGTGTTTTGGCCTGAATAAACTCTGTCAGGGTTAGAGGATTACATGTAGAGACCATGCACTTAAAACCGTTGTCCAAATGTTCCTAAATAGCCGAATTCTTTCCATTCATTTTCTGATTATATTACCTCGATGGAGCTGCAAGCTTTCCCCTTATTTGATTTTCCCCCCGCAATCTTTCAAGGGTTTTTAAGGCCTGAGGGAGATTTGCAAAAGCATTTGGATGGACACATGCAGCAACGTGTGCGAGAGTTAAAAAAGCAAGACGTTGTGTGTGTGTTTGTGTTGCAGAGAGAGAGAGAGAGACGGAGAAAGAGGGAGGGAGAGAGAGATCGTGCACTCAGCTGAAACAACATCCAACAGAAATCTTCTCCACCTTCTGAAGCGTCAAGTCTCCAGCGCTTTTTTTTTTCTCTGCCCCCCCTCCCTCCTCTCCTCCTCCAGCTTCCACATAGAGAAGCCTAATCATTCTCATTACACTCGGCGTCCATCTGCATCAACAGAGCTGCCTATTACTGTGCGTGTGTGTATGTGCAGTAAACAGCTCTTTAGAGAGAGCTAATGAGCTCTTTTAAGTCTGTCCGCTGTGTGATTCTGCAAGCGGGGTGTCAGAGCAAACTGCCCATTTTGGTAACGTCATAATTAAGCCATGTGAGTGTGTGCGTGTAGGAAAAAGAGATGCCGGCACACATGTCAACGCCGACATGCCAGCACACACACACACACCACACACAATCTGAGATAAGACATACAAATGTGAGCGCCCTTCTTTGTCTTTCTAACATAAACAGACACTGAGGACCTTCAAAAACAAACCATCATGTCATATTTTTATAAAAATCTGTCTCCGATTGAGTGTAGGAGGAGGAGGAGGAGGAGCTGCGTGACAAGCGACAACTTCATCAGGAGAGACCTGTTTTCCACACACCACCGGGGAAATCTAACCAGCCAGTTATTCAAATCCTTATCAAATACACCAGAGGGCATCTTTTAACCTCTAAATCGCTGCACGTACAGTAGAAGCATGAAAAAAAAAAAAAAAACCTGGATATTGAGTGTATGTGTATGTAGCTGCTGCTAACAAGACACAACGCAGCAACAACACCAGACAGGAAGGCCACATGACAAATAATAACAAATTCAAGAAGAGAACATTTCAAAACATTCAATTCCAGGACAGAAACACCACATGTTGTAAACGCTTTTCTCTGCCTTAACTGCGTGCATTTTCTATAACTGCACAAGGTGCTACCAACAGCTTCAGCTCTAAAATCGTTTTATTAAACAATATTAATGATCTATAATGATTCATAAACCATTTATTAAGTTTATAAATACACCAATAACATATAACCCCTTGAACACTAAACATATCCATTAGAAACAACTTAGTCCCAACAACTTAAGCCTAATGAGTCATTTTTGTCTTTATTAAGTTAATAAATCATTTATTAAGTCACATTTCTGCATCTATAAAGCACTGATAAACAATTTAGTGACTAAGTCATTAATAACAACTTATAAACCTTTAATAAGCATACTGTAGCAAGGGTTTATGAGGAGTCACTAAAGTTTCAATAAATAATAATAAATATATCCTTTATTATGATTAACACCATCACTATCACTTACTTTGAACATTGTTAAACAATTAACATATGAAGTAATTTGTAACAGCCTATAAAACCTTAACAAATCATTCTTTAAGGTTAATAAGTTGTTAATAAAGTTGTTATTATTAACAAATCCTTAATTACTGTTCTATTATCATTAATAAACAATACTTATCTTAAAGACATTTGTAACAGCTTATAAACCCTTAATAAATCATTCTTTGTGACATTAATAAACCCCTTATTACTGTTCCATTAACATTAATAAACAATTAACTTAATAGTCATTTGTAACAGCTAGTAAAACCTTACTGAATTAATCTTTGATAATAGTTTATGAGCTGTTACTAAAGTCTTTATCAATGGCTCCTTTATCACTGTTCTATTAACATTAATAAACAATTAATTAACTTAATTAAGTAATTTGTAGCTTATAAACCCTTAATGAATCATTCTTTGTAAAGTTGTTATTAATGGCTTTATTAGGTTAGTACATTATGAACTAACAATTTTAACCTTTAAAGTGCTGCACATAGACGCACAAAAAACTGAATATGTGGTGTATGTAGCTATCGTTTTATGCGTGAGTGTGTGTGTGTGTGTGTGTGTGTGCATGTGTGTGTGTGTGTTTGACAACCTCCGGACCACCTTGTTAATGAGTCCAGCACACTGTGACTAAGCCACGGGCTACGCTGTATTGGCACACAACCTACAGTAGAGAGTCAAATAATGTGATTAGGTCCTCCAAAAGGCAATTAATTATGAAATTAGTCATGAGCTGGTGTCTCACACACACACACACACACACACACACACACACACACACACACACGCACGCACGCACGCACCGCAATCAAAACTCTCTCCCTGACTTCATCTGTAATGCGTCCTCTCCTCTGAAGTGCCAAAAATTAAGAAAAGGTTGAATTATCAAAACTAACACAAAATGAATTTAAAAAGACAAATGTGTGTTAACAGATCAACTAAATCCCTCTCCCATCCCCAGTGACAGACAACAAAACTGTTCCAAAGCCAGACTTTTCCTCTTTCCACGTCTTTGAAGGCAGCTATTCAAGCTCAGCCGCCGAGCTTACCATTACAACGACTAGTCTGTCGCAGCGCAACGACAATAACAACAACAACAACAACAGATAAGGGAGTAAACAGAGTGAGTTCAAAGTCTAGACGGCGAGCAGTGACCGGGAGAGATGAGCTGTCACTAACTCAAAGACAGTGAGGGGGGGAAGAGAGATCGCTGTAAAGATGACAGCTCGGAGCTCGCGATATAAGGATATTTGACAAATGACAGCATCTTTTTAAAAAAAAAAATCAAATATTCATTGTAATCTGTGATCTTTGACCTCGTGATAAGTTTGCGCAGCTTTCGACCATCAAACTTTGAAATCAGGGTGTCTTTGTGGAGCAGAAACAGGCTTGAAAATGTTGAAGCTTTAAAAAATATTAGGGTATATTTAATGAAGACTCTAAATTTAGCTCGTAGGAGGAATCAGACTAAACCGCCATAAATCTCTTACTAAATTCCACAGGCATATCATGGTCGCCCCTGCCTGCCTGCCTGCCGGTATCAGATCTTCCTTAGAGCTGTATAAATTGACACTGTCTAAATTTCCTTTTACTAGACAGACTATTGAATGGGTGGGTTAAATGGGTAGGGCGCAGTTAAACAAATGCTCCGGATCAAGGAAATTGTGCGTGGCTTCTTTTGTCATTCAGAGAGGAAATTGAGAGATATTCGGCGGGGGCTTGGAGCCGCTAACGCATGGCATTCATCTATAATGCACTCGGCCTGTCCGTCAGCTACTCCATTTCCTGTGACTAGCGCAGCGTGCCTAATCACCCAGCTCGACGCGGGGTTCCTTCCTCAAAGACGGCCCTGCACACACGCTCACACTAACGCACACGCACAGACACACACACATGCGGTCACACAGGCAAAGGAGGGAAGGCAGACACATGCAGGACACACACAAACAGGAGCAGGAACATCAGGCCCGCTGAGGCAAACAGATTATTCTTATCTGGTGAACAAAACATCTGTAAAGACTCTCAGCACCACTGTGCCGGGAAACATCCACACACACACATCATCATCACCAGTGGAAAAAAAGACATACGTGACTGAGCAGCTGTCTCGTGGCGACTGAAACTACACGTTGTAGCTACTGTTTTCATCAAATTTAAAATCAGGGTAAACTTAGAAAGTGTGATATCTGCTGCAGATGTGTGCCCGATGTTAAAGTATCTTCTCTGTGTTTTAATATTTACGGAGGATTAACTGGAAGGTGTTAAATCTGTGATCTATA
Source organism: Lutjanus argentimaculatus (assembly GCA_034769285.1). Lineage (NCBI taxonomy): Eukaryota > Metazoa > Chordata > Actinopteri > Lutjaniformes > Lutjanidae > Lutjanus > Lutjanus argentimaculatus. The sequence continues at coordinate 4,015,321 of JAWZSL010000020.1, read as the reverse complement.
AAGCATCAACAAACAAATTATTAACTGAATAAAGTGATTGGTAACAATATAACAACTTATATAACTCTATTAATGCAGACTGTATTAAAAGTTCGTACTGTGTTACTAATTATTAACTTTATAAAGTCATTATTAACAACTTATGAAACCCTTCATAAAGTATGTTTTATTAAAGCTTTATAAGTTGTTACAACTGGCTTGATTAAGTTAAAAAAAATATTAATTCATAATACTGATCTATAAATCACTAATAAACTATTTATTGACTCAATAAAGCCATTTGTAAGAACATAACTTCTTATAAGCTCCTACTAATGCAGACTTTATTTAAGGTTTATAACTTGTTACTAATAGATTCACTAATTATTATTATTAATCTATAATATATTCTCTTATTAAAACCAATAGTGACAACCCTTCATCAAATATGTCTCATTAAATGTTTGGAAGTCCTCATCACATGCTTAATTTAGTTCCTAAATCATCTGTTACATATTACATAAACTATTAGCTATTACTATTAATAACTATTGACTTAATATGCATACTTTATCAAGGGTAGTTCCAAAAGTCTTCCTTATTACTGATTTATTAACATTAATAAACAATGTATTGACTAATTAAACCCATATTCAACAACTTTTCAACTCTTTAAAGGGTTATTAGTTGTTAATAATGCCTTTATTAGCTTGGTGCATCGACTATTAATTCATATTGCTGATCTGAAAAGCTTTGAACAATTTAATATTGCTGTCACTAATAAAGCCTTAATAAGACAGACTTTAGGGTTTATGAGTTGTTAATAATCATGTTGAATAGATCATTTGATGTAAATTATAAACCCTGACTAGAAAGCGGCACCTTTTTCAGCTCATTTGGCAGCAACACAAGCTGAAGCAGCCGATCCTAAAGTAAAGCTTGAAAGAGTAACTCTGCAGACTTTTTAAGAACAAAGTAAATAACTTCCTCCTGCACCGTGTACGTGTCAATTAAAGCTCCACTCTCCGTACACCTGCAGTGTTTGTTTGTCAGGTGACAGCGGGAACAGTCGTACATCTGCATTCGCTCCAAACAGGCTGAGGGGCCAGTCAACAGGATCTCTGAGAGTGGCCCTGAGGTTAACATGGGGCCACATGCTATCAATACTCCTCTGACGGCCGGATCCATACCTGTGAACCACCACCACTTTGTTTACCTGTGTGCTCAGTAATTAAAATAGATTTCTGAGAGGAGGCCTAATCCTTTCAGAAATGACATCGATCCTGCTACAAATGCAAAGAGAGCCGTGGTGTAACTTTGTGTTTTTTTTTCCCCCCTCCCCTACACTCGCAGCGATGAGGACGCCCCCCCCCTTCCTCTTCCTCCTCCTCCTCGATGGAAACTTTGGAAAGTCCTCGACATGAAGGACGTCATTTAGGGCCAGGCTGGGAGGGGAGGGGAGGGGTGGCAGGTGGAGATAATAGAGAGGAAGCCTCTAACCTCGTCTAAAGCTGTCTGTCTTCGTAAATAAAATGAGATAATTATTGAGTGAACAACATTATACGCCGACGACGCACTCTTTCTTCTACCCCCCTCCTGCCGGCGCAGTTGTAAATCTCAACAAACACGGTGCTTTTGGACATTAAGTGCTCACTAAGCACAGTGGATGCATCATATTTCAAGAGCAGGCGTTGTGTGGGTGAGGAGCTGGGGAAAATGGAGTGTAATGGTTATCCATTATCTTATACGGCAACGGCGGCGATGATCATTTTCAAGTGACTCATTTCTGGAAGTACCTATCTATTGGCCACTTCGAGAGAAGACTTTGATGGCTAATCCAAAACAACTATTCAGAGGTCATTTGCTGCTGCGGCACGGAGACACTCTGCACAAGAGAACGCTCCAGCCTCCCTCATTATTCAAATACAATCCTCAGGAAGATCCACATCACAAACAGCGGCGCCGCAGCCCCAGAGTGGGCGATTACCTACACAGCATACTCCGGTCCAGAGTGGAAACATTAACAATGCATCAACAAATGAATATATCACAATCCAAGTAAGAGTTTGAAAGCGCACAAGAGATATTTGTCATGGGAATTAAATAGTGATACTGGAGCGTATTAACATATCAATGATCCCACTTGTGGAGAAGCTTCAATAATATCCAGATACAAGTCGAGAACTTTCATATTATTCAGTCAGATTATATTATTGTGCCCAGCTAAATGTATTTTTAGAAGTGTAGGTGCGATTGTTTGTTTGTGTGTGGTCTCGGCTCCACATGAATGGTTACTTAACACCACACTGATTTCCCCTCAGCAGTTAGAGAAAAACCAGCCGATGCTCAATGATGCATCACCGTGTTTGTTGCCGCCAGCTTGTGTGTATGTGTGTGCATATGTCTGTGTGTGTGTGTGTGTGTAGTGTGTGTGTGTGTTATCATCGCTGGCACGTAGACAGACAGCCCAGGAGTGACTGCCGGAGTGTCACCATCTGTGGATGCATTATGTCTGTCTGCACTGGGCTGTGTATGTCTCAGTGTGTCCGTGTGTGTGTGTGTGTGTGTGTGTGTGTGTGTGGGTGGTTTGGAGGGTGGGGGTGCACTCAGTCAGACAGTAGACTGGACCACAGCTCCATAGTTTGCTGCTTCTGACAACAGCAGGCCAACTCGGTGCCAAACACTAACTACACTGCAAAAACTGGCAATTTTAACAACTTTCCTGATTCAAAATAATAATATAAAAATCATTTCTCTTCAAATTAAGTAAAGCATTGTGCCAAAAAGCAGAGAAAACTGCATAAATTATTCAAAAGTCTGTCTTGAAACAAGAAAATCTCTCTACTTATACTAATAACCACATTTCAAACTTTTCAAACATTTCATCACCAAAGCAAAAGCAAAAAAAGGATGATTTTAAACCATTCACTATGTTAAATGACTACAAACATCAGTGTATCTCATTAATTATTACTGATTGAATTTTTTCTGCAAAATAAGTAAAGAAGTAAAGAGCTGAGAATGTATTTTAAAAATTCTGTCTTGAAACAAGACAAATTTCCCCACTTACACTAATAACATAATATTTTAAACTGTTGTTTCATCACCAGGCTTCATTTAAAAAAAATAATAAAATTTTAGAGCTATGTTAAATGAGTCTTTAATTTGTATCATTACAAATTTTGTGCATTTTTGTGCAGCTTATAGTTGCACACTTTAAAAATTGAGTAATCACTTAATCATTACTAACTTTTTGTTTTCACAGTTATGGACATTTCTAGACTAACAAGGCAGACGAATCCAAACTGAGAAAAACTGTGACCTCTGGAGATGTGGTGCACAAAACATACATTATTGGTTAGTAAATTCTGGTCAGTCAGTTAAATTTTGGTTGATCAGTGATTAATTAATTAGTGGATAATCATTAACATCCCTACAAGCAAGTGAGACTCTAGTTCAGGACAGGACAGTCTGTAAATTGGACCACAGCTCCACAGTTTGCTGCTTCTGACATCAACAGGCCAACTTGGTGCTAAACACTAACCAGACTGCAAAAACTGTCAATTTTAGCAACTTCAAAACTTGAAATGATATTATTAAACTCCTTTGTTCTCAAAATAATCAAGCCTTAAGCCATAGAGCTGAGAAAAATGCTGAAATAATTTAAAAATCTGTCTTGAAACAAGACAAATTTCCCAATATTATTTTAAACATTTCACTGCCAGGGCTCATTTAAAAAACACATGATTTTACAGCGATTTTAAACGACTCTCAATTTGAGTTTTTGCAGTGTATGAAACACTTGGCGAGCGAGTGAGATTAGAGTTTAGGACAGGACAGCCAGGCAGTAGACTGGATCACAACTCCATAGTTTGCTGCTTCTGACAACAGCAGGACAACTCGGTGCCAAACACTAACTACACTGCAAAAACTGGCAATTTTAACAACTTTCCTGATTCAAAATAATATTCTTAAACTCTTTCTTTCTTTTAAAAATCTGTCTTGAAACAAGACAAATCTCCCTGTAATGTTTTAAACTGTAATTTCCCCACCAGGGCTCATTATAAAAAAGCACGTTTTTAAAGCTATGTTAAATGACTCTTTAATTTGAGTTTTTGCAGTGTATGAAACACTTGGCAAGCGAGCAAGATTAGAGTTCAACAGCAGTTGGTGGAGATTAACGCCCGCCGTGAGTAGCACACGTGCGAGGGGTGTGTGTGCATGTGTGTGTGCATGCGCCTGTGGGGTGTGTGTGGATTACTGAAGAGGCCCTGGCTGGGATAACCTCTACCCCCAGCCTGTGAACTCGCAGGATCCTTCACCGTGCATGTTTGAAGTGTCAAATCCTGCACACTTCATATAGATTCTGGCAAGATCTGCCAACTCACGCCTTCCCTCGCTGTGTCCCAATAAAAAGGAGAAATATGGCAGTCTCTAAGACTGTTTTCAAGACTGTTTAATATCATTTTATCTTTATGCCTTTAATGTTATACACAGAATAGAATTAGAGGGGAGGGGGGGTTAAAGCCTCTTGAAATTGAAAGAGTAAAGTATTTGATATCAAAGTTGAGTATCCACTTGAATCAGAGCAAAAATAAATGTTCCTAACTATTAGAAAACCTAGTTCAAATAACAGCTCTTTTCATTGTTTAGCCACTTATAAAAAAGGGCCTGCAAAAAAAAAATCTTCAGTGTATGCTACATTGAGAATATTTTCACCACTTTATTTTGTTGTCAGGGAGCCTTTTCCAATGGGGAACTGAAACCACCATCTACGCTTTCTTCAAAGCCACCAATACCATTTTTACACCAAAATTGGAAAGCCGAGACTGAACCTGTGTCTGTGCAAGAGAGCAGAGAGAGATACGTTTTTAAGTCTCTGTGTGTTCAGCTCTCAGTACTTTTGTAGCTTCTAACTGAATCTCTGTGGTTTCACATCGAGTTTCACTCTTGCGTCACTGTTTGTATGTTCAGGCATCTGCTTTATTTTACTTTACTTTAAAGGGGGACATTCATTGCAAAGAATTCAGAGGAAGTAAAATGTTTATCCACAGCTTACAGCCGCTCAATTCAAGATGAGTGCGCATCAGTTAAATACACACCTTCAAGCAGGTGCAAATTCTGGGCTAATGCACCAAGACAAATCGAGTCACGCCAGGCAGCACGTGTGTGTGAAAAAGGAGCAAAAGAGTCGCAGAAGTTACAGGCAAAGGCGACGAGCTTTCATTGTCTCGGACATAAAGGGGGAAAAGAGTCCCCCTGTGACTACTACTGCCTTGATCAGTTAGTTTGTTTGCATTATTGTGTGACTTTAGTGTTTTAACACGTTAGTTACACTGCTACACTGCTACCACGACTACTGGAGGTGCTACTCTGTTTCGTCACTATCAGTAAACTTTTGAAATGAACACAGAGTATGGACAGAAGGATATGACCGTATCTGTATCTTTTGTAGCGCATAAAAGTGGGAACAGAGCATGATCTCGCCTAATTCAAACAAAATATCAGGAAAGCGTACAAAAACTTAAATGACCATATTTTGAACTGTGATTAAAACTAACTCATGATACTTTTTAGATGCTAAGTAGGATGTAAATAAGAGCATAAATCACATTGTTAGAAGGTTATTGTGGATTTGGGTTTCCAGTGACTTTAAAGGTTGTGCTTTTATGAATATAAAAAGTAATTTAATTACACAATATCTCTGCCAACAATGAGTTGGTGATAAACTTTGGAGTCATTTATCTTTATGTCATACCTCTAGCTTTGTGTGACAGCGGAGTGTACAGGATGCAGTGGCGACTGACAGGATAGGTGAGAGGGGAACGAGAGGACATGTCGCTTAAGGTCACGGAGTTGGATTCAAACTCCACAAGCTCCAGCCCACACTGAGTCATCAGGACGCCACAACAGGCTGTCCTACAGCTGCTTATTCTGCATCTGAACTCACACATACGGAGCATCTGGAGGTGCGTTAGGAGGAGCAAGCGCTCAGGTATGACAGCAGCTCGCGCACGTTTCGGGAGGTATGCGGACACGAGACGGTGAAGCCTGCCCGCGCGTCTTTAAATCCACTGTGGCTCGCATTATGCTGGAATTCACACAGGTTGTCTAAACAGTCAAACAGCAGATCAATACACCCATCGATCGGTGGCATTGAGACTGAACTGGTCGTGTCGAGGGGGCAGGAGATTCTCACTAGAGCTCTCTGCAGGCTGCCGGCTGGAGGACGCACGTACACACACATTTAAAGAGAAAGCACACACACACACAATATATATATGTATATATATGTATATATATAAATATACATATATACACACAGTTGAGGAACTGCAAATATTTGTGAACACATGTATATAGATTTATGAACACACACACTCTCCTCTTCCTCTACGCGTATGTGCCTCTCTACCCACTCGAACAGAAACCCCAGGCTTCCTTGGGACACAAGCTACCTCCGCACCAACACCGCGGCGTTCATCTCATATGAGCACATTCGGGTCCTGTCTGTTCAAGTCGGAGCAGTCTGCCAGCAGTTTGTCTCAAAGTGAGGGCATCCAGTCAGCTTCAGCAGCTGAATATCAAGCTGGCTGCCGCCGCGTCTCCTCGCGCTCAACTGACACAGTCGATAGCTCTGCATTATTCATGGGGACGGCGGGGGCCGATGAGATGGCCTCTCACTGAGGGCTGGATTTCAACGGTCCCAAACTTTACAGGGGCTGGCGGACGCGTGACACCTTCAACAACTGCTTATCGTCAGCGAAAATGACAACGTGAGGCACGAGGAAAGGGCAGGGAACTTTAAAGGGGAGGCAGATTCAAAGGCAAATTTGCAGGTTTTCAATGAGACTGTAAATTTTGACATGATAGTTTGAAGACCCCTTTCACAAACAAGAGTGGGTGCCTTTTAAATAAACTGTAAGAAAGCTAAAATAGCCCCAGTCTGAAAAATAAAGTACATATTATGACTCTCTTGTCAGCTCCTCTTGTTTGCTATCAAGTCAATAAACACGGATCAGAAAGTTAACATGGAAACCTGAAGTGTCTAATAAAAAGAAAACAAATCATAATTTCAAATGTTGCTCATCCGCGTTTGCTGATTTCCATTACACAGACTAAAGACATCAATTAGCTAAACTGCGTCCGTTCAAAAAAAAAGAAAAAAAAAAGAAAAAACAAGAAAGAAGACAGTTATTTGGAGCAAATCAAACAAGACGCAAAGAGAACCAGAGGCAATAAAACACGTCAGGCTGCTTGATATCAGATCTCGGAGGAGAAATTTGATGGGCACCGATGAGCAGAAGGCATCTCAGGAGAATTGGACAGAGGAGAGATTTAATGTGATCATAGGGGACGCTCATCTTTCAGGGAACGGGGTAATAATGAGCAATCAATAACGTCCTTAACAGAGTTAGAGCGAGTGGCTGACAGCAGATGTAAGGCTCCGGCTAACAGGCTACGTCTGATCTCACATTACGGCGCTGGATCTGGGTTGAACACGCACGCACGCGTGCACATACGCAGCACTGTACGTACGCGCACGGACGCCAGCATATGGACCAACACGCACCAACATATGGACGCACACACACACTCCCTTTGCTTTGCTTTCCGTAGGCCTGTTTTTTTCTCAGTCACCCACACACACACATACACACCATCTCACACACTCTCTCCTCAGGTGACATCCAGCAGCATCGTGTCATTGTCTATCGATCAATAGCTGTAATCACATTCACAGGCGATGAACACGGTAGTAGGCTCTGTTCTGTGAACACAGGATTCTCAGTTTATCCGCCGACTGCTGATTTCACGAGCTAAACCGACAACCACCGCTGGCAGATCCTATCAGCCACATACAGTATTTACTTATGAGGTAAATAAAGCTGTGTACTCTGCCGGCTGCTGTCCAGGAAACTTAGGCTCAGCCTCCATCTAGACTCAGAGTATCAGGGTGGATACACCTGAAAAGAACATACAACGTGTCACATTCTGATTATTAATAACAATAAAGGGTAGTTGTGCTGCTTTATGCCACCTAAAAAAAAGTGTCAAGCCTATCTATGGTCATGTCTATGCCCTGTACACAGTATACTTCCTACAAAAATGAATAAATAAAATAGCACTGCCACGTCTTCCGTTAAAAACACTACTGATGAATAGTGGTTACAGTATCACTAACACTAAAGTAAGTCCTTTTATTAGAAATTCATATCATTAGGCCTGTAGTAACAAGGGAAAAAATTAATATCTCTTATCTGTTTGAATGAGTTATCTCATGTCATTTTTCACATAGAGGAGGTCTGGGCCATATCTTCATAACAATTCCCACCATGAGCAAGCACTAGGCGACACTGGCGAGGAAAAACTTTTAAGTTTTCATCTTTTCGAAGGGAAAATTTTGCAACTTTTCACGTGGCTGTCTGGCATGTAGCAATAAACTCCTCAGTGCTCAGAAAAAAAACTGCTGCAGAATCTGTTCTTCCTGCATCCAGTGATGTCACAGTGATGTCACTGGATGCAGGAAGCTAAAGGGGCATGTTAGATGAATATTTTTGTCACCTTACCCTATGCTTTAGCCAACAAAGTAATGGTTTTATGCTAGGGTGGTGCTCTACAGCGTCATGGGCGTGGGCATTAGAGGCTCACCTGCAATGCATCCTGGTACATGTAGGCACTGCTACACTGCTCTAGGAGCAGGAAAACTCAGTTTTCTTGGTCAATATAGCACACACTGAGTAATTTACTGATTCAAATGACTACATTTCCACCACTGCTTCCACTGTTTTGGATTTTGCTTTGGATTTTTGTTTGCTGAGTTAAAACTTAGCTGCATCACAATGACAGCATCTTCTATAAAATCCTTATTTGTAATTATTAGCTGTCAAAATATCTGCATTATGTCAATAAACATTTATGTAAGAATTAATAAAGAGTTAGTTATTTAAGAGTTTAGATTCATAGACATGAAACCAATTTAATTTCAGTAATTGGTACATTATATGTTTATTACAGCAGAAAATGATGGATTAGTTTATTTTTAGTTGTAGCTGTAATCAGAAAGACGCTGAGAATTTCCATTTTTGATTCATTGTTTGCTCTATAAAGGGTTTCAGCTCTGATAAGCAGCATTTTAAACTTTGTCATCCTCAGATGTCACAACAAAGGCCAACAGCCAATGGACATCAGATCTCCTTAAAAAAAAAAAAAAAAAGTTTCTTGACACTGGCCCCAGTAACAATTCAGTTAATTTAACTGTGCTTACATTATAATGCTGCTGACAAAATGATAAAGATGTGGACATTCCAGTCAGTGTTAGAAATGTCCTCAAATGAAATGTGACCTCGTAGTTTGTTGCTGTTGGCTTAGGAACCCAGCATATGTACAGTAGCTGTCAACACTAAATGTAATACAGTGCACTCTAATTCTAAATAACCTTTTACTTTCACATGCACACGTTGCATCTTCAACCGAACCTCTGAGCCTATCAGAAGTGTTCTTATAGATTGACAAGTTGTTCGTCTGTGGTCAGGTTAAAGTGTAGTACTACTACATTATAGATGTTATGAGCAGTAAGTATCACATCCTTCCAGCAGAGTATTCCCTTCTCAAAGCCACTGAAGCAAACAGAAAATGAGATATTTAATACCTCTGTTCACTATTCTGCATTTTCCCTCCAGTTCTGCCTGATCTGGAGTGAGAAAGACCAGGACCTTGATAACAGGGTGGATGTGCATGTTTGTGTGTGTGTTGGCAACTTAATGTACTTTCACATATTTTCGGTGCAATATTTCTCACAGCAGCAGCAGTTAGAAAGTCTTGTTTTCACTCTTACTAAATAAATAATTACAGCTTTATTACTGTGGGGCGCCGCTCCAGCCCTCAGGCTAACACAGGATCTGTACTTGTTTGTCATCTGGAGAAAAACCAAAGTACTGTATCTGAAAAAAGACCGTGTTCCAGTTTTGGGAACCGAAATATTTCCTAGACAGACGGACAGCATTCTCCACTCTACCTTGGTGCAGAAATCCCTGTGAAACTTGGATTTTCATCTCATAATTCAAGATGGAAATGGTCGCGGATACGTGCACAGAAAGAACCAGGAAAATATCTTTGGTCCGTGCTGAAGATGGGAATATGATCAGGTGTAGATGCTGAAGAACAGCGAAAAGGATGTGATTCGGCAGGGAGGAAAAGGATGTGAAGTGTTTATTGAAGAGATGAGCGGTGACATAAGATAAGGAGTCACTCTGCTGTCCTGTTGGAAGATGAATGTCATTCCACCATTCAGGTCCCAGGAGAGAGATGAGTCAAGGAGATGAGGAACGAAGGGCCGACAGACAGGACAGCCTGAAATTCAGCCTGTGATATTTTCATTTTTTGGAAAGTTGTCATGATACAGTCATTTCCTGAGAAATGAAAAAAAAAAAAAACTTTTGCTGCCTTTCTTGTCACTTCTACCAGAATGTTCAATATAATACTAGGGCTGTCACGCTATCAGATTTTCACTAGAATTCATGATAACTGATAGTCAAATTAATCTCTAGCTTTCTTTATTGTGGGTTTTGTCTCATTTCATCTCCAGCAGGCGTACGCATGGAAAGGATCATGTGATTGCTTGCATGTGTGCATGACCAAGAGACCTGGAGTTTGTCTGCAGCCAATCTCGCATACTGAACCAGCCAGCCTAATTTTCTTCTGCACATTTATGACTGTATGCTGAAGGACCTTTTTTTCAAAAACCTTGAAAAACCCTTCTTATGCCTCCATGCCGCTGCCTGGAGCATTATGGTTTTGGGTCGTCCCATTCTTGTGAATGTGACATGTCAAAAACGCCTCGAGGGAACGTCCTCAAACTTGGCACAAATGTCCCCTTGGACTTAACGGATGAACTAATTAGATTTCGGTCATCAAAAGTCACTATCACCTCACACTTTTGTGAATGCAGCATCTCAGGAAAGCTTAGAAGTAGGTTCTTCAAATTATTGAACAAAATTCGACTTGGACTCAAGGATGAACTGCTTGTATTTTGGAGGTCAAAGGTCAAGTGTGACCTCACAAAACACATTTTGGGCCATAACTCAAGAATTCATACATTGATTATGACAAAATCAATCATAATGTTGGTGATTACAAAGGGAGTACATCCAGATATTCTTTTCCGGTTGCCTTGCAAAGATTTGCACTCTTCTAGTTTATAAATGAAATACACTTAAAATATGAGTGTAGGGAGGCGCAAAGAGAGTTTGTAACTTTAACTATATACTTTTTTAAATATCAAGATTATCGTCAATACTGGAGGAGATGCCACTTTTGACAACCTTACTTTCTCTGTCTATTGTTTCAACACAGCTGCTTTTAACTAAAGACATCACCATTATTCATTCAGACTTTTTAAAAAATTCACACCTGCCTGTTTCTGAAAACACGTCCTCAGACAGAGGCCCTACTCTGGCTGGAAAACTGACTGACAATAAGACCATTTTCATTTTGTAAACATTATCATGCTGTTGCGGATGCTCCAGCCCCTGTCAACAACTTGTACTAACAGCTGACCAGATGTGTCCGAGGGATTCAGCGTCTCCTAGCAACAAGTAAAACGCTCTGGCCCTGTGGGCAAATCTGAAAACACAACACTGATTTCTATACTGTGCCATTTCTAATCATTTGCTGCCACTGGACATTTAACTTGTAGAGATCACGAGGAGAGTGTGTGAGGATGTTACACCGTGTTGGGCCTTCAGCTTCCCCCGGCTTAATCACGGCTTTTTCAGCGCTGCCGTTCATCAAGTTGCTAGTTGCTCTGAAGCTCTCGGACGTGGCTATGGGCTTCTTATCTTATCAGTCAATCGGCAACAGCACGCAGGAAATGAGACACACAACAGTGATACTGCCAACAACACTCATCTGTCAAGACACGCTGGCTCAATTACCATACCGTAGCACAAAGACTCGCACAAAACAGGATGCGCTGCACGCCGCTGAAGAGGATAAACTGGATTGCTGACGTTATACAAGCTAAGTCATTAGTCGCGTCCATATAGGGGAACCAAAAGCCGGTGGAACGCGAGGACGGAGGTGTTGTTTTATTTGGTGTAGCTGTGCACAAGAGGAAGTGGTAAACTTCTCGCAGCCCAGACATAAATCTGCATTTTTCTAATCATAAGTGTGTGTGTTTGTTTCTGATGCAGCCCCCTCGTATTACTGTACTTGTTTGCTGCCTCTGTCTGGAGATAGAAAGAGAAAGGGAGGGGGGAGGAAATATATAAAGAGGAAGACAGACAGAGATAGAAACAGAATGGGAAACAGATACACTGAGAGAGAAACAAAGACAGAGACAAACAGAGAAAGAGGGAGAGAGACACAGACGGAGAAATAGGGAGGGATGCTGGATGTGTGTACTGCATCCCAAGGGATCACTTACTCAGTATAGACACAGTACTGGAGGACAGAGCACAGCAAGGGTTCATTGGCCAAAATCTCTCCTCTTTACACACACATACACACACACAATCCCTCCAAGCAATATTCCTGTAAGCACTCGTCCACTGAGAATAACCGCATTGACTGAAGTGGAGTCAATGTAAGAGGACGATAGAATGAGGGGAGGAAGAGGAAAAAAAAAAATAAAACGGAGGGATCAGGAGGAAGCAGCAGGAGGAGGAGTGTCCACCTGGCCAGTGTCCAGGGGAATTAAACAGTCTGTTTACCGCTCTCAGCGCCTCAGCAGCGCCATGTTAGCCTAATGGCACGGACATGAAGCCAATTGATTTGTGGACCAATAGACCTGTCCCACAGCACAGGCAGATTACCTAGATCACTGGCTCCGCATCGAGTAGACATCGCTTCTCATTCGCGCCCCACAGGCACTGGAATGTGAACAGGGTTTAATGTGTGTGTCTGTGTGGGCATGCTTGCATATATGTACACATGTGCTACTGGATTACAACATGAAACAAGGGGGTTCATGTCAGTGGGGGTTTATCCTCAACGTGCAGATTGTTGCTGTCGGGTGAAAACTCTCTCATTTTTTTTCCTCATTGTATTTGAATGATGATATTTGCTCCTGTTTGGGTTTAAGGTTCCAAAACTGATCATTTTCAATTTTAATTTAAAACTGACAACATTGACGTTGAAGAGCTACTTCACTAGTGGACTTCACACTGGACAACTCCAGAGCTTCCCTCCAGCTAACGGTGTGAAGTGAAAGTGAAGCAATGAGCAAGACTGCTCTTTAGAAACAAACTCGCTAATCTGTCGGTCATTTATGAACAGTGAAATGACTGTTTTCCCTCTCATTAATGTATCCAATTGGTCCAATTCGACTTTACTCAAAAATATTTGGCCATGACATTACTGAGATAAAGAGTCGACTTTTTCGTCAACAGCTCTCTTATACAGGCACAGAAGAACATGATAACCAGACTGTCAGAGCGTTGACAACTAACATGTAAGAATTAGCTACCAATGATAGTTACCAGTGGCAGGTCAGCATTAAGCTGGGAAATCAAAGGTCAACCATATTATTTTAATTGATGCCATTGAAAGCAGCTCCTTTAACATCTGAGTTATAATTAAACTTAAAACAATTCTTATTCCGCATTTAATGTCAAGCTCTCTCTGGTAGCATACACTGATAGTTACATGAATGAATAATGTAAACCATATGTCCTTAAAAGTTTCCTGAGATAAACATACTGCCAATTTTTGGTCCCACCGCTTCATCTTCATCACCAGGCTTACAAAAAACATGATTAACCAGACTGTCAAGAGTTTCTTTTTTGTTGTTTTATCAACAAATATAAAGTTAATTAGCTACAGATGAGTAAATTTACCAGTGGCAGATCAGTCATTAAAGCTGGGAAATCAAAGGTCACCATATTTAACTTTTAAATCATGAAGCTTTTGCCATTTGAAAATTGCACTCTTTTAAATCTCAATTATAATATATACAAATATAAAAACAATTAACTTTATTATAGTCCAAGCAATTATAACTGTGAAGAGCTTCCTCTCTGTTGTATTGCATAACATCAATTGAATCACATTTTACATGTAATTTTGTATAAATCGGTCATAATTTCATATTGTCCTGTAAAAGTTTTCCTATTAATACCATTATACCAATTTCCCTATCACCCAGCTCTAATGGACTCCTCTAAAAACCAAAGTTGATTAAGGAAGAAAAAATGTATGATGGTCCAACTAAAAGCTAAATTTGCTTTCTCTGTTCTGACGAGGCTCACGTTTAAGAGATATCAAGTCACCCAACACCAACAATATGTCGGTACAGTATACTCCTGATGTTAAAATGTGACAGTGTGGAGTTCAGTGAGTAATATTTTCCCACAAGGATACAGTCGGCTGCATGCACGACGCACATTTGTGGCATTAACGGTGCATATTGTCCCAAATTGAATGTTACACCCAAATAAAAAACCTTGCTGCAGGACAATGAAAGACCACACACACTTGAAACTACAGTTGTCCATGTGTACGGCCGAGGAGTGAGAATAATTCCACATTCTCCACAGTTTTCACTCATGTCAGTGTCCGAGTTGATAAGCATGAAAATCCATTTATCTACAAAGAGACTGTACGGTCCATATTGGACAATGTCTCTTTCATGGTCCCTTGCAGGCCCTTTTTCGTCCACAAAGCCACCCAACTGACTCCACCACGTCTGTAATAGGCCACATTCATTTGATATGGACACATCAAGGGAGATATTGCAGTGGTTTTGCCGTGCATCAAGAGAAGTGGAGCTGGTTCACAGAGGCAACAATATGCTCTGAACATAAAAGAACAATGGACGCGAGGCAGATGCAGTTAGGCAAAAAAAAAAAAAAGGGGGGGGGGGGGGGTGGACAGTGGACGCCGTGCAGGCCTGGACATGAACGCCAAACATGTACGCCAGCATGAGTGCATGGATGTAAAACCATATGGAGACGCAGTAAGGCTCACTGTCATTATCACTCAGCCTTTTTCTCCCTTTGAGAGCTGCTCTCTAGGCTGCAGGAGGACGCAGATCCAGAATTAGGCCTCTGAGGAGGAGGAAGAGGAAGGAGGAGGAGGAGGAGGAGCCGTCAGATTACAGATTAGAAGGTGGGGAAGAGGTGGGATTAAACATGCGGTCTAGATGGTAGCCCGACTAATACAGCTCACAGCTCGGCTGAGGGCGTTGTCAAATTTAGTCCCATAGATTATGCTGTGGTTAGTGCACTGATGAACCAACACTGAGGCAGAGCACAATCTTTACCCAAGCAGAAATACTGATTCAACTCCTGTTCTCAAGTGAAAGTGAAAAAGTACAAGATCTGAAATGTACTCAAAAGTACAAAAGTAAAAAGTAGCTTTCTGGAGGACAAAGTTATAATGAACCTCACCTTCCTTCTCTGTTTTGTCTTGTGAGGGCTTTTATGTTTTTGTCTTGTTACATCTTTTTTGTCTTACAGGACAAAAATTATGCAAAAGACATAACGTCTTTACGTTTTTTATCCTGTTACACATAACTTTGGTCTTGCTGCTTTTTTTGTCGTTACATATTTTTGTCTTATTACGTCTTGTCTTGTCTAGTTGCATCTTTTTTGTCTGAATGTTTTTCTTTCCATTTGCTACGAACTTTTCATATTTTTTGTCTTGTTACATCTTTTATGTCCTTTTTGTTTTGTTACATCTTTTTTCTCTTAATTGTTTTACTTCTTTTTTGTTATTTTCATCTCACTTCATGTGTCGTGTGTGATATTCATTGATCTGTAGACCAAGGAACTGTCGTTTTTTACGTGTTATTTTCCCGTCCATTTAGGTTTAACCAAGTCTTGATGTTGGGAAGATGCAATGCGCAATGATGAAAAATAAAAATAATCAATAATTCCCCTCGAATGCATAAAAACTAAAGTAACGAGCCTGTTTTGAAAATGTAACGAGTAGAAAGTACAGATATTTGTGTTAAAATGTAGGGGGTAAAAGTAAAAAGCTGTCAGCAAAATAGATACTCAAGGAAAGCACAGACACCTGAAAAATCTACTCAAGTACAGTACAGTACAGTATTTGTATTTAGTGCACTGAGGGAAATGTTTAAAAGAAAAACAACTCTCCTGGAGGTTCTTATTGAAACACTTTCCACGGTGGTCAATGTTATTCATTGCTCATCTAATCCATATTTGTGTAAATGAGGTGCGCGGAGCTTTACAACACAAGGCAGACACAAAAACCTTTGAGACTCTGGTATTAACAATGATGCTACGTCTTAACCACCCTCTGGCTAATGCAGCTAATGAATGAGAAAGCGCTAGCAGGCTAACGGCTCTAATTCTCCTTCACAGGCTATCATGTTGCAGCCCGGAGACAGATCAATACCATTTGCTCAACACACAGGAGGCCTGGGAATCTATAAAAGGGCTTTTATTGAGTAATTAAACACCCATTACTGTCCCGTGCAGCCAAACAATAAATTTGATCAGCCTCTCAGGCGCAGATCCAGCCGTGATTAATACTCAGTGCATGCATGACATAAAAGACCACAATGACATTTTGTTAAGTCCTGTCTTAGACCCTTTGACGGTGCGGGGACAGGAGTTCGGCTGCTTGTAGCGGCAGTTCCAAGGTTGTTTGTTGTGCGGTCGGACCTTAAAAGGGGGATTTTGTGGACCTCAGCAACCACGTATTGTTCCATCCTGCAGGCCTGGGATCGAATCCCACCAGCACCTGCTGTCCCGAGGACGCCAAAGCAAACAGAATGTCCTCATACAAAACTGTAACCTTCCACAAAGAATGACAGCACAGTTAAGCTAGTTCTCGTTCATCACTCAGATGAACAAGCTGGAGCAACACTGCACACACCCTGTACATGTTTATTTATTTTAACCTGCATTTCATTTTATCTTTTTCATTCTAAAGGTTATTTGTTAAAGTGTGTTTTTAATTGGTGTTTCTCAGCTTTTAAGTCTTTGTGGCCTTTTATCATGTTTGTCTTTTGTCTGTGTTGTTTGTAAAATGTGTCTTCTGCTGCACAGCATCATCTACCACAGGTACAAATTAAGTAAACTCAAACTATTAAATATGACATCAAGATTTGTGATATTCTAAAATTATTAATATCGAAAATTAGTAATTGGCATGGGCTTAAAATACATATTAGTAACTGCTTGGATGATTGTTATATACTGCCTATTTATTATATATATTTAACAAATGGCTTGTAACATACTTTTATGTAGTTGTAAGCACATATAGGTTACTATATATTAAATATAAACAAAGAAAAGTATTTAAAATACTTGTTTTCACTTTGTTAACAGGGGACATAGTACCAAGATATATTGAGATTATGAAAAGTTATATTTTTGTTAACAACTCCCATAATATATTCCATTATAACATGGAAACTTCTACTTGTTGGTAGATAAATAGTATGGTTTTACAAAAAGAAAACTTTCTTGTTTTAACAAGTTGTTTTTCACATTATAACAACATATTTTCCCCTTATTACAACATACAAGCTTAACACAAGAAACTTGTTATAACAACATTTATCTTGTTATAAAGTGAAAAGTTAGATCTTATAGTGTAATACATGTTTATAACAACATGTTAAACAACATCAGGTGTCACATTATGCTATAACAAAAAGTTATCATATAATGCCATGAAACTTTACATGTTGTAAGAAGAACAAGAAAAGTAGTTTATTGCTACAACAAGAAAAGTTTCTTGTTACAACATGATAATTTTGTGTGTTGTAAGATGTGAAAATATCTTGTAATAACGATAAATAAATTATTGTCAACTATTAAATCTTAAATCTTAATCTTAAGTCTTAATTCTCTCATTTCAGCTTCTTAAATGTAAATATTTACTGGTTTCTTGAGTCCTTAATGAGTTGAAAAGCTGAATATCAAAATTTTTTACACTTGTTTTTACAATTTATGGACCATTAATCAAGAAAATAATCGGCAGATTAATTGATAGAGAATAATTGATAGGTGCAGCCCGAATAATATGAAATATCTTGTTATAACATGAAAAACATCTTTTTACAACAATAATTATAATGTGATACTGATATTTTTTCTTTTTTTATGTGGCAGCAACACTCTACTGAAGAGATTCTGATGCTTGCATGGAGAAAAAAGAAACGCGCACACACTGAAGACTATTTTGAGAAATTCTTCTATCCTTGCATGACAAATTATAAATAAAATCAGCAAAGTAGGAACACTATCATGTCCCTGTTGTGTTGGTCATTGCTTTACTATTCACCCTTTTCACAGTGGCTGCAGGGTCGACTGTTTTTTCTCCAATTTCCCAACGTCCTTTTCTGCACTCGCACAATTCAAAAACCTGTTACAATCCCATCCTTGTTGGAGAATATTTAGCGTTGTTGAGCCAACAATATGGCATCTGGGTGATTCTCCTAAATATGAATGGCCCATTCACGGGGCTCAATGGAGTCGCTTGGCAATGGCCCTTCTTCCCCTCCCTCCTCCATACTCAAAACAATATTCAGCGCAGCAGTCTTGGCACTTTTCCCCGAAATCAACAAAAGAGGAACTCGAAGCTGTCCCTGAAACCCTCAAAGCATTAAGCCTCTGTGAGATGCAAGTACTTGGCACAAGCAAAGCGATTTAACGACAATGGGCAAATCATACAGTGCTTTGTGAGATTTAGGGGATACAATAGCACTCCGTTTCCAAAGCACACATTAGTAAGCATGTCATTGGGACCCCCTGGGGGATTTGAGCAGCCTAGAGGATTGTGTAGTGAAGAGGATAAATATATGTTACTGGGCAAGAAGATGGAGCGCTGCCAACGCCTCCCTCCATCACACACACACACACAACATACTGTGGATTATGATGAGTGTGTGGAATACATTAATAGATTAATCTTCTGAACACACAAACTAACCCGCAAACTGAACCCATTTGGCTTGTTAAGTGTATACATCGCAACACATCCAAAATCAATTTACCACCATTTAACAGAGCTCAAGAGGTGCAGATGAGGAGAGATTCTCGCCTCACAAAATAAAAAAAAATAAAAAAAACGAGCTCCTGCCATGAAAATGAAACCAAAAAAAAAAAAAAACTTGTTATAAATGTGCGGCGCTTGCAGCCATGCTGACCTCTGAGTGCTAAACAAAACCAACAACGGACAAGCAGACACCCACTCAAAAGTCAATACCATGCGTGCCTCCTCTTCCTCTTGTATGGTTAATGCATGATGCCAGGTAGGGGAGACAGACGGAGAGTAGGATCTCATTATACGCTGCATGCTATCATTAGCTATCTACCACATGTGTCCATCCTGCCAACAGAGTTGTACAAGCAACACCCTAATGCTCCGCGCCTGCTTCCAGTGGGGAAACTTGGCCCCACACACACACACACACACACACACACACACACAGAGTACAAGCATGCATGCACATAATCACAGGTAAGCATACAAACAGGTTCGTTCCCCAGCAGGCCAGGGTACATGCAAATAAAAGTCGTTTTTCAAGCAAAAGTACTAAATATTCTCGTTTTCAGCTTCTCCAGTATGTAGATTTGCTGCTGTTGTCTGCTCTATATGGCTGAAACTGAATATCTTTGGTTTTTTTGGACTGTTGTTCAGACAAAACAAGACATCTGAAAACATTAACTTGGCCTTCAGAAAGCTGGGATGGACAATTAATCGATTAGCTGTCAACTATTTAATTGATCTGCAACTATTCTGATAAATTTTGAGCTACTTTTTACTGTCCAAAATGTCTGATTTCAGCTTCTCAAATATGAATATTTTCTATTTCTTTACTCCTCAATGGCAGAAAACAAAAAATCTTTGAGCTGTGACAATGATAATAATAATCGGAACGTACAATTAGCAGATTTATTATTAATAATAAAATCGAATTCTTAGTCATGCCCCTAATTCAATGCATGACTATGTACATACAGGATGCAGCACTTCTGCAAGCACAGACTCATAATCATCAATAGTCATCGATTATGCTCCCAATTCTATTGTTAATCAATCATTTGGTCTGTGAAATGTCAAAAACTAGTGAAAAAATACAAAATGCAACTTAGTGAAGCAGCATATCCTCCCATCTCAGAAGCTGGAACCTATTTTTGTTAGAAGGACTGAAACCAATTTAAAAAAAGATGAATGGATTGACAGAAAAATAATCTGCAAATATTTTAGTGATCGATTAATCATTTCAGTCTATCAAACAGAAATAGTGAAAAAAAAAAGCTACAATTTCTCAGGATCCAGCTTCTTTTCTGATTTTCTCTGCTTTCTATGACTGTAAACTGCACAGGGATAGATTTGTGGATTGTTGGTCAGGCAAAACAAAATATTTTAGGACATCACCCTGGACTCTGAGAAACTTAAAAGCACGTTCCAAGGAAGTTGATTAATCAGTGAACAGAAAAATGAACTATTTGAGATTCATTTATCGTTTCAGTCATTTATTAAGCAGCAACAATGAAAAAAAGCTACATTTTTTCAGCTTCCAGCTGCTCAAATAGAAGGATTTTCTCTGCTTTATATGATTGAAAACTGATTATCTTCAGACTTTTGGACTTTTGGGCAGACAAAACAACGTGTTTGAAGCTTTGGACTCTGGGAAACTGGGATAGACAATTAAGATATTTATTATCAAATACAGAATCAAATTCTTAGTTGTGGCCCAAATTCAAGGCACAAATGTGTACATACATGATGCAGCACTTGACTTGTTTCACTCACACACAGATGTAAGCTGCTATACAATAGACTACAGTTGACACTTTCAGTCGATTAATAGATCAACAAAAAAATAATCTGTCAGATAGATTCATTAGATTCATTGATTAATCATCATTTTCAAATCAAAAATAGTGAAAAAAATGTTTCAGTTTCTCAGGTTCCAGCTTCTCAAATAGGAGGATATGCTGCTACTCTGAGCTGTGATTGGTATTGTTTTCACTATTTTTTTATTCAGAGGACAAACGATTATTCAAAAAGACAACTGCAGCCTAATCAATAATGACAATAATCATTATTTACAGCCCTAATGAACAGTTACCATATTTATTATCGATAATTAGATCAAATCCTTAGTTGTGGCTCTAATGAAGCACTTGACATGTTTTATTTGAGCACAGATGCAAGTTATACAAGAGACTACAGCTGAAACGATCAGTCAATTAATATAATAATCAACTATTTTATTAATCATTTAATTGTTTCTGTCATTTATGATGCAAAAATAGTGAAATACTGCAGTTTCTCAGATTTCAGCTTCTCAAAGGGGAGGATGTGTTGCTTCTCTGAGTTGTGATCTGTATTTTGTATTATCATATTCCACAGACCAAACGATTAATCGAAAAAAGAGAAATGGCAGCCTGATCGATAACGACTGTAATTGTCGGTTGCAGCCCGACAATGGACGCAGCAGAATGTGAAGCTGTGTAGCGATGGCAGCAGTTGTTTCTGCTCCCAGTTTGTGCCCATCTCCCAGAGGCCACAGGCAGCTCAGTGATGCTGTGCCACACGCCCAGCCACTCAACATCCTTTGTGTCCATCCCCTGGCAGCCTGCCAAGCTCAAACACACACACACACACACACACACATACACACACACACCAGCTCTCCCTTGCACCCAATGAGCCATTGTTCATTAACGCGCACACACACCTTTGCCGCCACGCAGACAAAAAGTGTCCCGACTTACTTGCCGCTCGCGCTAGATGCCTCGCTAATCAAGACGTTCAAACTGAGCTGCAGACGGGAGGAGGTGGAGGGGAGGAGGTGGCGGGTGGTGGTGGTGGTGGTGGTGGGGGGGTGCGGCAGCAGACGGCCACTATCTAGCCAAGGCTCGCTGTTAACAAAATCAGATCATCCAGCCAGAGCCAGAAAGAGAAGAGCAGCGGCGGCGAGAGATTACAGTCAGATCCATCCTCTCTCCTCGCTGTCATTTTCTTTGGCCCTTGTAGAAAAAAAAAAAAAAAAAAAAAAGGCCCTCGTCTTCTGCGTCCTCTCCATCGCCGGGCCAAATGATTGGCGAGCATCTCCGCATATCAATGCACAATTTAACTTAAGACTTCCATGGCAATAACCTAATTAGAAACGGCGCCTTCTCATTTGAAGGCACAATGTAAAGGATAAGCTGTGTGCCGCCATGTCTATTGAGGTCTAATGGTGCGGAATATTCCAAAGTGGAAGTTGGATTTTTTTTTTTTTTTTTCTTTTTTAATAAGTCCTTAGCATATTTAACGCTTCCACAAGCTGAATGTTTTAATATCTGCCAGAGAATCCGGGCCATGGGTGGTGGAGATTGCTGGTAAAGAGTAAAGGGAGGTGAGCGGGGGTCTGCTTAAAATTCAGAAAAAGGGGGCAGTGGATTGCAAAGAAGGTAGGAGGGAGAGGAAAAAATCTACAGCTTTGATTTGATTAAAACCTATGAAAATGACGCATTACATAAACCAAAGAAACTTCAAACATTTGAGGGGGATTCGGAGTTCAAAGAAAGTGAGATAATGCTTTTAATGCCAGAATTAACATGGAAATGAATTTAGCAGAACGTCTCTTCAAGGATGGAAAAATAGGAGGTGGAAGAGTGTGGAAATTTGGTGACACTGATCTTAAAAATCAGGTTTGGCTCAAAAAAAGGTTCCCAGCTGTTACTGGGGACCTGAACTGACCGTGGAGATGCTGTTTTCATCAAGGGCGAAGGTTTCGTTTCAACGTTCGGGAGGACACACATTAAATGGGGGTCCTATACCAGGAAAGTGATTTTTATGCACCAATTTGTGCTATTTCTGCACTGATTTCAGTGGGAATGTCTTTATTTATGTAAAGGAAAACACAAAAGTCATGCAGTCAGGTTCTCAGGCAAGCCGTTCGTCAAAATAAAACTCCTCTGCTATTTTCATGTTTTTATTGGGAGGGATGAATACATGATATAACCTCTCCATCGCCCCCAAAGTCTAACCTATGCATGTTTTCATTTGGGCTAAAACTTCAATTTCATTCCTTTCCTGTATTTTTTTTTTTTTTTTACTTTAAAACTGCTGTTTGATCATTTGAAATGCACAGATTTAACTTAGTTGACATCATGTCTATAGAATCACATCCTGAACGCACAAAACATACAAAAAAAAAAAACTCAGCAAAAGCATTTTCTTGGTATAAGCATCAAAGGTGAGAGCAGGGTCTGCAGCAGTGAGCAGGAAGTATCAATCCTTACCAGTACGCCCATCAGATTCTGACTGGATAATAACCAGTCAGCACCGGGAGAAAGACATGAGGGCAGAATGAATATAATTTGGAGCACTGGTTCTCAACCTGGGGGTTGGGACCCCCAAAGGGGTTGTGAAATAATTTCTGGGGGTCGCCAGAAATAAAAAATGGCAAGGAGTCCAGACTGAGAGTTTCAAGATTCAAGCACTCAAAATGCTGTCCCTAACCCCTAACCCTAACCCTAAATGAATAAAGCACATTCAAAGTCATTAGCTTTTTTTTTTTTTGATACTTCTCATTGGTTAAATATGTGTAAAACCCACAGACAGACATGAAGGGGGACCAATGGCATTGATTAATGAAAAACAAAGACAAAATATGGTGATACGAGGTCTCTGCCTGACAGAGACGAATACAAAATACAGCTGGCCTTAAGAAATGTCACAGCCACCTGTAAAAACTTCAACCTAAAACTAAGAAGTAGCACAAAAATGACAATTACCATGTTCTGAACAGACACAAACACCAACGAAAAGCAACATTTTGTTACATTAAATATCAAAGTAAACAAACCACTCAGTCCAGCGAAGGAATGCTGGGAAATGAGGCCATATTTTAGACCAGAGAATGTTTATCAACGCAATGGTCTTTGTGTTTGACTTATTAGGGAGATGGGGTGGGACTGGGGAGGGGTCGTGATCACCGATGCTGATTATTCTAAGTGGGGTCATGACGTGAAAAGTCTGAGAACCACTGGGTTATTGTAAAACCCACAGGGATGTAAAGGTGACAAATGGCATTGATTTAGCCAAAAACAAAACAAACAAACAAACAAACAAAAAGATAAACCACCATGTTCTGAACAGACATCAGCACAGTCCAGTACAAGGCATGATGGGAAATAAGGCTGAATTTCATCATTTTTATATTAAATTACCCATACCTGTGATATAATTTGCCTTAAAATAGATGTAATAAACTGCGTTTATGAGAGTCAATGCAATGCAATGGTCTTCGTGTTTGAGTTTCTTCTCAGACAGATGGGGCTGTGTTCGGGGGGATCACGATCACCAATCAAAAGTGGGGTGGGGGCTTGAAAAGGTTACTGTTACTGGAAATGTAACAGCCACCTCACTAACACTTAAAACTATAAGCCAGCACCAAAATGACAATTACCACCATAAGCCACCACATTATGAGGAGACACAGACACTAAGAAAAAGTAACATTTTCATTTTGCAACATAAAATATCAAACTACTGGTGCAGCACTATGCATGATGGGAAATAAGGCCGTACTTTAGACTGGGGAACGGTTTTTACATTATAACTTGACTTAGAATAGGTTTTATAGTGTGTGTTTGAGAGAGTCAAAGCAATGGTCTTCGTGTTTGAGGTTCTTGTCAAGCAGACAGGGGTGGTGGGGTCACGATCACCGACCTGATTATTCAGGGGGGTTCTTGACTCAAAAAGGTTGGGAACCTCTGATTTGGAGTGTGTGAGGGCAAACATTCTGTGTGTGTGTGTGCAAGAAAACTTTAACTGCAACATGGAGGAGAAAAAAAATCCATCAACCAGCAACTGTCAATCACAGCAACACTTGCCCCCCCCCCCCCCCCAAGAAAACAAAATCCCAAAACCCCTCTCTGAAAGAGGAAAAAACGCAGCCCGTGTACCAACACTGAAGGAGGAGGCGGCAGAGGATTGAGTGGATCACGGTGTCAAGGATTTTAAGGAATTGGCGTCCACTCATCTACGGAGAAAACGGCGTTTCGGGCAACCGACAGCTGCCTGCCGTCTCTGGGAGAGCAACTTAGATCAGCGAGGAGGGGCTGTCAGCGAGCATGCAGGGAAACACACAAAGACTTACAACAGCCTTCGCTACAGTTAGCTGACACACAGCCCCGGCACTGTCTTCTGGGACGGAGACGGAGAGAGAGAAAGAGAAAAGAGGAGGGGAAATAAGTGGACAAAGAGTGAAATAGATGAGAGAGCAAGGAGACAAGACAGGCTGACGCACTGTCGAGCAAACGTGGAGAAAAGAAGAGAAGAGAAGAGGAGGAGGAGAGGAGGAGGGGGGGGGGGGTGAAGATGAGAAGACAAGAGAGAGATGGAGAGAGTGAAACAGACAGACAGGTCCGAGAGGGATTTGTTCTATTTGCATGCGCCAGGCTCCCATGGGGTCCAGCTCGGCTCGGCGAGCCCAGAGCACAAAAGATAACACTTAACATATTTGCTAAAAGATGACAACCCTGGCTGGATCTCGTTTGAAGAGGCCCTTTGTCAGGACGTGCAGACAGGAGAAATCCACTGATATGGATGCAGCGGAGACTAACAAATGTCTGCGTGTGTGTGTCAGTGTGTGCGTGTGTGTGTGTAAAAAGAGCACAATATTTCCCCACATCGCCTTACATCTGGCAGAAGTCCCACGGGGCGGGCTAGATCGCACGCCGGTGGCTCCGGGACGGTAAAACAGCTTTTAATGGTAAACATTACAGACTGATAGAAAGTGTCAGGATAATTTATTTATACGGTCCCACTGGGAGAAGCTGAGCCACCCTCGCAGCACACACACCGGCTCTATCCAGCTATTCATTTGAGGGAAAAAGTCCGTATTTAGATAAATAAAGGCAAGAGTAAAGGGGTGCCTGTTTGTAAAGCAGCTTTTTTTCTTCTTCTATTCCTATTATCTCTCCTCTCTCTGTCCCTATTAGCTGTATCGGGGGGCTGCCGGAGATGTGAGGCGATATGTTATGTGTATAATGAGGGGGATTATTGCTACTGTCACTGCAACACGCGCAGACAGCGGATGCAGAGGGACGGATCTTAAGCCGGGGACTGTAGCAAACAAATAGACTTAGAGGAATAAACAAACCGCTGAGTATCTACATTATTTACATTACACACACAGAAACGACACATGCATGGCTGCGCCCGCGTTTCCTCCACTCTTGCACACACACACACAAACTCATGCACCCCATCAGTCCCCATATGTTTACACAGATTCTCTTATTTAACAAAAAACAGCAGTAAAGTAAGCTAAGAAACGAATGAGTCCTGGAATATCTCTAATAAAATCATATCAACAAATCTGAATCAAGTGCAACCAAACCTCAGTCAGTTTTTAACTAATTTAACGATAAAGCTGCAGAAAATGAATTTCATGCATCACCTGCATGTTATTTACATAAGTACACACGTCTATATCTGTGATATATAATTTTAGATTACAACAAGAGAGAAGTTAGGGTTTGACAATGTGGACACACACTCACACACACCTATAAAATACATTTATAAGGTAGTAAATGCCGCATGTGTGAAACCGACACACACAAGTGCATCAGCAGGAGAAAAGAGGAAACAGCACATGACGTGAAGCAAATAACTCTGTGTGTGTGTGTGAGAGAGAGAGAGGGGTAGCGAGCAGAGAGAGAGTAAGATCAAAGGTGAAAGGTCGAGTCCTCACTAATAACAGCAACAAAAACCGAGAATGTGCAATCGTGGAAGTTGGTGTGTGCAGAAAAGAAAGCACACTGTGGTGATTATTCATTATAAAACTATCGCCGCTCTCACTTGTAACAGGGGTGGGATGCTTGTTTTCAATTTCAACAATCCACCATTGTTCTACGAGAATGTAGAAACATGTTTCCTGCAGTGGCAGAAATCCGATTTTTTTTTTTAAAACACCTCAAAATTTGAATGGACTTTTGGTGGAGAATATTTTTGCAGCCTGCTCTGTCATTAACACGGCTAATTCCTGTTATTAACACACAGTTCCCCTCACATAATAGTGTTATTAATTATCCGCGGATTCTGCTTGAATGTAATAAAGTATGAAATATGAAATAAAGGGTAACTTATAAATTAATCCTGATCATAAATATGCATTTTTGACTTTGCAGTTATTGAGGCCTTGTTCACTGAGACTCCGATGCCACTTGTTCCATTAAACGATGAGTGAATTTGTGTATTTAAATATCTAAATTAAAAGAAAACTCTGGTCATAGTTGTGTGAGACAAGTAAGCAAAAAACAACTCTTTTCTGTCTTAGGTCTGCAGGTGTGATTATTTAAAAGAGTTTAAGAACAATATTTGAGAGCAGATTTTTTCAAAAAAATATCGAATTAATTTCATGTAGCTCGATTATTACATTGATTAGCAGGTGGTTGTGTGTGTGTGTGTGGTGGTGTGTGGTGTGTGTGTGTGTATGTGTGCTCTAACTGTGTGTATTAGTGATATGAGAAAAACATAAAGATGCAAAATAAACCTAAACATGGAAGCTACAATTCTGGAGATTTATCCTACAAAAAGCAAATTATTACACAATTTTAATTCAAGCTGAAGGTGTGAATACACACACAATATGACCACTTTCATCCAATTCACTCAGTGTGCGGTCATGCCGAATGTTAAAACTCAGCTGTGCATTTTTACACCTTCCAATACATCCATCCATAAATAAAAAAAAAAAAAAAAAGTGTGTGTGAACTGATGGAAAATCAACCTACCATAGACGCTGCTGCTGCTGATCATCTCGGGCTGAGGAAGAGGGAGAGCAAGAATTAATTTTTGGAGAGGAAAAGAGGGGGAAAAAAGGAAGGATTCCCCCTCAACCATAAAAAAAGAAAAAAGGCTTTACATTACACACTTTTTTTCTTTCTTTCTGTGTCCAGCTCTGGTCGGATTTCACGCCGCGTGAAAGGTGGTGGGCCCTTCAAGCAACTCAATAGGAGGAGAAGCATCTAACCTACATGCATCTCATTAGAAAGTGGAGCCCGGCCGGGATGACAGAGAGAAATCAACTGGTGCAGCAAGTTAAATCTCTTGATAACGCCCTAAAATGTCCCAGCTTTTAAAAAATACATGCTGCGGTGACATTGTATCCGCTCTCTGCGCGCATGCACGGGGCAACTTGTTGTAACCGTACCGCCGCAGAAGCCGGAGAGGAGCTGGAAAAGCGTCCGTGCTCACGCAAGTTGTGTATTTTTTTTTTCCTATTTAGAGCCGGAGAGCGCAGCACAGCCCGACTAACAGGAGCCACAGTGCAGCCTGCGTGTCCGTGTGCCTCTGCGATGTAACCGTGGCGCAGGTGCGCTCCTGCAAAATCACATTTAAATAAAAGAAAAAAATAGAAACGCACACAGCAGTTCACGCTCAGGTGTCGTTTGCGATTCAGGGAACTTGTTAAATCAAGTGCACATGTATTATTCCGAGATAAACGGCGCATACAGGCAGCTCCTCTGCTCTCCTCTCCTCTACAGACGCGCTGCCTGTCTGCTCTGACCACTCAGTCTAATTGCAGACGCAGCGGATCCCCCCCCCAAGACTATCCTTCCCTTCCTTACCTGCTTTTTAGCGACAGGTCGACCTCTCAGGTGGGGGGGTTAGGGTCGCATCGATCCCGGGGAGGGGTTCTGCTCATGAACGGGGTGCCGAGGTTAAGCCGGGTTGCGTGAGAGCTGAAACCATCCCAAGTTAACGCAGGAAACACTGACCACAGCCACTGCCATGTTGGAATTTCACCAGCCCTGAACAGCTGCTTCTCACACTGACCAGTACGCTCCCCACTGCGCATGCGCCCACAGGGGTAAAGAGGGGAGAGGGAAAAAAAAAAATCCTCACTTCCAATTATTGCCCATAAGGTTATTATGGGCGTCTAGTTTGTATGGCGAGGTTGGCTCAGTCAAAATGTTGAGGAGAGATGAAGCTGTAACAGGGAAAGTGTTAAGAAGCCAGAAACACACTAAGGAGCCTGTGCACTGCAGGAGATGTGCACTTTAACAAGTCACTTCTGCTGAATTTTACCCAAATTATCAGATTAAAGGTGAGACAGTCATTTTTTTTTTCTTTATACTGCACATTCATTTTAAAGCTATAATATGTAACATTTCCAAGAATGTAACAGTAGTTAAAATTATAATACATAACATTTCTGAAAAGGTTACGTTAGTTTACCTTTTTAAAGTTAAAGTTATAATATGAAACATTTCTGAACATGATACATTAGCTCACCTTTGTTACCATGTTACATAATGTTGCATCCACAGGTCAAGGAAATGTTACGTTGCCTTACCTTTCTTACATTAGCTTAACTTTCTGACGTTAATATTGCATCCACAGCCCATGAAAATGTTAACGGTATAACGTTTGAGCTATATGTAACATTTCTACATCAAAATGTCAAAAAATGTTACGTTTCCTACTAACCACTGCTAGCTAGTTGCTATAAATTTGGGGTAAACATGGGGTATGTCACAGAGTGAGAAAGGAAACGTGACTAAACATAATGTGAAAAAGCTACCTTCTATGTTCCCTACCTTAAAATAATTATTAATCATAATAATTATTAATCAGTCCTAGAGATTGTCATTAATTTTGGAGGCATAATAGACAAACAAATGGTAGACATTCTCTTATATTTTTGGGACGCTCTCCAATTCTAGTCATGTTAGCAGGAGACTGAATTTGGGGATATTTTTGGAATAGTAGTTGATTGGTCTTTTGCCACATTATACCTGGACAAAATCCCAGACAAACTCATGGCTTATGAATATCTGAATAAAGTTCTTTTGGTTGCAAGTAAGAAAGCCATTACACGGACGTAGCTGCAGGCAAACTCACCATCAAAGGACGACTGGATTGCAATTGTCAATGAAATTAACTGTATAGAGAAGGTGACCGTTTCCTTGAGACTATAATCTTAACAATATGTAAAATACTGGAAAAATTTGAAGTTGAAATTATAAGTTGAATTTGAATCCACTGAACAGAATTCAATCAACTCATGAAATTAAGTTGCTGAGGAAACATGATCAGCGTATTAGCAGATTTCCCAGCATGCTTTGTTTGAGAGTTAAACCCTTTGTATGAATTGAAGAACTGACTTTTCAAACTGAGAAAATGTGAAAGGAAATCATCAGTCAATTTGTTTGTAGTGTTTGTCAGAGTGACTGAAGAGTCGATGGTTCAACTTATTATCTTAAACTTATTAAACATGTTTTCTGAAGTCGAACTGAATTAAAATCAAGTTTTGTTTTGAATCATTACAAAACAGTTGACTGAATTTGTCTTTCTTAATTCAATCAACTTAAAATTTTAAGGCACCCCAGACGCTAACTTTATAAAGATAAAACAAATTATTTATTTTTTACAGTGTATAGTCCTTCTGTAGCGCACTGGAGGACCCTTAGGAGCCCCCTGGCCACAGTTTGGGCACCTGCTGAAGTGAACATGGGGGCAAATCAGCGCTCCCCGCCTCCCCGTCTGCCCGAAATCTCGCTGCAGTGTCTGCGTATCTCCCAGTGATAATTATAGCAGCAATATGGAATTAGCAATTGAAGCCCTAATTAGAATGAAAATGTCCCAGTTAGCGAGTTATCAAAGCATCAGCGGGGAGACCAGATTTAAACAAGACATCAAAGATGGAGGAACTGTCAGTTCATTGTTCCTAATCACCCCCACAAGTTGATAGTGCGCGTGCCACTAGAAATATTCCTTAATGCGGTCCAATCAGATTGAAGGTGGGGTTCATCAAAAGGGTGCAGAATGTAAATAAACACGTGGAGACGAAAAGGGTGCTGAGGTCAGCGCGGTCAAACGTGATGCCCTTGAGTCAGCGGTGAGCAGCATATGTAGAAAAATGGATTGTTTCCTTCCTCCACCTGCTCTTATTCCCAGTCTTTGTTTATGAGAGCAGCGGCTGCAGCAGATTACACACTCCTGCAGGCCTGAAACTCCACCTTTCGCTCTCCATTGTCTCCTATTAATTGTCTTTTTTTCCCTTCCATCAATTCATTAAATTTGTCAAGCCTGCAATGCAATCAAGGATTTGTTAGCGTAATTAGAATTGATTGAAAACTCAACTAATCGCTGTGTAATAGCTTTGTAAAGAAGTGTTGTTCTCTTTTTTTTTGTAATGCAGTGCTAATTATTAGTTAGTAATTAGAAAAGGCCTTAAATTAGGTCTTTAATGTTTAAGTGAGGAAAACAGGGCTTTGTAGTATATAATAGTGCGCAGATACATCAGCAAGCATGCTCTCCCTGCTCTCTGATTTACATACTGAAGGCAAAGGTATAATTCAAGTGTGTTGAATATGCAGTGTTGCTATAAAAGGCTCCCACATTGATATGGAAAATCTTATGTAGAGTCGCTTTCAGGTTTAATTTTATGACATATTTTCTGATTTGTGACCGACACAAGCTGCATGTGTGTGCGAGTGTGTGTGTGGAGGAGATTTAACGGCAACGTAAATCTAAATAGATTTTAACTCATTAGCCATTGGAGAGGTAATGATGTAAGTCTGCCACTAATGAGCTTAAGCTCTTAATTGAATAGGAGGGGGGTGGGGGGCTGGGGGGCGTGGAGACACACACACACACATACATATACACACACACACATACACATGCATGGACACCCACACCACCCAAAGTGCACAAAAGGATGCACACATCCACACACACAACTACAAATACAATCCCGCCTCCTGTGTTGGTATGGGGTGTTTTTTTCCTCCTTTCTCTCTCCGGGGTCATGCGGTGGTGTTAAGGGGGGGGAGTCATAGTCACATGACCAGCTAAATTTCAACTCCACTGCCTGCGGACTTCAGTGTCGGCCCTCATCACTTCACCACTGCACTTTTTTGTGCATTTTCTCCCCATACACACTCCAAAAAAGTAGAAAAAAACATAGGACGAGCAAATCCAACTTGATTTTATCCCGCATGTGATATTTATTAAACCCGTGCTATAAATGAACACTGTAAACAATCATGCAAGGATTTAGTGGAATTAACTAACCTTTTTTCATTAACTTAACATAAACATGCAAGTTTTATTTATTCAAGTTAATTAAACTTACATTTTTTAGTATTTATTGTCATAACACCTCTAAAAGTGAAATCTTTTGACCTGAAATGAGTTGAATGAATGAGTTCAGTAAACTCATTAAGTTTCTAAAGCTTCCCAGCATGCATTGTTAAAAATAAAAAAAAAGACTTCTCAAACTGAGAAATGCAAAAGGAAATCAAATGATGTTCAGTGTTTGTCAGTGTGACTGAAGAGTTTAATGTCTTAAGCTTATTGAACATGTTATATCAACTGAATTAATACTTTGACTCGAAGAGTTTAATTGTTTGAATCATTACAAAACAATTGATTGAATTTGTCTTTCTCAATTCAGTTAACTTAAAATTTTAAGGAAGCCTGAGCACTAACTTTTTTCAAGTTAAAAACAGTTTATTTTTACAGTGTATAGTCCTTATATAGCACAATGAAGGATCCTCAGGAGCCCCTGTATGACATTACACTCATGTGTTACTTATTTAATAACTGCTATAAATGAAGGACAACGCTGTAAAAAAAAAAAAAAAAATCATACAGGAATTTAGTGGAAGTAAATATACAACTTTTAATTATTCAAGTTATTTAAACTTAAAACTTGTGGTATTTATTTTCAGAACACTTGCAGAACTTATAAACACAAGCTCTTCTAATTTTTAGTCCTTTGACTTAAAATGGTGAGTTTAGTGAAACACGACACTGAGCCTAATGCAGACTTCCCAGCATGCATTGTTTAAGCCTATCGAACATGTTTTCTCAAGTACAGCTAAATTATATCAAATTTATTTCACTCAAAAAGTCGATTTGTTTTGGATCTTAGCAAAATTACCTCAACTTGCGTTTTCAAATTCAGTCGACTTAAAATTTTAAGGCAGCTCAGAGACTCACTTTTTTAGGTTAAAACAAATGGTATATTTTTTACAGTGATGGCATGTTCTTTAATAGAAAGGCAAAAACAAAAGCGTTTTTCACAATAAGTGCCTAATCAAAGCACCCACTGAATGTCACACTAATCAAACCTCTCTTCTCCAAATGTTCCATATTCACAGTATAAGAGGAAAAACATGCAACAAACCCTGCCGCTTTGATGTCACCTCTTCTAGACACATTTCATATTTTTATTCATCTCTTCCAAATAATTATCAGCACTTAACCCGCCATGTCTGCCAAGACGTTAAAACGTCAAAATCAATTTGGTCTAAAGAAGAAAGCTTATAGGATAAAATGTCCATTCTTTATAAACTGTACAATACGTTTAGAATAGAGCGCGTTCCCCTGGTAATACAGGCTGTGAAAATGATGATATCCAATTTCTTAGTGTCTTCTATCAAATATACGCTGATATAAACAAAGCCCCAGTGAATGGGGGACAATCTCAAAGCAGGAAATCCAGAGGGAGAAAAAGGGGAGATTAGAGGAGCCCAGACAGTGTTTCCAGTTGCTCAGATAAAGAAGAGGGGAAATAAAAAAGAAGAGGGGATGAGTCGTCTTCGCTCAGAGGCTACAGTGTGTGTGGCCAATCCACTTTTATGAGCCCAGACTAACGCCCTGATGGGACACGGCGTAGATTTGAGCAGAGCCTATTGAGCATAAGCTGCTAAATTTGGCAATAAAGGGAATGTGATTTACTGTAAGCTCCACTGGGCCGAGAGCGACGCAGCCGACGGCGTGCGCACACACACACACACCTGAGAGCATAAAAACACACACTAACAATAACTCACTCACTCTGTTACTGTCTCCTGCTCTCTCCCTCATTCTCCCCGACACACACACGCACACACACACACACACACACACAATGTGAACGCCTGGCCAGCTTGCCTCTGAGCCCCACACACTCGCGCAGCCACTCATGCGGCTCAGCGGCAGTGACTTTGACAAATAACCAGGAAGTCCTGGTGTTGGCTTAAAAACTCCAACTTGTTCAGTTGCAATTCTGCATTTGTCCTGCTTTAATGGCTGTGGAAGTGGCTTTGGAGGTAATCTGTCAGTGATTGATTAGAGCCCGGCCAAATCCCCTCACTGAACGCATTGGTAGGCTGCAGGCCCGCCTGCTATACTGTGTGAGGCAGAGAGAGACAGACACAGAGAGGAAAAGACGGAAAGATGAGAAACACGGTGCTTCTGTCTGTGAGTGTGAGTGCATGTATGTATCTATATCAAGTCAGCAGCAATTCAAACAGCAAAGTTCACCTGCACTTATAAGAATCTGATGGGTAATACTGGATCAGCTGTTAAAATAAAATCCAATCCAATTAGAATTTGTCATATTTTAATCCTGCTGTTGTATATATAAAATAAAATTTTAAAAAAATCCTTTGAAATATTTTTTCTTATTATTTTATTTGTTGTTATTGTTATTATACCAATACTGTACATAATTATATACTGTATATTTTCCGTTTGTTTGCCAAAAACTCATTCACAGACATAGGAACATGCCTTGTTGTCCTCCATAGTGACGTTACTTATTAGACACCAGAGAGGTTGACATGTTAGAGCTCCAATTAATAACAAACTTATGTAAAACTGAAACTCAATCAAATTATTTGACTTATTTGAGATTTTTGAGGTGTCTGTCATAAAAAGTCAGGCTGTTCCAATACTGGTACCAGAGATGCCTCTGTTACAGCCTAAGATGCTGGATTGGATATGTCATTTATTACCCGCTAAGTGGGACCTGCTACTTCCAAGAAACATCCTGTATACAATTTTTTTTTTTTACCTGAGCCAGGGTATTCAAAAATGATAGGAATTATATCACAACCACACAGTGTTCATTGTATAAAGCTGTTAAAAAACAATAAGTACTCAGTACTGACTGATACGCAAAGTGGGCATCGAATCGATATCGGAAGGAAAAAGTGGTATCAGAAACTCTAAAACAGACGTAATGTGTCACTTTCTGTACTGGACTTCTGCAACCAGTGATCAGTTCAAAATCATGTTTATGAAAAAATACATGCCAAGAATTCAAAGTAACAATGTTAAGCATGTTTTTTGGAGCCGTTAAACAGATCATTTAGGGGTTTGACCCCATTGACCCCCAGTAGTGGAGTCATCAATAAACTATACACCAACAAAACTTTATTTAAAATTCTAAAAAAACAAAAAAACAAAAACCCAAGTTCACAAAAATACCAATAGTGCAGCTACAATAGTGCAGCAGAGTTAAGGGTTTGAATATTTCCCCAGTGTGAACATCATACAGCTTCAGTGTAGAATAAACTGTTACTAAACAGACACGCAGCGGTCGATGAGGCATTCAGATCCTTCACATAGAGATACCACCGTATAGAAATACTGGCACAAATAAAAGTCATTCATTCAAAGTTTTATTCTGAGTGAAAGTAGGATGGAGTCTGGAGGATGAACAGCACCTGTCATTGTTATATTTTTATATATTATGTCACTGGATTATTATTACTCATGCACCTGTGGGCAGTATTTTAATATCAATGCTGGAAATCATTTGAAACTTAAATTTAACTACTTTTAATATGTTTCAATCATATTTTTAAGTTGATCACATTTAAAAAAGAACAATATTTCTCCCCGAACTGTACCTCAACATGGTATTTAATTACAGTATGTAATTAATTACTTAGTTACTTTCCACGTTCTGTATGCTGTATGATATTGTCAGACTGTGATTTTAAAAAACCATGAAGCAACTTCAGGGAAAAAGGGGGCAAACACTGTGTGGTAAGGGCTGTCAGATAAAGTTTGGAAGTGTTTGATTATATTTAATTTAAATCCTGACAAAGTTTTACACTCTGATTCCCAGTGAAGTTTGATCGGATCCTGGAGGGTTCTCCTATTAGATCGAGACATGAAACAGAGACGGGGATGAGAGTCTTTGCAGCTAAAAAACCCACATTATCCTCCATCTTGCACAGAAAGAGACTTTTTTTTTAATGGCTGCACAGATTTAATCAATTCTTATATTTCACATGCTGTAAACGAATTAGTCCACTGATAATTACACTTCCCATGATGTAATCATCTGTTTTCATCACTTTTATATATGAGTTGATGCCTGCATTTTAATTTTGCATGCACTGTAGAACAAATGAAGCTGCTGGGTATGTTGTTCATGAGCATAATCTGCAAATAAGTAATGAAAGTGGAACAATATGATGTTAAATGGACACTCCAGTTGCTAAGATTGACCATAATGATTGTTAAACAGTATTCAAAACAGTCTGCAATATTACTCTCTCTTTTCTCATCAGTCTGTACTAATTTTTGCTGCAAAAAAAACATTTTTCTTTTCTTTTATAATCAAAGATGAGCGGGTCCTTTTGCCAAACAGTAGAGGCTCTGACCATGAAAATGTTTAGCATGAATCTTAATATCACTTAAGTGATAATTATTCTGCTCGCCACAAACCTGACTAGCAAAATGGAATTCAATCAGAGCCTGCGCATAATGACAGTCATTATGAAAATAATGAATAAAAAAGTAATAATGACATCCCTGTCTGTATTCAGACCTCTTTTTCTCACACATCTCCATGGTGATCTGGATTATTTTTTTCAACTCCACATTCTGGCTGGCCCATGGCCGCTTTAATCACATTGTTTATGGTAAACCAAGCGTTGTGTGGTAGCTCCATGCTTGGACTCATTTAATTAACCACTTGAGAGGTGTAGCCGAGTCTACAGTAGTCCAGCGTTGTCTCCTGCAGTGGTGAGTGCAGGGTTATTGTTGCTGACCAGTCCATCTCTCAGCAGCTCTCTGCATCTCTCTCTGTTGGCTCTTTGAAATGAGACAAATCTCCCTCCGAGCAAGAATTTGCCTTTCCACCACTAATGTGAATCAACGTCTGACAACCAGGAACAATATAATTATGTGAAAAACATCTCACCAGGGTTGTGGAGGAACAGATTACACATGCTGGGATTCACTAGCTGCTCTGCTCCATTACAGCCTCTGAACTGTGACAATAAAATGTCGATTTGACTTCATATTCTGCAGAATTCTGAATGAAAATAATTGAGAATTGGGACAAAACTGTATTTTGAGGGGTTTTCGATTTTTACTCTTCAATTAAACTGGAAAATATATTTTCAAAGATCAAACTCTTGGCTATTAAACCTTGTAACAGGCCAACCTCCTACTGATTAAATTTTTCATTCAATCTTGACGTAAACTCTTTTTTTTTTTTTTTTCATTTCACAGCATAGTCAGTGTGAGTAGCCATTTTATTTTTTAAAGTTGCTCTTTATGTTGATCAAAATACACATTTTAAACCATAATACTTATTTAACTTTGCTTTAGAAGGGCTTCGGAGTTGACATGTTACGCTTGATACACATCTGACAGCAATATTATTTAATGAATTTGTCGAAAAATAGAGGCTTTTCAGTGCTACGCCTGATTAAATCATGTTTATGTAAAAATCTGATAGAGTTGACGGAAATATCGGACACAACTTTAAAGGGACGACATCTTTATTGTTTGATTTTAAAGCAAAGATGATTATAATGCACATTTTTCACACCTATGTTACCAGCAGGTGTTGTTAAGTTTTAGATTTGAAAGCTTTTAACACATCTTTAAATTGTTTTAAGTTGTGAATTTTTGTCTGGGATTTTATAAATCGCATATATTCCATATATATAATTATTTCAAGAACACATTTTCTCAAAATGGCGTTTGGCATTTTTGCCTTTATTTGATAGGACAGCCAGAGAGTAGACAGCAAAGGGGGCAGAGAGAGAGGGGATGACACGCAGCAAAGGGCCGAAGGCGGGAATCGAACCAGCGGCCGCTGCAGAGGACCAACATAGGTCGGACGCTCTACCAACTGAGCTAAATGTCCACCCGGTCTTAATATTTTTTACGTTTTTTTGGTAGGACATGATTCTCAAGAATGGTTATTTGTGAACACATTTTAAACTTGTACCTCCAGTTATGATTAGAATAATTATTACGTGTGTGTGTGTGTTTTCTCTGACAGATTTTATGTGCTGTTGTTTGTACATGTGGGCATTTCTTTCTTACCTTCCTCTCTGTAGATGTGTGTGTGGTGGACCATGTCCTTGAGGTTTACTCTTTTGATTCAATAGCGCTCCACATGGATGGACTCAATCAGATACCTCAAACCCAGTGAAGGGTGATGTTCAATGGAGCTGAAGTTACACTACAGCAGCTCCTCGGAGAAAAGACGGCCTGGTTCTCAGACGATGTTTACATGTATAGACACCCTGTAGAAACTACAGAGAACCTGAATTTTAAGTGCGTAAACAAAGCCATTTTCACTTGACGTGAAGCAGCGCTGCTAAATTGCTTAATTGTTGTCACTGGCACGGAAATGCATTTTATGTGTGAGAACAAACAACATATTCATATGCAGTTTTCTACTTCATATACTCTACTGGCTGGCAGTGAAGGTGGAAGATTTCTTGCATGGTTGGAGCATGTGAGATTGAAGGCTACACTTAAAATAAATCCTCCTCGGCTTTTTTACTTTTTCAACTGTCAAATCAATTTTATGGCAAAAAGATTCAAATGTGTATTTAAATCATCAAAGGTGCAGCGCAGAGATCACATCATTTACTTATCCTAAAATCAGATTTAGAACAGATGTACAGCTTAAAAAGGACTGGAGAGATGTCACAAGATCTGCAGTTAGCTGTTCAAATCTTTTCAGTATTCTGTCCAAACACTTCCACGTAGTTCCTGAACAATAACTAAGAGGGTCTGGGCAAAGAACTTGAAATGGCCAACAGGGTTTCTGGCCCTAGAAGCCATTACTCCTTGAATACCTTGAGGATAATGAAACTGGGCCAAGGGAGAGCGGAGATGGAAAACTGTGCTGTTGGAGTGCACTGAGCCATCGCACATTTCTGTTTGAACCCATAACACTGCGGCCATGTGACAAATGATAGCAAACACGGAGCCTGAGCCGCTCAGAGAAGATTATAGTCAGCCTAGTTCAAAATAAAACTCAAAATAAGGTGCATTTTTTTCCTGGTTGTAGGTTTTCACTCTTCATGTTGTGTTTGCAATCATTATTTAGCCCAGTTCAGTTGACAAGAATTTATTTGTATTTCTGCAACAACCTGTCAAATCAAATAACCTTAAGGGAATGCTCTGATGAATATGCTATTTGCTTTTTTGTAGAGTTAGATAAAAAGATTGATACCTCTCATATCTGTCCGTTAAATATGATGCTACAGCCAAGAGACCGTTTAGCTTCATTTAGCATTAAAACTAGGGAAAAACAGCTAGCCTGGCTTTCAAGAAAAAATACACCTCCCAGCACCTTGAAAGTTCATACATGAACAGATTAAACCTTGTTTGTTTAATTAGTAAGAAAGAATGGGAAAAAAAAGTTTTATTCTGTTTTACCTTTGGGCAGAGACAGGCTAGATTTTTTGCATCTGGAATCAGTAGACCGTTAGGGTGCTCAGAAATGTTAGTAAGGGGAAACCAGGTAGCTGGCTCTCTACAAAAAATACACCTCGGAGCACCTTAAAAGTTCACAAATGAACACATTATACCTTGGTTGTTCATACAAAAGAAGTGTAAGAAAGTTTTGGGGACTTTTTTCACTTTTGGACAGAGTCAGTCTAAATGTTTCGCCCTGCCTCCAGTTTTTATGCTAACAATCTCCTGGCTGTAGCATCGTATTTAACAGACAGATAGGGCCTAAAGTATGAGAGATTTAACACTGTCAGAGTAAGTAACAATTCATGAGAGTGATTTAGTTAGGGGACGTAATCGAAAGAGTAATCTGTCATACCATAACACAGTAAAATCCTAATATCGATTTCTTCTGAATAGGGAAATAACTTTTGTTGCACTTAACAGCATGAAGGACTACCCAGACTATTTCTGCTGCGAGTCACATGTCAATTTGTACCAGTACTAACTGAGCAATGAACATTGGCTGGGAGCAGACTTCCTGATTGGTCATTTTGAAGCAGAGAAGTACGTCTGCATGTCCTGACCTCTGCCCGTTGTTTCTTCATGCTCTGCTGTATAACAAGACCATCACACAGCACCGACGGGAGACAGGTCTCAGCTGCTCGCACTCTTATCAGAATGGGCTGCGCGGAGTGAGGCGCCTCAAGGAAGTATCAGTAAACAACGCTATAGGGTTCCAGTTGCTATACGCTCAGGCACTCATGCAAAATTCAGCACTTTGTATGTAGACTGAGACGGAGCCAAGGCAGAAGGCAGGGGTTATGTTTTAACTGGTGAACCTTCAGAACTCCACTATTCCCTCTCTAATTCTGACGGAAATGTTTGCGAATTTGACCCGAGAGCGTGAAACAGAAATATTAATTGCTGCACTTATACATGAAGAAATTCAAACAGCAGCTGCTGCTATAGCTCCAGCTTTAACCAGTTATCTCTCGCAGTCTCTCTCTGTCTTCCTCACAAGTCCTTTAATGGTGTGATCGCCCTTAACTCCACTGTAAATCTCTCCCCAACGGCTTATGGTTCAAATTAATGGCCCTGCCATAAGTGTTTGAATTTCATGAATTGTAATAATACTTACATCACAAGACACATGAAGTCATGTCTCCCTCTCTACAGTGGAGATATGATACATTTTAGAGGGATGCACAAAGTGGTCCCCTGGTACGGTAGTGATGTATTCTAATAGACTGTGCTGGCCAACCCCCGGGTGCAGATATTCATGATTCATATTTGAAGGCTGCAGAACATTTAAATGGGACATTAAGTGGCAGTGAAGATTAAAACACTGTTGGCTTTGCGGAATAACTGGGACGTTCACTGGTAGGTTTTATGCCTCTTTTTCTTTTCAGTATTTTTTTTTTTTTTCTTACTGGTCACTGCGTGTTCTGAGCAGTCAAAATATATCAAAGCTGAACTGAATTTGGAATTGTTTTCACTTTTTATGTAAGGAAACATAAATTATAATGATATTGCAGATATTGCGCATATTTTTACATTTTCAAAAGAGGATAAAACTGTTTGTGGATGAATTTGGGGAAGCTTCAAGCCACTGGAGGATGTTCTTCCCATGATAGCAGTGCACGTGCTAACTGCCGAACGTCACACTGTTCAGCCTACAAACACTGATTGAGGGACATTTTCTTATTTTGAACAAGCCTGCATAGCGTTGGCTAAACAGCATTTCAAGCCGTCATGCAGCATTCAAGATTTAGAAGTACTCACTGGGTTTTAAAAGGTTGCATCCCAGACAAAAAGTGTCAGCTAGCAAACTAGGAATGCGGACACTAATTAATGTAGCTTGCTTACATTAGTACTGTCTCCCACTAGCTGTTACTTTTCGCTGATGTTATTTTAACACCCGCTGAGTCTTCGGCAGCTTGTCAGATCCAGTTTTACCCACCGGATGACTTTGAAAATGTAAAAAAAATGCAGAAAAAACAGTGAATACTGATTGTGGTCTGTTTAAAATGCAAAAAATTAGGAGGTGTTGTTATTTATAGGTCCAGCCTACTTGAGATCAAATTGGTCTGTATGTGACCCACAAACTAAAATGAATGTGTCAACCCTGTTCTGAAGCTATCAAACAGCAATGGGCAGTCCTGAAACTCAGCACTAATGGAATCACGACACGAGTAACTCCACAGACACACATCACCGCTTGGATGATGCTTTCCACACATACAGAGAGCGCATTCTGTATTTGTCAGGGCCAGTCCCCCTGTAACACTGAGTCTGTACCCGCTGTGCACCGCCCTCGACAATACAGCCTACAATAATAATAAAATGATCACTTTCTTGCAGTAATATGGTGCTGACACCATGTAAGTGAGACAAATACTAATCAAATTTTGTGCTAAACATTTTATGTAGTATAATACGTGCAGTATATTGTAAAACACATCCTAATGCCCTGCCACAGAGATGCAGTGTCCATAAATCCACTTACAAAAGAGAAAAATATGCTCCTTATAACTGCAGAACTTGCTTGAGAATTATCACATTTTTAACCTTTCCTCCTTTGCAAACAGGAGCTGCTAACAGCTAATTTGGCTACTTTTAATGGTGCTAATTTGCCCAAATTTAAACAAATATTAGTATTTTATGTTGTTTTAGTGTGCTACTACTTTGTGTGCTATTACAACTCAGGTCAAAAGTGCCCTTCTGACTAAACAACTGGTCCTAGTCTGCCCCCCACCCCCGCCAATTGACCAATTAAGCAACAAGCACCAAAGATATACAGACAGATACAGATAGAGCAAAAAAAATATTTCAATTTCAGTTCTACTTTCTTAAAATTTGCTCTGGCAGGATAAGAATCTGAGCTGCAAATAAGGTTAGGAAATGGACAAATATATCTCTGTCTGTCATAATCATCTTGCAACTTTATCTAGCCATTATTATTACAGGTGCATGTTGTGTGTCTATGAGAGCGAGCGCACGATCGTGTGCGACATAGATGCGTATGTGTGTGTGGTGGAGCACGAGGACAGACTTGATGATCCCCTGTCTCCTGGTGACTGTGTGGAGCCAGCCAGCCGTGGCGAGGCTGCCATAACTACCAGTTGAGCTCTGTCAGGGAGATGACCCACTCTCTATTCAACAAGACCTGCCACCCTGACAGACAGACAGACAGACAGAGAGCATGACGGACAGTAAGACAGGCAGGGCAGGAAGACAAAAGACACAGCATGTGAATATTTTAACTCTCGACTGAATCTGAGAACTCGCCGTCTCGCTCCAAACAGCTGAAAACAGGAAAAAGCCGTAGGTGTAATTGGACCTCAGCAGCGTAGGTCAGGAGTCAATGGTCTTATTTGAGGGCTAACACCATTTAAGACTAATTTGAGACTATGTGTTATTGTGCCTTTAACTAAGTTTCTAACCTGATCTGTATAGAGGTTCATTGTGCTTTTAAAAGAGACCTGCTGCCCTGCAAAAGGCCATCTAATGGTTTTTCAAACCCACAGTATTACTTTAATGTACTGCAGATCAAAGGATAAAACAACCGCTTCAGCAGATGAGGAAAAAAAAACCTCAAGTGCAGAGAAGATTTTAGATTTTCCTTTATGAGAAGTCCATTTGGTTCTGACTGTTACGAATGATTACAGTCTCGCAAACGATTAAAAGGCACTTAAGCACATTTATTATGTCGCTTACCTCATGCATACGTACTAAAAAATACAGTATATTTTGCACTACTACTACAACACTATTACTGTGGAGGCATTAAATGATTAATGGGTTTAGTCCTGTTAATTTATGTAAAATGTAAAGAAAAAATAACTTTTTTCACTTTTGAAGTTAATGGAATTTTGTTGCATGAAGAAAATTAAGCACCACACAGAAGTTTGCAGTGTTATAAAGACTAAAAACAAATATGTGTGACGTGTGTGAAGTGGGGTGGTGGTGGTGAACATCAAGTTAGAG
This sequence comes from Lutjanus argentimaculatus, assembly GCA_034769285.1. Classification (NCBI taxonomy): domain Eukaryota; kingdom Metazoa; phylum Chordata; class Actinopteri; order Lutjaniformes; family Lutjanidae; genus Lutjanus; species Lutjanus argentimaculatus. Next base: position 3,971,911 of record JAWZSL010000020.1, on the reverse strand, counting down.
CAAAGATTCATATTTACAGTTAGGGGTGTCATGGTATACTGGTACTGATGATAACTGTGATATTTAAAAAATGAAATACTGATATCATGTTAATAATGCACATATAATAATACTGCATAAATAATCCAGTGCCTCTTTAACATACTGTATGTTTCAAAATCCTTTCCACCAAAAAAGCGACAAAATGCACAATAAACAAAGCTAAAGATTAATTTAACTGATATTTTCTATAGATAATACAATAATATAATGCTTTTTTTGGCTACAATAATTGTGTAGTGAAAATCTGACCCACATTTTAATAAAAACTTTAAACATAAACCATAAAAAAGATTAACATAAACATAAAATGAAAATATTAAAGTAACGGTCATTTGTCATAACTATCCACAGCTACAAACATTAAAAATAGCTGCCTGAAAGTAATGTTGACGTTGCATCCACAGCCCATGAAAGTATAACGTTAGCTTACCCTTTTAGAAAGGTAAGCTAATGTAGCATGCATGTTCATGTCAGACATAGCTTTAACTTTAATGTCAGAAATCTGAAACACACAGGAATTAAGGAACTGGTGCAACACATCAGCAAGATCGACTTCCACGAAAAAGACAGTTTTGTTTACAGGTAATTAATTTTTTAGTGTATTTCATCTGCCAAAAAAGAGATAAAACACACAATAAACAAAGTTAAAGATTAATCTGACAGCTTTTTAAAAAGATTTCTACAGATGTTGCAATAATATTGTGAATTCTTTTGGCTACGATAATCATGTTGTGAAAATGTGATATTGTGACAGCACTATTTTCATTATCAAAAACTATCTGAATTCTTTGAGGGGAACTCTCAGCATGAGTAAACGTTAATTAGGTTTCTCATTATAAGCCAGGAACGTGTGTGCATTCAGGCACTGTTGCTTCAGTGCTACCTGTGCGAGGCTGTGCGCATTAGTGCGTTCATTTTGTCATTGGTGTTTGTGTGCAAGTAGCGAGGTCAGGACCTGGGCTGGAGGCCTGTCCCTGGAGAGCTTGCCTCCAGCGTGACCAACTAACACTACAAACAATTAAAAACCACTGCTGCCTCCCCCCAGGGCGTTCGGCTTTATCCAGCTAGGGTCGGAGAAATCGCTGCACAAGATTCCAAACTAAACCCTCGGTATCTGGTCTATAACGATGCCGGGCAACGCAGAAGATGGAGAGGCAGAATCGATACGGCTACAGCCTGTGGACCAGTGTGGAGACAGGGGGCTATTATTAGGACGTCCTTTCTTTACCACCTGAGCCACTTACACACTTAGGATAGTCACACACACACATTCAACTCTTCTGCGGTCAAAAGAGCTCGGATGTAAGAACAAATGATGCTTGTGGGGAAACACGCTTGTTATTTATTACAACAGAAAAGCCTCATCTTGTTGCAGCGGTCCTAAATATTCACATTACAAAATCAACATGTTCTCTCTCTGATGCTTTGAATTCACTTGAAATGAAGCAAGACTGCTGCAAAATTAATCACAACTTTGAGAGCAAACAAATAATTCAGACTTGCAGTCTGATGCAATACAGACAAGTCTGCTACACAGACTGGGCCTTACATCCAGAGTGAAGTCTCTTTGAATTAAAGCGTCTGAATTTATTAGCAGACTGGACACAGTTAGCGGTCCAGCCAGCCAGTAAGATAACCAGTCAGCCAACCAGTTATCTCCCTGGGCATATGCCGTGTCCACTGCTCCAGAGCCCCGCTGTCAAAGCCATTGTGAATCCTAATGATCACAGTGCATCCCAGCCAGTCAACACACACACAGACACACATGCAGACAGACACACTCCCCGGTCTTCGCTCCAGGGGTCCTGACAAAACAGGAGACGGCGGGGACTCGTCAGAAGACAGCGATGCCGGTGCGCTCCACCTGCTCACTGATTCTTACGCCTGGAGGAGCCTGAAGGCACTGCCATCACACAACCTCCCTGTCCATGGCACACACACACAAATACACAAATCAATAGACACACACAGGTGCCCACATTCTTACACACACATACAGTAAATCCACATATACACCCTTGTCTCCTACTTACTTACCTCCCACCTCTTCTCTTCCTTGCATCCTTTCCCTCGTGCCCCCTCCGATTCGACCCTATCCATATCCTGTTGTTTGTCCACCTCCCGTCACCCCCCCAGCCCCCCTCATCCTCACCCCCCTCCAACTGCAGAATGCATGAAACAACATACACACACACACACAACACCTACACACACCCCTCACCTGTCAGGTAACATCAGAGAGGGGGAGAGTTGAAGAGACGTGACAGCGTGCTGAAGGAATCGTGTGCCAGGAACACAGACCTCTCTCCGTTCACCTCTGCTGTGCTGGAACACAACGAGCTGCAGCCCCTCACCTTTGTTAAGGATCAGACCTGTTTGGAGAGTGCTGGAGAACCTCCAACAGTCGGAGCAGCGAAGACACGCTGAGGAGAGGAGGTAATATATCCAAGAGTGTGGAGAGGAAGTTCTGATAATCAATAGGCGCACAGAGAGGAAGAAACAAAGACAGAAAGAAGAAGGAAAGAAAGCATGGGGTAGGTAGGGCCAACACATGCAGCCCGAAGGCCGATTCACTATCCATCAAGTTCAACAAGTTGGCCCGAAAGCTTGCAGCTGCCATATGTGGTGAAGCATTTACACAGTGAAGTCCAACAAGTCAGCCGCAGCCCGGCAGATGATTTGTTAAAGAAGAAAAAAAAAAATAAAAAATCCCCCCTGAAGAACTTCAGCACTGCACTTCACGTTCCTGGGCCATTTTTTGTTGATTGGTGGTGGTGTGTCTTTATTTTTATAGATATGGAAAAGGAGCCAAACATGGGCGAGGTTATGTCAGTCATTATGTTTTCAGCGGTGGAGACTCAAAGGAAGACATATTTCAGCTATCATTCACTCAGAATCAAAGAGCAAGTGGATTCTTGAAAGCTCCATTATTGCCATGATATTCAACAATCGCATAGAAATCTAATTCTCCTCCAGCTGCATGTAATACAGAAGTGTCAAACTTGAGATTTTGATGGAGATGCATAATATTTTAAGACACATTTAAAGATTTGAAATGTTTTAATGAAACTATAGTTAATAGCAGTATATCATTTTTCTTTGCCCTCTGATAGTGCAGATAAAATATTATTCACTGTCTGGATCGAGCTTGAATTGAGCAACTTAAACATGAAATGAACATATTAATATTAAAGTAATAATAACAGAAACGATAGTTTTGTCTATTTGATTGACACACTACAAACACAAAAGCTAGCTACCTGAAAGTACTCTTGATGTTGCATCCACAGCCTGAGAAAATGTTATGTTTGCTTACCTTTTTTAGAAACATGCATGTTTTTGTGTTTTGTCAGTGGGGTTGCGGATTAGGTTAGACAATTGGCAGAGACCATAGGCTGCATACACTAAAGATAGCTGCCTGAAAGTAGGTTATTGTTGTACCATTAATGTTACAGCCACAGCCATGAAAATGTTTCATTGGCTTAAATTTTTAGAAAGATGCGCTCATGTAACATTCATGTTTTCTTACTTAAGTATAATGTATATTCTTGTGTTTTGTCATATCTCTTTTCCAACTGCTTTTGGTGTGTTTGTCAGTGGGATTAGATATGCTTTTTTTTTTCATAAACTTATTAGACATTACCGAAATGATCACTGCAGCTGTATCAACTAATGAGGAAGGATAGTTTTGTGTTTAATCAGTCAGGAACATACAATGTGTGATTCTATAGATGCATACAGGAAATTAAATACATTACATTATCATTTAGATTTCATTACCTGATGAAAATTTCAATATATTTTACCATGGTTTTTGTGTTCAAAGGTCTTAGTTTTCAGCCTTGTTTTAGTGGTGGAAAATCAGTCGTCAAACATTTGTGTCAAACATTTTCTGTCTCAGTTTTAATTGAGGAAATCAACACTAAATAAACCTATGTTTGAATTCAGTCCTGCTTTGCGGGGTCTTTGTAAAGGCATTCTGGGAAATCAAGCAAAGTACAAGAGCACGACAATAGAGGGTGGATCAATAACTAAATAAATGAGGAGCTCATTTTCTGGAGTGCAGATCGCACACTGATGGTATCTCAACAGCATCAGAGGAGGATACACAGAATTGTGATTTCCCTCATACACACATCATGCACACAGAGTTCATGGTAACGGCACGCACAGACCTGTAAATACTAGCAGGGCTGGTGAGGTTACTTTCAACATCTTTGGAATAAATTGAGATAGCTCACTGAAATGAATGAAGTCGTCATTGACCCTGTGACAGACTGGTGAGCTGAGGGGGTCTTCCTGCTTTCTGTACACAGTATACTGATACAGACCTCAACCAGGCACGACCCTGGAGAGGAGAGGATTATGAAGTGAAAGATTACAGCAATTGAAGGATTTCATTTTCAAAATTTTTCCTTAAGATTTCTGCAGCCAATTTTGTTCTCCTGTCCTGAAAGTTGGACACACAAAATGCGTGGTCATCCTTACAAAATAAATGATGCTATGTACTGTATGTATCCATAGCACACTGCATGCAAAGCTCAATGTATTCAAGCTAGGAAAATGAATTAGTAATATGTCTGCATGCGCTGGCCTTGGGAAAACATTCCCTCTTTATAATTAAGCCACTGGCAGACTCGAGCAAACCTCTACGTCTCCTCCTGGTTTGAGGGGAATGTTAAAAGCCATCACAACTAATTGGTTCCCCAGCCTCCTGTTTGTCATGGGAACAACAAAACAATCGACGCCCTCTATCAAGTCCTCCAGAATTGGGAAGTGAAACAACAGGGTGGTTGCCTCGTGTCACACCAAATAGACTGACAGTCAGTCGGGCATTAGTGAAGACTGATGTCACGCGTTAGTCACTTACAGGGGGAATCCATTTCTGTCCATCACCTGCTCTGTCTCTTCAGCTTTGTTTGGGTTTGAGTTGACAAACCATATACTTGTTCAATTAAAGAGAGGTGAAGTCCCTCCCCTTCCTGTGGACCACCATGGGACCTTTTTTTGATCACATTTTAATTTTAATTGTACATTTTGTCTTTGTCAATTTAAAAGATAAATTTAAAAGACATTTAAAAGAAAGTCGCAGTGTCGTAAAAGTGTGCGACGTTACAAGGGACAGCGATGTTAATTTTGGTGACGTATACTGTGCATTAAGACTAACATCAAATGTGAAAATATAGACATGAAAAAATACATATTGTCAGTTCAAAATTAAAAGAAAGGTAACATGACAATAACCGGTTGAGTTAAAGAACATTCATCCAATATATTTATTAGGAAAAAACACTGACAAATATAGAAATGGACGACAGATCAGCTGTGAAGCCAAAACATCTTGTTTGCCACCTGGTGGCTGGCTACAGCTTTCTTGTCTTGTAAAAGCATCTTTTAAATTGACAAACATCATACGTGTAATTGATGGCACAATTCAAGCAGTGTCATAAAAGCTATGCTTTTTTGTCTCTTGCCATTCACTGTTCGTATTTTCTCCAAAGTAAGGTCCCATGGGTCATGCTGGAAGGGGAGGGTCTCTATCATAAAACAAAAGGAATCATAAGTTCTTTGTCTATGCGCCCTACAAGTGTTGGATTAACTTCTCACACTTGCAAATGGGTCTTTTGTTTAAAGCTGCTTCTAATTTCTTTACTTCATTTACTTTGAGGGAACCCTCCAGCATTTATATTAAAGAAAAGCCCTCCACACAGATTTGAGGGTCTATTTGCGAGTTAGAGAATACCACTTGAACAATAACTACCCATCTCTAGTGTTAGTTATCCTCTGTATCCACAAGAGCCATTTGCACAGAGGGGGAGAATGATTTTGCTTCATCAGGAAGAAGTGGATCTTCTAAAAACAGTCATTTTGTTTCCGCGTCTTCCCCCCACCCACCCTTACATCTCGAGAGATGGTGCGGGCTGATTCTCTGCCTGAAGTGCCTCTCGACGCTCTCAAAACTTACATCATGCATTGTTTCGCCGGCTGGCATGTTTTGCAGGCTCTTGGCCCATTCGGGTGCCGGATTGAGTGTGTGTAGGTTAGTGGGTGGGCAGCAGGAGTGGGTTCTCTGCGAGGGGCAGTAGATGCTGGAATTCCTAATAGAAGGTAATTGAAATGAGCACTTAGAAGCCGTTGGCTGGTATTTTCCTCCTGCGCGATGAAGGGCTGCCGTAATCATGTGCTAGACTCTGTTGTACTCAACATGCAATGGATTGGCTCATTAGTGGATACTATGCATTACATAGGTGTTTCAACGTACGTTCACACACAAAAGCTCAAAGAAACATCATGTGCTCGCAGCCTGCTGAAGTATTTGTTTTGCAGATTTTGCACTGAACTTCTTGTCACTGGTGTGCAGAGAGCAGCAGCCTTGAAAAGTTTTGAAATATGACAAAATTCGATGAGTAGGCTGCTTGAGGTTGTGAAGTGGCTGGCTCACAGAAAAAGCCTCCACTTCAGTATTCTTCCTCTTTCTCTTCCTGTCTGTTCTCCTGCAGTCTCTGTTCATGGCTTTCAGGACAAATGGTGCCTACTTTTGCCACCTTTGGATAGATTTGAGCAGTCGCTGAAGGCTTTCAGCAAATGCTTCATTTGAAATAACACTGCAGTTTGTTGCTATTGTGCTCTGTGAGGGTGTGTGAGGACACAATCTACACTAGAAATAAGGGTTCTAAAAGGGGTCTTCCTGAAGGGCTGAAATTCTACCAAGAACTATTTGCTTCTGAAGAGCCATTTTTTGAAGAACTTCCTTAGGACCCCCTTTGTAGGTTCTAGATAAAATCTTGGAATATAAATGGGTTCTTGGTAGAATCCCCTCTAGGTATAACCCTTTATGTTGGGTTATATGCAAAACTTTCTCAAATGGTTCCAAGTAGAACCTTTATAAAAGGTTTGAACAGGAACCAAAAAAAGGTTCTCCTATTGGGACAAGCCGAAGAATACTTTTATTTCTGCACTTTTATTTCTAAGAGTGTATTTGCAGGGGACCTTGGATGTGGAAACAACTTTATTCAAAGAAGAAGAAGAGAAAAAACAAAAGGAAAAGAGCAGAGACAGTGAGAGGAGCTCCCTGAGAAGTGGAGCGCACAGACTGAGGTCACATGATCCTGTTCCAGTCCTGGTAATCCACACATTTAAACGGTTCGACAGCGATGGAACTGAAATTCTATAGCCATCCGCCTCACTCAATCAGCCACAATATCTTGCTCCAGCAAACAGAAGCTGTGGTGCTGCCGCTTAGCACCAGGATAATGATCAGATTAAAAGCTTTGACTGGTGCGACTTGGACTAATGCCAGGTGATGGGAGCAATTTGCTGCCCAATCAACAGCCAACGAAGGAGGGAGAAGTGCACCATTGGCTGCTGACGACAGCAGGGAGGGGTTATGGGGGCTAGGGAGAGGGGTTGGAAGCATCCCAACCCCAAAAAGCAGCTGGTGATTCAACAGTTCCTATTGTCAGATTCCATTACATCCCCCCTGTCTTTGTCTTTCTTTCTCTCGGCCTCTAATCAAGTTCTTTCCCTGTCTTCCTCACTTTCACTCAAAAAAATGGATGGTCAGCAGAAGGCCTTTTCCGCTGAAGTATTCCTGTTTGGCTCCAGTCACGCATGCACGCACACACGCTCAAATCCAACCTAGCGCTCAACTACAGCAAAGAGAGAAAGATGAAGGAAGAAATAAAAAGAAGGAAGTGAGGATTAAAAAAAACAAACAAACGGCAAGCAGAGACTGAGGAGATGTCTTTGTCAGTGAGAGAAAGACATGAGTGGGCCGGCGCGCTAATCATCGATCGGATGATTAAGGCAGATGAGGAGGGCTTTTTCCCCCAGTGAAGGATCTGATTGTTGGTCTCCTCCCGCCTGGTGTCCAGGGAGCACGCCGGCGGCAGCGGCTCAGGATCAATACACTCAATCACGGCTGAGAGGGGCAGCGTCAGTCACGCTGTGCCAGACTATTAGGACCAAGTAGGCAGACAGTGAATAACTCCATGCTTCCCTAGTCCCACCTCACACCAGGGGGAAGCCATGAACTGGCTGGCTGGCTGGCTGGAATGTGTGTGTGCACTTGTGTGTCTGTGGAGAAGTGTGTGCGCAGTTGTCACACCTGCCTCTAGTTTGGAGAAAGGAAGAGTTCAACATGTAAAAAAACGCTAATACGCTTCTTCACTTTCTTGCCGAGCATTAAATGAGAAGATAACTTCGTTATATCAATTAAAGTCCAATAAGTCCAGTAAGCAATTCTGAGGAAAGACCATTAATTTGTTGAGTTTCATTCTCAGGTCGTCAAATACTCAACAATCAACTATCTTAATGACCTGTGATTGGCCAAAGACTCCATCAGATTTTCTACAGACTGAAAACAGAGCAAAGAGAAGGAGCAGAGGTCTACTTTTCTCTCAGACCACTTGAAGTACCTTCTGCTTAAAGGTTATAATGGAGCCAATAATATACTGTCCACCCCAGCTTTACATGAAGCTACAGTTGGGAGATGTTTGGCTTAGCTTAACACAAAGAGTTGAAGCTGCTAGCCTGGCTACGTTGAGCAAGCTTGGTACTTAAGAAAGGTCAACTGAAACCAGAACTAACTTCTATATAATCAGGCTTCTTTCTGGAACCAGTGGAGTTGCCCCCTGCTGGCCATTCAGTCAGACTCAGAGACAAGTGCTTGAAATGACTGAAACTCATTTTTATGACCTACAACCCACTGGCAGAAAGGACATTATTTTGAGAATTGAAAAATACCGTAATTTCCTGTTAAGCACATGGACATCCTGTAAACAGCAAAGGTTCTTGAACTGTAAGGCACATACCAACTTTAAATGAACATTTACTGGTATTTTTTATTCATAAGTGAAGTATGGATGTTGGAATAAAAACACAACTCATACTTTTTGTGCCATTGTGCCAAGACATGCATTTTGTAAAAATCAATAACTGATACTTGAGCTGCACCTTGTCCTTGTAAAATAAAGTAAACATTGCAGCACTTCAACACTTTCACAGATTTTGGAAATAAGTAATAACCACTTCTTGTACAGTATCCTTCACCTTTTCACAGCACTCCCTTTAGATTCTCAAGTCCTAACTCTTCAAATTTTTCCATTGAAAATTATTTTTCCTTCTCCGACGAAAAAGGAAATAACAAATCATTGTGAGCTTTGCTGCTCTGACGCGGTGTCAGAAAAGCATATATGTACTCCTCTTCATCTTGCTTCTTGAAATCCTTGTGCACTGACAGAAAAGCCCCTCCTTCCCCTATAGACGGCATCATCCTATGTGGCGGGTGAAAGACTCGTTAGCACCGTAAGAAAGGAGGCGTAGGGAGGACAGCACTTCTCAGACAGCTGTGTCCCTGACAGACAATGGATGGCCCAGGTCCATCTGGATGCAGCAGCCCTGGACCAACATGATGTATACATCTTCACTAGCCAATGGGTGCCATCAATCCCTCCTTCACCATGGTGACCAGCAGTGACAGCTAGCCGAGGACCACAGCCTCTATCTAACTATCGTCTATCTATCTTTATTTTTTTTTATTAGGGCTGTAAACAAACACATTATTCAGATATGAAAAGATCATTTTTGCAATAATGTTTTTTTTTCCTACACTGACCACTTCTTCTCAGTGTCCTTACTTAATCAAACACACATACATCATACACACTAGGATAAACCATGGAGGCTATATGTTAATATAACTGTAAGGAAATCATAGAAAAAAGGTGCTGATGATTCAGTCATGAAGCCTGCGTGACTTAACAGCAAACAGGACACTGATGAGCTAAACTTAAGAGCCATCTCAGATAGGGTTGTAGCAGAATACCGATTTCACGTTTGTGCTCTGTCTGTGGTATAAAATTCTCCTGTATATCTGGACTTCCATTTAAAAAATGTTTTCAAGTTTGATGTCTACCACGACAGCCAGATATTCATCCTTCATTCAACGCCCCTTCATACTAGGGTCACTGTAACTGGTTATTGTGTGGTACTAGTACACCATGATACTATGAAATCATGGTATTTTCATAGACAGCGATCGTACCGTGAAAATCTCACAGCATTTTATGGCGAGGAGGGTCAGTCTTTGTCTGCTTTATTTTCATCGGGACCTCTCACACACTTCCTTTTTAAAAAGTACTGTAAAAAAAATATTGTGTGTAGGTGAATGGGGGTCAAAAGATGATCATGCAAAATGATCCAGTGCAGTTTTCCCACAGGTTAAACCTCACTTGGATGTACAACTTTTATTTAGAGTCACTGTTTTTATTTTTAAAAGGTCACTCAAATACATCTTGTGTTTTTTGTTTAATTTTCAGATCCTTGGTCCTGGGGGGGCCACGTAGCCCTGCGTGTTCTCGATGTTTCCACTCTTACAACACCCCTGATTGAAATGATCAGCTTGTTATCAAAGACTCTGCAGAGGCCTGATAACGACCTGTTCATTTGAATCAGGTGTGTTGGAGCAGAGAAACATCTAAAACATGCAGGGCAGCGGGTCTGAAGGATCCTGTCCCAGATTCTACTTTAAAATGTCCTCGGCTTAACAAGCTCTTTTTTTCATTCAATATAGTAAATATAATTAATTCGTTGTTTCAGTGACTCCCATCACTTCATTGATTCACTTGGTTTTCATGATTTCTTTGAATTAGTGTTGTATGTTTATTTCAAACAATAAATGCGTCACTACAAACTACAGTGCAAATACAAACTGTTTCTGATTGGTATTTAGCGACAGGAAATTTACATACACACTTTGAGCCTAACATATAACGTCGAATAGAGCTCGATGCCACCTCACATTTTTCAAAATTGAGCGCCTATCAATTAAAATGATAAATGTTCAATGAAGCATTAACATCATAATTTCCTTTCTATTAGTAAGTTTCTCTCCCGTTCAGAATCGTCCAGACACCAACTGGGTTGCGCCAACAAAGATTAATTTAATCTTCAATCTTTAATTCATAAAACTATATATATATGTATATATGTTATATATGTACACATACTGTGTGCTAGCTAGCTAGATAAAGTAAACTAAACATTACATTGTTAACTAGATAGCTATAAAGTTAGCTTACTCATGTTGGCTCAGCAGCAGCTCTAATTTCTTAATTTCTCCTCTTTTGAAAAACACTTGATGGCCTCAGGAAATATTTTTATTGTCTCCAGAGCATCGTTAATTACGAACACACTGATTTAGACACATTTTGTATTTTTATAGAGCACACAAGTGAACTTGTATATAGGTATGAGGAGTATGAGAACAGAAAATAATACAATGGAAGATGAAGCAGGCTAGATGATTTCTTTGTTATCTATCTATCTATCTATCTATCTATCTATCGCCTGTTTTTCCCATCTATTCACATGGTGTTTTGAATTCAATATTGTCCTTTTAGTAGACCCTGCTTTTGAGTTGAGTGTTTGCAGCATTCCTCTCTAATCTCCATCTTTAAAAAAAAAAAAAATAACAGGCAACCTTGTCAGCCGAGCAGTGGAGATGCAAAGAGGGATTGGAGGAACGGCCTTGCTACAGGACCATTCTGAATATGTTAACAGCGCCGCTTCCCTTGAACTGTCACAACTTGAAAATCCACCGTGTTAAGAGCTTCACATGCAGGCAGCCATGAATATCTGCCGTTTCCATAGACTTGGCCACAGAGGCTCTTAAAAAGCACTTGTTGTAATACATGACCAATTCCCCGACAGCGAGTGCAGGGGAGTATTAACATCTCCTCAGCCTGGTTCGGTTTTAATGTGATGGAGATGTTATTAGAGCCATCACAGGCCCAAATGAATGGCCAGTGGAAGCGCCACAGCGGGAGGGAGGGGGGGGAACACATCGACCTTCGCCTTACCAAGGACAAGGACACTTGTGCTCGTAAAAAGGGGTGGTCCAATTGTTCACACTAGCCATGGCTGCTGAACCAAGCCTTGGAGTCAGGCTTAAATGTTCATATTACACTCATGTTAGTTAGCTCAGATTTCACAGAATTTCTTTGACTCAAAATCTTAAATCAGAATTTAGTTTATTTTCATTTGCTCAATCACCTTAAATGCCGCATTTCTTGTATAAATACACCAATATACTGCACAAATTCAAGGATATAATATGTGAATCTATCAATGATTCATCATTAGAGAGGACATCTGCTGCACTGAATAATGTTCTAATCATTTATAAGAAGGTAAATTATGAACAGCTTCATGGTAGGCCTATGAAATCAAATGATTTAGTTATGATATAAAGTTGCTCAGAAATGTTAATTAATATATGGTGCTGTATATGTGAAATTGACTGTGATTTAGCACCAAAAAGACTTTAATATCTCTGCAATCCATTTGATTAATTTTGCTGTCCTGCATTGTTGTGTTAAGCAATTCTCCCTGTGACAGAGGTGCTCTCGTCTTTGAACAGTTATCCTGCCTCCCCGCGCCTTTGAAGTATAATTATTTTGCTTTAATTAGAAGCGAATCATGCTTAGTAAACACAAAAACACGGTCTCTTCAGATTAATAAGCTGGGGTAATGCGTTAGACACGAGGAGTTGCTCTGAATGGGCTTTGGCTCTGCTCCAATTCGGGCATGATTCTCATTGTGCGAGCTGTGCAGCTCCCTCAGCCTTGACGAACTGACCAGTGACTAGCAGTGGCAGAGGAAGGGGGGGGGGAGTGAAGATACAGCAGAGAAAAGCAGCATGTCCAACACTGAATTCTCCTATTGTTTCAACACAAAACATGTTGTTCTTTGTTGTCTGCTATTAATAATACATTGGCCAAAATCTGTAAGTCAAATACAGCAGAATTTGGCATGAGGCACCTTGTTGAAAACACAAACTTGAGTGTTACATAATATAAGCATGCAGCGGGACTGTTCTGTCATGCAAAATTTAAGATTCTTTATTAAAGTTGTGTCTTGGTTTGAGATTTTTCTGCAAATTTTAATATTGTTATCACGTACAATAGATTGCAGTCAGCAGGTCCCCAGTTTGGAGAAGCATAGAGGAGTACCAGCGTAGAAGCTAAGCAGTGTACTGGTTTAGACAGTGTCAGACACAAAAGGTGTTTTAGCTATTTAAAAAAAAAGGTCCACCTAAATAAATCAATATCAGTTTAAGTGTACTCTTTATTTTGAATATTTTCACCACTTTACTTTGCTGTCAGACAGCCTTTTCTAACAGGAAACCACTCGTATATAAGCCAAATATTGCTTGCTCTTAACCAACCAAACTCCATAAGTATAATCAATAATTTTGCCGTGCAGAACACAGGAGTTGCTGCCTCAATCTGTTAGTTTGTTTGTGTTATTGTGTAACTTGTGTGTATGCAGACCTCCAAACCTACCAAACTCTACAGATGAAATCACTAATTTTACCTTGCATAACTCAGGACTAGTGCTGCCTCCATCTTTTGTTTGTTTGTGTTGTTGTGTGGCTTTCATGAATCTGAACTATCCTTTTAACACACATTAGTCACACAAACTAAATGATCAAGGCAGCAGGTAGACCAGCAGCTCCTGTGTTCTACAAGGTAAAATGACTGATTTCACCTATGAAGTTTGGTTGGCTTGGAGAGATTGGTATTTGCCTTATATAATAGCATTTTCCTGTCAGAAAAGGCTGTCTGACGCCAAAGTAAAGTGGTAAAAATACCATTGTCTACTGTAGGAAATATACTGACTATTGATAAGTACCTCACGCAACCCCACTTCCACAGGCTTTGTAGAGTAAAACACCCCTTTGGTCGTACAATTCACTGAATCTAACGAGTGGACGGTTTCATATCAAACAACCTTTAGATGAGTTTAGATTACACAAAATCTAAGAACCTTCTTTAACACATTCAATTATACTATCAAACTGAAAAGATAAAATGCTCTAATATTTACTTGCCAGTTTCAGCAGCAATGCAGAGGGAGGGGAGGGTAGTGGAGGAGGGGGGGTGTCGCTCTCCCAGCAACTAATTACTTAAGCAGTTGTCAAAGGTTTGAAGCTCGCTCTTGAATTCCAATGAACACTGTCCATGGACAGCGGTGGTTTTGCATATATTATGAATATTTCAGCTTCTCCCAGTAACCTTGGTGTCGTTTGGCAGATAGGGGCTGGCAGAGAGCCATTTAAAAGCTTCTCTGTTGCAGAAGGGAGGAGACAGGGTATTAAGCTTTATCTATACTTGACATTTCGAAGCATTTGTAATTAATTCATATAGAAAATCTTTCCCCCCTTTCTCTAAATGACTGGCCGTGAACAGTCAGAAACAAAAGGTAACTGCTATTGTTTTCTGTGAAAGGACGGCAGACGCGTCAAAATTACACATCAAAATGCACTCACATAAAATCAAATCATATGCTTTTTTAAAAACCAAGCTCATATAGACGTCTCTGTTTACACACGCTGTTCAAGATTCAAGGTAAGAGCTCACACGAAGCCGGGCCCTGAATACAATCACAGAGGTTTGTGATTCTGAGTGTGAATAAAGATGCGCGTGTAAATGTTAAGAAAAGTGAAATGTGAAAGCGCAGCCAGATGGACAAAAGTATAGTCTGTCTGCATGTCACAACTCTTGGCAGGGAGCCAAACACACAGGTGTGTGTGTGTGTGCATGTGTGTGAAACCTCTCATCCATTCTGATAAAGAAAAAACACGTCAAGTTAATCCTTCAATCTAAAAAGTTTTCCGGTGTACAGTACCCCCTAAATTCTAAAAAGTCTGATTGTGTGTTTTCATTCTGCCCTCCCTCCGTGCAGAGATGAATATATCTTTTCTTCGCTTCTTTTCTGTTTGGTTTGGTTGACTGAAAAGGCCGACACGAAGTGCTTAAACATATGAGTCAGACCTTCAGGTAGCCTCAACAATTTGGCCTTGCATAGAATATTTCTGCAGTTCTCGTCCTCCAAAACTGGCCACCACCAACCGTTTGTACCCACCTTGAAAAGATAATAGCCATCGTCTGGAAAAGCATGTCATTACAATTTCATTATAATTTCTTTATAATGTACATGGGAGAAGTCGCTGCTTTGTTGCACATATTGTTGACTTTCCCATCAGGGAGTGAAAACAGGCATTCCACAACATTTAGAAAAGCCTCTACAGCTGACAATCTCTGACAGAAAAGAACACAATAAGTGCTTTGCCAGCTTGTTATGGAACTTAAATAATGGCGTGACTACTAATTTTAAGTACATACATTTTAGTATGCTGGTTAAAATATGGGCTAATATGAAAGATCAATCATCGAGAATAGGTTCAAGATTACAAGAGTACTCTTCAGCATTGCACCTCTGAAACTTTGTCAGACTCATGATGGAAAGTTTAAAAAATTATGAAAATCGATGTAGCAGAACCAGAGATGGACTTTTTTTTATTATTCCACACAGAGAGGTCTGCTAGTCTTCAGCCCCAAACGACACTGACTCAAGTGACATCACTTGAGGACATTTATCAGACTTCACACAGCTCCCTCTGGAGACACTAAAAGCCTTATACAGCTTTTTTTCACATGGGCAGTAGTACCCCACAGCCTAGAAACTAGCATTGGCCAATAAATTGTATTTTCTTTTGTCACTGTGATATGAACATGAAGGATAACACATCGCAGGACTTCCTGAAACACAATGAATAAGAACAATTATTTTATTTCCACATGCCATGCATTCACACTCATGCAAAACCTCAGGTGAGGCAGTGTCGATTTGACTTCGAGGTTAGCTAGCACCGTAGCTATATAATATTGGACTTACATTTGCCAAGTGGCCAAAAACCCGACTTCAAATAAACATGCTAACAAATCTATTATGTCAGTGTTGTGGTTTAAGCTTGCCAGTTGCCCCAACTGGCCAAAAAAAATCAATTAATGGGGATTTAAATATCGTTGATAACATGAGCCACTCCGCCAATTTGCATTAAGCCGCTATTTGTTAGAAATGATGTGTTCCTTCTGGGTAATGTGCATCTAACATTTTTCAACAACTGAAAAATCCTCATAATTTCCACTTTAGACTTGTATCCTGATTATAAGGTGGCAGTAATTTGTGCAGTCCATTAGAGAGATAGAAATGCAGGTCTTCCAACTAGTTTGTCTTTGCTCTTACCTCCAAATTTTATTCTTTTTATTGTTTTTCCATATGAAAGTCTATTAGATAATGCTTGTTTGACTGTATGTGCTCTTCCAGATCAATTTTCTGACCCCTCTACATTATAATTTTAAAATATCCATGATAGGATTACATCTATCTTGTGTCTACATTTCAAATAGACAGACTTTAAATCGTTCTGTATTTTGGCCTCGCAGTAAACGTCTCTTACTTTGGTGATCCAGTAAACACCGTATCCTGCGTTTTCCTTGATGGAGGGTTGGCTCTGATATTCCCAGCAGCTCAGCCTCTTTCCTGGAGGTGATGTCAATCCACTGAGATGACTACGCAAGTGTAAAGACTTCAATCTGTGGCTGTGCCTCATCTAAAGCCGAACCCATCCACACCATTGTGTCCATTTTATAAAAGAGTGAGCGAGTTAGAGTGGCGTGGGGGGAGTGAGCGACTCTCCGAGTGTGTGTTTGTGTGTTTGTGTGTGCGTGGAGACGAGTGTGCCTGTCCAAGAGGTTGCCAACTGGCATTAGGGGAATGTGAATCAGTGAGGGACCACCGCGGTGGTATCCAGTGGTGTTGAGAGTGTGTCCCCCTCAACGCACAAAACACACACACAACAACCCCCCTCCTTACCTCCACCCCTGTGTTCTCTTTCACAACCCACCCCTTCCCCTCCCCACCCCCCTTTCCTTGTCCCTTGTTTCTGCCTCCAGCTTTAGCACTTCCTAGTTTAGTTCTGCCTGAGCGCAGAGCAGCTCTCTCTCCAATTTAGTGAGTGGCAGGGAAGATGCGGACTGACACCATACTGATTCACAGGAGTGTGTACTTGTGTGTGCGTGTGTGTGTGAGCCATTATGTGTGGGAACAAACTGCAAAGAGTGAGAGCAAGAGAGAATTAAGACGTAAATAAAGTTTAAAGAACAAAAAGGGTGAATTAGCAGCTGATTTCACCTCTATAATCTTTCTAAAATAATCTGCAACTGTCGCCACCTGACCTGTGTGTGTCTGTCCTAATTAATAACCCATTCATGTGAGAGAAAAGAAGACAAAAAGCGGATTTAAAAAAAGGATCAAATCATATCTTCTATCAGCCGAGATGCCATATCTCTAAATCCTCTCTTTTCATAGCGGAGACTGGTGTTTGCACAAGGGCTGCTTCCATGTGAAGCCTGTATGTGTAGAAAAGCTATAGCTCTCTATGAGAAGGCCAGCGCTCAGTCTTCAGGGTGCCATCCTGTGGCAACATCAGAAGAAATGTCAAAGATTTTGAAGGCTTGGTTAAATACGACTGGATTTCTTTGCCTTAAACCTTCAATGACATTTTTGGCTGTCGGAAAGGTCAGCGTGCAGCTCCTGTGAAATGCTAGCTCTTTTGGGGTGAACTTCAATACAGGATAATAAATCCCTCTCTCTATTTTTCCCCCTCCATACTTCCAGCGCCGCCCGTGCCACAATAGCCCGTCAACAAGTAGGAAAACATATATGGCTTGATGGATATTTCTGTGATAAATGTCTTCGTCCTGGAGCAATTATGATAAATTTTCACTCAACTCCACCACACAACCGTACAACTAGAGATATTAATACGTCTGCCAAGTCATTAAAACATAATATTAAAAGCCAGTTTTTTAAACTGAATTGCGTTTACCTTCAGAATAATTGACTGTTTCTCATCTGTGAGGGTAAGTGCAGTGTTTATCCATCAGAGTCGACACGTCATTGGTTATGAAACCAGCTCAAGCTGTGCCAACACATATCTGCAAATAAGGGTTTTTAAGTTAATTTACAAGTGAACTCACCAAGGATTTGAGCATTAACATTTCACCTCTAAAATTTAAAGTTTGGTTTCCTTTTAATATTCATAATCAAGAAAGAATCCGTCAGTATTGAGTGGAGGCTGAGGGAAGGCTCCGAGCTCATTCAGTGAAATACTTAGAATGCCAGAGACTGCATACCTGTGAGTAATGTATATTATGTTGGTAGAAAGAGTCAAGAAATTGAACTTTGGTTCGACAGCAAAAAAAAAAAAAAAAAACCTCTCCATCGCACTCTCAACCTGTTTCTAAAGCTTTCAACCATGTCTTGGCAGCTTTTCATGGAGATGGTTTGGAGATTATCCATCCCACTGTCAAGTGTTGGGCAGTAAAGCATTATTTATTAAAGGACCAGTGTGCAGAATTTAGTGGCATCTTGCAGCGAGCTTGCAGACTGTAAATACCTCATCTCACTCCTCCTTTAGGAGAAACTATGATGGTTGCAAAACTCAAATAAAACACAGAGGGCTGTATCTGGATCAGTGTTTAGTTTGTCTGTTCTGGGCTACTGTAGAAACATGGCGGTGCAACATGGTAGCCTCTGCTGAAGAGGATCTGCACCCTCTGTAGATACAGACGGTTAATTCTAAGTTAACAAAACAATAATTTTTATTTTCAAGTGATTATATGCCAATGTATATATTCCATTTCTGTCGTATTCTTCCAGTAAACCCCCTTAAATCTTACACAATGGACCTAAAACATAATGAAAGTTATTAAATTATAAGTTGTTGTTTTTTTTTCAGTAATAGGGACTACAATGCTGGCTTAAGGTTAGCAAACCAGCCCTCCTTTAAATCCAAGTTAGACGGCTTTTTTACAGAAGACATTTCGACATGTCACAGTATGAAAAGCACAGGTGAAAATAATGACATTATTTAGTTAGTCAGTTTACTTGCTTCAGCCTTTTGTCCTATTGTTGCTACTAGTTTACTGTGATGCTACCATGGCTTACTGCAGTGTTTCCCACTCCAGGTCCTTGAAGCCCTCCGCTATGCATGTTTCAGATGTTTCCCTACTCCAACAAACCTGATTCAAATGATCACCTCGTCATCAAGCCTCTGCAGAAGCCTTTTTCTTGTTGGGCACAATAATAATTTCATGTGTGCATAAAATAGAAAATATATTGTCTTTGGAGACCTTGAGAACTCCATAATTTAAGACTCTGAAGGGGAGTATTTTGCTGTTACGTGGCCAAGATTCCATACTTAATCTCCTTTACCGCTGAGCAAACTGAGGAAGGCCATGAGATGTGGTTAAAAGCTTCTGAACAAACAAGTAAGTTGGACCTTGTGTTCATATTTTTTTCCTCAAGTAAAAATACTAAGAGAAAAACTAACTGGAAATTGCAGTAAGAGCAGTGCGACAGGAAATCTAACTTATTTACCTTCCACTTCTGCGTGAATAAACATATTATCGGTGAAGGAGCAGCACTGTGATACTTTCCGCAAAGATGTAATTAAAATATTGATCATATAGCCAGGTATTGGTTTACAGTCACTTTTCATTAGTTGCAGTTGTTTTCACTGCTGTGGCTGCGGCGCCTGAGTCACTTCCACTGAAAAAGAACATTACCACAGTATTGTAAACAGTCAGTACAGGGCAGGGAAGATAGGAGCAGGGTACTGCATTGAAAACATAACGATAACAGTGTTTGTGGATGATTCATTGAGGTAAATGTGCCACAGAAATCAGTAATCAAGCTCCAGCTTCATTCATATGATATTTTGTAGTTCAACTGTCCAGCTGTAATTTTACCCCTGGCTTTACCAGAGGATGTTGCACTCCACCATCCACAGTGATGCACAATTACTCCTTCAATATGATGCCACACAAAGACGATTTGGAGAGATGGAGAATCTGATGAAAAGCATTGAACAGGAATTAAATCATGTTTTCCACACCATAGGTTCAGAAAATGGTGCTTGAGACACTGGAGAGCCCAGCGGCGGATTCCAATCTGCGGGCTGAAATTGGAAATGAACAGCGGTGCCGTCTCCATTCTGACAGCCTCGTGTCAATTAAAGTCAGTTTCCCTCCATTGCTTCCCATCGCTGACCACAAAGGGACTTTTGTCAGCTACAGTCGGGGCGACTGGGCAGCTAATATTGTGCTAACGTGCAGAAAATGGTGATTGCATTTATGACTGGTGAGATTTTAACGATTAATCTGGTCATACAGGTAGACAGTAAGCGACAGAAAGAGGAAAACAAAGTCTTTAAAACCTCCACCTGTGCCCATAAGTGCCATATTATACAGCAGTGAATTGGTCGTTTTCTGCATTCAGATTGAACAGTACTCGCCAGCTCTCCGTGCAGAGGAGATCATATAATGTGATTTATGGTTCTGGAGTGAATTATGGAAACACTGACCTTCCCTTTACATCCCATCAAACAGATAACTGGCCAGTAAGTTGCTGTTATGATAGGAGGAGGGGGAGGGGGTGCACTGTCATGCCTGTTTACATGTTCTGATGCAGGCAAATAGGACGAGATTCATATCGGATGCTGCCTTTGATATATGAATACGAGTCAAAAATTTGGCTGTGGTGAAGCTCAGATTCTGAGTGTATGTTTACGATCATCCAATCCTACCAGCTCCGCCTTGTCCTGACAAAATGCCATAAGAGGTGGTATCTCACATTTTTCTTTTCCAACAGGAAGTCATGACAATACCATCTCTGAGATTTTTTTTTCTTTTTGAAAAAACACAAAACTAAACCTTCATCTCTCCATCTTTGTATGCACTTTAAATTTGCATATCACAGAAGTCCCATTGGGATAATCGATTAATCGTTATTTTTTAAGAAATAATGTCCCAATTCTCTGATTTCAGCTTCTCAAATGTGAATATTTTCTGGTTTTCTGGTCCTCTATGACGGCAAACGTTAATATCATTGGGTTGTGGACAAAGCAAGACATCTGAGGAGGACCCTGAGCTATTTTTCGCCATTTTGTGACATTTTATAGACCAAAGAACTAATCAATTAATCAAGAAAATGATGGATAGATTAATCAGTGATGAAAATAATTGTTGTAGCCCTAGTTGGCTTTAATGTTATCAAGATGGTTTAACATTAGCAATATGACTTAACGTTAGCAAGGTGTCTTTGACCTTTTCAAAGAAATCTGTGGACTGTTTGTGTATTTAAATGAAAATGGTTATTGGAAAGATGTACTTGCTCTGTAAGAAGCTTCTTGTTTTTTGTTTTTTTGTATGAATTGATATCACGCTTCCTCTTCTACTTCCATATTTTTTATATAAACAACCAGTGTAACCCATTAATTCCAGACATTATCAGACAGATGAAGGTGACAAAGAGCCATTATACTGCAACTGCATCTCTAAGCTAAAATAAATGAGTCAATAAAAACATTTTAAAAGTTTGCTTAATGTTACTAAGCAATTTTAGACTTTAGCAACTGGTATAACGTCACAGAGTAAAACATCTGGATGTGGTGTGATGTTTGCTATCATGCCCTCACATTTTCAATGTTTTCATTATTATTTTTTTGAAAGAAATAAAAAAAAACTAAACTCCACAACCTTTGAGGATTTCATCTTGGGCTTTGGGAAACACTGATTATACTTTTCACCATTTTACATATGTTATGGACCAAACGACTGATCGATTAATCCAGAAAATTAAATAAATAATCATTGTAGGTGCAGCCCTAGTTGGCTCTAATGTTAGCAAACTGGCTTAATGTCACCAAGATGGTTTAGCATTTCCTGTCAGGTCTGTTTACATGTTCTGATTGAGGAGAATCTATATATTCATATATGAACAGGGGTTAAAAATTTGGCTGTGGTGAAAGCTCAGAATCTGGGTGTTTGTTTACAATCATGCAATCCTATCAGCTCTGGCCTGTCCTGACAAAATGCCATTAAAGGTGGTATCTCACATTTTTCTTTTCTAAGAGAATGTCATGACAATGCCATCTCTGAGATTTTTTTTTTCCTTTTTTTTTTTTTTGAAAAAAAAAAACCAAACCTTCATCTCCCCCACCTTTGTTTGCACTTTCAATTTGCATATCAAAGAAATCCCATCGGGACCTGCTTTGCATATTTACATCTGATTAGTAACTTTAAATGAACATGTCAAAAATGGTCGAGTTTTCTTTTTTGAATGTGCGAGGACTACCTAGCTTGTATAATTAGTGCCAGCACATGTAACATAGCCAAAAAACAAAACAAGCTGATTTCAAACAACACAAGAGGCACCTTTTATATTGCCTTTCATTAGGCATACTCAAATATTCCTGTCTCACCTTGGACCTCAAAGCTTGCTAAATGATAACTCCCTTCGAATGATAAAGACAAAAATATGTACTGTATGTTTGTGGTAATATTTCTTTGCAATGACATTAGGTCTTGTAAATTCTATCAGTTTGCTTCTGATGGGAATATTTTTAGATGTACGGAGGAAGAGTTTGAAAAGAGAACGGCTGGGTTCAAGGTCAGTTAGTTCTGTGACAAAAACAATCTGTCTGCTTACCGTCATATAGTTCAAAGTCACAATAGGGTAAAGTGATATTCTGTCTTCTTACCTGACAGCAGAGTATGTCTCAATGCTGACATGTTATTCCTCTCATTCTAGAGACCAGAAGCGAGATCTAAAACCAAATTTAAACATTTTATTTTGCCTGTGTTTTGTCACATGTGGGAGGGACGGGAGGGACAGACTCGAGGGCCTGTGCTTTCTTATTTCCACCAAGTTGAAACTTGACATGTTTGACGCTTTGTGTGTGTGTGTATGTGTGTGTGGAGAAATTTAAACCAAACTTTTCCCTGTTGAAACTTCAGCAAGGATGAGCTCCTGCAGGCCACGGTGTGCACACAGGGAGCCTAAAAATGAACTAACTATGTGATTATTAATTGGAGTCTATTTTGATTCAGTATTCCACGCTGCATATCGTCACGGGTCCTCAGTGGGATTGTGTCTGCGTAGCGGTGTGTTGGGGGGAAGCAGTCTGGAAGGCTGCGCCGTTTGGAGCACGGCTCGCTACCCGCACATCGGCATACCAATGAGTGGGGTTAAGAAGGCACGGCTCCTCGCGGAGACACCGTTCCTTCAGCAGACCCAATCCGCCAAGTCTCCACGGACCTATTTCCAAAAGCTGCTCCTAATGTGGGCCTGTGTCAATCACCCCCACAGACAGCTCCCCCTCACCCCCCTCTCCTGTCCATATGAAATAGTCATACATTAGGAACCAGGGGAGAGCACCTCGCTGTCTAGGAGTCCTCATGTATTCTAATGCAATTCAAAAGCTATGGGTAGTTAAGTGGAAGACAGTTGCTGGATGTTACAGCCGCTCACTGGAAGCGCTTCCTTCTTTTTTGGCTTTTCAAAGAGTCGAGTTTCGACATGTAAGAATTCGGGCTGTCTTTTGTCTCTGTTTGTTTGTTTATGAAGAGTCATACTGTGCCGGCAAGGAGAGGATTTAACAGAGGAGGCGTCGTTCTGTCAGCCGGTGGACGGGGGCTAGATATTGGATCTCGCAGTGACATGTTTATGTGACAACATCATTTGACAGCTTTGACACTCCATAGACAAACACCTTCAAAAAGAGTCGGCAGTATACCTGCGCAAAAATATAGGGATACCTTTTTGCTGCCAAATGTACACTAAGATGATGGGATGATTTTATTTATTTTAGACCAGAGTTAGGAGCAGATGTGCCTTTAGTGCTCACTGTTGTATACTTATGTTGCTCAGCTGACTGCTGGAATAAGCAGCTGTATGTAGTTTATAAAATAAGTTAATATGTCGACAGAGAAAGATCAGCAAAATGTCCAAATTTAAAGGACAAGGCTGGCAATATATATATATTTTTCCTTAATGTTACCAAATTCCAACAAGTCCTTTAAAAGGGAAGGTCTTTTATCTTTTTCGCACCCCAAATTCATATTAAGTTTTCTCATGATTTCTAATGAGCAAATTGATCGATATTTTAACTATTGCTGCATTGCAAAATCTTTATGCACTTTCATTTTTTTATGATTAAAGCCCTTGAAAACTTAAAATCTTAATTATTTATCTATATATTTATATATTCATGAGTAAATGAAATCAAAGTTAAGAGTCACTGCTAAATGTTAGATACAGATACTCCGTATTTCTGCACATTTTCTCAAATGTCACAGATACAGGCGAAGCGGAGCAGTACCTCCGGTAGTCGTAGGGGCAGCGTAGCACAGTAGCCACTATTTCAAGCGAGACACGGCCACAGGACACGATGAAGAAGTTTTGAAAGTTGAAAGTATTGGAAAGGATGTTCATCATTGTAGTTTGTGAAAAGAATCCTTTGTCCCGTCTACAATACTGCGCCTACTTTTGCCTCTTTCTCAAAAGATATTGTTACAACCTATAACAGGAACTTTGTAGTTTTCAGAAACAATGTAACAAACGTTTTGTTGAGGGACATGAATGAGTTTAAAATGACAGACCATCATGCACCTTCATTTTTTGGATGATTAAAGCCCTTGAAAAGTTCAGCCGTAAGTATTTCTTATATATTCATGACTAAATCAGCAAAATTCAAAGTTAGGCTTTAGACCAAAGCTCCCAGATTCTAACAGCTTAAGTGCTTCAGTAGGACTTTGATCAGATTTTACTGACAGCTGCCTGGCAACGTACGCAAATAACCCCGCAACTGTCACCACGGTTTGATACAAACGTTGCTAAATCCTGATTGGTGCACAGAAAAAGGTGACATCACCTTTTTTTTTTTTTCAACTGAGCCCTGCCCATTTTAAACAAACAAAAACATAATTACAGGAAATCTCCAGTGAATTAACCGAAACTGATCTTGAACTTTACGTTCAGGTGGGAAATTGATTGAAAGTTTTCAGGGCCTTTTGATGGGTTTTGGAGAGTCCATTGAAAGCCACCCTCTCCACATCAACTAGATTTCATACCGTCACAAAGTTTTTAAAAACATGTCTTGAATATTTTTTTTTTTTTTTTTAAAAGATGGAAAATACTTTGCTGAAACAGCTGGTCATGGGAGTTTTTAGCAAATTTCACACAAATTAGAGTAAATAGTGTATTTGTTCGGGACTCCTCCTGGCTTTTAAAAGTAAGCTCTGATTCTATGGTAGTATACAGTTATTTATTTAGTTCGGGAAGTGGACTGAGGATGGATGAGTAGGAGGACGTTCTATTGAAAAGCATTAATTTGGAGTAGCTTATTAAAAAAAAACAAGGAAGTGTGAACTAGTTAATTTTTTGAGACTGTGAACTTCAAATTCAGAATTGTGAACTCTGAAGGTGAACTCTGCATTTAAATCTGTGGACTGAACTTTGAGTTTGCTCTTGTGAGGTGTGAACTTGCACAACACCAGTTGTGGGAGCGACTCAAAATAACCTACAGCGCCCACGATCATTGTAATGAAGATACATCTCACCCAGTGCAGCAGCGTGGATCATTGGTGTGTTTATAATAGTTTTTGGACAACAATGGCACAGAAGAATGAGGTGTCAAGCTTTGTTGGATGCACACAATACCTGGGATTTGTTGAGTTAAATGTACAGCACCACCAAACTTATCCTTTACCGCAAATGTTGGCAGTTCAGTAGTCATTAAATTTCTTTGTAAACAGATAAAGCTGCATGACTTCTGAATCTATACTCAAACTTTAACAGAGAAAGTATGAAAAAGTAAGGCGGATCATCTTTTCTATTCTGTATTGACTCCTGATTTATTGCAGCCTGGAGTCTTATCACTCTACAACTAACACATTATCCCACTGTCAGGAGTCGTACTGCGGTGCCACGGAGGCAGCCGCCGCTAAGTTCCTCCACGACCAAGGATCCAATCTCCTCTGGGGTCAAAGTACAGAGGGCTTCCATGGCTGGTCCAATAGCACCATGCCTGGCTGAGTGCAGCCCACGCTGGGCCAGAGGTATAGTGGCAAGTCCACGGGACGTGAGCTAGGATGAGTAAACCACAGGGATCTGAGTGGATTTACTCTCCTGCCAGCATCCTTTTTGGTCGGCAGCGGACCTATTGTACCGGCTCAATGTGTTATAAAGCAACACAGAGACAAAGAGGGACAGACGGCAAATAAAGACAGGTGGAGAGATGTGCTTAGATGCTTAGAGACGTGGCGGAGCAAGGACACATTTTTGTTCGTTTTTTTTTTAAAAACTTGGCTCTCCATCATATACCAGAAATTAAGCCACCGTGGAAAAGAAGAATTGAAGGCCATCAAGTTGAAAATAATTAATTGAAGTATAGTTTTTTGGTTTAGCATTTGTCTCCTAACTTAATTTAACATATGTGAAAAGAAGTTGAAGTTGTGAAGAAGCTTGCTATGCGGAGAATTTTGACTTCTTTTAAACAGATTCATTTAAGATGAAAACATTTTGAAGGCTATTTCTTAGAGAATATCATTCTGCTCTGAATTATGTGTATAAAAACTTAATTGATTTGTTCACAGTTATTGTTCTGACATGAAATGAAGTTTTAGTGCATTGACAATAACATAAAGCATTGCATTAGTGCTAATTCATCTAGTTACAGTGTGATAAACCTCCCTCTATACCAGAGTCTTTTAGAATTTTTGTTGGAATAAAGAAAGAAGGGTCACGGGAAGATTATAAAATGTTCTCTTTGAAGAAATTGCTTTGAAAAGTTGTTGCTTTATGATGCCAAAACCTGAAATACCCACACAGTGAGAGTGTCAGGAGAAAGTGTGCTGCAGCTCAATAGTGGCAGCAGTAATGAACAATTCAGATGGTTGTTTGTGCCTGCTGCTGTTGTATGTTATGATTTATTGAGAGGCGTCAGGCCTGGGCTACCTTTCGTCTTCACCTTTATCCGCTTATTCAGAGTTACGTAATTCATTTTCAATTCAGTGAGTTAGATGTGAAGCTGAAGATTGCCGTTTGTGTTCAGTTTTTTGATTTTATGTAAGAGCTGGCTTCTTATTTGTAGCATTATGAAATTCTACAAATAACTTATTATACTCAGGGTTTTTAAATGGTTGTTTTCAATTTTCAGTCACAGTTTGGTTTGGTTACTTTTAGGAAACAAAACTAGTTCGATCTTGGTTTGTCTCTGCCATGCTGATGTAAATAGCATTTGCCATTTTGGCAAATAGGATTTTGACCTTGGTGCTTGTCTCTGCCATTCTAGGTTATATACATTTGGCTCAAGCAGCGCATTGACTATTTACACCCCAGGAACAATTGCAATTTACAATTTCATTTACCAGGCACAGCTGAGAGCTGATACAACACAAGCAAAGCTCTAGTCAGGCACAAATAGCATTGTTGGCTACAATCACCTGGGTGCTTGTCTCTGTCATACTTGGTTACATACACCCCAGGTGCAAATAGCATTGTTGGCTACAGACACCCTGAATGCAAACAGATGCATGGGCTATATACAGGTACAAATCTCAGGGTGCAAATCTGATTTTTTGGCTCCTGACACCGTGGTGCTTGCCTCTTGCTAGGCTAGTTACACCCCAGTGCAAACATGATGTTCTTTGGCTACAACGCATTGGTGCTCGTCTTTACCAAGCTAGGCAATACACCATGGGTGCAAACAGCATTGTTGTCTACATACAACTTGGTGCTCGTCTCTGCCATGCTAGTCTATATATATGGACACCTGGGTGTTTATCTCTACCATGCAAGAAATATGCACCCAGGTTTAAATAGCCACATTGGCAGGTGTAAATAGCCCCATTGGCTTCGTTTCACTTTATTTGCATGTTAATAGGGTCCACCTTCACTGACATGATACAGTACATCCACATCCACATCCAACAGCAGCCTACAAGCATAGTTCAGTGTAGCAAGTCTTGCTGCCACAGGTAGTTCCCCGAGCACAGCCACAGACACAACTGTCCGTTCACAGACAAGTACGTCATTTTATTGCGTCAACTACTCACACACAGTTTAAACATAAATACACAACTAAATATACTGTCCTTGGTGAGCAGCAGTCACTGAAGACTCAGCACACTGCTACATTTAAAGGGAGACCACTGTAATACGCCAACAAGCACCAACTGTGCCAATCAACTCACCTGGCACCGCTCACATGAGCCATCTACACACCTCTCTCTACACACCTCTCTCTCTCTCCTGCAGCTGACTGCCAACCATGCTCACCCCCACATTCTGATACAACACTACTCTGACAGTAGATCCAAACATATTATTTTATCTCTTTCATTGTAACAATTAACCTAATGACCTGCTAAGAAAACACTGCTGATTCCTAAAATTTAAAAATGAGATTTTACAAAAAAATCAATAGGGGGTCAAAAAGAAGGAAGGTTCTGGATTTTGTGAAAATAACATCCACCACACAGCATATCTTTGCGGTCCTGTGTAAAGAAATGTATCTATCTCCAAAAGGTCAACATTTCAGGAGCTCTTCAGAGCACTGATTTGTTTTCTGCCCCGTGATGATGCATTTTTCAAATAATCTAATGGGCTTTAAATAGTTGATTTGGAAGCAGTGGTGGGAGAAGTATTCAGATCCCGTACTTATAGGTGCGATGTGGAACTGCAGCACCCTGTTGCTCTCTCTGTTGCGTGCATGCTCGGACTCTGTAGGCACGATCCAGCACACTGGGCATCGGCCAAAGCAGTGATGTAACGTAAAACATGAGACTGATCGTGATTGACTGGGTATTCAGATGAACTAAGTTAGGTTTGTGTTGTGGTGGGTGCTGGTTGTGTGTTGACAATAGCAGACTCTATTTCTGAGCTAACGTTGCCTGGTGTTGCACACTGTTGGCGCTGCAGGGGAGCTGACGACCGGCAAGGCACTGGTGGGGTGCGTACTTGTCACATTCTTTGGATCTTCCCGGAAAAAAACGTTACAGGATCTTTATGTAGAGGTCAGTCCACACGCTGTTAGAGGCAACAGAGAAAAATCCAGTCAAGTTTTATTACAACAAATTGTTTAAATTGCTTCACATAGTACCTGTAAGTAAAAGTACAAACACAATACGTATTCTGCTCAAGGTTTGTGCCTGATAAACAAGATTTTTTCCTTCCACGTCAGTCAGCAGTCAAATAAATATAGTAGGTTGTAAGTACAGTATTTCCCTTTGAATATAATAGAGTAGAATGAAGCATGAAGTAGCAAAATGTTGCTGTCAGTGTTTTTAAAAAATAATTGAACAAAGCATTGTCAAATATTTGTAAAAGCCACAGACAGACCCAAACGGTGAACAAAAGCATCGAAGACAAAGTTAAAATGACAAAATATCATCATTCAAGGTTTCTGCCCAGCAGCAACAAAAAAATATAAACAGTCAAGTAAAGAAAAAGCACCTGAAAACTTTACAGCACTAGGCTTGAGTAAATGCACTTACCAGAAAATTTCACTCTGGTTTTCATTCACTGCAGCAACAATATGAAGTTTAAAATGATACACAATGTAAAAATCCTTTGTGCACTTGAGGTATTATGATCAAACTAGTTGTACTCATTCAACACTGATTTCATTTTGAGATATTAGGTGCAGATTTAATTTAAGTCAAAGTCATTGAAACTTTTAATAAAGCTGGAGAGTGCTTTTCTGTTTTTCAAGCGCAAACTATCACAATCAGCCACCCTCCCACAACAAATAATTTCCCTACAGTCCCTAAGGTTAAATAATGTTCAAGTAAACTCTTTTTTAACTATGCACATTTTGCAGAATTCCATTTAATATAACAAGACCTTGAATTCAACTGGATTCAGAAAAACCTAAAGTCCTTTCCTACTGGGCACAGTTACTATATAGCATGAAGCCCAATGGAGGAATTTATCATTACTGTGCAAAGCCTAACGGTATGTGTGCTTTTAAAATTAATGACAGAAGCACTCTGACTTTTAGTCCATCTAAAATTTTCATTAAATTTCATTATTCAGCTGTCTCTGTGGCCCTGAATTAATAAACTCCAGGTATCATACCATGAATTCATATTACATTTGAGACGGATAGAGCCAGGTATGCAGCCTTTTTTTACCCTTTACAATATCCAAAAAACATACAATTAAAAGTAAGTGCTTTCTTCAACTTTGGTTATCGCCTTGAAAATAGATTGTGAGGATAAAGTGAAGACAGAGCTGCCTCCTTGTAGAACTGCTTCTTACACACACACATTTGCACACACACTCACATGTTCAGGTGTTATTTTTGTAGGTGCTCAAATCAATGGCTCTAACATATATCACTCAATTGGCTGGGAAAACATCTCTTTTCACTGACACTGACAAATGAAGAGCACACAAAAAAAGGTTTTCTTTCACAGGCTTAAAATCATCTCTTTTTCTGATATAATCTGATTTTATTTTATATGACATGATATGGTTATATTTATGGTTGGAGCTGCTATCACTGTATGAATTAACCATGTGTTTTAACTTAAAAAGGTTTGTGTCTGGGTTGGTTTAAAATTTAAAGTTGACTGAATTTGAAAAGACAAGTTGAGATTATTTTGTAATGATTCAAAACAAATAAGCTTTTCTAGTTAAATAAACTTCATTAGACTGCTAACGTACTGATCATGTTTCTTTAGAAACTTAATATAATTGTACAGTACATTCATTCAACTTATCATTTGAAGTCAAAAAACTTTTTATAGGATCTACCGTGTCCTGAAATTAGATACTAGACATTTTAAGTTTAATTAACTTGAATAAATAAAACTTGTACATTTAGGTTAAGTTATGAGAAAAGATTAACTGATTCTACTAAATGCCTGTATAACTTTGCACAGCACAGGGCGACACTTGAACACCACAATGCTTTACAGATGCCAGATTTGTTGCAATTAGCTGAAACCACTTGAATTTAAGATGAGATAAGCAGCAGCTGCAGAAGAAGTCGGTATTATTTCCTCTCAGTTATGATTGAAAAGGGACAACTGGTCTCAGCAAACTGTCTCAAGATAAAACAAAACAGTGTAACTGGCAGGAGTCAGACACCTGAATACAGATTTAACTTGAACTAAATTATTTCTGGCAGACTTTTCTGTTTACTTACTTGCTTCTTTACATAAAACATCTGTGTCCTTACAAGGTTTTTTAGATGTCTGCCTTCACTTTATAGTATGTTGTACAGAAAAAGCTGCCAGAAATCTAAAAGCATCCACACATAAAATGAAAATTTGCATTTAAGTCCATATATCTTGTTTGCACAATCACGATTCCCAGCACTCAACAACAGATTCTGAATAGTAGATCCCTGCTGTGTTTATGGTTCATGTTTGTTTACCCTAAGTGCAATGGCACGGAGGTTAAAGCTACCTTTAGGCTCTATAAAGAGCTAAAGCTGGAGGGCAGCGTGAACACCTGTTAATAGTGCTGCCCTGGCGGTTTCTCTTCAACAAACTCTTTAATATAAGATTTGAAAGCAGCAGTGATTTTCAGTGCATCATTCTCAGGCTCTGAACTTTCCACCTTCAACTCGTAGCAGAGATGGACGAGAAGTTTGTGTACAGCAGCATAAGATAAGAAAAGAAGCAATGCTGTAAACGACATGCTTTTGAGATGAGGAGGTTAGGTTTCTGTGGAGAAACCAGGCTCAGGGTGGGTTTGGGCCTGGTAAGAGGTAAACTCAGGAAACAGTTATCAACACAGACTTCAGGTGAGAAAAGTCATTAACTGCATTCAAAGATAGTCTTTTATCTTTTCCCTCTGGAAGTAAACCGCTTCTGTGCTCCCACTGGCCTCAAATGGATTCCTGCCAGGTCTTCTCTTTCTTTTCTGTGTCTCCTCGACTTTTTCTATCTGTCTTGTTTTAATGAAGGGAACAATATATTACTGACAGACTGCCTACATACCTAATAAACCACATACTGTTGTTTATTCCCACATCTGAAAAACCGCTTGTGGTTGTGCCTCCATCTGAAGCCAAATACAAACCTGAGAACTAATCCTAGTTAGCGAATCAGCGGGGTCTTAATAAGCAGTGTGGAGAGAAAAGTAGTGTCAGCAGCAGCACACGGGAAAAAATTAGGGATGTAGTCAACCAAAGAAAACGTTGGTTGACTGAAATTCTACCTACTCTTCAAACAATCGATTGGTCGATGGAGGACAAAAAAAATCTACATGTTATCTCTAGATTAGGAACAAAAAATCTGCATGTTCCCAGTGAGCATCAACTGGGATTTTAACATGATTTCCTCTGAGGCCGGATGACAGTGGAGCAGTTTCTGCTGCTGGCTGTTGTGAGTTAGTGAGTTAGTTTAGAGTCAGTAGATGTTCAACAACAAACAACAACAACAATAAAACGGGTCTGCATATATCCTTCTCTGTCATGAAAATAATGGATTAACTCCTTATTGACAGTGACCCCAGTAACTGTTGGACCAATGAGAATTTGGTTGGACAAGAGCAAGGGACCACCAAGTGTCAGCCGAAGACAAAATCCTTGCTTGCTGACAAAAATATTGTTATAAAAAGGCTTTTCAGATGGAAAAAATAATATTTTTTTAGACAGCTAAAATGTCACAAAGTGTAAAAAATGTGAAAGAAAAGTGGACCTTTATAGACCATAAACTTAATAAGCCATAAGACAAACTGCAGCAGCCAATCAGGAGGAGAGATGTTAGAGAATAGAGAGGAGACTATGGATGCAGCACATACAGCGTGAGTTTGTTTATCCGTGTCCTGACGCAGTTCAAGGAGCCCAATCGATTGCATTTCAATCAATTGTGCACCTTGAGCACATCTTAGCCAGTCAAACTTGCTCAAATGTATCCGAATGTTGATTCCAGTGAGTTTACACGGAGTTATTTTTAAAATACTGATTTTTTTGGACGTCCGAACCCTCTGACTGCGATATCTGGGGTTTGATCAGACACGAGTAGCCACATAGCTGGGGTCAGAGACATGATCAGAACATTTGTAACACGACAGGCGCTTAGGTTAAAGGGAAACTCCACAGATTTTCCACATCAAAGCCTGGTTTCAGGTGTTGGGGAGTTCTAGTTCATATATGGAAAAACTTGGATAAAGCCCTTTGTGGCTCCAAGAGCAGCTATGTTAAGTCTGGTAAATTGCCTCAAGTGATGTCACTTGAGTCAGCGTCTGTTGGGCCTGAAGACTACAAGTCTGAAAAACTCTGGGGGTGTGGAGTTAGAAAGAAGTGTGCTTACCAGACCTCTGCAGTCCACCCCTCATCTCTGCTCGAGGCTAGAGGCTACATTAGCTGCTACCAGTATCACACACCCGAATCTCTGACTGAACTGTCAGCGGTGGAGTTGCATTGTGGGTAGGTGCCAGATTTTGACAAGGAAGAAGAATGTGGGGAATAAATAAAATGACATGTGTGGTTTTGTTGCATCAATATTATCATTTTTTATTGCCTGACCATGAGTTGTAGGAGTGAAACTCTGAATTGGAGGAGTGATCTCCTAATTTTATTCAACTGGAAAAGTCTACAACATCTGCAGCACATGAAAGTAGTGGCAATAAAAAAGAGTGAGAAAACATTCGGAGTGGAGGAAAAAATAGTACAGCATAGTATTGGAGTATTTTGCATGACAATATTATATCACTGCACAGACGCCATTGATCTTTTATTATATAAATGATTAATATTAAAAAATAAAATCAGTTGCATTTTCAGTCCACTAGATGGTGCTGAGTTTTCTTTTCTGGTAAGGTCAGCAGAGGTTACGATCAGCAGGACTGGTGACCAGTCTATTTGACAATCCTTTTTTTTTTTTAAACTGCAATTAAAAAGGATTGAAATGAGAAGAAGAGACTCCTTTGGGGATGTATAATTTGGAGTTGAAAAAGGTAATAAATCACAAAATATAATAATATATGTTACCACACAATACTCAGCATATTGCAAAATTGTAAAAATCACAATAAAATTTTGTGAATTGTATTTTGATTGTGTATGCTGTGACGATGTGCTGTCATATATAACGTATATTGTCGTTTTATTACATGTTTTATGTTGACAATGAAGTCAAATTTCCAGTTGCGGACAATTAAGTTTTTGTATTAATATATTATTGTGTCAGTGAAGGCTCTGGCCCTATATTGGGCCATAGAAAATATGACAGACCTTCCTCAATTATGCTCCCATTTTACTCTAAACTCAACAGTAAAATAGAATAATCTAATCTGATATAATTGTATATTCTGTCTTTCTTTCTTTCTACCCTGTGTGTATATTGTTATGGTTTTGTCCAGTATTGCTTTGCTTTTTACAGAATATTTCTATTTTAGTTTTGATATATATATAACATGCAGATTAACAAATCCCCCTCCTAAAGCAGCAGGTTGTAATTTTTAGATCATTCAAATATATCATTTTCAAAATAATACTATATACAGGCTCCATAAACAAGTAAAGTTCTTGTTTTTCCTTTTAACAATATAAGTCAGTCTCTCCACAGCAGGACAAGTTCCTTTGTCAACGTTCCTGTAGAAAGTCTGTCCACGCTGTAATTATCGTCCGGGCCTCAATGAGCAGTTATTGTAACAACATAGTCCTCTGGGTAACTTCCAAGTACACAGAGTTTGGCTCAAAAAAAGGAACTGCTTTATCACTGTCATGGTTTACACATTCAACAAGCTTCTGCCAGAATTACTGCGGGATTGCACAATCCTGTTAAAAGTCTATTAAGGGTGCTGTTAGGACCAAAGTGGTCTTAAAGTAAGTTACAGTTCATGTTTGAGTCCCTGGAAATCCTACCTGAATAAATACTGCAGCAGTTAGAATAAAAAATATATTTTTTAGGGCTGTCAGGAAAGTAACATCTCAGTTGTTCAGTGTGCTATTTTTCAATAAAAACCCTTTGAAAAATGGCTGATATCTGCCATAATTAGTGTTAAATTGGCTAATTCCTCTATAAGAATTAAATATACTGTATAAATATCAAAATCCTGCTGAAGAGGCCCATGTATGTTGCAGAGAATGGGGCAACCATGAAGACAGTGGAGACAAATGTAACTAATTGTCATATAACCTCAAATTGGGGGCATGAAAGTGTCTAAATAATGGCAGCTAATTTGCCTTGTATTGTGCTTTCTTGATGGGCTTAAATTGAATGAGTCAGGATCCATTCTGGCGTAATGTGAAAGCTGGGGCACTGGTTCACACCGGAGACATTCAAGGTCGAGCTACTCCAAATGAAGGGGTGACGGGGGAGTGAAGAGATTTAAAGTAAGGCAGCTGAGTCAATGGACGGCCGGGGTGCAGATTTGGCAGCGTATCCATGTAACCTTGAATTATTGGTTGTTTTTTTTTTTTTTCTGCATTGAAAGCTTTTCTACTAGCCCTTCTTCAAAATATATCCTTTTTTGTCACCCACATTAATGGCACAATCAGCCTGAAAAAATTGCAGTCACAAATTATTCATTGTAATCCTCCATTTGAGAACCCTAATGCCTTTAATTGGGCTTTTATGACTTACAAACTGTATCTTCCTCTCTTTTTTTTTTATTTTTTTCCCCTCTGGCGTTTGTTTTTCTTCCTTCCCGCCATGCTGCGGAGTGACATTGAGCCTCTCCCTGTCGGGGTGCTCTCTTGTCTCACTCCAGTGCACATTTTCGCTGTCCCCTCTCCTCCTCCCCCAGACAATGAGCTTTTGACTGAATACATTATCTGAGCTGTTGTTCTGTTTGTTGTTGTTTTAGCATCCAAGAAAAGAGATGAATTATTAATGATGACAGACAAAAAAGAAAGAAGAAGAATAAAAAAAAAATAAAAAAAAACTCCTAGTATTTTTAGGAATGCTGCCGAGTGCTGCGGCTCCATCAAGAGGCCTGCAAATAAGACTGTAATGTAGTACTTTATAATAACGCCCATGACTTAAAGTGTAATTTTGATGCACCAATCAGGTACTAATAAAACATTTACTGCATCCTTTACTGGTTCTTTGCATTTTAGTATAAAGGAGAAATAAATGAAAAGTGTTTTTGTAAATACTAAAGTTTGGGGAAAATGGTAATTACATACTTTAAACCTTGTTCTTACTGTTTAATTAAAGCTCATCTACCTTGTTCTTATTGTGTAATTACAGCTCACATACCACAGCTTATGTACCTCATTCTTACTTTTTAATTACAGCCCTTGAACCTTGTTCTTGCTGTGCAATTAAAGCTCACATACACAGTTCTTACTGTGTAATTACAGCCCATATAACTTGTTCTTACTCTATATTTAAAAAATAAAAAGGGAGAATAATCAACCCTTTATATAACAGCTCACATAGCCTGTTCTTGCTTTATTATTAGAGCCTATACAGCTTGTTGTCACTGTGTAATTATAGCCCATATACCTTGTTCTTATTGTATAATTAAAGCATAAAAAGGGAGAATAATCAACGCTTTAGATAGCAGCCCATATTATATTAACATAACTTTATTATGTTAGTGTTCTTCCTCATTGTTCAACAATAGAGCTGCAACGATTAGTCGATTAATTGATTATTGTCCAATATTAAATTTAAATTTGGCCAACTATTCTGATGATTGTGAAATTGTAATTTTTCTAGAACAGCAGTCAGTTCTTTGATTTCAATTTTCTGTGTCTCAGTATTCCCTGATTGCTTTGCTCCTCTGCAACAGTAAACCAAATGTATTTTGACTTGTGGACAAAATAAGACATTTGAGGATATTTGCACCATGAGCTTTGAAACATTTTTTCATAATTTTCTGACATGTTATGGACCGAACAAACAAAATGATGGACAGATTAGTCAGTAATGAAAATGACTGTTAGTTTCAGCCGTAGATTGACAACAGAATAGAAGGTAAGTTTGTTTTCTAATCCATCATACCCGTTTTGAGCTGTTGATGAGCACATCTTTTATGCTGCACTTTCTCCTACAAACCGAAATAAAGTCTGAAACTATGACATGTAGTTTGTATTCTTGATTATTTATTGTAGCTGGACTTTGGCTGCATATAAAAGTAGGTCATGGTTCTCCTCTTATAACAGCTGCATATAGTAGTTTTTGTCAGATGGACACCAGCTTTTTCTTGGGGCTACCTCACCCAGTAACTGCACCACCAATTTTATTGTACTTGATCCACTACTGAAAAGGAACACTGTAGTCAGTCCAAAGAACATAAGCTGATAGGCTAAATGATCCTCTGTTTAATCTATTAAGTCCTCTATAAGTACAGTAGTGAACATATTTCCTCTAAAATGTCCAGTTGTTACTCCCTGTTGTCTTTATTTTCCCACTGTACCTACATTTAAATACTAGTAGGAGCCAGTAACTATTTTATTGATGCCCGATTGATACAATAAAATTAAACTGCAGGTTTTAACACAGTAAATTTAAATTTAGTTGGATCAAATAGGGGAACTGAGGCCTGAACTTGACATACTATCCAAAAAATATGTGTGCAGCGCAGTCCCACATTAACTAAATGTGCAAAAGTGTCTTTCCAGCTGTTTGGATTATTTAACTGTAGACGAAAGGCCTAATCTGCAACAACTTTAACAATCACTTTTGAGTGTCCTGGGATTATATCTCACTACCAGCATCAGAGTCAGTGTATTTCTCAGGCCCATCATAATGTCCCTGATCTGAAGCAGGGATTACTGTGCCCCCTCTTGGTTATAAATCAGCATTGCATTGTCATTCAAAGCTTCATTACAAGCTCCACAGCGAGTTCTCAGTCAGATTACAGCCAACTGGCGTGATCATTAGGGTGGTTCGACTTGAGCAGCAGCAAAAGTCAAAGATATATTGTGTGTGTGTCAGAGCATGAGGGCGGCGCATCAGAAGGAGAAGAAAATGCCTTGTTTTGCATTAAAGTCAGCATTTGTTTGATTGTATAGAATCAGAGGGCAGGGGCGTCGTGTTGATCAAAGGAACAGCCGCCGGTGACAAATTAACCGCAGTGATTGTGTCAGTTTGTCACTGCATTGAGTCGAAGACGTCGACCATTCATCACGGAGAAGAGCTGCATTTTTTCGCCCTCTCTCAGGATTCAGCGATAAGGGATGAATGAAGAAAAATGACAGAAAGATAGGGCTCGTCCACTATCTATCACAGAGCAACAGGGGCCGTCTACTGTTATGTTCCACTATCAAACGCTGCTTCTACTTTTGTTCCTTGTTGCTTATTTTATTATATAGCTCTGCCAAGCATCATGAATCAAACCGCCTTGACTTTGTGGTCAGTGTCAAAAATGTTTCACTTTGTCCTTTAACGCACAAGAAACAGTGATTTAAAAGGCTTCAGCTGCAGCAGAGAGCCGAGAAATTTGATTGATTTGAACACCACGCAGCTCCGTTTTGGACGTCTATTTTTTCCTGGTGTTTGTATTTATAGCACATCTTTAAGTCCTTCTTCCCTCAACCAGGGGAAAAAAAGGCCTGCCTGTTTGGAGTTTACAGGATCAAAGAAGAGGTAAATATCATTTCCATAACATTTGAACCAGTTAACCACCAGCACAATGCAGATAAACACTACTGTAAGCGCCTGACAATGCCAATGAGGCAGGAACTCTGTGATTTGCCGCTCCGCCAAAGAGGAGGGAAGCGAGCGCAAACATGGAGGAGGTGAGAGGTCAACTGTGCTCTCCCTGCATCCCTTTCCAAGCAGCCCCTCAAGCACTGGTGATGTTTTAGGCAACCGTGCCTCACTTTGGGGGGAGGCCTGATGGATGCCGTTCCCAAGGTGAATGGAAAGAATAGCATTAAGCTGCACCACACTGCCTGGGGAGAGCTACACTGCTTTAGGTGATTCATCTATTGATTATTTCTACCCAAGCATGGAGGTGCCATGTAAACACACATATATTAGTAGTCTACAATGCACATGTGCGCCCCTAACACACATGCAGACACAGTGGATCCAGTGAAGGAAGCACGCCTCAGGCCTACTCACTGTTTTATAATCAGATTCCGACTTCTACCAGCTCGTGGGCATCTTCAAACCACATGGCAGATGCATCTGATGGATAACTAAATAGAGATGAATGAAGAGATGAAGGAATAAATAAATGATAAATGTGCATTACCACTATTTGTGTGGGCCAGCTATTGTGTTATTGATCTGAGCTGCTGTTTTTTTGTGCGTGTGTGTGCTCGCAGTAGGCTACAGTACGCAGGCCAAGTCATATTGTTATGCTTATTCTGTGCAATACAACATGTGTAGAATTTTGAATTTCTCTCAGTCCTGTAGGCATATATGTCTTATATACACCTATTTACTAACTTTGAGACCTCAAAAGCAGGGAGAATTTCAAAACCCAAAAATTTAAGAATCAGAGATTTTGTTTCCTGCATTCTGGTGACATTTAAAGAATGAAAATAACATAATTAGAAGTAAACCGCAACAGCATTTGTATGTTAAATACTGTTAGTTTTATGTTTAATTCTCAGGAAAGAATACAGAATAGTTTTCTGGCATAAACTAATATTCATTAGTTTTCTTTCATGCATTTATTCTTTACCCTGCTCATACAAGAAAATTGACATGGTAAAATGGACGCCCTTTCCTTTAAAACTTTCCTGAAGAAACGGGAAGTCTGGTCTGATGTAGCTGCATTAGTGTCGTGTAGGAAGTCATACCTGCTGCAGAGTGGCAGAAACATGTTTTGATAATGAAAAGGAGAAAAGAAAGTGGGAAAATGGGTCATAAGTTGGTAAGAATACAGAAGAATTGTGATCCCGGAAGGAAATGGGGAGAAGGCGAAGAAAAACAGGAGTCTCCTGGGAAAATCTGGAGGATTGGCAGGTATGATCATACGAGCGAGAAGACAAAGGAAAAATGATGTTCAATGATTTGTGCCATGCAATTCTACAAGAAACCTTTTTTTTTTTTTAAAGTTAAAGGTAGAATATACAGAATTTGAGCTGAGCCTCAGTCCCAGGTTGTGAAATACTGATGTTTTGGACCGGTAAAGTGTCCTGATCACAGCAAAATAATGAGAAAATTAGAAAATATAAGCAGAGGGCACATTATGTGCAGATGCAGACACCACTACACACTTCTAGTGGGTCATAAGTGATGATTGAGAGGGAACTTCTCCATGAGCAGCTTGAATGACGAGTCCAACTTACAGAGTTTCATTAAAATAAAAACAGACTTATTTTAAGCCTTAAAGTTAGCTATCCTAACTCAAGGCTAAGGGCCACGTTTCCATGGTAACAATCTATGACCGCTGCTGACCAGCGGCGCTAAATTGCAAAAAGAGGTAAACATGGCTCACATCTGTGGTTTTCTAACAATGTTACTGAGTGAACAATGAGAGGACAAAGAGCGCAGGGTCCTGATGGAAATGTACAACAGCGAGGACATTGTCAGTCGTTTTTTGTCAGAAAGCTATCCTGATTGATGAGTTAGCACGAGTGCTGAGCCCTGACACTGCGCTGCTCCACTCAGTGATGAATTTTCTAAGTAAACTGTCCTTGTAAATGTTGAATTCTTCCAAAAGATGTCCTGCTGGAGTGAACACAGCAGACCTTGTGGACTCAGTTGCTCTGCCAGCCATGTTTTATATTCTGAAAAAAG
The DNA here is from genome assembly GCA_034769285.1 of Lutjanus argentimaculatus. Taxonomy (NCBI): domain Eukaryota; kingdom Metazoa; phylum Chordata; class Actinopteri; order Lutjaniformes; family Lutjanidae; genus Lutjanus; species Lutjanus argentimaculatus. The sequence goes on along the minus strand of JAWZSL010000020.1, from coordinate 3,931,505 downwards.
AAAATCATGGCAAGTTAGCTTTTGTATTGGAATCTGAACTTATTCACTTTATTTTTATACCTTAAGCCTGACAATTAGTTTGATCTCAGCTCCAATCAAAGTATATCTTTGTTGTTAATTGCACTCTCTTCTTCTACTAAAATGGAGCGTCGATCTAATGGCCTTGACTGGCAAACAGTTTGGAACAAGCTGAACAATACGTCGAAAAATCCTACTTCCAAAAACTGATGGACATTACAAACTCTCGAATGAACCATACTAGCAGTTTTTACTGGGAGTGTCCTGCAGTTGTGGAGTCAGGGATCAGTTAATGCAGAAACATTTTGTTGCCCCAGATTTTCACGATTAAAGATCCTTCAGTGAATCTTATTAGCTGGTTTGACAGCTGTGAGGAGAAAAAAAAAGGTGAACCGAGTGATAAAAACAGTCCCTCAATCATATTCAATGATTTATTTCATGACACACTTTGTATGCAAACATCAATAAGCACAATGCATGGAATTAGGCTACATAATAAATTATCAATGTGTGGACTTCTGCAGTTCATGAGGTGAAATCAAACAATTGCAGTGATTAATTTTCCTCTTTTTTTGGTTTTGTTACTTGTTTTTTGAATTGTGTTTAACAGGCCATGTATCTTATCCTTTGTTTCACCATGAACATTGTTTTTACTGTTTGTGTGCAGTCTCATTACCTGTCTCTTTATTATGTGATTTCTCTTTTCCTCTAATCTCTTTATATTATTATGTTTCACTCTATTTTGTGGTTAATTAGAGGAGGATGGTTGTGTGGGTGGTGTAACAATATTAAAATGTTGCCATAACGAGAACAGGATGGTAAAATGGTAAAATACTTCACACTGGGGCTGCACAATATGGTAAAAATAAACATCATGATTATTTTGACAGACATTAACATTTGTGATTTGGTTAATGATTACACTGAAATACTGTTAAAAATCATGATGATGCGACATTTGTTAGGATTTGTACCAAACAAACATGTTTTCTTCCATCTGGAGAACAAGATTTGTGGCCAGTGTGTACTTTATTACTTCAGTACTTAGTTGTAATGCTGTTTTATCACATATTTTTCCTTTATCAAAAAAAAAAAAAAAAAAAAAAAAAATGCCACTTCTGTGAGTTGGATATTGCATGTGGCCATATTGCAATTTGAATAATATATTTGGATTAATTGTGCAGGCTGAGGTCATGCATGTCTATATTATATTGTCTTTGTGCACCTGCTCATGTGCATATTCAAAGGATGAGCAAATTGACCACACTCATAACGTAAGCTTGAAAAGAATACAGGTAGTTGTGGCCAAACACTCCATGCTTGTTCAGGTGTGTGTGTGTTTTAACAGGACTGATCCACTGAGTGATCTCGCATTCACGCCACGGCCTCCTCATTAATTTGTTTGAACCAGGATGCGCTCGTGTGACTGAAGTGTCCTCCAGGATTTTGAACACTCTCTCCACCTCGTCCCCCGAGACGATAATCAACAAAACCTCCTCCCCGTGCAGACATCTTGTTTTTTTGTTCAAAAGGTCCATCTGCGCTGATAGCATCTAATGTCACGTGCTGGATCATAAACGTACATGACAGAGTAGCATTTCATGTTACGCTGCGTTATAAACCCGGCGTTCTTTTGTCTGCATAATCATGAACATCGCTGCTCAGGTTGAGATTCAACCTTTCACTGCTAAAAAAGGATAATGCCAGAGTTGTCACTTACATTGGATATCATTGCTTTAGGCAGGAAAAGAGCTTCTCTGCAGCGTGTGTGTGTGTTTCTTTTTCCACAGACTTTTTTTTTTTCTTTAAACGTTAGACGTGGCTCTCTCCCTTAGGGGCGGTAATGGCATTCTCCATGACAACGGCAGTGTGACACGGCTGTGCCCTTGAGGGCCGGGCGCCCCCTCTGGGGGGAGCGCCGCGGAAACACGACAGGGTCAACGGTCACCTCCCATCATCCACCAGCAACCCGTCCTCCTCCTCCTCTCTCTCTCTCTCTCTCCCTCTCCTTCTCTTTTTCCTCAGGTGGAGTAAGGCATGTTAGAGCGAAAAAGAAAGTCTTGAAGCGAGCCCACTCAGTCCAGGCCTGGCAAACGTGGAGCTTTAGCCACAGGCGGTTCTGGCTAGGTCTCTACCTCGCATAGCTCCTTGCTGTTCCTCCAAGGCCAGGGCTGGATCAATACGTATAGTAGTGCGGATTCTTTTGGCACCCAAGTATAGCTGTGCAGTATTGCCCTGAGGTATGGGTCCGTTAAAGACATAACAGTGTGTGCATGTGAGCAAAGTGGACTGAGTTTATTCAGGAAGGTGTTGAGATGTTTGGCATGAAACCGACTCTTCCAACAAGGATGTTATTTATTTCAGTTTGTTGCTGGAAATGCAGGAAATTCTCATGTCTCCATTAAATATTGCATGTTAGTTTTTTATTCTGGGAAAAGTCCTTGAAATGGGTACGGTTCTTGGACAAATTCAGAAAAATTTTGAAACATCTCAGGGTAGCTGAATATTAGAATAATGTTCATTCAGTCATAAAAGCTAATTTGAGTAATTAGGAAACAATATTTAGTGTTCTTTCCTCTCTTGTGATGCTCATATGATGAAAAAGACCTCACAAACAGATCCTGTCAGGATGTTCATTTTAGAAACAATGCTCTTCTGCCACCTGCTGGCTAAAAAGCAAACCAGTCTGAGTCCAGGTTCACAGGTTTTACTGCATTCTTCATGTCTTAAATCATAAAAATATACACACCCTGAGGGAGAAAATAAATACAATAAGCTTATTATTGCAAGTAAATCAAACAAAAAAAGCTCTAACGTCAGTCTTACGTCCGCCTTGGCACATCTTGAATGAAAGTTTAAAAGGAAGTAAAGAAAAAAACAGGACGCTGTCAGTTCAACAACTCGTGTCCTTGTACGTTTGGCGCGCTCAGCAACACAAAATGTTTTTGTCCAACCTGTGAACATGAACTCCAACATGAAATGAGACACAGGGGTGTCTTGCATGAAAAAGAAAGACAAAAAAAAAGTAAAAAAGGATCATAGAAGTCAGATGCTTCTGATCACAAAACTGATGCAGCTCGTCAACTCAGCTGACCTCGTGTGAGTTATTTTGAGGTCACAAACAGAGTCTGCTGTCCTCGATCAGCTCTGAATCTTCAGCCTAAACAAGCACTTCCATTTAAAGATGTGTGAGGAAGCCAGTCAGGCACCTGCAGCAGAGAAGAGATGAAAAACAGAGAAATATTTACATCACATCTTTCCTCTATAGGCACAAATTAAAAGAGCCTCAGGCGAGCACTCATGGTCAGAAATGTACTTGTCATTATGTATTCAGAGTATTCAAGTCTATTTCCTCTTTTACTACATTAGAGTTTCATCCATGTAGCATTCAATAAATGTGCACACTGTGATTAAACTTAATTCCTGAGCTGTACTGTACATCAGCAAATCACTGCATCAATATCATGACATACATGACATTTATTTTAATATTTTCCCCAAAATTTTCAAGGCTGTATGATGCTTAAGATGCATTTTTATTTACGTAACACTGTTGTGAAATATATGCTGGACATTTCAACTCAGCTGTGAATATTACAAGAAAGAACATTTAACAGCAATATTTATTTACACTCAACAAATATATAAACACAACACCATTTCTGCCTTCATATTTCATGAGTTGAAGTAAAAAATATAAGACTTTTATGCACACAAATGGTTTATTTCTCTCAAATTATGTTCACAAATTTGTTATAATCCACATTAGTGAGCACAACTGTCCTTTTAATGTGACCAGTCAAAGACACATGTGCAATAATCCTGCTGTTTTTCAGCATCTCCATTTGCCACACCTGTACGGTGGAGGGATTATCTTGGCAAAAGAGAAGTGCTCACTAACAAAAGAAAAATTTAACAAAATTTGAGAGACATCTTTTACATCTTTTATTTCATGAAAAATGTTCACATAAACAAGTGTTGCATTTATATTGTTGTTGAGTGTATTTTGTCAGTTTTTGCTATATTTATCTTAATCAAAAAAATCACATTGATATGCAGATCTCATTTGTAAGATTCCTACTGATATATAACATAAGAATTATGATGCTGTACATTGTGTTTTAATAAGGTTGCACATTTAAGATTTCTTATTACTTTGAGGTCCTGAGGATTTAAAAACTTAGTGACTATGTCCCAAATCACTTCCTATTTACTGCATAGTGCAGATTAAAATTAAGATTCAAGTGTAAAAATGAAAAACAAAAAATGGTATTAGGCATTATTTATTTATGTCAGCTGATCTGCTTCATCAGGACTGTGCGTGTGCTTTGATCAGATTTGATTGGCAGTGCTGCAAACACAAGCAAACGACCCCACGTGTCGTCTCATTTTCATTAAAAAATAGTTAACTCTGACTGGTGCACAGAAATACATGACATCTAGTAGTATATAAGTAGTTTTGTACAAAACCTCACTTTGACCTGAAAATAATCATGTGCGTCCAAGCCTGTGGTGAACATTTCATTCGTTTATGAACAATGTCACAGGAATTACATGTTTGACTTTGTTTGTCTGTCCGCTATTTAGTCCCATAAATAATGCTTGTTGACTGGTTTCAGTCTCCTCTACCATCGCTGTTATCTCATCTTCCAAAAAGTTTGCTCATCTCTTTTGGTCCGTAGTTATTCCTGACTAAACCCTCATTTGTGTTATCATTATATCAGGGGAAACTGCTGATTGTGAGGCAGGCGCCATCCATTTTAATGTAATTGAAGATTTATATCTCAAGTGTGTAAGTTACAAATGCTAAATATCTTTTATGAATCCAATGTAAGCACACCGTCAGAACTTAAATATAAATGTAAGATCATTTTTTATAAATGAAGCTCCAGGGTTGGGAAACACTGACTTAGAAAATATGTTTTAGGCCTTTAATTTTTCCATAGACAGCAATTTTTAGATGATCACATTGTGTTAGCTACGGCACTGAACTAGAACCAACTGGTCAGTGGTACTCACCGTACTGGTATATGGACCTGGGTGGTGAGGGGAGAGTACTGTGTGGACCACTGGGGGCCTGAGGTCCTAAACTTTTCCCACTTCTCTGGAGGCGGGACCTCTGCACGGCCATCGCTACCGCCTGTGCAAATCGAGAGGGGGCTGCGGTCATCCTGTCCAGAGGTTTTGGTGCAGCTGCAGACTGGACAGGTGTGGCTGCAGTAGGCTGATTCTGATGGTCCTCGCTGAATGCAATAGTTTGCCCGTTGGAAGTCGGACTTGGTGGCTGAGAGGAAGGCGGAGAGGAAGGTGTAGTATCTTCTTTCTCATCTTCAAAGACTTCTGTGTCTTCATTAAAGAAGACAGGTGAAGGAGGCGGGGGGAAACTGTCCTCATCCTCTTCTTCTTTCCCTTTTTCTTCTTCTTGTACCACCCTCTCCTCCTCCTCCCTCTCATCAGAACCACCGTTGTCCACGTCTGTACTTACAGACTGTCTACTGGGGCTTTGAAGAAGTTCACTCTGATCCTCTGAGTTGATCTGAGCATCACTGGGAACTTCCTCATCACTGCAGTCTGGTGGTGCTGCTGGTGTCACCTCAGATGTGACCTCAGGTTTGTCCTCTTCCTCCTGCGCTGTGTCCCCAGCCTCAGAGACAGGTGAGCCTGGACAATCCTGCTCGTCTAAATCAAGAGGCGGTGGAGGAGAAGCTGGCACATCAGAAGCCTGAATGTCCTGAGGAGAGGGTGCAGGACTCAGGGAAGGTGCTTCAGTCTCTGATCTGTCCGGAGAACATGGATCCTCCTCAGTCTCAGTTTGACTTTTTAGAGAACATGGATCCTCCTCAGTCTCAGTTTGACTTTCTGGAGAACATGAATGCTCGTCAATCTCAGCTTGATTTTCTAGAGAACATGGCTCCTCCTCAGTCTCAGCTTGATTTTCTAGAGAACATGGCTCCTCCTCAGTCTCAGTTTGATTTTTCTCAGGAGAACCTTCACTCTCTGGATTATCTTCTACTATAATCTGATCTGAAACACTCTCTGTGAGCTCTGGATTGTGGGACATATGGTTCTTCGTGGGAACCACTTTGAACGTGGTGGTTCCCTTCCTCTGTAAGGGATCCTCCCACTCAGGCTCAGTGGGGAGCTTAGATGATAGAACAGGTTCAGGTCCTGCGCAGAAAACCTCGTTATCCGAACACCTCTGAGGCATAAAGGAGGAGCTGTTGTATAGTTTTGGGAAAGTGGCAGAATTCCTCAAACGCTTGACCAGCGTTCCTTTGGACACAGACGAAGTCAGGACTTTGGCAAGAGCAGAGCGGGCGTCGGATAAGTCTTTCCCTCGGAAAGAAGGCAGATATGGATCAGCTATTTCATGGAGATGAGCGAGTGATGGACGTGAGGAGGATGAGGATGACCATGGTTGTGATGGATATGGTGATGAGGATGAGGATCGTGATAGGTTTACAGAGTCTGAGTCATCGCTTTCTCTCAGCTCCTCCACAGTGTTTCAGGGAGTTTACAGAGCCTGGAGAAACAGGAAAGACTTAGTGACACGGGAAAACTATTGGGCTGAAAAATTAGAAATTTTGATTATTTATGTATTCAGATTTTCAGTTAACTTTAGGAAATGCTGCTCGCACTTTTTGCTTTAGGATAATGTTGAGAAGTTCTATTTCAATTTAACATGGGCTTAAAGGCATTTCAACAAAGTTTTGGGTTAGAGTTTGTGTTATACTGAATTTTTACACAAAGATTTTCATTTTTACTGCAAATGTAAATCTAATAATGTGTATTGGCCCTTAAAAAAATCTCGGTCGACCCCTACAACAGAGTAAACTTTAAGAATGTCATGTTAAAGAAATTATTCTATTTTCAATAAAAGTTCTGCTTGGCAAACACAAGAAAATTCAAAAAGATATTTATAATGTAAATATAAACATAAACATAGAATAAGTAACCAGTGACTCAATTTTCAGAATTAATCTCCTTTTTTTTATACTTTAAATCACTTTTAGTTGAACGTTCAGAGACAAACACAATTTTAAAATGAAGTAATCAAGTATTAAAGTTATTAATTATTTACAATTTTATTGTAATGAGAGATTAAAATTGTAAATGTTACATTTTTCTGAAAAAGCAGAATTTCTAGATGAATGAGCAGAAGAATGAAGATCAAATAATCATAATATAACATAAATATAACAAAACATTCATATACAACAGGTAAAATATAGAAGAGACAGAAATAAGCATTTAACATAAAAACATGATTTTGGAAAAGAGAACATTTATCATTTTACAATGGAGTCTGAAAAATGATAATAATCCATCAGAGCTGATTAATTTACCAAATACTACTGTCATCTGACTTCTGTTTTAAATCAAAGGCACAACAGTTAGTTTAAATCTAATCCATGAAGAGGAAAACACACAAAAAAGGACAAAAACTTAAGACAAAAAAGAAAGAATTCTCTCAAGAAACAGACAGAAAAACTGACAAAATAAAAAACAGAACAAATACATAAACAGCATTTAAGTGCAGCAGGCAACAGTGAGACACATCCATAAAAGCCACTAAGACGGGTAGGAGGAAGAAGAGGCCAGCGAGGAGGAGGACGGAGAGGAGTAATAGGGATGATGGAAGGAGGAGAGGAAAAGGAGACAGCAGCAGCAGCAGCAGCCCTCAATCACCCCCTTCAGGTAACACAGAGTCTGTAGGCAGGGAGGAGAAAAGGCTCGGCTTTAGGGCAGCGATCTTTGGTCTAAAGGTTTCAGAAACAAACACGACTCCAAGATGTTTACACTGACGCAAAAGCCAGAAAGACTCCTTGGGTGAAAATGCGATTTTGATTCAAACAGACCATGATTATGTAAGCACAGGAGAACGGGCTCAAGAATGTGATTATCAACAACTCTTGGCTGGGAGTTGTTTTTTCAGCCTGGGATTGATACCAACTCAGCAGAGTGTTGCAGTAAAAGAAAACAAGGGAGTGAACCGAGACTCTGACTCTGCTGAAGGCAATTTAGTCGGATAATTAGAACACTAAAAGTTTGAAGCACTTACTTTTCTTTCACCTATTTATTCCTAATAAATATAACCTCATATGTCTAAGAACAGAGTTACTGTTGTCCATTCAAGTCTGTGAAAGCTTGATCAGCAAAGATTGGAGCCATGTACCAAGAGAACCTGCACCCAGGTGGTGAAAGCGTGTCAGACAGACTAATACAAGGGAATGAAAGCTCGGACAATAGAGGGATTTATCTGGGAACAGACTGAAGCCAACATGTTCTATGAACAAGGCTCTCCGGGTCACTTTAATTGCCCTGAACGGGGTTAAATTGTTCTGACTGATAAAAGTGGCGTTTTGCTCTGGATTTAACTGCTAAATCTTCCATTTGATGCTATTCGCTTTGACATTTTAATCTTGATTTAACTTCAATCTCTCTTGACCTCGTGCAGCTCCGACTGAAGCTGTGAGGATTTGGCAGAGACAAGAATTCACCCGCACTCTAAACCCATTTGATTTCCACTAAAATACTGTAAAAAGGTCAATAAGGATTATTGTACCGGCAGCATATTTCATATCTGCTGCTGCTCCACTGAGGCTGCCTCAGTCATCACCACTAGATGGCAAAATAAACAGAAGAAGGATCAAGCTGCATTTAAACAGTAAATATTAACTCTGCATTGACTAATTAAAAACAATTAGCAGCCATTTTATTCTAAGAAGTGTTGTCTGGCTACATCTCAATCATTATCATCTAGCACTATCATTGGAACAATCTCCATCATAAAGCTCAAAGGGCATCAACCAGCAATGAAGACTTTACCTTTAACGTCAGAGTCTGCCTGCAGCTCCTGGTGGGGCTTTGCACAGGGAGGGGGTGGGGCCCTCCGCTTGGTAGTAGACTCTGCAGACCTCTACACAAAGACAATTACATTAATGGAAGCAAAAAAAAGAAAACAATACAAAGAAGATGAAGAAAAAAACAGAAGAATACAAAGACTACAAATGAAGACTTTCCTCTGCACCACTAACACACCTGTGGCCCTCTCAGATGACAGGTGCTGAGGTTGCTGGGGACGCTCTGTGACGCGCCCATGGGTGGCTGAGGGGCTCGTCTCTTCTTAGGCATATCTGCCGGCGCAGCGTTGGGAGAGGAAACATCCTGTCCGTTCATACCGACTCCCACCTGACTGCTGTGACCAGGAGATGCTGGGGTACTCACTGTCCCTTCCTGCAAAGAGTGAAATGTACATTTTGGCAACAAGCAGAGAAGGTTTCAGAAAATCTGCATCTACGTAAAGTAAAGATAACATCTAACACATTCTGATGACACACTGTACCATTTTAGCTTTTTTCTTCCCTCTTCTGAATAAGCTGAGAAACCCTGCGTTCTCCTTCTGTTTCTTCTCCCTCTTTGGCGGGTCTATATGATGTAAAGGATCTTGATCAGTAAATGTAACAGAACACGGCGTGAAGCAGAAAACACAGAGACCGTGGATGAATGTGTTACCTTGTAGAGGAGGCGGTGAGATGACTTCTGTTAACGTGACAGCTGTTTGAGACAGAAAACAATGCCATTATCAGCTTAGACTGTATGATATAAACACAGACATATTTATATACTGTGTATATATAGAAACAAGTATATTGTAGTGATATAACAATCTTTTTGATAAGCATGATGGTGGTACTGGTTAATAAGTAGTAGTAAGTAGGTTTGATCTATAGTTACATCAGAAGAAGTTTTCGTTCTATTCCAAAAAGCATCACATCAGTATGTCCTGTAACGTACCTGCTTCAGGTGTCCTGGGTTGGTCTGCGGGATCTCGAGCAGCCGTGTCTTTGGCGAACACCTCCCTCAGTCCGTGCTCATTTAAAGTCTTGCTTAGGTCCAGCAGCTCTTTGGTCTGAGAGTCTCTCAGTAAGACGGTCGTTTCTGCGTTAAACTCGCACTTGTCACACACCACCGGCAGCAGCATCCCGAGGGGCACTCTGGGACTCACCCGCACCACGGCCTTATGGGACTTATTGTAGTTGATCAACAGACGCACGGATGCCTGCAAAAGAGGAACTGTGTTTTCTACTGTGCAATCAAAGTCTGCAGAATAAATATTGATTTCTTGTTAGTTATGGCTTAAAATATGTTTACTTTGATAAACTTTTTTTTTTTTTTTTAACCTCAGGCATGTACGGCCTCCTGATCTTCTCCTCCACCCCTTTGGGCTTCAGCACAATCTTGTCCGCTTCTAGAGAGCCAATGGGAGAGTTTGGTTTGAAGCTGATGTTGTTCTTGTTGGGCGAGAGGAACTCCACAGTGTAGTCTGACGGATTCAGGTGGTAGCTCGCACAGAGGGTCACGAGCAAGTCCATCACTGGCTGACTATGAAGAAAATCCAAACAAAACAAATGACAATAAATCTCTGATATCATTTAAGTTTGCTTGTTATGTATATAAAGCGTGAACAGAAGCCACGCTGTATGTGATCATGTATATTTAGCTAGATCTAAAACAGCTTGCAGTATGTCCTACCTTCCGTGCACTGTGGCGTTCTCCTCTTGCCCCCCTGGCAGGACCACAGACAGAGAGTGGTCTCTCTCCAGAGGATTCACCTGCTCATCCATCTCAAGGGACCTTCAAGGGAACTCAAAAGATTCTCCAGTTCTGATGCTGCCGTCCCCAACGTCAGGGAAACTTCCTGAGGGACAAGAAATATTTCAGTAATGAGTCAGTGACAGGGTTTCCCTCTCGCCTTACTGTTGGGGGAGCCAGTGTGAAATGTCTTACAGCAGCTCGAAAACATTTCAAGAAGGAGATATGAAGTCCTATCATTATACCTAAAAATGCATTAAGAAGAACTCTCAGATTTCAGTTTCTTAAATGTGAATACTTTCTGGTTTCTTTACTCCTCTATGACAGTGAACTGATTATCTTTGGGTTGTGAGTAAAACAAGACATTTGAGGACATCATCTTGCATTTTGGGACAACTATTAATCAGTTAATTGAGAAAATAATGGACTGATTAATCAACAATGAATATGTTAGTTGCAGCCCTACAGAAAACATTAACAATACAAAATGTAATCAAATAATGATTATATCAATAAAGCTTTACTGATCCCCAAGGGAAAGCAGGGGGATCAGTATGTAAGGTAATATATAAAATATATATAAATAATTGTAACAGAGTATTTCTGCAGGGTGTTTTAGACTGCATAAGATCTCATAGATCTGAGTACTTCTGTCAGCTGTGTTGTACAAATCAGCCTAAAACACCGACGATCTTTATTCAAACAATAACAGGAAAACTACAGCTTACTTTTTAGAACTGATCTTGAATATTGTCCGCATTCATTCACGTTTAAACCCCATGAAACGCCAAACCCATTAAGTAAATACATATATGGAGTCAAATGTCAGCTGTTACCTGAACAGCCTCTTCCTCAAAGGTGAGACATGACAGTCCAAAAAAAAAATCCAACAACCATCAAAACCTCAGTTAGGATCACTAACTTGTTTTTTTTTTTTTTCAGCTGTTTTCCTGAAGCAACAGTCTGTAACCGACGGTGTCTGTGGGTTGTAATTAAAGACACTCCTCCATCACACAGGCAGGAAAAAAAGGGCCTCTTTAAACAGTTTGATCAAAGTCAACGCCCTCTGCCTTCTCGGAGTATTTTGAGTTCGGAGCTCAGCTGAGCGTGTCAGCCGCACAGCTGCGTGCGTGAGCTCATCAACACGCACCTGACGTCAGGAGGCGACTGAGTACAATACACACTTTAATAAAGTTTAACTTTCATACGGCTGTACGCTCTATTTGCTTTAATATGTCCCGTTTTTTATTTATTTATTTATTTATTTATTTATTTTTTTTATACGCTCTTATTTCACAGTTTCCATTCTATGTTCATATATATTTGTCACTTGAATTTAAAATGATAAAATGTAAGATTAAGTTTTATATGTGGTATTATATATCCTGATTGTTTGTGCATATCAATATTGTTGCTAAAAATAAAATAAAATAAAAACATTTTCTTGTTAGTTTTTTTATTATTTAATTTTCAACTTATTCATAAAAAAATTGAATATTTATTTGTCCCTGATTACACGTTTTTATCCTTAATTTTTCAATGTTTACTCGATTATTTTTCTTTTTTGTTATCAGCTCTCTGTATTATGTAACTACTTTGTTATGTGTCTTACATAATACATTTATTATCATAATACATCTTATAAACATTTGTCAGCCCTACATTAAATGCACAAACTGAAATAATTCATTATTTAGTTAGCTGCTAATGGACTAATTTATATGTTCATGTATTTATACTGAAACAGACAAATTTTCAACGATGTATTTGTTTCTACCCTTTTTCCTGCTATCTTAAAGTAAGCTGTTGAATAAATAAATCATCTATTCCAAAAGTACAGCATGTTAACTCTAGGTTAACACGAGGACCACTGATCCATTTGGAGAAAGAAACAAATAATTTCACATCTTTATACTTACACTGGTTAATTTGCACTCTACCTCATTGCAGTTTAAAACAAAAACAAAAACTAAACTTCATCCACTTTGCTATCTATCCATCTATCTATCCATGACCCCATAAACAGTCATGTTTATCTACAAACAGTGTATCTGAGTGACTCACGCAGGAGAAGATCCATGCAGCCTGTCAGTCTGCAGCCATGTTGTTCAAGCAGTAATGCTGAGTTCCAAATAAGCTTACACTGTTTCTCCAGTAAGAGGGATTAGTGCTTTTAAAAGGTCTCCTCTCTCTGTGCTACCACACTCAGAAATATTTGATTATATATCAATGCACCCATAGCCTGTTGCACTTACCTGTGTCCACAGATTCTTCCCATTCTGCTTCAACTTTCTCTTCTGTTATTAAGCAGGAGGAGAGAGGTTGGAGAAGAGAGAGGGTTCCTTCCCCTGCATGTAATCCTTTTTAGCAGACTAACCTACCACACCTACAGGCCCTGCCCAGTCATGTGACAGCACTTTGCATGTCTGTCTTTGTGTGTTCTGTGTGTATCCTGTGTGGGAGGTGGTGGTGGTGGCAGCGGGGGCGTATTTGCACGGGCACGCTCGTCGTAACCTGGTGAACCAGTCTGCACTGAAAGCTCTTCCCTCACCACATCAATGTTAAAAGAGAATACCACCCAATTTGTAAAAAGGCCTCTAATCCACATAAGCTACTGATCCTCTCTATAGAATCTGGCAAATTTACTGCTGATCAGCGATACTACAGTCCATCATACGCACTGAGCTTAATCCTCTTTTCTAATAAAAAAAAGACTAGACAATAAGTAGATAATGGTGTTTAGAGGAATACATGAATTAATGTTAAAGGGTCAGCTCAATAGAATAACTTCTTATCATCACAGAAAACTGGATAAACAAAGAGTTTATGCAATCAATCATGCAATCAGAAATTTATCAAACAGGTAGAGAAACCCATTCTTCCCTGACAATAGTCCAGAATTAAATGCAGCCACAATACTGGGCTTTCAGTTTTGCACCAGGCTGTTTTTGCTTCACTGGAAAATCCCGCTCTCTTGCACCTGCTGAGCCTTGTATAACACAGCTGAATGAAACAAGTTCATGTCAGTCCTCCTCAGGGCAGTTAAGGTCTTCTGGGAAAATGTAGTAAATCACTAATTGAGTATAGTTGAGCCAAGTTGAGGGAGTGTAGACTAAAAATAACACCTGGAATGTGTTAAAGCGGTGGTTCCCAACCTCGGGGTCAGGACTCCAATCAGAGCTATTTAAGGGGTCAGATTTTCCTGTAAAGTTTTGCTTTTTTTTTCCCAGTGAGCCACTGGATAAGTTTCCTCTTCAGGCCCCAAAAATGTCTGAGAAGTATGGATAATATATTGGTGACAACTTGCAAATATATTGGCTTCTAAATATACAGGATAGATAGCAAAAAAACAGCATGATTCTTAGCTCTATGTTGCTACAAGCTAAAGGTACAGGTGCTCATTTGACCAGGCATATGATCTGAAAGGGATAAAAAGTCTTTTTTTTTTATTCATCTAGAATTTAAACATCACAAACTGGAAATATCATTACATTAGCAATGGCAGTGTTAGTTATTTGGAGTAGATTTAATACAGAAAGTAAACATTACAAACTATTTTAAGCATTTTAAGCCTTTTAAGCATTGCTATTTTAACGCAAACCATTTCCCCTCCAAACCTAATCAAGAGGGTCTTTCTGGCAGAAAGCACTGAAGACTAACTGCTCCCAGCAGTGCTAAAGATCAGCATGTTAGTATTACTACATTAGCCACAGAGCCATGACTCTTGTTAGATTAATCAGTTACATAACTTTGGATTAATTGACAGTGAAGGTTTAATCTCTGTATTTAAAACATCTCCAGGTGGTTGCCATGTAAAGGAAAGGTGTAAAAATACTTCAGTAACCTACTTTATACATGTATTTTTACTTGTTCTGTAGGGCAACAGAGTAATTAGGGCAGTTATTTACCTCCAGCTTTGATTCAGAGAGGGCTTTTATATTCTTAGATAATATGTGATTAGTCAAGCCTTCCTCACAGAGATAATGTTTTGCAACGCACTAATGAATTACAAAAACTTAAATTAATGTTAGCCACGAGGCAGACCGCCGGAGCACCACACAAAGCCCTCGATTCATCTGCATACAGTAGGTGAGCAGAGAAGCATGCAGTTAAGTGGGAGTTTTAATCAAATTAAGCGCAGGGAACACATGTCCACACTGACTGTAATCTTGTAATCTCATTGTGAAGTCTGTCAGCGGAGTCTCAATGAGCCTCTGCAGCGGCTGGCTGCAGTAAACACATCACTGTGTGTGACTGTGCCGCCTAATGAACTTCTTTTGATGACTAACAGATGAACAGAGAGCCTGTTAGTCACACCATCATCCAGCCTGTCTCTCTGCATCATCACTTAGTTACCATGTGGTGAAATGGAGGAACACACACACACAGAAACACACACACAGCTACACAGTGAGATAAACAGGTACAATGTGTTCAACTGTCTGTTTCCATCTTTCTGTTTTAAATGCATCTACACTCTTAGAATTAAGGTGATAACTAGAACCATAAAGGGTTCTTTGGCTTGTCCCCATAGGAGAACCCTTTTTGGTTCGTGGTAGAACCTTTTATAAATGTTCCACTTAGAACACTTTCAGAGAGTTCTTCAAGGGTTAGAACAATCTGTAAAAAGTTTCACCCAGAACTTCCTATTCCTTCTATCATGTAATGGTTCCACCCATGTACATGAGGACAGCAGTAGATTTAGCTCGGGCCTATAGCATGATTTCCAGCCTGGAGCAGCTGTGTGGTGAAATAAGTGGCGTGATGCTGACATGCTTCATTTTTTCCTGTCAGAGGAAATCAAAATGGCAACAATATGAATTCATTTCCTATGTGGGATCACGTAAACTCAGTTCTTGAATAGATTAATGTAAACTCAGGATGTGTACTGCTGAATCTATGTTCTGTTTTTCGGTCTGAACATTTATAGAAAGCGACGTTTGCGAGGCCGTCTGGGTTTCACAAACTCACGTGAACTGTCTTTGTTTTCACTGTTTTCCAGATTTACTCTGAACATAGACGACTAACAGGGATCCGGCTGTAAACACAGGACTGAACTGGAGTGTTATACAAAGCAACAAAGTCAAATGGAAGCCTTCTTACGCCTCACTGTGGAAACATGAGCTTCCAAATTCATCACTTAGCTTCTAATGAGACGTGCTGTAAAGTCACAGAGAGATGCCGAGAACTCAGCTTTGGGAATGTCATTCACACCAGGGAAACACTCTGGATACAGGAGCTCTCCATCTGCTCTCAGCGCTATCATATATTTGAATTAGGACGACTGTAAACCATAAATAGAAAATTTCGCACAAAATTTTGAGTGTGCCTGATGCTCGCTGCCGACTAGTATCCCCGTACCAATATATTAATCATTAATAGCAGTAAATGTATCATGAGGTTGTGTGTGTGTATGTATGTATATGTGAATGTGAGTTTGTTTGTATGTTGTGTGTGTAAGTGCGTGCTATTGCGTGCATTTGTGTGTGTATGGTGAGTGTGTGTGTCTGTGTGTGTGTCAGTAAAAGTCCCCTTACAGATAGAAAGAACAGCTTTTGTGTGTGTGTATGAGAAGGTGTGTGAGTGTGTATGGCAGAATAATGTTTCAGTTATGTAGAATATTTGAATGTTTGTTAAAAGCTGAAGAAAGAAAGAAAGAAAGAAGAAAGAAAGAAAGACTTTTTTAAACTGTTAATAATTTCAAACTTTAAGCTGCTTCAGTTGTAATTCTCTCTGTATGAGGTTTTAACTGTTAAAAACAGCTTTAGGTCAATCCACCAATCAGAAGACAGGAACAGCCTCCGGTTGGTGAAATTGGCCAATCGCCTGTGTGTAACAACACAGTGAAATTTGAATATTGTGAGGATCAGACCGCCGTTGGCTGATTCAGCCAATCGCCTGTGTGCAATAGCACAGTGAAATTTCAATACTGAAATTACTAAAAGAAAGAAAGAAAGAATTTAATGTGAAGCAGCTCAAGGTTTGGATTCATGAACAGCTAAAATAGACTGCAGTCTAAAAATGTCAAAATTGGACACAGACAGACACAGACAAGGCAGGTAGAGCCACAGAGGGAGAGAGACAGACAGAGAGTCTTTTTAAACTGTTAATAATTTCAAACCTTGAGCTGCTTCACGTGTAATTGTCTATACATGAGGTTTTAACTGCCAAGAACTCAGGTTGGTGAAATTGACCAATCACCTGTGTGTAACAGCACAGTGACATTTGAATACTGTTAAGGACTGAATCTCTGTTGGCTGATTCGACCAATCACCTGTGTGTAACAGCACAGTGACATTTGAATACTGTTAAGGACTGAATCACTGTTGGCTGATTCGACCAATCACCTGTGTGTAACAACACAGTGACATTTGAATACTGTTAAGGACTGAATCTCTGTTGGCTGATTCGACCAATCACCTGGTGTAACAGCACAGTGACATTTGAATACTGTTAAGGACTGAATCTCTGTTGGCTGATTCGACCAATCACCTGTGTGTAACAACACAGTGACATTTGAATACTGTTAAGGACTGAATCTCTGTTGGCTGATTCGACCAATCACCTGGTGTAACAACACAGTGACATTTGAATACTGTTAAGGACTGAATCGCTGTTGGCTGATTCGACCAATCACCTGGTGTAACGACACAGTGACATTTGAATACTGTTAAGGACTGAATCGCTGTTGGCTGATTCGACCAATCACCTGTGTGTAACGCACAGTGACATTTGAATACTGTTAAGGACTGAATCGCTGTTGGCTGATTCGACCAATCACCTGTGTGTAACGGCACAGTGACATTTGAATACTCTAAAAAAAGGCAGCAATTGACCAATGTCCCTCGTCAAACTCCAGCTGTTTAATGAAATACCAATAACTGCTACGCTACAAAAACAGCAGGACTGTGAGCAAGAGGACGGATGCTGTTGGCTGCTGAACGCAATGGTGCAAATGCGTATTAAAAGCCTGATTGTCAAAAATGTGTTAAAAGGAGTTGTCAGTTTGTGTTCACATAGTGTAATGAAACTGTGTGCTTGTGAGAGTGACATGCAACATGGAGCTTTCAGGGTGTGTCCACCTCGGCCCGCTGACTCTGTGGGGAATGTCAGACATTCTCATTCGGGGGCAAGGGAAGGGCATGGTCTAAGAGACAAAACTCGAGGGGTAAAAATAGTCCACCAAGCACTTGATGGCACTACACATACCTTCATAATGAGGTGACTGTGATGAGAATATCCACATTTTGATCAGTCTCTTGCCTAGATTTGGTCGGCTTGAGGGTCAGAGGACAAAGAGTTTTGATATAGAAAAGGGTAAACAATACTGCAGCAACAAAACAATAAATTAAGTTAAACAAGTCACATTAATTCTTGCATGCATGTAAAATGTATTTAAAGGAGTAGTTCACATGTTGAAGAGAAATTGCTGCAGCCGTGTGAGAGTGACAGCTGAAGGGTGTGTCCCCCTCTGTCCTCCCTCAGTGGACTTTGATTATTTAAATCACAAAACCATCCAATAAATTTATATAATCATTTATTATGAAGTTTATGTTTTAGCATTGCGGTTGTTTATATTGCTGGCTGTGTTCCCATCATAGAGGTCACAGTTTGTCCACCTTTGTGCTTCCTGTAAACAAAAATAGTTTCACAAGAGCTTGATTTTACTCCCAGCTAAAGAGGAGAACAAACTTCATTCCAGGTATCTGTGTTACTGGTGTAATTTTACCAACTGTCCAGCAGATGGCAGACATCTACAAGAAAAATGCAGGGTGGAAACTCAACAGTGAAGTTACAATGTGGCATCCACGTGCCTATGGACAAGACTCTATGCAGAATGTCCAATTTCAGAATCATATTTATTACATGGTTGTCAAAAGAAAGGACAGGTGTGATATCTGGTGTGACGTGCAAGTGAATAAAATACCTAAAGGACCTACGTCTTTCCACTGATGATTTGAACAATGACAGTGATATTTACAGACACTGTTATAAACTATATGCTCAGTGTTCAGTGTGTTTTCTGTCAGTGTAAAATGTTCATCATACAGCGCCTTTATACAGCTCAATTCTGTTGTAGCTACAGGAAAAGATTGATGAAGTGTTGTGTTTTTATAATCTGTCTTATTTCCTTTTATTTTTATTGCTATGGCGAGTCTGACATAAAGTTTTGATTAAATTGAATATGATTATTAATGTGTTTATCAGTTTAATATTGCGGCTTGTAAAGGCAGAGCAAATTCAAATTACTTGATATGCTAGTTTCTTGTGAATTTGCTTCTGAAGTAAAATTAAGTCTTAATTTATAGCAGTCCATCAGAACTGCCGATTATACTGTGTTTTGTACAGACATTTTTCATGGTGGCAATATTGACATGAAATAGTAAACACAGGTGCTATCACTGATATTAAATAAGGCTCTGTTCCATTTAGTGTAGCAGAGCTGCAGTGAGTCAACACGCTCATTAGCAGCACCCTGACATGGAACACATCCTTAATTAGTATCACTGGCAACACGTGTGTTTTACACTATTTCATGTCAAAATGGCTGCAAAATAAGAAGGAGCTGAACTTATCAGTAAAAATGGAAATACTTTAATATACTTATGCTTAGACAACTAAATTAAATTAAATACATATAATTAATTTATTCAGTCTGCCTTTACTTAAAGAACAATACGATGATTGTGATATTTTCTGTGCATCCAGGCCATTTTGTGACAGTCACAGCTTTAAGGACATTCACTCCCAGCCTGGTGCCTCAGCAACAGGAAGCGCGGATTGATTTCTCCACTGCGAGCAAAAAAAAAAAAAAAAAAAATCAAAGGGAGCGCTTATTAAATGATAATCCATCAACCTCCGGACTGGGATTTCACAAAAGGAGACGAGCTTTTAAATCTCACATTGACAAGATATCCGGTAATCGAGGATTATTCTTTCGGATATGGGATATACCTTCAGGATCCCCACCTGCTGAGCACCGTGATGGTGGTGAGTAGTCAATCTTTTTTTTTTTTACTTTAACTGAGGAATAGTCCGACTTAGGTTTCAATTCTTTCAAGACGACATTTGCATTTTTAAAATTCTTTTGTGTGAAATGCCTACACGAACGACGCACGAGGATTTTAATATCTTTTTTTTTTTTTTTTTTTTTTTTTTTAATATTTCATCTTTTCCTCCGCTAATTGCGCGCGTGACAGCCGGACAGAATGCAGCTGTGCTGTCGAACGTCACAGTTTAAAACAACCGTTACAGTGCAACGGTTATTTTAACGGTTCTTCCGCGAGGAATATTAGTTTAAACAGGCAGCATAGCTCACTTCGCGAGCTGCCGTTTCAGTTGTGGGCGTTATTAACTGACTTGTTGCGGACTGTCTGAGCGTTTAGGCGCACGTTTTCCCCTCAATTTCCAAACAAATAAACGAACGAAAATAACCTCCACGTCGTGACAAACAAGATAGGATTCAAACATGAGCAGCCTGTGCGGGAGGGAGAGCCCTCACGGTCACGGCCTGTTTGGTGTGAAAAACGCCTCCTATTTATAACGTGATTCAACAACATTTAAATAGCTTTTGTACATAATGTGACAGAAAGTCAGTTTCTATTGTAGGTATGGAGGTTGCTCTCTGTAAAAGGGACTGATTACAAGCAGCAGAGGACACGCCCAGACTCATTCACACCCATTCATGCTTGGATGTGGGAGCAAAATACACGTATAGTTTTAGCGTATTTCCAATTAAAATAAGGTTTGACCTTCATGTTAGAGCATTCAGCACAAGTTGTGGTCAGTATTTAACTGATATATGTTGTCATTGATATGGAAGCGAGGAGAAAACGAGGAGATGTTAGTTAAAGAAGAGCACTCTTGGTTTTTGATTGGAGTCATTCAAGAGGACCCCAGGTGGCCCCGGACCCCAGTTTGGCCACCATTTGTTTCCAGGGGAGGTTGACTGAAAGCCTCGAGCTTCGAGCCTTCGTCTTATTTTTCTCTTTATTTATTTTTTTTAATCATTTCTTCCTCCTCCTGGCTGTCGTCGTGTCTGGAGGTTAAAGGAGGAAGAAGCTCTCGTCTGTGACCAAAAAAGGTGTCGATTTTTTTTCCGGAGCGCTCGTGGAGAAAACGCGGAGACATATCATCATCATCATCATCATCATCACCAACATGGCGGCTGCTGCTGCTGCTGCTGCTGCTGCTGCGGGCCCCTCGCCTCGTTCTGAAACCGCGAGCAATTAAGGTGTCGCCTCTCTTTTTACCCTTTATTCCTCATCTCCAGTAAGCCTTACAAACTGCCTCCGTCCACACACCCTCATGTCAGTCTCCGTCTGTTGCTCCGAGTTGTTCAGAAAATCAACACCTGTGTTAAAATCAGGTAAGTTTCCATTTGTTTTTGTTTTTCTCCTCTTTCTCCTTTAAGAACCGCGGACAGCAGCGCCCTTTTTGACACCGTGTCAGCTCAGGTTGAAGTCATTCAGTTAAAAATGTGGGTAACTGTGGGTTCAGATTGAGCCCAGAGAGCAAGATGAGCGCTCTATCTGTTATTTAACAAAATGTCTGATTCATTGAGGCAGGTCTCCACTTGTTGTTTGTTCTCTCAGGCTTTAGCACCATGGACAGAGAAACATCTGCACATGGGAAAAAAAATAGACCTCAAGGCCACTTAAAGGAGGCATTACTGCTGTGGAGAAGTCCTTGTAAAGCTTTTTCCTTAAAGGAACCATTTTCTATCATTGATAAACTGACAACCTGTGGATACCTCATATTATATTCAATGCGAACATTAGTTTTCCTGAATTTTTATGCAATTTTCTGTCTTAATTACATTTTTTTTATATATTTTAACAATCATAAATACCTAATAAGCTTCCTTTTTTGACAGTTTCAAAGTTTTCTTCCCTATAATACTTAACCGTTGTTCTTGGTTGTTTCAACTGCATGCTCTCTAAAGCCTTCATCGTGCCTTAATTCTGTGAGATTTAAAAAAAAAAAAATCTTATATAATAACCGATATGGTAAAAAAAAAACATGAAAGAAACTGTAAATTTAAAAAAAAATTAAAATCGAAGCTTTGGTGACCCCTAGTTGGGGTTGGTATCCGCAGGTTGTGAACCAGTGTAATAAAGGACAGGTTGATCATTTTAAAACAACACTCACATCCTCTTATGCACATTAAAACAACTTAATTGTTCCTCCTAACTATACTGTCCGCTCTGCAAAAAGTTTCTGTTTCCTTGCTGAGCTTTGGTGGGGGGATAGTAACACAAAGGGGGAACTAAAAAGACAGTAACTTCTCCAAGATTTTTTTTGTCTAAATCAGATTGATGAAGCCTCAGTAGTTTATTTTATTTTTTGCACAGAATTACATCAGGAAGTGACATCTTTGTGGCCACAACTATGACTGCAACCACATATTGATTAAATGTACATACTGTGTCGACATATGAGTCAGTGACAGACACTAATATTTTTAAGTGTTGGTCCCACGGTCAACCAAGCCCCTTAATTTTGGTGGCCAATGTACATTTTTGGTCACCCAAATGTAAGTTTTTGTAAAAACAATAACCTGGGGTATTTGGTGGCTGCAGAGTAACTTTGTGCACAGAAATACAATACAAACCTTATGTTTGTATTGTTATTGTATGCCTTATCTACCGGGCTGCTGTACTGACACCGCCTGCACACAAGATTTAGAGCATGATGAGGCCTTTCATCAAGGTTTCATGTGATTATTTTTTTGAATATTATCTTATTTTGTGGCCATTGATAAAGAAGACTGAGATCAATTCTTTGCCATTTTCAAAGGCTTTTGATCTCTTAGCAAAAATGTCAGTGTGCAGGGTGTTGTAACCATGTGCAGGCTGTCTAAGTGTGAACCAGATTGCTTCTGATTTCATAGACACTGTGATTCCTCTCAGTGCCAGGATACAGTCAGTGCAGAAATGTCAGCTGTCCCTACATGTTGTCAGTCTGTCATGTTATATTTGACTGCAGGGATGACCACGCTGATAGCTGGGCTCAGAGGTGGGTGTACATGTTGGGCCTACAGGGTCCATCAGACCTCACAACCCCCCTCCCGCCACCGTCACTACCACCCAGCAGCTCATGCTAGACAAGCTGTCAGGCCACACATCACAACACTGGGTCCCGGGGCAGTCTTTGGGACTCTAGCAGATGTGTTTTATGAGATGTCCCTATGGGAGAAGTTGCAATTAATTCACAGTTTATGCCTGATGAATACTTAGAAACACATTTGCTGGCTACTTTAGCTTCCTAATAAGCCTCCACTCCAGATATAACGGAAGCCATGCTTGGCTGACCGGATTTTATGAGCCATGTCACTTATCTCCTCTGTTTTCACTCTCAACAAGAACTGGATAAAGTTAAATGCTTTATCGTGTGTGTCATGGCATAGAAATACATGTTTTGTTTTGTTTTTTTGGGACAAAAGGCTTGTGCATGTGTTTGCATTTTCAAATTTTCCAGTGGTAGTTACAGTTAAATTTTTAGTTAGAAATGTTTGGAGTTGAATAAGGTTGTTAAAAGTATCAATACTTATATACTTTCTTCTCTATTGCATGTTTAAAATTAATTAGTTAGTTAATTATACATTCAGTAGTACTGAGTTGATCGGTGGTTTTCAAACTTTATCTGCCCAAGGTCTGTCAAAATCTCAAGGCACACCTGTATACATATCTGTGCAAAATCGCTCTAACTAACCTAAGCAACAGGGGTAGCAAGTACTAGCCAATCAGAGGCCTCGGAGTGCAGGTGGGATAAAAAGGCGTCAATCAATCAGGGCCTTTGATTTGTCACACTAATATTTCCCACCATCCAGCACAAATGGCGAAAACTGGGGCTCCAGTGGAGTAGAGAGCTTAAATTAAAGGACCAGCCTGTAGGATTTAGTGGCAAACACCTCATCTCACCCTCACCTTTCACGCATGTAGGAGAACTTATGGTGGTTGCAAAACTCGCGTGAAAGGCCGTATATAGAGCCAATGTTTGGTTTGTCTGTTCTGGGCTACTGTAGAAACAAGGCAACGCCCATGGAGAAAGACCCGCGCCCTCTGATATAAACAGCTCATTCTAAGGTAATGAAAACACAGCGCTTCATATTTTCAGGTGATTATACGCTAATGAAAACATCCTTATGAATATTAGATTCCATTTCTTTTGCTAATAACCTCCCGTAAATCTTACACGGTGGACAATTTAGAATGAATTTCTTCCACAGTTGTCACATTGGTGACATGAAACTGAGTGACCTTCTTTTGGCTTTCAATTTGCATTTGATCAGTAAAGTAGAGAGTTACAGAATTAATTTAGTGATGGTTTGATATTGTTAGATGTAAAACATGCTGCTAAAACTCATATTTAGATCAAGGTTAAGCATTACTATGTTTTGGGGATGACATTGTGTTCCTGACCTTCCCTTGAGTTGCTTGCTACTCCGGTGTGGCTTGAATGTCAAAATAGCTTAAAATGATCTCTCGATCTACCCACTGCTCTTTAAAGTGGAAGGAAAAGTGGGCTGTAGGTGACTAAGGCGACCTCTGTTCCTCCATTTCCACTTGGAAAAAAGTAAGAAAAGCTGATGAGTATAGCAGACATCACTTTTTAGATTCTAGCCAGAAGGGAGGTTCCTGTTTTCTGGGCCAGTACAGTGTCCCACGAGAAGCGCGACCCACCTGTGAGACTGCAGAGACCGGGAGGCTCCAAGGATGTGGTGATAATGGCTCACCAGGGTTTTTTGGGAAGGTCTTGTTTGTGTGCCTTCCCTCTATTTCCTGTGGGAATGTGATGGGCTTGTGGGTGTGAAGGGTGGCAGGTGGTATAAGGGGGGAGTCTGCTGCTGGTCGGTGCAGAAGAAAAGAAATCAATACTCTCATTTGTTGCTTATGAAAGCCATTGTGAAAACAGTTAATTTTTTACTAATTTGCGTCCATCCATCAATTAATTATGCAATAAAAGGACAGCATTTCCTCTAACTCTCCAGAAACCACTTTCTCTAAATGCAGCAATAAATAGAGGCACACACTGAGCGATAAATGAGGAAAAGTGGCGAGACAGTGCTCTCTTGAGACGGTCTTTTAGCTTGCTTGTTTCTCATGCTGTCCGTCTCAGTTGGGGCTGGCTATTTCTGTGTCCCTGTGAATCAGCTGAAGGCGTGTCACCAGCGTCAGACCCCCTATTTACTGCCTCTCTAAAGCCTCCATCCTACCTGTGACCTCTCACTGCTTTGATTCTACCCAGAGGTCGGCATGACACACAGCACAGTCTGTGTTCTCCTTCAAAGAATTAGAAACATTCATGTGCCTTTTAGCAGACAGTTTCCAAACTAGCTCAAAGCTAAAGCATTAGCGCCAGTCATGTAGATTCATTCTATTTAAGGCTGGTTTAAGATAAAGATGATGCTGCACTGTTATTTGCAGTATTATTAGGATTGTTTTGTAATACAAACACTTAAAATAACTCCACGGTCCAAAAGTCAAAAATTATTATGAAAAGATAGATGTAATCAATTCCAAAATTCACGTTTCTATCAAAACATAATATTCAGCTTCAGTCCATATTTTTCAGTGTCTCATCAGTCCAAAATCCAAAGATCTTCAGTTAACATGATAATAAACAGAAAAAAGCAGGAAATCTCTATGTTTTAGAGGCTGAAACCAGCCTTTTCTGCCATTTTTTTTTTGCATTAAAAATGACTGTAACCATTAACTGATTATCAAAATAGTTTAATAGTTGAAATCTTTTTTTGCCACTTGCCTGCTTACTAGCTCGACGTGGCATTTTACTTGCCAGAGAGAAATGCTTGACCTATGTTATATATTTTTGTTGAGTTGTGTGTTTGAGCTGCAACAAGTAATCAATTAGTTAATGATTAGTGAGTTAATCACTAACTATTTTGATAATGAATTAATCCGTAATGTTTAAAAAAACAAACTAAATGTGAATATTTTCTGGTTTCTGTACTCCTCTATGATAGTAAACTGAATGTTTTTGGGAAAAACAAGACATTTTAGGACTTCATCTTGGGCTTTGAGAAACATATTTTTCAACATTTTCTGACATTTTATACCCTAACAACTAATCAATTAATCAAGGAAATTATCAACAGATGAATTGACAATGAAAATCATTGTTAATGCTTAAACAATGAGTGCTTAAATTATCCCAAATGTTTTTCGAATAATGATCAAGCACAGAAAAATATGTAATTTATTCAAGGTAACAGTGCGTTTCCTGCTAGCCATTGCTAGCTAGTTGCTAGTTGTTATACCTTCAAGGAAACTGATAGTTGTTTAACAATGACTATTTTTTTCATGTGAGAGGGACTCCGAGCAGCTCATTGGATATTCATTTAATCTGATGAATCACTTTATTCAAATGGAGGCTTTTATACAAGGATTTGTTATAAAATATGACGATTTGAAGCTTCATTTAAAAACCTCAACAGAAGCTTTGAAGGTAAAAAAAATGACATTCAGAACCTAACATCCTAAAAAGCATATTAATATATTATGTTTGTGATGTGTCGACATGATGATTCTGTTATAAATTCTTGTCATTAGTCATTGGTTATGAAACAGGTGTCAGAGGCAAATTGGTAGTAGTCATTCCGGACCATTTGCGTATGGAAATGTGCTCTCCTTGATCTTTTTTCCAGCCTTTCAGATGCATCTTTATATCACCTCTTTAATGTATGTGTTTATCATGAAGAAGAGATTCATAAATATGAAGGCTATTTACGTATCTCAGGTCATATTTCTTTCTAGTCACTTCAGGCATTCGCCTCTTTATGTAAATGTGATGGCAATTTAACATTGTGGTCTAATGTCTGAATAAGTGTCTGAGTCACTTTTATGTAAAAGTCACAACGGCAATCTTACTCCTAACAGTTCTGTAACACTTTAAATAAACAGACATTAAAGACATTAAATGCATGTCATGCTTGTCTGATTAAGATTACTGTAATACATTTCACAGTTATGTATCCTCTCCTACGCTCAAATAAAACAAAATACGTTATCAAATCCATCACTGATGTAGCTTGAAAACACTCTTCTTCCTTCATATCTTACTTTTCGACTCACCGCTTCTGCTGTCGAATATTGTGCAAGCAAGCATTGTAGTTCTTTCCGTAAATGTTATTCATTAATGCAAACAACACTAAATCGCCATTACTTTAACAGCTTGATGAAGTGAATTCCAAAATATGTAAGAATAAGGAGACTTTCTCTTGTTTTTGACAGTGTCTTTTCAGTCAGGGAATACGTAACATTGCTTATGTAATAGCATTACATTGCAGTCACAGAGCTGAGCATCTGATTTTCCTAAAAAATAAATACCAGTGATCACTGAAAAACCCACACTGACAACATTTACCACTCATCTGAAGATATCTAGAGGCTCCTCAAATACTCTTAAGTAGTCTTAAGTTGTGACTGTTGTTCCTTTCCAAGTTATTTTGTATAAAAGTATTGGAAATATCAGAATTGGCTTACATTGTGCAAACTGAGCGAGGATCTGTCATTTTCAGCTACGATCGTCATTTGGATTGGACAAAAGAGGCACAAATCTGGAAACAGGTTAAAAGTCTTTTCTTGCAGCAGATGGAATATTTTTCATCCAGATGGTTTGAGGATTCTGGAAAAATCTTCAGAGCAGCATTAAGTGTTGTTAAATGGCTTTCTTGGCTTTTCTTTCAGAGAAATAGTTGGCAAGCTATTGGAAGTTTCAATTAAAGGTCTCCATGACTCGAAGAAACCAACTGTGGCTGCCCTCAGAGAGAACTTTATTTTTTCCAAACTTCCAAAAACATTCAAAACGTTGCTCAGTCTTTTATGTGTTGCATCTCATTTATCCATGCAAGCTCTGCAACTAACAGTAATTTTCATTATAGATTCATTTCACTATTAATTGTTGAATCTATCAAATGGTAAAACGTGCTCATCACAATCTTACAGTGCCCAAACTGATGCCATCAAATAGCTTTTTTTTGTCCAATTTATAGTCCAAAACCCCCAAATTCTTCATTTACTATCATAAATGACACAGAAAAGCATGAAATCCTCACACTTAACAAGTTTGAACCTGCAAATCTTTGAACCTGTAAATATTTTACATTTTTTCTTGACTGAAATGATTAATTGATTTGCAAAATAGTTGGAGATTAATTTTCTTTTGATCAGCAATCGATTAATCAACAAATTGCTGCAGCTCTTATCCAAGTAGGGTTGTCAGTTTACTGCCAGCGTGATCCAGGAACCTCTACAGGTGAACATACCAACTATTTTCAGAAACTTGTTTGTGACTCTTGACCCATTTCTTCCTCATTTCCGTCTCCCTGCAGCTCCCTGCCCCAGCTGAGCCCCTCGCTGCCCTCTGAAGGAGCAGGATGACAAGATGGCACAGCTGCTTGTACCGCCCGGACCTGACAGCTTCCGCCCCTTCGTCCCCGAGTCGCTGGCCGCCATCGAGAGGCGCATCGCCGAGGAGGAGGCCCGGAGACCACGGGCGGAGCGCCGCAGCGACAGCGACGATGAAAATGGGCCCAAGCCCAACAGCGACCTGGAGGCGGGGAAATCTCTCCCCTTCATCTATGGGGACATCCCTCCCCACCTGGTGTCCACCCCTCTGGAGGACATTGACCCCTACTACAGCAATCAGAAGGTCTGTCTCAAAGTAATTTCCAACTTTTGAAAGGAAATATGAACTCAACTGACACCTTTACAACATGTTATTTGCTGGTCTGGCCTTAAAGCATCATCATATAGACTATTTAGCTTTTCGATTATGACTCACGCACATTACAGGTTTGTTCTTTTTTGTCCAAGCTTTTTAGCCCCTAAAAGCTTGCAGTTAATTGCCTGACGGTCTCAACAAACTATTTAAAGGAACACATATGTAGACGTAGCAATTTCCTCCCACGTAAGACAAATTTCTGCTGCAGAGAGATAACACCTGAATACATTACTTCCCTGTCTTCAGTGTGGGCAGGTGTTTTTTTTTTAATCAAAGGTTATAGTGCAGCTCATTGAAAAGCTTTTGTAATCATTGTCACTGCCATTCAAGAGTTTCATAGACTTTACTTGCGTATTTTCTGCTTCTTCATACTTCTACTCCACTTTGTTTGAGAAGGAAATATTGCAGTTTTTACTCCACTGCATTTATCTGACAGCTATAGTTACTTTGCAGACTTAGATTTTTCATACAAACCATATGATCAGCTTCTGAAATGTGAAAAAAAAATCTTCCTCATATTAAGTTGTTTTTGTCTGTAATTGAGTCCTGGAGGTCTTATTTTCTGAAGTGCAGTAAGATATGCATATTCCTGTTTGTGTTCAATGCAAATGAACTTGTTTGAAGTATTTTCTCTGCAGGCAGTCATTTGTAGAACATATTTAAAAAGGGTCATTTAAATGAGATATGAAGTATTTTTGACTAAGGCTGTGTTCAGACTAAATCAGTGCTGTGATTTGTGCAGCATTGTGCTGCAGTGTTGGTTAGAACACAACCGCTGTGAAACCTCAAAAACAAAAGTTTTATTTCTCTGATTCACCGGCTTTTTCGCTACCTTGTGCGACTACAGCTGTGCGCTCTCTCTTTCGCTCTCTCACATAATGAAATGAACACAAACCAAAGGAAGCTAGACTGCAAGGAAGCTAGGAACTGCACGCTAGACACAGATATTGAAGTTGGTCACAGAAAATAAATAAAGCGAGGACACAGCTGGGAGAGTGTCATCATTTGGTCCATAAACTCTGCTTGGATAGCACCTGGTCGTCTGATATCACGTTGCATTTCTCCAGTTGACTCTGTTTCAATTTTTTCACTGCAGGCTGCTATGTTTTTTTGTTTTTTTGTTTTTGCTGTGGCCCCCATTGCCACAGCCTAAACAGACGACCCCTGTCTCACCTTTTGCATGCCTGCAGCTCTCAACATGGCCAGACTTGTCGTGATTTCCGCCTAAATGTGCCAAGATGACGTCCATGTTGGTGTTGGTGACGTACATTGTGTGAGGGGAGAAATGTGATGTCACACAAAACTAAACAGTGTTTTACTATTTTCTTTAAAGCAGGGAACGTTTTGTGGTGATATAAATTGACAAACATCATGTGTAATTCGTAGCACAATTCAAGCAGGTTTAAAAAATTATTTGTCCCTCACTGTTGACTATCATACATATTTTTTCTGAAATAAAGTCCCATGGAGGACACCAGAAGGAGTGGGTCCTTGCCTCTGGCCGATCCGTTACTTCATTAAATGCAAACAATTTGCAGCATTAGCATTTACTATATCAACAGGCAAGAGGCCCATTTCAACATTAATGTGCTCAGCCAAGTCAGTGCCGTTAAAGCATGAGCCAACAGAGGTGCTAAATGCTAATCTGAGCTGCTGTGCCAGTTGAACTGCGGTGCCAACATGTCCTGCCTGAAGTGGACTCATCCAGCTTCATTATAATAACAACCACAGAGGCTGGACAGCTTAGTCCTCTCTGCTGTTATCACTAATCACATACGCACAAAGACAGATACTGTAGGACACACAATTCATTTCAGTACTGTTTTATGTCTCCCCTGGGTGCTGCATCTTTCACGTATAAGAGATACAGTGAGCAGGGATAATATGAGGCTTTGGATGATGCAGATTTGAACTAATTCTGTTCTTCCTCTCTTTCAGACCTTCATAGTATTGAATCGCGGGAAGGCAATCTTCCGTTTCAACGCCACTCCTGCCTTGTACATCTTAAACCCCTTCAACCCTCTAAGGAGGATAGCTATTAGAGTTTTAGTACACTCATATCCTTTCAGAGTTTGCCGCGGACACAGCTTGATTTGGATTAAAAGGTTTATCAGACAAAAGAAGGATTTAAATGGACTCATTACGAAGACTAAATGTCATGATTGGTTTAGAATTTCTATGTAGACATGCATTAAGGCTTAACTGCTGCTGCTGAGTAGTTGAAGTCATTATAATTATGGATTAAAGGTTTTCTAATACTTACTATAGCAATTATAGATGGGGAAATGTTGCTGTTTGGTTTGTTTGTAGTGTATCATATATAGCATGTACAGGTGCAGGGATTAATGCTAAAAAACAAATCCGTTCCCTTGTGTTCCTTGACTTTGTCTCTACGCTGTTTAGCATGTTGATCATGTTCACCATCCTGACCAACTGTGCTTTCATGACCCTCAGTAATCCCCCGGAATGGGCCAAGAATGTAGAGTAAGTCCACATTTTTTCTTATTTCAGTCTGTAAAACAAGACATTTTTTGGTTTTATGTTGACACACACGTTTATTTAACCTTTGAGCCTGATTTTGCATCATATAAGCCATAACTCAGTCAAATTCTGACACAAAGACATGCTACACACACACAAAAATGAGCATGACCTACACTTTCTGGATATATCAGTTCATTGTGGATAAATGTACAAATCTGCTCCTTTTAACTTGAGAGCTTGCCTAATAATCCTCATGTTTAGATGTTTTCTTCAGTGTCAGAATTAATCAGTGGTTGTACATGCATAGTGAAAACAATAACTGCTAAAAAATAATGCAGTATGACTATTCATGATGTAAATTTGGCAAAATCTAAAGAAATACAGGCTTAAAAACCGGTGAGTTAGTGCTGAGTCAGTGTGTTAGCCCACAGCAAACTCATTCCATCATTTACTCATTCGCTACTACCTATATGATAGACAGTAGTTTAGTCTTTTAGTGAGGAGTAGGTGGTGTGGTGAGGTGTAATTTGAGGTGTCAGACACTTGTGAATCATCACCATTTGGTGGACAAAACTTTCATAGTTGGACTGGCTGATGTGAAGCGTCCATGTTTGTTTGGTTTTCAGGCGCTTTTACACACGCATGAAGTATGTATCTCAGCTTCCTGAGAGTCCAAATGCATTTACGACGTAAATGTTGTCAATGCTAAAGTCGAAAAATCATAAATATGGCTCCATGGTGAAAATGTGTTAAATCTACCTCATAAGAATGTAAAAGAAAAAGAAATCATGGTTTGGGTGAAAATAATTTTGCTTCACACAGGAGACAAACCCACGTCCTCCATGTGAAAGTCCAGTGTTTGACCCATGCACCCAGCCCATTGTGCTCTTGACTCTTTATGCTCTTTTGCCTACTGTAACTCATTTTAGCCTACACCATGAGCTTTGCCAAAACCTCACTTACTATTTTTAGTACCTTACTCTAACTATGCACTAGTGGATGAGCTCCATTCTTAATACAAATCTTAATTAATGTTTTCAGCACAGTGTTCTCTGCAATAGACGTACCTCTATGTGGCAAGGGTCAATGATTCCATGGCAACACATCTATTCTCAAATCATTATTTCTCTCTGTGTGTGTTTTCCGCCTCCCTCCCCACACTTCCTCTCTTCCTCACCTTTTTTTACCAGGTACACATTCACAGGGATTTACACCTTCGAGTCCCTTATAAAGATCCTGGCCAGGGGCTTCTGTGTGGGGAAGTTCACTTTCCTGCGGGACCCGTGGAACTGGCTGGATTTCAGTGTTATCCTCATGGCGTAAGTATCCTGACACGCCGAGTTAGGATGAGCTTAACATGATCTGGCGTAGATTAAGAGGCCAAATGCTTTTAATGCTAATCAGCTCCAGCAGCTTATTAAGTCCCACTGAATGTGTAGAGAAGAACAGAGAGAATGAAGATAATCTGCAACTGAAAGCATGGGCATAAATCTCAACTCTACTCTGTTGTAATGGATGTGAGCCCCCAAAGCATGGAGTATCTTGGCCCATATTTGTCCTATGCTTGAGTAGCTTCACCTACTTGTCGAGAAACAAAGCCTTGAGCATTAGGTTACACATTGAATGTTAAAGGGATAGTTCAGCTTATATGATGTGGGGTTATGTGAGGTAGTTGTTGATATTAACTACAATAGATGGTGGTTGGGGGGCGACCCCATTTTGGAGAAGTAGAGAGGGGAACCAGCGTGGGAGCAAAGCAATGCACTGCTGTGGACAGGGTCAGTGAAGAAAGGTATTTTATCCTCTTAAAAAAGACCCACCTTAAAAAAATCTATATGGTTTAGGTGTATGCTAAATTTTCACCACTTTACTTTGCTGTCAGACAGCCTTTTCCATCTAGAAAGCGGTGTAATATAAGCCAAATATCACTCTCTCCAACGCCACCAGACTCCATGGGTGAAATCAGTAATGATACCTCGCAAAAAACAGGAGTTTCTGGTCTGCTGCTGCCTTGATCGATTAGTTTGTTTCTGTTATTGTGTGACTTCGCTGTTTTAAAAAGATAGTCTTGACTCACAGAAGTCACATGATACCTAACAGATCAAGGCAGCGTAGACCAGCAGCTCCTGTTTTCTGCAAGGTAAAATTACTGATTACGTCTATGGAGTTTGGTTGGTTTGGCGAGAGCAGTATTTGGCTTATATAACAATGGTTTCCTGTCAGAAAAAGCTGTCTGACGGCAAGGTAAAGTGGTGAAAATGTTCTAAATATAGCGTACTTCTTAAAATGGTGCTGACCCCATTGCTTAACTGCCGTGTTGGTGCTCTTCTCTGCTTCACCTAAGTGGCATCTACAGTCAGTAATACACTGACTATAGTTGAGTACCTCATACAGCTCCACTTCAAATAATCCAAACTATCCCTTTAATATGATAAGCCTGTAATCTTGATTTGTCTGAGAGATTCCTGTTATTCATGATGTTGTTATGAGAGGCGGTTTTGTGCACGTGTAATGGGTTTGTGCCTGTGTGATGCTGTGTAGTAACTGTGCATTTGATCCTGCAGGTATATAACAGAGTTTGTAAACCTAGGCAATGTTTCAGCTCTGCGCACGTTCAGAGTTTTGCGAGCTTTGAAAACTATCTCAGTAATACCAGGTAAGGCTGCCCGTGCCTGCTGCCAGCACTCCTGCCATTTGTCCTCTGTGCGTGACCGTTTGCCGTTCCCTCCTCTCCCCTCCCCTTCCCACGACCCTCCTTTTGTCTTGTCACGCCATGTGTGTGCGGTGCCTGATTTGTGTGCGTGCGCGTATGTGCGTGTGTGTTTCCCACACCTTTTCCCGAATTGCCCTTCTACCCACCTCCTACCCATCCCTCCTCCTCCCCCTACCTTCCCTTACAGATATGTCACAGAGTTTGTGGACCTGGGCAATGTCTCAGCACTGCGAACCTTCAGGGTTCTGCGAGCCCTGAAAACTATATCAGTCATCCCAGGTGAGAGAGCCATCCAGGCCCATAGGATCAATGAAATGCTAACGGCTAACTGGCTAACATCCAAGCACCCCCCCGCCCCCCTCTCAGCTCATCTCACTGTAGCTAAGCCTGATGACGCCCGTCGCCGTCTCTCTCATGCTGCCTTCGCCCCAAGGCCAGTAAAAGCTGGAATCTGGCTCCAATCTGCACAGATTGACAGGATTCTTAGCTTTTAGAAACATCCTTTAAGGCAGAATTCTTTTTGGTTGAAATCTATTCTTGCCTTGGGAGACTTTACGAGTAGATTTTGTGCACTATTTGTTTTTTTCCTTTTTGCATGAGACATTGCAAAAGCCGATTTTCTGGTGGCAAGCACTTCTTGTGTGTGTAGGGTTCCTCCTTACCTTGTTTTTCCTGTGCATGTCTTGTTCAATGTTGTGTGTTTTTTGGAGAAATTGTGGTATGGTGAGTGGTGGTTGGGTAATGGCATTCCAAACACTAACACGATTCACATCACAAACTAACAAAAAGGTCATACGTAAACCACCCAGGAAAACTTGTCATTGGCTCTTTGTATAAAGAGGATCATCTTATTCTACAATATACATTATTTATTCTAGCTGTCACAACTACATTTGGACCCAGTTTGAACATTTTGGGCTCTATTTATATGGCAGTGCAAAGTCATGCAAGCAGTGCTCACATATGTTTGTATTTTTCCTTCAGTGCACAGTATGTTGCAAAGGGGAAGAAGAGGTGCATTAAGATTGAGAGTGGTGTTTTGGTGAAGATTTGGTCTTTAGGTTAGCTCTGTTTTTGGTGCAACGTCACCTTGATATAGGAATGCTTTAAAATCTTGGGAAATAGGGATATTGGCTTTATTGCTGAGTGTTATATGAGCAGATTGACAGCATTCTCATGTCTTCATGCTAAATATGAAGCTAAAGCCAGTAGGAAATTAGAAACTAGAAGCAGATGGAAACAGCAAGCCTGGCTCTGTCCAAAGTAAAACTACTAAATCACACTAATTGACTTGCTGTATCTCAGCAAGTCTAGCTTAACTAGCTTTTTCTTGGCCAGGAGCAGAGGTGTTTTTACATTTTGGTTTTTGTATGGATTTAACAAACAAAATACAAAGTGGTTATAACAGAATCTGAATCGTAATTAGAATTTTAAAGAACAAATAATACCCAACCCTACTGGGAACAGGAGCACCTATCACAAGCATAAGAAAATGCAACTTCAGCTACAGTGAAAACACAGAAAGGCATGAGACCCGTCATGTGATTGACTGAGAGGATAACGATTCATCACCTCGGTTGATACACCACTTCACTCCAACCTCTTGCACATACTGCTGGGCTCCCATGGATAAAACAGCAGCTTGGATACATTCTCATTGACCTTGTGCATAGTACTATACTTAGTATTGTGCGCTGGTATTTGCGACTGCACTAAAACGGAGCTCAATTAAATGTTTCAAGTGGCATTTAAACCAGAAGACAACAGCACAGACCCTCTTAAAGAACAACAACACAAACAAAGACATCATTCATTAATGATCATTCTCCCTGAGACCAGTACCATTGAACTGTAATGGGCATGAGAAACATGAGTTTCTCCAGTGGTTTATCCATGATTAGCAGTGATCTGTGTCAGCCTGGTTCCTGTATGACAGCACACAGTTCATACAGGAACCTCCACTGCAGATCCCCCTGGCTGCTTGCTACTGTAAGCTCTTATTAGCAGCTTCTTCTCTATACAAGCTTGTGGCTGTAATTAGCAGGCAGTAATCACTCTGCGATGTCCCCCTCCCGCCCCCTCGCCCCCTCTCTTGTTTAGGCTTGAAGACCATCGTCGGTGCACTGATCCAGTCGGTAAAAAAGCTGTCAGACGTCATGATCCTCACCGTGTTCTGCCTCAGCGTCTTTGCCCTCATCGGCCTGCAGCTTTTCATGGGCAACCTGAGGCAGAAGTGCGTGCGTCTGCCAGTCAGCAGCAACGCCACCAACAGCAGCAACATCACTACAGAGGACATGCCGTTTTTCAACTACTCCCTGCTGGACATCAACACCACGTTCCTGCAGAACACCACGGAGAACACGTTCAACTGGACGGAGTACATGAGCGATGATCGTAAGCCGAGTGAAGTGGCGTGAAAGTGCTGTTGCATGTCTGCCAGGCGCATGTAGGGGTTAACCGGGGTCAAGTTAGCATCCGACCCAGACGGCCTGAGTCAGATAGTGGCTACTTCATATGCAGAAATGGGTCAGGGTGGTGGTGGTGGTGGTAGTCGTATGGGGGAGGTCAGGCTCGCTGGCCCACTGCCGTGATAAGGAGTGACAGCAATGGCTGGGAGCAGGGGCCGCGCTCTCTAACAAGGGCTGGTGGGAGAATGTGGCAAATGTGGCAGATAATCGCCACAACAATAAAACCCTCGACTGCTTTACCCCCTCACTACCCTCCATCAGTCTCCCATAGCCCATCTGTGTGGCATGAGCAGCCTAAAGTGCTAGAGGAGGCTGAGTCACCGGCTGCCAGCAGGATATCGAGGAGACGTGCACCAGCTACATGACAAGCTGAGAGGAGAAGAAGAAGGCTGAGCTGATTAAAGCTGCACAGATGATATTAAGTCTGGCATCTAAATTGTATCCATGACTATGTTTGCCCCTAAAAAGTCTGATTTTGTGACAATTAAGTGTTAAAGCGATAGTTTGGATTATGTGAAGTGGGGTTGTATGAGATACTTATCGATAGTCAGTGTCTTAGCTGCAGTAGACAGCAGTTGACATGCCCCCAAATTGGAGAAGCAGAAGGAATACCATGTAGAAAGCTTGTTTGTACAGAGCGATATTTGGAATATTTAATGGCAGTTTCCCATCAGAAAAAGCTGCCTAATGGCAAATTAAGGCAGTGAAAATATTCTAAATATAGCGTACACTTAAAATTATATTGATTTTTTTAAAATGAACCTTTTGTAAAAGGACAGTTCACCCCAAAATCGCCTATTTTTTTAGAGTTTTAGAGATACTGGACTTCTCTTGAATATAGTGCGATTAAATGTCATGTGGCTTGTTCAAAGTGCTGATAACTTTTGAAAAACTCAGCAGCAGCATCTCTTTCCAGATGTCACAACTCAATTACTCAAGATAATTCACAGACCTTGTTGTGAGCAGTTTGATGTAGGAACTATTTTCTTTCTGCAGTAGAATCCATCGGAAACTGCTCACAACAAGGTCTGACAGCTGTCAAGCTATCAAGACATCACTGTTGAGATTTTCAAACTGGCATCTACTGAAGATAACACACTGACTGTGGATAAGTACTTCATACAAACCCACTTCAAATAATCTTAACTATCCCTTTAAATGAGAACAGATTGCTTCCAAAGTCACCCAGTGGATGACTAATGTGGTTGGGTGTTAAAACGAAACAAATCACCACCTTTCTCTCTGTCTCCCAGCCACTCTACAATATTAAACCACAAACACAAAGTGAAGAAAACCCACTGGGTGTGATAATATTGTCTTTATGTTCCCCCACTCACCTTTGCTGTTTCTTCTCACCCCTGTGCTGAGACTCTGACTGACCATCCCTCTGTCTCCCCTCTCCTCTCCTCTTCTCTCCTCTCCTCTAGGTAATTACTATTACCTCCCTGGCCGTAGGGATGCTCTGCTCTGTGGGAATGGCAGTGGCGCTGGGTAAGGCTTGACATGTTTTATTTATATGGCCAATTAGATGCACCACAAAGCTGAGCATACACAATTAGTGTCGACACTCACCACCGCGCTGAGGCATCACAGGAATCTAAACTGCTGGTTAACTATGGGCGCGTTTCATTTAATGTGTTTTGGAAGACGTAACTCCTTCTTTTTGCCTATGTTGCAATGGGAACCTCTTGATTTAAGTTGATGTTTAAGACCTTTATCAAAAAGTCACTCCTAAAAGGCACACAGGCATTGTTAGCAGTTTCAAACTTTTTCTTTAAAACCACTTAGAGATGTGAGGTAGCGGCTAATAAAAAACAGCTGGATTTCCTTTACTTCTAATCCAGGACTGTATTCTCCCGTACATATCGCAGTCCTGCATCACTGCCTCCCAGTGCTTGGATAAGATTCTGCTTATAAAAGTTTTTACTGGAAGAATTTTGAAAACACAAACAGACAGGAAGGTAGGAAGTCTTCTTGGAAACCTACAAGATTAACAATAACATCAGGTGTTGTAAACAAAAAACATGATTTATTCTGACAGGGAATGCTCTTTTCAATTACAGTCAACACAAACCATGTAAAATTAAAGATGGCAGCTCCTTTTTTTTAATATATCTTTTGGCTGCTGAGCAGGAGATAATCCTGCAGTGCATAGTACAAAGTGTCAGCAGACTGAATAGACTAGATTGGAGCTGATTAAGGAAGGCAAGCTGTCAGCCACCCGTGAGTGGAGTAGAAAGTCGTTTCTTTCCTCCTTCTCCCATGAACAATCTCTGGATGTCTTTGATGTATTGGGAAACACGGAAATTGCATTTCCCCTGTTTTGTAATGGCTTCTGAGGCCGTGACAAATTGGAGGCTAGTTCAGGACTGATATACACTGTACAGTCTTGTTTCAGGACCAAATTAGCTTTAGATTCTTGAAGATCTTTTGCCTTATACTCCAGGGTCCAACAATAAGCATTACACAATGGCTTGGGGCCAATAAAAAGTTATGTTGGGCCAGTAAAATCAATCAGCCAGTTGCCTGATTGGGCTAGTGCTTGAACAAGTAAAAAAATCATTTAATTTAAACAACTGTCCAGACGTTGCTTCACAAGCCATGTTCTGTGTCTGCTCTACTCTCTGAGGCTCTGCTCTGCCTGCGTCTGTGCTCACGCAAATATGAGTAGACAGGCTTATTTACTTTTATTCTGACGTGAAAAAGCAAAAGAACAATTACTCAGTCTTGGAGAAAGACACATGACTGGGCTGAGAATGATGACTTGATTCATAGGTTTGTCATAAGTACCCAACAACGTCTGATGAATCAAGGCTGTTTTTTAAAAAGGGGCAGATAATTATTGGAAACAGTCGCTTAAAAACCACCAGAAAAGTCAGCAACATGTGCTGTGTGCCGTGGCAGAGAAAGTGTCAGAGAAGGGTTATTGCTGGACCCTGTGCTCTAAAGAAGCTTTTTTGGATGTGAGGTGAAACATCTTCAAGAATCTAAGGAAAGTCCAGTTGCCTTTGACCGACTGCATTTCTGGATGCACCATGATCTGGTTGGTCTGGTTGCTCTGATTATCATGGAAACTACTTCAGTTTCTTATAAGATTTCAACATCCTGCAGGAAGATTGAAGTGTTTCTTTAAGCAATAGAGTATTTAATTTGGTTGGTTGGTTGTTGTGATTTTTCGTGTTTCTTCAAGTTGTGTTGTATTTTGTAACATGATGTTCAATCTTGTAGCATGGGTCAAGCGGATCCAACGTCATGTTTAACATCATGTAACAAAAAATAATGTGTTCTACCGCATGACATATGTTTTTTGCCACACAGTAATGTCAATTTTATGGTAATAACACTGATTTCTCAGCTTACTACACATGGTACCTCCTGTTTGTAACACCTGTGTGTCCTGACAGACTCTGTCCTGAGGGCTTCATATGTGTCAAGGCTGGTCGTAATCCAGACTATGGCTATACCAGCTTCGACACCTTCAGCTGGGCGTTCCTCTCCCTGTTCCGACTCATGACCCAGGACTACTGGGAAAACCTCTACCAGCAGGTTGGTAGGACTCTGCAGGAGTGCAGTGACCCATTCATGATTATTTACTATATTTACTATCTGTAAAGGTTGGTGACAGTGAACAGTATAGAACATATTCAACCCGTCATATTCTCAAACATGTCCGTTCTGTGGTGCGTGAAATTAAAGCAGTTCATTTCATAATAACAGCAAACATATCCAGTTAGTTTGATGAGTTTTTTCAAAAGGGTGTGTCATCCTGTAATTACAGACTAGGCC
This sequence comes from Lutjanus argentimaculatus, assembly GCA_034769285.1. Classification (NCBI taxonomy): domain Eukaryota; kingdom Metazoa; phylum Chordata; class Actinopteri; order Lutjaniformes; family Lutjanidae; genus Lutjanus; species Lutjanus argentimaculatus. The sequence continues at coordinate 3,891,695 of JAWZSL010000020.1, read as the reverse complement.
TGTTATGTAAGGGTTTTTTGTCTTTTTGTCTGTTGTTTTGTACTGCAGCAGTACAATGCAGCAACTTGACTTTTGTAAAGTCATCAAACAATGGGATGACCACAAGTGAACACAATATATTGTGTTACCTCAATTACAAAGAAAAGACAGGACAAAAATCATCATGACATCCTTCTTTAACTCAGCTTGATTTTTCAGTTAAATTCCTAACAACAGCCTCCTCTTGTCTCTGGTCTGTCTCGGATCCATCAGACTTTGCGTGCAGCGGGAAAACCCTACATGATCTTCTTTGTGCTGGTGATCTTCCTGGGCTCCTTCTACCTGGTCAACCTGATCCTGGCCGTGGTGGCCATGGCTTACGACGAGCAGAACCAGGCGACCATCGAGGAGGCTCAGCAGAAGGAGGAGGAGTTCCAGGCCATGCTGGAGCAGCTGAAGAGGCAGCAGGAGGAGGCACAGGCAGGAAAATTCATCTTTGTCTGTTCAAATTCAAGTTAGAATCGAGGCTAACAATCTGTATCTAATGGAAATGTGTCCATTTCATTAGAGTGATTATCTCAAACATTTCATCAAGAAGTCCGTTAAGGAAGTGATGTTTCAAACTGTTAAAGTGACAGGCAAGTTTTATATTGAGCATTTCATAACATAGATGAGTGGCTTTGAGAACCTCTTTGTTACCGGGGAGACTTTCTGTTGATTCTTGTGCTTAAAGTCGTGAGCCAGCTTCCAAAAGCAGCGTTGCCTGGGGCAACAGAGGGAATTACTGTCCTGGATGACTGGCACCCCTCTGCTGCTCCCTCAGGGCTCAGAAGTCCTTGGTCGACCTAGAGAAAATAAAATTAGCAGACTGATTGGAGTGTGAGTGAAATGATGGATTATTATATTTATTGTAGCTTTAACTGCTGGTTCAATAATCTGTATGTCATCTGTATAAGAGGCTCATTATCAAGGGAGAACCATACCTTATGTCCTTGAGCAGCCAACCACTTATTTAGAAGCTTGTGACGACAGAGCCAGACGGGCTATTTCTGTCCTGCATCACAGCATTGAATGTCACAGATTGGTGATATACAGCAGTGATTTCCAGCCAGGGGCACTTGTGCCGTAGAGACCACGTCTGCAGTTGCCAGGAGGTAACTGTGGTGGATTAGCTCAACTAACTCAAAAAATATAAATAAGAATTTTGTCAGAAATATACATCCATGTATGTATGTTTAGGAGCAAAACAAACATGAGAGAGGATTACAAATTGGTGTGATGCTGATGTTTAGTAAATTAATGTTAACACGAACCAGGAATAGGCTGACTACACCACAAACCTGAGGAAGATATAACATATAAATGCAGAAGAAACTGCATCTTGAGAGTATCCAGCTTCTGTAATGTGACATATTTCCACAGTAATGTTGGAGAGAAGTTTATTTTGAAGGGTAAAAAGAAGGCATGTCATAACCCAATCAAACTGGGTTGGTTCAAGCCTACATAATATTTTATTTTACAGGAACATTTAATATGATATTTTTTTTATATAAGCATACAAAGAAATGGGTTTATTGTATTTCTGGCATATATTGTTTAATGCTGAATATGATTGGGGAGGTGACCTAAAAGGTTTAAAAACTTTAAAAACTCAACTTTAAAGCCAAATTTTTCCATTGAAAGTTCATGAAAACTGATTAAGCTAAGCAAGTAAGTATGCAGAGATGTCAACATAGTAAGTGAAAAGAAAAAAGATGAAATAGCTAAAAGTAATGGATAAATGATAAAAATAGTTAACTGAAAATAATGGATGAACAAACTACAGCAGTTTGCTGAAAGTAATGGATGAACAGCTGAAATGATTCGCTAAAAGTAATGCACAACGAGTTTAGATAATTAGCCAAGTAATGGATATTAACAGTTGAAATAAGTAGATAGCTAGTTAGCTAAAAGTATTTAATAGATGATTGAAAGGTCCAGTTACTGCCACCCGTAGTGGTGGTAGTATGAATGCAATCTTGACAAAACTGACTTAAACATTGACAGTCCAGGTGTATCTAAAAAATATGTATAACCATATGTTCCTTAACATTCTCTTCAGTTGAAGAGAACATATTTGGAACATTAGGATGGGTTGAGCTCATCTGATGTGATGAGAGGCTACGTGAACCACAGATATACAGTCTATATATTATAGTGTAAGATAGTTCAAAGCTGTATTTTACTTTTACTTTCAGGATTTCCTTTTGTGCAGTCCCACATGACAGCCTTCTTATCTCTTCCTCATTAGTGGAAGGTCAGATAGCTTGTCTTCTATATTGCTGCCTTGCTTTATGTTTTCACCTCTGGAAACAATCTGCCGGGCTCAGCACTGTCTTATCGGGCTCGTGCACATTCAGATTGTTGTTGTTGATTAGGCTGTAGTTGCTACGACAGACTCGTAAATCCTCGTACGACAGTGTTGTATATTTTGTGGGACACAAAGGCATTTCTCTCCATTAGAACAAAGAGAATAGAGGAAGTATAAAAATCTAAATTGAGTGACAAACTATTCTTTGCTTGCTTGGTTGTTGTCTATCCAGTGTCTGATATTTTTGACAGTACAGAAAATCTTTTGCTTATAAAACACCAGATTTTATCCACTCACATCCCCCCACCTAGCTTGGGTAGTAAATCATATTTCATACAAAATTTTAGAAATTCTCTGCCTCTGATGTTGTATTTTCTTTGTGTTGCGTTCCTTGAAATGTTTTGATTTGCTTGAAAACATGCAGGCGTCCATTTTTAGATGGTGTCTGAGGCTTATTTGGCTCTTCATGCTGCTGCCGCTGCTGCTCTCAGCTGCCAGGCTTTCTCCTCCACTCCAGTCCGCGAGAGCCTTTGAGACAGGCATGGGGTCGCCATGACAACTGTGTTTGTGCTCTGATTGGCTGGCAGGTTGCCGCGGCAGCAGCCACGGAGAGCGGAGAGTACAGCGGGAGAGGGGGCCCCACCTCCGAGTCGTCCTCAGGGACGTCGAAGCTCAGCTCGAAAAGTGCCAAGGAGCGACGCAACAGGCGGAAGAAGAGGAAGCAGAGGGAGGAGGAGGAGGAGAGGGGGGCCCGAGACAAGTTCCACAAGTCAGAGTCCGAGGACAGCATCAAGAGGTCCAGCTTCCGCTTCTCCATCGACGCCAACAGACTCTCTTATGAGAAGAGATGCTCTTCACCCAACCAGGTGAATTTGTTACCTGAGAAAGTGGTGCATTATGGGGGCTCAAATTAGAGTGAAGTTTAGTGAAAGACCAATATCAGACATGTCACATCATGGCAGTGATATGATTAAAGCTACTAGAAACAAATATATAAAACCAGGGATGAAACTTTACTTCACTGGTACTTAAGTTAGAGCTGCAACAATTAGTCACTAGTTTGATAATCAGTAATCATTTTGAGTAATTTTTAAAGAAAAAGAGGCCAAAATTCTCTGACCCCAGCTTCTCAGAATATGTTTAGGTTTCTTTAGTTCCCCTGTGACAGTAAACTGAATATCTTCAGGTTGTGGACAAAACAAAACATTTGAGGGTGTCAACTTGAGCTGTGGGAAACAGTGATCAACATTTTTTGCCATTTTCTGACATTTTTCTAAAATGTTAAGGACCAAACAACTATTCGATTTATTGTGAAAATGGTAGACAGACTAATCGATAATGAAAACAATCATTTGTTGCAGCTGTAATTATGGTATGAACTCATGGATGGATACCACTCTCATATCTGTCCTTTCAATATGAAGCCACAGCTTAGCTTAGCACAAAGACTGGAAACAGAGGGATTTAGCGAGACTTGCTTGAATTTTTCATTTTCCATTTTGTTGTTTTTTGTTCAGATTAAACAAGATATGAGATCTAATATGTTCATTTATTAGATTGAGATTAGATGTCATTTCGAGCACGTAAAACATAAAAAAATAATACATCTAAGAAAACATTCATCACATTCACAGTAAATAATTCATGTTCAAAAAGGAGTGGGAAGAAGAAAATGCTTATCAAGTCCGACCCCCTCTTTTTTATTTCATTGATAAACTTTGTTATAAGCATGAATATTCCAGTTTTCCTGATATACAGCTCAATCAAAGATTCATAACACAGCAAGAGCAAATAAGCAGCAAACAAAACAGTGTAAATCAAAATCAACACATCCTGTCCTCTGTCTGACTGCACTAGTTTCCCCGTCCGATCATCCATTCCACATGTATTCAGTATGTTATTTTGGAACTTTTATTAAAATTAATTTAATATTGAACGTGTTTTCATCTTTTTAGCTTTAGAGGTGCTGACATGCAGACTTTGTTGCCTTCAGACTTATGTTTTTGATGCTATCAAATGTTTGTGTATCATTTTAAACATGTTCCTTATATCTTTTTCTTTCTCAGTCTCTCCTCAGTATCCGTGGGTCCCTCTTCTCGCCTCGGAGGAACAGCCGGGCCAGTCTGTTCAGCTTCCGCGGCCGGGCGCGCGACATGGGCTCTGAGAACGACTTCGCCGACGACGAGCACAGCACCTTCGAGGAGAGCGACAGCCGCCGGGGTTCCCTGTTCTTGCCTCGCCGTTCGGAGCGCCGCTGCAGCGCCGTCAGCCAGACCAGCCTCGGTGCGCCGCGGGTCATGCTGCCCGCCAATGGCAAGATGCACTGCGCTGTAGACTGCAACGGTGTGGTGTCGCTGGTCGGTGGAACTTCTGTTACCACCTCCCCTGTAGGTCTCCTGCTGCCTGAGGTGACTTAACTGCCTGTTTCATGACTTTTTTTTTTTTGCTCATTGACCTGCTTGAAGTTTATATCTTGTAGTATATTTTTATTTTAGCTAATTGAGTTATTTTTAAGTACACGATAATATATAATAACACAACATTAATATGATTTCAGTTAGTTTTGGATTTTTCGGAGTGTAGTTTTTTGTTTTACTAACAAGGTTTTTTCACAACTAGTTTTAGTTGGTAGTTTTAGTTAACTAGAATAACGTCCTCAAATCTCATGAAAAGGACCAAAACAAAAAATCTTTAGTCTTTCAGTAAATACTTTCCCACCTCCCAAACCCATTTGAGCCTGGGAGGCTGAGCTACTTTAACTTTTTATTAGCTGCTGCAGAGACTGGCATTAAAACCTGACATTCATGGCAGAAGAGCATAAATCCTTGTGACTTTGGTGATGCCCTGACTTTTTCTCGAGCAGCACGATGAGGTTGACATTTCTGTTTTATCGTGAAACGTCTCAACAATCATTGGATGGATCGCTATGAAGTTTGGTAGAGACATTCATGTCCTCCACAGGATGAATTTTATTCACTCTGGCAATAAATATCAGACAACTGCAAATCTAATGGCAGTCTCATCAGGTCATGCTGAGAGTATTATTTATTTATTTACCTTTATTTGACCAGATAAGTCAATTGAGAACCAATTCTCATTTGTAATGATGACCTGACCAAGAGGCAGCGACAGGAAGCGAGTCAATACGAGACATCAAAACAACTCTTATTGAACAACAAGGAATCTCTGTAGCACAGAGAACTTGGATGCATACACAGTAGTTGTTAGTAGATACATTCACTGTTTGTTTTGCTCTTTTCATGGGATATGCACGCAAAAAAAATCTAGGATAGAAGTGCTGCACTCCCTTTTCACTTATTCTTGCAAGTTCTATACTTCAAATTCAACTTTAAATGTTATTTTGTCCCCAGAGGGCAATGGGTTTTGCAACAAGTAATACTTGCAATACATGTAGCATAGACTCAGACATTACCGGGTGCTGTCTAACCTTCACAGTGCACAAACCACTGCAACAAGAACATCTAAAAAGTACAAGGCAAAAAGACTGTATAAATACACAGTAGCAGTTCTATACATTTCTGCCTTTGTGCCAAATAGTGCTCAAATGTGTTGGCATTAATCTGTTATTTTGATGTTTTGTTTTGTTTTTTTTCCAGGGACGACTACAGATACTGAGCTAAAGAAACGGCGGTCAGGTTTTCACCAGCCATCCATGGATTATTTAGATGAACCAAGCGGCAGGCAGAGAGCCATGAGCGTGGCCAGTATCCTCACCAACACCATGGAAGGTAAGAGTCAGGACATATATTTTTGGCCTTAGTCTTTCTTGGCTTTATCCCATGACCTTTTAGTTCTAGATACAAGGTATACAAGGATAATCTTACAGAAATGTAGATTATAAAGAAATGTGGTAATTTCTCCTTTTCCAGAGCTTGAAGAGTCGAGACAGAAATGCCCCCCTTGCTGGTACAGATTCGCCAACACCTGTCTGATCTGGGACTGTTGCCCCGCGTGGCTGAAAATCAAGGAGGTGGTCAGCTTGGTGGTCATGGACCCATTTGTTGATCTGGCCATCACAATTTGCATCGTCCTCAACACCCTTTTCATGGCCATGGAGCATTACCCCATGACTGAACAGTTCGATAACGTCCTCTCAGTTGGAAACCTGGTGTGTATTGGCTGATATGCTTAAAAACTCTGGACAAAACTCAAGGAAAATAAATCAGTTTCAAGATGCAGATTCAGGTTTAAAAGTATAATTTTCTCTCTGTTTGTGTTTAGGTTTTCACAGGCATCTTCACAGCAGAAATGTGCTTCAAGATCATCGCCCTGGATCCTTACTATTACTTCCAGGAGGGTTGGAACATCTTTGACGGCATCATCGTCAGTCTGAGTCTGATGGAGCTTGGCTTGGCCAACGTAGAAGGCCTGTCTGTGCTCAGGTCCTTCAGATTGGTAAGAGCCCCGGCTGCGTAGTTTGTTCTTAGAAAAGCTGAATTACATGATTCGTCTGCCTTTTAGATGAGAAAAGTTAAGATGTACCTGTTCTCCAAGGGTCAGGCCCTGATGGCTCTCAATAACATTCATGTTAATAATGAGGTAATGATGTAATGAGAGCTTTTGTGCAGCACATGAAAGGCCCCACTGAGAGTTGTTGTGGCCTTTGGGGCACGATTTGTTTTTTTTCTGTTCACCTGATTAGCTTTCTATGAGTGTTGCTGTGCTTCAAATTTCTTTGTGGCCACACTCAGTCAGCTTTTACACATCGAAATAAAACATATACTCGCTTGATACTAGATCCTCGAGGACTTGAAAAGCTGATGTAATATTACAGCATAACAGTTTGTTCTACTTTTCAATCAATAGTTTGCCATTTTGCTTGCTTTTTGCTGGGAGTTAGATAAGCTTAATACCACTCTCATATCTGTCCCTTAAAAATGTGGAGATGGATAATGTTCTACTATTCTACTAAAAGTCTTCATAGAGGTGTATCTTTTGAAATCAAACCCCAAAAAAATCTCTGGCAAATTTTTTTTTAACCTTTATGCTTCCTGTTTCCCCCTGTTTCTACTCTAAGCTAACCGTCTCCTAGCTTTAGCTACAATATTTAGCATGCACTCATGAGAATGATATCAATTTTTTCATCTAAATTGGGGCAAAAAAGTGAATAAGTCGCAGTTCCCAAAACATCAAACGATTCTTTCAACTTTTTAACATCTACTCTCTGCTTACCTTTGTAATGCGTGCAGCACTTACACACTTTTTGGTTAAAAATGTATTTTGCAAACATTTTAAAGCAGCTTTACATGGAGAATATTCAAGTAGAATACAATATTAATTATATATATTATATATTATATATTACTGAATGTTAATGATGTAGAAATAATCCAGAAAGTCACACACTTTTCATTTCCTTTTAAAACAGCTGAGGGTCTTCAAACTTGCCAAGTCATGGCCCACTCTGAACATGCTGATCAAGATCATCGGTAACTCGGTGGGCGCTCTGGGGAACTTGACTCTGGTGCTGGCCATCATCGTCTTCATCTTCGCCGTGGTGGGCATGCAGCTGTTTGGCAAGAGCTACAAAGAGTGTGTGTGTAAGATTTCCGACGACTGTCAGCTGCCTCGCTGGCACATGCACGACTTCTTCCACTCCTTCCTCATCGTGTTCCGGGTGCTGTGCGGCGAGTGGATCGAGACCATGTGGGACTGCATGGAGGTGGCTGGACAGAGCATGTGCCTGATCGTCTTCATGATGGTCATGGTCATTGGAAACCTGGTGGTATGGGGTTCTTCCTCTTTATTTCATTTTTATAATCTGTATAGCACTGTTATGGCAACAGTTTAATTTAGTTACCAACATTTTGTTTGTTGGAATAACTAGCAGAGCGCTTATTACAAACAGATATTTACTTATTTCCTCTAAGAACAGGCAGCTATGGAAGGACTTGTCTTAGATATTAATTGCAAACTGAACACAACCTCTGAGACAATTATTTTTCTTTGTATTCAGAGTATATCAAAATCCAATCATGCTTTATTCCTCTAAAACAAAATATGACGTGTTATATATAGGCTTGAACCGATTTCAACCATTAATATCACAACATCCTCCAATCGATCTAGTCTTTCACTTTTAGTAGTACAAAGTTAAGAGCCATTAGTTAATGGCTAGAGGAGTGCATATTACTTACGCATATTTGTTTCCTGTAGAAAGAGACAGCTATGGATGGATTTGCTGCAGATATCGATTGGTGTTTTCTGTAGCCAATAGTGATAAATGTGCATTAGTACCTGGACTGGTAACACAGTTCGACAAAGACCAAAACAGCCTTCGAAACCGACAGAGTACCAAGGTGGTTTTCCTGCCAGGTTTGACTCCTGGCACCATGGGCCTGATTCATTTTCTCTATAAAATGTGATCCAGTTTCACCCAAATCAGTGCACAGAGTTATAAAGTTGCATTATTGTACCTAAGATGAGGCCCAGTCCCCAGAAACACTACGCTCCTGCATTCTCATAAGAAAGAAACCAAGAAAGCGTTTCATTGGCTGCAAAATTAGAGTGCATGATGAGTCATCAGCATTTTCCAGGAACTGACAAACGTCAAACATCTAAGTCACATACAGCTAGAAGAAATAGTGTCAAGTGGGATTCACTGTACCTGCCTTATGTCCACTTCTTCCCAGGTGCTAAACCTGTTCTTGGCTCTCCTCCTGAGCTCGTTCAGCGCCGACAACCTGGCAGCAACTGACGATGACAGCGAGATGAACAACCTGCAGATCGCAGTGGGCCGGATCCAGCGGGGCATCGCATTTGTCAAAACCACAGTGCGGCATTTCCTCCAGAGCGTCTGCTTTGGTGGGGGCGGTAAGGGCGCCGGTCTGGCTGAGGAGAGCAAACCCCTGGACGAGCTGCACAGCAATGGCAAGGGCAACTGCATCTCCAACCACACGTCAGTGGAGATCACCAAAGACCCCAGCGGGGTATACATGACAGAGGGCAATGGACGGCCGGGAGGAGGGCTGGTGGTTGGGGTTGTGGTCGGTGGGGACACTACAGGGAAGTACCCGATGGACGAATGTGACTACATGTCATTTATTCATAACCCTAGCCTGACAGTCACAGTGCCCATCGCTGTGGGCGAGTCGGACTTTGAGAACCTGAACACAGAGGATTTCAGCAGTGACTCGTCAGATGTGGAGGGCAGCAAAGAGGTAAGATGAACGTCTTTCTTTAGACGACTGAAGTGTCTGCCATTGGAAATCTCTTGAGTCACACAGTCTTTGTATTTGATTAGCTCCTTTATGTGCGTGATAGTTAAGACCCGACGCAAGTCAGTCAGTCGATATATGAATATGTCAAGATTTGCATAGAGATGGCCTTTTCAGAAGATCTTCCAACAATCACTCAGGCAGTTTGAAAATAGCATACCTGCTGACTCATTTGTACGTTCGTCATGCTTTGCCACTGAGGGAATCTTCTCGAGTCAGACTCAGTCCTGAAGCCCATAGCAGCAGAAGAAAGAGCTATGACAAATAATGACTCAAATTAGCCTCTGACCTTTGTAGCAGGTTCACTTTCTAGACGCGCTCATTAGAGTGTCTGTGTCAGTGTGTGTGTGCACAGTGTTACATGGTTGAATTGCCAGCAAGTAGTAGTAGTAGTTCACTTTTATACACAGACTGTTTAATTCATTGTTCCATGCTTCAGGGGATGCATGTAATGTATGTGCCTGTAAAGAAATGTAAAGAATTGATATCCGCCTGGTCCATATGTTTCTGAGTGTACCAAATGAATTATCCGTGTATGTCAGACACTAGATTAAATATACAACAGTGTATTAATCCAGTTGTAGATTTAAAAAATGCGGAGGAGGAGGGGGAGGAGAAAAATATTCCGCAGTTATTATCACTGTAATTATTTTTTGTGAGTTTTTGTAGTACATGTACCACTTTAATCTCATAGTATATCCAAGGTCTTGTAAATTTACCACCTTAATCACCTTTAATCTCTGAATTTCTGAGTTTTTTTTTCTCATATTATCCCCATCCCACCACTGTAATTTGTTTCTTTTTTTTTTTTTTTTTTACCAGCAGTGGCCCTAATACATTGTAGGAAATATTCTGCAATTTAAATAAGATCAAATACTTAACAATTGGCAAATAATTTGCACAAAAGGCTTCTTTTTGTTCTTTTTTTTTTTTTTTTTGTAAATCATTGGCTATTCTAAGAGAGCAAATGCCGGGTCTGCTGTTAAGTGTTGCCAGGCTGACAGAGCTTTGGGACTGTGCTCCCTGGTGATGTCAACCTGCCACTGTGGGTGTGGTGCCAATTCCCTGTGATTCAAAACAACCCAGGAGACTATTTCTAGCTATTGCACCACATGCTCCATCCATATCTGGATCAAGCTCTGCTGTCTCACGTCACCGCTGATCCAAGCACCCTGTAGCCAGGGGTCGTGATTTGCTAGAATTAAGCGCCAGTTAAATATATTTGGACACTTCTTACCTACTTTTGTCATCAAGTTTGATCAAATTAGGGTTAATTTATGCATTTAGTTACACAATGAACATTTGGTGTGTGCTGTTTGTGTGCCTATTGTGTGAGAGGAGTGTCAAGTGTCATTGCCAGTACATTAAAACAGTATCCCACTCTTTTCTAATAAGGAATATGCTTTCAGGGAAAACTTAATTGTTGTTCTCTGTGGCTAACGTGTTCCCCCACTGTGCCTTGTGGTGAAAGGAGACTTGAGGTTGTATGCTGGCTTTTGGTGTGTTTGACTTACTTTGTTTAACCCCCCGTTTGTTATTGCAGCTGTGTCACAGACGCTCTCAAGGTTTTCTGTGAGAGGAGAATTGTAAGACCACTTTATTGTACCATAGCACTAACCATGAGGACTGCCTATGCCATTTACAGACAAACAACATATTTTTTCTCATACCTTCAATGGATTGCCCATTTTCGTTCTTTGCCTGGTCTGCCCTCCGTCCCCTACCCCCCCACCCCACCACTCCACTCTTTGCTTTAAACCTCCCCTTACCCATACAGCAGCACAATGCTGTATTCTTTTCAGTTTTCCCTTTACCCCCTCCCCCCCTTTCATAACTTATCTCCAAGCATCAGGCTGTATTGCAGTTACAAACCATTAGGAATGAGCAACACCACCTTTTTCCATCGATAGACAAACTCATCTAACATGATCTTTGCTTTTGATTTCATTGCTTGGTTTTTGACTTGGTTTTGGGACTTGATTGGCATCCAACACTCCGAGCTTGAGAATGAAGGAAGAGAGGAGGTGGAGGAGAATGAGGAGAAAAAAAAAGGGACAGATGGAATGGAGGAATGAATTTTGCTGTAGTTTGACAAAATTCATTTGTCTGGTTCATAGCCCATGCATCACACACACACGAAAAACTTGAATGTACTTGTTTTCTGTGATACTCAAATAATAGTGGAATGATGAAAGATTCTTCACAGAATTCTTTCCAAGGAGATAATTTTGAAATACAAATGAATCAATGCTGATTTTTGCAGAGTGGCAAAAGAAAATAACACATGGCACTTTATACTGAATCAGACTTATTTATGAACAGTGTTGGTGGTAACCTGTTACCATAAAATATTACCTTTAGCAGCAGAAAGAAATTAGTTTCACTAATAGGATTCAGGTAATATTATTACATTTACAGTGTGGAAATGTGGGCAGCTACTAGCCACTACTTTATAACCTACATGACAAAGAGGAGCAGAGAAGCAGAGAACAACACACTCTGCTCTGCCTAGGCTGCAAAATGTTGATGAATATGTTTACTTAGCGCCTTTTTATTGGCCATCAACATTGCATTTAGGCGCGCACCGTCGATGAAATAGAATTGAAGTGCAAATAAACACTTCAGGTTGTAGTTATTCCCGTGAGACACAGCTGAGCGAGCCTACACAGAGCCGGTGCAGACACAGGGTGGATGGGAATAATTAGGCTAAAACATCTTTACCGTAAGTGTTGTAGTATAAGGGCATTTGCGGGGCAGCCACTATGAAACAACAGTCCATTTTATAATGCCAAGTACTTCTGTGGTTATTTTGGTAAAAGTATGCAAAATTAGTGTAACTCAGTACTCTACACAGACAGTAATATTATAAGTAACTTATTACTTTCAAATTAAAGGAACTAGTAATAAGTGAGATATTATATTTTGAAATTAACTTGCCCAACACTGTTTATGAATGATAAGGATAATTTATTTGTTTTTTATCCTCCTCAAATACAAAATTGGAGAACCTCCAGTTCAAAGTACATTGAATGCTGCAAGATATGGTGCATTGACACAATTATTCTGTATTAGTCGCCCCTATTTATGTGCTTTTACGCCTGTGTTATCCACTTTCCTTCCACTGCAAATATCTGTACAAACACAGTAAAACTTGCCAACACAATCTTACATAGAAAAGCATGTTAGGTTTAAGAGTAAAAGCCTCATAAAATCCACAGCAGAGGAGGTAAAATGGGTCTCTTGCTGAAGGAGAGAAAGAGAAACCGGAGGGAAACACCCCTCCAGAAAGCGATGCACTTGTGAGCAGCATGCTTCCATCATTCCCATGCCGTATTAGCTGGGTCCCACGGCAATCAGAGCTGCTGCACTGTCTAGGATGACATGTTCTTGCACCTCACACGCCAGACAGATCAGACATGAAGCCATTAACACCATGTTTGCCCAAAGAAAAACAGACAGGAAGCCTTACGACACCAAAACGTCTCACAATATGCAGATGATGTTGTAACATACATAGAAAGAAATCACTGCATTTTAGGGGTTTCAGAGGAGTGTTTCCAGGGTTCAAATTCAGAGTTAGCAAGGGAGACAGAGTAAAATTAACTTCAGAACAGCAGCAACACTTGTCCTAACATGTGTTTTGCATATTACTGAGAAGAAGGAAGAAAACCGTTGAGTGCCACACTTAGTCCTGTATGTTTTCTGGGTATGCATGGGTGCTAATTCAACATGTTATAAGAATGGGGGAAAAAAAAAAAGCCAGACCACATGCTGTCTTATGAACAGTGCACAGTACTGGTTTTTGCTGGTAAGCTAATGTGGTTATCCGTCTACTTCAACACAAACAGAAGAAGCTTGTACACTGCTTTCAAGGAATGGAAATAACGTGTTTTCATGTCACTGAGGATAATGTTTAGTGGTCCCTCTGTAGGTGGATTCTAGCTATAAGGGAGGGGAAATTATTATTTGTAGAAGCAATTTTGATATAACTGGGATAAATTCTAGACAGACTTACTTGATTTGGGGTCATTTTTCAGTGGACATGAAAATACTTCAGCATATGTATCTGCTTGGTACTATTTCAGGCTTGGATTGATAATGCACTGGAATACTGCATGCACTCTTCCTCGAACTGAGGTCACATCAAACGTACCCACAGCGCATTTCTGTAAGGCCAACCTCCCCGTGCCATGTGTTGCCACATAATCTGATTTGAGCTATCTGATAAAACTAATACCAAAGCCTGTAGGTACATTTGATCGATGCTGCATGTGATGATGACAACACAATGACTTGAAAGAGCCCAACTCTGTGAGCTATTACAGTGCCTAGTCTAAGGTATACAGTAGTGGCACTGGAGTAGATGTGAATGGAGAATCACAATGATAACCAGCTCAGAAGGTTGGCTCCAATAACCACTGAACCGCTTTTGTTTTAGTGCACTGCCGCGTAACTTTGTCCTCTCATCTTCTTCCCCGTCCATGCAGAAGCTCGATGCAGAGCCCCAGCGTCTGAGCTCATCCGAGGGGAGCACAGTCGATATTCGCCCCCCAGGAGACGGGGTGGATTCGGTGGAGCTGGAGCCGGAGGAATCACTGGACCCAGAGGCCTGCTTCACAGAGGGTGAGAGGGATGTGAGGGTGATGGGTTTTGAGAAAAGTGGGACAGAGCGAGAAAGGTGGGGGATGAAACGCTTCCACAGCCCATTTCAAGACGTAGAGTAAATCGCATTAACTGCTTGTGCTTAGCACCGGTGTGTTATACTCACCACTGAGTGACAGTGGATACAAATGCTCAGCAGGACAGAAAGAGAAGTAGTCTCTGAGATTGTCTGGGTTTGTAATGTAACCTGACATTTAGTCGGACACACCTCCAGCACAATTCTGAATCTGCAAATACCTCTTTAGTCTTCCAGTTTGGAATACAAAAAATTAAATATGATGATTGAGGATTGGAGATGGGTGGTGCGGTATTTACCTTTTATTGGTATCTCTAAATTGTTTGGATGTTTTGTTCACATTCCAGTTACCACTTTGCATTAGATTACAAGCTGCTTGACAAGAAGTATGCCAGGACCAGTGCACCAAAACAATTAACGCAGCAAATAGAGTTGCTAGAATGACTATGTTTGTCACTAATAATTTTTTTCTTGTTGTCATGAGCAACCTGCACACAGAGCTGGTACAAAATAAGATGCTGCTGAAGGTCCAAATTTCAGGACAATAGAGATTGAACTGAAATGAGGTCTTGAACAGCCACTTAGATGCTGTTTTTATAGATTCAGTACTTTCAATACATCAATTAATGGAGACTATATCATTTTAAAACATGTGGCATCGCAAACATCAATCATTAATCATGCAATCACCTACAGTCAACATGGACTTTATATTAATCCCTGTGGTCATTTCTTATGCCTCTTTCCCAACACCCCCCCCCCCCCCCCCCCCCCCCTGCAGGCTGTGTGCGCAGGTTCCAGTGCTGCCAGATCAACGAGGAGGGAGCAAAATATAAGAGCTGGTGGACACTCAGGAAAACCTGCTTTATCATAGTGGAACACAACTGGTTTGA
The DNA here is from genome assembly GCA_034769285.1 of Lutjanus argentimaculatus. Lineage (NCBI taxonomy): Eukaryota > Metazoa > Chordata > Actinopteri > Lutjaniformes > Lutjanidae > Lutjanus > Lutjanus argentimaculatus. The sequence goes on along the minus strand of JAWZSL010000020.1, from coordinate 3,876,557 downwards.
ATCCTTCATCATATTCATGATCCTGCTCAGCAGTGGAGCGTTGGTGAGTGGCTGTTTTTGTATATGCTATATGTGCATTTCCCTCGCTTTGTGACCCAGAACGGGTTTAAACACACAGCGCTGAAACAACACAGAAGGGTTTGAATCTTAGCTCTGGTAGTCTCTGTGCAGAGTTGTATTTACTTACCATGTCCACCTGCGTTGCCTTCAGGTGCTGTGGTTTCATCACACAGTCCAAACGCAAGCAGCTCAGATGAACTGAAGACTCTAAATTACCCCACAGTGTGAATATTTGTACTGATTCACCTTCTCAAATAATCTCAAGGATTTACCAACCTTAGTTCATGGTTATTGTTTTATTTCCCCTCTGAACTACTCGAGCTTCTGTCTTTGCAGAATGACATAATTCACCCATCAGTGTTTCCACCAGCAGTCTTTATTATCTGTTTCATTCTCTACAGGCGTTTGAGGACATTTACATTGAACAGCGGAGGACTATCAAAACAATGCTGGAGTACGCAGACAAGGTCTTCACTTACGTGTTCATCCTGGAAATGCTGCTGAAGTGGGTTGCGTACGGCTTTGTCAAGTACTTCACCAATGCCTGGTGCTGGCTCGACTTCCTCATTGTAGACGTATGTACAGTATATTCAATTCATACACATGAAATTATAAAAAATATAGCTTCCGATTTGACATTAAATCAAAGACAATTCAAGAAATAGTTTGTCATTTTGGAAAAATACATCAAAGGCTTTGGACAGTCAGGTTAGCTGTTTTCCCCTGCTGCCAGTCTTTATGCTAAGCAAAGCTAATGGTCTCCTGTAGATACATATGTAGCATACATACAGAGAAAATGGCATTTGGGTTATTTCCAAAATATCAAACTATTCCTTTAATGGTTATCATATAAATATAAACAGCCTACGACTGACTCTGCTTAAGTCATTGTCCATTCCTGTCAGGTCTCTGTATCTGAAATTCTGAATTTTTGGACATACTTCTGTTATTTATTTTTAAACGCGTTCAATTCTTTATTATCACTTTAATTGTGTGCAGACTGATCATTAATAGCTAATTAATGCTCTTGTTCAAACACTCAGGCTGGCACTGTGCAGAGGGACCTTTCTCATTTCTCACCTTTCACCCTGCTTGTCTCCGTCATTATCTTCTCTCAGGTGTCTCTCGTCAGCCTTGTGGCCAACGCTCTGGGCTACTCTGAGCTGAGTGCCATCAAATCTCTGAGGACACTGCGAGCCCTGCGGCCCCTGAGGGCCCTGTCTCGATTTGAGGGCATGAGGGTGAGGACATCTGGAGTAACAGCGACATGAAACACATTTGTAAATTCTGATTGTTTGTGGGCAAGCTGAAAGTCAGCATAGTTGCACACTTTATTAGATCACCTTTAATTAATCTAATTCACTTTAAATAACCAACTGCTTCTACAGTCTTTAAAATGCTCGAAAGGGATAGTTCGGATTATCGGGTACTGGAATACTTTTGTACCCTTGCTTGTTATCTTGAGAGTTAGATGAGAAGTTAGATACATGTCTGCATGCTAAAAAAAGTATGAAGCCTGAGCCAGAATAACTTAGCTTAGCTTAGCCTAAAAACACAAGGCTGAAACAGCTTGCCTTGCTATACACTAACAAGATGTAACATGTTATTTAGTGAGCTTTAGAGGTGCTGGTAGACAATTATTTTCAAAACTTTCAACAGAGCCAGGCTAGCTGTTTCCTCTTGCCAGTGTAATGCTATGCTAAGCTACACATCTCCTGGCTGTTGCTTTATATTTAACAAACCAATATGAGAGTGGTATCAATCATCTCATCTAACTCTGAGCAATAAAGCAAATATGTTTCTTTTCCAAACTATTTGCCCAATAAACCTGTCGCAGCAAGGGCACTTCCAGCTGCTTTTAGCGAGCCCATCAGATTTTTTCAAATATAAAATATGTTTTTTTTTTCTAGTCACATTTGTATTTTACATGTGTCTGTAAAGTTATGGACACTTTCTCAGTGTGTGCGTAGGGATGTTTAAGGAAAATGCCCCAGCCTGAGTTCAATGGTTTTACTTGTTAGGGGGCCTGACTGTAAGACTGCATGCTTATTACAACTTGTGTAGAATTATCTTCTCCTTGCAATTCAACACTGTACTTCTTCTCTCTGCATGACTTTCTTCACATTGTGTCAATGGATTACTGTAATGTTTCCAGCTGTTCTGAGGCATTGTTTTCTGACGTTGCTTGTGTGGTGCCTTTGACCTGTAATTTTTTTCTTTGTTGTGTGTCTTTTTTCATTTACAGTCAAACAAAATGTTGTGACTTCATCCCGCCTCTCTAAGGTTTTTTTCTGTTTTGCTTTTTTACCTATCAAATGTTAACTTTTTCGCCTGTCCACCTTCTTCTTTCCAACTGTCATGTTGTTAAATTCTCTCTGTAGATATGTATGGTGTTAGGAGCTTTATGTGTGCAGACTTTACATTTTAAATACAGCTTTGAATAATATAGGAGCACTATGAATGCTTAAATCAGTCTTGGCTCTTGTTCTGAAAACCCTAGCTTCCCAGCTCAATCCAATCAGGTTGAGTGATTAGATGATTGTAATGGCCTCTTATCTAAAATCAAGCTGCAGGCAGGAGGTTGCTGAGTTTGTCTGTGTGCTTCAACCTCTCCAGGTTGTAGTGAACGCGCTGCTGGGGGCCATCCCCTCCATCATGAATGTGCTGCTGGTCTGCCTCATCTTCTGGCTCATCTTCAGCATCATGGGCGTCAACCTGTTCGCGGGGAAGTACTACTACTGCGTCAACACCACCACAGACGAGGTCTTCCCCATCCACATCGTGAATAACAAGACGGACTGCCTAAACTTGGTCAACGACAGCGCCCGCTGGAAGAACGTCAAAATCAACTTTGACAATGTCGGGGCCGGATATCTGGCTCTGCTGCAAGTGGTGAGTTTGGTCTCTGTGACATATGTGGCGTTAATGTGGACATAAACAAAAATATCAGTACTAAGTAAGCTAGTTTTGTCATGCAGTCGACCTAATCAATGGTTAGACTGTCATTTTCTGTATGGTGTCATTTAGATTTACAATTTGACCAAAAACATCAGGTCATCAGTGCAAGATCAACCTTCGTATACAGCCATCTTGTATTAAATCTGAATAAAATAAGAACTGAATAAGAAGAGCAAGGCCCAACAGTCAAACCAAAAAGATATTAGACATGAGTCAGCTGTGACTAATAATTATCTTCTATATCGATTGATCTAATCCTTTAGCCTGTGAAATGTTAAAGAATAGTGAAAAAATGGCACACAGTAATATCTTCAGGTTGCTTGCTCTGCCCAAAACCTTAATAATGATGTTGCAAATCCTCTGTAGGCTGTGGCGTGGAACATTTTCTTTTTCTTCCCAAATCCACTTTCAACCACAGCCACTGTTTTTCTTATGAGCCTTAAACAAATGTGTGAAATTGTGTGTAATGTCACCCTGTCTTGGAAAATACACTTTAAACAGTGTGAAAATATCTCAATGTTACAGCTCTGTTAGTTTGAAAAGAAAACAAAGAATACAATTATCTCTTAAGGCCTATGTTAAAATCTTCCAACCGGCCACCATCAACACAACAACCAGCGACTGCAGATACATCTGAGTCGGTGTGTGAAGTCAAACTGGTCAACTATTAAAAAAAGGGCACACTCACGCCGACCAAAGGAAGTAGTAAAATGTATTTATTGGTTCGGGCATGTCAACGTAAAAAATCACAAAAGGAGAACACTGAAATAAGCCTAGAGCCCTCCCTTTTTCTACACTTCATTTAAATTAGCACAGTAAAATGTAAAAAACATGACACTTGGACCCAACACATTTTTTTAGAAACAGGGTGCTCTCAAAGCCAATAACATCTTATATTATTATCATGAGGCACCAAAATAACAAGCCCCACTCCTCATAAGGACACAGAAGAGAATCAGATTAAGGTTATGAGGAGGGTTGTTTAAGATGACCCCTCCACCCCCATCATCTAGACTGACACATCTCCCATCTGCTCTCAGGCAACATTTAAGGGTTGGATGGACATCATGTACGCAGCCGTGGATTCTAGAAATGTAAGTGTCTCTCAGCTCGATTCTTTTCTGTATCAACAGATTAACATACACAAGTTATTGAAAGCCAGTATCATTTTTAATATGTTCTGTCCGTCTTATTCCAGTTGGAGGACCAGCCTGAATACGAAGTGAACTTGTACATGTACCTCTACTTTGTCATCTTCATTATCTTCGGCTCCTTCTTCACCCTCAACCTGTTCATCGGTGTCATCATCGACAACTTCAACCAGCAGAAGAAGAAGATAAGTTGCATTTAGTTATATAACCAAAATGTTATATACATAGACTTATTAGTAGAAATGGGAAAAACTGCTTAAGTGTAAGGGAGTGAGGATTCTCCTTGAAATGCTTATTATTATGATTATAGTATTTATGATGTGAAACAGCTCTGGGAACAACCCAGAAAACAAAACAAAAAAAAAACAACCAAAACACAATTTTGGACATTTAGTTGTCCTTTGTCTGTATTTTTCAATCAGGACCCTATTTTGTCATGTTTTTGTGACTAATGGAGAACAACTTTTGAAATTGAACCATTATTGTGCGCTGCCACCAGCAGAAGTGAAATTAAGCTACAAAATAATCTTGTATATAATCTCAGGTAAAGTTACAGTGAGAAGTATTTTAGAAAGTTTAAACAAAGCAGGAGGAGATTTTTATTTACATGATTTTGTCTTTTGATGTTATATTTTGTGGTCATGACTGTGGTAATATGGCTGCTTTTGTCTGCAGGGACCTCCAAAATCAGCAAAAAAATAAAGTTCCTTGTAGTAGTTTTAACCAGAAAGAGCTGTTTTATCGCTCTCGCCAAATTCATCCAAATATACAGTGTATGCAGTATTTATGTATATTTTATGTTGAAAACGTTGTCAGACACTTGAGCGTCATGGTCAGGCACTTTCAGTGGACGTACCTTGAAGCCGTACAGTTGCTGTTATGGATTACACTGTGCCTTAGTTTCGCTTCTGCCAGCTGCAGCGCTCTCCCTCAATACGGGAACAATTTCAAAAATTGTTGTTCCCATAAGTCACTTAGACACAAAAACATGGGAAATGGGAACAAGGCTGAAAATACCCTTTACCTTTAATTTGGCATTTTAGGCATTTTAAAGATTCAGATTCATGAGCATAGAATGGCACAGGTGATGTATCATTTCCTATGAAGTTGCTAAGTAAGCTTATTTCTCGTATACAGTTTGTTACAGTAAAGATCAGTAAATGTTTTATTTATTTTTCGACAAAGATATTTTTAATTTGATTATTTTTTGCTCAAACACCAGGAGGTCTTTATAGTATACTGTTTATCTAAGTGAACCTACACATACCAGTGGAATTTTTTCTCCACAAATTCAGTTTTTTTGTTGCTAATAGCATCCCCTAATAAAAAATAATAAAAAATGTAAACAGTTCAATTAATTCCACTTCTATCTTTAATTTGAAGTTCCAAATAATCATAAATATCCCACTGTTAAGGAGCCAAATGTGCCAAAACATAGTAATGAATGATGAACTTAATGGAGTATGTTACTTTAATTATAACGCTCAAATATATGTTGTGGCTTGAGACATGTTGGGGGTTTTTTTGGCCAAAAATGATAGTTAAAGTTGTCTGTCCCTGGTATATTGTATCCTGTTTACAATTATTGTGTGTGATTGGAACACACCAGTAGTGCTGTTCATGTCTGTTGTGACTGAAGACAGCAAAACAAAAATATTTCAAAGTAAAGATGGAACGTCAGGCAATCCTGCCAGCTGGTATTAATGTTGACACTCACAGTTTTGGTTCTGTGTTGTGTTGTTGCAGTAGAACACCAACAGGTAGCAGTCCTGTGCCACACTTTGCCAACGACACGCTCAGTCTGGGTCCAACGAGACCGAACAGCGCAGGTTTAGCCAAAGCAGGCCCACAGCTGTGTTAAAGAATAATGATTATCTGCAGCACGGTGATGACCTGCTGCTGCTGAGGATTACTGAGGGAGCATGAGTCACTGAGAAACACCCTGCCTGCACACCTCTCACACACACACACACACATGCAGTGTCACAGTCTGGAAATGTGCCCTCCATTCAACCAAGCACTAACAAGTACGATTGGCAACGCCCGGGAGCGGGAGGAGGAGGAGGAGGGGTGGTGTTTGCTGCATGCTGGCAGGTCTGACTGACTGACTGACTGACTGAGACAGTGCATCAGTCAGTGTGGTTCAGCAGCCCCACAGCCACAGCAGCGTCACACAGATGGTTGTTCAGCGTTGACACCAGTCCTCCCTCCAGACACGCATCATACACTCACTGAGCCGCACTCGGAGTGAGATGGTGTGTGCTGCATGGATGATATCACAAGGAGGATTAATGTCTTTTATTAATGAGAACAGAGTAACTGTGTTGGCCTCCCAACCCAGAAAAATGTTAAATAAAACTACAGTAATTACAGAAGGTAATAAATAAAGAAAAAAACACAAAGGAAAAAAACACAGTGTGACATTTAAAAGAGGAGAGGCTGAGCTTCCTGCAGCAGGTGCAGTTGTTCTCTGTTGATTTGTGTCTCACGCTCTGATGAAGGCTACATGCCGAAATACGTCAGCAGATTTGTCAGCCTGTTGATTAAAAATCAATTTACCAAAAAGAATAGCGCACGAGGTGATTCTTTTGCTGTTTTTCTTCTCTGCAGTGACGCCTTTTTCCTGACAACAACAACCAGGGCCCCATTTTCCAGAGCCTCCGTAGTGCTACGTGTATCATAATTGTACCTTAAAGTCTCCCTTAAGCTTACGGGCTGTTTCCCAGAGCCTCCTTGGCTAAGGTATACCTTCTGAAAGGTATACCTTTAGATCTTTAGATCTATCTTTAGTATATACCATAGCTTCATTTGGTGTAATATTAGACTGAGGTAAAATGATTATGGCAACACTTGTTATATTAAAATGTCATTTATGAGCCTCTACAAGTGATCAATCGATGTGTGCATCGCAGCAAAAGACAGCTTACATCTTACGATGACAGGGACAGTCTGAGAAACACTCATAGGACAAGAAGTTCCTTTGCACATCGAAACTGTGCATCAAAACCGGGAAACGCAGCCCAAAACAGTCACTTGACAAATCATAATATGCAGTTCCACAAATTCAAAAAGAGAACATTTTTTCATATAGCAGAAATGTCCAATAATGAGGGTTCTGCCTTAGGTGTCACACATTTTCTATGACTCTCACCAAAACTAAAATCTCCTCAGTAAAAACTCAACATCAGACACAACCCATCAATCTTTAACAGAATTCTTTTAAAAATGATACAGGGTGTGAAACAGAAATAAAACAAAAGTAACATAAACACAAACAGCTCAAAACCAAAAGAGGGAAGGTTTACATCATATAAATCTGAGAAAACAAGCAAACATTCACATTTGAGAACATATAACCAGGGAATTTTTGGCATTTAAACTTATAATACAACTGTTCTGTCGATTGGCTCAAGGTGCAGAGCACTCTTCCACTGATTCTGACAGCAGTTTTATACCCTCTGTGGAGCTGATTTCATTAAAGATATTAAAGACCCAGTGTACTTCAGAGGTATTGATCCAAATTGAAACATGGTTCCTCTGTTGTTCGCATTGCTTTCTGAAATGTAAAAGTATGTGGTTATAACCATGTTTTGTTTTGCTCCCTTTACTTTGGAGGTCAGGATATCTTCATGACAGAAGAACAGAAGAAATACTACAACGCCATGAAGAAGCTGGGCTCCAAGAAACCGCAGAAACCTATACCTCGGCCTGCAGTAAGACTCTTAAGCGCTCAGACTCTGCCAGTTCTCTCTGATGGACTACAAGTGGAGGTCTAAAATGTAAAATGTCTGTCCTGCTCTGCCCTCAGAATGCATTTCAAGGCTGCGTGTTCGACTGCATCACGAAGCAGGCCTTCGACATCGTGATCATGATCCTCATCTGCCTTAACATGGTGACCATGATGGTGGAGACGGACGACCAGGGGGAAGATATGGACACAATCCTCTACTGGATCAACCTGGTCTTCATCGTGCTTTTCACCGGGGAGTGCGTGCTGAAGATGATCTCTCTGCGTCACTACTACTTCACCATCGGCTGGAATATATTTGACTTTGTGGTGGTGATCCTGTCCATCGTAGGTAAGGAGATGTTTAAAGGGATATTTTGGATTATTTGAAGTGGGGTTGTATGAGGTACTTATCGACAGTGTGTTACTGACAGTAGATGGTGGTCGACACGCCTGCAAGTTTGGAGAAACAGAGGGTCACCAGCACGGAAGCTAAACAAGCACGCAGTTCTAGTATTAGAATTTGATGTAATGTTATTTTTGTGTGCTTTTTTAACACAAGGCAATGGGAATAAGTTGAATCATGCACTTCTAGAGACTGTATATCATCCTATTTCCAAAACCATGCACATCACATCAGTCAGTCTTCTGAGTTTTATTTCAGCAGCATTATTGCTGTGCTGCATGTACAGTAAAAGTAGTAAATGAAGTACTTTTTTAAAGTAAATAGCCAGTGACATCAGAAAATAATACATAAAATAAAATGTGAGTAAAATCATGTGTTGACTGTGATATTTTTTTGCGTTTGCAGGTATGTTTTTATCTGAAGTTATCGAGAAATACTTTGTGTCCCCGACTCTGTTCCGAGTGATCCGTCTGGCCAGGATCGGCCGCATCCTCCGCCTTATCAAAGGTGCCAAAGGCATCCGGACGCTTCTCTTTGCCTTGATGATGTCACTCCCCGCCCTCTTTAACATCGGCCTCCTCCTCTTCCTGGTCATGTTCATCTACGCTATCTTCGGCATGTCCAACTTCGCCTACGTGAAGCGGGAGGCGGGAATCGACGACATGTTTAATTTTGAGACCTTCGGGAACAGTATGATCTGTTTGTTTCAGATCACCACGTCGGCCGGGTGGGACGGCCTGCTGGCGCCCATCCTGAACAAGCGGGAGCCCGACTGCGACAGCCAGATGGAGCACCCGGGCAACTATTACAAAGGCAACTGCGGCAACCCATCGGTGGGCATCTTCTTCTTCGTCAGCTACATCATCATCTGCTTCCTCATCGTGGTTAACATGTACATCGCCGTCATCCTGGAAAACTTCAGCGTGGCCACAGAGGAGAGCGCCGAGCCGCTCAGTGAGGATGACTTTGAGATGTTCTATGAAGTGTGGGAGCGTTTTGATCCGGACGCCACTCAGTTTATGGAGTACAGCAAGCTGTCGGACTTTGCAGACGCTTTAGATCCGCCGCTGCGCATGCCCAAGCCGAACATGATCCAACTCATCTCCATGGACCTGCCAATGGTGAGCGGCGAGCGAATCCACTGCCTCGACATTCTGTTCGCCTTCACGAAACGAGTGTTAGGCGAAGGCGGCGAGATGGACGTCCTACGTGGGCAGATGGAGGAGCGCTTCATGGCGTCCAACCCCTCTAAGGTGTCTTACGAGCCCATCACCACCACGCTGCGACGCAAACAGGAGGACATGTCCGCCATAATCATCCAGAGGGCCTTCCGCCGCTACATGATCCGCCAGGCCATGAAGAAGGCCTCCGCCCTCTACAAGGAGCAGCTGAAGGAGGGCGTCCGCGACCCCGACAAGGACGTCATGGTCATCAGCAAGTTCACGGAGAACTCCACCTCGGACAAAACGACATGACGCCCTCCACGGCCTCCCCGCCCTCCTACAACAGCGTGACGAAGTCGGATAAGGACAAATACGAGAAGGAGAATCGGGAAAAAGACAGCAAAGGCAAAGACTTGAAAGACAGAAAGAAATAGACTTTTTAAAACAGGAACAAAAAAATAAGATGCATCAGAGACATGAGGGAAATTTGTTTACAGCTTCTAACGGGGGTAGATAGATGTACGCTTGTGTGTTGATTGTCCAGAGGTGAGGAGTGCGATGCCAGATAGGCCTAAAAACAGGAGTACAGTTCTGTCATATGTGAATACAGTACTTAGGGGCTTCTCAGAAACAAAACGATCCAGCAGACACTGCCAGAGATTGACTGGAACATGGAAAAGCCTCTCTGCAAAACGCTTGTGATTTTCCTATTGGTTGTTGTTACTATCTGACACACTTGAGTGTACTGTTAAGTTGTCTGTAGCTAGTGCTGCTGCTACTACTATAAATCCAGTGTCTTGAATTTAACAATCGCTGTATCACTTAACAAGTACTCTGCATTTTTTGGGTCATTTTTTTTTTTTTTGGTTACAAAGTTTCTTTTTTAATGAGAAAGAATGTTTTCTACTTTTTTGTGTCATTATTATCGTGAGAATGTGTCCACTGCTTTCACTGTTGTAAAATCACCAAGGGCAGATAAAGTCAATGCTGGAAACTAAAACCACCGTCTGAAACTCGTACAGCGCAGGTCAGTGCCAGAACGCTCGCGGTTCATACAGTATACAGAGCTGAAACACAAAGGGCGCCGCTGAAGTGCAATGGACAGACACGTTGTGCTCACTGGTGTGCCGTCAGTGATTGTTGAATCTGTATTGTGCTTCTATCTGGACTGCCATCTCCCCATTTCAACAGAAAACACGAGTCTCTAAATACAGAGAAGCTGAATGTATGCAAGGAATGAGACACGTTTAAAGAAATCGTTTGACGTTTTGGGAAATATTCACAGTTCTTTTTTTGCCAAGAGTTGGGTGAGGAGATTGATACCACTCTCATGTCTGTCCTAAATATGACTAAGGAGATTGTTAGCCTATCTTAGCACCCTAGAACAGCAATGACATGTTGTTTTACATGGAAGGATGCACCGATCAAACTTTCTGTCCCACAGAAAGAGTTTCCAATAGACAAAATCTAGATATTTGATATCTTTGTTTGGTACCGATCCCTGCAAAAGTCACACACATAATGATACGTTTTGAATTAAAATGAGAATAATAATGTGAAAATTAGCATTCCGTCTAATATTGCAAATCTTATCACAATTGCAATATCAGTCAAAATAATCACAATTAGATATTTTTTCAAAATAGTTCAGCTTTAGCTGCAAATAGAAAGAGAGGGACAGAAAGATGAACCTATCTCTCTGCAGGTTAAGTCACTGGAAACCACGACATGTTGTTTTTACATCTTGATAAGTGTGAGCTTTAGCCTGTTTCTTCCCTGCTGCCAGTCTCGGGCTAAGCTCAGCTAAGCAACTCCAGGCTGTAGCTCCACAGTTAGTTAACACGCATGAGAATAGGGGTGCCATGCCAATATTACAAAAACACATCAGTCAGAACAATGTCTTGTTGAACTGAAAAGCCCATTTATGTGACAGCTTGTTCTCCCAAAGACAAAACCCCATTGCTCCTAACTTATGAACACACTTGGTAAGGTCACTAACGTTCTTATTTCACTCAAACCATGATCTTTTCCTGAACGTAAGCATTTTTGGTGCCTAATCCTAACCAAACTGCGACAAAGGTCACCTCATGTTTGCCATCAAAATACACTAAGATATTTGGGTTTATTTTTGGAACAACAGACCTTCGGAGCCGTCCATGAGAAGAGTATCAATCTTCTCATCTAACCTCTCACCAAAAAAAGCAACTATTCCCAAAATGCCAAAACTATTCCTTTAAAGTGATGCTCATATCTACTTATTCATCCGCTGTCGTATTGCAGTGTCTCCTCTAACGCATTTGTTGTCCTCTCCTCTCTCTCACCTCTCCCAGAGCTCTTGTAAAGAAGATATCTTAATGAACTATACTAAAAAGAAAACGTCAATCTTTCTAACTGCTCTCGAGCTAGAACAGTGACAATATATCACATTTAAAGCTTATAATATCACATATGTTTGTATGACATTCATGTTGTTTAACTTGAGACGCGAGTGGTTTTAATGTAGTGGTTTGGTTTGTAAATAATATAGCTATTTGGGCCCACAGTATGCATCACACTTACATTTGATGTAAGAGCACTTTTTATCCCCACTGCTATGTAATACCACGTGTGGCGGTCATACATGTAAGTGTGTGAAAGACTGACCGAGTGTGTGTATTTGTATGTCTATGTGTGTATTTGTAGAAGACTGTGAGGAGAATGTAAGCATCTTAACTTTGTGCGAGCGAGTGTGCAACTGGGGTCTGCGGGTTGTTTCTGTTCTACCGATTATAAATAACATTTTTACTGTAGATATGAGTGCATTTTTCCAGTCTTCGGATTTGTTTTACATTTTTTCTAGGACTCGTTTTTTTTCCTTTTCTGCACTGTAACACATGACGAAACACATGTATGGTCCCCTCATATCTGTAGATACAAACCATGAAGCAATCAGTAGCCATCTCTCATTGTGCTTGTAGTGTTTTAGTGAACTGCATGCAAGAAGTGACTACTGTCCGCTCATATGGTCATATAATTTTAAAGCCAAAAGAATAAAGGACATATTTTTTGTAAATGCTTGTTTATTTTCTCCATTTCCTTTTTATTTCCCAGCCTTTTCTTTCTCTTGTTCGTGGATTCTTTGCTTTGTGTATCTGACGCTGAAGTGTGATTGCTGCACATGACGGGGAACTTTGGTTGAACAGGATCATCCATGTGGTTCAAGTACATGTTACACTTAAACTATGTATCGATTTGCAAAATGTGACAAGTGACATTTTTTTTGTTATAACCAAAGATGTGGCAACAAAACACGAAATCTAGATTTTCCAAAATAAAACCTATTTTGGGAAGCATATTCTGCATGCAGGATGGATTCATTGTGACGTGAGAGAGCGCTCATGTTGCTGGAGACGTGATGGACGAGGTGAGACGCTCAGAATATAGCGGACTCAATATCTGAGAGTCTGATGGGTAAACTTTTATAACATTTTTTGGAAGTTGGAACACAAAGGGAAGAAAAAGGGTTCCATGTTTTGACTGACCAACAGTATGATCAGTGCAATTTAATCACGTTTTCTCTCAGATTACAAATTCATTTTGTAATTAAATCACATGACTCTCCAGCACTGCTGTATCTTATTAGACAATATGTGAAATTTTGTCATATATTGAGTTGTGGCCAAAAACATTTTTCATGAGGTCACAGTGACCTTCGAACACCAAAATCTAATCTGTTCAGTGGATGTTTGTGCCAAATTTGCAATTTCCTGCGATATCACATTCACAAGAATGGAACAGGCGGGAGCTCACAGTGACAGGTCACAAGAATGGGATGATCTGAAAACATAATGCATCAGGCCATGGCTGTTGCCGGAGTGGAACCATAAAAAAGTTTTGTTTTTTTATAAAACTGTGAAGCACAGAGGTCCTTGCACAGTGTACAGTCATGAATGTGCACAAAAAAAATAAGCTGATCGGTCCAGTAGTCTGCCAGATTAGCTGCAAACTATTGCATGATCACCTTCATCTGTTAAAATAACAAATTTGTTTGATAAAAAATGTATGTTATCAGGAGCCAGAGCTTTCAGCCACATCTCCTGGCCTTCATCACCCTATATATGACGTCCACTGTATTATCATGTGACTGAAGTTGCAGACTGAACTGTCTGCATGACAGCTGAGAAGTCTTCACTCCCTGATGAAGGTCACAAGATGTGGCTGAAGGCTTTGGGGAAGAAAAAGAGCAAGTGGACCTTGAGTTAAAACATTTTTTTCATGATAAAATCTTTAGTTGGATCTGAGCGTTTCGAGCGAAAAGGATTTTAGAGAATGAATGAATTGCAATATGATGTTTAAGTAAGTATTTGCTGTAATTGGAGCCGTTCAAATGTAATTTTTAGCGTTTACTTAAAACAGCACATCACAGTCACAGGGTGTGTATTCTCGGTTCTCCTCATTTATGCAGGATCAAGTCTCGTCGACGGTAAGAGCCAGACATGCACTTACAGGGAGGAGAAGGTGGTGTAGGGATAAACAGGAGGTGGGGGGAGACGTAGGTGAAAAGCTGAGACTACCCCCACCCGCCCAGCACAGCAGCCCCCTCCTAACTAACGCGTTGCTGCTTCTCCCTTCCTGTTGCCTGGCAACCTAACATTACAGCTCCCCTGCCTGTGATTGATCAGCAGCGTCTCTGAGCTTGCTTACCCACAATACCTTGCTGGCTTAAAGCAAGCAGGCATTCCCGGCTCCTCCAACCCCCCGAACACTGGACCTACACACACCTTACTGGTTTGATTACATAAGTAAAGGGAGAGGTCAGGTGATGACCTTGTGTTCCTAATGAAATCCAGTGTACAGCATCTGTACTGTACACGTGTGCATCACTCTCAGAGGATCATAAAGCACCTCTGAACAGTACGTTTGGTCTCCATTGTGTCCACCACCTGTTGGTTGTGGTTGAAAAAATATTTCTATACATGAAAAGACTCTAATGAGGTGGAAACACAGAGCTTCTTGTTGCCCCTGTCTGATCCCTGCCTCACCTAAGGGCTCAGCAGTGCTCTCTAGAGGCCACACGGTGCAACAACCTTCAAACTGGAGGCACTGGTGGAGCACATGAATGAAAATGGGACACCAGCGTGGTGACACAGCAGTTAGACAGATCATCCTCTGACTGGGAAGGTGTGCGTCAAAATCCCCAGAAGCCTGACTCCTACGCTCATTTATTTAACTTCTATTTGAGACAAAAACAATCTAAAGATGTCAGCGGTGGCAGAGGACCGATGTTCCAGCAAAACCAATGTCACAGATTGTCCTGAGACAGAAAAACATGTAATCAACAGATTTACTGACGTCAGAAAAATAGATTTAACCCCTTCATGTTGGACCATGCCCGTGGAAGGAAAGGTAGAGTCAGATGTTAAGCAAAAGCTGCCATCTGCTGGTAGAAAATCAGAATACTCTGAGACGTTCAAACACTATGGAGGTGTAATTTGTCTGTCTTTTTAAGTCAATTCAGTGACATTTTGGAGGTTAAACACCATCAAAAATAAACTATTTGCTTTATCTTTAAAAAGTTAGTTGTAAAGTTTAAAAGTGAGGTAATTTTGTAATAATTCAAAACACATTTTCAAGTCAAATAAACTTGAAAACATGGTCAATAAATTAAGTGAACCAACAAATCTTGAGTTACATTTTTTTTTTTTGCTGAATATAATATTATTTTTTAAAATACATAATAATAAACAACTAAGACAATAATAGAGCTAATAATTATAGAAAGAACTATTTATTTTCACTTAAAAAGGTTTGTCCAGGCTGCTTCAAAATTTTAGTTTAAAATATAGTGTTGATTTGTGATCTGTTTGCTTTTTTGTTTTCAAACGATAAAAAAAATAAGGGTATTAACTCTCACACAGTGCATGCTGGGAAATCTGCTACTATGCTGAACATGTTTCTTTAGAAATGTAATTTAATAAGTTGTTGAACTCTGTACATTACGTTCAATCAACTTATCATTTCAAGTCAAGTTAGAAGTGCTTATAAGGGTTTTAAAAATAAATACTAGAAATGTTATGTCTTATTAATTTAAATAAATATTTACATTAAGTTAAAGAAAAATAAGATGATTCCACTAAATTTCTGTTTGATTTTTTTTTTTTTTTTTACAGTGAAGTGTAAAAACTTTATACATATGTAACCATCAACACAATTAATTAACCTGTAAACTGAGACGGATGTCAAAAGTTTTTTTTTTTTATTTCACACACTCATGGAAATGTACAGTTGTTTTAAAAAGAACATGAACCATATTGTGTTTGGCCCCCAGTTTTGGCAGTATTGAGTGACAAAGTTAATTACTCTGACACAAGCCTTAACCTATCTGAAAACACTGTTCACATGACTGTAATATGAGAAATAACAGACAGACTAAAGTTTCTTTAATAATACTAAATGCTTTGGCACATTACTGGTGCAGAAACTGTTAATTCAAACTGAAGTAAAAGGTAGGTCATAATTTTGCATTATGTGCTTTAATTTTTAACGTAGCAGCATTTAGACAGTGTCACTTGCATGTTAACTGTGAAAGGATTGAAATATGAAACTGGGTAACATTTGCTAACTAGCACCTAACACAAAGTACAGCTGAGGTTGATGGGAATGTCATTAGTTTTGCAGGTATTTGGTCATAAAACAAAAAGAGACACACAAACTATTTTGACATAACATGGTAGGATGAACACAGGTGACACCAATAATAGTAAACAAGGTCAGACAGGGTCATGTTGGCTTACTGGAAAGAAACAGGACCTTAATTAGCATCATTAGTAACACCTGTGTTAATATGAATAATGATCAGACAAAGTCAAATTTGACCTGATGATGGTGCTAGCCTATATGACAAGTTTTGCTCTCCTGAAAGGAAACATCTGGACGAGCAAGTGTACACTGGGTTTATCAGAGCTTCTTAGCTGAAAATAGCCTACTGCGTGAAGAATTAAGCTATGAGCAATGAGTGTGAACCAAAATAGTATAGAACAGTACTGTGTGTACAATTTATTTAATGAGGCACAAAAGACAAAAGTGCTAATTAACATTTTTCACTACAGTTGATGTGTGGAGCGGCCATCTTGGATTCTGAGGTCGGGGTCGCTTAGGTTCCTCCAACTTTCCGACTTGGAAATCCCACTTCAGGGAGCGTTCTTGTTGAAATTTCCAACGGCAAGCTTGGAAATTCCGACTTCTCAGTTCAAACTGTACGCACCATATATCAGTAGCTAATCATTTATGTTGATCGGCTAGTTCCTCAGCCAGTGTTTTGCTCACATTAGTCATCACCTGCTTTGTTGTGTTTTTTTAATCGGATGCTGTGCTAACATGAGCTTAATCCACTTAAAATGTCACTATGTCTTTTAACCATCTTCAATTTTTTAAAATTTTCAACATCAATAAGCCTAGCATATAAGAAACAGGAAAGGGGAAAGTTGACCGAGGTACCGAGCTTGCTCAACTGTCATTTGAGCATGTCGCGATCTATTTTGAATATAAAAATACTTATTATAACTGCTTTAATGCATGTCCAAAGTTATTAAAATTCAAACTGTAGGGAACATGAATGTCTGTACAAAATTCCATGGCATATCATCCAGTAGAGGTTCATACTGAGCAAAGATGAAGCCACGCTGCTAGCAAGGAACAAAAAAAAAAAGACCTCGAGTATGAATTAAAACAGATTTATGAGTTTTCATCATTTTACAGTTTGTGTTAAGCCTTGAAACATCTTACGTAAACTGAACACATGCTTTACAGACAGGCATTTACGAACGATCAGCAGCAACGATGAGACACCAGCACAATGGATAGAAAATAGTGAAACAATACAAGCACCTCGAAACCTTGATTTGTCATAGATGCCGGTCACAACCACTAAACATGCTGTCATGATCAAAGACTTTAGAACAGGTCATAAATTATACATAGAGAAACACTGTTTTATTGAGCTTCATCATTAGTTTTATAGTCTTTTTTATCTAAACCAACAATCTTAGAAAGGTTTAGAGCTAAAATTAGATCTCCTCTTTGAGCTTTCTGTGTCAAAACCTGTGTGACTCATTCTCTCCATGGAAGTGCACTTATCAAGAATAAATCTGATCGCTGAAGGTCACAATTCTTGAATAAAGATTTCCAGATATTAATTTCTCTGAATCATCAGGTACTGTCTGTTGAGCATGGCATGTTTGTTGTTTGATCTCCCTGCATTTGCAGTCCTGGTGTCGGCTCCCTTATTTCCTCCTCCGTCTGCTCCACAGACCCGCCGCCGGAGCCTCAGTCTGTGAGTCATGACGGTCTGGATTGTTCTGGAGGTCTGTGGAGAGCTGCACTTCGTCGGCTGCACCAGCAGGGGCAGCGTCCCTCACGGGTGTCTACATGTGAGCAAGTTTGGAGAGTCAGGGGCTGTGTGGGGTCGGGGAAATGGCAGGGAAGGATCTGCTGCTCAGTTTGGCAGTGGAGTTCTGTGTTTATTTCAGACTCTAGTGCGGTCTCTACTGTGGGGAGTGTGGGGGTGACAGAGACATTTTCACTGAGGAAAGCAGGAGTGTCACTCACAGAGCTGTCTATCTGATAGTGCTGCATGGAGGGAGTGTTGTGGAACGGGTTACTGAGGCTCATAAGTGTGTTATTATGTGAGTAACTCAGCACTGAGGGGAGTGGAACTGAATAGGGCGGAGGACCCGTTCCGTGCAAAGAGCAATCCCAGTTTTCCTCCTCTTCCTCTTCTTCCTCCTCCTCCTCATCATCGTCCTCCTCATCCTCCTCATCCTCCTCTCCGTCCTCGGGGTTGATTGTCTCTAAGCTGTGTGTGCTGCAGTCCGACAGCCCGCTGCAAACACTGCTGCCGTCCTCGTCTTCCTCATACGCTTCATCATCCTCATCCTCTTCGTCCTCCTCCTCCTCCTCCTCCTCTTCGTCTTCTTCCTCTTCCTCCTCTTCATCTAGATGCGAGTCCGTGTCGCCTGCGTTCTGGAGGTGCATGATGGGAATGTGCGGCGCGCCGCTCATCAGTGGAAACTGCAGGTTCGGCTGCTGCTGCTGCTGCTGGACCAAGGAGGAGGAGTCGCCATGGTAACCGTTGCCATTGGTTACAAGCTGCTGCTCCAGCTGCTGCTGCTGATGATGCTGCTGCTGCTGCTCCTCTCGGCTCTTCTCCAGCTCCAGCTTCATGATGGTGTGCAGGAAGTGGGTGCGCACCCGGACCGGGTTGAACTCCAGGCGTCCCGTCGTGTTACTGCAGCCCTCTTTGGTGCAGCCACAAGGGAAGGACATGCGGTCCACCTGAGGACAAACGATAAATAAATTAAATCCACTAGTGTCGGACAGAAGTAACAGAAAAGGTAAATTGTGCTGCCATCATAGCTGGACATGCTTGAAGAGAAGAATCCAAATGTAGGTGTTACATAATTAAACATCTTCATGCAGTAGAACTTCATGAACTAAAGAACCCTGAAAATCTTCACACAAACCTCACTGGTTTCCATGGTTTAAACTCAAGGAGAGAGTTACATTTTCTTATATGCTTAAAAAAATAATTATCATCACTTGGTTTTTAAAAGTCCTCCCAAAACTTGAGGATAAATTCAATAATGCATAAAGCTGAACAAATCACACTGATGTATATTCAAGTGTTAATTTTTCACATAAGATTGGTTTTAATTAGTTATTTGATGCTATAAAAAGTAGTTTCATGTCATGATTGACAGCTGACTGCAAATATTTAGGTTACTTTGCTTTCATATTTGTGCAGTGGAATGAAGTGGAGACTCACTTTGTGCAGCTTTATATAGAGTCTATGGTCAAACCTCAGCGCTACTTTAGATTAGGTCTAAAGTAAATCCAAGTTTATTGATGTACATGGAAGAGAAATCGAATTTAAATAAATAGATAATAACTAATTCAAGTACAGAAGAGGGGGGCGAACCATTAACTGCTCTGTTTTTTCTATGTTCCTGAACAAAACATTGCATTGTTTGCGAGCTAGTTAAAATGTTAACTAAACATTATATTGTTTGCTGGCTGGATAAAATGTTTGCTAGGTCAATTAAAAGTTAGTTTTCCTAATTCGCCAGCTCATGATGGCTCGGCAGAGAAGCTCTAATTTCTCCTTCTATAAGAAAAACATTTTAAATTGGAGTTTAAAGCTTTGGTGCAACAGAATTAAATTTAACCAAGGTTTAGAGTAAAAACTAAACTGAGCGAATCCCTTAGGAAATGCTCAGATCACATATGGGACTAACAGCGGCCCTACCTGCTTGACTGCCTGTTTCTTCGAGAATTTAAGTAATATTTCAAACTACTTTAAGTATTCTCCCACACAAACAAGGCATCAATCAGATAACCAGCCTGGACGTTGTCTGTCACTACTAAAAATTCACACCTCCTGGAGAAAGTGTCACTTAAAGTAAAAAATAAGTACTTCTTTGGATAATGAAGATTCAGCTTTAAAGAAGTTCTACTGCACAAACAGACATGAACAACACTTTAGTATTATAGATGGGCCTCACCACAGTTCCATTTACCTGGCACTTAATGCCGGCCAGGCTGCAAGCACAGGTCTCCGGGTCGCATATCCCCCTGCAGCGGCACCCACACTCCTCCCGGGACATGCGGAGGGTACGCAGCTCGTGCTTCTCCTCCACATCGATGCGTCGGACCCCCGAGGAACGGAGGAGGGCGCGGCGCCGCCTGGTAGTCAGAGGCTGGAGGAAGAAGTAGTCGTCCACCTCCGTGTTGTCCACATCCAGGTCGTCTTCGGAGATGTCATCGAGCGTCAGGGTGTCCGCCTCCATGGATGACACTGTGCCGTTCTTAGTCAGCTGGAGGACAGAAAAAGCAAGTTAAATTACCACATAACACACGCCTACACAAACTCTTAGACCCTCAGGATAATTAGATGTGAGAAACTCCGAAGACTGGCTACAAAACAGGATGTCCTGACTTACTTAAAAACATATGAGTAATGACTATTTTAAAGGGTCAGTGTGTAGGAGAAACTACAGTGACCACGAAACTCGCAAAAAATGCAAAAGCTGTATCTAGAGCCAGCGTTTTCTTTGTCTGTTCTGGGCTTCTGTAGAAAAATGGTGGTTCAAAATCGCGACCTCCATGGAGGAGAACCTGCGCCTTGTGTATGCTCTTAGAAATAAAGGTGCTAACGAGATAACTTTTTTGGTTCCTGACACCACCATATAAAAAGGTTCAACTTGAAACACTTTCACAGAGTTCTACCTAGAACCCTCTCTTGGCCCTTTTCCACCCAAGTAGTAGCTCTGGTTCTTGAACTGGCTCCGTTCAAGATTTTTGTAAGCCTGTGTTTCCACCAGTTTTGAACGGAACCCACCAGGATCCTTTTATATTATGATCAAACACCTGTTCTTCAATCCTTGAGGAAGTCTTTCTTCCAAAAAGGGTTCTTCAGAAGCAAATAGTTCTGGGTAAAACCTCAGTGCTTCAGTGAGAACACTTTTGGAACCCTTATTTCAAAGAGTGTCGATATAAAAGTGTCATTCTAATGAAAAAACAATGATAATTAATTTACGGTGATTATAAACTAATGAAAATGTGAATATTATATGTAATTTCTGTCATATTCTGCCAATAAATCCCCTTAATCTTACACACTGGACCTTTAAGGAAGAAAAGTCACATTTAAGAAAAATTTTGACTCTCATGATCTAAAACTTCCACTACCCTGCAGGTAACTGAGGCGATGCTGAGTCGTGACACTGACTTTGAGTTTGATGGCGTTGAGTTTCTCCTCTTTCAGATGATCCCTCAGCATGTTCCAGTGGCTCCGTTTCTGCTCCATGGCGAACTCCCTGAGGGTGAAGCGCTTCACCCCGCTGTGACGCGGCGACATCCCCAGGGTGCTGCCGCCCTGTGTGGGCACGCTGGTGAAGCCCTGCCGCCGGTTGAAGTAGTAGACGGTCACGCTCTCGAAGTGCACGTTGCGGCCTCGCAGTCGCTTCGACTTCTGCTGGAGAGTGGCTGAGAGAGAGAGAGAGACAGAGAGACAGGTGGGGAAAATACTGAGTGAAACAAGTGTGCTTAGAAATGTAGCTGAATGCTCATTAAAGCAAGAGTATAACATTTAATGGTGGTAACACTTTATTTGAAGGGGTGTACATAAGACTGACATAACATGAAGCCTCTCATGAACATGCAGAAGTCTTATGAATGTTTATGACTGTTGACGTTAAATGTCATTCAGGCAGTTATGACAACTTGACGTTACCCAAGACAACATAAACACGTTATAGCAGGCCTAATTGTCAAACTGTAGAAACTACATAGAAACTAAGATGTCATTAAGTTTTATTACACTTTAAATGACATCTTTATGACAAGTGGTACCACTTTAGTTGAGATCAAGCCAGGAAATTACTTATGACACAATTTTAACAGTCTCATCTTTCCTCGGGTTTGATAATTAGGCCTTCTATGGCAGGTTTATGAGAGGTTATGCTGTCTTGGTTAATGTCAAGTTGTCAGTACAATAACATTAACAGGCTATGCTGTCCAGTTACATTTGTCATAACAAAAACATTTCAAACAATGTCCTCTTTGCATTAAAAATAACACAATTGAGCAAATGACACTAACATCATAAACGTTCCTTTAGATAATTCATGCTCATGACAGGTGTCGTTTCATGGTTATGATGGTGTCATGCCAGTCTTGTGCTCACCCCTTCAAATAAAATAAAAAATAAAGTAAAATTACAGAATAATGGTAAATGTAACAGTTGCACAAATTAAAGTTAACCAACTGACAAAGCAGTAAGATGTGTAGCATCTATTTTAAGTCTGTTAATATTAGCTAACATTAGCCACTATAAGCTGCTGGTCATACCAAACCAAGTGAAGCTGGAGTCAGATACGTGGTGTATATCAGTGGTGACAGTAATCACAGCAGTTTTGGTTCTATAAAATGAGTAAAAGTGACCTCAAGTCTTTCCTCTGCTTTGTACCCAAACAGACTGAGTCTGCAGCTGGTGACGGAACTGGAGCGGTGTGTGTAATGTGATCTTACAGTCCAGCAGTCCAGAGGGGACGGGATGGTTGAGACTGTCGCTGCTGTTGCCGCTGTCGCCGCAGGAAACCTCGTCATCATCGGAGCCCTGCAGGGACAGGTAAGGGGAACGGGCCCTCCTCAAGCTTCCTCTTCAGGATCCCGCTCATCATGTGGCTCCTCCCACTTCTCACACCTGCACAAAGGACGAGGAGAAGTTTACTGACCACAAATATATATAAGCTTGAATAATGATAATAGGATAATTATAATGAATATAGTACATCCTCCCCTCTTTTTCCTGGAACGTTTCAGGGTTTGGTTGAGTCGCTTCATGAAATAATTAGCACTCTGCAATCATCATAATACAGACAGTTCAAAAGAAAACGTGACTCACTTTCACTTTTCCCAAAACACACAGGTGATTTACTCTGTTTTTTAATCTACCAGCGTCAGTGGTCAAAGAAAAAACCTTTGTGTTGCAACACAGGATCTCCAAAAATTGCGTGTGTTGTGGTTTTTAGATTGTTCCAAAATACTTTTGTTTAGTTCGAAAATAGTAATTTTCTCCATCTGTAAAAAAATGCGTGGAAATAAAATCTACCCTGTCATCCTCAATTCTGTTGCAATGTTGACCAGACTGATGAGGGAATTACCTGTTTTCCCCATGGTACCAGCCAGTGTAATATAAATATAAATATGTATTTACTACACTTGCTGAGAACTAGATACAATCCTTTGTATTTAACTTAAAGAACATTTAGAAAAGAACTGAATTATTTGATTTCTATTTTTGGAAAACTGTATGTGTACAGAATGTCAAAAATATCAAATTAAGTTTAGCGAAGAGCTCAAAAATCGGGGCACCACACTGCTAAGTGTTGCTGTAAGCGACGTTGCCAAAGTTTGTGATGCTTCAAAAGTAGAGAGTGACTCATGTCAAATGAGGTGTTGTGCTCATTAAGATTTTGATTAACTGATATGTTGTTCTCCTGGTTGCGTTTGTGGAAAATTGAAACTACAGTCACACCTCTGATAAGAGATGATTAACACACGGGGTAGGTCTCTACTTCAAAAGCAGCTGCCGATTAGTCGGGTGTCTTTAGCCATCCTTCTGCACTTTGTTGAGCCTTAAATTTAGATGGTTTACATCAGTCAAAGTACCGATACAACACTGTAAAAATACTCATGTTAATGATGTTTTGATGAACCTACAGTCCAACCCTCAAAATTATTTCAAAAAATATGTTAAAATTATTCAGTTAATTTTAAGGAAAAACTGCAAATCTTCCCATTTCTGAAGTTGGAACCATGAAATATTTTACATCAACTAATTGTTTCAGCCATACTTGTATAAAATAAGTTAAAAATCTTAAAGTTTTAGTTCAGATCTTTTGATGTGAGGTACTTATCCTCATACAACTATCCTTTAAAAGTCACACAATAAAACCAAACAAACCAACCAATTGAAGACAGTGGCAACCCAACAGCTCCTGTGTTCTGCAAGGTGAAATTACTGATTTTGCCCGTGGAGTCTGGTTGGTTTGGAGACTGATATTTGGCTTATATGACGGCAGTTTCTCATCAGCAAAGGCTGTCTGACTGCAATGTAATGCAGTGAAAATCAAGCATACACTTAAACTGCTATTTAATGTTTTAGCTGGACCTTTCTAAGTGGCTAAAATAGCTTTTGTTGCTAACTGTCCACAGCAGTTCATTCATCGCTTAGCTTTTGTGCTGGTGCTCCTTTCTGCTTTTCCAAACTGGGATTGTGCTGACCAGCATCTGTTGCAGCTAATACACTAACTATTGATGCAGCCCTACTTCAAATAATCTGAACTATCCCTTCAACCTGTAAAGTAACTTGTAACTAAAGCTGTCAGATAAATGTAGTGAAGTAGAAGATGTAGCGGAGTAGAAGAAGAAAGTGACACAAAAAGAAAATACTCAAGTAAAGTAAAAGTACCTAAAATTTGTACTTTATTACAGAGTAAATATTTTGTAGAAACTATTGAGCTGACTGCCTGGACTGGTGGAGGATTACATCATATGCAGCAGCAGAGCTGAATGCTGGCCCAAGCTTTTCCTCACTCACAGGCTTTGTCTCCTTTCTCTTACTACCTACTGCAAATATTCCTCAGTGCCATGTCCTCTCCTGCCTTATCTTCATTTTTATTCTGTATTTTTTTCATTTCTTACCCTCCTTTTTATTGTTTCTTTTGTCTCTTTACTCTCCTCTATCTCCAGCCTCCCTGGCACTGCTTTTCTGTAAGAAAAAAAAAACCTGTAAAACCATAAAGATATGTAGTACAAGAGACATTAAACACATCATACTACGTAACATCTCTCTATGTATGTGATGTCACAGAAGGTGTTGCAGTTTTTCTTGCATCCAGGAGGGTTTCCTGCCTGCCCATGCCTCTTTAACCTGAACGTCCCTGGTCGAGCTCTTTTAACCGGTGCCATTTAGAGCACCAAACCTGCACACACACACACACACACATGTAGCAGCCTGCTCACGTGTCTGCATGCATGCGCAGCCTCCCTTCCCTTTGCATGGTGTCCACCTCCCCAGCACTAACAGGGGAATTCTTATTGACAAATGTAAATCAGCATCATCCAGTGACGTGATTGTGCCGGATGGCGCTGCTGCATGCACAAAGGCTCTCTGTGAGTGTTTGACCGTCACTGACCTGTTTCCTTGGCTCGCCTTTGGTTTCCAGGAAGTCCTCGACTCTCTCCTCTGCATCAGCAGCAGCCAAACATCCCCATGTGTCGTGATGATGCAGTGAGAGCTGCCATGATGCCTGCTTTCTCTCCCTCCTCTCTTCTCCTCCTCTCTGTTTCCAGCAGCCTCTGGCACTATTGTGCAGCACTGAACACCTCAGCCTCTGTCACTATCTTATGCGTCCTCCCTCTGCACCCTCATCCTCTGCTCATACTGTCAACTCTCTCACTGTCTGATTCTCTCCTGCTCTGCTCTGCACCCCCCCCTTCCCTTCCCTTCCTCTCCTCTCCTCTCTCTCTGCTCACAAAGACTTGTTAGCTCGATGCTGCTGCCGGCTGGAGCGCTGGAGCTTGACTGAGGTGAAGCAAGCCCTCCGAGATCACAGAGAAAAAAGGGGGGGTAGTAGATGGTGGTGGAAGTGATGGGGTGGGGGTGGAAAGTGTAGATTCTGCTATGTGAAATACCTCTTTTACACAGTCTTTAGGAGAATTCTTAAGCAGTATTTCACACAATTTTCCTACAATTACAACACAAAGACAAATAAGTGAAAACAGTGAGTTTCTCCACCTTTTCACAGTCAGTTGTTTTCCACTCCCTAAAATATTTTATTTTATTGCATGTTACTTTGCAGGGCATTCATAGTTCAAATGCATTGTGGTTTTTGCTTTGACGTTCCTTCTTTTTGTTTTCATGAAGCTTATTTGAAATTTAAATTGATAGATAAATAGATCAGAGGAAACACAGACAATGACTGGAAAATCAATCATTTCCACTGTGCTTTTATACAGAAAAACATTGCATTTTCATATATATGTTATATAATTGTAATGGTCACTGACATGCATCTAAAGGGAGGAATGACACTGCAGAAACAGGTATCTATTGCTGACCACTGTAACTAATGGACCAGGTAAACTGATTTAAAAAATGGCCTGTAAATAGAAATAGAAAGGCTATTCCTTCATTTTATGCAACTTTAGGCTAATAATTACTATAAAAAGAATTCATTGCCATCAAAGCTACATAATACCTAAAAATGCATGTACTTGCACTGTTTACCAACAAAATGTTGTGTCTATAATATGTAATACATAAGTAGAATAAAACATTACAATTGAAATCAATATAATAAATGTATTTAAATTTGATGCACGTTAAACATATCGTTTAAAGGACAGTGTGAGGGATTTAGTGGCTTCTAGTGGTGAGCTCACAGATGGCAAACACCTTGCTGTATCTAGAGCCAGTGTTTGGTTTGTCCACTCTGGGCTACTGTTGGAAAAAGTGTCATTTTTCCTCCCAAAGCTAGATGAGCTGGTGCTCCCTAAAAACTTGGTATTTAACAAGCAAGTCTTGATGTAGATGATAAACCCTGAGACTGTTGGTCAGTCTACTGCTCTTTAATGCAAAAGTGTGTGTTGTTCCCTAAGATAAAACAATACAATGTAACTATTAATAATAGCTAATAGCTAACACTGGTCACAGTGGGCTAATATAACTTAGAAGTTCACTAGAAACTTATATAATCATTAAGAAAACTGTGTGCATTATTGGTAACACTATCTGCATAAATTACATACAGTAATAAATGGTCAGATGTATAAATATGACAAGACTGTTAGGATCACACTTGCCAACCTTGAGACCTCGGAAATATGGAACGATTTGGAAACCAAAGCAGGGGTCTGGGGGTTGTCCCCATTCTGGTGACTTTAAATATGTAAAAAACTTAAAGTTGCTGCCCCCCCTTAATATAACATTAATTATAAAATAATAAAGAAATTAGTATTTACAGGTTTTCTAATGGGATATTAATTAAACTGCTCTCAGAAAAACGTGACTCTTTCCTTCAAAACTAAAAAACTTCAAATAAAAAAGTGTGAAAAAACTAATAAATCAGGAGAAATATGAGATTTGGGAAGAAACCGGAAGAGGGCAAAGAAAAACGGGATTCTCCCGGGAAAACAGAGGGTGGGCAAGTAGGAGCCATTCCTAAAATGACGCATTCCTACTGCTGTTCATATACGCAGTGATTAAAGAATTGTTGCAGTGATAAGGTGCTGGTAAGTAAATATCACAACTTAGATTTTTCACATTTTCACATTTTTTTCACATTTTCAAGTTCAAGATATGCACAAGCACACAGATAATATTTGGTATTTGGAAAGAATATAACTGTTCATTCACTTTACTTATGATTTAAATTGTTAACCCTCCAGGGACAGAGAGGCCGAGTGGACTGATATTAATCTTTACAACAGAGGAGATGAAGCTGGATGTGACAGTGAAGGACTTTGCGGTGGACACAGCTCCCAGGATGCCGTTCAGACAGGTGAGTTAAACAAGTCACTCACTGATAATTGTAACGCGCGCGCTCTCTCTCTCCTGTACAGAGTCAACGTTGCTAGGCAACGAAGCGTTGTGCACGAGTGTGTGTCTGCTGCACGTTGTGCAAAAAACTGTGAAGCACTGTTTGCTTCAGTGTGTGTCTTTGTGGCAGGGGAGTTTTATATTATTTATACACCTCTGCGTTGTCTGCGTTGGTAGTAATTTATTCTACCGCTAATTCAATGAGAAGTTATTTAATTTCTGAATATTAATACTGCTTGTTGCACTCCTTGCAGCGTCCACAGCTCTTTTTTTATTAGTCATTTCTGAGTTTTGTCCTCTGGTTAATTCTAACGAGGCTACACTGAAGAAGGCCATTGTAAAAGTACACTTGATAATTATTTGTATGCACAGACTACAAAGCCCTGTCTATAGAAAGAAAATGTTATTGTAAATACTAGGGGAGACCGGGGCAGTTGTAACATTTTTTACATTTTCCTTCATAACACACAGACTACTTGAAATACACTTTTGACATAAGAAACACTTACATGTGCATTAATTAAAAATATAGTTGATATACTTTATTTAATTAGGACAAGACTATAATATTAAATTTAAAGCAAGAAGTCAGACTGTTACAGTTGCCCCTTTGGTTGGGGCAGTAGTAACAGCTATTTAGGACAATCATAACACTGAAAAACATATTACTGTATGTTAAATAAAGGCACACCTCAATGTAATCACATTACTGGTGTAGTATCTAATAATGTTACTTAAGATTTTTTTGTACATGGTTCAAATTCTGGTAGATGTCATTGTATGCATTTCAAGCAAAAGTCAATTTTTAGTCCCCTCGGCTTGAAGCTGGATGGATGGTGTGTGAAGTTTCATGTTAACACATGGAGACAAACCAGGCAGACTGACATGCATGCAGATGGAGGTAGCTTATATTAAAACACAATAGGAAGCATGACATGCACACCAGGAGTGAAACAGCTGTGCTGCCACCATCTTTATTATCATTATTAAAACCACAGCCACTTCAGTTGGTTCATGTAGTGCTCACGTGCCACAATGGGTGATTAAATTACACTTTCCAGCCAACAATTTTGAGGCAGCATGAAACGTGCAATTGACTAAAATTAGAAAAAGCTGTTTTTGTTGCTCAAGGATGATGACTCACTGCCTCTATTTACATGTACAACTCAAAGATGCACACGTGACTTTCAGGTGCTTTGTCATGTCTGTGTGAACTGTGTTTCCACCAATTAACACATAATAACACATGTTGTGTGTCCTATAACAATAGGTGGCTGAATTAAAATTTTACCATTAACCTTCGTCACAATTTCAATATTACTTCAAAAATCGATTGAAATGAGCCTTCCAGTTCAATAGCCTAAGTGATATCAGAGGGAGAATTGGCAGTTCTCTTAGTATTTTTTTCCACCATTGCTTACTTATGGCATCTGTTGCATGTCCAAAGAGAAAAACAAAACGTCAAAGGTAACAGCGTAGCTAACCGCCCACTTTATTGCAGTTGATATCTTATAGGCTATCTTTTTACTGAAGAATTTGAAAATGTCAGGCTTTTTAAGGCCAACATGCCCACTGGAGTACAGTTGGGTCGAAAGTATATTAGTCACAAACAGAACTTGGGCTCTGAGCGTGAAAATGACAACTGTGTTGGTCAGAAACGAGCACTGATAGCTGCACTGAGCCACTTTGCAGGTGTATTGTAGGGCCCCTAGTGTTGTTTGACAAAAAAAAAAAAAAACTGTCAAATTTAGTCTTAAAAAAACCCCAAACAATCTGAATTATGTGAGCTATTAAAACCATTTTTAATATTATTTGTTTATTATCACCATTATCAGAAGATTTTAATGTAAATGTGAATGTACAGATACATACCACAGTGTCAGTGGTGTAGAAAAAAAAAAAAAATCATGATTTTTGCCTTTTTCACATCTGACGTTTTGACTTGTCATAGAAAGAGCAGCACAGGTGTAATTAATAAAAATAACTGTTCTATTCAGGTGTCCCAATAAATAATCACAGTATGAGCAGCCAGCATGCACGATACCAGCACTCTGAAACTAAAGCAGTTAAATGGAATCCAGCCGTCATTCATTTTATTATTTACACCTGTGCTTTTCCCTCTGTGACATATAAATATAAACCTTATTGTAACCATGTTGATAAAGAATTATTATATATGTTAGTGGTTTAGAATATTAGTATTAATAGAAACAATGTTTCTTTCAAAAAAATATGTGATTAACCACCCAACCCCCACACACAAGCCCCTAAACATTGTTGCTATAGCAATGCTAGACCCTGAATGTTCCCATTATAGTAGTGCTTGGTTGAAAAAAGATATCAGGAATAAAGCTTCCAAGAGCCTTAGCCTTGAGTTTGTATGTTGCCTACTGTACAGAGAGAGAGAGAGAGAGAGAGAGAGTGTGTGTTAAAATGATTCATCTGTCAGTTAGACGTTTCCTTTTTTCTTCTTCCAATGCAGCACAGAGGGAGTGGGGAACAATATGGAGTCACGAGAAGCATCTGATTTCTGGAATTAGTTTTTACAGCCTCTCAAAACTGAATGAAAAATACAAAACTGTCCTTTTAATTGGTTGATTTATGGTAGATGCCACTTGCAGAAATCATCAGTCATAATCAACCTAATTATTGTGCTGTGATAACATTTCATAGAAGAGGCTAAAATATAATTGTTTGAAATGACTAAATAATCTGTCATGGGGAACGTAATTGTACTGCGTCAAGATCTGCAGCAGCTCTTTATTGTCTTCTGTCTCTACAGTGAGGAGCTTCAATTATTAGTTCAGAGGGGAATTAAATAGTACTGAAGTTTGTGTTCTGTCTAGAGCTGCAACGATTAGTCGATCACAAGTAAATTAGTTGCCAACTATTTTGAAAATTGATCTTGTCAGTCACTTTTTAAGCAAATCTGACAAAACAGCCAACAATGAGCATTTTTCACTTTTTGTTTGACATTTTATACACTCTTAGCAATAAGGGTTCTTCCTGAAGGGCTGCTGAAGAACCCTTTTTTGAAGAAACGGTTCTTAGTTAATTCTCTTTTGAGCTAGCTGGCAAACAATATAACATCTAGCTTGCAAACAATATAATGCTCTTTTATTTTTTGTACCTTGCTAGCAAACAACACTTCTTTTTTCTCCCTACTTTTAGCTAGCTAACAAATGAACAACACAACTTTTGTTAAGGAATACAGAACAGCCGGAACAGTTTTCACCTCTCTTTTAGACTTACTAGGTCCCGACAGCACTCAAATTTATTTATTTTAATTTATTTATTCTATTTTGGATAAGCAAGCATCTCTCTATTGATTAAATGGTTAATTTCCATTTATTAAATAAACTTGGCTTTACTAAACAGAGATTATTTTTGAATTGTGCAACAGAACTCTGCTTTTAAATCTGGATTAACTAATTTTAGACCTACTTCTATTAAACTCTGATTAAAACTAATCATATATTAAATAAATCCTTGTTGATGCCACCCAGTCTAAGATTGTAGACGAAACGATTAATTGTGAAAATGATCTGCAGAATCGATAATGAAAACAGAAGAAGGAAGACAGATGCGGTTGTAGTTCTGTCAGGATGCTGTTTGGATGAATATGGAGTAAAATATCCTTGATCTTAAGGGCAAAAAGGCACATAACAGCATAAAATAATTTATTTATTTATGTCTACACAGTATGACATTATAGATGTTTTAGAGGTTGATACTGTTAAGAATAGAAAATTTAAGGAGTGAAATAAAAAGTTACTGCATTTTTTTTTTTAA
The DNA here is from genome assembly GCA_034769285.1 of Lutjanus argentimaculatus. Classification (NCBI taxonomy): domain Eukaryota; kingdom Metazoa; phylum Chordata; class Actinopteri; order Lutjaniformes; family Lutjanidae; genus Lutjanus; species Lutjanus argentimaculatus. Next base: position 3,845,158 of record JAWZSL010000020.1, on the reverse strand, counting down.
AGAAAATAAACCAAAAACAGTATTATTTAAACTGAATAATCAGTTTTTTATTATATAGTTTATTGTTATTGTCAATAACTAATACCTGACCTCCTCTTGCTGTTGGAGAAGGACGTTTTTTGGTTTTGTTCCGTGCTCTGAATCGCCCTGTTTCCTCCTGGCAAAGATGGAGTGGCAATGTGCTGGAGAGACGGAGTGATCCTTCCAATCAGCTTCCATGGCAACGGGCCACGAGAGGGAGGGAGGAAGAGGAGGAGGGAGGGAGGGTGGAGGGAGAGTTTGAGTCGGAGGAGGAGGAAGCAGCTAGAGGGGTTGTGGGGAGGTGGGGGCTGGGATGTGGCAGCTCCTAACGCTGAAGCATGAGGGGAAAGCTGGAAGAGGTCTGCTTTTTCACAGCGAGACAGAGAGATGCGGTGTGTGTGTGCATGTTTGGAAACATGAACAATGGGTAGGCTGAAGGAAAATTAGATATTAGAATAACTGTCTATCAGGCCTGTATAAAGGGGTATAAATAACCCTAATGGCTGTTCCCTCCTATCCACATACAGTATAATGGGGGTTCTCTCCTCCTGTATCCTTTCTGTGTCTCTGTTGATGTGGCTCTTAAGGTCACTAGAGGACACTACAACCATCTGTACACGTGAATGTAGTCTGTTAGGACTGTCCGCGCACAGTATCCTGTAATAAATAATGAAGAAAATACGCTAAGATCCATTCCCACTGTTGTTATTGTGTTTCATGTCAGCAGGAAAATAGTACCAAACACAATAATCACTGTAATTATGTCATATTATTCCCTTAAAGGGACCTGCAGTGTGTCATTTGTAGCTGTAAGTGAGTTTATAGTGAGCTTACTGACCATCTGCTGCATGATGACAACTTTCCTATAATATTGCAGCGTTAGTGAGGTTGTAGTGACATTTAGGGGTATCTCTAATTCCATACTGGAAGAAATACACAGATCATTAAAAAGTAAAAGCAGAAATATTATGAGGTAAAAATACCACAGAGGAATCTACATCAGAATTATCGATGATGCTGATGATGTGTAAGCAGCATTTTAATCATGTAGCTGGTCAAGCTAGTGAAGGTGTTTGCTGAGAAAGCTGCAATGAAGCCGATTTTGTAAGAAAATCAACTATTGCACCGCAAAAATCCTAAATATATGAACATAATAAATACTTGATTTAAGAAGAAACAGACCAGAAACAGATTTTTCTGCCGGTGCAGTAAGACACTGACACTTCGTAAGATTTCTTCAAGTAAGAAAAAATATCAAGGCTTCATAGGAGTGAGAAAAAAAGGGGTGAAACACTTGTTCCAGGCTCTTTATTAAGTCAAATAAACTCAAAATTACCTTGTTATTCTTCTTTCACTGTCAAAAGATCTTAAATTGAGAGCTACAAGATGATTCTTCTTAATTAAAAAGTTGTCATCATTAGCTTTTCTGTCTTATAATGAGACAAAGCATTTACACTAAATGAAATCAAGCACACATAATCAACATTATTAACACTGTCTATTCAATCGAATTGCTTTCTGAAAAATTGCTTTGTACAGTACACACAGTACTGGGGTGGTTAGTAAAACCAAAAAGACTACTTTTTCTTTCTCAAAATAGGAACAGTTACTTCAAACTTCACTATGGAGTTGCAACATAAAACATCAGCTAATATCAATTATCAAAATAGTTGGTAACTAATTTTCTTTTGTTCGACTCATCCACTAATCAACTAATTGTTGCAGCACCCATGATATCTAATATGCAGTGTGTTCCATCGCTTTTGGGTGTAATTGACAAGACAGCTTTTCTCATCAAAAAGGCCCTAAAAAACACACTGTACACAAACTGTCCAGCACCAAATGGTAGACAAACAAAGTTGGCAGCTAGCTAGCACACATAGTGGAACATTTAGCAGCTAAAGAGACAGATATTTGTCTCCACGAATCGTTGCAAACAAAAAATATTGGTCTTGAAGATACACCAAATGCATGCTAAGTCTGCTCTGCTTCTGCAGGATGTGTAAATAGATAACTGTTTGCTAACACATTAGCTTCATCAACTATATTCATGTAGATTGCAACATTACAACTTTTCATCATTATTTCCAGCTGCGTGGCATCATGACATTCTGATGATATTCCTGTGGGGATTTATTGCATTTCTGTCCACTGTTCAGCCACCATAACCTGCCCAATAGTGCTTTAGGAAGTTATATATAGTTTCTAATTTCGCTGTGGTGTTCTTTGCAAGAGAACTGAGATGAAGTGATTAACCGTGGTGTCAATGACCAGCGAGGGGGGGAGTAGTTCTTGGTCAGTGACACCATCCTTTCACTGTAAGTTTTTGCTTCAACTTGAGTCATAAGCCCATCATTAATTCCCAGCCCCTGTCCGGCTGTGCTGCCTGGTCGGGTGTAATTGTTTCCCCAGGGAGCCAGATAAATGGCTCAGCTGTCTGCCTGCTCCGTGACCCACAGACCTGTGAGTGTGTGTGTGAGGGGGTGTGTGTGTGTGTCTATCTATAAGAGGAAGAGAGAAAAGGATGGGTTCAGGGAGTTTCTTTACCTCAGGGGAACAAATAAATGGTCTGAATTGCATCATCTCAAGATAATCTTTAGATAGTGTTGTTGCATCTCCATTTTGACCAAAGCAAACATTTTTACAGCTGACATAAGATTTTTAAGATTACAAACACAGGATTTACATATAAAGCTCATAGTTAACATAAAAATAGAGGTTTCTGTGATGCCAAACGTGCAGTTCGGTCCTTACAAATATGATGGCAGGGACGGTAAAAATAGCTGCCAAACTTTTCCTCTCGGGAGTCATAAATGTCACTAAATTTGAACTGAAAATCTGTAAAATCCATTCACTCTTCCAAGTACGTGAATCAGATTACTTACTTGGCAAGTTTATGTTCCCACCTGTATCCCTCGCTGGGACTTTGTGCCATGCATATTTCCACTCATGTTGTTCCATTCAGCTGTAATTAGCACATCAATGATTCATTGTCCTCCTGTTGGCATCACTTGGGGAACATTTTGACACAAACGCTTGATGTAAAACTAAACAAAGCTGAACAAAACTGTTTAGAGGGCTGTTTGTAGGATTAAATGTGACATAATTAGCTTGGTGTTTTTGATTTAGAGTATTTTTTAGGGATGTAAACATTTTCTCCAGATCATATCTAACAAATCTAGAAAGCATTCTATATTTGCTATTAAGTATTTAAAGATGCCCACACAGGTGTTTTCATGTAGCCTGTCTGCATCAACCTAAGCAGAGGTTTTATCAAAGTTATATCCTACCAATTACATTAGGTCACCATTGTGGAGTGTTTACTTGTCGGGGGTGTAGTAATTTCGTACAATATTTTTGTGTTGAGCTCAATGTGGGTGAACTTAGATGCTAAATTAGCACTGATGGCCAATAGCAAACTCTTGACGTTATGGGGAGCCAGAGATGGAGGAGCTTATTTTGGCTTATTAGCTGAGTTGTGCCATTTACTTGTGGCAGGAGTGAATCTATGTTCCCATGGTTCTGTGTTTCCCCCAATATCCTCTTAAATTGACATTTTAAGGAGACCTTTCAAAGGGTTTTATGTTCCCCTAGGTCAAATTTTCAGTACCTCCACGGTGGCTGGACAGATTTTCACCATTCAAATTGCATTTGAAACATCTATCTCCCCTCATTCTTCTTTGAACTGCAAAGATGGCCCTTATCAATCGAACAGTGTTAAACTCAGCAGCTCACATCAAAACAATCTAGATGGATAAATAGCACTACAGGTGAGAGGGATAATATGTGTTTTTGATTTGGAGCTGAACCGTCCCTGTAATAGGCCTTTTTCACATTTTGACAAGTCACAGCAGGAAAAACACTTGTACATTAAGGTTAATGATGACTGATATGACTGACTGTCACTGTCATGGCTTACTGGAACACTTGAATAGAACAGAGGATTGTTAGCATTATGAAATACGCTTGTGCTTTTCCTGCTGTGACAAGTCATAGATGCACTCATGCCTGTTGTGAAAAAAGCCCATAGGAGAGTGAGAGAGACGTTAATCAAACACAGACATGCTCCCACAGTCCTGAGAAGAGGTCTAATCAAGCATAACACAGTAGGTGAAAACACCTGTGTAGGTGGACCAAGGGTGTACATGACCTTAAAAACAGCAGTTGCTTTGATCTTTGACCCCCCAAGATCCAAAATACTATTGATTTTCTACTGCAGCAGCTGTTTAATGACAGCTGCATTCACCTGGTGTCGCAGGAGTAAATCGGACCCTCCTTAAATGGCTAAAGCGGAAAATGAACAGAACCACTGGCTGAAACTAAAGTCACTTAACTCCTGATTTAGTTTTAAATTGTTTGTTACCAACATAAATGACTTCCAGTGCTGCCGTCAGTCAGAAATGCCTCCATAATTAAATGTGATTCTGTCATAAATACAAACTTGATTAACAAATCTGCATCCATTATCACTTATCAACAGCCTGATTCAATTTATTATCCCTTTAATTCCTAAAATTTCAAATAATCAAACTAATTGGTAAGTGGCAGGTGGTTCAGCTGTTTAGATATGGTGCATTTCCCACAGTGCACAGAAACCTGCTGTTTTATTCACAAATAAGCTTTAAAACGGCATGAAGCAGATGTTTTTTCCCCCGTTTATACCTTCAACAAAAACTGACATGATGTTTTTAAAGTTTTTCTGACAGAATGACATCACCTTTACTTTGCTTCTGATATGTTTTATTGAGCCATAAAATTATAAATACTGTTGTGTCAATGCTCATTTTCATTTATATAAAATGATTACAATGTTATTTTTGTGTACATTCAAAGTAGGTCCTGACTGATACTAGATTTTGGGGGCTGACGGCAGTACTGATATTAGGGAGTAAAAGAATTCTGATACTGATATATATTTATACAAAATATCATATATAGAAAGCACACGTAAACACATTTTTTTTTTTTGCAATGATCCTTCAAACAAGGACATTTTATTGTCCAAAATGACGTCAGGGCACTGAATCAGTAAACTTTCACAGGTATTTTTAGTAATTATAAATATAGGTGCACATTGGACAACATGTTGATACTGATTTAGATCAGTATAGCTGTGATAGATCAATATTGGTTGACTAACATATCAGTCAGGCTCTAATTCACAGATTTAAAGCAGATGATACAACAGTATAAGGATTGTATTTTGAGATTGAGCAAATAAGAAAAGAAAAGGAGAATTTTTCAAGATAAATAATTTAAAAAAATAGAAAGATGAAATAAATGTGCATGTCCTAAATAAATAAAAGCCACAAAAGACAAAAAGAGACATCACCTTTGTTTTTTATGTTGTGTTTCCAGGTGGTGACCACCAGAGGGCAGACTTGGCATTGAAAAGAGATTATAGGCATGTGATGATGGTATAAAAACAGGGGAACCGCAGGGCCTTTCCAATAGATGACTCATTTCAAGATGAATGCCCAAACAGCCTCATTTAATAGCATATTTTATTTTAAATTGCATGAAATTATTCATTTTACTGTTCACAATATATGTGGAAATGGGGGTGTTTTGCAAGAGACGAATAGGAACCCGTACAGAGACCCTGGAAGACATCAGGACCTTGCTTTGAAACCCCTATAAAAGCCTGCTGTGTACACAGGGCTTTCTTGTTAGATTGAAAGGGATATTTCCTCTATAAAACCCCAAGGTAAATGAGATTTTTCTAAGCGTGTCAACCTACTGGCCCAGTGAAAGACCTATGCAGCCCTGCAATTTCTCAACAGAGGTTCTACCTTTCCAACACAGAGCAACTCCATCTTTTACTATGTTTTATTGCTCCCTTTAAACCACGGTGTAATGTCGCAGCCAGCTGTGATGAATGTGAAAAAGATGGGACAGTCATTTTTTCCTACTTTCCTACGAGGAGGAGGTGGCGGTGGCGGCTGAGAAACCGGTCAGGAGAGCAGATGGCATCCCCGTCTGTCTGGTCTGTTTAAAGAACACTGCAGGCGAAGCCCCAAGTCAAACAAGCCCACTACACGGCCTGGGATGATCTCAGAGCCTCTACTCAGGCTTTCCATCCTGCAGACATCAAGATTTAATACCTTCTCTGAGCTCCATGTCCGTGCACAGTGCAGTGAAACCCACCCTAAAAGACTTTGCCTGGAATTAACTGATCTGTGATTTAAAGAGAATATGACAGTATGTGGTATAGAACCCAAAATACAGTGATTAAGTGCAGCTGTTAGCAAAGAATTTCAATTTTATTTCCATGCATTTACCACAGCTTCACCTTAAAAGACTCCTGTGTGTGCAGAGCTCTGTTTTCACTATTAGTAGATCAGACTGTTACTACTCTGCATAACTCTGCTCTGGTGCTATCACATGACTTGTTGCGTTATATTAGAGCTGAGGTAGGAAGTAAAACCTCAGTAACTGGAGTCAAGTAACCGTCATCTGATCCTTACTGACTGCTGTGTCTGCCTGTGTGCCTAGAAAGTGAGCAGGAAGTATCATGGTGTGTGTACTGTAGTGGGAAGTACACTGTAGTAATTTTCAGGAATTCTGTAGTTCTGAAGCAGTGAGATCATTTATTCTGGAGCATGTGGACGTTGTTCTGTAGTTGTAAAAATTGTCACATATATTTGCAGTCATGTTGGCAATAATAACTATGCAACGATCACTTTACCCTTTCAAAATGAAGTTGTTTGGTTCGGTTTAGGCACCAAAACAAGAGATCAACTCCAAGGGCACTCTGAGAGCTTCTAGAGTTTCTATAGTGATGTTTGAGGTCGCTGTTATGTTTAATGTGTGTTTAGTCACGGCACATTGACAAGTGAAAAATAATTATTGTATCCAGCCTGTGAGTCCGATTCATTCTGCTTCATTCTGATTAGTTTTCCGTAATCCTGCTGACAGAAACAACTCCGAAAACATAACTAAGGCTCCTTTCAGCACATTCCCTGTTGCCATCAGTCGTGGGGTGCCACTGGGGTTTATTCTTGATCGTTTAGTATTTACATTAGGTGGCAGTTATTATCATTATTTTCTGCTGGCTGCTGGTCAGTAACACGATTCTGTAACTGTATGCTTTTTGTTTCAGTTTGGGTCACATGTCTGTCTATAATCCCTGAAGCCCTGATTTGACTCTGTATGCTGTAATAATAGTACAGGGAGGGCAGAGAAATAATCCCAACCAGTTACATACTACTGAGAGCTGGCGAAAGGCATTCTGGTAAATCAAAGAAATAACTGCCTGGAGTTCAACTAGTGGATGTGAGCTGAGGATAAACGATTATAATAATACTTTCATAATAAACTTTATAAGAGAATGTCTGTGGGGAGATTTTTCATTTAAGATGAGATAATAAGATGAAACTTTATTGATTCTCACTACAAAATTAGGTTACTGAAGCATCAAACTAATGTGGAAACAGCAAGACGAATAGAGTAATATAAAAACCCAACAAAGAAAATCATTAACCATTTAAAATATTGAACAATGAGACGATAAAATAAAACGTTAACAATCACAGGGTGCTGTTAACCAATGTTTTTGTCAGTTATATGTGTAATTATGCAGGATGTGGTGGAATTATAAAAATAAGGGCTGTATTGTATCAACGATGCATATATAAACATGTAAGAGCTATACTATATTAAACAATAGTTCTTCTTCATCACATCAGTCTGAAGTAGGTCCAACATGTACAAATACAGAGTAATATCCTGTGAGCAACCAACTTATACATCCAACCAAAAATGTTGCAGAGAGTTCCTTTTGGAAATGTTTATCACCAAGTTTGTCATGTAGTGAGATGAAATTCAAAACGTACATTTTAAATGGATTTTCAGCTCATTTATTCAGTTAAAGCGAGACGATTTAAGTCCACAGGTAGCAATGACATCGCACAAGTTAGCAGCATGTTGCACCTGTTGTTTTACTTCTGTGACAGAACCATTCAAATATTCATCTGTGACATGCTAATCCGTAGTGTACAGCAGCACAGGTAAAGAAGAGTTTCAAACAAACAGTGCCGCCTGTGTCGCTCGGTTGGTAGAGTGTGCGCCTCATGTACTGAGGCTACCAGTCCTTCTGCAGCGGCTGCTGGTTTGACTTCCACCTGCGGTGCATTTGCTGCGTATCATCCCCTCTCTCTAGCCCCTTTCCTGTCACATATTCAGCTGTCACTATCAAATAAAGGCCATAAAAATAATATTTTCAAGAAAAAAAAAAAGTCAGCAAAGCACACAGCGATCTGGACCTAAAGTTTAGCAGCTGTAAGACAGTGTCTCTGGTCCTAAAAGAAGAAATACGGCTGTTTTTACTTTTTAAAATCAATGTAAAAAGTTAAAGTTTTTTGGCCACTTGAGGACAGATGTCCACAAACACTCATACATTTAATGTTAACGTTGTGGTTTATGCTAACACATCCACAGCCATAGAGCAATGATAGCATTAACTTGGAGTCCAATATTCAGCCTTTTTAAAAAACATTTTAGTCGTCAACTTCTGAGGATATAAAACAGGCCATAACTGTTCAATGCTAAATGGATCGCAACTAAATTTGTGCATGTTTTACATAAGTCACATTGTATTAGTGTGTAAAGTTTCACATAATTATAGCCACAGGGGGCGCTACAGTAACAGTAAAACGTGATATTTTTGAATTTATCCCGTCTTGATGAAACTTGGCTTCTCCATAAGCATGTGTGAAGCATGGTTCCAATAGCTCCACCTTGTGGTCACAAGTAAATTGATTTTGGGTGGTAGCTTCAGAGGTGAATCACCAACACTTCTTGCTTCTTCTTCTTTCAGAAGCAGCGCTGGTGAGCAGTGGCAGCAGATACAGCAACCACACACATTTTATTCAGGAAATACAAATATTCTAGATTGTTAAAAGCTCTAATATGTTCAGCAGCTAGTTGCTAAAATTGCCTGTCTGTCATCGCTGGTTATCAGAGCTTTTTTGGTTCAAACAGCTGCCTGTTGAAAGTGGTTAGACTGAACCAAAACTGTATAAAACTTTAAAACTGAAACAACTAGCCTGAAGATACCAGCCTGTGTGGTTGTCACTACGAGTAAATTTTTTCACATTACATATAGTCCTTTGTGCCACTGAATGGTGCAGTTTCAGTGAAAGGTATGATATATCATCTTTCTCTAGAGTATAGTCTACTAATAAGAGATTGGCTTCCAAAGGCCTAAATGTCATCTTTGGCTGAAATATTGGAATCAGAGCATTTTTTCTGAGTATGGCATTCTCTATAATATCAACAAACCAACAAGAATGAAAAATGTGTGGTGAGCTGTGACAGATTTTCCTGGCAAGAGTCTCTAACAGTTATTCTAGTGAATCAATGTCAGGACTGTGAGATGTTTATATAATATGTTTTCTGTATTTCCAGACTTTTTCTTGGGAACCAGAGGGACCTTTTGGCTCTGTAAGTAGATACCATTTTAAACTAATTTGGGGGTATTTAGTGACAGCGTCTTTTAATGGTTTACGGAAACATTTGACATATGCGATACTTCTTTTGGACACTGTAGACAAAATAAAAGAGAATTGTTACTTCTCCTTATCTTATCAGAGGGATCACATTTCAGTCTGTCCTCTAAATGAAGCTGTCTGGAGCCCTTGGCCAGGAATTCAACATGGGAGCAAACACAGAACCTGCAACATATTTTATTTAATAGAAGCAGACAGTGTTTTTACCCTGGTGAATCTTCACCAGAAACTCTCTGAAGCCCCACTAGGCCTGAAATATTGTCTTGTTGTATTAAAGAAAAGCTGCTCTGGAGCTTTGTGTTAGCGGGGCATTATGTTTGCTCTCACACTGAATTCCACTCAGCCCTGCACTTAAAACAGTATGTGTGTGTGCGTGCATCTACTTTCACTATGTAACAAATCAAGATGCTTATCAGAGAACATCTTTACTACTCCACTAGTTTAGAACATGTCCTTAGTGCCTATTTTCTCTTACAATTGACCCCTTTTCAGTTACTGAAATGAAATAACATTGGAAAAAAGTCAGTACAAATTCATAATCTATAGACACCCATTTCTGCCAGTAAAAGAAAAAAGTATGTCAAAATTTTGTCTTTTTAACTTAGAATTTTGACTTTATATCATAATTATGACTTCTTAACTCAGAATTTTGGCTTTTTTTTTTATCACATAATTGACTTTGTATTTCATAATTACTCAAAATTATGAGCCTAAAAACTGAGATAAAAAGTAATAATTATGAGATGAAGTCATAATTATTTAATAATTATGACTTTTTAACTCATGTTAATTACTTTTTATCTCATAAATATTACTTTTTAACTCATAATTTAGACTTTTTATGTTATAATTTTGACTTTTTAATCCATAGTTTTGACTTTTTAGCTCATTATTCTGTCTTTCAAACTCTTTTCAGCCCATAATTTTGAATTTTTATCTCTTAATTGACTTCTTATTTCATAATTTAAAAAAAATATGAGATCAAAAGTCATTATTATGATTTTTTATGTCATAATTATGACCTGTTGTGGATATTTCCTTCTGTTATTAGCAGAAATGAACCTCTATAATAATCAGACATGACACTGCATTTGTATTTGTTTCTTCCTTGTGTATGTGAGTAACTTGTGTAAGCTGAGTGTCCTCAGTGGACACAGGATCCAGCTGAAAGTGACACACATACCTGTGGCCCTCTTTGAATAATGTATCTGCCACTGGAGTGATAGTGTGTCCTGCAAAGTACTATCAGATGCATATATCATGACCGTTCATTCATTAAGATTGGATTATCTGGATTGCCTCTCTGCTCCTTTCTCTCTCTCCCTCTGTATTGATGTTGCTATTGTGGCTCTGACTGACTGTTGTAACTCTGCTGCCTTTGTTTCTACCTGATCCTGTAACTAAGCTGTCAATCTCTTATGGCTTCCCCTGTCAGCCCCTCTTTACTCTCCTCTCCATCATTTGACCCCTGCTCCTCTTTCTCAGCTCACGTGAGCATAACGGGGTGACAATTTTGACTCCAGCTACTCCCTCCAGGACGCAAATATAGTGAGAATCACACCTTAAACCTGACAGGATGAGAGAGGCACAGCTGAAATGTGAGTCACAGAGGAAGCCGAGTTAACGTGTTAATTTCCCTTTTCATGCCAGGACCAAGTGAAGGAAAACACTCCCCAGGAAACGCTGGTGTGGCTGGTGAAATATTAACAATATATCCACCATGATGGCTGCAGGGCAGGCCAGCAGGGTTAGCTGGTATGGGCTTTCCTTGATTTGTTCAGGAATAATGAACTTTCCTACCCACCCCAGACCTGGTGTTGAAGGCAGGATGGGTGAGGCAAAAAACTGTTAATCTGTTTCCTGAAAGCCTGCAGAGGTTCCTTCACAGTATGACCAGTTCATCAGAAAACTGTTTTGATTTTTGCAGGCTTTTGTTTTGTTTTTTTCCTGCTTTTACTTTATCAGTATTGGTTTTGAGGCTCCCGCATTCCCTGAAGCTGTATGTATAAAATCATAATTGCAAATATCATATTTTTTCATCCCTTCTGACCTTTTTAAAATCCAATATGTTGAAAACTCTAGAATCGTAATTATATCATTTGCCGCAAACTGGGCTTGCACATTAAATGAACGTGAAACACATATATTACCATAAAGCACTGTTATTACATAAAAAGAGAAAATATTTCATTTTTATATGTGGTGTTGGCCAAGGTGCTTTAACACTGACATGTTAATCTCTAGAACAACATGATCGGTATGTAGAAATTTTAGGTATGGGATAAGATTTTGGCTTCTGTTTATTGCCTGAACAGCACTGACCAATCAAATTTGAGCGGGCATTGGTCGAGTGCAGGTAAACAGTCCGTGTAGAGAGCAGGAGGTGAAATGCAATCTCAGAACCCATCAGCTATAATCTGATGACAATTTAGCATTGCATTAGCTTTTTTTTTTTTTAAATGTATCTGCAGATACCTGTTTACAAAGATTAGTCTCCCACTCAATTCTGGTGTTGCAAGTTGCAGCTAAACAGTAAACAGAGGAGGGAGTCTTGGCCCTGATATCCATTACCTGGCTCTTAGTAAGCCACACAACATGTGAACTAACAGGAGTCTATACTTCTGGCAGACACTAATGGCCTCCTGTATTGTAAATCTTACTTAACTGAAAGTACAGAAGTATATCAGCTGAATATATTTAAAGTATTAAATGTAAAGTAAGCCATTATGCAATGGCCTCTCAGTGTTATATTACTATAAACACTATATTATAGGCACAGCAGACATTTTGACTTATGCAGGGTAGAAAAGCACAGGTGTTAGTTATAAACTTAACGATGACAGTGAGATGGTGAGCTGCATGCACAACACCAAAACACTGAATCTAAAGCAGGTAAATCAGTTTGATCACTTTCACTTGTCTTTTCGCAAATAGGAGAGGGCTGGAAGCTGGATGAGGGACTGCTCACAAAGCTAGTTGGTGAAGTGCGAGCTAACCGTTAACTCAGTCACAATAGCTGGTGGAGCTTTTCTGTGTTTTCTTCCTACTGTTTACTTTCCACAGACATTCATTGCACACCATCATTTAGTTCAATAATAACTGATTGAAGAGGGAAAATAAAACTATCTGAACTACGTGGCTGAAGTTACTCAGTCAGTGAGTGAACTTGTTAGCTTGTTAGATCATCTTGGTTACTAACGAAACTGAATTTCCTATCCTGTTAGGTGTAATACTTGTAATTCCTCTATAAAACCTTTCAAATATTATCAGTCCAAAATCATTTTATAAGAAACTATCAAAAAAATAGGAAAAATAATGGAAGTATCAGTGTGTTGTGAGCTGTTAAAGAGGATCCAGGGTCTCCAGGAAACATAACATTTCAGAATCTTCTCTTCTTTTTTCTCCTTTTTCTGGCATCCACTCTCTCTTTCTCTTCTCCTTTGTTGTCTGTCACTCCGTTGGCCTGCTCTCACAGCTCATATCTCAATTTGCTGTTCTGAGCCCACATGTGAGTTTACATAGGCTTCTGTGTGTGTATGAGTAATTACAGGGCAGAGGGAGAGAGGAAAAAACTTCCCCTGTGAACTTTTTCTTTTCTCCTCCTCTTTTCTTCCAGCCGCTTGCTGTGTGCCTGCACAGCCCAGAGAGCCTCCCAGTCAGAACCAGAGAGGAAAACCCCAGCAACTCCTGCATCTCCATCTCTGTTCCTCACCCTCTCATATCTCCCTCACTTCCTCACCCCTCCTGATTCACCTCACACAATAGACTTCCCCTCCAAGCACCAGCCTGAAGGGAAAAGAGGGGGAGGAAGATACGGTTTCTCTACAACAATGGAAATTCAATCAGGAAATGGAGAGGAGGTGGCGAGCGCAGTGTCGGCGACCTCGGGCTTCGTTTCCCGTAGTCCCTCCGGGTTGCAGGTAGAAGCATCAGACGATCCAGGGCACAGAGAGGAGCTGCAGGCTGCTAAGAGGATTGAGAGGTTTGACATCCCACTTGATAGCCTGAAGAGGATGTTTGAGAAGCCCGCTGTGGCAAACACAGTAAGTACGCCCGCTGTGGATTTTTATTTCTATATTTTTTGTGCGAACTTTACTTTTTAATGCAATGAAACTCCACTCTTCTTCAGGTAAATTGAGTGTTACGTAACTGCCATAGCTTGCACTTTGTGCCCAATGTGTCAGATAGACGGATGGGTTCGATGCAACCTGCATTTTAACAAATTGAAAAGCTTTTGAAAAGTTCAAAGAAACTTGAAAATGTAAAGTCAGTAGTGGTGACATGACTCTGAGGTCATGCCTCAGGCAAAACAGATCCAGTTTCTGAGGGGTGAAACTGTACACTTAGTAGATTTCACTGTTGTAAGCTGTAGTTCTTTATGTAATGACTCTGTTGAGGACCCTATGAGAAGCTTATTTTTAGATATAATCGAAAAGAGCACACTCTTAGAAATTAGGGTTCCAAAGAGGTACTTCCTGAAGGGCTAAGGTTCTACCTTTAATCATTTGCTTCTGAATAACCATTTGATGAAGAAGGGGTTCATCAAGGGTTCTTTATAAGACAGAAGGTTCCATTAAGAACCCTTTGTCTCCAAAAAAAAAAAAAAAAAAAAAACATTTTGGAAGAAATAATCCTTTAGGGATTGTAGAAATCCTTGAAGAGCTTTTTTGTCAAGGATTCTTTGTACCATAATATTAAAGCGTTCTTGGTAGAACCCCCTGGGTAAGTTTTAGATAAAACCTTTGGAATATTAAAGGGTTCTCGGTAGAACCCTCTGGGTTGATTCTACAACCCCGATTCCAAAAAAGTTGGGACGTTGTGTAAAACATTTAAAAAAGTAAAAACAGAATGCAATGAGTTGCAAATACATTTTGACCTATATTCAAGTGATATTTAACTTTATTGTTTTTTGTAAATATACACTCAATCGGAATTTGATGCCTGCAACATGTTCCAAAAAAGTTGGGATAGGAGCATGTTAACCACTGTGATACATCAGTGTTTCTTCTAACAACAGTTAGTAAATGTTTAGGAACTGTAGGCACAAATTGCTGAAGTTTTGAAAGTGAAATTCTTTCCCTTTCTTGCTTGATATATAAGTTTAAGTGCTCAACAGTCCAGGGTTTCTGTTGTTGTATCTTTTGCTTTGTAATGTGGTGCACATTTTCAATGCAAGACAGATCTGCAGGCAGGCACGTCTGCTTTCCGAACTCTTTTACTACGAAGCCACACTGTTGTAACACGTGCAGAGTGTGTCTTAGCATTGTCTTGCTGGAATAAGCTGTGACGTCTCTGAAAAAGACTTCTGGATGGCTGCATATGTTGCTCCAAAACCTGTATGTACCTTTCAGCATTAATGGGGCCTTCACAGATGTGGCAGTTACGCATGATGCCATGAGCACTAACACACCCTTATACCATCACAGATGCTGACTTTTGAAGGTAGCGCTGCTAACAATCTGGATGGTCCTTTTTCTCTTTAGCCTGGAGGACATGATGTCCATGATTTCTGAAAACAATTTGAAATGTGGACTCATCAGACCACAGCACTCTTGTCCACTTTGCCTTTTTAAAAGGTTCTTAAAGGAACCAAAAAGGGTTCTCCTGTGGGGACAAGCCAAAGAACCTCTATGGTTCTAGTTAGCACCTTAATCTCTCAGAGTGTAGACAAAATGGGATGTTGCTTATCTCTCCATTTGCTTCAAAATGATTCACACGCTAATAATTCTTGGGGTTTTTCCGTCATTTCGTTGACTCTGGCCAGGAGACGTGTGCTGTAAGTCTTTTTCACCAGAGCCGAGGAGGGTGAAGGCCTTCTCTCTCTCCCGCTTTGTTTTTCCATCTCAGCTGGCTTCTCTCAGAGGAAAATCTAAGTCTGTTGGAAGTGAAGCGGGTCATTATGTGAAAACCTCCCATTTACCGAACGTCTGATGATGAGACAAAAAAGCCCAGATGACCTACTTTTTGCTCCTAATGTGGTTGTGACATCAGATCTAACCCCTCGAAATGTTCCAAGGACAATGAGCTCAATGATGGTGCTTGGAAACCTCTCTCCTCGTAGGATCCAAACTTTTAAAGGGTTAGTTTGGGTTATTTGAAGTAGGGTTGTATGAGATAGCTGCTTTGGAGAAGCAGTGAAGACTAACAGCAGGGAAGAAATGTTCTGCTGTGGACAGGATCCACCAAAGAAAAATTAATATCAGTTTTAAGTTTAAGAAAATCATATGCATTTAAACTGGTCCTGCTGCTTCTTCAAGGTTGAGCGCCATCTACTGCACATACTACACTGATAATCGATAAGTAACTCATACAACCGCAATTCAAATAATCTGAACTATGCCCTTCAATCTTGCAAAAGCCAATGCACTATGGGGAATGTAGTTCTCAGTGTGGGCCACTGCTGACTGGTGGCACAGATACACACACCGGCTGCATCTGTGCAGTGCCACTGGGTTGCTGATATTTGAAACCCTGTTATTTGAGTCCTATTTCGGGGAGCTTTATGGTTAAGCAGGGTTTTAAAAATAGCCTTGTAATTGGTATGTCGGCTGCTGCTGGAAGCTAGCGCGAAGCTTCTCCATCAGGCTGGAGAGACAGAGTACAGAGAGACGTGGATCTATTAGAATCAAACCACATCTGGCCCCTGTGATGAAAACATTTTACAGATTACTGTGGTTAATGATCCGCATCGCTAAAGGCAAGAGTCAAAGACGGCATCTTTTGAGGTTTTCTTTTGCTTTTCAGTCCAGCTGTTCAGGCTCCTTATTTTTGTCATCAGACATGTGTGTTTGGGTTACTGGGGTCTGAGCCATAACAGTCTCAAGAGATAAAAAGCTCCACTAACTCTCTTATTATGGCTGTTTTACATTCCAGTGTGTCATTGACCATTAAGTATAAAACTCTCCTATCTTCAGCTCACCATTAGAAAAAACTTTCTCAGACTTTTGATAAACAAAGACTTGCTGAGCCCTTTGTGTGCTTCAGTGTTATCAGTCTCTCTTTGACGATGGATCAAATAACTGATTAATGTGGAAGGAAACTTTAATAATTAGCCACAAAAACAGCTCTGTGGAGCGTTTTAGCATCTTTCAGCTCATTGTTTTGTTTTGTTTGGCTCTTTAGTTGTTTTGTTTCAGACTCACTGCTCTCATTAGCGGCATTTCCAACCATAACAGGCAGCTGTTTTCTGTGAAAAAGATCCAAAACCCCTCTGTGGACTACCTGCCCGGCACCAACCAGCAGACAGAAACAGTTAACGACTAGCTGGTGAACACAGCGGAGCGTTTAGCGGGTAAAGAGCTTAATATATCCCCTAGGAGATGGCGGAGACATTCATCATGGCAGAGTGGCGTCATTGTCAGTTCCTCCCAAAACTGTTACAAATCACTGTTGCAGAAATAGTTTTCTGATCTGACAGCACTGGGAGTGGGAAAAGATCAAGAT
Organism: Lutjanus argentimaculatus; assembly: GCA_034769285.1. NCBI lineage: Eukaryota > Metazoa > Chordata > Actinopteri > Lutjaniformes > Lutjanidae > Lutjanus > Lutjanus argentimaculatus. The sequence goes on along the minus strand of JAWZSL010000020.1, from coordinate 3,828,185 downwards.
TTGCGTGTGAAGTACTTCTTCATTAAAGAAGCAACGTGTGAAATGAGTCCAGAATTTAAATTGAAGACATTCAAAAATGAACATCAATACAATGTGAAGAAATCACAGTGAAGTTTGTATGCTAACGAGCTAGCCCTGGCCAGTCTTGTCTAGTAATACCACTTTAAGCGTCAAGAGGTGGTAGTCCGATCCCCCTGTAGGTTCAGCTGGGAGATGCGAGCAGTGAGACTGCAACTTTCATAAGCACTCTTAGCTTTTTTAGTCTAATAATTAAACAAACTGTACGCCTGCTGAATTTAAGCTTCTCTCTTTTGCTGAACTAACTGAACTGAACTAACACACTTCAACTAGCAGACACAAAGTGGAACTCACATCTTGGTTTGTCTTTCTACTCTTCAACATATGTTATCATAGGGCCTCTAGCTGCACAGCTAACTGATCTAATGGCAGCTAGTGGGCTAGCTAAAGCCAAAAATAGTTACAGCAGAGAGTATAGTGAGAAGAAGTTAGCAGGTACACTGGTGATACTCTGATTTTACACATTGCTCCTTTAAAAGGTTAAGCATCAAGCACTAACTGTTGGTGGGAAATACAGAACTTTCTGCTGCGTCCAAGCACAATGTTTTGTTGACCCATTCAACCACCCTAACCTCCTCCCTTTGCGGACGTTGTGGCTCTGTACCAGCATCGCATAACTTCCTCCTTTACTCCAGACCATTGACTGTAAATAAGGATGGATGATGCATCTCCACTTCCTCCCGCTGCACAAAAACGAAGCCAAAATTTCCCGGATACGAGCGCTGCCATCTTGCACTGGCGACATCATTTAGAGCCAGAGGATGCACAGTGGTCATCAGGGTTGGAGCTGCGGTATCGAATTCCTGCCTCGACAGACTGCCGAGCATCAAATAACTAGATAAAACCAAACTTGCCAGAAAAATGAACACTTGAACATACATCAGCGTGGTAAGAACTACCTTGATTTGATTATTTGATTTTTAAAGTTTGGCTCATGTCCTATCAGCTAACATGGAGGGGGGTTGGGATTTATGACTATACTGCAGCCAGTCACCAGGGATTGAGATCTTTTGGCTTCACTTTTAAGGAGCTGCCATGTCACCCATCTTTATATACAGTCAAAGCTCCAGACGGAAAACAATCATACTTTTAACAACCATAAGAGGGCTTACTTGGGCCTTTGTATTCCCGAAGGAACATAAGCCATTGACTAAAGCCCTCCGTCCTTGCCCTCCATTTCTAGCTTACATTTAGTATATATTTAGTCAGCAGTTAATTTCATGTAAACTGCAAATATGAGTTAGTCTCCTCATTCATGCATGAATTCTGCTAACTTCATGCTTTGTGGAATAATATACTCTGACCTTTTCTGACATATATCAGCTAATCGACTTGTCCCTTTGCAGTCATTTCCATCAGGTTCAAGTTTTGCATTTATTTTCTTCTGCTTCTAAATTAAACCCTCACTGTTTAACCCAGAGTAGAGCAAACGATCATTTATTTATATTCTTTTTTAAACAACAAGCTCTCCAGCTGGTCAAAGAGTCTGTATGTCACATGCTGGCATTGCAACACATGCTGTATCTTGGCATCGTATCATGAGTGCTTACTCTGTTCCTATCTTTTCTTGAAAAAAGGAGCCTGTAGTCAGTGTTAATGGAGCGTACGGGCAGCGTTCCCAGATTCCCAGAGAGAGAGAGGGGAGAGGACTAGAGCTCTGCAGCCGGCTGGTTATAAAACATGACCTTGTCTCCAGCTCATCTGTAATGCTGAGCTTAATATTTGATGATGCACTGTATTTTTCTTTCTGTGCACCATTTCATTTATTTAAACGGCGCGATGTCATTGGACGGACAGCCATAACAGTGACTGATGGATTCCCAGGTGGTCGCTCAGCTGCGGCCAAAATCCTCGGCAGGGAGAGAGAGGACAGTCGGCCGCACGCTTCCAACAACCGCAGATGTTGAAGTGATGCAACGGTTTATCTTGAGTGCAAAGAGCGTGTTTTTCCGCTCGTGTGGCGGGCCGATCCTCGAGGGACACTGGCTTGTGTTTACAACATCTGTTTGACCTTCTGGTCATGACCGTGCACACATAGGAAAGAAAACACACATACTGATGCACATGCATGAGACAGATGAGGTGAGGTGAAAAAAATCTCAGGAGCTCAATGGCACACACACTAACACTGAATGCAAATATGCACAAAGAAGGGCCACTAATGAAGGATGTTTGCACTTTGTAACATTTTCCATTATTTTGAACCAGCTCATTAAAATGTCTGTGCATTAATTAATAGTTACGTAACTTAAACGATTCTAATACCCATGACCTGACTTGGCTTTCGTTCATGCTGTGATGGCCACTGTTGGCCAGTGGGTGGCAGTGTAGCATCTGTGAGATTGAGAGCTGATGTTAGAAACAGTCACTGTATAGAGGGACGGAGGATAAATGATGCGCTCTTAATCAGGAGTTTATCTCAGCGAGACAATTACTAATCACCTGGTGTTAATTGGAGTTAATTCTTAATGCCTGGAAGGTGTCTTAAAATGGCTTTTCTCTTGTGTCTGAGGCAGCCAGATTATCAGGATTTGCATAATTGTTGAAATATCTAATTCTGATGTGTTGGGTAAATTTAACACAACATAAAGGAATTTAAAAGGATTTCATACTGTGGGATAAAGACAGTCACACCTGGCTAACAGGATAACATGGTTAAGTAGGGAGAGGGGAACTTTTTTAGGTGTGTTCCCTGGCCTCTGAATGAGCTGTCGACATAAATTCAGACAGTGGCACTAGAGGTCTGGAATGCTGCCTTGGTTTATTTTCATAACTATCGTCACTGTCACGAACTCCCCCTCATGTTTTTTTATGTGTCTGACTGAACAGACTGAAAAGATACTCGTCACGACCTGTTTTCAGAAAGGCAGTATTCAATTTAAAAGACCCTAAATGGAGTAATGGATTAGGCTTTTCATATAGTCCATCTCTATAGCTTTTTTTAGTCACCTTTCTCCCGCTTTTAAGCAAAGAGTGTGAATTCTGTCACTCCGCCATGCTGAAAAGTCGCACTTTAAAGTGTCAAATGATGGGCTGAAAGATGAGAATGAGACATCGTTTTGGCTAACAGTGAACCATTTTCCCCTTAAAAAAAAGAAATCAATCAATATGCACCGCCGTTCCTAAACGCACTTAATTAAATCTTAAATAAACTAAAAGCCACAATGTGTCTGCAAGAAATTGATCCAGACTTGATGAGGACACCGGCGTCCTCATCAAGTCCATTGAGCTCGTAAAAATTCCATTAACTTTTACCAGGCATCTCTTTCGTCTCAGTTTCACAGATTCAAATCTTTTAATGGAGCTGGCAGCGGAGCTGTGTGTGTGTGACGCATTGCTAGTCTGTTGTGTGATGATGACTTGTTGCTCACTGCCTTGGCTCTGAAAATAGTTGCACTGTTACGTGGTGTGCCAAACACAGCTTTGAAACTCCCTGCTTCATCTGACTCATTCAAATACCTCAGACTCATTTGCCTACACTGTAAAAATAAAGTATTTGGTATTTTTTTTGCACAGTATGTATATTTTTTAATACATAATAACAATAACAGAGAAAATAGGCTAATTATAGAGAGAATAGTTTATTTTAGCTTTAAAAAAATTAGTGTGCAAAGTGCCTAAACTAATCATTTCAAGTCAAAAGACTTCAAGTTAGAAAAACTCATTTATAAGTTCTAAAGGGCTCTGGAAATCTATAAATACTGGAAGTTTATAGTTTAATTGATTTGAATAAATAAAAATTGCATATTTAGGTTGAGTTAATGAGAAAAGATTAGTTGATTCCAAAGTCATGTATGATTTCTTTACAGTGCTGTGTAAAACATTTGTATTAACTTTAAAAAAGTTAACATCTGGGTTGCCAAGTTCAAAGCTCAAACTTGATATGAATTCCGTTGCACTTGAGATAAAAATGATCAATAAGCTGAAGATATGAAGTTGAACTAACAACTCTTCAGTCACACTGACAAACATAAGTTAAGTTTAATCAACTTGAATGAATAAAACGTAAATTTAGGTTAAGCTAATGAGAAAACAGTTAAATCCACTCAATTCCTGTATGATTTTATCATATTTTATCACTGTGAAAATAAACAATTTTTTGTGACTCAAGCAGTTAGTGTCCAGGCTAATTTAATTTTAAAAAGAGAATTTGAGATACCTTTGTCATGATTCCATAGAAATAAACCTTTCTAATTGAATAAACTTGATATTAATTTAACTATACTTGAGAAGACATGTTCAATAAGCTTAAAATATTAAGTTAAACTAACATGTCTGCTAATATACCAATCATGTTCTTTATAAACTTAATTTAATGAATTGATTGAAATCTGTACATCGCATTAATTCAACTCATAATGTTTTTAATTTCCTAATTGTTCAGAAAATAGATACATAAAATGTTAAGGTTAATGAGCTTGAATAAATAAAACGTATATATTGAGGTTGAAGTAAATTCCTGTATGAGTTTTTACAGTGCACCTGGCGTTCCTTTTGTGTATGGATTTGGCAAATTGAATTATACATAAAAGTCGGCTCGGTGTTGCTGTCAATACTTGTTAAGACAGCCCTTTTTACGCAGGGGTATTGTGGTAGCATGTGCATATTTACTCCATCGTATGATAATCCATTCCCATCGCTGGGTAATGAATGCATATCTCCGGGCCTTTTTCCATACAGATTGTGGTGTGACTCAGATTGTCTTTTTCACTAACGCAGTTTGACACCCACAGCCTCGCAAGAGCATATGTGTTCAACAATTAGCCAAAGACCTCAAGGCTTCCTTTTTCAATCATTTATTATGGCACTATGTCATTGCAAGTTCAGCACCACACCATCTCTCATCTCTGCCATTCATGGCAGAAAAGAGGAAGCAGTCTCCTGAAATGGTTTCGCATGCAAATCTTCTTGGCTGTGAATCATAAAGCTTGATCATTATACCTTTCGACTGGAGCAGAGAAGAACAGGCACGAACAATGAGGTTACAGTTTAATATAACTGAAAGTCTACAGCCGTGCAAGCAGCTCTTTGAGCTCTGAGCTAATTGCTAACACACTGGTAATCAGTAGTTTTTTATAATTTTATTAAAGGTGAGGCCATATCTAAATTATTTATCTTATCTAAAGTGCTTACTTTTAAGTTCTCTCTGTTTATGCAGCCCTTTTCTCTTTGCATGTATTTTAGAAAGTGCCTCACTGAGAAGCTGTTGACCTTCATCTGATTTCGCACATGAAATAGTAACGTTTTGGCTTTCAGTACTCATTAGCTCTGCACTGTTGGAAGAAATTGGTCCCAGTTGTTTCATTACCTGTTACAGGTGCTGGAATGGCTGGGAGAAAAGTCAGGACGCCATATTATGGTGTCATGTTAGTATTAATAGATGGAAGCAGCAAACAAAAGCTCCTGAATTAGTGTTTGTTGTGCATCAAAAAGAAAGAAAATCATTTGAATTTCTTGTCTGGCCACTCATTGTGCTTGAAGTCCCAATCGAGACAGAGCACAATGAGTGACACTCATTATGCAACCAAGGGCTGAAATGTGAACAAAATGTGTGTAGCTATTTAAAAACAGAGTTAAAGTTACTAGTACTGACAAACTCAATAATGTCGTCTGCGCACTTTCTTTACCTTGCTTTTCGTATTTTACAACTTCTATTTACAACTGTTTGGTTGACTCACTGGGTATCTTTGTTAAGTTAAATGATTAACCTAACACAGACCAAAACCAGGTCTCTCATTGCTCAGTTAGCTTCAACCTCTACACTTTGTCAGGCTAAATTAGCAACTGTAATTTCAGCAGTCAGGATCCCACAGTTTTCTCATTCTTCCAGCTGCTGCCTCCTGTCTTATTGCCTGGAGGCTCCGTTTTTGGTTCAGCAGTTTATAAAAACTTAGCTCTTATCCTGTTGGCCGTGCATCCAACCACACAGCAGCTTTTTGACATTTTTCTGTGGTTTGCTGGCAGATGTAAAGTGAAAGAGGCATGTTCAAGCATTACGAAGTCAGTGAGAGTCATGAATAGTTTTCCCCTCTGGTGTGTGTAGGACTTAATTGTGCTCTGTTTCTATGAGTCTAAATTTGATACATTACTTCTTACAGGTTTACTGAAAAACTGTTTAAGTACAATTTCCTAATAATTTCCCCTGACTTTCCTGTATTTTTGGGTGGGAAAACAGAGACTAAGTTATGCAATTTCTTTTGTTTTTTGTTTTTGAGTTTAATTAGCAATCGATTTCTTGCAGAATTCCCTTTTAAAAAGCTTCATGTAAACTCGAGTAAACATAGTATTTTTTCATTATTTAGTCAGGCTATCATTCAGAACTTTTTTTTAATAAATGTTGAATATTTGTCTGGAGACAAGTGTCACATTTTTATGTCTGCACTTACCTGCAGTACATAGGTTACACTACCAAATAATTGGAATTGAGTAATTGTAAGTAATAATTGAACACAGCCTCTGTTTTTCCTGTAAGTCTTTCGAGGAAACCCTAACGAAATTATCAGTAAATTACAGACCTGCAAAGTAAAGCGCTAGGCCAGATTTCATGGTAATCCGTGAAATAGTTGTTGAGACATTTTGCTTAAAACCATAAACCTCAGTTTGGCAGTGGAACAAAAGTCAGTGTGATTCATCCTCTGGGAACCCAACTGTACAAAGTTTTGTGTGATTGCTGGGACATTTCAGTCTGGTACAAAGTGATAGGCCATGCAGGTCACATTGGATTTAATCTGTATGCTAAGGTGATGTGAAGTTCATCCACATGTATGAGGTCGCATTACACATTTGCACAATTATAGATTTAAATCCCCAGAATATCAATGAGGCATGCAGCATGTCAGCCGATGTCAGAGCCGTGGTTCGGTGTATATTTGGACAGGCTGAAAACAGAGCCGGATCCCGGGCCACTTCAGAGTCGTCATGTATAAATAGTGGTGCCTGGTGATGTTGGCAATGCTCACTGAACATTAAGAGAGCACGGAGCCTGATGAAAGAGACTGAAATATGATTTACATTCAGTGAGCATAGGGCCATATTGTGAAAGAGAGGGCTCAGAAAGTGGATGGGAGGGGACGGCCGAGAGTGAGGAAGATGGAGATTGATAGGGAGTGATAGAGATTCAGAGTGAATCAGCAGGAGTGTTAAGAGGGAGAGAATCAAAATGAAGAGCGAGTTCATATTTTAGCAGGTAAAGCAGGTCAGACTCTGATTAACAAATTATATTCATGTTTCAATAATGATAAGCTTCATCAGGCCCCACTTCTGGGCTGCGCAATCTCTCACGCTGACCTTTTTTTTTACCCTTTTTCTCAATTTTCTCTTTTCCCACAACTTTTCCCTCCCTGGAGACAAGCACATGTCTGTCAGGTTTCAGTTCTGGTTAAGAGCACTGATAATCAGGGGAGAAAGGCCCAGAATACAGAATGAGGAGCTCAGCCACAGGCCACAACACAGAAACTAAATATGTGAGCTCATTAGAACCCATATATATTAGTGGGATCATATGTCAGTGTGTTCTTATATTCTGTCACCTTATATTATTTTGGTTTATTTTATATTAAGGTCAAGACTTCCATACATGTACATGCTCATATGAGTTAACATATACATGTATATAGCTATAGTATGTTAAAGGGGTAGTCTGAATTATTTGATGTAGTGTAAGCTGTATTTAAAATTTTTCACTGCTTTACTTTGTCGTCAGACAGCCTGTTCCAACAGGAAAACCGCCGTTATACAAGCCAAATAACGCTCTCTACAAATCAACCAAACTCCGGTGGTAAAATCACAGAAAACACAGGAGTTGCTGGTCTATCACTGCCTCAGTCTATTAGTTTGTTTGTGTTATTGTTTGACTTCGGTGTTTTAAAACGTTTCAGCAGATTCACCAAAGTCACAAGTCAACACAAACAAACTAACCGATCGAGGCAGCTGAAGACCAGCAACTGCTGTGTTCTGTGAGGTAAAATTGCTGATTTTGCCAATGGAGTTTGGCTGGTTTGGAGAGAGCGATATTTGGCTTATGTAACAGCAGTTTCCTGTCAGAAAAGGCTGTCTGATGACAAAGTAAATTGATGAAAATATTCTGAATATAGTGCACACTAACCCTTGCTTCCTACACTGGCACTCCTGCTCGTTCTCCAAACCGGGGGCGAGGTGACCACCATCTAGGTAAAACACTGACTATCGATAAGTACAACCCCACTTCAAAAAACCCCAACTATCCCTTTAACATACTACAGCATTGCAACAAGTCAGTTTGCATAAACCCAAACTATCCCTCTAATGTAAATTGGCCTCATCAGTAACCATGTGTATGCAACAAGTACCACATTTATCGGCTGTATGAAACACACAATTGTGAAATATTAGAAGTTTGTTCCATAAATGCCGATATATCTATTTTCTGTAAAGGCCAAACACACCTCCAGTCTGCCTTAATGGCCTCTTAATGTCCCTCTTAGTTTCAGCACTCAATACACACAGGGAGTTTCAGCAGCCAAGCTTTGAAACTCAGAATTATTGGACGTCTGTCAAGCTTTAATTTATCTGCTGCCCACTAGATCTGGGTCAAATTTGTCATTTGCAAATGGACCCAGTTGGGCAAGCTAAATGACTCTCTTCTCCTTTAACAGCTTCAACCCCGGAGTGTCCCTGAGCAAGGCACTTAACCCTGAAGAAATGCAGGGTCAAGCTCACAAACCCAGGCTAAAAGCTGTTGGGAGTTTAGCACCAAGTGAATGTCACAGAAAATATTATGTCTTGTATGGTTGGTGAGTGAGTCGGACTGATATTCTCTTTCTTTTACTGCCCAGGCCTTGTCACACCAGAGCACACAATCAGCACATTTTCTTCTGTAGTTAGCCCACTGCTATCCTGCTTACATGTTAGCCGAGATGGGACATGATAGCACAAGTCACAATGGATCCAAGAGCTTGTACATGATTTCATTCACTTGTTTTATTGAAAACAGGAAGACGTCTCTCCAAGATAATGACCTTGCTAACTGCTTGTTAACTGTTCCTGTTTTGTGGAACAGTTAATAATCCAACAGAGGAGGTTTAAATGAACCTGTGTGGTGACACACAGCTAATAAGCTATGATAGCTTCCTCCATTTTGGACTCTCCAGCTCTCCCTTCCCTCAGTTGTCAGCAGTGTTACAGCGGCTTGCTATTTGTTAATGCCACAAATTTGTGGGTCAAAGTTTACCTAAGTTGAACCAGACACGAAACATTCTCAAAGACTTATTCAGAGCCCTCAAGCGAATCCATCGACTGTGGCAATTTCATTGGAATGAATTGATTTTGCAGCAAAACTTCGACTTGATAAATCCTGGTGTGACCAGACAGACCTTTAAAATTACTGGAGCAGAGTGTTAGTTCAGGCAGAACACTGAGATTGTGCTTACGTTTGGTGATTGACATCTGCTGTAATGTCAAATCATATTCATGCAGGTGAACACTGCAGCCATTATAACCTGAGACTCTCACTCAGCCTTATGTAGTGTATCTTTATGCTGTAGCCTATAACCATTTGCTATCAAACACTCTGATATGTATCTCTGATTTAAATCCTTTTCATTGAAAATTGGAAATAAATATTTATGTTGCCACAATACTAGACAATCCCCTGCCTTCAGCAAAGATGAGGAGTGCTAGTAATGCTAAAAATAGCATTAGGTTTAACCTCCAACTGCTCCAGTGAAGCTGCTCAGTAGCCAGCAGTTGGCAGCTATGATTGTTAGTTTGACTCAATGAGGTTTGGTTTTTGTGCACCAGTTTTGGGAAATGTTTGGCAAATACAACAAACTAAAAGTATTTTGGTATCAGATTTCTGTGACTAAAGGCCTGGTTACAGCATTTAAAACAGCACGATTCACTGCGATTTCAGTTGATTAGCTTAGCATAATGTGATTTCAATTGATTTCAGTTTCTTGTTAGCTTAGGGCATAAACAGAACAGGGACAAAATGGAGAGAACCTCCTGGAGCTGTAGTGGTTGATTAGCATTAGCCCAGCAGGAGAGTGAGTTACACTTAGCCTGCCAGCTACAGAGGTTCACCATCTAGCCATGCAAGTAATCACTATATCACCGGTTTTCTAAAACCAAATATTTTGCAAAGATGTGTGGATTAATTTCGCTCTACCAATTTCTGGTAACAGCATTTTGAGCGTCCAACGTATGTATCAGCATATTTCCGAGCGAAACAGGATATGTAGATGGGACATAATGTTGGAGGAATTTGATTTTAACATTTAAAAGTTTGCTTTTCATAACCCGATTTACCATGGTGTGCTAGCTAGCTACCTAATGGATCTTAGCTCTGTGCCACTAAAAGGTGAAGATTGATTCATGGGTGGATGCCATAATATAATTGGTTGCAACTGACCCTTCATAAGTCCTACCTCTTTTGGTACCTCAGTTGACTTTCTCCTTACCTGTTAATTGTACTTAGATATGTCATGTGCTCGGCTCATCTACGTTGAAAAGAAAACTGAATTTTGAAGATGGTTAAAAGTTGCTGGAGGACCCGTAAAAGCTACATTATTGTGTCTTCAGTTTGCTGTTGTTAGCAGATTAGCCCAGCACATAGCATATCTAAATACAGAAAGCAGGAAGAGAGAAAGTAGACTGAGGTTCTGCAGGGTGCCAAGCTTGCTCAACTGTTACTGGAGCACAATGCAAAATGGGGACTTAAGAAGGCAGGTTGGTTCAAGCATGTCATATTTCCTTTCACAGGAAGAAAACATGAATGGATTTTCATATCAGAATAAAAAGAAATAGATTTTTTTTTTTTTTTTTTTGCATATATTAGGATTTAAAAGGCATTTTTCATTTCACCCCAACTTTAATACAGCAACTGTCACAATGTAAATTGTCAAAATATTCATTAAAAAAATATGTCACCCATGTTTTTACCTCGCTCCATGAATCAAATGTTTAAAGGAGTAAAAAATAAATAGCAGAAACCACTGCACTGTTCATCAAGCAGACACGGAAGGAGGATTTTGACAGGACAGAACCACAAATACAGCTGAGGGAAAACTCTGTCTAAATGTTGCATCATGTACCCGAAAAAAAAAAAAAACACCAAACAGTCTCTTTCACTAACAGGAGATGGGATGAAAACACATCACCCAAGTTTTTATGTCTCAAAACCTGCCAGAGAGGAAAATGAAACACAAATTGTGGCCAGTGCAGCAATATATGTGCCCTTTGCTCATATATCATGGCAGGAGAGCTTCACTATGAACATATCCCATCTGTTGCAGCTCAGCTCGCCATAAATGTGAATCATATATCCCTGTAGGCTTTGTTCTGGCTTACTATATGCCTGTCTGTCTCTCAAACTCTCTCTGTTCCGCTGTTGTCCGCCTCCTAGCTTGTCTGTGTGACTCTGTTTGGTTGTTTGGCCTTTAGTTAATCCTTTCTGTCCCAGCTGGCCTTGGTAGAACAACTCAAACCACTATTACAAACCAGGCTCCACCTCCCACAGTTGCCTCCTCAGCCCCCTCTATCACTTTCTTTCTGTTGTTCATCAAGTTTGTTTTTCCTGTCTTGACTTTTTTATGCCCTATACAATGCAATTCTCTGCCTTTTTCCACTCAGACTATTTTACTTCTTCACTTCTTTCTTGGCCTGTGGCTCATCTTTTTCTCTTCTCTCCCTCTCTGTATCTGGACCGTGTCTCTTTTGTGCCCATGTTTGCCCATGAGTGCTTGAAATATTGATGTGCCTCTGTTTAGTCATAATGAGGACAGTCGATAGAGGATTGAAAACTGAAAAAAAAAATGTTTTCATATTTCCACTGGATTGCAAAAGGGAGCGCTTATGGCACCCGGCGCAAACAAAAACACTGGCGAAAAGAAAGCAGCTGCCAAAGAGGAGACGGAGAGGAGGGAGGGAGTGGAAGGGAGGATGGCGTAAAAGCTGAGATGACCTTCAAATGAACAATGCACACAGTTGCATAACACCAACAAGGAGGAGTGATAGAAGAAGGCGACTGATTAGCCTTGAGATTCAAATTCAGGCATTAAAAGAGTTGGCTAAAATGCTTTATAAGTGTTTTCACTTTTTGTGCGAGTGCTGCCTTTTGTGCATGTTTTTAACAAATGAAATAGCTCTAAAAATTCTGATATATTCTCCACAGTCTATAAGATTTTGCTGGTGCCATTTGACCTGCAAATAAGTCAACTAGGTGGCTTTTTAAAAACTGTTTCAATAGTTCAGGTTGCTTATTTTCTTTACATTATTCCTGATGAAAAGGGCCTCTCTACACATCTTCCAATGTGCAGCTGATTCAAGTGCTTCTTTGATCAAGGAAAGCAATCTTCAGAGGAAAAGAAAAGGACCGGCTGATTTGGATCCTTTAATAGAAGAAACAACTAATGTTACCACAGTACTGTGTCTTCATCAGAGTGAAAATAGACATAGACATGAGGCATTTAGTCAACCTAGGTTGAACAGGATTGCAAATCAAAAGGATAATAGATCCAGGGGCAGGAGTTGCCTGAGCCATATGCCACTATAAACACGACAGAATTAAAACAGAATTGTCTTTAAAGTTACTTAAAAGTTACATATATCAAGTGCAAAAAGTTCAGCAAACAGGTATAATCAATTAGAGGAGACATGAGAATACCAGTTCTTTGTTAGGCTTTGTGTTCATCTTATCTTGTCTTTTTGTTTGTCCGACATAGATCAGACCACTAGGACATTTCAGATATATACAAACATGTGTGTTGCTGCAGATTTTATGGTGTATTTTTAGCCATGCTTGCAACATGTATGTATGGCTCAAGGGGTAGCATTGTTAGTCTGTTGGTTGGCTGGACAACCACTGAAATATCCAAATAACTGTTGGATGGATTGCCATGAAATTTTGCACAGGACTGGAATGTGCCTGCCTGTACATCACTTTAACTCCGTTTCCGGCACGTTTAGTTTTGTGGTTTGTGATCATTCTGAGACTTGATTTGTACTGGTATCAATGCAAAAACAGCCATCATTTCAGATAAATCCTCCTCCTCCTGCATGCTCTACAGGTGACATCCCTTGCTTAAATAATACTGAGTATTTCCAACATGTAAGAATACGTCTGATTGCATTTTTTGGAGTTCAGGTGGTGACATGGCTTTAGTCTTGTTACGCAGGACTTGAATGTGTAAAGTATTTGTTTTCTGACAAGTGTCTCTTTGATATAAGACAGTGTTAGGAAGGCTAATATTTTTTTTAAATATAGATTACTTTGCAGGAAGTGTTAGTTGAGGATAATGTTCTTGACTGTTCCTGCCAAGACAGTGCCAAAACATTTGTCTGTCTGCACTCTATAGTACAGTATACTGTAGTTGGTGGCACAGAGCTTTGGTTCCATTTGCTGCCACTCACTCCCGCACCACACTTAACTTCCACAATGATCCATCACAGCAAACATGGAGCTTAAAAGAAAACTTTTAAATTAAGTCATTTTTTCCATTATGCTCACTATCAATCACCTGACACCCAGCCAAAGAGATGAGGTCTCAAAGGAAATACTCCCTGAAGAAAATGCTGCCTAAAAGACTTATTTTTATATCCATCTTTTGTTAGGTATAGAAGCTGAGCATTTTGTAGATTCACTCTGCACCATTTAGATTAAAACATCAAGATGAAATAATTAGCAAGTGTTAAAAAAACTAATTACATTGGCAAACATCTCAAAATGATCTGGGTACATGTGAACTCCATTTAAATTAAAGTAAATGGGCTGTATTCTGTAGATGAAACCTTTTAGATCTTTGTGCAAATCAGTCTCTTCTCTCACAATAGGCGTCTCTTTCAGGACGACAGTTAGCTCGTGTAATTAACAAAACCTCTCACAAGGCACTCATGCATTCATTCACTCATCTATTTATTCACACAGCCTGAATGATTTAGCCCCAGAGGCTGAGGCATCGCGGGGTCTCTACCCAGCTGCAACCACTGCAGCTGAACGTCGAAGCCGAAGCAGAAGTGCCTCAGGATGGCAACTCCTCTAAAAGCTGCAAAAAATCTCAGACTGTTTGAATCGATGCAGCAGAAGATGGGATGTCCTGACTTTTAGCCCCTAGTATGGCTCCATTTTCCATGCTACATTTCCCAAATTGCGACCAACAGCAGGAGCGTGAAAGTTCATTCCTGGAAAAGAAAAAAAGAAAAAACAGCAACAGCATCGGGGGATCAAGAACCATGAGACGTGACTGAAAGCTCTGAAAAAAATACTAAGTGGAGTCAAGATTTTTTTTTTTGTCAGCACCTGAGGGAATTTTTTATGTTACAGTAGACCCTCAGTGCTTGGTAAATACCCACTTTTCCCTGCTAAACTCTATTGAAACAGATATAGCAAGTATACAGCAAGTAAGTAACAATACAATGTGTGTTTATAACCAATGCTAGGGGGGCTATATATAAATTCATCTATAAATGAATGTATTGTTTGACATAAATACACTAGCTCAGAAAAATATGACCTCGTTCATGTACATATTGATTTATTAATGCCAAATTCTGAAAATAACACATAAATTAATTAAGGCTCTACAGCAAAGCAAGAATCCAAACAATAGTGAGTCTCCGAGCCAAAATAAACCTAATGAAGGATCAAAATCTATCCAAATCAGAAAATTTGTTTCTTTTCTTCAGGCCTTTTTTGCAAACACCGTCTTGTTTTCCTCTCTGTTTTGGCAGTAGAAACAGCCTTATTCAACTTTGAACTGTCTTTTAGGCTTTCTGCACTGTGGGAATTCATTACTTGAGGTGGAGAGAATCAAGCAGATGGATGTTTTTTTTAGGTTATGGAGCCAGGTTGCAAAATTAACTTTTTTGTCTACTGGCCAAATTGGTTACCTTTTTTTTTTTTTTGGGTGGTGGGGTGGGGGTGGGGTGGGGGGGGGGGGGGATGACTAATATTGCATATCTGAACAGTATTTGGCTAGCGGCTGGTGCTAATTTTGGTCCCTGTGTGGAGCAGAAAGAGAGCAGGACTGGGATCTGACGGTGCTTCCTTCAGGGTAGCTGACCAGTCCCAGTGAATGCACCCTGTGCTGGAGAGCTGGTCAATCTCCCCCTCAACCTCTCATACTGAAATTTAAGTCATGACGTGCAGGCTGGAATTGGACCAGGGCCACTGCAGAGGATTCACAGCCTCAGTGCATTGGGTGCACACTCTACCGACTGAGCTACCAGGGCATCCCACGTAGATAATACTTTAAGACTTTTTGTACTTTTGATAATATCAAATGTTTGTATTGTACTGTCTTTAAACTGGTGGTGTTGAAAAGTATCAATGCTTTTGACAACCTTAGAACACAGTGAAAAACAGACAAATGCTAGATCTTATGGGTAGGGTAAGACGGGAGTGTCACACCTGTCCCATCCTGTCCCAATTCCATACCGGAGTAAACAAAATACCTGACCTTTCCCAGTCCCAGATGAATGACTCCCATCCAGTTTCTGTGTTGTGTGGTTTGTTCAGGGGAGGGGTGGGAAACGCAATGATTTTGATTTGATGTTCTCTCCATCCTTTTATAAGATTACTCTGTGCTCTACTGCACAGTTTTTTATTCACACTGTTTGGCCAGTAGGCTGTTGGCACCAAGAACACTGTGTTACTTAACTCTGGTAATATAGCCTTAGGAGTACATTGCACATACACATACTGAAAATTAAATATAAAATATCATAATCAAGTCATTATTCATATGATGATTCCCGTCCGCCCGGTCTCGTTGGCTTATTTTCCTGTCCCGTCCAAGTCACGTGATGAATAGTGAAATTGACTTCCATCCTAAAATATACTAATTACGGGGTGAAGTTATGGGAAATTTCAGGTTCGGGGTTGTTAAGTCCATAGTTGAAAAGAGCTATTTGAGTCTGTTACACTCTAGTTGTGTGATTATATTGTGTATGTTTTGCCTCGCTGAATATCATTTGTTCTCTTCTGGAGTATCAGTGTTTAATCACATATCAGATTAAAAACTTCACTAATGGTTCTGTTGATTTTGTTTGAGTTACCCAGCTTTAATCACTCTTAAGACAGACAGATTAAATGGAGCTTGCTTTGTGGTACAGATCAGTAACTGGGGAACAAACCCAAACAACAAATGCTGGGATGCTCCTCCTGGCTGTTTGGAATGAATGCTTAGACCTTTGGCTCACTGCTTCGAATTGTTGGAGAAGGTCAGACGTGTTTAGAGAAATAAGTCCAAAGCAACTGGTTGCCTCGGTCAGCCCAGTGATTTGTTTACTGTTGCACTGTCTCATGAGTCACTTTTGAGAGCAGCCACTTGTACGTCATGCCAGCAAACCCATAAGGCAGCTTTCACAGCCAGAAGCGCTCAGTCCAAGAGCTGTCAGAGTGAGTGTGCATGTGGCTGAACTGTATGTGTAAATACAGTGTCTAGTGTCCACATGCACAGATTCACTGGTGTATGCACCATTTGCCAACAAAGGAATACTGTAATTTAAAATGAAGTACCCAAACACTGAGTCATGTGTGAATGACTTCTTTTCTTGGCAGGCCCCTGCAGTCGCTCGCCATCCACCAGCCAGAACTACAGCGCTACTCCAGAGACACTGTCATAGGCATTAAATTAACTGTTTTATTTGCAAAATGCCAAGAGGACATGTGGTGTGCTAATCAGCAAGGCCTCTGGGTGGATTTGAGAGGAGTTTCAAAAAAGAAGAGCAAAGAAACAAACAAACATAAATAGAAACTATGAAGAGAGTTTCTCCAAGCTGGCTGATATGGGAGCACTGGTCTCAGGTGCTCCCAGTTTCACTAACAGCACAAGCCAGGCCACCATTCATTCACCCTCAAGACAATCAGGATAACAAGCATGCTGCAGACACACTGAACAGGCCAAGGAGCTGTCTCAACACAAGAAAAGAAAGAGAAGAGAACGATAGGGACGTAAAATGAAAGAAAAAGGGATTGAGGGGGAAAGGAACAGAGTAATTCAAAAATAATATCTTAAAAGTGTTTAAGAAGTACATTCCGTGGAGGTGCGTGCCCTCTCTCCTCCAAAATGTCACATCTGATATCGAACCAGTGGACCTTATCGATTTTTTTTTTTTTTTGGAAAAGCACTCGGAGCAATTTCCGAGCTATTTGAGTCCAAAGTAGTCAGGTGCAGCAGAGACGGATAGCAGCCCAAAGTTTTGGCAATGTGGTAGCTTCAAGCTCGCCATACCCACATTTATTTGCCCAAATCGTATTGATTGTAATCCATTTTCCAATCGCGGGCATCCAGTGGTCTGAAACTTCATCCAATAGGGATGACTTACAGATGTTGTCACCTTGTTCTTTACAGAAATAGTTGGATATATAGGGAAATACACATTCATTTTCTTGCAGAGAGTTAAATGAAGATCAATACCATTCTCATTTGTCTGTTATACTCTGTAAAGTAGCCAGCAGCAGCGTAACTTAGCATAAAAAGCATTATATCTCATTTGGGAAGAGTACTGAAAATCTATACTCAAGTAAAAGTAAAATTACTCACCATAAAAATGACTGAAGTAAAAATAAAAAAGTTCCTGTTTAATAAGGAAGGTCTAAGTACATGTTCCTTAGTACTGCAATTATGAAAGTAACTTTAACATTGAAGTTGGCATTACATTATGTTAATTGCTGTCTAAAGCACACTGACTTAACCAAACCAATTTAAGGCCAGAAGACTACTAGCGACAAGAAAAGTTAGTGTCAATAAACAAAGATTGACTTTAAACATGAAGAATTAACAAAGCTAACATTAGCTAGCTAATTAAATAACTTACATCAATGTGCTTTTGGAGGTTAGGCAAGGGGTTGTTTGCAAGTGTAGCAAAGTAGATTACTGTCTTAAAAATATACTTGAGTTAAGTGTAAAAGTACAGTTTAAAAAAGGGAACATGAAAAGTACTCGTTCATCAAAACAACGCTTTAAACGCATTTGTTCAACTTGGCTGCTGGTTGTCTGGTTACCTCACAGAGATGACAACAGTTTAGAGGTGGCAGTGGGCAGATTTCAGACTGGGCCAACTGTTTCCAGGCTTTGCTGAGATAAGCTAAGCTTTCTGGCTGCTGGCTGTGGCTTTATATGTAAAGATCTAAGGGTGGTTTCGATCTTCTTATCGCTAATCCCTTAAGGGTATGCTTGAAACATTCTAGTCTCCATGATGCGTCATCCAACCGTATCTAAAGGCAAATGTGTTAATCTTGTTCGGAATAGCCACAGTCAATGGCAGGATGAAAGCCTGTGGTCAAAAAGTGAGGCAGACACTGTTACACTTTAAATGGGGATGGTGCAAATTATCAGAAAGCCTCTCCTTAAAAGCATTCATGTGTTGCATTCATTTGTACATACATGAAAAGTAGTAGACGGTGTTGAAGGATCAAAAAAAGAGCTTGAGAGGGGTTCACATCCTGTTTAATTACACACCGGGCCAACTGCTTTGTGAACTGAGCGTGTGCATCCGATTGCTGGGTTGGGAAAAGTTACAAAAATTGCACCGTCAAATCTTGGGAAGATGTCGGGGCAGGGGTTTTTAGACACCATTTGATGATCCAACAAACAGTTTTTTAAAGCAACCAAGGCCTTTAGTTCAATCCTTAGTTCACCAAACCATAAATAATCCCTAGTCGTAAATAAAAAAAAAAAAATGTGTTCAGGACTGACTTATATTTTTGTTCCCTTGTGAAAAACTCTGTAACGGGCTGAGGTAAACCCACCTGATTCAGGTGAAGACAATATTAATCATGTAAGAAACTGTTAAACCCTTTCAGCTGACATTATCTCATCCGCCTGGCACATTCTCTCACTTGAGCTGAGAAAAATAAAACCTTTGGTCTCAATTCTTGCCTAATTGACTTATTAGGACTGACATTTTTTAAACAGAGGATGGCACAGGAGGGGAGAGAGGGAGGACAGATAGTGAACATTTGAGAAGAGAGAGGCGGACAGCTCTCCTCAGAGACCGTCTGTGGACCACGGCATGTCGTTAAAGTCATACTGGTTGGAGCGCTGCTTGTTAGAGGATGAAAATGTCAACATTTGACATCAGACAATCAGCGGTAAAAGTCCCTGCACGTGTGACTGGAAGCTCACAGTTTCCTGGATCGTCTATGCTCTGCTGATGTCTCCGTCTAATAGGCACCAATGCTGAGGTGGAGCGTGTCGCGGTGTCACCTCCCCAGGCTAGCAGTGCATGTATTACTATTTCCTGTTACCATGGTTTCACCATCACAGGTCCGACTGGCCTCTTTGTAGGCGTCTGTCACACATGAAACGGTCCCAGATGGCCAGCATTGATTTCATTAGCTGAGGATCCAGTGATTTTTTTTTTTTTACACAGGGATTATCTCTCGCGACAGGCCAGCAGCGTTTAGACAGATTTCACCGATGCACTGTCCCTTATTAACTCTGTCAGTCTGTCGGAGATATGCACAGACATCCACCACCACCACCACCGCCACTCCTCCCCCCCTTCACTCTGCCTCCTTCCTCTGTGGCAGCCGGCGCCAAAGAGAACATATGGCAGGGGCTCAAAGCTAGATAGCACTTGGTTGCATGAGACATTGAGCTGTGGCACTGCTGCTGTTCATCCGGTGATTGTATTTCATAAAATGGATAACTGCAGTCCTCACTTCTGAACGGTGACCCCCTGAATTTCCCCAAGGAGATATCTGTCTGTCTGTCTGTCTATCCAGCTATCTAGCTATCTCTGTCTGTCAGTCTAGACAATCTGTCTATCTAGACATATACTGTGTCTATCTAAACATCCATCCATCAGCTGACTTCATCCATCCATCCATCCATCCACCCATCCATCCATCTTCGCCATTAATCACCAAATGTGAATCATGTGATATCTTTTGAATCAGCTGATACTGATCATGGATTAGTCCCCATATTCTGTTTCTCAGCAATACCCCTTTGTAACAACATTCCTGTTTTAATGTCCTGCAGCTCATGCCGTTTTTTAGTACTGCGTACTCTGAAGTTCTCTCTGTGCCCTTGTTCAACTTTATTCATTGGTTTTTTGTCAGCAGAATTACTGCACATTATCAATCTCTCCTTGCAGGCTGGCTATTTTTCTTTGCCGTGTGAAAATTGCTTTTGTATGGCTTTTTCTAGGAAAAAAACACATTATTTTACCAATAACATGAATAACTTGTTGACTCTTCACTCCCAAAATTTACTGACGTCAATTCTAATTTTCAGTCTTGCATCAGTGGTAAATGTAATGCTGAGATGGCCCTGCAGAGAGATTTAAATTACATTGCACTTGGATGCTAGAAAAGGCTTTTTTGGTACTTTTTGAGCTTTATTAGCCCAGCATCGCCAGACCGCTTTGCACCTGACATTGGATAGTTGGTAAATTAAACTTACAAATCCTGTTGGAAGTTTGGCAAACATATTTAAGTGCAGTTGTTTGTCCTTCTTTTAGAGAAAATATCTCTGCCAGAGCAAATAAAACAGGAGCTTTTAGAAAGTGATGGAGTATTGTATGAAGCATAAAAAGGAAACCTTGCATACTTTTTTACCTCTGCACGCCTGACCGATAACTGTATGAAGCGGGTGTTATTGTCAGTTTAGGAAAGTTACAAATATTGTGGAGAGAGGACATTTAAAGCTTTGTTAAATGACTCAACAAGTACATAATTTGAAGCATAACAGAAGTATTGTACAATAATAAAACCATCTGATTTCTCCTGTTGCAGATGATACACTGCTTACATTACTGCCTCGTCCTGATGACCTCAGACCTGTCGACAACCTTGATTATCACATTTCTAAGATCAGTGAATTGTGATCTAAAAATTGCTTCATTAGTTTCTAGCATGATGTTTCAAATGTGGTGGAGAACGAAGCTGATAAGTTGATGAGTCAATCAAGAGAAAATGATCTTGTTCCAGTCATTTTTAAAACAAAATTGAAATGGTATTTGGTGTTTTTCTGCTTCTCCAGTGCAATAGGCCCTAACTTACTGCTTTTGTCTGTTTCATATCATTTTAAACTTAATGAGACTGGATTCTGGACAGTCGGTTGGACAAAACAAGACCTTGGGATGTAGAAAAAGTATGACAGTTGTTTTTAGTATTTTCTGACATTTTTAAAACCAAAAAAATATTATAAATAAATAATCATAATCAATATAATAATACCTGGATTAATTAATGAGGAAATTAATGACCTTGTAGCCTTATTTTGGATATTTGGGTCTTTTATTCTTTATTCTCAATTGTTGAAATAATTTCCATAAAGTCCTGAATTGATGTCGTCTCAGTGCTTCAGTTTTTGGACTGGGTGAAGATTTAGAGTGATAGGTTCAGCCTGGTTGGGATGTACAGTACTCATGATAGTGGATGTGCACACAGCCAATTCTTCATTTAGATTGTATATTGCTCCATCTGCTGTGATGCAACTGAGAACCATCTATTAATGTACTGAGAAAATCTTTCAAATGTGTTTTTTTCCACACCCACATACCACATGTACTAGATGCATCATTTACTACAGACATTGGCTTTAAGTGAAGTGTAAACAAGCCCATCAGACAACCAAAGAGAGATAAATGTTGAATCCCTTTAATGGCTCTCATTCAGTGACTCTCACTTCTGTAACCAGCTGTAATGAGCTCCACGAACTTGCACACACATTCCTCACACACAACATCCTCGCCGCTCGTGCACTTAATCATCCCCTGAGCAAAGTAAGACCCCGTTGTAGACAAAATACTGTGTTTAATATCAGCAGGCAGACAGAGAGCACTGGGGAGCTGTGGTTAGCAGCCGGTTTGGACCGTGTGCTTTTTGCTCCTCGCTGCTCACTGATTTGAGCTTCATTCGATGTGAGTGCTACTTCAGGAGCAAGAGAGGGAGACTGACAGTGACAGAAAGGGAGAGATTATGTTTACAACCCGGTGCTGCCATAGTTTGTGTGTTTGTATGTGTGAGAAATACTGTAGGAAAGTATGCAAATCACCATGCACGTCTTTCAAGGATTTGCTAAATGGGATTTTTTGAGAACAATGTTTTGTCCTTTGGTGCATTTCTGAAATTATGTTTGACACCTTCAGCAGAGAGATGGAGACCAAGCTAGACAGACACAGGTTTGTTTGTGTGTGTGTGTGTGTGCGCCACGTGTGCTGAGTTTGTTGTCACTCCGCGTTGACGCCCGGCAAGACGCTGTCGAAAAAACGCTATTGGGAATACATTTGATTTGCAAATGAAAAAAAAAAAAAAAACACACCCGCACATTTGCAAAGACACACACGCCTATGCAGACACACACAAACACAGGTGTGTTTGTTCCCCGCGGGGATGATTTGCAACTGAATAGTCGTGTTGCACCGGCTGACTTCTAAGTTTTGACAAAATGCTTCAAGGGGAAAAACAAGCCTGTATGCACCAAGGACATGCCATTTACCAATGTTGTAGCTTTTATCAATAGACGGCTGTGAAAACACCTTTAGTTGCAGCTTGAGTGGCTCTATTAAAATTCAACCAAGTGCTGTTTGCACTAACTTTCCAGTCAATGCCTACTGTTCACATTGTGTTCAAGGTCGTCTCTCTTTACACTCGCGTGTGTGTGTGTGTGGTTGTATTGTGTGTGCAGACCAGGCAACAGTAACAAAGTTTCACTGGAATCCAGAGCTTGACTGTGTCATTTTTCATAATTAAAGTATGTGTTGAAGCATGTGTATCCTCTGTGTGTACATGCAAGGCGATTTGGGCACAGCCAGCTGGTTTTGATGACCCGTAGCGTCACCTCACAGGTGTTTTCTCTGATAGCTCTCCCTCTCTCTTTCCCTCTACCAGGAAGTGACAACTGTCCACACCTCCCCGTCCAAAAGAGTGACATCCAGTAGTCTCACACAGGCTGACCCGTCAACAGATAAGACCATGGCCTCACATGCAGACACAACTTCTTGTGAGTATTTTCTTGTTTTTCATGTTTTTAAAGAGTTAAAATGTGACTTTTCAGAAGAAGGCATAGCTCTTCGATTTCATCTTGGTTACTCTCGTCTGTCAAACACACAACCGTGGCTGCAGGATGGTTAATGCAACATGGTGTCCCATTTGTTCTATAAGATAAACATTTGGCAGAAAGCAGGTTTTGAAAACTAGATTGTTCATGGTCAGATAAGGCTGCCTCCTGGCAGGTTTTTAATGGGAAGCTGGGGCTCACTAGATACCGTGCTTCCATTACTGTGATAGCAATGCTATGGTGGCTACCTCCAGTTTGTTTTCCACTGACGCTGATAGCGGTTGTACACACAGATGGAGCTTACAGTGCAAGGTGCATGCCATTTTATTTAACTCTGCGCAGATCACAAATGAACTAAAGGGAGCAAGGTCTAACATATCGGCCCTTCAGGTATCACAGCATATTGATCAGTGTTACATTTGTGGAAGTGAAAAAAAAAAAACAAAATTTTGGATAAAACACACCTAGAACAAGAAGAGCGCACTCAGTAGAGTGCAGATCTCTGCCAAGCAACAGATAATGAAGCACCTACTGCAATGCCACTGCTTTCAAATGTAACCAGCAGAGATTTGCAAAGTTAAGTTTTCTTGTATAGCTGTATGCAAAGTTTTTAATAGTTTTTTTGTACATAATAGTCTCCGTTTTCTTTAAGATGCATAGAATAGTGTAATGGTATTGTAACTGAGCGTCCTTAGTAAGGAAACGACAAACAGAATGATCAGTCCAAACTTCTCAATTTAAACGTTATTTATTTAGAACATTACAAGTAACCAGGCGAGTTTACAACAGAATCATAGCTTTAGAAATCTACATTTTTTGGCAAACTCACAAAAGCTGAAATTCTAAATAATTTACACTTGATTTGCCTGTTCATAGATTGGAGCCTGCATTTCCCAATGGAAGCTGTGGCTATTCAGAATGAAAACAATGGAATGCTTACTGTGGGGACTAACATCCTCACACATGAGTACAATGGGGGTCATTGAATCTACAGGAGTCTCAGCTTTCCAGTCGTATTTTTGCAATTCAATCCTATTTAGTGACACCAGTATACAGTAATATTCAAAATAATGTAAATTGGTATGAAGCAACCAGAAAAACTAATTAAATGTAACAAAATATTTTTGGGGGCCAGATTATACGATATGTCATAGGCTGGAGGGAGAAAAAGTGCAACCTAATTTCTTTAAAACTATGTTAAGTTTGTCAAAATACTCAAAATGCTGACATTGACCATGCTAATATGCTGAAGTCCAACGTTCACTCTCTTGTATCTCTGTTTTTGGTCTCTACCACCTATTCAGTAAAATATGTGGCTCTTTAGCTGCTAAATGCTTCACTTTGTTCTCCAGGTAGTCGCTAATTCTATTTGCCTGCTGTTTGTGTACAGGTCGTAAAACCAAAACACTGAGCTGACAGGCAGTAAAAGGCTCCATAAAGCTGCAATTGGGTGATAATTATCTGTGGGTCAGTTCACAGACAAGAAGTCATCTGAAAACATCACTTTTTACAAAAAGTATTGAGTACAACTGCTTTAGATTTCACTGTTGATAATCGTTTTCTTATATAACATTGATGTCTGTCTTTGTCCTCTATTTTCTTCTCTATGTTTTGGCAACACATATGTCTTTAGATGTCATGTGAATGCAAATGGAAAATTGAAAAAAAAACAAGACAAAGACAGAGGAGGTGACTGTAGAGACTGAGAATCTAAAGTGATGGAAGTGTTGACAGGCCTCAAAGTGGTGTCAAGGTGAAAAACACACACACACTCATGAACTCATCCATGCATGCTCACTCTCAACATATTCACAGCCTCTCCATCTCTACCTGAGATCAGTCAGGCTCTTGTGTCGCGCTGCGCGTCTCTAAATCTCCGTGCCATGTCTAAAATTGGAGCTTCTTGTCGATCCTCTGCATTCCTGTTGTCCTGACTGAGCGACGGCTTTTGTCTTTGCTGACAAGTTGACACGCGAACGCCGGGTAAACTGCCAGGTCAAATGACTGACGTGGTGGAGGTGGCAGGGGGCTACAGGAGCCGCTCCCTGTAAAGCCGCAACATTTAAATAAAGCACCGTGGTGGAGTAACGGCGCTTTAAACAGATGCAAAGCTCAACTCTAAATCTCCATGCTGCTGCTTTTTCTAAACAGGCGTCCTTGTTTACTTGTTTCCTCTCGTATTACACCGGAATCACTACCATGACACTGTGGCTGGCTTTGTGGCACATAAACAATGGTGGGAGTTGAACAGGAATGCTTTTTTGTGTTATTTAAAAGTTGTGTTTATTTATATTAGTCTTTGGCTGATTAAACCTGTCAGACGCACTTGGCCCACGAGAATTTTTCAAAGTGTGCAAACACTGCCAAATGGAACTGGATTTGCCAAAAGACTGTTTTTTGTTTTAATTAATCTCCTCCCAGATTTGCATGCCAAATGATGATGTCTTTATAATATTATCCTCAGGAAAAACAAAGATTTTCCTCCTGTCACTTTCAGATGTAATCCCCTTAGTGGCTGTTTGAGGGACACAAATTGGTCCTGAGGACATGATTGATGTTTGGAAATTGAAAATCGAGTTTTGGCTGGATTGGTGTATTGATGTGAGGTGGTGTGTGGTTCCTCGGGGTGAATCAATACGACATCTATACAATGTGTAGGTTTAGTATTCATGGAAAAGTGTAGAGTGGTTGTTATCTGAGATACTTCACGTTTAAACATAATGTTTCTTATTTGTTGAGCATATAAGGCCTTGCAATCTGAATGTGTTTTATCATGATTACATTATTATTATCTTTGGTTTCACCTTGAGTTATGGTCGATGCACTGTTTATCCAGGCAATTTTATTGATATTTCTTCTGTTTACTGTCTGATCTTCTGTGTTACCTACATTTAATCTTGAAGGCAACATTGTGTAATTTTTAGCAGAAAAAACACAATTTTGCTCTCACAAATGAAAAGTTGAATTCAAGAGTGATAAAGTAAACCCTTACTTAACTTAATACATTCAGGGGTTTTTTTGCTAGCTAATTAGCTAATTTTGATAGCTAATGATATCTATGATATTTAGGTAGACAGTCGTTGACTTTATAGCTTTATAGCTTCTTCATAGCTAAAAGGATTAGTTTTACCTTTTGGAAAAGGTGCTTATTGGCTTTCTTGTTGAGAGCTAAATGAGTAGATTGGTAGACTGAGTAGAGTTTGCAGCAGTAAGTTTAGCTAAGCATTAAGACTGGAAGCAGGCAGAAACAGTTCTGTCCAAAGCACCTCTAAAGCTCAATAATTAACACAATGCGCCTCATTGTTTTGTTTGTCTGAAAAGTATTTTGTTTAAAATCCCATTACTCATCCAACTATCTGAGGGGGAGTCCCCTTTCTGTGAGGACATGTGAAAAATTGTTTCCTTCTTATTTTTTCACCTTATCTTTCCTTGTTCTTCTTTAAAGTTTAAAGGTTATGGATCATTCGTGGTTTAAAAAGTAGCTTTGGTTACTGCTTTAATCACTGTAGCCATACAAGGTCAAACCACCTTCCATTAAAGCTCAGATAAACAGCTGAGTTCACATTGATGTAGCTTGTAGTATATTTTCAGCTCATAATAATATTAATAAACTTTTTGTTAAGCACATTTCAGGACACAGTTACAGTTCTGCTTTACAGACCAAGATAAAATAGCACACACAGTCAAAATAAAAACAACAAAAGCACAAATAACAGTATAGAACATAAGGCCTGATAAAACAAAGTGTAACACAAACAAGGGCAAAAAAAAAGCCCTCTTACAAAAGTAAGTTTTGGCAAGTGATTTAAAGGACCATTGTGTAGAATTTAGCGGCATCTAGTGGTGAGCTTGCAGATTGCAAACAATTTGTCTCTCCCTACTGTTCCTAGTATGTAGGAGAACCTACAGTGGCTCATTCTTAGGTAACAAAGATACAACTCTTATTTTGAGGTGATACACTAATGAAAATATACTGAGAAATATTATATCCAATTACTGCCATATTGTGCCAGTATTGTTCCTGTAACCTGACACACTGGACCTTTAAGAGAAGGATAAAGGAGTTTATTAACCTAAGTTCTTCATGTAGCTCCTCAAGTTAAGCTAGTACGCTTTGTTTTCACTCAACAGGAAGTAAAAGATGTTTCATGAGCTGTTTGTCAATTTAAACTGGGTTTCCTAAACATATTAAGGGCTGACTAACAGAAACACACAACGGACACAAAAAAACGTGCTAACATCGCAACATTAAGACTACAAACACCCATCATACATCACTCTTAATGTAACCAAACGCAGAGACTGGTACTTGCTCCATTTAAAGATAATACCTGCTGCTGCAGATACATAAATGTGTAGTCGCTGAATACAATGCAGCCCAACTTTTGCAGACATAATTAGGGCCCGACCAATATGGATTTTTTGGGGCCGATGCCGATTATTAGGGAAGAAAATTTCCGATAACCGATTAATCAGCCGATTAAATTTTTACATTAATTTTTTTTTTTAACAAATGGCTGCTTTTGAGCCTTTCAGACATTTCTTTCTTACAAAGATGTAAATTGAAGGCAGAAAATTAATTGCAAATACTTTTATTGTTTTGAGGCAAGCAGCATATAACACAAACCTTACCATCCTTAACATTACCATTACGTTTGTTTTTTTTAAATGAAAGTGCAAAACGGTAAAGCTTACCTACAGTAACGTACAAATGTTTTACTCAACATCTTTGGTAAACAAACAAAAAAAAAAACAACTGCAAAAGAATGAGGTATTTTGTGTGGGGCAAGGAGCATAAGAACAATATTAACAAATTCACAAGCCCCTACAACTTGGAGTCCCTCTTAATACTCCCAATTCTTATGATGTTTAAGTTCTGTGATTTCTGACTGACTGTGAATGTGTATGGTACGGGCAGGTAGGCTATGTGGTTGGATGAGAAACTGAGGGGGCGGGGTGAAAGTGAGGAAAACAGGGTCCTGTGTGTGTGTGTGTGTGTGTGTGTGTGTGTGTTGGTGTGTGTGTGTTGTAGTTACTTCGGGTCAGACGCTACAATATCAATAAAAACGTGTGCTTAACATAGACGTCGGTAGCTAGGCTAATAGCTGATGGCTTATTCTCAAAATCAAGTCTTTTTCCCTGCAGTTATAATCGGCCATAATCTGCGAATTTTGGCCATTACCGATTATTCTCAAATGGGCTATAATCGGCCAATTTAATCGGCCGACCGATAAATCGGTTGGGCCCTAGACATAATATCTAAAAAATAAAAAATACTGTCTTATATTTGAGCCATTAGGGTGACTTCACTTTTATAAATGAGAAAATAAAGCTGGCCAGTCAAAAATACAATGATGCTCTAACCCTGACAGCTTGAAAATGAAATTATTAGGGATTGGGAACACCTTGACGATGCATTCTCACAGACGAAAACACCATGTGAAATTCTCCTTGAGTCTTTAGCATCGATTAGCACATCCCTATTCAACCTCAATGAGTTAGACTCACTGTTATATAACATGGAACAGTCAATCTCTTTATTGACAACTGACTTTAACAAATTAAAGATACTGATCACATTCAGCAGTTTATTTTCTGGGAGTTATTTTAGTCACCTGAATGTGGCCTCTGAGATATTCTCAGGCCCCCTCATTAGGTATTCTACAGGAGTGTGTTTATTTTCCACTTTAGGAACAGGAAATCCATGTGCAATTTCAGCGGGATTATCAGCAGAGTGCAGCTTCTCCACGAGCCTGATAACCACACCGTTCTCTAGTCGATGTGTTTCCAACAGCTCCTCTCGGGGTGGGCTCCGGATGAACACCTTGTGTTTCATACATGAGGCTGGAAACAGCCATGATCACAGGAAAGAGTGTGGAGAGAAAAGACATAAATGATTCCGGGGTTATAAAGTCAGACTCTCTAGAAGGAAGGAGGTCGAAAAAGAGGGAATGAAAGGCCTCGGGCTGATCACACACAAACATAAGGTCACAGGTTTAAAAGAGGACCTTTGCCACTGCTTCAGGGCAACGTATGTTCAAGAAAGAAGTAGAAAGGATGAAAAAAGAAAGAAACAGAGTCAGAAATAAAGGATAATAATACGGTTTCCTATCGTCCACCGATTACCTGCTTGAGTGTCTTGATCGTTAAAAATTTCTAGCTCGATTCTCTTGTGCCTCCTCACAGCAGGCACTGCAGTGAATTTCCTCACTTTGCGTTGGTTGTAGTGCCTCTCTGTCCATCTGAGGAGCTGTCTTTGAAAAAAGTTCAAAGGCATCCTGATGGCAGGCATAAAGTGAACGAGATGGGTTTTTAGAGGGAGCAAAGGTTTCCCAGAGAAAGATACACTCAAGTCTTCTCGGCAGAATGTTTTAAATCATTCACTACGTTGAAAAGTTGAGCAGCTTTTAGCTCCAGACGGGCATCACAAGCCTGCATGTCAGACCAATACAACAGCAGGTTTTTTAACACATTGAAGTTGGTTTAGGAGCTGTGCTATCAACGTGTTTCTCAGGGAAAACACTGTCAGAGAGGAGACATTGATAGAAGCAGAAGTGGTGGCAATGTAACACTTCCTGACACTGTAAATGATGCTGATCACATGAATCAATAATCAGTAATACACACTGAATGAGATGCCTATGTACAGAAGAGGTATACTAGTGTGACATGGGCAAATCAGTCTAATTCCCAGCTATCTGTTTTAACACTGAAAGCAGGGGGGAAAGCAGGGGGAAACTGCCAGCCTTGCTCACTCCAAAGTTCAAAAGTACCAAGTGTCTTCGTACCTAAATGACAAAATTGGTCGATTTCCAAAGATTCCCAAAGCAAAGTTATAAGACTGTTGGAGAGTTCCAGTGACAGTGAGCAGTTAACATCGTGAAACATTCAGTCTGGTTAGGTTTAGGCACCAGAAAAACTTGGTCACGTCATATAAGTCGCATACATGTCCTCCTTCATAATTACTACAGCCACTAGAGGACGCCACCTAACATAAATGCGGTTTTTAATGATCTTCTTGCACAGGTGACTTATACAGCTGTTTTTCAGGTGACGACCGTCTGAAAACATGCCTGTCCAATCCCTCTGATGCTCAGAAACCGTATGCTTTTACGATGATTTATGTGCTGGACCTATTTATTTGCGAACAGCGTCCGGGATGTCCTACAGTGTTTGGCAAGAAATAGTTCCTGCATGCAACGTCCTGTAAAACCACCTTGTTATATTCTGTTTGTGTAATGATTAAACAAATAAGTTTGATTTTGTGAGCTTTAGATGTGCTTTTAGATTTTGTTTTTTTGTTTTGTTTATTTGCACATTGACTTCCTTGTCATGCTAAGCTAGGCTAATTCCTGCTTTTATTTCTATATTTAGCGTACAGATGTGAGATTGGTACCAGTCTTCTTATCTAACTGCCTGAAAGAAAGACATTAGGCTATTTCATAAAATTTAGAACTATTTTCTTTTTTTGTTTTGTTGTTAACATGTCATAAGATGCTATAAGACCTCTCACATTCACAGTGTGCTCTATAGTTGTGTTGTCCATGAAGTAATGTGTATTGAGTCTGTCGCCACTGTGTGCTGAATTATGAAATGTCGTGATATTTACCATGCTAACAAGCAGTGATTTCAAATGCCAAGTGTCTCCCTGCTCTTTGCTGTTAAAATGAAGGATGTCTGTTTCCCGGCTCCCAGTGTGGGACATGTGTGGCCATAAGACCACTGTGACATAAGGCTAAGGGCATGTTGGGTACCTCGATACTGGATACTAAGAAAAGCCAACCCACATCCACCTACCCTCTCTCCCAAGTCCATCCTATTTTTTACCAAGGGGGACTTCTAAAATAAAATCAGCTGTCACTGGATGCCTGGGCCTCACTGAGCTGTGGAGCACACTGCTGGAGCTGGTCTCCAAGCCTCACTGTCTGTCTCTGCCCAGGATCTGCTCTCTGTGTCGGGTGAAGGCCGGGCAACTGAGCCCTTTTCATTCTCTGGAGGTCCAAGGCCTTTTTCTATTCTGTTGGATTCTATTGTTGTTTGACGTACAGAGCAACACTTAAAGAAGGTAAGGGATGTATGTGGACTATCAGTATTTCAAGGCTGGCTCTTGCGTCGAGACACAGCTCTTTTAAAGTGATTTTCCACTGAAGCACAAGTGGAAGGAGCTGGATTGGAGACGGTAGATGACATTTTAGCCGATAATGAATTGGTTTGATGTGCCCAGGCTTCAGAGACATGATGAATATGTGGTGTAAAATTGGAAATAAGATGAAGTGAAGCTGCATTGTGTTGGAACATCAGGTGCTGCAGCTTCATAAAGAGTGAGACGTGATATCCTGTGATTCCACCAGGATTTGTGCATTGTCATAAAACATGCATGAGCCCTTCCTGTTTCCTTCCACCAGACATAACCGGCAGCAATCTGATCTGGAATATTCTGAAAGCATAGCAAATCGGAGACAAAGTGCTTAGCCTAGCATAAGGAAGCACCAGAGGGCAATCCAGTCTCCATGTAAAGAAGTTATTTTGATAGATTTGACAGCTCAATTATTGTGCCTGTTTTGCTTTCGTCGGTAAGGAAGAAATCGCCCTCCATGGCTGACATTTCAATTAGTGTAGCTCGATTTGGCTTCCCTGTCAAACCTCGCCAGCCAAAAGCTTTGGTCAGTAAGTAATGAACAGAAAATTGGGTTGCTTAAGGCTTCTGTTGTGAGGAGAGGGCAGAGAAAGGGGTGACACCTCTGTGATTAGCGGACGGCCTCTGCTTGACACAGATCTATGGGCCTTGATTTAGCTTTGAGCTATGAAAGTCAGGCCGCCTTTCTTTTGCAACCTCAAACTCTCAAATTACTCTCTTGTTCTTTTTCTCTCTCTTTCCTGGACACATTGTCCTCTGTTGTCTCTTGCCCCAATACCCCATTTCGCCCTTCACCTCCCCACTTTTAGCTAGTGGGCGACGCAGCACCTCACCTCCATTCGCTTTAGCACAGGCAGCGGCGAGGAGGCAGTGACAGGGAGGTCATGGCCCCTGGCTGGGCTCGATATAGCACTGAGACGTGCATGGCGGCAGCAGCATGGCCCTCCCTGTTGACTTTTCCTGGCCTCTCCCGCTTCCATTACCCCCCTCCCCTCTCTCTGTCTGCCCACTGCCGTCACTTGTGCTGCTGCTGTGACAATGAAGAGATTAGAAGATAATACTCTGAGAAAAAGAAAAAAATAGCTAGCGTGGTGGTAAATGTGCCTATGAGCACACTGGATTGCACCAACAAAGAATAATTTAATCTAAAATTACTTCTAATCAGAGTTTAGGTAAACTGGGACTAAAATGAGTAAATGCAGATTTAATGTGAATCAGAGCTCTGTTGCACAATTAAAAACTCATCTCTACAAATAAGTAAATTGTTTTGTAAAAACTTGCTGTTTGGACCTAGTAAGTGTGGGCTAAAAGAGGGGGAAACGGT
The DNA here is from genome assembly GCA_034769285.1 of Lutjanus argentimaculatus. Classification (NCBI taxonomy): domain Eukaryota; kingdom Metazoa; phylum Chordata; class Actinopteri; order Lutjaniformes; family Lutjanidae; genus Lutjanus; species Lutjanus argentimaculatus. The sequence goes on along the minus strand of JAWZSL010000020.1, from coordinate 3,795,658 downwards.
CAACTTTCCTCTGCTCTGTATTCCTGAACAAAATCCTGCAATGTTTGCTGGCTAAATTGATTTTTAAAAGGTTATATGGTTTGTGAGCAAGCTAAAAAAGAAAGAAGTTATATTTTTGCTAGCTACAGTAACTAAAAAGTCAACAAAACACTACATTGTTTGCTAGTTAGCCAAAAAAAAGTTTTTTTTAAATGTTATTGCTGGAAAAAAAAAAAAAAAATTAAGTTATATTGTTTGCTAGCTAGCTAAAAAGTTTGGTTAGCCTAGTGAGCCAACACATGATCATAGCTTAGCTGAGAATTATTTTACTCAGTCCATCTCAAAATTGTATAACCTTTATTCATTTTAAGCTAGTTTTTAAATTTGGTGCAGCATCATTTAAAGTTAAACTATGATTTAATCAGGTTGATTAAATTTAATCCTCGCTGGTGCGACCCAGCCTAAGCAGTCCAATATGCTCTCCATTACAATCTGAAGTGACACAGGTTATGAGTGTAAGCCTGTGGAAAAGTTGTTTTCCTGATATCAATAGCACACTGTAAACAGCGGCTTGGCCCTCATTATGTCAGGGCATCTTAAGCAATGAGACAGTGTTTGAAAGCTATTATTAATGCTAATTAAACATCCGTTGGTGCCAGTACTAATTAGTGGCAGCATGGGGAGATGGTGAAACAACTTTCAAATCTTTGAAAGTGTTCTATCTCATTAGAAGTTCTTCAATTTTGCCTCTACTTTGTTTCCTTTGTTTCCTTTTATTCCTCTCTTACGCACACTTCCACTCCATAAATCTCCCTGCTGTCACAGGGGAACATGACGCTGCAGACAGAGCCGATTTATAAAAAGGCTGGGTTTTTTTTTTTTTCCCCCAGTCAGCCTCCTCCTCCTCCCCCCCCGGAGCCCTGGTTACCTCACCTCCGTGTTATGGCAGCTTTGCATATGGCATGCCCTTCTCAGAAGCCAGAGATATCCAAAGCGTTGTTGTCACCGCTCTCAGGCATCAAAACCCCCCCGTGTCTCTGCCGCTGTGACAGCTCCAGACCATGACTTCAACATTTATCTCGGGTGATAAATGAGAGCATTATCCTTGTGTTTCTGTCATCGAGCCGGTATTAGGTTACACCGCAGCACCCTCAGGTGTAGGATTTCTGACCCATATTTATAGGATGCTGCGGGTAAAATCCCTGCTTATTTTCAGACGCTGCTGTCTCCGGCAGGCTATTTCTCTCCCTGACGCGTTATTGGTTACACTAACACGCCGGACGTAGCAGAAAGCTAAAATTGGTGCCATGAGGAGAGCATGTTCTTGTCACACAGCGTCTGTTTTAAGGAGAGCTCACACCAGTACGTGGACAAATATATCTGTGCATTGTTGCAAAATATTTGGTTAAAGAGGCTTGGTGAGTCACGGACTATTTTCAGGGCTAGTTGGTAAACAGCAAACATACGCAGGAACATGCTTGTGCTCGCCATTTACATTAGCTCCCAAAACCTTTGTCATTTACCACCCTGGCATTTGTTTCTTAAAATCTTATCTGAAGTAACAGAAATCATGATCACAGATGATTTAATATAAGTAAAAGTTTGTTTCAAATTCTGTTACTCACGTTCACCAACTTCCCTGAGACATCATCTGGTGTTTCACTGGAAGTTATAGCGACTGGAGGTGGTAAAGGGGAGATGACAGCAGTGATAGGCGACCAAAACCTTCAGGATAATACAGGTTAACAACTCAATAACATATATGTCATAGGTCTGTCAGTTTTAAGACATTTTAATGTGGAAATGTTGTATTTTATACAAAACACAAGCATCCGCTGCTCCCATAATGCAGCACTATTGATCAGTGGCACAAATTAACATCTCAGTTCTGCCAGTGTTAAACATGGCATGGAATATTTGTGCGGATTTTCTCATATGACCCAATCCACTCATCCAGACTACATGAATTTGATTGGAATCAACTGATTTTTGCTACAAACCTCTGTTTTTAAAGCAGGCATATTCTGACGTTCAGACCGGATTTATGTGGGAAACCATGTGGTTTTACCAACCAGATACAGAGATCAAACCAGTGGGTGTTTGATTTCTTCATGTTGATGACAGGAGTTGGCTATATCAAGCCAGTGTAGTCATAGATATACTATAAGTGGGCTGAGAGAAGCATTTAGATAGCTTTCTCTGCAGAGCCGTGCATGAACGGTATGTACTATACCACTAATCTCTGTAGTACTGAAGCACCAAGGACACCTTCACTGGGCCCATATGCATTTAAGAAGCAGCTGCTGTAAGACTTTTCAAACAAAGATGAATCTGTTTTGAAGCACAATTCACACCGACCTCAACTTTAAGCCAAAGTTATACTCGTAGCCTACACGTACATGTGGAGAAAGTATGTAAGCGCCTGCCTGGTGCAAAAACAAAACAAGGGGGAGGATTTTCAAAATGTCAAAGGGTTACAGTGCGAGCATATAATGAGAGAATAATTTCTATTTAGGGTCTTCTTTCATCCCACGGTGTTGTTGCCCAGAGAGAGAAAACATGCCAGGAGCTAAAAGGTCCAGTGTGGGTGTATGCCGAGCCTTAATGGAGACTTCTCTGTTTCCTAATGATGCTTTGTAGCACAGAAAAGTCAAATGTAAAATCAGTATTCTTCTCTAATTGGCTATCCGCAGGGATGAGCCGAGCGATATGAAGTATCATAAAGTAGAGCTCCGTGATTGATGAGCACGCCGCTTCAGTTTCATGTCGATATTTCTTACGGATTGTTTCCCTCTGGCCATATTCTAGGTTAAAATATCAACAATCTTAGAAATGAAGGTGCTAACTAGAACCAGGAAGGGTTATTGACTCATCCCCATTTGAGAACTTTTTTTGCTTCCTGGTAGAACCTTTTCTAAAGGTTCAGCATGGAAACGTTTCAGAGGGTTCTACCTAGAACACAACATGAAGGCTTATACCCAGAACCATCTGCGAAAAGTAAAACTTTAATATTTTGGATGTCAAAGACATCACCTTGCTAGATTTCGTGAACATGTGTTTTATTTCTTTTTATTTCCCTTCACTTTAATTTAAGAAGTAACTTTCTCTGAATCATAAAATCCACTCCACTGATTCTGGTTAGAACACCTCAGCCTGTTCCAGTATAATGACAGAAATGCCATATATACTGTCCAGTAGGCCAGTTACTAAAGGACAGGTTTGATTCGCTTGTGTAACTGAAGAGCATTCACATCTTAAAGGGTGATTTCTTTGTGTTTGTGTAGCTGCAGGCAGCGCAGGTAGATCCAAGTCAGGATATCCCGAGGACTGGGCCACGTGCGCCGAGGACCAGGAGGCCGAGCCGGTGTCGGTGAAAGAGCGCCTGGCGATGTATCAGGCAGCCGTGACGAAGAAAGAGACCAGCAGTTCCTCCTCTGCTGCGGTAAGACGATACTTCCACTCAGATGTAACGGGAGACGGCGGTGAGGATGTATGCAGGCAGCCAGGGAGACAGCAGACTGAAATTCTTGAATTAACAATGTGATGTTACGCATGTTTATGACCAAATTCTGCTGTCACAGACACCGTCCTGCTTGTAGGCTACACTGTTGAACATGAGAAAGGGGGATGGGTGCTGCAGGGCTCTGGTGGGATGGTAGGATTATTCATCACACGTGTCATAAGACTCTGTACTGGACGGGTAAACCAAACCTCTAGAGTGTGAATGAGAGTCATGAGGAATCATCTAGCATGCTGTTTCACCAGGACATACCATTCATTTCTCAACATACATTTATAAAATCACAAGACAGGTTCAGTGCTGAAACTTTTTTAGTGGTAGAAATGTATAGAAGTAAAAATATCCAGTTTTTCAATAAAACGCAAAGATTAGAGAAAACTTAAACTGCTCACTGACCACTGGTATCGGCTGATAGCAACCACAGATCACACTCTGTTAAAAGCCTTTTATTTATCCTGTAGCATCATTTATTTATTTTACTTTTCTATTATTCTTTAACTCTTTTGCTCTTTGTTATAATTGTTATAATTTCAGCATCTAATTATAAAAATGCAGTCGTAGAAGAACAAGAAACTAAAGACAGATGAAGGCCTATGTATTTCAACAAAGGAAAATAAGAAAAAAATAGGATCTTTCCCCTTTCAAACAACTCTCATGGCCTTTCAAGTATATATTTATGAGTTTATGAAGTACACTCGAATGCACCATGACGTCCTTGTGTGTCTGTGTGCATCAAACTCTGACGCAAACAGCACAGGAATGAAAATAGAGGAGAGGCAGAAGCAGTGGATCCGTAAATGACACCAAAACTCAGTAGAGACTCTCAGCATAATTTCTTATTACATGACTGTTTTGTTGCAGACGTTTACTGTCCAGTGTGGCGGACAGCCTTCAGAGATTTTCTGGCTGAATGGAAAATCTACCCACATTTAACGCTCGAACAATTTAGAACGAATATCAGCCAATAGCAATTGGTGGCGCCTAAATCGGAGCACCCTTAATCAGAACAGTTTTTTCTTCTTTCGTTTTCCATTAATCATCTCACAACCCCTCAGATTTATCTGGTGACCCTTTGGACCCTTTGTTGTATTGGTACCTTTGCTTAAGGATCTGAGCACTTGTTGCACCACTGGTGTTCACACACGGTCTGTTAACTTGTGATGTGATGCAGGACCCTGTCGTGAATTGGAAGCCTGAGGGGTTTATTTAGCAATGATCACCCACTGGCTCTACATTATCCCCGCTTATTACATAGCTGCTTACAAAAGAATATCAATGATTTGAAGCAAAATATTAATTTAAAAATGATTTGACTCATTTAAAAATGATTTTGCTGTTTTAGAAATGATTTTACTGCTCCTCCAGAGTCCATGATCAGAACTGTGTCCATAGCAACAGTCCGTTATTCAGAAATAACAGACCTTAGATTGCAGTAATTGACCAATCAGAATCAAGTATTTGATAAAGCTGTTAAATAAATATGTAGTATTCAACATTATTGGGTGGAAAAGACTATAAATCCACAACACTATAATTTTGATTCATCTAATTTCAATATTAAATGTAAAAACTCTTCATCAAAGTTTGTTTTATTATCAGATGACCTATATAATAATTCCTTTCAGACAGTCGATTACACACACTGATAGAGTCAAAGTCGGAGTGATAATGGAACAATGTTGACTTTGTTCAGTCCTTACAGACATATGTACACACTGATAACACACTGGCAGCGGTGGCTTCACATACGCACACATCTTGTCACGAAGAGGCACAACACCACCAATAACCCTTACAGAGTAATTTTAGCTGCATATGCAGAAGAGCAAACTGTGTATATTGCAGCAAATTCAGTTGAACCCACACAGGCAGCAGCACATCAGCAGGCCTTCACATGTTATTCCTCCTTTGATTAAAAACACACACAAAAAAAAAAAACATTTCTGAATATCCCTGAGCCATAAGTCATTACCATGGACCAAAAAGCTTCAGCGGCTTTGAAGAGCCTGCATGTACTTTATAAACCCAATAATTCAACTGTGTGAGCAGTTAGTCAGCCAAGGCCATTACAGGAAGTCAGCTCTGGATCTAAAATAAAACCTCACCTACTGGAAAATCTCCGTTCTTTCCTTGTTAACTGCGGTCCACAACTACAGGACAAAACAAATTAATGGAAATATCACTAAGAAGCGTACCAGTGTTATCTGTTTTAAAGTCAAAGCGGCGTTTGATAAGGCCTGGTTGTGACTCTAATTGGCAAACTTGGACAAACTGATCAAATTTATAAAAGTAGAGCTACTTCAGCAAAGGACAGAGACAACTTCAAGCATTCAAACCATCATCAGGAGCAGGCAGGTTTATATGTGCTTACTGTAAATGCTTTTTTAGGATGGGAGATGGAAACGCTTTTTTCTGAATATGTTTTGATGTAGCAAATGCCTGATGTGACTGATCAGCTGTTTCTGTGTCAACAGTCTGCTCATCACTCCATGGCTTTATAACACATCCATGATCGCTCCATGCAGATTTGATAGCCTTCTTCACATAATATATCACATTTCCATGTATTTTCTACATTGTTTTCACGTTTGAGGTTTGACTCGTGCTTTTTTTAATTACATTATCTTGTTGCGCCTTCTTCTTCTGCAATGATTTAGTGGTTTTCTGACTGGAAAATTTGGCGCCACCTACTGCTCATCTTCATGAACCAAATCCTAATAATCGCATGACAAGCATTCATTCACATTTTCTTTTGCCAGTTTACTTGAAGTTCTGTTAAAATTTGCAACACATTTGGATGAAAACACAAATTATGATACACTACATGGGATAAAATGATCAGTTGTTGTGCCAGGTGCCTACTGCTGTTCCTGACTTACCCTATGTTCAGGCTATAACCAGGCTGATACTGTGTAGTCTGAACACAGCGTGAAGCTGGTATTTAAGATTTGTGAACCTTCTATAGCATGTAACACATTTATGTTCCCAGAGTTCCCCACTCAGCTCTACATCAAGACTAAAAGAGCAGCAACAACATGATACCTTTCGTAAGCTCACCTTTCTTTTTCTCACAGTGGCCTCCTGCATAAATATGTACTTTCTTTACTTTAATTGCTCACGGCAGCTCCAGTCCAGTGTGATATGATTGAAGAAGACAGTAATAGGTACTTAAGTACGCTGATAAATCATATTTTATCTGTTTACAGAATCAATCTTGTCAAAGGAGTTTGAAGGTTTTATCACAACTCTCCCACACTGATTTTCGTATCTTATTCAATCACTGATATTTTTGTTGAGCTGACATCATCAGACTATTTAACTCATTTTTCCTCTCATACAGCGTTCGTCCCGGGATGAATGAGCACTTTTGTCTTCATTGAACATTTAAAGTTCAGCTGCAGAAAACTTTTTTCTTGCACTCTGTTGCTTTTCAGTTGTGCACAATATCCCCCTAAACTGGGAATGAAACAGCATCCAGTTTTTCTGTGAGGCTGCAAGACAACTTCATATTTCATATCGTCTCAAGATCCTGCAACTTCCCAGTTTATTTAACAGTTCTGTTGTGTATGATTTAAATGCCCTCGCTGAAATGCTGATGCTATACGAGTAACACTCAAGACAAATCCAAAGACAATGGGTTGTTTCTATCCAATTTTAATGTCACCTTTTATATTAATGTCGGCTTGTTTACCCTCACTAAGCAAGTTTTTCCATGTCCCCTTTTGTTACTGATTTAATTAGATTAAACCCAATTTTGTAGAAATGAAACCATTAAATTGATGCAAATCTACATAAATCATTTCAGTATACTGAACAGAAAACTTGAAGTAAATTCTACTCAAAATAGTTGAGCTCAAATTAGAAATGAAATTAATCTGAAATGACTGAAAAATAACTACATTCAACATAAAATAATAATAACAATCATCAATCCTGCAACTTGATATAATAAAATGTAGTTAATTCAACATATTTTTTCGTTGTAACTCATATTTCAAGGCAACTGGCTTTACTAAATTCTTGAGTGTGAATTATTATTTGGGTGCTTGAAAATTAAATGGTTGCAATAGAAAATATATTCACCTTAACTTTAATGAATTTACTCAATTATTTCTGAAATGCAAAATTGTTGTTTCTAAAACTAACTAACTTTTTTTTTCTCAAAGTTTGTTTTAAAACTCAAACATTTAGTGAAGACAGCTGCCTTAAAATTCTGAGTTTTACACTATTTTGGTTCAAGGTTAAATACAGTAATTCAAGATTCACATCCAGCGCTCGAATCTTTTGGCCCGTTAGGTGATAAATAATCAATGTCCAGCTCGTTACCCATCAGGCCACGCTTCGGTATGTTTACAGAGGGCGACCTGCCACCTTCTGGAGACTTTGTACATGACGAGACACGATAGTTGCAAGCTTACTGTGTGTAGTGAGATAAAACAATAAAAGATACTAGTTAATCATAATAATAGTAAGCTGTCCTCTTCTATGCAGCCTTAGTTAATGTTGGCAGTGTAAGTGGTGATTTTCAGTGAGTGCATTAACTGTCACAGACCTGCGTAGTAACAAGCCACTTGAGGCCGAGTTTTACAGCCATTTCAGAGTAGATGAGAGGTGTTGTTAACATAACACAGAGCGCTTTTCTAACTGCGTTAACTTCAACCTCAAGCGGCTTGTTGCCTTTTATAAATGGCTGTAACACATAATTATCCTTCACATAACAACCATTCAAATAACAGTTTCAATAAATCTTCTATCGTTTTTTATTGATAGTTTAATATTAACCAATAGAACGGCAGAAGTGTTCCCAAACAGCAGCTTCAAATAGGGCTTACTGAATCACCCTCTAACACTTCACTTCAGTGATTGCCAGTGTGCAACCTCAGTACTCAGTGGCGAGCCTCATGTGGTGGCTACTGACAGCTGAATGTGTGTGTGTGTGTGTGTGTGTGTGTGTGCGTTGAGGAGGGGGTGTAATAGTGGTGGTGGGGGGGGGCGAGGTGCCAGAGGGAATCAGCACAGGAATCTTGTTTTTCCTCTATACCTTTGCAGCTGTTGTCTGCACGTCCACACACAAGTGACAAGGTGTTTAAAGATAGCAGAAGACTTGATGGACACCGTTCTGTCCAGTCTGTCATCCCTCAAACTCTGTCTCCTACAGATCACTCTGAACATACCCGACTCGTCATTTACAACAGCAAATACGTTTTGTGCAAAATCTGATGAGGAAAAATAATGAATGCAAAGAAAATGTAGGTGCTGTTATTATGGTTATATTCAGGCACTCACAGCGACATTTTTACTTTATTAACATTTAATCAAAACTGCAGTCTTCTCTTGTCTTAAAAGAACGCTTAATAGCTATCATACTATAGTTTTGGTTAAAGGGAAATTCAGTACTTTTCAATCTGGACCCTATTTTTTAGTTTTTGTCTAACTAATGGGGACGTTATTGAAATGGTTTTTAAATTGGTCCAGTATTGAGTGAGACCGCTGCAGCCATCAGCTCTGAAACGATCGTTATGGGCAATTGCAAACCGTCAAAGTATGTCCACTGAAAGTGTTTGTTTTTGCCACTGACCGGCTCAGATTGTCTGACTAGACAATGGAAAGGATCCCTACAGAGACAGACCTTTTTTGTTAAAGATTACAATCATTTTTGTTTAACCAGAAACAGCCCTTTAGATCAGTTTCATGAAAGTCACCTGATTCCATTGAAAAATACAGTAATTTTAACTCGCAGATCATTGTAGAACAGACTTCATTCATTCTCGACAGAAGCAAAATAAACCTCACCAAAACGTCTTGGCTCATCTTCCTACTGTTCCAACAATCCGCAGCTCTAGTTTGATCGAAATAAAACCTTATTTCACAGCATTAGGTGTGAGAATATCGAGAGAGTGGTGAGAGGGAGGTCAGACATCAGAGAAGCAGCAGGAAGAAATCAAGGCTTTATTTCAGCCAGGAGTTGGTGATTGTTGGAACAGTTGGAAAGACAAAACAAGACGTTTTTAGTGAGATTTATTTTGTTTCTGTTGAGTCTGATTAGGTGTTTTTTACGATGATAAAATTACTGTTTCATTAAATTGAGGCTGGTGGCTTTGATGAGAGGGATATATCAGCTGTTTCTGATTAAACAAAAAGGATCAAGTCAAATTTTTAATTTCATGTAGCCCAATATCAGAATTTGCCTCAGGGGGCTTTACAACCTGTACAATGTGCGACACCCCCTGTCCCATAGGTCCTTGATCAGTTAAGAAAAAACTCCCCAAAAAACCTTTTTAACAGGGAAAAAAGGAAGAAATCTCAGGACGAGCCACAAAGGAGTGATTCCTCTCTCAGGACGGAGAGACATGCAATAAATGTTGCATGCACAGAACAGACCAATACATACAGTATTGATGTAAAAATTCAGATGCATAAAATGATGAAATACATGTGAAGAAAGTGAAGAAAGTGAATCCAGGAGGATTTTATTCTTTTTAAAAAGAAGTCGATCTCAGTAGAATAACAATCTGAGCCCGTCTGTGGCAAAAACTTTTAGTGGATGTACGTTAACGGTCACAGTTGGATCACAAAGTTACCTTTTAATCTGGCTGCTAATGTAAACTGTCTCTGTGCAGATCTGAGAGTGGTGTTGATTTTATTTCATCTAATTCTCAACAACAATGCAAATGAGTGTAATACCCAAAATGTAAAACAGTTCAGCCTGAATCAAAGTGCTTTTTTGGTGTTGCAGGACTCAGAATACAATCTTAATTTTCATCTAATGCTTTTTACATTTCCTCTCAAAATGTGCATAATTTCTTGGAGAAAGGGCTGATTTCAGTGCTTCTGTCTGTATTGATTGTAATTATTCACATGATGCCAAACAATCAAGTGAGTAAGATGGAGAGAAGAGATTCTATAGTACACAAATTACAATCAGACTCCCTCCTGTTTGAACCTGCCTGAATGCTCAGGTGTTAATTATGTCTCCAGCAGTCATTTTAAATGAGACATGTTGATTTCGTATCATATCAATGGAGCTGCTGTACCCTCGAGTAGTAAAATATTGATAACATGCTGCCCCGCCATAAAATGTCACCGGCCGCAACTCTTCTGCAATAACTTGCAAATTACATTGTGCTCCTCATTTGCATTAAAAAGGAAAGGTGACGGGGTGTGTGTGTTCAACATATGGTACACTCACACACACACACACACACACACACACACACTAGCAAGCCTCTCATATATATTGTAGTTTCCAAGAAGCCATATATGCAGAAGCCGACATATAAATGTTTTATTAGGAAAGTAATTGACAATCCCAGAAGGAGATTATTGTATCAAATAGTCAGGGTGCATTCTTGCCCAGATCTCGTACGATGAGGACTGCATCCTCCATACTGATGAGATTTAGAAAGTCTTCTTCTCTCCTCTTCCTCCTCCTCTTTGCAAAGAGGCCAGGCTTTTCTATTTTTCAGCTCCAAGGAATAATTCTTTCCGTAGCTCAATGAAAAGTATCGAAAAGCTTTTTTGTTCCATTAAACTGACTAATCTGAAAGACTACGTTTCCTATTGATGTTTCGCTCTCCGTTGCAGGATAGATGTGGAAAAAGTAAATCCATTAAAATTGGGCGCCTGCCATCTTTGCTATTTTTGAGATTTCTGCCAGACATAAACACAAAAAATGACTTTGTATTTTAGGCTTAATTTGTTTTCAGCTAGTTGTATTACAAAGATTTAACTTTGTCCTGTCTGCATTTGAGGTATATCTCATTTCTCATTATTATTTAAATGTATTACTCTCTGTTCATTACCTTGCCTTCTGCTTTTCACACCACCTAGTTTGGAGAAGTCAAGAGCGGCACCAGCACAGAAACGAAAAAATGTACTGCTGTTGACAGGGTTAGCAAGGTATTTTACTTAACTTTGCTGTCAGACAGCCTTTTCTGATGGAAAACCACCAATGTATAAGCCAAATCCATAATTTTACCTTGCAGTACACCAGTTGCTCATCTACCTCTGCCTCAGTCTGTTAGTTTGATCGTGTTATTGTGTGACTTCAATGTTTTGAAAAGTCACGCAATAACACAAAAAAACTAGCAGATCGAAGCATCAGTAGACCAGCAACTCCTGTGTTCTTCAAGGTAAAATTGCTGATTTTCCCTGTGGAGTTTGGTTGGTTTGGAGAGGGTGATGGTTTCCAGTCAGAAAAGGTTGACAGCAAAGTAAAGTGGTGACTATATTCTAAATATAGCATACATTTAAACTGATATTGATTTTTTAAGGTGGACCTTTTCTAAGGTTTGTTGCAGACCTTCTCCACAGCAGTTCATTACTTAGCTTCTGTGCTGGTGCCCCTCCCTGCTTTTCCAGACCAGCATCTACTGTAGGTAACACACTGACTATCAAGAAGTACCTCATACACCCTTACATCAAATAATCTGAACTATCCCTGTAATGTCTTAAAATTATAGTGTTCACACCACGTTTAAAAGAACATCAACACTGCTGATGCTTCTAAAAGCATTAGCATAATGCCTTTTCATTCAGTTTTATATTTGCATAAGTGAATGTATAACGATATTCACAATCAATGAGAGCCGGTTAGTTCACCAAGGTCAACGGCAATCTCTTAAATCTCAAATAAACTGTCGGTTTACAGCGTGTTTAATGTATGATACGTACACAGATGGATTTCCAGGTGGATTTCATGTTGCATCTGTTTTCTGTCTACAGATGATGGATGAGTCGGAGGCTTGTTCGCTGCCTGGTGGCCTGGCCAGCGTCAAGAAGCAGTTTGAGAACCAGGAGTTCACCTCCTCGTCCTCTCAGTCCACCGTCACGCAGGTTCATTTTGAGCAGAGATCTGTCCAGGTGAGGATGTAATCATGCTTTCTAAAATCTGCTGCAGGGTAGATTCATGTGTTTGACATTAGCTGTGGATGGAGCTGTGTGAACGGAACATTATTTCTACATGTTCACCATAAGCAAAGGTGAGAACTTTTGAAGCAATAGTTTGACAATCTGAGAAATATGCTTATTTGCGTTCTTGCCAACCATTACGTCATAAATAGTCTGGCATTGGTTGACTATTTCAGGCAATGTTCTCCATCGTCCATCTCTATCATTGTGTTCTCTTTTCAAAGTCCCTGTCACTACAGTTAGCAACCTGCACACTGAAAATGGCAGGTTACCTTAACTTGGTCGCTAACAGTATGACTGTGAATGGGATTCAAGAATTTTAATGGCCAACACAATTTTGCTTCCTGGGCTTATGTGATAAGCGTTTTGTGTCTTTTTGTAGTAGTTGCATGTTCCGTGTTGTTGTTTTTGTCTTTTTGTTGTACCATTTGGTCTCCCTTGTCATTTTGTGTTGTATTTATATGATTGACTTTCACAAAGAAACATGAACAGACCCTTTAAATAGACGCCGTGGCCCCCTGACACATTGGGCCCTTGCGTAGTAGCAGTAACTTTCCAACATTGGTCAAACCTGTTTCTTTAAAGTTTGGGTTAAGGTTACATTTAAGGTCATTGTAGGCTTTGACCAGCTTTGAAAAGAAAAACTTCAATACTCATAGAAATCTGCTTACGCAGGAAACAACTTTCTCATGAGGCCAGAGTAATGAAAGAAGTGAGGCTGGAGTACAAATGTGATAATATCATCAGGTATTGAATATGCATTTTTCTTCCTCCTACTTAAAGTAAATTTGGAAGACAAAGTACTGCTGTTCTCTCTGTTCACGGGCTCTGTGTGAAGTGAGAAAACCACAGAGTGATTTACATTCTACTGTAGCTCTTTATTGGAAAAACTTGGCTGCTCTGGCTGCGACTCTGAGGCGTCCTTGTAGGTCAAATCAAAGAGGCACCTTGAACTCTGCTCGTCTGCGTGGCACTGTCATCCAGTGCGTGAGCAAAATGCCAGAACACGTTAGCAGCCTGGGACGGGGGCTGGATCTGAGTGAAGTGAGGTCAATTCCACTCCTCCATGCATTCTCCCCATCTGCTCATTCAGGCGGGAAGCAGAGTGGATTCATCGAGCGCACACGGACCTCGCTGAATGCTAAATTTTACATAGGAGTTCGTGAGGGGAAGTGCCTGTTTGATCGAGTTATTGCTTCTGTGCTTCAGCAGCGAACCACTTTCCGCTCAAGTTTTCTTCTCAGGTATAATATCCGAGCTGTGTTTTAAAACTGGTTGTACATCAGGAAAAGAGATTATTATCCTGACATAAGTGGTTTCAGAAGTACCGGGCACCCCCCACCCTCCATGTATCTTTCATGTTAACAGCAGATGATACACTCTCAAATATTATATTTCTCTTTCATCTCCTACAAATTGCATGAATCTCACTGGAAGAAATGGCTGATGCAGTTTTGTAGAGTTTTTGTAATGTATTGCTTTTTCTCTCTGATACTGAAATCCTTCTTTAGTGGAATTTAAACATAGCAGTTCCCAAAGAAGCAGCGCTGTGATGTGAAAACATCTGTTACAGGACATTAAGTTTTATTAACTTTAACAATATAAAAATTACTCCCCTTCCCAGTGTTTCTTACAGCTCACTGTAGGGCTGGGTGTCGTTAAAAATGACAATACAGTACCATTCAAGTGATACCTACATTAGAATAGAGTACTTATTTTTCTTCTTCATTCAATACTCATCACGTGAATGTAAGCATCCTTGAAATCGTCCCTCTGCATTTTCTGCATTTATTTTAGTAATTATGTACTTTTATTAGAGAAGTTATTCAAAATCTAGATTTAAAAGACAATTGAGAACATAAATTACATTCACATAAATGCATACTAATAGAAAACATAACTTAAATAATTGTATTAAGCCTTGCCTAAATTAATTGTCTTCATTCTGTTGCTCTCCCTTTAATTTGACTTAAGTAACTGTGAACATTTGAACAAAACAATGTTTGCATTTAAATAGAACATGTTAGTCTCTCCATTATGCAGATTTCATAAATAATTTTTAAACAGTCTTCTAATGTTTGAACATCTGGTTGGACCCACTTTCCAGTCAGGATGTTTTTTCCCTCCGATTAGTGATATTCTCATTAAGTATTTGTTTGCTGTAGTCTGAAAATTATACGTTTACCACCACAGGCTGTAGCATCGTCATACATTTTGAAGGTTTGATGGTATCTCGGCAAGCTGAGCTGTCTGTCAAATACATCACACTCGATTCACCACACCACAGAATGTATAAGTCGTTGCTGCTGCGGTAGTGGGCCAATCACACGTCTCATTAAATAGAGGAATGCTTGCAGTGATTGGTTGCAAGCAAAACCATAGAAATAGGCGTTTTTTTAGATCAGGGTAAAAAAAATCAAATATGCTGGGGTGCATGAGGTACCTATTGATAGTCAATGTGTTAGTTTTAGTAGATGGCGGTTGGCACACCTCCAGTCTGGAGAAGCAAAAATATTTTAGGTCCACCTAAAAAATGTGTTGATTATATTTTGTTTCCACTGCTTTACCTTGCTCAAACAGCCTTTTCCAATGGGAGGCTGCCGTTATAGAAGCCAAATATCGCTCTCTCTAAACCAACCAATCTCCACAGGCGAAATGTTTTTGTAATTTTACCTTGCATTATACAGGAGTTGCTTAGTCTACCCTGCTCAACCTGTTAGTTTGCTTGTGTTATTGTGTGACTTCTGTGTTTTAAAAGGCTAGTTCAGATTCACCTAAGTCACACAATAACACAACAAAATAACAAATCGAGACAGCAGTAAACCAGCAACTCCCATGTTCTGCAGGTTAAAATTTCTGATTTTACCCATGGAGTTTGGTTGGTTTTGAGAGAGCGATATGTGGCTTATATCGTGATGATTTCCTGTCAGAAAAGGCTCTGTGATAGCAAGGAAAAGTGGTGAAAATATTCTAAACATAGCATACACTTGATACAAAGCTGATATTGATGGTTTTTTTTTAGGTGGACCTTTTTAAGTAACAAGTTTGTAGTAACACCTTTTGTTGCTGACCCTGTCCACAGCAGCACATTGCTTAGCTTCCATGGCATGTTTGTGTGTCTGTGCATGTGTTTTCCAGTGAGAAAAGGATTCAGCGTGTCCACGTTTCTCTGTGTTTGACAGGAGATGTCGAGCTCCTCAGAGGTGACAGTGAGGAGCAGTGCCAGAGAGGTCGTCCCCACCACCACCCTCTTTCACAATCAACAAGAGGTATCGGCTGTTACACTCAGCAGCTGTATGGTAGCATCTTACCTCTGACAGGCTGATAATAAACCCTCTCTGAGTCCCTTAGTTATTTCACAACTTTGTGTTGCACTTTGCGTGCCCTATATAGAAAATTAGCTTCATGCCAAGCCCTTAACTCCTCTCTGATTGAAAACAGTTGGAGGCTGCAGTGCAGTTCCCGGTATACTAATGATTTGCCACCGTGTTTTCGCAGGTGATCCATGATGAAAGAGTCCACCACAACAATGTGGCAGCCAGTTACGGAAACCATTACAATGAAACAGGTTATTCTGCTCATGCCTTTTATATTGTAATTTGCACGTTTTTATCACAGCACTGCTTGTGTCCTGTATATTAATGATTGTTCTGACTACTGCTGAATAAGGGATGAGCTACGAAAATGACTGCAGATGATTTTCTATTCAGTGCATAGCAGCAAATCTAATCAGGGCAAAGTCAGGAAGGTAAAATATTGGAAAGTGGAAATTGGGCAATCACCGCTGCATGGTTTCAGAAAATGAAAACTACTCAGGTTTTTAATGAAATGATTTATTTCTCTTTCCAATCCCCCTGAGCTCCCTCAGTGCGAATGACTTAATGAGGCAGCCTTCTTCTTGTGTCTAATTCAGTTATGCTCATTGGAGGAGAGGACCTACCAAAGGTTTCCACTCAGGCTTTGAAGCAGCAGTATGAAAAAACGATTGAGGAAGCTGCACCAGCCAAGGAAATTAAGGTAATGATGCTGTCTGTTTATCTAAATAGATTTTAGTTTGGGTTTTTATATGAGGTATCAGTATGAAGATGAGGCCACATCATGAAATCATCAAAAGGAAATTGCGCATGCCATGAGCTGATGGAGAATAAATTGGATTGGATAAAAGACATCATGTCATTACACGGACAGTCTTAAACTTTTTTTCCCCCTTGGTATTTAAAAAAAACCCAAACTAAAACAAAAACTCACATTACTGTCAGCAGTTAAAGTGATCTTCAATGAATATTTCAATCAAGGCAGTAATTAGGAACGTGCATTACTGAAAATGTCCAGGCTTGACAGACTCGAGATGACTTTGTGTTGGTGCATTTACATCCAAATTAGGTTTGTTTTTGATGCTTTTCCTTCCAGCTTTGCAAAATAAAATTGACTCAGCTGCACAAATCATAGAAATAACCAGTGGTTGAATGTAACTACGTACATCATTTCAACTTTATACTTCTAGTCACGCTACATCTAAAAGGCAAATACTGTACTTTTAACTTAACTACATTTGCCTGACAGCTTTAATTACTAGTTACTTTTTAGATTTAAATGTTTAATCCTGTCCCTGTCCAGTGAACACCATGTATTGGTATTCATCATGTAAGCTCCTGGATTAGCTGGAAAATGCATGGTCACAAAGCAGAAAACAGAGCTGTTTTTCTGACACCATGAAAAATTGACTTTTAGAGATATGTGGTTCTCACAGGACAGTCATGCTGCTAACATACGATAATCTTATAGAAAATAATGCTTTGCTATATATTAAACTACACAACAGCAGATAAAGTAGTTAAATGAGCTCAACCTTAAACATAAGCAGTAGTAAAATGCAACACGCACATTAATGCAGCAGTAATATTAATCCAAAAACATAGAATACAATAGTAAAACACTGACAGGTACTCTACTATAATATTATCTATTCTCTATACTATATACTATAAATACTGAATTCTATACTATATTGTTGCATGATCAAAGTGACAAGTTTTTCTCTGCTGAAAATACAGCCTAAGACCAAGCCACCTCTGTAACCAAATATTTTAGATAGATAGACAGATAGTTTTCACGATAGGTGTTTGGTGTAACTTGGTAGTGAAGTAAGGGTGAAGTTTTAAAAATAAGCTTTTTAAAATGCTGGTGGTGTGGCTCAAGGGGTTGCTCCCAGTGGGTCATCCTGCCTGTTAAAAATGAACAAATCACTGTCTGTGTATACGTTGAAAATCAATACATTCTAACAGCAGGTAAATTTTATCTGTTGGCTATTTTAGGTGTACAGCAACCCCTGGCAGTTCTAGTGTTAAATGCTGGACTTTTACTGGTAGTGGAATATTGTCACAGTGTGGTTTTAATACTTTTACTTTTAAAGTAAAGGATCTGAATACTTCTTCCACCACTGGAAATAGCATTTATAACTATTATTTTAGGTTGAAAGTTGAAGTCTCACTGTCTCTTTCTCCTTAACTAAAACCACTTAAAAACCACAGGTTGATGTGGACTTCAACCAGTTTCAGTGGATGCCAGTAAACCAATCCTCCAAAACTTCAACCATGACAAGCTATGACACCTCCTCCTCCACTGTAAAGACCACCACTGGCTCATCAGTTGCTAAAGCTGCCTCATCAGTGGCTTATGAGATGACAGATAATTTCCCTCCCCCGCCGTCAAACCTGCTGCAGGAAACCCCTGAGTACACCTTCTCCCAGACTCAGGAGTCAGCCTCTGAAGTTAAGCAGAGTGTGAATAAGGAGCAGTACTTTAAAAACAAGAGTATGGCTGAACTAAAGCGCCTCTATAAGCACATTCACCCAGAGGTCCGAAAGAACCTGGAAGAGGATTTCTTGAGTCAGCTCACTGAAGCAGAAAAGAAGGCCCTGGAAAGTGAGGAAGTGGTGGGAGAGGTACAGCAGGCCTGCTATATGTTTGAAAATGAGGGCAACAGTGGGTGTTCAAGCCCTGACAGAGAGTCTGTGGAATGGGAAGAGATTCTTAGAGGTGAAGTGCAGTCCGTGCGCTGGATGTTCGAAAACAAGCCACTGGATACGATCAAAGATGAAACCCCGGATGAGAACGAGGAGAGAAATATTGCCCAGCAGGAAATAATTGCTGGCAAGGATGTCAGATACACAGCTTGGATGTTTGAGACACAGCCCATGGACGCTTTGGGGACAGAGACGGATGGAAATGAACAGTCACAAAAATCAGCCGATCTGGCAAGAGGAGATGTCCGCACTGCTACATGGCTTTTTGAGACACAGCCACTTGATTATCTGAATAAGATCTACCAAGAAGATGAGCAGGAGACAGATGTCGTCGCCACCAAAGACATCGCTGGCGGTGATGTGAAAACTGCAAGATATCTCTTTGAGACCCAGCATCTGGACTCCCTGGGTAAAACCGAAACCATTGAGGAGAGCCACTTCCTGAACCTGAAGTCTGAGCTGGAAGAAATCAAAGGGGACGTGAAGACAACCACTCGCATGTTTGAGACCCAGCCCATGTGCGTCATCAGGGGGATTCTGGAGAGATGCTGGAGATCACCACCATCCGCAGGGAGGAGACTGAGAAAGGAGACGTCAAGACTTCACGCTGGATGTTTGAAACCCAGCCTCTCGATATGATCAACAAAGACCCTGCAAAGGTGAAGCTCATATGTCGTATTTCCATGGAGGACAACGTTGAATGTGGCGTGAACAAAGGCAGATGGCTTTTTGAGACAAAGACTCTTGACACCATTAACGACGAGGAGTGGGAAAGTTCCAGGAGGCAAAAGGAAGAAATAATTGGTGCTGATGTGAGGAAGCACTGTCTGGTTTTTGAGACTCAGCCTATGGATACTCTGAAAGACAACAGCAATGCGAGACCTCTGCCCTCAGAGGAGATTATGGGAGGTGATGTCCGATCAGCAAAACATCTGTTTGAAACAGTACCCATGGAAAATCTGAAAGAACTGCTCGAAGTGGGAAAACTTAAGAAAATGGTGGCATCTGAAGAAGAAAAGGGCGACGTGAGGCATCAAAAGTGGGTCTTTGAAAGCCAGCCTCTGGAGAATATAAGGGAGGAGAAGAAGGAGATTACAAGAACTGTGAATGTTGAAGCTCTTGACAAAGGAGACGTGACAAACTATAAAGAAAGGTTTGAAAGTATGGATTTAAGCAAGTGTGAAGGAACACAGAAAATTCAAGTTGAAGGTGTCACAAGTGGATCTGTCAAGTCCAACAGAGTTCTCTTTGAATCGACTCCAATGTATGCTATGCAAGACAGCTCTGGCCATTATCATGAGGTGAAGACTGTCAGGCGTGAGGAGATTGTGAAGGGAGACGTCCGCAGCTGCAGATGGATGTTTGAAACACGTCCTATTGATGAGTTTGATGAAAGCATCAATAAGTTCCAGCTCATTAAAGGTATATCCAAACAGGAGATCGAGTCAGGGGATGTCAAAACGGCCAAGTGGTTGTTTGAAACTCAACAGCTTGATGCCATTAAATCTTTTTCTGAGGAAGAAGAACATAAAACTAAAGAGGATATTGAAATTGAGAAAGGGGACGTTAAGACTTGCAGGTGGCTGTTTGAGACTCAACCAATGGATGTCCTGTATGAAAAGGTGGAAAAGAGCGAGACAGATGTCCAGGAAGTGCAAAAAGGTGACGTCAAAACGTGCACTTGGCTCTTTGAGACGCAAACGCTTGACAACATACGCGATCATACAGAGTCTGAGTCTGAGACCATCCTGAAAACCTGCACTGTAAACCAAGAGGACATCCAAGGGAAAGACGTGAGACTGGCCCGCTTCCTCTTCGAAACCGAGAACCTCGAAAACCTCACAGGACAGGAGGACAGCAGCTCTTTCAGGAGAGTGACAGAAATCGACATCCAGTCGGGCGATGTTTCCAGGATGAAGTACATCTTTGAGAATCGCTCATCTGACATAATGAGCTCCACCTCCGAGGAGACGATGCAGAGGCTGAAGACACAGCAGGCCGAGGACATCCAGAGGGGAAACGTGGTCAACTGCACATGGATGTTTGAGAATCAGCCAATTGATGCCATCCGTGATGAGGCGAGGGAGATTCACACTACTGTGACCGATGTTAAGGGAGGCGACGTTGACAAAGGCCGCTTCATTTTTGAGACCTACTCTCTGGATCAAATTAAAGAAGAGTCAACTGAGACTGATATTTCTAAACTTACTAGTATCTCTAGAGATGAAATAGAGAAGGGAGATGTGAAAAATTATACCATGATGTTTGAAAGTCAGCCTCTGTATGCCATCCGTGACAAAGAGGGCCATTACCATGAAGTAACTACAGTTACTAAGGAAGAAATTATGAAAGGAGACGTGGTGGGGGCCCGATGGCTGTTCGAGACAAAGCCACTGGATTCAATTAGAGATTCAGAGGAGGTCTATGTAATTAAAGCTGTGACTGAGGAAGGCACCAACAAAGGAGACGTTAGCTCTGCGAGGTGGAGGTTTGAAACGCAACCTCTGGATGAAATTACAGAGGAAATAAAAGTCAGGTCGAAAACAGTCGCAGATATCCAAGGCGGTGATGTAAAGACAAACAAGCAGCGATTTGAGACTGATGAGATGTCTCAAAAGTACATCAGAACTGTTAGCGTGAGCGAAATCCAAAAAGGGATGTCAGATCTGCCACGTGGATGTTTGAAACTCGCACAATTGATGAGATCCGTGGCGAAGGCGCAGAGTATGATGGCATGGAGAGGGTGACAAAAGAGGAAGTAATGAAAGGCGATGTCAAACAGTCTGTCTGGCTCTTTGAGAAGCAGCCCCTTGACAGTATCAAAGAGACTGATGGCACAGAGCTTGTTGTCACAAAAGAGGAAATCCCACAGGCCGATGTGAAGACAACAACATGGCTGTTTGAAACCACCCCGTTCCATGATTTCAATGACAGCAGAATGGAAAAGACAGAAATAATAGGCAAAAGCATCAAAGAGACGCTTGAGGAGCTTTACAGTCAGAAGATGGTTGACTCTCAAGGTATTCTCATCGAGGCAGATGAGATCGGCGATGTCCGCATGGCAAAATATAAAAATCATGAACCAGGACGCTCCAGAGATTCAAAAAGAGGAGGTCATCAGAGGTGATCTGAGCAACATAATGATGAACCTCCTGAACCGCAGGGAGACCACTGAGAGGGGGATAACTATTGACAAGGAGGAGCGGGGCAACATCAACACCACAGTGAAGCAGCTATTCAACCAGGAAAGAGGAATCAATGTTGAGAAAGAGGAAATTATACGCGGTGACATTCAAGAGGCCATAAACAGTCTCCTCAAGAACGAGGGCTCATCCAAGCGTGGCATTCTCATTCAAGAGGATGAGAAAGGAGATGTGAGGATGACTATCTACTCCCTCTTGAATAAAGGGGAAAGGGCCAGCATGGAGAAAGAGGACATCATTCAAGGTAATGTCAGCAAAACCCTTCACCGTCTTCTGTCCAACTCAGGAGAGGAAGACGCTAAAAAGATAAAGATCGGAGACATGGAGAGGGGTAATGTCAGCTTTTACTCCACGTGCATTGAGTCGGGAGCCTTGGATTACCTGAAGCAGCTCCAGTATGAGCCAGATGAAGCTCAGGAAAAGGTGGAAAAGGAGCTATCATTGGTGGTGACATTGAGGAGACCAAAATCTTGTTGCGGAAGAACCAGCAGCAGATAGGTCGCACAGTGGCAGAGGACGATATAGTTCCTGGTGATGTCGATAGCACTGTTAAAGTCTTTATGACGGAGCCTAAAGTCACCTACAGAAACCTGGAGAAAAAGGACATCATTAAAGGTGACCTTAGCGCTGCCCTAGACTCACTAACACAAGCCATCAATCAGAAAGTGGTGATAGAGAAAGAGGAGGTTGTCAAAGGAGACATACCCAATACTTTGAAGTCTCTGGAGGAGGCCCAGCGTCAAGCCAGAGAAATGGAAAAGCCCGAAATTGTCAGGGGAGACATCAGAGGTGCTCTCGAGTCACTGGAGAAATCTGCGACCACCAGTACGGAGCAACTGTTGAGGATTTAGTGCCAGGTGATATCAAAGGAACCCTGAAGTCCCTGGAGGAAGCAAAGCAAGCGGTAAAAGAGTTTGAAAAAGAGGAGATTGTCAAAGGAGACATCCACACTGCCATGCAAAGTTTACACGAGGCATCAAGTGAGAAAAAGATTTACCAGCATCAAGTGAGTGAACAAGGGGATGTTAAAGGCACTATCCAGCTCTTGCTAGAGCCAACATCTTCTCAAAGAGTACAGCGCAGGGGAAGCATTGAAGGAGATGTGAAAACATCAATAAAATCTCTTTATGAAGGGCAGGAGACAACACAGGTGGAAAAAGAAGAGGTGGTAAAAGGCGACGTTCAAGGAGCATAAAGTGCCTAATGCAAAGAAAACAGTACTCAAAGCCGAAACGCATATATTCCTCCAAGAATGCAAAAGTGCCCGTGAAAAATCCATTAAATGCAAAGCAAGTGGAGCATGAATGCTTACATGAATCTAAGAGTGAGAGTGTTTCAGTCAATCCAGCCCCCGCTGTGAAAAACCTTTCTCAGAGCGGTGAGTCACAGAAGCACACACACAAGCACAACGAAAGCAAATCGGTGAAAACACAGGTAATAACCCAAGAGGACCACTCTGTTACTGTAGCCAAAACAGACAATACTACTGGGGCCTCTCAGCAGAAGAGCATAATAAAAGAACAGAAACAGAAAGCGCTGCCCGCACAGAAAATACAAGCTCCCAAGCCTGTTATGATAAAGAATAAACAAATGACTAGTAATGATCAAACAGAGAAGAAAACAGCTGATGTGAGTGTGATGAAAGAGGTGCAAAACACATCACAGGCGAATGTTTCTAACAAGCAAATATGTGAGACAAAGACAATCAAACAGGTGCAGACGACGGTGATGGAGAAAAGTGTCACGCATAAGCAAAATGTGACCGTGTCGGAGCAAAAGTCGACATCTCAAAAGCAAACAGAGAATAAGGCAATCACGCACAAGCAGAATGTCAAAAATATGAAGAGTGATTACCGTAACCTTGACATGAAGGCGAAAGGTGTGATTAAAAAGGCGAAGCCGGAGATTCACTTCCCCCCTCCTCCCTCCTCGCCGCCTCCACCCTCAGAGTCTGAGCTCTCCCTCCCTCCGCCGCCATCGCCAGTGCTGGAGAGCCCAGCATCATCCCGGGCTCCTTCCTCCATCATGAGGCAGGACAGCGACCTGCCACCTCCACCTCCCCATGGAGCCCGAGCCAGAATTCTTTCCTCCTCCTCCACCTCCTCCACCTCCGCCCTCTGTGGCAGGACAAGATTTTCTCCCACCGCCTCCCTCGCAGCAAGAGCTCAACGCAATGCCTCAGCCTCCCCCTGCAAAACTGGTGAAACCCACTGGCAGGCCTTTATTCAAAGTGCCCAAGCAGCCAGAAACACCAAAGCAGCCCATACAAGTAAAACCAAAATGGCAGAAAAAGCAGCCAACTCCTCCACCGCCTCCACCACCTCCACTTCAGCTCCCTGCTGATCAAGAACAAACTGTGTCGGCAGAGCGTAAAGAAGAAGCAAAAGTTCATGAAGTGAAAAAGGAAACAACCCAGCTGATTGAAACAAGCAAACAGATTCAGTCTGAGTCAAAAACAACTGAAACAAAGATACCAAGCATTCCAGCTGTGAAACCAATGCAAAGAGAGAGCCCGCAGCCCCCTAAAAAAGTGTTCGTCCCTCCGCTTAAACTGCCTCCACCTCCCGAACCCACTCCGGCACCAAAGCCAAGGCCTTATGCTCGCAAATTTAAAACCCCTCTCATGCTTGCAGAGGAAAGATTTCGCCAACAAAGGATGGAGAAAGAGGAAAGGGAGAGGAGTAATGTCACAACTCCCACTTCTCCACCAGTTAATACAATCTCCTCTGCTGCCAGTGCTGAAATTTCTGAAAAAGAAATAGCCGCAGAAGCAACAAAAGCAAAGAGCGAAGAAGCTAAGACCATTTCCAAAGTAGAAATATCAGCACAAGAGTCACCTGCCAAGAAAACCCCTTCCCAGATCCCTTTGAGCAAGCCTGTGATCTCAGTGGTTAATAAGAAATCAGCCTCTGGATCCTCAAATGTGGCCTTAGATAAAAAGCATGTTGCCAGCGAGCACTCAGAAAAAACACTTGCTTCAACTGATGTTAAAAAGAGTCAAACTGCGCCCAAGAATCAGGCTGTTTCTGTTTCTCAGGCCTCAAATATTGACATCCAGTCATGCTCGAACGTGGTCACTTCTTCTTCAGTCACGGAGCAGCAGCAGTTTATTAAGAAATCCAGCGCCAAGTCTATCACCGCCACACAGAGTGCTGTCCAAGAAAATGTAAATCTTCAAAGCCAGACTGCGGTCACATTGAAAGCCGAAGATGTAAAGAATATTAATGTGCCTGTGACACAGGAGGGGAAAATGAGTCCTTCTCAACCCACTAAAATTCCAAAGGTAACTCCAAGTTTCAAGGTGAAAACCTTTAAGATGCCAGTGGAGAAGAAAGAGGATAAATGTGACAGTGTGGGACAAAAGGAGTCAATGAAAAGTGAAATGCATTCACAGCAAGAGAAATGTAACACGTCACAGAAAAGTGAAACAAAGGTGAGCCAGGGCAGCAACCAGGTGACGTCAGCCAGAACAGAGATGAAAACAGAAATGAAAGTAAAGGAGAAGAAAAGTCAGATGACCTTACCTTTAAAGGAAAGTGAGGTGGAGATTCAGATGAAAAAAGGAAAGCAGGTGCAAAAGAGTGTGAATGAAGTAAAGCTGTCACCATCGGTTACTGTTTTAATGCCTAAGATGGCTAAAATAACATCTGCAGCAAGCCATCAAGGACAAGGCCATGTGTCTGTCTCACACAGTCAGCAGAGCATGAAGACAGAGCACATTCAGAGGCACGAGGAGGTGGTTGTGACTGAGAGCGTGGTGAAGCAAGAGGCTGTTCAGATGCAAACACAGCAAGTAAAGCAGCAGGCAGCAGAAACAAATAAAATGCAGATAAAGGCAGCCAAGTCCAAAGGTGAGCCTAAGGATGTTTCTGTGAAAGGGGTGGGGAAGATGGCCCATAAAGAGGAGGCTAATTCAGAAGAAATCACAGATTTAGAGAAATGTGATGTAATGCAAAAGCTGCTTACTCAAATAAAAGAGCTGGAGGGCACGCCAAGCAAAATAGACTCCAACACTGTCAGGATGATTATAAGCGAATTCCCTGACTGGGTGATGGGCTTGGATGAGAAGAAGAATTTAAGTGAAATTGCTAAACAGCAAAGCAAGAAAAAGCTGAAGGAGATGATGGTTTATGTGAGAAATATTGTTCAGGCAAAGCTCACATTTTTTGGCGAGAAGTCCACGGCATGGAAAAGCAGGAGAAGGAAAAGGAAGAACTGCCGGCGCCCCCACCAGCGCCTCCGCTGGTGCCTCCAAAACCAGACAAGAAGGTTTTTAGCGGAGCAACCACAAAGATATCAAAGATTAGCATTGGATCATCCAAAACTGAAAAGAAGGTGGTGGAGGAGAAGAAGCCAAAAGTGCATCAGGAGCTAACTGAGGCGGTGGAGCAGAGAGTGTCTTCGCCATTAGCGAGCATCCGCACTCCATCACCGACGTTTATCAGCATTGAATCAGAGGAGAATAGAGTCGCCACTCAGAGTGACTCCATCTCCTCCGCCCTACAAATCAGTCGGGACTCCACCGCCTCCTCCTCGCAAGACATACACGCCAACATTCAGCAGGGCCACGCCGTCTCCCACCCTGAGCCGCTCAGAGAAACTGATGAAACTGAAGGATACTACCTCAAAGCTGTCTCGAAGCAACATGACTCCTCCACCTCCCATGCCAGTGCCGGAGTATTTTGCGGCTGAAAGGGAACAGTCCTCTCCATTTGGTGACAGGGAGACTCCCATAGAAAGAAGTGAGCAAGGATCGGTGGATGTCGCAGAAATGGTGGACTCCATGATGACCGTGAGGGATAAAAAGTCGTTCTTTGAGGAAGCGCAGAAGGCTGAGGTGAGCCGAACGTATGTTCGGAAGGATCCCATCGATATCCCTGAACGTTTGGGACCTGACGCTGAGGAAGGCACAGAAACTGTCACTATTGACCTCCTGAAAGAGGATCTCCCGAGAGTTGACCTGTCCAAGCTGGTGAACAGATTTGAATCCCCTAAACCGAAAGTCTACGCCAGAAAAGAACCGATTGTGATCACAGAGAGGCTGGGGAGTGATACGGAGGACGCAGAGGTTGAGCCACACACGCCAAGAAGTGAAGAGATCCCAACGTTCAACGTCAAAGCGATAAAGGACGTGTTCGAGACAGGTGAGCACAGTTCTCAGGCAGCCCGAGAGCTCCGAGAACAAATAGAAAGAAGGGAACCTGAGTCAGCCTACTCTGAGCCGGTGGGTCACTCCGAAATGACAGCAGTCACTGAGCAATTCTGCAGCGTTGACGACTTTGGAAACATGACAAGGCAGTCGAGGAGTGAGATGCACTCTGGGAGCTCCCTGACCCGTGGCAGCCCTCCATCCTACGCCGACGTGGTGAGAGGAAGCGTCCCAACGGTTGCCGTGCCCCCCGAGGCCTCCACTGAAGAGCTGCTGAGGAACTTCCAGCAGTCGTGGGCCGAAAGTCAGGGAGTTTTCCAGAACCTGGGCTTCAGTGTCACAGAGCAGAGGACCTCGCAGATCGTAACACACCAGCAGGAGACCGTCGTGATGGGTAAACCGGGCTGTGCAGCATGAGGATACTAAACAGGCGTGACGGTGTGTTTAACATGCTTGAAGTTTCCTGCATTGTGTGGAAAGAAAAGAGGCATTAACATTGGTTTGACACTGTTATTTATGTCACGTGGTTCCCTTTGATGTGCTTTTCTTTGATTTGAAACTAAGAGCAGCTTTCAGTTTACGTGCTGTCAGTTTCACGCATTTTAATATTCACAGGTTACACTTTGTCCTGTTTATTCATACTTCAGATGTGTGAAGCCGACAATGACGCGAACATATTGAACTAATATCTCTGGGTGTGTGTGATGCTGTTTTCACTGGAGACAGCAGAGAACGGTTCGAAATGTCTTCAGCGAGAAGGAAAAGAAACAACAAAATTTCTTCAGCTGAAGATAAGGTTTCATCTTTCATTCCATGTTCATGAAGAGAAAATAAAGTCACTTTTAAAAAATGTATTTAATTAAACTGCAAAGGTTTTGCAGGAAATATTATAATCACTCTTAATCCTTCAAAAACAAGTCATTTTAGATAATTAATTGCAACTCTAATGATGATACTAATTACATTGTGTGCATTTTGCTAAAGTGCGTTTTTCTAACACCTAAAAGGATCCATACTGTGTTGTCATTGCACTTTTATTTTGTTTGCTGTCAGTTATAACACAGTTAGATTAAAGTTTGTTTTGTCCTTTGTGGTAACCTCCTAATCATCTAACAATTTCCTAGAAGTTTCCTGGAAAGAGCCATTTAATTTGATAGTAATTATAGATAGAATAGGAATCGCTCTCTTTAAACCCAAGTAGATATTAACTCATTACTCATTTAATATTTGAAACTTTGTTATCACTCTACGTTGAATTGCAATTTGCAATAGCTTACATTTAAAAAAAAAAAAGTTTAATATTTTAACATTTTGCACATTTGACTCAAAGCAACCAATCTTCCTCTTACTAGAAATGATGAATGGAGTAGAAACACTGCTTCGTCTTTGTGATGATGACATACAGGTGCTCTTTGGATGCTTCAGGTGCTTATTCCATCACATAAAGGGTGAAATATGGTCTCAAAAAAGAAATGGGTTTGGCCAAATTTTTCCTCAGCTCTCATCTCCAATCTCTCTCTTTCAGTTCCTTTTTTCTCCCTTTTATTTGAATATGTAGCTCCCCCTTTTTTTGACCAGTAGGCTTGCACATTAATAGAGAACTGTCGGCCCACTCAGCTCATTCGTGTGAAAGAATACAGGTGTGTAAGCTGCTGCTGACCCTGATGAAGACCTACGTTGGCCACAACGAGTTGGGCATTTTAAATACATCTTGCCATGTAAATAAAGGCACTTTTATTTTGCACATACCCTTCAGTAGGTCTATTCAATTGGCGACCTGTGGGCCAAATCTGGCCCTTCAATGACCTAAAGCCGGACATTTGATCTTTTATGAGTTTGATAAAAAAAGTCATTCAATCATTGTGATTTTATTTAAATAACCTTCTAACAGTCTAAGTTTGTGGGTGTTTACAGTGTTTGTCAAAAGATCATCATTTTATTAGTCAAGCTAATGAGCCCATTCATCACTTCTGTCTGTTGTTAAGCACAGAGGCACTTATTATTTTCAAAAGCTTTAACTGTTTAAGCAGAGACAATTTGGGAGAGCAGAACTGAATGAAAAAAGATGTTAAATGCAAAATGCTTTGATTAAAACAAAAAGCTTTTTTTTTTTGTACATTATGTTTCTTTTCCTTTATGTTTCTTTTGAAAATGAACAGAGTGGAGAAAAAAATAAATGGTGCATTGTTTTACACATTTAAATTCATAACTTTATGGGTCAGACAGGAAATGTAAATGCGCTGCCCGTGGCGCTGAACTCTTTCAAATATGGCCCTTCTAAAACAGGAATTGAATAGGCCTGCCCTACAGTGTGCCTTGATTGTTTTTGAAGACTTGGATTTTAATTATTTATTTGTTTTTTTTTTTTTATTGAGACCATATTTCACCCATGCTTCACAAGTGGAATAACCTACAGTATGGCCTCACACCAGTGTGTTCTCCGCACTGTGATCCTCCAGGAGCCTCCTCTCTCCTCACTTCTCTTCTTCTCCAGGTGCATTTAAGGAACTGGAGGATCTGTCATGATGGCAGAGAGGAAGCGCTTTCCGGGTTGGGGGAGGAGAGAGGCATAAATCAGTGTAATGGAAAGCACCCTAAGATCATAACTTGTGCAATTCAGTTTTATTTATATAGTACCAAAACATAAAAGAAGTTATCTCAGGGCACTTTTCAAGGAGAGCAGGATTGTGTTTACAGAGACCCAAAAGGAAGACCTCATAAAGCCACAAAAGTTAGGAAAACCCTGCTCCAAGTTAGATGAGCAATTAATTCGAATTAATTAATTGGAAACGTGTCAACTCTTTTTTTTTTTTTTTTTTTTTTTGACGTGGTTCTTTACAGGAAATTTCTTTGGAAATTGAAAGGAAATTGCAAATCTGTGAACTAAAGCATTATGTCAATTTTCTTGCAGAAAATTCGAGTTCCAGAGTCAGAACTGTGCAGGGTGTGTCGGAAGAGGGTGTACCCCATGGAATCGCTGATTGCAGACAAACAAAACTTCCATAAAAGCTGTTTTCGCTGTGAGCACTGCAGAGGCAAACTAAGGTGAAGCTGATTCACAGAATCTCACAAAAACATTCTTGTGGTTTGTTTTTCTTTGCGCTACTTTAACCTCTTGTTTTCTTTTTTTTTTTTTTTTTTTTTTTTTTTTTTTGAACAGTCTTGGCAACTATGCCTCTCTCCATGGACGAATGTACTGCACGCCACACTACAAGCAACTGTTCAAATCCAAAGGAAATTATGATGAGGGATTTGGACAGAAACCACACAAAGAACTATGGAATAATAAGAATTCAGAGGAAAAGACAAAAGTCAAATCACCATCGCCTGAGAGAAAGAAAGTCACGGATTCCAGATATTCCACCGCTCCGAGCACATTAGTTCCTCAGGATAACGACATAAACAAATCAGCGAATGAAAACAAAAAGCTCTCAAGTAAGATTTCTGTAGTGTGGCCTCCTCAAACCGATTCTCCAAAGAAATCCTTCACTATCGAGGAGGAGTTGAAGCTGGTTAAGCCATCGTGGCCCCCGAAGGAGGGCTCAGCTCAGGAAAATGAACACCTAAATCAGCCTGTGAAGCCTTCATTAAAAGAGACTGATATTCCCGCGGCTAGAGTACAAAATGGGCCCGGGGAAAATGACAGGGTGCAGGAAGAAGAGAGTGCCTGTTTAATAGAGAATGTGAGAAAGCCTGAAGAGACTCCGGCAGAGTCTGAGGCTCCGGCCTCCCCTGCAGCAGCCGCCGAGGAGCCACACACTCAAGAAACTAAAGAGTCAAACAGTGGCTCTGAGGCTGCGGCACAAGTGGGTCCTGAAATGGACTCTGAAGTGTACCCTGGAGTGGAGAGAAAGAACAGAGCGAGGGGAATGATGGTGATGGCGGAGCTGTGGAAAGCATGAAAGTACAGGGTGAGAATGAGGAGAAAAGTGTAGAAAGGGTGGAGGAAGTGAAAGTAAACGGACATGATGGGCAGATAGAAAGTGGGAGCCAGGAGGAGATAGATAAAGGAAATAATGACGGTGTGAAGAATGGGGAGGCGGTAAAGGTCACGTTAATAGATGAGGAGGCGACAGGACAGGCGCTGAATGCTAACTCCAACAATAATAATAATAATGGCCAGACACTGCTCGACAATGAAATCCTGTTTCAAGGCCTCACTGAGAGAAATCAGTCCCTCTTTCTGACAGAAACAACCAGAGCAACAGATTTCTTCCAAGCTGATCACTGCGAAGAATCAAAATGGATGCCAAGTGAAGTGCTGCAATTGGCACAGAGGGAGGATGCTTTTGTGCCAGCGGGTGCCAAATGCTCTGAAGCCACAGACTGCTATTCAGACACAGATTTCTTTACAGAGACAGCCGAGGGAGCGTTCGCTTTCAAAAACGAGGCCACCGAGCCAAAGATTAGCACATCAAGTTCCTCGAGGACATTTTCGCCGGCCTGAGTACCAGCAGCTCCAGCCTGCTATCTGATTTCAAATCCGACATCTTCAGCCAATCTGCTGGAGAGACGCCTCTGGTTTCGGCGCTGGATGACCTTTTGGATTTCGGGACGGAGGCGAGAGAAGGAGGCGCAGATAAAGCGGGGAAGGATGAGAGCGGTGACAGGGGCAGGGACGGCACCTCTTCTTCTCTGTGGGCGAGCGATGATGACGCCCTGACAGTGGAGGAGCAGATCAAGAGGAACAGATACTACGACGACGATGACAGCGACAACTCTTGAATTCAGGCCCATTATTCAGCTAACAAACAGGCAGCGGTGACCACATGTTAATTTCACATCTATGTCCATGGAGAGATGAACTGCTCTGATTTAACCTAGGGTTTTTGTACTGAGTTTTAAAATGATACTTCTGCTCTTTTATTCAATATCTAGCTTTGTTTGATGCTGATTTAATGCACCTGGTGTGCAGAGAAATGGATGTTTTTGTTTTTTCAGTAATACTTTATATCAAGGAGCCTGTAACAAGCTTTAGTTAACAGGTAGTAGGTAACATTAATATGTGTTAATAAGCAATATATAAGTGACAATAATAGCATAATAAACACATTTATGGTTAGATAATAAGAATTTATTAAGCACTTAATAGACTAAATATTTTACACACTGCTAAATAATGTTAATAAAAAGCCATATGAGTGTCTTATAATTGTTATCTCTGCCAGGTGTAAGCGACCATGCACACATTCGCACATTCATGGTTGTATGTTGAAGGATGTCTGTGATTCACAGCTTTTGAAAACCTGCTCCACACCAGCTACAGCCATGGCCAGAGGCATTATGTTTTTGGGTCATCCCATTCTTCAATCTTGTGACTGTGATATCTGCAGAGCGCCTTGAGGTAATTTCTTCAAACTTTTTGCAGAAATGACCAGTCGGACTCAAGAATGAATTGATTAGATTCTTGTGATGCTCATCCCAATCTCTCGAACACAATATCTAAGGAAGGCTTAGAGGGAATTTCCACTCGTCCACTTGGGCTCAAAGATGATCTGCTCAAATTTTGGTGGTCAAAGTGACTCATACAGTCATTACAACAAAATCTCACACTAATGTCTAAGAGCATAATAGCAGTGCTGGAGAGTAACTACTTACATGTAACTTGTTAGATGTACTTGAATTATGAAGTAAAAGTAGGCTTATTGTAAATATATGTAATTAAATTACAGTTACTAATCAAAATGTTGGTCATTACAAAGAGATTACATCCAAATATTCTAATAAAGATTGTAGAATTATGAATAACACAACCACAGAAACTTAGTGAAGGTTTAACAATGACATAATAGGTGAGTCAGTTAAACTCAATAAATGTTTGTTAAGCTATTATAAGGCTTTTATTGACATTTTTAAACAGTCCATTAACTGTTATAAGTGCTTGTAAAAGCCTTATGATCCTACAGTAAACATGTTTATTATGTGATTATTAACACATATAGTCTTATTGATATATTAATGTTGATAAGCTTCTTATAAGGGCCTTATCACCTATTAATTAAAGCTTATAATGGGCACCTTAATATAAAGTGTTACCATTAGTTCTTGTATGTTACTTGGTATTAATATCTGACTGATCTAAAAAGGGCTATATTTTAAAAATCTGCAATATATACTTTCATTACAAACAGTATTTTTCTTTGATTGAATGGCTGCCTGCTTTCTTTTGTGTCTGAATAAAGAGGTTTTCCCCGTTTTCATTTCTATTATGTCTTCTGGTTGAAATAAAGCTTCATGAACTGAACAATACATGACTTTTTAATCAGCGAGTGCACAGACACACAGGAGCAGTAATGATACTTAGCTGTATCCCCTTTGTGCGGCTGGCTAGTTTGATCTATGGCCTACCTAGATAACACAGTTCGGCTGAGATCTCTTCGGCGAAAGGCGTATTGATTTTCACTGATAGAGCAGGCCTGTTGTAGGAGTTACAGATTTTTCCATTAGTTCGCTTTTGTCACCTCTGACAGATTTTTTTTCCCCCCTTTCTCAGTTACAGCCTGCACATGTGGGGTAATTGGCTGGGAAGAGAATACACTGCAATGTTAATTACACCAGCAGAAAACTGTGCTTTAGTGTCAGAAAAGTGATGGCGTTACAAATTCACGAAGGGTCATGCTACTTTGTGCTGACACTTCCTTTAAGTTGGGGAAGCAGGAGTTCTCTTGCTGGTTCAATAATTCAGAATCCTTTCCTCAAATGCTGTTTGGCATCTTTTTAATTGGGCTATTTTTTTCCTCCTCTAACGTTTTCATTGACAATCCAAAGTAGATGCAATTTTGTACACTTTTTAAATCGGTTTACCCCCCTATTGCCAAGCAATTATACACCCAGACAACTGCCCATCCCATCACACAGAGAGGCAACACACAATAAAACCACCCAGTGTCCAGCTGTTGACGATACCCAAAATGCTGTTAAATTTAGCAGTGAAAATGCAGATTTATCCATAAGCAAACCAGGCTAGACAGATCACCAAAGCTTGAAGGGACAGCTCACCCCAAAATCAACAAAACAGTTCTGTTTATCCATCCAGATTGTTTTGGTTAGAGTCGCAGAGTTTTAGAGATATCAGCTGTAGATAAGTTTGCCTTCTCTTGAATATAATAGTGCTCAGTGTGGAAAAAATACATTTGAAAAACTGCATGCATGCATCTGCTCATGGATTAGAGGCTTGTGACAGTGCAAGTGCATGAAAGGTAGAGACAGCGTAGGGCTGAATGTGGATGTGAAAGGGTCAGGGGTCAGCAGGCATCAGCAGCGACAACACTGGCAAAAAGTTTTGAAGACAAGCTAATAGACTGAGTCCGCGATTAGTGTTACCCACATCTGTGCCATTGCCGCAGCACAGTGACAAATATGCTTGTCAAAATAGCTGGCGACA
The DNA here is from genome assembly GCA_034769285.1 of Lutjanus argentimaculatus. NCBI lineage: Eukaryota > Metazoa > Chordata > Actinopteri > Lutjaniformes > Lutjanidae > Lutjanus > Lutjanus argentimaculatus. Next base: position 3,761,487 of record JAWZSL010000020.1, on the reverse strand, counting down.
GATCAGTCTATTCATTATAGAAGCTGACATGGAAACCTGCAAAAATAAATTGAAACAAGTCTGGGCACAATGTAAATGTTGGTGCCAAATGGTGTGTTTTGTCCACCAGTCATCAGGTGCCTGAGCTGCCTTCTCAGTTTTATCAATCAACGGTGCACTGAGATCAATTTTCCACAAAATAATAAGGTAAGTGTTTTATATCTAGCTTCCAATTAATGTAGCAAAGCTGTAATCAGATTGTTAAAAAGCAAATATATCTCCAGCCTTGCAGGAGAACTACATCAGAGTGTATTTCCAGGTGTTGGAGAGTACCTCATTATGTGCAAAACTTGTGCAAAGTCTTTTGTGGTTCCAGTTGGAGCTGTGTGAAGTCTGATAAACTGCTTCAAGTGATGTTACTTGAGTCAGCACTGGTTGGGGCTGAAGACTACAGGTTCTAAAGCGTCTGTGACAGCAGCTACTAGCACGAAACACCTAAATCACTAACCAAACTGTGGCTGGTTGAGTTTCATTGTGGGTAATGTAGGCACCAGGTTTTCACCAGGAAGAAGAATACATGAAATAAAAAAGTGTGTGATTCATTGTTTTAAACTATGTGTAGCAGTCAGAGGGTTACAGGAATATAATGCTAATTTGGTGGAGTTGAGCCAAACTTGTATGGATTGAAGCCTGACCATGAGTATTTGTTAGTTTACTGTGTGCCATGGTGACACATTGACGGTAACAACAGCACCAAGAGCACAACGCAGCACTCCTGTCTTTATTAGCTAATTTATTTTACTTTACCACAAGCAAGTGCCCACACAAACAGGTGCTATGCTGCATTTAAAGTAATTCCTTGACAACTCTCGTAACAACCAGCCTGCCTGTGCTTATAATGTCTTCAGTTGTATGTTATATTCATCCTTTTGCTGAGTCCAACAAAGTTGCATTATGCAGGTCAGTGTTCAGTGCTCATTAGGTCTGATAAATCCGAGGCATGGTGTGAAGTAATGCTATTATAATTCAGCTCAAACAGTGGCATTTCAAGAAAGTTTGAAGCAATAGTGTGATAATACTGTTTGCTGTGATATTTTTGGATAATCCCTAATGAACAGCGATGTCCCTGGGTTGAATCAGACTGCAGACCTTTGTTGTATATATCATTCCACTTCTCTCAGGAAAATATACTCAATGCAGAAAAATGTTCTCTGTAACTGTTGTATTATATGATTATGAGTCATGCATTAATTTAACAGCAGGATTTTACTGTTGTAGCTATGTTGAGGTGGAGCTCATTTTTAATTATTTTGTGAGACTGCAACTAATGACTAATGATTGTCGTGATGGATTATTTTCTCTATTAATCGAGTGATCATTTGGTTTGTAAAAGTTCCAAAAATAGTGACCAAATGCCGTCAGTGAGTTAGCAAATTAGCACTTCCAGTTCCCTCATCTCAAAGTCCATAGGTTTTTTTGAGCGGGTTTTGGTGTGGTCTAGATTTTCTACAGCTTAAAATGACGTCATAAAATACACATTTCTGAATTTTGAAGCTTTTGTGCGTCTCAAATGATTGCTAACAAGCGGTTAAATGAGACTACAGTAGTTGTTGCGGACATTAAACGTCACAAAAACAATGCTGCAGAATCTCTCAAAAAAACTGAAGCAAATGGTAACCAGTTTTCAAATGAAAAAACAAAACAAAACAACAGAATAAAAACATAAAATGCCTCCACACTGCTCATCTGGTGTAATCCAAGTCTCCTAAAATCCTGACATGCCAAGTTGACTGAAAAAATGTTATTTACATCATGTTTTTAGCCTGAATCTTCACTCTAGGTTATTAGCTTGGAGCCTAGCTCTTTAAAATAACTTTTTTGTCAGTGTTGAGCCAGATACCGATGCATGAGTGATGTATAACGTAATAAATGTGTGATTAAAAACATTGATTTGTCTTCATGGGAACCTTAACACCACCTACGTCACTGTGACATCACTGGTGCAGGAAGAACAAGACTTTACAGAGGGAAAATTTAGCTTTCTTTGTCATAAATAGCAGCACTGAGGAATTTATTGCTTTAATTTACTATATTTACCATCAACACTGACTGCACATCCACATGAAAAGTATTAAATCTTCCCTTTAAATATAATATGGGATTGAACAATATCAAAATAAAGATATGAGTAAGTGTCTTCATTGATATCTCCCCTGAAACCTCCCCAGCAGCAGTTAAACTGGGACGCGGGTTTATTTTTGCCCGGATGCCATCAGATCACTCGACAAGCGGCCGCTCCGTTGCTTGAAAGTCAGTCTCCGTTAAACAAAGCAGCAGCGTCCTCCTCGCTCCCCGCTCCCGTTGATTGGCTGTATCCACTCCCTCCTCGCGACGCCGCCGCTGATTGGTCGGCTCCTCTCCTCCGCCGGCTGCCACCTCCCCCCCCCCTCCACGACGCCACAGAGCAGAGGAGGCATCCGCGCGGCGTGGAGCGGACGGACGGAGCTCAGCGTCCAGGACAAGTTGTAACGACGGGACACGGACAACAACACCGGTAGGTGTCCAAAAACGACGGAAACAGCGGGTTTAACTGCTGTGCGGTGCGTCTGCTCGCCTTTTGGGCGGTAATTGTTCGCTTTAGGAGCTCTCCGCTACCGGACTGATGCTGTTTCTGGAAGTGAATTTGAGTCAAGTCCATCATTTGCTGTTTGTTTTTTGACCCTGGCACTGGCTGTTAATTGTGCCCTCTCTTCTTCTGTGGTGGAGGAGACTGTTTTTTATTTTATTTGGCTTTAATTTAATTTAATTTAATTTTATTTTTAAAGGTTGACTGAACTGTGCTGTCCTGGACTGTTTGTTTTTTGTTTGTCCTGTTTTAATTTAATTCAATATAATTTTGATTTTACTTTTTAATATGTCGTTTTAAGTGCACGCCGTCATTTAAATAAGAAGTTGGCTCTTGTGTGTCCGCCTTATTGGCATTTATATGTGTGTGTGTGTGTGTGTGTGGGAGAGAAAGAGGTGAGCAAGGCTGAGACAGAATAAATCCAGATAAGTAGATGAGAGCATTGTGCTTTTCATAATGCTGTGCACTTTATAGCCTAATATCCAGTGCGATGATTTATCTGGCTGCTAATCCATGTCACTTAACGTGAACTAGTTAAATCCATCAGTCCCTCTGTTTCATTGCATAAAGGGATGAGTGTCACCATGCTGTGCTTTATCATCACTCACCCCAAGGAAGTGAAAGGGGCAGTAAAAATGGGATGTAACCCTCCGTGGCAAGCTGCTCAATGGGATTCTACCTTGTTGTCAAGGGGTCATAACAACAATTCACGGCCAGTGTCTCTGCTCACTGTGAACAGTGTGCCTAAGCCTCCAAAAATCCATCCCAGAGATTTATTTTGACAGTTGCTTTGAAACATGAATGCCACGGATCTCATCTCCCCTCCTACAGGACTGATCCTCTCTTTTTTTTTTGGAATTACACTGAACCCCGTGAAGTGGTTACATCAATACCTCTCCACACTGTTTTCTTGTCGTGGAGTAAAATGCCAGAGAAGCCATCTCTTTTGTGACCACCGTGGCTTTCAACCTTACAACGCCGCTTGGGTCGTTAATACCGCCAGCCCCTGCCAAATTCTCTCATTTAAGCCTGTGTGCTGGCGCGCGACCAGGCACTGATATTGTAAGAGCAAAGGGGGGAAAAATGTTCCATTTAATTTCAGAAATGTCCCACAGTCCTCCATTCATCTCCTGTGACATGAAATACAGTGGTTTAATCTCAATTAGGCAATGACATATTAAAATGGGTACCTTGCACACATGGATGAGTTCAGATGATGAAGGTTTGGAGGTCTAGTTTGGTGAACTGGAGGTGATAGAAGAACTTATTCTGTGTTTCTTAAAAAAGAATGACTATGTTAATTGATTTCAGCTTGCTTGACTTCCTCGTATAATTTCCGTTTTTCTCTTGGCAGACTGTAACGCGTCTGTAAAGCCTCTGTTTGATAAAGCTGAATCTTGATAGAAGTAATTTTCTGTCGCTAAAGCTCCAACTAATGTTCAGATTTGGAAGCAGTTTCAAGAATTCTAGACGTTTAGATCACAGCTAACACTTTCCTCATCATACCACAGCTGTTGGTCTTTTAAAAAATGATTATGATAATGATTGTGGGTCAATAAGTTCCTGCTGCAACACTGGAAATGGCACATCAGCATCTCCTCCTTATGTGCCTGTAAACTCTTAAAAGAATCAATGATTTTTACTATAAATGTATGGTTCCACTTTTTTTTTCAGTTCCAGTCCGGTTTCCGATATCTGAATTTGGATATCTGCTGATACCAATACTATACTGATACCAGCACTCTTTTTTTCTTGATGTTTATTATTATGAAACCGAGCTCCAGTCTGGAAAGGTCATGTAGTTTTTTTGTAATGTAACTTGTGTAATGGCATCCTTCAACCATTGTGAGGCGCTGTGGGATTCTGGCTTGTAACATTCACATGAGCAGCTCATAGGCTGAAAGATTGCCCTCATTTACATAATTTCCCATGATGCATCGCTGCAAGCACAAGTTTGCTATTTTATGTTCCAAAATGCAAATGTTGGTGTTTGTATGTGTTTGTCATGTGTTTGTACTGTATTTGTAATGTGTAACATGGTGGTTTATATCGGTAATTGTCATTTTTCTGCCGGCTTATTGATATATGATGAGGGAGGATGATAGTACATTTCCTCAGCCCAGCTGTATCATAGCCCAGCGATTTGGAATTTGTTTCTCTCACGTTACATGGAGAAAGTCTTGTCTGTTTCCCAAAACCTAGAAAAGTGATAGCATTTGCCCTGAAGTAAGTTGAGCAGGAAAGGCTAATGTTAATGCTAGCATTATACCTTTACAACATCATCTTGGTGCGCATCTATCCCTTTCAGAAGCTTTATAATCCAGCCTTGAAGTGCAGTGTCTTTTTAGGAGACGTGGTAAAATAAATCCATCATGATAAATTCAGTGCTGATTGTCCTCTGTAGTTATTTATCCATTTTTCCATCTTGAAAATGGTTGTTGTTTGTTAGAATGTTTTTAGCTGCCCATTTGCAATCCCAAGATGCCTTGCTTTTAGTCTGTTGGCCAAGCAGAGGCTGTGTTTGTGACTTGTGTGTGACAGCAGTGGTCCTTAGGTGTTTTAATAACTCACAGATTTAGCCTTCACAATAAAATTTCGGATTATGATGGTAATGAGCTCAACCCCGTGGTAGGCAGCACATGATCGTGGGTTTGTGCTAATGCAGTTATCATCACAGCCCTAGTGTTTGTCATGAGTTTGAGACCCGATGAAAACTATACATCAATATCGGGCCCTGATACCGATACTGGAAAGGACAGTCCCATCTCTAATTTTTACCTCCACGTTAGAAAGCATTTGTAGTAGTAAAACACTATTAAACACCTTTGAGTCACAGCACTTATACCTATAAATAGGCTGTTTACGTCTGCTGTGTTGTGAACTACATTTTATTGATATCCTGTGAGAGGAAGCAAACCCCCGGGTGTGCATCTAATAAGATGGTTTTAACTCATTTAACCCTCATGTGGGAGTTTTATATGTGAAGGCATCCTGCCTGTCTGAGTTATTGGACGAATGTGACACCAAGAATTGATCTTCTGAAATGTTCTGCACTAAATAATTTGATGCCATTCTCATTCGTAGTGCAAATTGGGAAATTGAAGCCTTATTTTTTGGGGAGCTGAAATGAATCTACAAGAAGCCCTCAGGCAAGACCAGATTCTCTTAATTACATCATATTTTTGTCCTGGAAGTGATTGGAATTCGATTTATGGTGAAAGCCGTGTTCCCAGATGAGATAAACTGTATGTGACAGTGATGAATGGCGTTTGTAAAGAGCGCAATAGAAAAAGTGTATTACAAACCAGCTTATTAACTCCTTCACAATTTCAATGCACTTGTGCTTTTTCCTGCTGCGTTTCTTGTCAACTCAATTTAAAGGGGAAATCTGTCATTTTGTGGGTTGTTGTTTGTTACTGCGTGCCCTCAGGTGCCCTCAAGGAACATATGCTGTTTTGTCCATCTCCTTTGGCAACTGCTGCTTTAGTTTATGTTAAATTTAGCCCCTTTTTCCCTGTCACTACCGCTGGTTTAATTTCTGCTTTAATTCATCATCAGAATTTAGTGTCAGTCACTCGAAATGTCTTGGCATCAAGATTCAGCTGTCATACAGGGGGGAATCCATCATAGAAGAGGAAGAGATATCAATTTCTCTGCTGAGTAAGGGGCATGACCGCAATCATGGATTCGCCCAGATGTTCATGTACCAGTTAGATGGCAGGCGATATATGTTGTATGACCACCTGTGATTGACATCATCAGGTTTAGACACATTCGGACACTGTGAGAAACACAAGAAATCATGGAAAGTAAAGGAAAATAAATTGCAATGCTTCCTCTTTGCACTGAGCCTGACAGGATGATGGATGGCTTCAAATATTACAGGCTGAACTTTTCCTTCAAATACATGCAACAAACTTTGTTACTTTATGGTGCTGATAGAATTGCTTAAATACTGTCGAGTATCGAAAAATGCCTTGTCATTTGATACCCAATTTAGACAATTATTTATATTTTTTATATAGTCCAATGCGGTACAGGTATCTCAATTTTAGTCTGGTTTTCCAGGTTGAGTGTTCCCAGGTCTTTGAAGAGCTTCTTCCTTTAAAGTGAGTAATTGTACCATTAAAGTGGATTTCATAAAACTCTATCAGAGCCAAGGTATCAGTACTGGCATTGACAATTTTTGAACAATACTCAGCCCTACTTGTGATTCTTACCAAGGAGTTGAACTCAAAGCCCATCATCAACGCATTTTTTTTTCTCGGGTCAAATCTCACAGTCTCTGATTGGTTGACATACTCAACCCAAGGCATCGTAGGATTGACAGTGGGCAGCTAAAAACAACAAGGGTTTCAACACAGAAAAATGGATAAATAATCACAGAAGAGATTCAGTGCTGGATTTATCATTCTGGATTTATTTTACAAAGTCTTAAAAAATTTGCAGGTATTCGCAGTAAACCACAGACCCACGAGGGAACAACTCAAAGTCCGTACCATCACAACTTTACTTGCAACTCCACAACACTTACACTGGGATAGACGTTAGACGTTAGACGTTAATATTTCTAAGCTCTGGCCCCAGGGGCCATCAAGGCTCTAAATTTGGTGGCCAAAATATTTTTGGTGGCCCAAATGTAAACTTACATAAAAACAATACAGAAAAGGAAATTTAATGCAATTTAACACAGCCTGTAACTCTGGTATTGTCTACTTTTCCTATGAACTGTGATGTGGCGTTTCCTGAAGACACTGATTCTGATGAAAAACAAGCTAGACTTAGCTGCTAGTTGATGAAACTGTTGGCACACACTGCCATACATTACGTCCTCTGATGTGTCAGATTGTAGCCACTTTAAACTCCTGCTTCCATTAAGGTTTTTTTTTTTTTTCATAGTGTGTCTTTTGTGTTTCTGCTTTTTCTGTAAGGACTGCTTTAGCACTTTGGTGACAAGTACTATTCTCTGTTTTCATACAATGTTGAACTAAAAAGCACAAAGGAATCAGGATGTTTGTGGAACTGTAAAGTTGTGTTGGTAGTAAAACATGATGGCCACAGGGGGCCACCTACATGGAATATTTGTTGGCCACAGAGTAACTTTTTGTGGCCACTGGCCATTGATAATGTTGGACTCTGCAGGATGATGGATGACTTTAAAATATTCAAGGCTGAATTTTCCCTTCGGATACATACAGCTGCACAACACTCTGTAATGTACATGGTAATGCTGTGTTTTTCCACTACATTGCTAAACCTTTCTCCTTTCTACGCATGCACAAAGGTGGCTGGTGTCGTGCTGCTTAAGTGACAGAATGGCAGTGACAAAATGCTAAATATACATAGAGGGACAGGTGATATCTCATGTGAGTAACATGTAAGCCAATGTGTACATGTACCATGTCAGTAATATATTCCTGCAGCGATGTCACCATGACAAATGTCTGTACTTTGTGTTCAGAGTGTCTGGTATTGAGCATCATTTGGCAGTTTTATCTTACTTTAAATGTGCTCATAATGCAAACAGCTGAATGATTTTTTTTTATCTCTAAAAAGTGCAATCATCAAATCACAAGAAGCATGAATTTAATTATAACTTACATAATTAACAATGTTTAAACACGCTGTAGAAAGTGAAAGTTTAAGATGGCAGCTGTTGATTTGTAGCCACAGCAAACTGAAATGACACTGGCTGCAGAGTTAATGTTAATTCTGCAAGTTGGAAAAACAACAAAAAAGAAACTGTTGGCTTTTGTCCAGTTAATGAGCTCTCTTCATGCCAGTGTCTATACATTTGAGCTGTGGAAAGACACTGACTTTTCTCCAGAAATGATCTCACAATCACCTCACATTTTTGATTCATGTCATATCAAGATTTTAATCTGGTTAACTTCATACTTCTGATTCAGGAGCTTCAGTATTTGGAGGGCGTAGCAGATGAAGTACCTGCATTTAATGAAGATTTCATATCTTCTGCTGCTCATCTCACGTTCATGTTGTAGGTACAGGTTGTGAAGATTAATTAGGCTGCATTCTCAGCCAATAAAAGGGAAAAGGACATTGTTCAGTTGTGACTGTTTTAACATTTAGGTACTAGTTGCAAATGTTGAAATCAGAATGAGCTTTATTGGCCAAGTATATCCAAATATCAGGAATATGAATCTGTTTTTTCTTTGTTGCTCTCAGTGTACAGAAACAGACATACAGCTTAGAACAAAGACTACAATGCAGAACCAAGAACCTAAACATTTAATTATTATATACTGTTATGTAAGAAAAAGTATAAAAAGCAAACACTGAACAACAACATACGATGTCTATATATATGTCAAACTGTTCAAACTGTATAAGAATGCAATAGTGCGAGGGTGCAGAGTGCACAGAGAGCTGGAACAAATATTGAATGATTTGTGTATTAAGGTCACTTTATGTACATGAAGTAGGTGGATATGTACAGTATATGCACTGAGACCTCTGGGATTCAGAGCTGTGAAGTAGCTTGTCCTGTTAATGTGTGAAGCTAACCTCAATGTTGGTTCAAGCAGGTTTAATACAGAGCGGTTAACAGCAGCATTAGGGGTCATCAATCAGATATCAAGATATTGTCAGACACAACATACAAGTACTATGCCATTATTACTAGGGATGGGAATTCATAAGATTTTATTGATACCAATGTCATTCTCGATTCTGTTTATTGGTCCAATCTTTATCAATTCCCTTATTGATTCCTGATAAATTTTAGTTGAGCTGGCTGTAGAGCCAGTTGTAGTAGTAGTGGATGAAAGGAATGAGATGAAAATTTGTACAGTATTCATTTTCATTTAGACTTTATCATCAAAGAAAATATCTAGTAAGCTGGCCTGCGTGGCTCAAGTGTTATAACAGGATCTTTACCAATTTGGTAAATTTTGGTAATTGGTAATTGGTAATTTTGGTACCAAGAGGTGCTGTTAGATTGTACTTGTTTAAAATACATAGTATTCCTGTAATTTAAGCCCCTGTTGCGTAGAAAGATGTGTCAGCATATTGCCAGCGTTTCCACCCTGACTCGAAATGATCATTTTAGAGACATTACAACTAGCTCTCCCGTTGTCTTTATGTGAAAAGAAACTGTTCTTTTGACTGTTTCTTCCTCTTCACTATGACTTCTTCTCCTTGAAAATTTTCAATAAAGTAGAGGCATGAGTTCACCATCATTGTTTTGCAATGCGCAAGTGTCAGAAAAATATGCTGACATCGATTAAAGGAATTGATAAGCTCGGCAGCATTTGATTCCAACGGATTGGGCAATTTGGAACTGGTCCTCAACGGTTCTGCTTCTCAGTTTTCATCCCTAATTATTATAATTAGCGGCCAATATGCAATATACATAAAATAATCAAGCGATGTCAAGTCTAGTGCTACAGTAATAACTTAATGAATGTGAGCTAAATTGGTCATTTTTTCTGTAGAGAATTGACCAATTTAGCTGGCTTTGAAATTGACTTTTCTCTGATGTTTTGAAAACTGTGAGGACTTGCATTATTCTGTCTTCTTCTATTAATGTAGAAACAGGATAAGTTGGTGATAATGGTACCATTATCTTGTCCAATAGTCCATTATCTTGTACAATGGACCACAATTACAGGCCTGTATTTTATTTATGGACAATAATTGCAATTTAGATAGCAATCACAATATCAGTCAGAACAGTCAGCCCTATCTTTTTATGTATAAACAAAGGCACATTATGTCTCTTTCACTACGTAGAATCCCTTTTTTTAATTCCCCTGCTGAAGGATCCTTGAACTTTCCAGGGGTCACTGGATTTATCGACCCTGACCTGTTTTAGAGGTGAGCAAACAAAAAGGCCAATTTCTTTAGTGGGTTTATTGTTATTCACTTGGCCTTCTTTCTGAATAATTAATTGTTCAATTTAATCGCAACATGAGGAAGCAAACCGGTGGAGGAGAGCACTGCCCAGTTGGCCGTTTTCATGCAGAATTAATGGTTCCTGTGTAACAACTCATAATTTACAATGCATTAGATTTTATGACTTTCTGGCTACACTATAATTACTGATAGGAGGAGGCTGTAACTTGCAAGGCTGTCATCTTTTATAAGGTCTTGAGTTTTGTGCGGCCGTTGCTGCAGGATTTCTCTCTGATTTCTTTTCTTTCTCCGAGGGTGTTCACTGGTTTCACATTGATGTGCTCTGACCTATGCTGTTTCTCCACGCTGGCTCCCTCTTCTTGCCCTCTCTTCTTTCAGCGCCGCTCTCTCTGTGTCTCTGTGGAGAAGGGTTTGGAAAGCTACACAGGCGGAGGCTGTGCGTTTCATCTGTCGAGCTCAGCGAGCGCGTTGTGATCATGTCTGTGACTGCCGTCCAAACTTTATTGGATCATTTGATAATCTCGTTGGCCAGAGCTTAGCCACACGTGTCCCCAGTTCTGCATACGACTCCATAGGCACAGATGATAGATTTTAATCCAACAACACCATACTGGGATCATACTGATTTGTAGCCACCAGTCCTCTCAGCAACATGGCACATGAATAAAACAATAAACAGCCTGGTTGTTTGTTATCGTATCTGGTTGTGTTTACTGGATTTGACACACGCCACTGTTAAAGTAACAGCATGGCCATAGAGAAACCGAATAACATGTGTTGGCATCCATTTTTCTGCTTTTGTTTACAAAAATGACAAAAGATAAGAAATGAAAAAATAATAGGCTGCTATTATCCCAAATGCTCAGCAGGCAGATGTCTTCTCTTGTTTTACCAAAGACAACAAACCAAAACAATGTGGAAGGACTCACTGAAACGGATAGTTTGGATTATTTGAAGTGGGGTTGTATGAGGTCCCTAGTCAGTGTTTACCTTGCAAGGCAGCTGGATTCGCGAGATTGCGAGATCACGCAATCATGCGAGAATCCATCTTTCCAGGCTTGACTCTATCCATTTATGTCTGCACCAGAGGTGGTGCGAACCAATCAGTGTCCTCTGAGGGACTACTGGCAGCTATGGGTGTGGTTTCAGGTGCACCAACAGGGAGAAGACGGGGTCAGCAGCAAAGGGCCTATTTTCGCCCCTTAAAAAATGGTCCACCTAAAAAATTCAATATCAGCTTAAGTGTACACTATATTTAGAATATCTTCACCTCTTTACCTTGCTGTCAGACAGCCTTTTCTGACAGGAAGCCAATGTTGTGTAAGCCAAATATCAGTCTCTCCAAACTAACCAAACTTCATATGCAAAATCAGTACTTTTACCTTGCAGAACCCTAGAGTTGCAGGTTTCTTGCTGCCTTGATTTGCTAGTTTGTTTGTTATTGATTGACTTTGATGAATCCTTTTAAAACACCAAAGTCAAACAAGAACACAAACACACTCAAAGATTGAGGCAGAGGAGGACCAGCAGTTCTCACGTTGTGTTCGGTAAAGGTGCTGGTTTCACCCATGGAGTTTGGTTTATTTGGAGAGAGCAACATGTGGACTACATAATGGTGGTTTCTGATCTCAAAAGGCTGGCTGACTGGCAAGGTAAAGAGGTGAAAATATTCTAGATATAGAGTATGCTTAAATGCACAATACGGAAATTCTGCTTTTAGGGGGGTCTTGCTCATATTCTAACAATAATAAATGTTGTCTGATGTTTTGTGTTTGTTTTGTGTTCTTGTTTTTTATTTTATTTTTTATTACATTTTATCTGTGGTCGCCATTCACTGCCATTGGCTGCAACCCTGTTTTCTGCTGAAACTCCAGGATTGTTTTGTGAACTGAAGATCTTCACCCATCCTCACATTGGCATATGGGTGAGTACATATTGAGTGGACTATCATTCCGGAGTGGAATATCGCTTTAATGGCGAGGTAACGTGAAAGTTTTATTTACATTAATTTCAGTCATGTGTCCTGACTTGCCTCCTTACTCTTGGAACAGACCTTAAAGCAACTGGCTAGCAATGGATTGCAGGAAACACAATATTACCTTGAATAAAGAGTGTATTTCTCTGCATTTGACAATTGTTGGAAACATTTGGGATAATGTAAGTACACAACTCAACAAAATATGTAACATTTGTCTTGCGTTTCTAGACGTTTTAATGCAGAAATGTTATATATTGCATCTTTAACCTGGTAGTGACTTTTTAAGTAAAATACCCTCTGTTGCCAACTCTGTCCACAGCAGTACATGGCCCAGCTTTCATGCTGGTTCTCCTCTCTGCATCTCCAAATTGGGGGTGTGGCAACCGCCATCTACTGTAGCTAATACACTGACTATGCTTAAGTACCTCATACAACCCCACTCCAAACAATTCAAACTATCACTTTAAAATCATGTCCTCATCTCTGGTGCATTTCAGGTTGATGAGGTGTGTTACATACTGCTGCAGCCAGGTCTGATAAAGCCAGGGGGGATTACATTGTTCGATAAGGCTGAAATTTGTCAGGGGAATCTTGCTTAAGTGCTGAATTGCATTTTATTCCCTTTCTGCACAGCTCTGAGGGTCACGGCGGTTCGTTTTTCTGATTGTAGTCATATCACATAGCCTCTGAGATGCAGGGAGAGCCAGGCTGTGCTAGCTTCATGCCGCTCCCCCGCATCCTGTTATCTCATACTCCACCAGCTGTGGTTGCATGTTGGCTGCCGTTGCCTTCCCATTTCCACACGCAAGGCTCTGCTGCAAAGCCTGCTGAGTTCCAATCCGCCACCACACTTGGCATGGGATGAGTGCAGAGCCAAGCCTCCTAGCCCTGGTTTTTTTTAATTGGGTTCTGATGACGGGCCTCTCGCTGGTTTGCCAAGCTGGCCGCCGCCACTACTCATGTCTCCCAGTCCCCCCTTTGGTCAAGTGGATGATTGGATTTCCATTGGAGTGGTCAAATAGCGGGGGTACAGAAGGGGTGAGGACCCTATCAGCCGTCTCCGTGTGTAACTCTACAGGCTGTTTGGCCTCCGACAGCACTGAATTTACAGGCATAATACGGGGAAGCTTTGTTTGTGTTAGGGCATGCTTCCGCCTTATCTCTCCCGCCGCATGGATACCTTGTCACTCTAATTTTGAGGTTGTGAATTGAAAGTTTATGTGGACCATTATGTTGAGCATATCTGGAAACCCTGTGGCTTATGAAACACATTCAAAACCACCCATTTGAAAATGCACGCTTCAAAAAGAAGGCTGCTTTTCTCCATTAGAGAAAAAGACTTTTGGAAGACATTTTGGACAGTAGCATTGTGCTTTTTCCTTTCCATTTTGACGGCAGATGCCTGAGAAAAAGCATTATAATTTTTTTCCTTTGTCTGATTCCCCCTCTCCTCACTCTAATCCTCTTTACAGAAGCCCAACATGGTTCCATACTGATATTTATATGCAGCAGGGTTGTGGGGATGAGGAGTCAAAGTCATGCTGTTTTTACTTCTTCAGCTAAATTAATTAAATACAGAGAGTGCAGCTCACTCCTCAGTTGCCACAGTAGAAATATTTAATTTCATTTTTTGAGGCTGTATGTGTAACATTTTTACTGCTTTAGGTGATATTAATATCTTGCTGTATGCACGGTTGATTTCAATCAGCACACAGTCTTTGGTGGACCCGACTCACCTATTTGAATAGTGGTGTATTTGACTGCAAGGCCTAATTATAGAGAATGCAGGTATGTGCACAAACACCATACAGAGCCTCATTAATCTTATACTAACTAGATGCAGCATCAATTATTTCAGGTGTGTTTGATACACTTGATGCATGTTTAAGTGTCTTTATCCTCTGAGGCCTGTATGTAAATTTGACATTTGCCTCTCAAAATGATGTCTACCAAATTGATTTTGAGGTCAGGCAGATTTAATGTGGAGCGATCTTATCCCCATCTTATCCCAGTTGGTCTTGTTAACTGGCTCCGCTCTCAGCTGTAAGAAGAAAAATATATTTACATGAGACTGACACACACAGATAATAAACTTTCTGAGCTGCTCTCCTGGACTGAACAGATGTTTCCTATCAAACAGTTGGAAGCCATAATAAAATGAAACTGCAGGTTACTGTATGCACACAGCGGGATGATATGCTGAGCACCACAGGTGCTTTTATTCCGGTTGAGGCTGTACAGTAAAGCTTGAATTCACAGGTTTCGTACATGTGAAGCTTTTGTGCCGTTTGAAACACAAAGCAGTGCTTCACTTTGGTGGAACATGCCGTAGAAGTGGAGTCAATATCCAGCTCCGGCTGCTTCAGGGATTCACTGCCACTGCTCACATTTGTTCTTCCGCTCTCAATATTGATGATTGCAAAAAGGATGAATTACTCCCTGCAAAGTTAGGAGGGTTGGAAAGCAAGTCAGAAAGTTTATATGGTCTAATTTTCTTTATTACTTCCGTCTAGAGTTGCATATTTCGTAGAGCTGCAATTTCATCAATTATTTTGCCAGTTATTTTTGTTTGTTGTATAAGATGCCAGGAAGAAATAGTGAAAAGTACCCATCACACTTTTTTTTCTTGAAAAGTTACTTGAATGATTAATGCATTTTCAAAATAGTTAGCAATAAAGTGTCTGTTGATCAACTATCAACTAGATCCTTAATCAACTAACTTCAGCTCTAAATTTCAGCCATGCTTGTGTATTTGAAGATATTTACGATGCCATTATCGATACTGTTTATTGATCCAAATCTTTATCGATTCCTTTATTGATTCATAATCAATTTTAGTCAAGCTCCCTGTAGAGCTGCTTCTAGCAACAGTCTGTCTGTCATCATGAATGAAACAGGAGAATATTTGTACATCTTGCATTTACATTTAGATTTTCCTGGTCAAAGAAAAAAATCTAAGCCTTCCTGTGTGACCATACTGCTATTATCTCAAGATATTTAACAAGATATTTCTGTCTTTTCGCAAGGAATGATTTCATTAGCAAGGTCTTTTGGATGTATTGAGCACACAACTAGATAACTGAGACCTGGATTATACTGTGCAAATTGTGTGAGAGTATTTAAATGGATATTTTGATATTGTCTGGATAAATCTGGGTTGAATGTTTTGGATTCATTCTACGTTCATGAGGGGGCAACACAAGGCAACATTGGGTGAGTCATTGATATACAGGTCATGGTGGGGGTGAAGTCCTCCTTTTGGTTTACTAATTAGCATGTGGCAATGACACCAACTCACGCAGAGATTTTGCTCAAGCTGTTTTCACCATCAACGACTAGAAAGCATTTATCCCAATCCCTTGATCACATATATGTTATGAATAGCAGCTGACACCGACTGGTGTCTGTGCATCCCTATCCAGCAGTGTAGATGAATGAGTTGAACATCGTTATTTTGTAATGTGCAGCTGTCACAAAAACATGCTGGCATTGAATTTATAAGCTCAGAGGCGTACGATTCTGATGGATCGAACTCTTTGGAACCGGTTTTCAACGGTTCCAGTTCTTGATTCCCATCCCTAATCCCTTTGAATCCCTTACTGAATCTTTTGAGGTAGTTTGTTTGGTGGGGAATGAAGACATCTCTTATCTTGTAAAATATGTACTGTTTTATTTCACTCTTTATCTTACCTAAACCACAGAGATTTTATTATGCTGAAAGGATGTAGCGTTTTTCACCACATATTTTGTTTCTACTCTGTGACATTCATTAACCCTGTGCTGAGTCATTTCTCCTTTCGCTGTGTTTGCTCCTCACTGAGGGGCTGTGGTACAGCTGCAGAAGTAAAAACAACACAGTGCAAATAATATTAATTCTGCTATATCATTGTGCAAATGTGAACTCAATAAATCACAGAACTTTCTGCATGCATAATTCGCCTAATGTTACCTGCTGAAGTTGAAATGGTTGATGTTATTCAAAAATAGCACAAGTTCTTTATTAGATATGATAGATGCTAAATAAATACATACATATATGTATGTATATATATGTGTGTGTGTGTTAGACTTGATCTGACATCTTAAAGGTGTTTCCAAGGTAAAGAAATCAATTTAAAAGTGAGTGTTGCAGTAGGAATATTTTTTTCCTGTAAAAGCAGTGTGTTCAGCCTTAGTACAGGTTTGTGCTCCACGCTAGGCTGCAAGGTTACAGAATATTACATATTATTCTCTTCTTCCTGTTGTTGGACCCCTATATGCCTGTAAAGCATCTGTGCTGAAAGATACAGCACATATATGACTGCAGTGTTCCTGTCATGTTTGTACTGTGTTCTCAAAGAGGTTTATTTCATTTATTCCTTTTCTTGCCTGGGAACAGCTGTGAGGAAGCCTCAAAAGGTCAAATAACACCAAGTTAAGCTGCCTGAATGATAATAAGAAAAGACTTTTATTCAGCACTTGCTCTTGTTCCACTTTTCACTTAAGAGCAGGGCTTCACGTATCATTCAAAATCTTTTTTGAGGCATTATTTACTTCAATTCTTTTTTCTTTACCAATTGTATAAAATCCATTTTAAAAAGAAAATTACGTTAAATCATTTGTTACAATCACTCTCTTCAGATAAGGAAGCTATTCAGAGACCTGGGAGCAGCTGTAGAAGCTTTTTTATTCTGTGCACTTTACTCAACCTCAATGACTGGATCATATTTAAGAAACTAATGGAATATCTGTACAGTATCGGACTACATCTGAAAATATAAATAACCATCGAAAGGAACATTAATAACAAACAATAGCCTACCTAATCCGAAGAAGAAGAAGAAAGGAATGACTATGTGGGTCATGTGGGGTTTGTGGTACTGGGAAATAGTGGCAGAGTGAGACCTCTTACTTTTTCTTTGCTAAGGAGCAGTATTTCCACATCTAACATCTAACATGGTGAAACAAGGATTTATTTTGACCAAACCAGGGTTGGTGATTGTTGTAAGAAAGACTAACCAACATGGTTTTTGTTTTTGTGACTTTTTGTTCTTCGTGAAAGGGTGTTTTGCAGTGAGTTAACGAGGCAGTTACGATTGTCTTAGTTTGGTAGAGAAACTTGAATTCAGAAGGTGTCCAGTTGTACTTTTCTGATTAACAAGGAAGATAGGTGAAAGAATATTTTGTTTCTTGACAGTTTGTGAGTATTTTGTTTATTTATTGGACTAATAGACATTCATAGCATATGTAATGTAGTAAAATGCAAAAACATTCACAACTTGCAGTTTTTCAGATGTGAGTATTTGCTGTTCTTTGATAGCACATTTAATATATTTAGGTTTTGTACTGTTGGTCAGACAGAAAATGACATCTGAAGCCATCAACTTGGGTCTGGGAAATGAGAATTTCTGAGAATTTTAGACCCAACAATTAATTGAAAAATAATCAGCAGCCCTGGGGATACACTACAAAAACAAAGCAACACCAAGCAGATATGTGTTACGATCACATAAACCACAAAGGCACATGTGTTTGAAACACTGACAAGTGAAAAACAGTACTGGGAGTATATCTGAGCAAGTGCGCGTGCTCAATTTTTCTTTTTTATTCACTACACTAGACGTAGTTTATTTGTTGTTCGACTGTGCTCTCGTAGTGGCACGGGTAAAAAAAATAACAATTCTTCCCCTTGAGAAGACATGGGGATAGAGGCAAAACACATTTGAGGTTTGTTTGGTATAATCATTTCTTGGAGCGTGTTTATTCTCAGGCATTCAGGGCACTGTTTTGTTATTTTTGTTCTCCAGGCAAAGCAATGCACACTTATCTTTGCAGAAAATCCTGTAAATATGTTGTGTATAGATTTGAATACTGTATGTTGCACTCCATTAGCTGTAGAGTTTTGACTGCATACATGCCCTGCAACATGTAGGCTATGATGTGTAAATGATAAATGACTTGTCTGATGCTCTGGCTCTAAAGATCCTTTTATCTGCTTAGATTACTTCAGGAATGTCTGTCTTCTCTAGTTGCCTTCACAGAGAAAATAATGTACCAGAGCCACGCTAATGTGTGTTCTGCCGAGATGCACACTGCTGTGTCCTCTCTAATATGTGAACCCCATGCATTTTTCACGATGCGGTTGATTACATTCTCTGGATGATTTTTCATATTTAATCAGCTCCAGGCGCCATGGGTTTTACTTACACAAGAGTGGCCATTAATATGCAGCGTATCCACATCGCAGACATGCATTTACTTTGTTTGTATTCACCGTTATGACTTCTTGTAGAGTAGATTTAGTAGTTTCAGTGTGCAGATCTGGCATAAATTTGAAATAATGTATGTGTTACTTACTCTGTTTATCATTTTCATCTCCTGTAATGAGTTTTAATTGATGTCTAGTTAGTGATTCATCCTCAGATAACAGTGATTTCATCAAATTTTTTTATGGAAAGTTCCTAGAAAAAGTAGTGAAGACTGGAATGATAATGAGGATTATAATTGCACCTGAAAGCAACACAACAAGGATACCACAATTATGTGGAATAGAAACACAAAATAACTCCCATTTTTCTCCATGTGGATATGCAGATATGATTGGATGTTTACCGCTCACCAGCTCCGCAGGTGATCTAGATATTCGGATCATTTTTCATCCATTCATCACTGTCATCATCCGTCTTGCCTGTGGGAAAAGCAGCGTCGGCTCGATCACGGACACCTGGTGACCTTTCCGGTGAGAATCCGCTGTGGGGAAAATTTTGTTGCAGAGTCATTCAATCCAGCCGAGTTATCACTGATATGGCCCAAACTGTGGAATAGTTGCCGTGTCACCCCTGCTCTGTCATGATATAGAGAGCAAAAACACAAAACTTTCATAATAAAAGACCCATTCACCTGTTATTATACAGAGCGAGAACAGGACAGCCTTTCAGCATCATCTGCTTGCTGCTGCCATGACAGTTCTCCTATTCACATTGAATATAAACAGCCCATGTGTAATGAACCAGAGGATGATGGTCCTGCTTTGCGGTTTGTAGGATTGCAGCTCTGACTCCCTACAGCCTTTGAGATGTGTTTGATGTGCTGTGACGCCTAAAGATGCCACAATAGTCCTGCAGGTTCAAAGCACACAGCTGTCCCCATGCATGCCAAATAGGACACATAGAGGAGCTGTATAGCTGCACGCTACAGTATACCAGTCATTTTGTTCAACACTGAGGATGAAAAGCTTTTCTGGTAATCCATCATGTTAAATCAAGATACGCTGACGACGGCTGCCCTCTAAATGTCAGTTAATAAAATCATCAGTCAAGGTGTGCCCAGTTCAAACCCTGTGTTGTCAGTCAAATCATATCCCTTTTTTCAGCTGCATCACAGAGCAACACAGGAAAACGGCATGGCAGGCTGTAAAGTATAGTGTAACTGGGCAGAGGTCATAAATAATGGTTTAGTAATAGCAAAAATTGTATTTCTCATAATTCTGGCAAGATGTATTGATGAAACAAGCCTAAGAGTCTACAGTCAGAGGCTCTGTGAGGCTGCACTTAAACACAGCAGTGCTTTTAGCTCGATGTAGGTGCACTTCCAGAGCAAAATGACCGGGTGTGCATCTAAAATTAGTGGGGGGTACACTAGTGTCTACAGTGCTGTCCAGCAATAGTGATGAAATATAGTAGGTGCTATGTGCCCGAGTGTGGTCCCTGTGAACAGATAATGCTGGAGAAAAAAAAAAACAAAAAACGGAAAAAACCGTCTTACATGAATACAGAGTGTCGTTCCTTTTCACCAATAGTTTGCTTTATGAATCAGAATGGCATTTATTATTCAAATTTCAGCTGAGGGTGCAGTTGTCACAATGACAATGCTAACATGCTGATATTTAGCAGGTATTAAGTTTACCATGTTCACCATTTTAGTTTAGTGTTTTGACAAGCTAACGTCCATTGCTAACTAGCACTAAATACTTTAAATTGTATTTGATCATAAACCAAAGTATTTGACACATTGAAATGTCTACTGGATGATGGCGCTGCATGAAAAGTAAACATAGATTTAGTCTGAGGGAATGTCTGTACCAAATTTCATTCATAATTAATCTAGCAGATTAATTAGTGTAATGGTAATCCATCCAGTAGTTGTTCAGTAGATATTTCAGCCTGGACCAAAATGGTTGACCGACTGACAGACTGACATTGCCACCTTAGAGCCATGCAGCAAGCATTTGTTTTCTGTAAGGACTTTGTTTTCATTGTTTTTATGCCAATTATGCCATATGCCCATGTTCACCAGCTAACCAAAAGGTGAGAATCTGTGCGAGGAAACAAACAAACAAACAAACAAAAACCTCAGCTGGGTCCTCTTGCAGTGCTGTGCTGCGCAGTGAGCAAGATATGTATAAAAAAGTGTTGGTCATCAGTCATCGATTGTGTGATGAATGTCTGGTGACTGTAGCACAATAAGATGCTGCTTTATTTTTTCAAAATGTAGCAAAACAATAAATAAGCTTTGGCCACAGCAGCGGCACTTCTATGCATGAAAAACCTCAAAAAAGGATGAGGAGGAGAGCGACTCTGACTCAGACTGTATTTGGTTGCCAAAGCACTAAATCGGCCGTCAGAGTCTCACTGTGCAGAACCATTGTTTTTGTCTGACGACCAAAGATTTCATCATGTTTTTCTCATGACTGTCAATTTTCATCTGGGACAGCCCAGAAATGCACAGTCTAAAGGGACTTTTGAGGCATTTTAGTTATCTGGGACAGCTGTTAATATCAAGCATGGTTAGTCATCTCTAAGTTTGAATTGAAAAAGATGAGGACAAACATTTCAATGTGGCACAGGCAAAGGTAAATAAACTCTAGTAAGTTTTGTTTGTATGCTCAACCTCTCATCTTATCAGGTAACACTGTGAGCATATCCCTTTTATTAGACTGTTACTACTTATTTTAGTGTTTCCATGATGACATTTTGCTTTATGTGCAATGTCATGCCTGCACACAGTGGACGGCTCCTATGATGTAGAGTTATTGCTGCCTTCCATCACTGCATCTGTGGCAGTAGGCCTGCCATTTCCTGTGCATTCATCACCATTAAGAGAGCAATCAGCGGTGCTGGAGATCAGCTCAGGCTATAGGAAGTATGCAACGTAGATGGCAGATTCAGATTCAGCACCCCTCCTCCTCCCCAGTCACCCGAACCCCCCTCTCCATCACTTTATCGAGTGCTATGATCTATTGAGGGAGAAAGCCGGAGCGGTCTTCAAATAAAAGCAATAACTCTGTGGCTGTGGAGAAGGAAATCAGGAGGCAGCCGTGTCCTAGCAAGCCAGACAGCCATCCTTCCCCACCTCAGTCGTGTATATGGACATACGTTTCTCACCCCCACTCTTCTGTTGCTGCCTCACTCAAGTTTATCATCAGCCAGTCCCCGTAGATGGCTTATTGCCTTTTCCACCCTCATCTGTCCGCCTGGCTGAAAAGGCCTCCCAGGAAGAGATTAGCAATCCAATAACTCGTGGAGCATCCACCTCAGCAGCAGGTGCTCCCCAGAGTGAATGCTGATGAGAACAGCTAGGACTCTATAATAACAGGCCAGGCAGTATTTGCTAACAGCGAGCAGTCTCCCAGAAGCCCCGACCTGCTGGTGATCCTAACTTGTTGTTAAGTTATAGCGGGTTTCAGTGCCATTCTCTATATTTTTTCCGCATCATTCAGAGGAATTGTGCTCAACTGGTCTGCAGAGTTTTCTGAATTGGCTGGGCTTGTTGTTTTGGTTGTGTTTTACTGAACCATGAAACTAGTCCCGGTACAGCAACCAATTAAAGTTACTAACAAGTATTTTAGCATGAAGTAAATTAAAGAACCATTTAAATGGTGAAAAAAAACTATTTCATTTGGTTTGAATTTACATTTTGCCATGATAGAATCTTTCAAATGTGAATGCACATTATGTTACTAATGTAATTGCTTGATGATTACTGACTAGCAAGCATGGCCATTATGATGATAATGAATTAGTGACAATTAGACAAATCAAATGTTAGACCCACGACACAGAGCCTGTGGTATAATGAAATATCTGTCTCACATGTGAAATCTTTCGATGGCTGACTTGATCATGTGATCCCAGCCAGACTCCATAAAGATGCTTTCTCAAATGTCGGCCTCACTTTCTCTCCCATACATACATTTAGACTGACTTCTGATTTTGAATTTCAAGCAAAGATGTTGTGAATGGTCTAATAATCCCCTGCCCCCTGTTAATTTGGGTCACTGTTAGATTTTCACTGAGCTAGATCTGAGCTTGGCCTTTGAGGCTTCTGCACCCTTCACTTTAGATCTAGATCTCAGTGGTTGTGTTGTGTCTGCTGTAGGTGGTCAGGCCAAACTGCCATCTTCTCATGTTTTTTACAATAGTAGCACTGCTGCACCCTATTGCGAATTTTGGGAGCACCACTTAAATCGACATGCAACTTCTAAAGCCCCTAAACAAAATTCTGCCAAGAGGCCCTCTGACCTGATCAGTGAGCCATTTGCCATTTTCACACAACCACTCCTGATAACTCATTGACCCATTACAATCCTCCCTCATTTAAAACAGTTTGCCCCATCTGCCAGTCCTTTAATGAGTGGACCTATACATAACAGAATGAGGTATAAACAAACAATATTTATTGAATAGACTCTTTTCTATATGATCTTAATGAATATGAACATTAACATCAACAAAAATAAGACTTTGAAGAGAATTTAGAATGTAGAAAATGATAAAATATAACACTGAGGTTTGGCTCTGCCGTCTGGTATTTAATCCAGTCTATTAAAGGACCAGTGTGTAGAATTTAGTGGCATCTAATGGTGAACTTGTATATTGTAAACACCTCGACTGACTCTCCCTTTCCAAGCATGTAGGAGAACCTATGGTGGCTGCCAAACTTGCAAAAGGCAAAAGGCCTTATCCAGAGCCAGTGTTTGGTTTGTCCATTCTGGGCTACTGTAGAAACATGGTGGCACAACATTGCGGCCTCCGTAAGAACCCACACCCTCTGTGGATATCAATGGCTCATGGTAAGGTAACAAAAGCACCGCAGTTCATTTTTTCCCCACTAAAGCAGCGACTTTAACCTCAGATTACACTGTCTATGTGACTGCTATTTGCACTTTTGAGCTCAGGGATCCTCAGCTATGGAGCTCCCTACTGAACCCCTGACACACGTTAAGTTTGTCTTTTCCTTTAAATCCAGCCGCAAATCAGATTTTATGCAAAAATCTTTTTATGACTCCTTTTACTCTGTCTTTTTTTATTTTACTGACTCTGGTTTTATTGTTTGAACTTTTATATTCCTTTATGCTCCATATTTTATTTGTTTTTTTCGCTCATACTGGCTTGTTTATGCTTTCTTACCTCACTATGCAGCTCAGTAGTTAACTGTCACCTGCAGTTTTATGGAGCTGCGCAACACTTTTTACTGTGGTGTTATGTTGCTCATTATAATAGCCCAGGGGTATATGGTAAAAACACTTGTGAAAGCGTCTTCACTGTGATTTTGAAGCTTGATAAGAAGACAGGTGATGTGCTGTAGACATAAATATGAACTGAAAAACTAATCATGCATTACATAGAGAAAATGAGGATAGTGTTAAGTCTTAATTATACACAAGATGGGATTGTTAAAGAAGGCATCTCTGCAGAGTTAGACCATCTTTCTACCGGTGGGTTATCTCTATTAGTGCAGAGTGTGCAAGATAACAAAGTAAGATTGCATGATACATGTACTCATTTGGAACACATCAACAAAAGCAAGTGATCAGTGAGTATTATTTATCTACTGCGCAGAAAAAGTCAGAAACATTTTTGGGAGCAAGAGTCATATAATGTGTAAACAACTGTGTGACTATCTGCAGCTCCACAACCCCAGCTTTTCTCTTACTTTATTATACCTGCTCCTGATATCAAGCCTCCAACAAAAGACTCCACAAACACAAACTCAGCACAAAACAAACTGTGGGAGTGTATTTTCATTTTACGGCGAACACAAAAGGACTTAAACGCCCTATAGCGTAACTGCAAGTCGTCTCCCCTGTCCATAAATCCCCTCTGGCTTTCTGCTGCGGGGTGTGCAGCGAATTTACGCGCTCTGCTTGTGTTATCTGTAGTTTGTGTTTTCTTCAATTTCACGGGGGCTTGTGTTTCATGATAAAGAGTCGGTAGGAGTCAGTTCCTCAGGGCCAACTAAACGTGATAGGCCAACACGCTGCGTTTGTTATAATGTGTGAATCACAGCGGAGACCAGCTCTTTTCTCAGCGATGCATCATCTGTAATGCAAAAGTGGCTGCTTCTCATAACCTGATTTGCAGGGGTCAACCGGGATTATTTTTAGGATGGGAATATAAAAAAATGGCACTTTTTAAAAAATAAGATTGGCAGGCACAATCAATTGAAGTAGGATTTCTCCTTGTCGTCTTCAGCTTTCAATACAGTCACCTGTCGCTAGATTCAGAGGAAGTGGCAAGCAGAGTTCTTGTGTTCTCCCAGGTGCTGTGAAAATCATCCAAAGTATCTATTTTTGATAACTGTTTGCTGTCTGAATATCAGAGAGGCAGGGAGAAACAGAGAGATAAAAAGAGAGACAATGATAAAAGGGCTGTCTCTGCTATGCTCTTGGATGTTTGCCATCTTCAGTAAGAGAAAGGGCACGCACAGACTGGTGAATGGGAGGCACAGGTGCAATAAAGGATCTTCACTAATTGAGTGAAGTACAGGAGCCCAGGAGGGATGGGCCAGGTGCACAGATACTAGTCAGGGTTAGCAGAGGTCCACTACAAACGAAGCAGAATCCTCCCCTTCACTGTTCTTCTGTAATTGCGGTTAGCCTAATCTGTCCCCCGGCTTCCTGTCTGTGGAAAAAAAAAAAGAAGAAAAAATAGAACAGCGGAGCACTAAGCAGTCATCTGGCATGAGTCTCGCTACGTTGGGCTTGGCATACACCAGCCTGCAAGATGAGGAACAAATGAAAACTGAATTACCAGGCTGGGAGATTAATGGAGAAAAATGAAAAAGGATGGATTGGACCGTACGGAGACGCCAGTGTTACAGGTGTCTGGGGAGGGAAGACGGATGCCAGGCTTCAGACTTTGGCACCCAGAGTTTCCTCGTGTTCCAGCAAATGATAGGCCTATGTCATAATAAAATAGGCTGCTGAAAAGTAGCGTGATATTAATTGCGACAGGCATCCCCTCCTCCTTCATCTGCAACCAGTGAAAGCATGTCTTCCTAACAAAGAGAATCTGTCCTAAAAGAGTTCACATTTCATTTTTTCCTGTCATTATAGCATGAATAAAGATAGAAAAGAAAGAACCATTGTGCTTTCTGATAGAAGACAGTTTCTACAGCTGCTCAGTGAGAGTGATTAGCTACTATTTCATTTTTGTTAACTTTATTCTATTATAGATTAAAGGGAAAGTTTGGATTATTTGGTGATGGGTTGTATGAGATACTTAACAGTAGTCAGCGTATTAACTACTTCTAAGTAGATGTTGTTTGGCATGCCCCCACTTTGGTGAAGCACTCAGGAGTACCAGTGTGGAAGCTAAGCAATGAACTGCTATTGACAGTTTCAGCAGCAAAACTTGTTTTAGCTATGTAGAAAAAGGTACATCCAAAGAAGTATACACTAGATTTAGAATGTTTCCACCACTTTACCTTGTCATCAGACAGCCTTTTATGATGGGAAACCACGGTTATGTCAGCCAAATATTACTGTATGCAAAGCAACCTTAAGGTAAACAGCTGCCTACAGCTGCCTTGATCTATTAGTTGTGTTGTTATGTGACTTTGTTGAACCTGAACTAATCCTTTAAAACACAAATCACACAAAAACAGAAACAAATTAATTGATCAAGGCAGCAAAATCCTGTTTTCTGCAAGGTAAAATTACTGATTTCTCCCATGGAGTTTGGTTGGTTTGGAGAGTGATATTTTGCTTATATAGTGTCACAAAAGGCTGTAAAGGCAAGGTAAAGCGGTGAAAGTGTTCTAAATATAGTGTACACTTAAGTGGACCGCCATTTACTGTAGTTTATACATTGATGATTGATTGTGCTGATCATACAGCCTCACTTCAAAGTATCTGAGTTATCCATTTTTTATTTTCAATCTCTTACAAAAGTATTATTTTCATTAGCCTATTTTACTGTGAACAGACTCCTCCAAAACTGGGACATCCATAATAATAACTAGATAATTAACTTATACTACAAAATGCTCCTCAGTTCAATGACTAGTGATGGTTAAAATCTGTAATTTTGGAAGCATAATTGCAGAGTGCAATGCCTGGTTGGCAGGAAATATCAATCAACTTTAGCCGTTTTTGACACTATTATACAGTTGCACCATTATTTTCATGTCAAACCTGTACTTACTAGTGGCAAGAATGTGGTTTAATAATACAGGTCATAGAATTATGGGGGCAGCACAACAACCTGCCTCTCTTTCATTTTAATAAGTAAGTAAGCCAATAATTGGCCATTTTCCATTATTTGGTGAGCAACTGTGATCTGATTTCAGTGTTTCACATTGCGTGAGTCTGCAAACAGTGAACGTGAATGGACTTGGTTGCAGGTGTGCTGTCTGTCGGCTGCAGCTAAATGTGGCTTCTCCTTCTTGTTCCATTACTCCCTGTAATCATTCAAACTGATATGCTGTCAAAAAATGCTGAAAATGACTGTTGTCTTGTTTTGTTCAAGCATTTCTGATGAATGGTAGCAATATTACTAGCCTAGGTTTGCATTAGCAATAACTCATTACTTATCACCATATACACTAGAGCAGAACAACATGCAAAAAAATCACATTTCGATTATTTTGACAGATAATGCGATTGCAATATGAGTAACAGTTTTAGTGGGAATGGTAATCTTTGCACTTCTGTTTAGCTGAAAAATATAAATATGATGATGATGTGGCTTTTGTTGGGTCCTGTAACAAACAAGCATGTACCCCCAGGTCTGGAGAATATGATTTGTAGGCCAGGGCATCTCTGTAGCACCACAATGCTTTATTAATAATGGTTTGTTGACATATTTTACCTCAGACAAGAAAAAAAAAAATGCAGCTCCTGCGATTTGGATATTGTGCTTGGTTGTATTGCAATTTCAATAATATTTTGGTTATTTGTTCCTTACTTATATACACTGAGTACATAATACTGCAAATATGTAAATTATTGCAATACTACATCAGTGGCCACTCTTCAGGCTGGATGGAAGCTTTAGCAGGCTGCATGTGGCCCACAGCCACTAGTTGTCCATCCCTCCTGTAGGTTAACAGTTATGATGCAGTAAAATATTGTAATTTTCTGTATGAACCCCCTTGGATATCATTACTTTGCTCACTGAGTGGGTCCTCAGTTCATTATTAATGAGTGATTTCTCTGCTGATGACATTTTGGCCTTTTAGTTTCCATTCGGGCTAGTGAAAAGACAGCTTTATCTTACATCAGATTAATACCAAACTGAACTTTAATGTCACCGGGATGACATTTTATTCTTGTTTTATTTGATTATTTTTCATTCTAATCGATACAGATTGTGAAGGCTGAAGTCCAGCCACAACACTGTCTGATGTTCCCATAAGCCCCAAAGCATGCTTTAAAATGTCACTAATACTGTAGATATTGCTTTTATTCAAGGATTAGAGGCTGAGAAATCTGCTTTTATTACTACATAATGCTAAGCTGTATTCTACTAGCATCCAAGTATACATCACAAACTTGTTATCAACAGACCCAGCCATCAATCTTTGTATTAATACTCCTGCCAATAAATGAATGCTTACAGAAGGTTTTCAGCAGTGAGGCATCCCCTCTGTGTGCTTGTGGATTATGGATTGGGCGTTTAATAATCAATGACAGTGTGGTTGTCGGGACAGATTAGCGACATAATCTCCAGTGTATGCCTTTATAATGCTCTTTACACTGTAACTCTCAGAAGCAATAAAGAGCCCCAGATTAGTGCAGCTAATGTTTGTCACCATATTGGTTTCCATCAAACTGCACTGTTGAGTTCATTTCGAACCCCTCGCTGTCAGAATCACTTCCTCTGAGGATTTCATATGAGGTTATTTTTGAAGTGACATTTTCGGTGGATCTTGACATTTTGATCAAATTGATAAAAAAAAAAGATTATTTGACAGTCGAGTTCTCAAATAAGGCTGGCAAAGCTGTGTCGCTTGGGGAACCTTCAGGCTCAGTCAAAGTAAATGGAAACGTCATTTTAAGCCTTTCACCCTGTCTCCAGCACCTGTGTTGCGATGCCTTTCCTCCATCTCCCCACAAGTTTTCTGAAGCAGGAGGTCACCATCTGTTGTACCCACGCCAGAGCAATACCTTTTCCATTTACATTTCTCCGTGTTTATTGAGGTGTGAGACGCTGCCATGCAAACGCCATTATTCTCCCTCTCCCTGGCTGATTTCCCAGCACCCTCGGCTGATAGAGGTGAGCTGACGACAGCCCCAATGGAAGACGAGCCGCGCTCTGCGGGCAACAAGTGCAACGCTGTAATTATGAGAAACGGACGGCAATCAAGCCTGGACATAACTCTTCAGAGCCCACACTGTGTGACATCACGGTTTATATTTAGTGAATTGGTGGGAAGCTGCTCTTTTATGTGAAAAGCTCTCAGTGTGAGAGGGATTGTCGCTGGATTGGCAGCCAGGATTTAGAGGCTGAGG
Organism: Lutjanus argentimaculatus; assembly: GCA_034769285.1. Taxonomy (NCBI): domain Eukaryota; kingdom Metazoa; phylum Chordata; class Actinopteri; order Lutjaniformes; family Lutjanidae; genus Lutjanus; species Lutjanus argentimaculatus. The sequence goes on along the minus strand of JAWZSL010000020.1, from coordinate 3,732,315 downwards.
TTCACAGAAAGAATATTTTGGGGATTTTAGGGGGAAGGATGAAGCCAGTTTGAAAACATAGTTTGACTCAGCTGTGCCCTCCTTGCGATAATCAAAGGGGGCATTTGAGGATTCAAAAATAAATTCTTACTTCTCTACCAAAACATACTGACAGTGAGCATTGTCAAAAAATTAAACTGATGCCTATGATCTCCTTCTATTTTAAATATATTATAAGTATTTTCCAACAATTCCTTCTTTTTTTAAACAGATTTTCCTTTGTTGAGAGCATAGTTCATGGCTTCAAAAATGGGTAACACATCTGATGTAAAGAAGCAGATGAAAATGCATGGTATACTTTTAAGAGCAGAGAGTTGGTTATCCTATTCAATCCCAGCAGGAGACTGTTGGTCAAACTGGTGTATCGTACCTGAAGCTAATTGCTAAAGCGAGTCTTTCACATGGGGATTGTAATCATTGCAGGATCTTTCAGACAGACTGTTCACAAAGTTATTTGCGAGGGACCAGATCGGATTTGTGTGTCCAGACATCACGGACCTTTCTGCATGGGTTGCTGCGGTAATGATGTAGGCTTCAGTAACTACTTACACTGGTGACACTTGTTGCGGGAGGTTTCCTTTCAGCTTTTCCTGTGCAGAAGCTTTATTTCAGTGTCTGTCCACAGACTGTTGTTTCTCCGTGTTGTTCCCCATACCGCTCTGCAAGTTCCAGCATAGATTCTGCTCAGCTGCTCTGATACACTTTCGTCAGTGTGGATTTGATGTTGTTGTTGCACTGCAAGTGACGCAAAAGACACTTCTCGAAATCCGATTGAGCAGCCAGAGCGTCTGGACTGTGACACATCTGTACAATTGGAATCACATTCTAAATCGCCACCAAATGTGGCTTGGTTGCTGTTTACAAAAATCACATTTGATGTTTTTTTTTTTGCTGTCTAGACCTGGATACAATTAGGATAGAGCTGCAACAATTAATTGATTATTAATAGATTATTAAATTAATCACCAACAATTTTATTTTATTATATGGTGTATAATCCCAGAAGGTCACCAGTAGGGATGTCACTTTTGGTTAATTTTGCTTTCAATAGCCCAATGCCCATTGCTTGGTAACTAACTGGTTGATTTTTTAGATAAAAGGCAGAATGATGTGAAACAAGATGTGCCTATTCCTGTCCTATCCTATTCCTATTCCCGTCCCCATGTCTCCACAGCAGCTTCTTGGCAAGGTTGTCAGACAACCTCCGGTGGACGGAGAGGCTGAACAGCTAAACAGCAGTCTGCGTACGTCTGTTTGGGAGTATATTCAGGAGACAGAGCAGAGGACAGAGACGCTCTGAGTGAGGAGCACACTGGACTACATCTCCTGGTCAGCACTACTGAAGTGACAGGTAACTTAGTTGTGATGTAGTTTTCTGTTGTTAGAGCTGTCCAGCAGCAGGGGGTCAGAATTAGCTTGTCTTTCCTGGCTTAAATTTTCACCTCACCCTTCTTTTCCTCAAAGTGTTTTTCAATGCATCGAGTCACAGTAGCTTTCGAAGGCATAATGTTACTCAGGCTGCAGGTACTGAACTAGCCCTTTGAATGCCTCACCCTCACTACCACACTGATACACTGACAGTGTTATACTGGTATAACACATCATTAGTGGACAGCTACACATGGGGAAAAAATATTTAACAGTAGGCAAACGCAGATGTATGTAAAACAAATGAATGAGTGAAGTTCAGATGCTGACAGCAGCACTGACTGCTGTAGGAGCTTATTAATATCACAGTTCTGGACAATTAGGAACTGTGTTCCATTTTAAGCGCGACCTCGGTACCCATCCATAATAGTGTATTCATCTTATGGATCAAAGGACAGGTGTTATGAATATAACATCTCCTACAACAGTGCAGCACAGCAGTTACCATAGAAATACTTCACAGCCTTCATTATTAAATGTAATAATATTTCACTCAGTATACAAATAAATTATAAATGCTGCAGTGTGTGTGCTTTCTATTAGTTTGTGAGCACTCAGCCGCACAGAAACTTTCATTTGTTGCCAGTCTGAACGTTGTGTTTTCAGGTTAACTGGCCACGCGGGCCGGGACTCAGGGGGATCGCTTGTTTGTTTTTCTCTGTTGTATAAGAGCAGCGGAGCTCAAATCCTGTTGTGTCACAGGCTTTTTGCATAACTCACACTTTGCACAAACCCTCTCTGTCTGCTGCAGTGGAAACAACACAAGCCTGGAAATTATTGATTTGAACTAATCTCAGTGATTTTTTGTTGCATACATGTTGCATTTTGAGCTCATCAGCTCAATAGCTCATCAGTCCACTCAAGAAGCATGTCTGGTCCAGTCATAAGTAGGTACCCCCTCCCTCCCTCCACGCACATGCCGGGGCAAAAAATAGCGCAATCATCCTGCACACGGGCGTGCGGAATTAAATCCATCTCCAGTAATTTAATGAAATTCAAGTGTCTTGTCCTCACAACTCTCATCCCAATTAGAAATGAAAAACTGTGAACACAAGGGTGAGAAATTATTAAAAGAACAGTTGGGGTGAAGTGGAAATTACAGAAGGCCCTCTTTCCCTTCACTCCTCTTTGAAAAGTGAATGTCAATGCAACTTTGTTAGCAAAGGTTAACACGGTCATTAGAATTCAGCCGGCAGCACGTCCTAATTTATTCCCAAAGTGGTGTCGTTCATTTATGGATCCGTTCCATATTTAGGGTGAAGGCGGTGGCAAGATTTCCATCGCAGAATGTCATTTAAAACAACGGCGTGTCTAATAGGAGACACTTAGCTTGGTGTCTTTGTGTTTGACTCACAGGTCAGGGGGATTAACACTGACGGAGCCTCTCTGACTGTCACTCAGAGCCTGAAACTAAATCCATATCATTTGAATAAATCAAAGATTCATTTTTAAACCTGATTAAACCATGGTTTAACTTTAATTTATGTCACACTAAACTTTTAAACTAGCTTAAAATTAAGAAAAAATAAAATTTAAATTTAAGTCTCTTTAAATTTTGTTGCACCAAAACTTTAAACTGTGGTCAGTGTGATCCAGTATTAACTTTAAACTTACACTTGAGGAGGTTAAAAACTGTTAAAATATCTGCCTTGTTGAGATGAATTGAGCTAAATAATTTTCTGCTAAGCCATCATGAGTAGGATAACTATGCTGACCAACTTTTTAACTAGCTAGCAGACAGTATGACTTTTTAAATTAGCTAGCTAGCAAACAATGTCAGATTTTGTTATAGAGCAGCCAAAAGTTAACATTTTCCACCCTCTTTAATACTTACTAGGTCCTGATAACATTGAAATTTATTTTTTAGATATTTTAGATTTTATATTTACCAAACTGACAGTTTTTTAATTTGTAACAGAGCTCTGCTTGATTCTAAAAATCTGGATTTACCCATTCTAAACTTTGTTTGACTAAACTCTGATTAGAACTAATCTTAGATTAAATTAATCTGTGTTGATGCAACCCAGTCACAGTGTGAAGAGTAACTAAATTCAGATGTTTGTGCCTTGACAACACCACTTGGTCTTCATTTTCTGGCTCCCCAAGTAAAACATGGAAACAACAACACTTGTCAGCCTGATGCGCTCCTCAGCTCAGGAAAATGCAAAGGCATTTTTTGGCGCCAGCGTCTCCCCCACTGATTAATGGCTAGAGGTGGAGGACCCATGTTGTGGCTTTGATGAGGCAATTTGTACAGTTCTGCAAGAAAACAATGGCAGTTCATTTTATTGCAATGTGTCTCCAGGGATACATCAGCACGGCTGCTACATCGTACAGTGAGGAGTTTAGCCCAATAATAAATCAAAAGATGCTGGCGTGCCAGGGAGGGGCGGTATTACAGCCCGCTCTTTAATGGCCCATGTGCTGTTTGTAGCTCCATTTGGATGCAGAGTTTGAAGCCAGTTTCTTATTGTGTTCAGTTATGAATACAAAGCCGGGGACTGTTAATGCTGTTGCTTTTGATACCTCCCTTTGAGTGTGCAGCAAGCCAGTGGTGGATCATTTAAGCATTGTGTCCTAAACACCACATTTTCCAGAGGAGCACAACAGCAGTAAATCCTGGAAGTTGCTTCTCAATAGAGCTGATGGATACTTGATTTTAAGGCCGGATGCCGATAATGATTTTAGGGAGTAGAGCCCAACCAATATTATGTGCTTGATACTGGCCCTGCGCAGCTGTATCAGTTAATATATCAATGTTGGAATTTTTGTACTCCTTATATCAAAGACTCAAGACTAGCCACTGGCAAAATTTAGAAGTGCCTAGCCGTAGACGTAGGCCATGTTGCATGTTTTAACTGATGAAAGCTTAAGACTTTTTTTGTTTTTGTTTGGTGTATAGACTACAAATGGAGAATGTAAGAATCACTTCAGGCTAACAACAATGATAAATGTGTCTCCACAGTACAGGCATTCTGCTTGATGGTTGTCAATAGCAGAAAGTTATCAATAAACCATAATTATGTGGATTCCAGCATTGATTTTGCTACTTGAGCGTTTTATCAGCCTGAGGATGAGCTGTAATATTTTTTTTTTACAGATTTTCGTGCTGATGGGCCACAGTTAACCAGCACACACTCTGTATATGTGTGACATTCGCTGTCATACATCCTGCACACACATTACTGAAGCACACTGTCAGCTACTGTCTCACTGGGTCCTGTTGAAGGGAAATAGTGGACATCTTTGTCTACTAAATTGGCTGCTTGGTGTGAATCTGCTCTGTCTCCATCTGTGGTTTGGGAAATTTATGTTGCATTTCAGTTCCAAAATACAAAGCGGTTATTGATCATGTGGTGTTTCAGTGTTATACTGTAAGCTGGGTGAGAATTGCTGGGGAGGATATAGGGGGGTTTCCTCTCACTGCTTTTGATAGCCCCTTCTGTGGTCATTCATTTTTTATCCCCAGTGGAGATTTGTGTTATCCCTGCTTCTCGTCAAATTGAACATATTGAGTAAAAATGCATTTCATGATGGAAGTTGATAAGCCATACTAGCTTTTTTCATAAGTCACGATAAGCCTCTGCCCATATTATAACAATTTCTTTTTTTTTTTTCCAAATCGCACACTGACTGTAAGGCTGCAGTGGATTAGTTTTTAGTGCGCTGTTTCAGCTAGTGAGCTGAAAGTCGATTATTCAATTATTTCATCAGCAGAAAATTAACTGGCAACTGCTTTTATAACCTGTTACTGGTTTAAGTCAATTCTTAAAGCAAAAATGGCAAAAACTCTCTGGTTCCAGCTTATCAAATGTGATTATTTTCTGCTTTTTGTTGTCCTCTGTGATAAGTTTGCAAACTGAATTGGTCAGACAAAACATATCATTTTAAGACATTACAATGGGCTTTGGGACATTGTGAGTGCTATTTTTGGCTATTTTCTGACATTATAAATGTATTCATTGAAAAGTAAGATTTGCTTATCATAAAAAGAATCACTGGTTGCAGGTTCTATTTTCATCCTTGATATTTTTCATAAATAGATTATAAAAGAAAAAAACAACAACAGTGAAATGCGTGTCCTTCTGAAGTTCTCAGAGCTCAAGGTGACATCTTCACTTGTCTTCCTGTGTCTGACCAACATAACAAAAAGCCCAGAGACGTTCAGTTTACAATCATATAAAAAAAGAAGGATGAAAAAGTTTTTAAAAAGTTATACAGAAGTAATAAAATAATCTGCATCTGCACCTTTTGTTTCTCAGCTCATTTATTCAGGTGTTTCCTTTAATTGGTCACCTGTCTGTGCCCACTTTGTTCGGTTTTACAGTTACTGTCATTACTGTCATCATTATTTAGTTGGTTAATGAGAGCAATGGGACACTTGGCTTGCCTCTCTGAACTAGACACATTTTTCTGGGCTGCTGCTGCGCTGAGGCAGGATAGTGAATTAACTACTGCAGCATTAGCAGCTACTGTTGAGCCAGGAGTTTGGACGAAAGGTGTGTGTTATATGTTGGTGTGTGTGCTGGAGGGATTTTAATTTTCCCTTTGTTTTGAAACACAAGTGTGTGGTGATATGAGCGCTAGATAGCAAGCATCTGCAGTGAGATGAATATTGATCAGGTTAATACTGATTATGGGGACTAATTTTTCATTCTGGAGTCCTCCTTGCCTGCAGGTATTTTGATCAAATGTTGTGTTTTTGTTATTAAAGCAATATGTAACAATTGTGCATCCAAAAATGAGTACTGCATACCAAAAAGTGAACTTGAAGCGATCAACGGTATATTAAATAGGTTTGAATCCTATTTAATATACAGCCTATAGTTGAGGTGAGTGGTTTCCCTCCGCCCCTCCTCCCCAGACTTGGCGAAGCTCAGGCAGGCTGCAGGGACTCTGCAGGGGCGCAAGATGTGTAACAATATAAATTGACAATTACAAGCGACACAGTTGAAGTCCTGATTCAACCTCTTAATTGCAGTAAAATTGAAAAAGTACAGGTTTGAAATGTACTCAAGTATAAAAGTCTCCCTCTCTTGCCATTTTTGTCTTGTTGCGTTTTAGTCTTTTACATTATTTTGTCTTGAAGCATCTTTTACATTGTTTTTGTCTTGTTACATCTGTTGTACATGATATGTACTGACGGCTACATCAAGCAGTCGTCTTTTCTGTGTTATTGTTCAATCCATTTAAGTAGATATCAGTCTTGATGTTGAGAAGGCATCGCACAATGACACAAAATAAAAATAATGAATAATTCTGCTCAAATGCATTAAAACTAAAGTAACATGTCTGTATTGAAAACATAAGGAGTAGAAAGTACAGATATTTGTGTGAAAATGTAGACAGTAAAAATAAAAAGTTGTCTACTTAAGTACATAGTATTTGTACTTTGAATAAAATTTTCAAAGGAGGACAGCATGGCTGTATTGTTGTCAGAGAAGAATATTACAGCTGTTTCCATAATCTCCGGTGACATATCACGGTCATTTTAGGATTTATTACAGTAAAATATTCCAGATTCCTGCTTTAAATGTTTGCTAGAAAACACCAGCATTGTAAAGCTAATTATCATGTTTGTCATATATTTGTTGCTGGGAGTTTGAAAAGTCACCAAGGTGACTGTAAACTGTGCCTGCAGCTGCTGCTTCATTCCTGCTGTGTTATGCTGAGTTTGCATAACTTGGTGAGTTAATTCACAGTTGGTGACAGACTCAATTGCTAATGTTCCCATGTTAACAAATGTGGCAGTGAGCAGGCATTAAGGTTTGTGCCAGGGCCATTATTACTGTGTTAGTGCAGGATATACGGGCAGCGGTACAACAGCTCTGCAGCAATCAGCTCAGTGTAAGGCAGGTCCACTTGATTGACTTCACAGGGTTTTCCATTTGTGGGCTCTGCTGCCCTGCTGAACCAGGTCATCTCTAATTGTTGACATGAAGTTCTCCTCATAACAAGAAGAAAAGCTGTGACAGCCGCACGCAGGGCGCAATGATTAGTGTGCTTGGTATGAGCCACAGTTTTAGTTCTAACTTAATCAGCATAATCAGCAGTGTCTTAAGAAGCTGAAGTGAGAAAAGGTTTGGATTTCAGCAGCTATATTGACCACTGTCTCCAGCATATTTACTCAGCTGTAGCTAATTAACTGTAATTCTGTGAGTTGGCAGAAACAACAAGAGGAAACTCTCGACTGTTGTCTGCCTAATACACTCAGAGGCCTTTTTCACAGAAGTTAATTCTGACATACAGAGCAGGAAAAGTACAGGTGAAAATAATCAAATCATTGATGGCTGAATTCCATTTAGCTGCTTTGGTTCAGGGTCCTGGTATTGTTCATGCTGGATCACCCTTGAATACAAGGTAGACATCGTTAATGTTTTTATTAACACCTGTGCCACCTGTGCCATTAACGGAGGACGTCAACATCAGGCAACTGCATTCTTTTATCTCTTTGTATTGGTGTAGAGGAAGAAGAAGATCAGACCACAAAAACAGGCCTGTGGTTTGATTTATAGAAAATAATTAATTAAAATTGCAGTATTAGTTAGAAAAAACAATCTTTTCAAAAATATAGAGATATAAAGGGGTCATTTTTAGTTAATGAAAACACAAAAATTTGTATGTTCAGGTGATTATACACTAATGAAAAATAGGTATGAATATTATGTTCCATTCCAGCTATATTTTGCCAATAAATCCCTGTAAATCTTATGCACTGGACCTAATCCAACAAAACAGTTCTGTAGTCATGTTCAGACATGTCCATGTTCTGTTTTATCCTTTTCCAAGCCAACCTCGAAAATGAGGCACATAATTTAGAGAGAAAGGGTCTGAAAGCCTGATGATCATGTGTAATCCACTGCAGTTTGCTTTCACTCCGAGATGCTTTGCTCCTCTCAGAGTCATTTAGTTATTATTCACAGGAACACTGTTACTGAACAGTGGGTGGCTGCATAGTAGCATTAAAAATCCAAATACAACAATGTACTCTTTTAGTCAGGAGACGTATACAAAAGAAAAGACAAAACGAGAGTCTTGAAACGTTATTTCTCTCGATATTGAAGTGAAATGGCAAAGAGAATGAGGACTTAGGCGACAGAAGAGATAGCAGCAGTGAGGGGTGAACACTGACAAAGAAATAGAGACCCTGTGAAGAGAAATATTCTGTTCTGCACACCACTCATCCTCCGCGCTCGCTCCATGCATAAATGAATACAGATAGCTGGGTGAAATCAGTACAGCTAAGGAGTAGCTTGGCACAAGATGTTGCCACTAATCAGTCCCCTCAGCCACCGTCCAATCGTGCATACAAAACCACCTCACACATACACACACGCACACACCGCCTAAACAATCACTTTGTCTGATATTTCCTTTCACATTTGCTTTTCTCTTCCCATTCATTCCCCTTACAATTCCAGTGGAATGTGCTCTGCAGCTTATTCCACAATACAGATACTGGATGTTGTTTTGCATATTGACAACTTTGGCTTGCTATTATTCTTTGCTGCTGGCATATGTTGTCATTAAATCACTTATTTCCAGAATTAACACCCTCAGTGCTGTATTTCAGGTATTTCTCCACACTGTTGGAAAGCTGCAGACTAAAATAAAGAGTTTCACCTGTCATTTCATCAAAATGAGAAATCTGTGGTGGGTGGCTCCTGAGAGAATACATTAGGGAGGATAATAAAGGTGACGGAGAGCACCCGGGAGGATTTCCTGAAGATAATGGTATATTTTCTAGTTCATAAATTATAATGCTGCCATCGAATGAAGCAGGATTAGAGATGTATGCATGCATAAAAAGCCTATAGAAATAAATAACATCATAAATGCAGAAATAGAAAATAAACAGCCACTTTAGAGCCTGTTTGAATTCAAGACCCAACGCTATCTCTAAATTAGCTGAGATTGTATTAAAAAACAACACGCAGCCAGCTGAGAGACATTTCCTAGGCTCTTGTTGAAAGTGTAAAACAATATTCACCAACTTGTAAGCTGTCTCCATCTTGTCAGCCGTCTTGTCATTTTTGTCCTTAATTGGAAACCCAAAGTGCTGACACGTGGCAGACCTGAAGCTTGATCCATGAAGAAACACCTGATTTTCACTTTCGCCTGAGTCCGTCCTGTCATTTACTTCATGTTGTCAGCGGTTGAGTTGAGCTCGGCTCACCGTTAAGTGTGATGACCCGCGAAAAAACCTGCTGTTCAAAACTACGCAGAGGAGAAAAGTCTTCTTCTGAGTTGCTGAGCACAGCTGGAAACACAACTTCTGTTTCATGTTCCATTGAGATAATTTGCAGACCAAAAAAGAGAAAACTGTTTCTGCGTGTTTCCACTCAATAAATTAAAGTAATTTTAACAAGTGCTTTAAAAATACAATACTTTTAAACTTTTAGTTAATGCTGCTATCAGTAACAAGTCACAGATTTGCAGTAAGAGGTGAAACCCAACTGATGGCTGTTCTCTGATCGGAGCCATGTCATGGTCAACTACTAGCTTCTTGAATCCAGTGTGATAGAAGAAGTAAAATGTCCCACCCTTGACTGACCGATCTGAATTTGCCTGTTGATGATCTTCGAGTTATGAGATAAATAATTGGTAACCAGAGTTTCATACAACACAAAGTACAATCAACATCTTAATGACTTCACTTCATATTCTGAGAGTTTGCACTCAAAGTAATCCCAACAGTAACAGCTATTTCATTTACAAAAATAAATAAACAGCACCCTAATTGAATACTTAATTAAATACTAAATTCAAATTTGAACCCATGGCATATATGTTCATAGCTACATGTCATGATGTTAAACCACAAATGTTAAAGCTGTGGAAAGCCTTGCATAAATAAGATCCAGCCTCAGGATTTTATTTTATTTTATTTTATTTATTTGGACTGTATTGCATTTTCAAATTAGCTGGAAGAGAGTTGGAGTGATTCTTTTCTCGCAGCACTTTGCACAAAAGTGAATAAAAAAAGATCTTGAAGGCTACTTTTGAAATATTATATTATGAATATGCAATAATGTCTTTAAAGTTGGTAGTTATAAAGAACACAGTTGTATATCTTTTTCCAAACAACAGCCTGAAGACAGTTTATTACCTCTGCATCATTCTGTTGCAGTAGAGCTTCTTTTTCTGCTCGCAGGAACGACTCACTGTGCAGTGATTATGCACACGTCAACTAAAACAAATGTTTGCCCAGTTTTTTGATTAGCTCTCTGTATTGTTTGTGATGCGATTCTGTCAGTGAGTCAGAGTTACAAGAAAAATGTTCAGACTACAAACACTACCTATGTCTAATTGGCTCTATCTCAAAACTTCAAAGGCGAGGGATCCATGCAGGAGTTGGAGCAAAGTTGGAACAACATTATTGCTGTGGCATTAATTTAAACTAAGGGGCCAAGCCTAAAGCATGAAAAACAACCTCAAAAGACCAAAACTGCACAACGTGGACGGGGCAGACCTCATAGTATAGATTAGGGTGGGTGAAATGTTTTCATATCAGTTGTTGATTCCAGTATACAGGATATCACTATGTAAATGAATTCCTATTAATTCCTTGGTTGTAGATTCAAAATGTATTTCAATCAATAAATAATAGAAAAAAGCAAAAATCAAGTCAAAATTGGGGCATCATGTCTTTTGCCACTGAAAGTCAGCCGCAAGTTTTTTTGTGTTTCTCCAGGGGATGGGGATAATTGCTGGAGTTTGAGACTGTACGCTCTAGTGGAGGTTTGACAGTTGCTAGAAGCACATTCATGTCCCTATAAGAGATTCACTGTGTCACGGACACCTGTTAGACACGCAGAATCCACATTTTATTAGTTACGATCCAACTTTGGATACCTGAATTTGAATTATCTGCCTGTACCGATACAAATGTTGTAAATGTGGATTCAGCCCTCATGATTTCTCTGTGAGGCTTTCAGACAGCCAGACATGTACCATAAGTATGACTGCAGGCTCCAAGCAGCATGTTAGCTCCCCTCAGTATCCATCTGTCTCTCTCTTCCTTTCTTACTCCCTCTCCAATCTCACTGATCCTCACAAACATATGAACAGCAGTCAAACGAATTAACTATTAACTCCCGAAAAGCCCCAGACGACTGTCATAAAAATATCAGACAATAGATTCCACCATTATTTCCTGCTGAACGGACAAGCCAAAACAAGCACTAGCCAAGCCACAGCACACCACCCACCGGCTCCAGCTCCACATTCTCATCGTTACTGTGCAAAAAATGGCAGCCTCCATAGTGCCGAACTCGAGGCTTCAGAACAGCAGTCCACAAACCAGTGGGTGATGTTAATGTTGGTCCACACTTGATCCCAACCCTAATACCTGCGTGGTAGCTTGCCTAGCAGCTCTACTGTGAGAGGCTCTCTGGTGTTTGTGTCTGTGGGGGCTGTGAGGTTACAAAGCCATAGCTTTATACCCCCACATGTGTTGCCATCACTGCCACAGCAGAGGAATAAATCTCTTGTTTTTCTTCAGTGTTGTCTCTCTGCCAGTGCTCAACAATCTTGCTATTACCATCACCTGTAACGACATCATATGCCAACTCACTGTAACTTTGCCTGTGAAAATGTAAACACAGGCTCTCCAATTTTGCATATGATCTAACTTCAAAGAGACATGAAGAATAATTATATAGAATAGCCGTTCTTCTTGCTGATGGCCCTGTTTGCATATGTAGGTGATATAGAGGCATCTGTAATAAACTGAGATGGTTTCATAACCACTTAAAAAGTCCTTATCGTATGTTCAAGTAGTCAAAGATTCACCACAATACCATCTTGTTACCTTGTCTGTCCATAACAAGCTGTTGAGCCTTTACTCTCACTTGTCTGTCTGATTTATGACTGGGTAGAAGTAGCTCAGTTTCTGTGATGTGATTTGTTGTGAAGCAATGTAACGTATAATGTACAATGTGAGGACAGTATATCAGTGGTGTAGAGTTTATGACAGGCCCTCGAGTAGTCTTAAAACATCCTTTTACACATGTATCACAGCATGGTTTGTACTGGAGAAATTATTTGTTGTTACATTGAGGAGAATTTATCACCACCAAGTCTTGTGGCTATACCGTGCCAGCTTCTCACAGTCTGACATATTAGATAAGACCTGCCCTCTTGACTTTCAGCAACTAGTCAGTAGCAAGAATGAGCCCCATCTGGCTCTAACATGCATTTTGAATTGCCTCCAAGTTTAAAGGTGCTATATAAAAAAAAATGATGCTTTGTCTTCCCTTGTGAATGTAGATTGAAATACATAATGGATGATTTGTGCTGATCAAACAGCTCAGAGTGACAGTATGAAGGAGGAGGAGGAGGGGACAGGATGACACACTTTCATTCATTCACACCCCTTATTAGCTGCTCCATACGCATCAAATCAGCTTACAGACGTAGAGACATAAGGAGAAAGAAGGGAATCATTCACACTTGAGTGCACTTGGATGCTCATTTTGCATTAGACTAAGAGTTAATGTTTGGTATGTGTTTGTGTGTGTATTATTTGGCCTCCATCTGAACACCACACCAGCCCCCAACTCCCTCATCAGCCATCACTCTCATGAACACATGTTTAGTTTTCATTGCAGCAACGCATCAACCACCTGGAGGGGGAAATGCCTGGGTGGCATTTTGACATGCTGTTTGCAGCTGACAGCTTCAGGATAATCACTTCACGACTCCCGTGAAATTTCCTAATAAGCTGTTCGCTGAATGTCAATCCGGCTTTACCTGTGTGAGGTGCGACTATATGAATTCACAGGGATTTCTTTTCTTTTTCACCCCCTCCTCCGTCTTCTTCTTCTTCTCGTTCTTCTTTTTCCTCCCGCTTACTTCGCTCACTGATTTGACAGCTGTTGTTCTTAATTTTCTCCCTGACTATTTCCCGGGGATCCATCTGGTGCTGCTGAGTGTGAGGGACTGATGTGGGAGCACTGCTCAGCGAGTCAAATGCACACACACACACACATATGCACACACACAAATCAAATACTTGCAAACACACCTGGTCAAGAGCAGTGTTTCTACACTGGTGTGAGGAAAGCTTACACAGACTGCCCACGTGGGTTAGATTTACCTCCCACATGATCCAGTGTTGCTGTGTTGAATCAGGAAGCATTAAATAATCATAGGAAAATAATAGCCAAACCATTGCTACACAGATAAATCAGTAAGTAGAGAGCGTGTGTGTCCTTGCATAACAGCACAATGACCACATGCCTCTTTGCTTTCTTCTTCTCTGAGTTTATGTGTAAGTGGAGTAAGGATGTCACAGTAAAAGAAATTTTGTGTGGTTGATACCAATACCAGCAAAATTCTATGATTCTCAATACCCAGTTTGATACCACGGCAAAAATATAAAATAAAATTCTGCCACTATTATTTGTCTTTGCCACCTAAAAGAGGAAAGTAATTGAGTACAGAATTGATTTCTGCTGCTGAACTTTAAATGTAAGTTGAACTTTAAATGGAACTTTTAATTAAGCTTTTTGTTTATATATTCAAAACACCAATGTTATATTTCATGAGTCAGGACTGTAGCCCACTACTGCAAGTTATGGTTGCATTACTTTAGCCTAAACACGGTAGCCTTTTGCATAATTGGCTGTGTAAAAATGTTAAAACCATGATGATATTAAGCCAAATACTGGTAATACCGACTTTTACCACTAGGTGTCGCACATGCCTCAGCTGCCACCAAGTTGAACAAACTGACAACCCAAGAATTAGAGTTAGCATCTCAAGTAATAACTTTACCGCAACACCTCCTGTAAATGTTTCACAGAAAAAGACTTATTAGGAAATGAAGGCATTCTTTCCATTGAAACAGAAACAGTGAGCATTGACTTTGTATTCACAGTGTAATGCAGAACAAATGGGAGCAGATCAAAAGAAGGCTTTGTGCTTAGCTTTCCTATTTGCTGCATTACTGACTGCAGTGACAAACTATGGCCAGCTCTGGCTAGCTACCATACTGACAAGGGGAAATGATGGGGTTATTGTTTACTCACTTTCCATCAATGTGTTTTACAAGCTAGTTAGCAACTTAGCTCACCACCATCTGCTCAGCTGTGGTGCGTACTCTGCCCACATTTCCCACGATGCCTACTAATGCTAGAACACCAAAGCAAACTTAATAAACTGCTCACAGTTTTCTTTTTAGGTTTGTAGTTTTGTGTTCTAAAATGCAAATCTTACTTTTATAATTATCATTAAATTAAAACAAAGAATAAGAATATGCAAGAATAGGCATGTATGCTGCACCCATCAGGTCCAGAGGAGTTCCACCAGTACCTAAAGTACCGTAGAAAAACAAGTACTGTCACATTTTCAGAATTCTGGCATCAACTTAGGACTGAAGCATCAGTTTTCATGACATCCCTACAAGCCAGAGATGCTGCGTTGAAACAGGAGGCATTAAATAATCGTATATAGGAAAATGATGGCTAAATCACTGCTCCATAGGTAAATCAATAAGTAAAAAGCATGTGCCTTTGCATATAAACATCACACTGACTGCATTCTTCTTTGCTTTCTTCTTTTGTGAGTTTGTGAGGTCTCTGCGAGTTGCAGCCTTTCAGTACTTTACCTGCAAGCTGTAAGTTTTAAATAGCCTCAGCCTCAGTGGACGTAATGGGCTGAAAGCAGCTCAAAGTGGATTTGATGGTTGTTATTGACTCGTGTATGTACACTGCAAAGAAGCCAATTACTGTGCGTGAGACATGTCTCTGTGTGCACGTATTCACGCATGTTTCTCTAGAGGTAGAGAGAAAAGAAAGGCAGGCCAATTACAGAGAGTGATTTTTCTATTTCAGCTCTTTGAACAATCACAGCTTTCTTTTCTTTCTTTTCCAGAGTGCTTTTGGTAACACAGTGCCGTGGGCAGTTTGGTTTTTGTCTGCTTCCAAGTACAGATTATTCCTGCTTGGAATAACTGTTTGTTTTGGTGTGCAAAGTACTGGCAGAGCTGTCCTCCTTCCACCCCGCGACAGACTTTTTTATTTGTACATACCCTTGTTTTCTCTGTAGGTTGTGATTCTTTCATCTCAGAGGGGTTAACAACAGTTATAATCCTATTGATCCAGAAAACTGATCCCTCCTAATCCTCTATACATGAAAGTTGGGCATTGTGATGTGCACAGTACAGTAGCGCCAGTAGCAACGGCTTTATAAATTCTTAGCCAACGCCATGAGCCCGCCGTCAGTGTTCATCTCAAAGCTGCTTCGGAGACAGAGAACGTCCAGGACTCTACCTCAACTAAGAAGAGGCAGCTCTTTATGAATCCGTTATTTGTTTCTCCTGTGGAGGATGGCGCATCTTTTCAACGTGCTGTTATTGTGGACTCGGCAGACAGAGAACTGAAGACGAAAGAGCATTTTCAGATGAGCCTCGGGGAATGAGTCAGCCCGACTTCACTAGCTTGCCTTTCTCTCTGCTTCCCGCTCTGCTTCTCACTTTCTCACCTTGCGTTGTGGGTTCTTACTCTCTGTCTCTCTGGAGTTCTGCTCCCCGTGTGCCCTCGCACTTATTCCTCCTTTAAAACCTCCCATCAGCTCCGTGTCCTTCCTCTTTATCCCCCTGTCTTTGCCTCTCACTTCTCTTCCTGCTGCACTCTGAGAAATAAAAGTGCTAACTAAAACTCTAAAGGGTTCTTCAGCTTATCTCCATAGGAGAATGCATTTTGGCTCCTTATAGAACCCATTATAGAGGCTTCACTTGGAAACCTTTCAGCGTGTTCCACCATCAAGGGTTATAACAAGAACCATCTGTGAAAGGTTACAGAGAACACTTTCGTGTTATTGTACAAATAACCCTAGATGAAACAATTATTGAAGAACTCTTTCTTCCAAAAAGGGGTTTCTGGATGAAAAGGGTTGTAATTGAACCCTTAATCTTAAAAGAACCCTTAACAAAACCCTTTCTTCAAAAAAGGGTTCTTCATAAGCAAATGGTTCTGGCTAGAACGTCAGAACCCTCGTGGAACCCTTATTTCTAAGAGTGTGCTGTCTCTCCCTTGACACCTGCCAGGTGTGTGTGTATGATGGCAGAAAGCATGTGGAGGTGCCCTGCCACGACCAACACTCATCCATGCCAGTTAATGACACTTAGAGGCATCCCATGGTGCACATCACCATAGTTGCCAGGCTGAGTGCTGGCTGATTCAGCGGTAAAAAGTCGCACTTTGGCAGCGCTCCCGGTGCAGGATACAGTGGAGGTGACATCAGCGACTCTGGATGACACTGTTCTGGCAGCCTCTGCCTCCCACGCTCTGTCACTATCATCGATTTTCACACTGTAAGCTGCGAGACAGAGAGGGGAGAGGATAGAGATAGAGGATTGGGAAATTTGGAGATAAACTGGTTATACTTGCAGTGCAGTCAAAGTAGTCATGAATGAAGGTAGGGAAGAGATGTCAGAAGAAAAAGTGTGTCTTGAAGTGTCAGTTCATAAGAGAAGTGTGTTTCCTGCTGTTTCAATTGTCACACTACCATTGAGTTTGTTTACACAAGGATTCGTTCGAAGATAGGTCAGTCAAGACAGTTTTTGCTCAAACGCTGACAGCCTTTCACAGCAAAAAATGTTTATTTATATTCATTTTATGGCTGTAAATATGTGTTGACATTTGTAGAGGACCTATAAAGAAGAAAAATCTAAGTACAAACCAAATGAAGGCTAAATACTGCTATTATATGTGCCAGTAAGTATAATTCATAACTGTATTTATATATAATAGGGTCATAAAAGTGTGAAAGGATGATTCCCCAAGGCAAAAACAAGATATTAAAATAAGATTTAATGTCTTATTAATCGGGATGGAAGTTGAGAACTGGTTCCAGTTGAGAACTGGTTCCAAATGGTCTGATCCATCAAAATCGTTTGCCCCTGAGCTTATCCGTTCCTTTTATCAATACCGGCGTGTTTTTCTGACAGTTCTGCATGGCAAAACAATGCTGTCAAATGCCTGTGTCTCTGCTTCTGGAAACTTGCAACAAGGAGAAGTCAAAGAAATGGTTCAAAGTGTGGCTTCATTTCACACAGAAAGAGAACAATGGTGTTAGTTGTAATGTCTGTAAAACAATACTTTCAAGTAAGGGTGGAAGCACCAGCAGCGTATTGAAACATCTTTCTACAACATGGGGCTAAATTCCAGTAATGCCATATATTTGACACTTTTTCGCACTAGTGCCACTGCTCCCTAACTGAGCAGCACATCTGTAATGTGGAGAATGTGTCTTGGTATTGTTACACTGAAAGAAGCAGGGACCTCTCTGAAAAAGACATCTGGATTACAGCATATGTTGCTCCAAAACCTGTATGTGTCTTTCAGCATCCATGGTACCCAGATCCCGATACCATCACAGATGCTGGTTTTTGAAGTTAGTCCTGGTGGTAAGAATCTTCATGGTCCTTCTCTTTAATTGATCGGGAATCATTAAGGTGATTGTTAAAGAATCACCAATAAGAAGATCTTCTCAATTCCCATCCATACATTTTAAATCAGCAGTCTATATACAGTGAAAAACGCCATATTGCTCTTGCATTTCTCTGGAACATCAAGTGTTCCTGTTGCTTAGTATAGAATAATGTAAGAAACTCTCCACTCAGTTGCTAAGTGCTGTCATGCAGTACTAACAGTAGCTTTTGTCCCTGAAATCACTGTAATGACTTTAACTACTACACGTGGAATCACTCAATGAATCAATAGAAAAGCAGCCTTGTCCACTGATTTCTTTCAGGATCACTGCCGGTGTTCATCAAAAGTGCCTTTTCACAGATGTCAGAATGATGGTTAAGTGTTAATTTAGCTTCTGTGAACAAATTATGTATTCAAGCCAAGTGAATATACCAACTGATCCTTGACGTAGCACCTGCTTACTAAAGCAACAACATTCAAAGCAAATCATTTATTATCAGGTCAGCGCCTTATCTGTCACTAGTCTGAGGAAAAGCAATTTAGGCTCACCGGAGTTTGTTAGTTGCTCACAAGTTTTAGTATTAAAACATATTTGACGGCATCGATTGCTCAGAACTTTTAATGGCTTTGCTTGAAGAGAAACGATAACATTGGAAAAGGAGTGAACAAATCTCTTTCATGTAGAGTGCAAGCTGTTGTCACTGCTCTGAGGGTTCCTAAGGCAACCATTGGCTGTCTCCTTTTATTTGGCAAGGTGTGAGTCATGGTCAGTCAGCTATTTAAACCAGCCTTTGAACAAATTAGACATCTGTGAATTCAAGTCGCCTTAAACGGCTCGATTACACAATCTTGATGCTGTCTTCCTGCATATAACTTCTCTATTGGAATTTTTATCCATCCATAGGAGCTTTCATGTTACCCTTGACACTTAACAAACCAGTGCATCGTTGCAAATATGTATTTAGAAGAATACAGTTTGTAGACCAAGATTGCACTAGATGCATGTAGGTCTGCCACTAAAGATTATTTAGTTTTTAATCATCCAAGTATCTCCATGATTAGTTGTTTGGTCTATAAATGTCATGAAATGCTGAATAAATGTCTTGCTTTGTCTGAGTGTCTGGAGATATTCAGTTTACTACGACTTAGGATAAAGAAAATCAGCAAATTATCTAATTTCTGAAACTGAGACTTTTGGGCATTCTATATTAATTTTAAAATAAGTTAAAATGATTTCTGGTCTCATGTATACACACTAACAAAATAATTACAATTTGAACAATTTGTTTTATGTCTTTTTTTTTTTTTTTTTTGCAGATTTACCATTTACACCTGTTATTATAATCAGTATCTGTATTCACTTGCGTGTCTCTTTCAGCCTTCTCATTGTATCAGTGTTATAATGTGTATGGATCGGATGCCAGTGCGTTGTACAGATTGCGTTTACACCCATGTAAGATCCGAACACAATGTGAGCCAGTTGTAATAGACGTAGCCAGATGTACTTGGTGTAAACTGGGTTGATTCAACACAGTTTGCAAGTTTTCCAGCACTTGTTTGACTGTTAAAGCTTTAGTCTGAATGAAATTTTTATGTTTAAATATATGTTATACTGAAATTGTGTGTTTTGAGCTATCTTACTCAATAATAAACCATCCCTTCGTTATTTTTGTCACAGTAAAGCTCTGCACTGACACATTGTTGGCAGTTGTAGTAATATTCTAATGTTCATGTCCCCTAATATGCCTGCTGACACTGCCACATTTGTTATGTTTTCATCTGCTGATGTTTAACAGCAGGACTTTAAACACTGCAGTGTTCTTTTTAATCTGGTCAAATTTTTGTGAATTAAACTTGCATGCAAATGGAAAGAAACGGACAGCTTTTTATAGCAGTTTGGGGCGTTGATTAATACTGATGATCCAATCGCATGAACATGCACCTTCTTGTGAAGTGGCATTTATCGAGTTGAAATGAGCAGTTTCTGACGAGGTTGTGCATTTAAGAGAGTATAATGAATCTGACTCATATGAGCAAACCTCACAGAGAAAGAATTAATTATGAGAATATAAAAATGTCCAAGAATGAGGTCCACTGTGTCTCAGGAAATTGTCTGTTTCCTTCTCAAACTGCACATAGTGGATGCAAAATGAAAAGAGCTACAAGTTGTTCTCATTCTTCCATTCCCATTTGGTTACGTCAGGCCTCTTTCTTTGAAGGCATCTCCCCCTCATGTGTGATTTCTTTGTGACCCATGTCCGCGCAGCATAGTGAGCCAGTTACACGTCTCATTCAGAACACTTTCGTCCTTGTTTGCAACATTAACCTCCACCAGTTTGCCCCGCGGCAACAAGGGATCCAATCAACTCGCACGCTTTGTCAACCCCCAATGTCTCCGTCGTCTGAGACTGTGACACAAAAGAAAATGAACGCCCTGCATATTCATCACTATTACTAGCGAGGAGACTACACATTTAATTGAATATGTAATAGCACGAGGGATTGGAGTCGGGGCTCGGCTCATTGCGCCGTTGAAGCACAGGCCAGTCTCTGGATCTCTTCATGGGAAGATAACAAATGCCGGGCTGCAGAGATGACACGCGCAAATCCCACAACGGGAGTCCAACTGTTGTTCTAAAGTGAAATATTGCTCAGAGATCTGCGGAGTGATGATAAACAAGGAGGTCGGAGTACATAGTGTAAATAACAAGATTAAATCAAAGGCCGAGCTATGAGTGAAACACTCCCCTCTGGGCCTGAATTGATTGGCCATTTCAGCGCTGACAGTTAAATAAATAAAGAGCAAAAGGAGGAGAAATGATGTGTTAACCTATTTGTTATGCACATTTAATGTGTGAGCCTGATCAATGCAAGTATGGCACCTTGTTGTTTCTAGCGCTCATACTCACACTGTCTGTGCTTCAATGAAGTGATTGCTACAATTAGCTGTTAACACTGAGGAATGAGCCCTTGACGCTGACTAATGGCTGCGCTTTGACTGAAAGAAAAAGCCAACTCTGATTAACCAGAGGGGCTGAGTGGAGAGGGATGCGGCGGCTACTTCTTGGCGGAGGCTAGACTTTGGGTGGCGGTGAGGTCCTCCTGGGACCCGGGCCGCCTTCACCAAGCGTTGGGCGTGAGGATGAAAGAGCCCCGAGACGTGATCGGGCGCGATGAGGGAGCAGAGCGGACAGACCGAGCCCTCAGAACTCTTGACAGCTCCCCAGCAGAGAGGAGAGAGAGGATGATGGGGGAAAGAAAAGAGGAGGAGCAGAGGCGCCTCAGAGAGATCAAAGGTGCACTCATCAAGGGCTTGTCTCTCCTTTCCTTTGACAGGGGCAAAGAGGTGGAGAGGAGGGGGGGCTTCAATGAAAACTCAATGGCAGTGACAACTGTAGGCTGAGGCTGGAGAGCAGAAAGTAATCCTTTTACCTGTAGCTCTATCTCTGTATATTCCTCTCAAGCTTGTCGTAGCTACAACATTCTCCATATCATTTTCAACACATTCCCTGAAAGCTTTATGTATTTGTAATGTAACAGGCATATGCAGAGTGTACACACTTTTACCCCTCGGCTGACAGCAGTGCAAGAATTTTTTCATGTGTGTTTCATATGCTAGTACATCAATAATGACGTTTTCTAGAATTTCAGCATGTTGAATCAGAATGAAAGTGGAAGAAAAGTACAACTTGATGCCTGCAACAAATTCCAGAAAGTTGGGACAGGGGTAACGAAAGACTGGGAAAGTTGTAAAATGCTCAAAAAACACCCGTTTGTAACATTCAACAGGTAAATTGTTAACAGGTGACAGTATCATTATTGTGTATGAGGGGGTGTGTTAGTGCCTGTGGCATGGGTAACTGTCTCATCTTCTGGATGTGTTACAGCAGCATTGTAGTAAAAGAGTTAAGGTACTAGACTGACCTGCCTGCAGTCCAGACTTGTCTCCCGCTGAAAATGTGTGGTGCATTATGAAGCAAAAAATACGAGATCCAGACTGTTGAGTACCTGAAGTCATATCTCAAGTGTATATCTGATTGACCCCAGAAGTTATTCATATTTGAGAAGCTTTCCAAAAAAAAAAAAAATTGCCCAGAACGTTGAAACGGATAGTTTGGATTATATATTATATTGGGCTTGTATGCAGTACATATATATATGGTCAGTGTATCAGCTACAGTTAATGGTGGTTGGCCTTTGCCGAAATCAGTAATTTTACCATGTACAACACAAGAGTCGCTGGCCTACCGCTGTCTCGATCTGATAATTGGTTTGTGTTGTTGTATGAATTCAGAGATTTCAAAGGATAATTCACACAATAACAGAAAGAAACTAACAGATCAAGCCAGCAGTAGAACAAAAATTCCTGTGTCCTGTGAAGTAAAATGAGTGATTTTTGCCTATGGAGTTCAGTTGATTTGAAGAGAGCGATTTTTGGTTTACATAACGACAGTGTCCTGTCAGAAAAGACTGTCTGACAGCAGAGTTAAGTGGTGAAAATATTCTAAATATATTTATTTATCTATCTACTGTAGCTAATACACTGACTGTCAAGTACCTCATACAACCCCTCTTCAGATAATCCAAACTATCCCTTTTTTTTTTTTAAAGTTACTTTTTTTTTTGGCCATTTTGCCTTTATTTGATAGTACAGGTGAAGTGGAGACAGGAAAGGGGGCAGAGAGAGAGGGGATGACACGCAGCAAAGGGCCGAAGGCGGGAGTCGAACCAGGGAGTCGAACCAGCGGCTGCTGCAGAGAACTGACAGCCTCCATACATGGGTCGGACGCTCTACCCACTGAGCTAAACGTCCGCCCCAAACTATCCCTTTAATTTATGATCAAAATAGTTGCCAATTAATTAATAGTTGACAACTAAATGATTACTTGACTAATTGGGCAGCTCTATCTAAGATGTCTTTCAGAGTTTTCTAAAACTTGCAGGAGTGTCTCACGGCTTTATTGCCATGCAGCATTTACCCAATTGACACCGACCAGGCCAGATTTGAAGTTTGGGGGGGAGGTTACACAATTTGTTTGCTCATTCATCTGTCACATGCAATATGTCAGACTCCAGTGATCTTGTTTTGACTAAACCCGAGGAAAAGATGCAACTCACAACTGCACCCAGCTGTCAGAATTACACTGATTGGGCCTAGGTACAAATCAATGTGTCTTGTTTGTTATTTTCCAGCACAAACTGGAACATGTGAGTTAATCATCCTGTTGCACGGGGAGAGGGGAGCACACTTACCTGCTGAAAGGCGATGCACGCAGCACAATGAAGAGATGACACAGTTCCATGCTGAAGAATGCCTGGAGAGCGTCTCACTCATTAAACACGATCATAATGAACCAAGAGGTTACAGAGGCGATCTAGAGAGATATGACCTATTTCTCCCTCCTGAGTGCAGCTGCTCTCTCATCACTGAAGGCAGAAGGAAGAAGGAGAGAAACAGGGAGGAGGAGGAGGACACGCTGTAGTTTGATACACAGGACGTGTAATTTCTCCTGATTTACTATGCATCAGCAGCTTGAAAAATAGGCAAAGAATAAAGAGGGTTGTCTTTACTGTACAGTGGATAGAGGATGTAAATGTGGGCATAAAGTGGATGTTTTATGAGCAGTGTTGATGGATGTAGAGCAAGTCTTCATCTGGCTTGTCTCTCGTGTAAATCTCTGTTCCATAACGTTATTCAGCTGGGAATGTAAGAAGAAGAGAAAAATGTTCCTCCAACGATACATTTTCTCTCCCCAGGCTCTGCAGTACAGTACAGGGCTGTTTTTAACATCCTGACATGAGTCACTAATTGACACTACTTGGACCAGACTTTGAGAAAGAATGTACACTGTCAGTCAAAAGTTTCCCTGTGTTTTAGAATTTTTAATCGAATTTAAAGTGATGTAGTTGCTTTGAGATCTAACACCAATACAGCCGGTTCTTTGTAAAGCAGTCTTTCATTCCTCTGAGCAATAACAGGTCGGCTTTTTACTCTCACAAGCTGACATTTTCCTCCAATGATGACTGCTGAGAGACCTAAATCTTTTTGTTCAAGGACTTAATTGACAGGATCTCAGATTCTAATGGGACCCTTAATTAGGGCTTTAATAACGCCGCGCACATTGAAAAGGTCAACCAATTAAGGGTATAGTTATGTTAAAAACACCTAGACAGGCCTCGCTTCGAGACAAGTATATGGTGTGTTGTCTGCTCCAGGTGCATAATTAGAGTAATCAAGATCTAGGCCATTTCCAATTAGATCTGGGTCATTTCCATTAAAATTAAAAGTCACAGGCATCTCTTAATGCACCATTCATAATACGATGCTCTTCAAGTAACAAGGCACAGTCTCTTAACATGATGAAGGCGGATTCATTCATTTCTGCCTGTTAGTAGCCCGAAATAAAGACCAAACCCCTGCCGTGTCCAAATATGACACTGCACAGACCTGAAAACTACATTAATATAAAGCATAATCTAACACATAAATCCACCACTTTGAGTTAGTAAATTACATGGGCAGTTACTTTATTACAATGGCTATTGATCCTGGACTCTATCCCATGTTTATTACCTTGTTCCAGAGAATATACAGCAATTCTGTCCTCTGGACCAGGATTTCCCAAAGTGGGGTGCGTTCAGCCCTTGGGGTATTCTTATTATTGCTACTAGGTTACTGGGCCTACTCATGCATCTCTCTTTGTCTTCAATCAGTGGGAGAGGCTATTGTATCTGTTTCTGAACCTCTGTATGTGTCATTCTCTTTGTTCCTTTTTACGTGGCATGTTATAGTAGTTCTGTTAATTCTACTTTCTACAGTCTGCTTGAAGGACAGGTGCCCTTGGCCTACTTTTTACTAAAATGTCAACTATTTATGTTGATTTCTTTTGACTGGATGATTATGAGTAACTTGAGAAGTGCTTTTAAAAGGGAACCTTTTTTGTAGCAGATTTTATTTGTCAAGCTTTGGAGAGAAGGCAAAATATTCCATTTTAAGGCAGAGCTGTAAAATAGACTGTAATTTTGTATTGAAAGGAAACTGAACACTGCATCTGTATTTTTTGTGTCTGGTAAACCCATCAAGGTTGAGCACTTTGGCTCCATGACACAAAAATAAAAGAAAATCAATCAATCAATGTAGCGGAGTGGGTGTGCAGACAAGTCCACGATCAGTCCTTGCAGTCATAATAAATTGGAGGTTCACGGATGTCTGTACAGAGCTTACATGCACGCCCTCTGATGACGACATTTGTTTCACTCAGACCCTAGCAGACCTTTGCTCATGAGTGTAGAAAGTATAATCTTGGCATTACCATCGGTGAATTTGTAGATTCGGGCAAGTGAAATAAGTGCCATTACCGACCAGTAAAACAAGAGTCTGGTTCTGTGATTCTTGATAACACTCAGACGTTGAAGAGAGCTGGAGAGACAGAGGACACTGGCACAACAATCTGACAGAGCTGTGATTGGGCATCTTCATGCTAAAACAGGATGATCTTTAAGTCAAAGAGGTGTCAGATCATCAAGTTTTCAGGTGGTTGGTTGTGATAAATATGAAATAGACAAATAAATAATAAAAAAACTTTCTTGGTGAGGCAGGACCCAAAATGGCCATTAAAGGATTACAGATGTTCTTCTGACTGCAATAATTCAATGTCTGCTTGGCCCAAAAGCCAATATTTTGTACCTGCGAGGAAGAAAGCAGGCATTTGTGTAAAGCTGGCAGGAGTTCATATAAAGCCAATGCATTGCTTTGGTTTGACAAAGACCCATGGGATCTGGTTATGTGGTAGAATTTCAATTCAACCTCAATCCAGTGAGCAGGGGAGTGAAATGTGACCTTGAATATCATCTCCCATGATAAAGTGAATATACTGAGCAGCAGTGTGGGCTGGTCTCAAGCTCAAGGTGTCTACAGAGCGTGAATCACCTGTGAAATAATTGAAATAAGTTGTTTTTTTTTTTAAATCGAACACCATCTCCATATCCTCCACATGTCGTTGGAGACTTTGTCAACAACGCTAACAGCAGCTGACAGGAAGTCTTCAGGACGCCTTCAAGCTGAAAGTTAATTATCTCATTCTCCCAGGCGGTTCTCTCAAGATCTGATGGTATCTGTTCCAACCTTTCAGACCACACAAAGACACGCTTTGATTTGCGACAAACCCCCCTTACACCCCCTCCCAGTTAGCGGCACTTGTCGGCAGTCAGGATCGTTGGAGCGTCGATAGGACGTAGAGACGAATGCCGTTGGTGACAGATGTGTCGATCAGCCATTAGATCATTACTAGAAAGAAACAGTGATCTATGAAAACCCCAATGAAATCATTACAGTATTTTCCGTATTGTGTTGAAGTCATCTCCTCTAAGCCATATTCACTCATTTTGTCACTTCATTTCCTTTTGAAGGGCAGCGGTTTATAGCTCTGAATCATGTCTCCTATAATCACCATGTCTCCATTAAGACGGACCGAAATTTGATTGGCACCTCGTTCTAAAAGGTCAGAGGAACCCTGCAGTACTGGCGGATTTGTGGATTCCGCTAAAGCCTTTATCTCTCAAGGAAAGTCTACTATAATGAGTTTGACCTCGCCAACCTGGAATTATGATACCCAGGTGTAATTCATGTTTGAAGTTAACAAAAATATATGTCATATTATTATATTAGATATTTTTTTAATCCTTTTGCAATAAGAGCTAGAGGAAGCAACTGAAGCTGGCTTACAGGATAGATCAGAGTCAAACAAGACAAACAGTGAGTCTTTGAAGATAATCAAAACCAGCCACCCACAGTGATATTAACGGTGCAGAAATTGTGTAAATAAATAATAAATAGGTGTTAATTATGTTTGTGGTCTTGCCATCACCTCTAGAAATGTCACCAGTTCATTATTGATTAATTTGTCGACAATTTTCTTGATAAGTTGATTTGTTGTGGTGATTCTGAAAAATGTTGATCCTGTTTTCCAAAGCCATGGTTACATCCTCATGTCTTTTCTGAATGATCATTTTTGTATCACAATTTTCATTTCCACTGAAAAAAAAATCTATTAAAATCATGATGATGCTGACATTTTTTCTCACATCTGGACAACAAGATTTGTAGTCCAGGGCATGTCTGCACCACCAAAGTACTTCACTGTAATGCTGTTTTGACACACATTTCACCTTTATCAAATAATTGCCGCTTCCGTGATTTGGATATTGCACTTAACCACGTTGCAATTTCTATTTTTCGAATTTTGTTTAATTGGGCAGCCCTTGAATGGACTAGGCAGTGGCTCATGTCTTTGTTACGCATTAGACTCATAATTAAAATCTAATAATCATAGTATAATAATATTAAAGTAGATAAGTAAATGACTGCTATTTTGAAAAACATATGATAGCTTGTGTTTTTCCCCAAAATGCTTTGAACCCCCAAAGTGATAATTGGAAGCACCCTAGTAAAAGGTATTTCCTTGCAGTGGGAGTTTCAGCACAACTGAATGTAGAACAAACTGGAAGGGTAAATAATATAGTGCTCAGGACAGCTCACTGGCTTCTATGAAACTTAGCAACAAGTTAGTAATCATGCTAGTGGCATGAATCTGAGGATGGTAATATCATCAGGTCAAAATCTCAATTTGTCCAGCACTTTGATTAATGACTACATACCTGCAACACTAATGACATCCTCATCAGCCTCAGTTGTACTTTGCATTTTGTCCTAATTGGCAAATGTTAGCATGCTAACAAGCTAAACTAAGATGGTGAACATGGTAAACATTACACCTGATAAACATCAGGGTGTTAGCAGTACAGCCTCACAGAGCCTCTTAGTCTCGTTAACTTCAGATGCATGTATTGTTTTCCCAGATATCAAAGAAACTCAATTCTAGGTCAAGTTTCTTGTACCTTTTAAGTGCATAATGAGACATGATATTATAAGCAGAACAACATTACCTGCAGAACATAATCTCTTGTGTTGATTCATCAGTGGTGGAAAACCACATTCAAACAACATCAACAATTCACAGTGTAATACATATACACCATCCATCCATTTTCTGTAACCGCTTATCCGTGAGGGTCGCGGGGGGCTGGAGCCTATCCCAGCTGACATTGGGCAAGAGGCGGGGTACACCCTGGACAAGTTGCCAGTTCATCGCAGGGCTGACACAGAGAGACAGACAACCACTCACTCTCACATTCACACCTACGGGCAATTCAGAGACACCAATTAACCTGCTGCATGTCTTTGGATTGTGGGAGGAAGCCGGAGTACCCGGAGAGAACCCACGCGGACACGAGGAGAACATGCAAACTCCACACAGAAAGGCCCTGCCGGCTCGGGGATTCGAACCCAGGACCTTCTTGCTGTGTGGCAGCAGCGCTATCATGCCGCCCCATACATATACACATTCAAGTAATATTTTCATCATGAAGAAGTATCCAAATAAATGATGTAACGACCCTAACTTCAAATCTGGGGCCAAAACTGGCCTTGGACTTTAACTTAAGCAAAATTACGCTCCCAATCATCACTTTAATGGCTCACAGAAACAATAACAATTACACACTAGAAATTATAACTGGAAAAAACTATTGCAAAGCACATTTTTATTGGCCTCTTATGGTAATTTCCGTTCTGTGCACTCACAGACAAACAACACGAGGAGTATATTCGGGGGGGAAAACAAGCTCATCACTCATCACAATCTTAGAAATGATTTCCACAACAGAGGCTCGGAGCCTGGGTCTGTTCCCAAAGGGGAGAGAGATACAAACTCTAATGACTGCTGGCAGCAGAAACTAAAGGTGCATTTGCTTTCCCTTTATTATTCCTCGTTGTTGAATAATTAAGACCTATTGTTATTTCTCGGCCACCCACTGTAATGATGGCAATAATTCATATTATGCTGATTAGCACGGTGACAGGGGGGGCGTAATGCATTCCAAATGGCACGAATTTCTCCAGCGTCAGAGAGATTATGTTAATGGTGAACAGAGGCATGTTTCCACAATGAGGTAAATGTATGAGAAAAATGTCTGAATTATCTTCACTCTTAGACATAAAGGTGCTAACTAGAACCATAAAGGAGAAGAACCATCTTCCACCCATAACCTCTTGTAAGAAGTTCTGCAGAGAACCCTTCTATGGTGTAATGGTTCCACCCACAATCCTCTCTGGTGGTTCTCTCCAGAACTTTTTCACCTTCTAAAGGTGCCAACGAGAACTAACCCAGGAAAGTTCTACTGAAAACTTTTTTATATTCCAAGGTTTTTTTTTTAAACCTGTAAAGTACTCAGGGGGTTCTACTTTTGACCTTCTGATATTCTGTGGATTTTTTCTAGAACACAATCAGGGGGTTCAACCGAGAATCTTTTTTTATTCCGAGGGTTTAATCTAGAACAAACTCCGGGGTTTCTATGAAGAACATTATTTTCCAGTGATTATCAAGAACATACTGAGAGGGTTCTACCGGTGATTATCAAGAACATACTAAGAGGGTTTTACCCAGAATCTTTTTTATATTCTAAGGGCTTTATGAAGAACATGTTGAGAGGGTTCTACTGAGAACCTTTTTATATTCTAAGGGTTTTATCACGAACCCACCAAGGGGTTCTACCCAGAAACTTCTATGTATTCTAAGGGTTTTATCTAAAACATACTTAGGTGAGAAAGTTTTTATATTCCAAGAACCCACCAAGAGGGTTCTACGGAGAACCATGTCATATTCCAAGGGTTTTATTGAACAAATTCTTCATGGATTTCAACAATCCTTGAAGAACTCTTTCATCTACTAAAGGTTCTTTGGCTGAAAAGAGTTCTTAATGGAACCCTTAGTCTGGGTAGAACCCTATGATTCTGGGTAGAACCTCAGCCTTAAAGGAAGAATCCTTTGGAAACCCTTGTTTCTCATAGTCTATAATAAGGCAGAATTGAGGCAAGGCCACCAAAGCATGTTTGTAACGCACTAATAAGTATTTCTCGGCATCTGTGTAGTAAGCCAATTTGCAAGGTGATTGCTCATCAGCTGCCTCCTCCGACTGGTTGTGTGTGTGCGTGTGCGTGGGCTTGAGAGTGTGTGTACGCTGCTATACGTGGTTGTGTTTTTTCATCGTACTCCTCCGTCTGGCACGTGAGCGGCTTCTTGATGGAGGCCTGTGATTACTCCCGAGCTGAGCTGACAGCTCGATGTATCTCAGCCCTGATCAGGTAACTGACTCCATGCCACGGCCGAGACACGCCACTCAAGTCCAAGGCCAGGAAGTTCTTCCCAATTACCCAGCGCGCACCTCTCCCTGTCTGTTAGCCGGAGTGGTGACAAGGCTCCATCCTGACCTGACGTGGTGTTTCCTCTGTCTCTCTTAACCTTGATGGCAGGGAGATAGTCACACCATGATGGTCTATACGTTTTCTATGCCTTTCTCTTTTCATCTGGGTTATGAGACTCATGACCAAGGAAGAAAATGTTGGCCTGTCTGTTCATTCATTCTTTCATTAAAACTTTATTTATACTCAAGAGATCATCGAGGGGCAACCCTCATTTACAATGACCTCAGGTCAATTACAGGAAAAAAGAGAGAGCCTCCGCTAGCCAGTCAAGTCCTCATATAGAGGACTTTAGAATTTAATCAAAGGTATTCAGTCTATTTTTTCTTTTTTTTACACAAAATAGAAGTTATCACTATATTGTGATTCCTGTGAATAACTCCTGGTGAGAAACATGCTGTCTTCACTTAGAGACTATGTTTACAGAGGAGTACAGAGGACTGATAGAGAGCTGAACATTATGATGTCACAGTTAAGTTAACCATTGACTGTTTTAATAGAAAATATCATCACTTCATCATTTTATCCTTTTATGTGAATTTTTGTCATAATTAGCGCATGAATTCCTGAGTTATGGCCAAAAACATGTTTTGTGAGGTCACAGTGACCTTCATCTCTGATCACCAAAATCCAATTCTTGTACCAAATTTGAAGAAATTCCATCCAGGTGTTCCTGAGATATCACATTCATGAGAATGGGGCTGGACATGAGGTCACGTTGACCTTTGACCTGTAAAATCTAATCAGTTCAGCCTTGAGTTCAAGTGGACATTAGTGCCAACTTTGAGGAAATTACATTCATGTTTGATTGAATTTCAGTTAAATTTTGTTCAGACGTTCAGGGTCCCAGAAGATGAAGCCTATTGATTTTGGTGATTCACTGACTCTTCCTCTGCCGGCACCAGCAGGTCAAATTTTTCAATTATGCACAGGAATATGTCAACATCCACAAGATGACATTAATGTTCCCCTAGGGGTAAATCCAAATGACACTGGTGATCCCTGACTTTTCATCTGGCGCCAGCAGCATGTTGACATTTGTGGCTGAGATTGAAATAACGGCTGATAGATTACCTCGAAATTTGGTTCAGACATTCATTGTCTTTGTGAGCCCTTCGGTTTTCGTTTAACACAATCAAAGGGGCCAAATTTGATTTGACTATATTTGACTTTGGTTTATGACCACATACCTTCAAAAATAACCTAAGTTGTACTTTCAGGTTCAGTCACATGCTGACACGCGAATCTGAAATATTAATTTTAGTGATAAATAATATATCTGTTAAAAAAATATTTCTCATGTAATGACTCACAAGTTTTGGACCTCAGCAGTTTAGTTTTGAGCCTCAAAGAGCTGTTTCACAGACTGCAAACTCGTCTGCCAATATTTAGTCAGTTGAAAGAAAATAAATCAATGCCCATTTTGATTAAAATTGCAAAATATTTGCTGGTGTCAGCTTCTCAAATATGTTGATTTGCTGCCTGTCTTTGTTGGTTTGGCAAACAAGCAATTTATAGCCTTTGAAAAGTTTTGATGGGCCTTTTTCACTGCATTTTGTGACATTTCATAGACTCAACGGTTAGCAAAGCCACACAGTCTCACAAATTAACTTAATACTTAATTTACTTGTCCAGTTTCACTCAATTGCTGGATGTCTGTAGGATCAATTTGTTAATCAATTTGTTATTTGATCCCATGAACACTTAATTAAACAGAGTAATATAGCTGTTTGATATAACTTCAGGCTACACCAACTACATAAAAAGGTCTGTCGAAAGGCATTTATTATTCTCTGACTCTGAAAAAGCAGTAAAAATCCCCAAAACTGTATCACTGAACCATATTGCACACATTTAGGCTCTTCTATGTGATCTCCTTTTAATAACTAATGTAATACATTTTCACTTCCTCACAGAGTCTCCCCTGAAACAGTTTGGAGCCCTCCTGGGTGTATAGTATAGCATACTATATTTAATGCCATTTTATTTGAGTCTGAATTCTGAGTGTGAAACGTATCCACTATATGGTGTTTTGAGAAATTTGCATGGAATGGAAAACACAGACACATGCCATGTTCTGCCCCACAATGCAATGCATCATATTTTATAGATCTGATGATTATAGTTGAGGGAGCTGCAAGTTATGACACAAAATGACAGTGATTCATTGAATAAACTACTGAATGACTGTTATAGTTATATAGGAGGGATGAATGAGTGAACAAGGGAGTGATTTCAGAGAGCCATGTACAGGCAAGTCTCCCGTGTTAGATTAAAATATTTTCCTTTGGAATATTTTAATTAGTCTTGTATTATCATCTGGAGTTCAGTGCCATCCTCCGAGGTAAATGAAAACCTGAAAATGTTTTGAAATTCGGCATGTGTGGGTGCGGCATCTGCCATGGAAGCTTATTAATACAGAAAAAAAACTCAGTTTGATATGAGAGAATTTCATTTGACCTTTTCTGGGCGTAAGTGGGCCTTGAATGATAAGTTCTCATAAAAGAGCATACATCAATAGATCCCGCCACCGTCTCCGCCTGTTTGTTGCCATAGTTAGGAGATAGCGCAGCGGCTGCGGCATACTGATGAGCCATCGGCTGATTACTCTTAAAACTTCCCTTATGGTCTGTGTCAGGATCAATTTGAGTTGAGCTGAGCCTTTATGCAGTTTGTATGAAGTAAAGCATACGTGTATCTGCTGCTGCAATGAATGCTGGTTTATTGTTTCATTTTCTGACAGAATGGGTTCAACTTTCAAATGAACTGCGTAAATAAGAATTTATTTATGTTAAAGAGATGCCTTTTTTTTACAGATTCACCCTGATGTTTTAGCATCAAAACATGTTTATTTAAAGCATTAAAGGGATAGTTCAGATTATTTAATGTGGGGTTGTATGGTACTTATAATCAGGGTATTAGCAACAGTTTATTTGCACAAGCAGGGAGGGACACCAGCATGGAAGCGAAGAATTGAACTGCTGTGGACAGAGTCACGAACAAAAGATATTTTAGCCACCTTAAGAAATTAAGTGTATCGAGTGTGCCCAGGATTTATAATATTATCACCACTTTGCTTTGCCAACAGACAGCCTTTTCCAACTAGAAACCATTGCTGTATAAGCCAAATATTGACCTCTCAAAACCAACCAAACTCCATAGGCGAAATGAGTAATTTTACCTTGCAGAACACGGGAGTTGCTGGTCTACCACTGCCTTGATCGGTTGGTTTGTTTGTGTCATTGTGTGGATTTAATGTTTCAAAAGAATAGTTCAGATTCACCAGTCGCACAATAACACAAACAAACTAACAGATCGAGGCAGCAGTAGACCACCAACTCCTGTGTTCTGCGAGCTAAAATGACTGATTTCACCTATGAAGTTTGGTTGGTAGGGAGAGAGCAATATTTGGCTCATGTAGTTGCAGTTTCCTGTCAGAAAAGGTATTTGATGGCAAGGCAAGAGTAGCAAGGATATTCTAAATATAGCACACACTAAAACTTAAGTGGGCCTTTTTTTAAAGCTCCTATGGAAAAAAACAATATTGTTTCCAGCACAATAACCACAAACTATAACATCAACAATTAAAATGATCTAAATAAAAATCTCTTCCTACTTCTTTTTAACTGGCTAATGTAAACAGTCTCATTTTATGTGATTTCATACAGTAGAGAATCACAGCTAATGGCAGGTTCTCCTCTCAGCTTCTCTATACTGGAGACCTGCTGACCAGCATCTACTGTTGCTAGTACACTGAATATCAATAAGTACTCCATACAACCCCACTTTAAATAATCCAAACTATCCCTTTAATATTGTTTTTCAGGCTGCAAGAATAACACATACACTGCTTCTTCACAGTATCAGCTAATCTCCTCTTTCTCTCTTTCCAATATCCTTTCTTTCTTGAAGTCTCATATCAGTTTTTCTGACCTGCCTCTCTTTTTTTTTTGTTTCACAGAGATGGTATGAAGAGACGGAGCCCATATTGCCTTGGACGAGAGCCAGCTGTGTCAGGTACGGTATGCTACACTGACCTCAGCCTCCTGTCCGTTTGTCAAATAGCTGCTCAGTCAGGGATGCAGCCTATTTCTGGTTTAAAAGGCCTTTCATAATAGGTAGACACACCGGTCCACTATTTCACAGAGCTTTTTCTTTTTCCAGAGTCTGAGAACTGAAACAGAAGCCCTGCATAAAAGTTATTGTTGCCTCTGAGGTTCACTGCTTCAATCTTGCTGTTTAATGAAGCAGAGGCTTTATCACCCCTGCATGAGTTTAAGTCTTCTGGGTTCCCTTTGTCATCAAAGGGAATTACTAAATTAATTATTGAAGAGAAAATATGGTGTATGGTGTGTCCCAGTGGTTAACGTCAGCTCCTTTCTCGAGTGTTTAGGCTACTGTCTGTCTGAGCAGCACAATAAACACAAACAGACTATTATATATACAGTTTTATATATGACTTCAACTAGAGGATGAAGTTGTTGAATTAAAGGTTTTCTAGTCAATGTGTTGTGTTATTACAGACTGTTAAAAAACAAATCTGGAGGTCTTGATTGTAACAAGGCAGCCAACATTTTTGCTTTTTTTCCAGGAGGGAACCCCGGACCCGCCAAAGATTTTGTGATAATTTTAGCCGAAACTTTGATATTTTAGTGTTTTCTTTCTAAACCCACCCAGATCTTAAACAAAGTGTTGTCACATTATAGAGCATAATATGTGCACAATAAACAAACATGTACAAATCATG
Organism: Lutjanus argentimaculatus; assembly: GCA_034769285.1. NCBI lineage: Eukaryota > Metazoa > Chordata > Actinopteri > Lutjaniformes > Lutjanidae > Lutjanus > Lutjanus argentimaculatus. The sequence goes on along the minus strand of JAWZSL010000020.1, from coordinate 3,697,343 downwards.
CAAGAGTTTAACAAATCTAGGGTTCGTTTCTAGACATCACCATTTCCAACGGAGACTCCCGAAACTCAATGGATCATATGCTCCATTCTATCTTTACATTGCTAATAGTTGTTCGCTGACATCGAGTGAGGTTGAATGTTTAACTTGGCCTTTAACTTAACGTTTTTTTGTTTAACTCCAAATCTCCAGCAATATGGAAGTTGTTCCATCTCAGTCTATAATTTTCAACCTGCAGGTTATGCATACTGCAATTTGTTTTTTGTTGACCACCTCATAGTTTTTGTGCGCAAACAAAATGATATTTGATAGATCAACTGGAGCTCAGTAACATAATGTTGGCTCTTCATGGTTCTCTCCTGCAGTTTGATTGGATGTTGTCAGATTGGTTTGAACAAAGTGGATCTGGGGAATTAAGTGTTGGCTTTCTGAGAATGAACAGCATTAACGACTCATTTGACTCAGGAAATGAAGGGAAATTAACTGATGCATTCATTCACACTTTTTAAATAACAGACCTTTTAATCTTTGGGTTTGGGAGAATCGATCAAGTATTTTCAAGTCAAAAGGCTCAAGTCCTAGTCTAAAGTCAGGTTGAAAGTCTTTGATTTTGTCAAGGCGAGTCTAAGGTCATCATATTTGTCACTCGAGTCTGACTCTAGTCCAAGTCATGTGACTAACGTCCACAGCTCTGCTAACAACCTTTTTCAAATCTTTTTTATATAATCCAAATCAAATTGTTTATTCTCTAGTGCATTCATGCAGTCGTCACAGATTGTTGTTTTTGAGTGACATACAGCTCATGGCCTAAGTATTACAAATCTAAACTAGAGGTCTTAATGGGTACAACTGAGACAGAACTTGAGACCCTGAGTTGGGCCAAGAAACTTACTATATTCAGTCTAATTGGGTCAAATAGAGTATTGTTGTATTGCTGTGGGTCTCAGTCTGCGTGTCAATATTTCTGATACGTGAGCGGACTTGCTGTTGGCTGTGATCAGTACCACAATCATCAGAGGAGAAAACTGCTCCTTTTGAGGTGAGACGGAGAATATAAAGTGTTTAGGAAAACCACCCATACTCTTTATGACCGTGGCTGCTCGCTGATTGATGGTGCATTATGCTGCTGCTGGTGTTGTTGCTTGGGTCTGTTTGTATCAGGTCTTACTGTCCTCAGGTCTCTTACAGAACAGGCCTCGAAATAAAATTTTCCACATCAAATTACGGGTCAATTTTCCACCGCTTATTTCAGATCTTGACAACCTCTATTTTGACCTCTAATGTGAACATGATCAGTGGGATACAGTACACTGACGCTTGTGAGGATACCGACGCAGGTACCCAATTTTATTATCATTGTTATTATATACTTATTTGTAATTGGGTCCAGATGCATATAATTATATATTATCATTATGAAGTAAATGTTGATTGCACAGTGAAATGGCTATAGAATAATGACACCATCCACATTCAGACTGGTTCCCTATGAGCCTCCCTTTCACTATGCAAATCTGTCTGCCGCTGGGCATGATTTTTCCCTGGAAAATGATGTCGCCATTATAAACTAAATTAATGAAAAAAATCATTTTTTCTCCAAATGTTTATTACTGTGCAATGCAAATCATCGCAATAGCTTATGCCTGTTCCCAAATTGAATATAAAATTACTTCTTCAGTGAACATCTTTCTTTTTTCTCTCTTATTTCCAAAGTGGTGCTGATCAATCTCTCACAGAGCTCGGCACTAGTAGTACCACTGGGGCAAAGACAACAGGTGTTGTGTGAGGTTATGGTTTGGCATAGCAGAGTACCACTTGGAAACACTGGGGGGCTGAAAAGCTGTCTGTTTCACATTATAAAGAGGCTCGCAAGAGATGCACAGATCAAATCAGAAACGTTTAACCACAATCTGATCAACACACAAGACTGATCATACCAGACACAGTGTTAATGTGACGGATCACCCAATGTTGTGTATGGTGTAAACATTATTAAAAAATATTTTATGGTGATTTCAAACTCACAAAATTGAAACTAAACATTTTTCAAATTACTTTTGATGACCTCCGCAGCCCGCCTGCGTTGCCTTCATAGCTCACCAGGGAGCCACGGCCTGGACTTCGAGAATCACTTCCATAAATAAAAAAAAGAAAAACTCTATCAGTTGTTATCGTCAATGGTTTTCTAGCCCCACAGACCCCTCGCTACACATTTATCATTTTCAAATGGAGGGTATGTCAGTCTCTTGCTCATGAAGTTACAAAATCATCCATTGTAGCTCACAAAACAGTCTGTACACAATAATACAGTTAATTAGTAACATGTTAATATGTTTTCAGACTAGTGTTGCACAGAATGCGGAAATTTAAGTACTTTTACAATACTTTTTTGTTAAAAACAGTTCGGTTTCAGAATTTCTCAACGTTATGTACTTGTTGGCAGTCAATGTTTGTGTGTTCGCACAAATTGTGAAGTGAATTTTCGCCTCATGTAGCCACTGAGGGTGTGTTTTTGTGTTCAGTTCAGCCTCTGACAGAATTTGGCTGGTGGACAGAAAAGTTCATTTTGCAGCTTGAATGCAGCTCATTAACATCTTTAGTCCCTTGCCTGGCAAAAATGGCCAGGTCTTTTAATCTCCTTGCCCCCAGTGATGCAGAACTTGCGTTAAAAATTACAAGCCCAAGCTGAGATAACCCCAATGACATCAACATGACATCAGAAGGGTTATGTTATGCAGACTTGATAAAGCTCCCGATCCAGCGGAGACATTATGCAGCTGTTTTCACAGGCTGAGTCAGAGTGATCATCATATATATATTTGATGGAACATAGTTTAAATATTAAAGGTGCACTCTGTAATATCTTCCACAATATACTCTCCAAAGTGAGGGGATATCTTGCAGTTTGCTCCTGAGCACTGAAACAAAATCTGCATAATGTCTCTTTGAATAAGACGTTAAGTTAAGTCATCATCCTGCCTGCTCTCTCTTCCCTCTGCGTCTCTCCCTCTCAGTGCCCTGCCAGTGTCTGCAATAGCCCACAGAGACACAAACGGTTAGCATACATATGTCAGATGCTCCATGCAAGCTAAAGTTCAAGTCTCCTTCATATGTGCACTTCCTTAGCGCCGCAGGCAGGGACTCTGTGAAAAGGTCATCTCTCACACTGAGTAAATGAAGGAAATTGCTGGCCCTGGCTTCCTCTCACCATACTGTTTTTAGCCAATGCTGAGCATTAGTGACTGCTGCTTACTCCCACTCACCTAATCACCACTCAGCATGCCAAATTAATACATGAATCATATTACTAATCTGCATACAATTTGCATTTTCTAGCCTTGAAGAGTGTTTTAACGTGATGTCATTTTTTAATTGCAGCGGCTCTTGCAGCCAGACGTATTGTGTTCTCCAGCTGTATTATGATATTCAAAGCGCTAATCACACAGAAATTCTAGTTTCTAAACTCGGCAATGAGGAGAGCTTCAAGATGAAATTATATTCAGTAGCTGTAACCTAATTGAAATACAAGAGATTTTCACTGAGGATGGAAACCCATCCGGTTTCAATGGATGATAGTAATCTTTTTACAGTGGATTGCTCTCTGGCTGCAAGGGAGAAAAGAAAAAACAAAATTGGGCTTCAAAGCTCCATCTAATCACAGAAGTACAAAAGGGTGGCTGAAATTTATGATCCACACATGTTGCACTGTTGGGAGGGCCACTTTAAAAATGTGTTCTTATACAATTACTAATTAGCTGTTAAAAAATGTAGTCAGCAACTTCATCCAAGTATCACAATATAATGTAACTTGATTACTTTCTGTTACTTTTGGATTACTTCAATACCAAAATTGTTTAGCCCAGTGGTTCCCAAACTTTTTCTGGCATGCCTCCCTTCAGAAGCCAAAAAGAAGTTCACACTGCCTCCACCATGCAGTTCTTATCAGTCATTAACAATAATTGGGAAAGCAACTAAAAAAAAAAAGATCCAGATCAGCATGGGGGTATCAGCAACTCTTGTTTGTTTATTTCCCCCACATAAATTATATTCATTCAGCTTTGTTTCACTCCATATTTTTCCGCCTCGTAGCAGTTTGTCTGTGTAGCTGTTAGCTGTGTTAGCTGTTGTTCGGTGTAGCGAATGTTAGCTGTTGTACGGTGCAGCTCATGTCAGCGGTTGCTCTGTGTAGCTATGTTAGTGGCTGGTCTGTGTAGCTAGCATTAGTGGTAGGTCTTACCTGTAAATGTTTCTTTGATTTAGATGTTGAGTTCTTGGATTACGACAGTAGTTTCACAGCTGCAGGTTGTTTGGTATCCTAATTACCAAATCTGGTTACATGTAATCCGGTTACATGTAATCCATGTTACAACCTCGTGTGTAACATGAATGTAAAATGTGAATGCATGGGTGATTCATGTATAACCTCATGGTGAAATGTCTAACGACAAGAACTGAACGTGTTAGTGGGCCCTGGGGAGGAACAGTCAGTATCTGAGAAGCTATTCAGCCTTCTTTGAACTGCGTCTCCTCGTTCTCAAATCAGGACTCCGGGAGATTCGAAGAATCGTGCATGAATATATACAAACAGTTAAAAGGCCGTCCATTTTGCAGCACGCTATCTCCTCTTTTCATTTATAAAACTCACTTTTCTTTAAATATTCAATCAGCCCTTGAGATAATTTTTCTGACAAGTTGGAGGATTAGATTTTTTTTTATCTTATTTGGTTAGTGAAATAGAAAGGCACTATGATGAATTATAGTTAATACACTGGAGTAGATCTAAACGCAGCTCTCTGACACAGATCCAGCCATGACAGTATAATGTGCTAACATCATTTAACTTCCTTTATGAGGATTTTTTCTTCTCACTGGGTAAAAAATATGAATGTCTTTGTCTTGGTGCAAGGCTTGTTAGCTGGTGTCTTAAAGGGGTAGTTCGAACGATTTGAAGTGTGGTTGTATGAGTGTCGACAGTCAGTGTATCACCTACAGTAGATGGAGGTCAGCACGCCCTCAGTTTAGAGAAGCAGATAGGAGCATTAGCATCAAAGCTAAGCAATGCACTATTATGGACAAGGTCAGCAACAAAAGATATTTTAGCCATTTTAGGAAAGGTGCACCTAAAAAAATCAATGCCAGTTTGAGTGTACGCTATATGTAGAATATTTTCCTCACTTTACTTTGCCATCAGGCAGCTTTTGACAGTGAAGCCGCTGTTGTATAAACCAAATATCACTCTCCAAACCATCTTTTGTTGAAGTCAGCAAAACGGTTTATTTCAAAACAAGTTTGGGTTTGATTTCAAAACTCTTGAAAATTTTTTTTTTTTTTTTTTTTTTTTTACAGTATAGTAACACAAACAAATGAACAAATCGAGGCAGCAGTAGCAAGCGAGGTAAAATTACTGATTTTGCCTATGGGGTTTGGTTAGTTTGGAGAGTGATATTTGGCTTATATAACAGCAGCTTGATGGCAAAGTGGTAATATGAGTAACTTTGTCCTGCTGCTAGGCTTGTTAGCTGGTGTCTTAACAAGCGTCCCATGCATAAAGTGTTGATTTTAGATTACGGCCCACCAAACTCATAATATTGCTTTTGATTTCATCATAATTCTGGATATAAAACTCGTATGAATTTCAGTAATGGATGGATTCATTGCTCACCCAGTCTCCACCACAGTGACGGGCTAATTGAACAGTACACGCTGGAGATCCAGCTGCAGGCCCTATTTGCATAGCTTCATCATAATTTATCAAAGACACCTCAGCGGGCGCTTCATCATGTCTCAAGACCAATTTCTCCATCTTTTTCCCTATGAATACATTACGCCGCCAGCTCATACATCTTCTCCCCGGCTGTCCTTGCACCGAGCGGCCGCTCTCCCGTTTGTCACGCGTGGTCTCCCCTCCCTGCGCTGTGTGTTCAGCCTAAATGGCAACCCATGGCGAGATCTGCCTGGGCCGTGGCCAATGGCAGTGAGTTATTTGACCGCACTGGGGGATTTCAGGGAACACAATGCTTAATACAGTGGTGAAGAAGCCTCAGAGATTAAACTCTCTGTCCTGCCGTGGTGGTGGTTGTAACTCATTAGTCGATTTCGCTGATCAATCACGGTTGAATTATTGTGGGTCATTAAGAACGTAAACCCTGAATGCTGGCCTCAGGGGGAAATCCATTTTGGCGCAGTGGGAGGTGAAGGGCTTGATGAGTGGGAAAGGATGTGTGTGTGTGCAATCCCTCAGACTGTATGAACCCGGCTTAATGACCATGATTGTCAATGAAAATAGTAATTTATCCCCAAAGATAGAGGAGTTTATCGTATTTTCCCTATAAAACGTCTCTTATTTCATCCTGTACGACCTCAACAATGGCAGCTTCTGTGGTTACATTAAAGAAGCTCTACTTGAAATGCTGGCAGATTTACACTCGCACACAAACAGATTGGACAGTTTCGAAGCAACGATAAAACTATTAAGCCTTTATTGCGTGGTTGACTCTTTCACTGACTGGCATTGTTTGGTATTTTTCCATTTCAAAGGCTATATTTGCGATTATGGAATGGGAACAACAAAAAGGCCTCTTAAAGTGTCTTCAGATCAATGAAGTGGCTCTTTATAAGCTCTCCAAACATCACAGCGGGAAAGGGCAATCTCAGAAGATTATACTTGTCAGATTAAATGAAACTGTGGTGGGGTTTCAATTGGCGAGCAGCAAGAGGCTCCCGTTTCGAACAATAACACCTCGCCGCTTTGAAAACACAAGCCAGAGAGAGGACTGCGGATGCGCCTTGCAGGTCTCCGTCGCCCATGTGCGAGTTGATTTATAATGTGTGCCTGGGTTCAAATAAGTGCTCCGTAGGAAAGTTATTTGTCTTGGCTGACACTTGAACACAGCAGCCTTCCCACAGGACCTGCCGTGCTCGCTTTCTCTCTGCTGATGTACAAGACTTCAGATCGTATCTGGGATCCACCACCGAGGTCAAACAGTAAATGCAAATTGGGATGTTATTTAACTTGTTGATGGGTGGAGGCTGCTGCTGCTGCTGCGTCAGGACAGCTCTGCTAGCGTCAGCTGAACTTATAGTCACCCCGTGTAACCTCACTGTACAGTCACTGCATTAATACATCTCCATCAATAGCCAGAGGTCGTTAAGGCACAAAGGTCAGGACCTGTGTAAACATTATAGTCTGATTATATGCAGTTATGCCCTTATTTGAAGTAAGCATTATCAGGAAAAGTCACACTGACGTTTTGTGTTGGGAAATTAATAATTAACAATTATAATTAAAATTCCCATGGCAAGTTCTTGTTAATTTTAACAGAGCATCCAAACTCGAAACCTCATAAATTGGCAGTGGTTCACAGTCCAGGGCAGGAGAAATCACACAGAACATCACTGGTATCCAGTCAGGGTGTCACAATTCTACAAATCCATCATTCAATTTTACTTTTGATTTTAAGGTCACAATGTGATTCAGTTTTTCAGTTGAACCATTTTATGACTGAATATCTTTTCTTTTGACAATCTTTTGACAAAACAAGAGTTTAACGACATCACCTTGGGCTTTGAAAAAGTGTGATCAAATATGACAGTTACTTAAGTATTTGTTGTGATATGATAACCACTCATAAAAATTGACCTCAGGCAAGTAGATTTTTGTGTGACTGGGAAAGTTAAAACATGAATCAGTGATGTCCAATATCTGGTATGGGGCTGCAATAAACAGTTATTTTCATGATTAATTTACTCGTAAAATGTCAAAAAAAAAAAAAAAAGTGAAAAATGCTCATCACAATTTTCCAAAACGACATCTTTAAATTGCTTCTTTTGTCAAATCAACACTCCAAAACCAAAGGCTCTTCATCTGCTATCACAATTGACAAATAAAAGCAAATCATCATACGTAAGAAGCTGAAACCAGCAAATGTTTGACCATTAATTTTCTGTTGATTGTCGTAGTGATTAATTGATTAATCATTGCAGCTGTAATCCAATATGTGAATTAGGTCAGTATTGGCTCCTGATAGGAGATTGGATTGGCTGGGTCCCAGCTCTAACTAAAAGACAATATAAACCCCAGCCACAGCCTGTGTTCACCCTTCTACCGTCTGGCAAGAATATTGGCTGTGCCATCAGCTTCTTTCCTTCGGCTGTGAGAGTCTGCAGTCATCCTCACTCTTGTATTAAGGGACTACAAATATAAATTCTGTCTTACAAACTTGTGTGTTGAGTGAAACTTTGGACCCTTAGCAAAATTGAATTATATTTGAGTATGACAGCTTAAGGTGGATACAGTTCTGCTTTCTTCTTTCTGGATCTGTGGTGAAGCTGCACATCTGTTGTGTTCTGTGGAGGAAGAGGCAATGCTGGTATTTTTAGTTGAATGTCAAAAACATTTTTGGATTTTGAACAAGTTGCATGCAGAAGAAAGTCTACAGAGCATAAAAGCAAACCTCAGCCTCTGGCTATAATGCACATGCACTTCCTATCTTAATTTCTTACCCTTTTAACTGCAACAATTCTCTCTGAATAACATTACTGAAATATTTACTCATGCAAAGAGGAGTATTATATTTTCCTTTCTGGCAGAATTGGAAAGAGCTGTGGACCTACCAACATGGACAGTATCTCTGTTTTCTGCAGGCTGCTTTTTCCTCTGTGTTAAATTCAACTCATTTCACCCTAAGATGGTTAAACAAATCAAAAGCGCTCCTTACAAATATCAATAAGATCAATCAATGAGTCTGCATTTAACCAAACTGTGTGTAGCCAATATCTACATCAACTCACAGCTTGCTTTGATGTGGCCTTTAACCTTTTACAACAAAGCCAGAACTGTGATGTGAGCTTCCTCTGAGAAGTCAAAATATCGTCACCTTCAGTTTTCAAGGTTAAACTCTGTGAGAGAAGCAGCAAATGGTGTTTGCACTGGCCTTTGAACCTGGCACATTACAGCTCAGTATAGAGCAGTGCAGTGTTTGGGCTCCGATTTGTCTTTTGTCTCGTGGTAACACATCTCCACTTGAGAAGAGAGCTCCACTGGTCCTCACCATCTCTTGACAAATGAAGGTTTCATTTACAGTGAAGGTCGTGAGATGCCTTTGTTTTGAAATCACTGGAGTGGATCCCCCCTCTCCGAGTTGTATTTCACTTGGCCGCTAATTTAAAGTTTTTGGCTGACACATCCTTGTGAGGAGAACCATAAGCAGTCAGTCACCAGCATGAGCTGTCTGCAGTATTTAACCACTTACTTCACAGCTCTGCTCTAACTTGTATGCAGTTTAACAGACAAAAACAAATGGAATAAAGTAGAAAAGAGATTTTGTTTTTCTCCCTTGATCCCAGTATGCTTTAGCTGAAGTGCTTTTTGAATAGTCAAACCGCCTGTGAAACCCCTGCCTTCATACCCCATAGTTTCTTTTAACTATCTGAAACCAACAGTCCAACAAGCACACCTACTCCACACTGCAATTGACCAGGTGTGTGGAGATGATAAAGAAGGCAGTATTTGAACTTATCTCTATTTTTTCATTCTTTACACAACTAATTCTTTCACTTTTCACATATGCAAATAAATTGAACCCAATGAATGCCTTCAGAGAAAGATTGTCCGACAGTTATCCCCGTATTTGAATGATAATTGTGTCTTGCCAGCAAGGTTTTGACAGGGTATCTGCAGGTCTTGAAAAGTCTTAAAAAGCAGGTTTCTCAAAGCCTTTATAAATTCTTACATTTAGTTTACTAAAGCCTTCAATATTTTCTCTTGCTTGCCGTTGGCCATCATTTTTGCTCTAAAATGTGTTGCACACCTGTAAACTAAAAGAGTGTTTGTTGTGACAGTGGATTGTGCTGCAGGTGGATGTTCAATCTTTTCCTCCTGTGGAGTTTCACTGAGCACCATCAAACACTGTCTCTGCTGCTGGCAACAGTAGCAAAGAAGCTCATCAGCTCTTAATGGATCATTTTGATTTTAGCAAGAACTTAAATTAATGAATCTGTTTTCATTGGTTAATCAACTTGTCAATTTTCTACCACCTCTTGGGGTCCAGGTTGTGTTAATGTGATTGATGATATCATTGGGAATGATTATTACACACTGCTGAGAAGTACAGACAAAAAATGTCAGTAAATAATTCCAGGCCATATTGTCCATACTGGTTGGCCATCATACTATCAGACTTTTGCCCATGCCAGGTAAAACTCACAAGTGTGATGCAGCATACATGAAATATAGATTTGCTGACATGTGTAAAAATGGCTATGAGTGCCCCAAATGCCTTTTCTGCTTCAAGATACTCTTAAATGAATGTTTAAAACCATCTAAACTTTACAGTAATTCGAAACAAAAGCACCCACCAGAGGCCGAAAAAACTGTTGAGTTTGACTTTTTTAAAGATATCTTGCAAAAGTGGGGCACTGGCCAGAAGGTAATGCTATTTAGGCAGCTTTGGCTTCGAAATGCTTGGGAACCCCTGCACTATGCCACAAACGCCCTCAACGTGATGAGGCGCTGAGCGTCTATACTGCACTGAGCGCTGCATGTTTGTCTTTTTACCCCTCGTTGCTGAGCGTTGAATACCAAAAATTGTGTCGGCTCATGCAGTACTCCTTAAAAAGGGCTCATTTCAAATTCAGTTAATGGACATATGTTGGTTTCCTCGGCCTCAAAATCTCATGAATGCACATAGAGCTTCTGTCCTCTCTCCCTACGTGCTTCAGCCTCTCCTTCATCCAGAGCAAGGGCTAGAGCAAGCACTCTACCTTGTGCCAACATTTTACACATTCAGTATTCGTTGACAACACAAACTATCTACAAAATTAGATAGGTGCGACACATAAATCAACTGTTACCTCTGTGGATAATCCGTATCATAACAACCAATGTGTCTCAGCTGTAAAAGTGCTGTGCCTCCAAAGCACTCGCAAGCACTCCCACGGGGCTGTTTTCAGGAGAGTGCCTGATGTTTTTAGCCTGGAAAAAAACGCTTTCACCCAAAGATGTTGATTCAATGGACCACTGGTCTGTCCAACACTGATTCGGTGCCTCAACATTGACTTGACAAATTGGCATTAAATTGGTCACTGATTGTCTTGGTCTCTAGAGGATCATTCCCAATGATTTTGTTGATCACCTGACCTTGCCTTTAACAGTACTGTCAAGTCAAATCGTTGCCTTAAGAAACACTTTGGTCAGGAGCAAGAATCCTCTACGACTGGCCAGATGTTATGAAATTTTCTGTTGATACTCACTGTATTCATGGTAGATAAAGCCTCATGTTTATACTCGCTTTTGGGATGCTTTTGATAACCTGATTTCCCAAAGAAATGAGCCCTTTTGATTTTTAAGACCTTACTTTGAGTGGGTACCGAGCTTGGTACAGCTCTAAGAGGAGGAAAATCAGCAGCATGTTGTTTGTTACGTTGAACGTTGTTGTATTATGGTTTTAAATGAACCTTGAAGCCTTGAGGGGCCACACACTTGGCTTTCAGATACTTGTTGAGCATAAAAAAAGTAGTTTATGCAGAGCGGAGGATGTTGTTTGCGGTTGACCATTGATGACAAGGTATCAAGGTGAAAGTGCTTGAAAATGAAAATGTTGTTCCAAAGCAAAGCTCCCTTCAGTGAACAGCCAATACATTTTTCATTCTCTGCTCCTCTCCCATGGTAAATCTCCTTTGCCCACTACTGCTTTGACCATTTACCCCCTGCTTCTCTCTTTCACTCCCTATACTTTCCATTTCTTGGAGGTGTTTTCACACACACACACATGCACGCATAGAGCACACACTATCTCTTTGAACAGCGGTGTTTGATGTTAGAAATGAGCCTGGGTGCGTGGACTGTGAGGGTTTCTACGTACCCAAATCCTTTAGTCTTTTGTATATTCAGTGAGCGATTGCATACTCTTAACCATGCATGACTTTGATAAAGCTAAACTCTGCGTAGATGAATAGACCCTCCCTCCACACACTGACAGCACACTTCATAAGGGGTCTTTTATGCACTGCAATGCCTTTACTCCAATGTGGGGGCTTGGACTTTGCCACAATAGTGTTTTGATGCTGCATAAAATTAGAACTAGGTTCAAAAGGCAGGATTTTCTATGGCCATTTATCACGTCCACCTTGATCAACTAGGTCATTTTTCAGGAAGGGGAAGAGAGAAAGTAAAAAGGACGCAAGAGAATAGACCAGAGTGAGAAAGAAATTGAGGTAAAAGATGAAGAGAATGACAAAGAAAGCAGAATTGCAGGATATATTGTTGATTGTGTGTGTGTGTGTGTGTTCCTCTCCTTGTCAACACTTTTCTCACCATGTTCATCTATGAGTCTCAGTTTCACCGCTCCGTCTTGGTAAACATGTTGACATTTGCTTTTACATTTTGGAACATTTCTGTTTTGCTGCTTCAACTGAACTGGAAAAGACAGCACCAAACTTTCAAACTATTTCTCTGGACGTAAGCACTTTGCCACACATTCTTACTCTCCACTCTGATCCGTGGGAGTGCAGGCTTTGTAGCCGTCTCTGGTGGCTCAAAGTGGGCTGCATAGCATACTAAGTACTTTGTGTCGGTGGTATGTTATGTAAAAGTATTTCTAGGGCTAATTTCAGTTAAAAGGGGCAATGCTGTGGCACAGCTGTGGGCTGTGGTAGCCATGTGCCTGCATGCTTTTAGTTGAAGTGACACATTTTTCAATGCAAACTGGAATAGATCAAGACAGCAAAAACTGCCGAAAATGTTAGGTTTATACTGATCATTGATTCCTGTCTGAATCACTGATTTGTAAGTCTTAAAAAAATTATATGAAAACAAGAAAAAAGCCCACCACAATATCCTGGAGCATGAGGGGCGGTTTTCAGATTGCCTGTTTTGACCGACCAACAGTCTGAAACCTAAAAATATGAAATTCACATCAATATAAAACAAAGAAAATAAGCAAAACATTACATTTCAGAAGCTGAAGCCTTAGTATTTTTGCTTAAAAATGACCAACGAGTAATTGCAGATTAATTTTCTGTCAAGCTTCTGTTTAGCTTTTATTAGACGATTTCAAAAAATATTTACTAATAACTTAGAGAGAAGTAGAGTATTGTGGCTGGATTTCAGCACTGAGCGTCAGTTTTCTGGCAACTGAAGACCAAATGAGAGGCGGCTCTGGCACGTATATGGCTGACAGATTTGGCAAAGTTTTTCAGATGTCTATGGTAATTTTTTTAGCCAGTTGGCAGATCTCATTCCAGCTTTGCAAACCAATACCAGACAAGAACATCAAGAATATTGGATGAATCTGCAAAACCTCTATTACAATCTGTGTCAATGTTATTTTACTTCCTGTTGTGACTAAGTTCTGTACTTTACTCACTACTGGCTGCTCATTAGACTACAGTTGTTTAGATATGTATGTTTAGTCTTTACCAATACTTTATATCACAATGCATTTATTCATCTTACTTGTGTCCATACTTATGCAGTGTCTGCCACTTCCACTTTGTTATCCACACAAAGTTAAAACAAATTATGGAACAGCCATAATGTTGCCTGAGTACTGTTTGCTTCTTCTAAGTGGTACACCTGCTAATGTTAGTTAATGTGGAGGTAGATTACATTTAAGCAGAAATTAAATACATAGCTCCTGCATTCCCAATGTCAGCATTTGATGACCAAATGACCAAACCAGGCAGAGCGAAGAGATGGAAAATTTCTGCAGTTTGAATAGACCGCCAGATTTGTAGGGCGTGTTTGGTATGTTATTATGAAATATGAGGCATGTCACAAGTGTATTGCACTGCAGCTTGAGTTGACTGCTGGTATTGTAAATGTAGGAGCACTGGTACTAGACTAATATAGGGTATATTGAGCTGAGCTTTGGGCCAGTGTCAGCACCCAGAATTGGGCTGGTGTTCTTGATGTATTTGACTCTGGCACATCATTTCTGAAGAGTCCAGTAACCAGTCAAGCTGTTGGGCTGTCTGGGATAGTATAACCAGCATTTGATAGATGGATAGGTGCTTAATTCACCCGGCAATGAAATCCACTTGTCACAGTTATAGGTGGCCCCTGCACAATAGCTCAACCTGTTATAGCACATAACATATCATTCATCAGAACAGCATGTCCTCCTCCTCTGTGAGTATCTGCAGGACTCTGTTTCAGAAAGGCAGCTTTTTATTCTGTGTTTTTGAGCCGGCAGAAAAGAGAGGAGTTCAAGGACTCAACAAGGACTCAGGTCCCCGGGGGCCCCCCCACAGAGACAATGATGACTCTCCTCCCACGCCCGCACACCCACCCACCTACCTACCTCCTTCCTGTCCTCCATTTTGACACTGAGCAACGAGGCCCGCTCTGACCTTGCAGCGACTTGCAAATGTGCACCTAGCTGCTCGTCGCACAGCTACAGGAGGAGAAACGCCTGCAGCTGACGGACCAACACTGAACATGCACGGACACACACAGAGACACAGCCTCACATGCACGTTCACACACACAAAGAGTACATCTGCAGAGGGACGCCGTTTCTAGGTCCCCCATCTCCCAACGGGAGCTCCCTATCATCACAAGGTCCAGCAGTCAACATAACCCCTAGACAGCTCTGCCATTCAGCACTCCTCTCCTCCCCGCTCCTCTCCCTCCCCACCCATCACACCTTCAGCATAATAAGTGTCTGCAGCAGTCACACCACGCCACTGTGTGACCCTCTCAGTCATCGGTGGCATAACCCCCGCCCCTCGCTCCCGGGCTAAACCAATTTACAATCTGACCACCTTCAACGTTGCTGCCTCCTGGCCGTCTGAGTGTGACTCCGCGCCGCCGTTCGCTCTGTTGTTTATTTATGACCCCTGGCCCTCCAATGAAGGGCATTATGAAAGAGATTACACAGCCAAACAGCTTGGCTCGGACCCCACTCTCATTACTCACAGCTTGTCCAGGAAGATAGGGGAGGACTCAGACAGGGAGCAGGAGCAGTGTTGGACTGTTTGATCACTCTGTAAACTGAACGTATACGCTCTCGCTGGGGCGAAGAGGTTCGTCTTTCAAGGGGCACCTGGAAATGCGCAGTGCTGTAGGGGCTCCTGTCGCAAAGGCGGCTGTAATTGAATTGGAAATGACAAAAGGGACTCTGGAGCCCGAGCTGCCAGGAAGGACTGAGAGCCCAGAGAGAAGTTAGACGAGCCAGGCTGTAGAGGAGGAGGAAGGACGGCGATGCAGCAAGGGCTCAGTTTTTCTCACCTTGCCATGCTCATTCACCTACAGCGAGAGGCATGAGGAGCACACATAAGGCTGCAAACCAGAGGGAGAGGTGAGACTCATATTATCGTCAGTACTTGAAAATAAGGATGTCCACCGGGGACACGAAGATAGAGTGTCTGAGACAATTCTGGGAGAGCAGAGAAACTTGTCATTGCTAATACAATTATTACATTTATGCGTCATCGAATATCATTTTAATCGTGAGGTGTACAAATTTGAGAAATGTGAGCTTGAGTGGCTCAGTGCTTCATCACATGCACGCTCACACGCTGAACATACCTCATAGTAGACAATATTATTTTAAATACCATGGCAGGGGGAGCCTGTCTGAGGGGCAGGGGCAAAAAAATATAAAAAGGGCACTAGCTGTATCTGTTGGAGCACCACAAAAAATTGTGATGCATTTATGACAGAAGTTACAGAATTAAAAAAGAACTTCAATTTAGGACAATCATTAAGTCTTAGGCAGCTGGAAGAATTTTGATAATCAATTTATCGCTTCAGTCATTTTTCACAATTTTTTGACATTTTACAGACTAAACCATAAATCCTGAAAATAATCTGCAGATTAATTTATAATGAAAATAATTGATAGTCGCAGCCCTGCTGGGTATAACATGTCAGAAGGAACATGAAGGGACAGAAGAAATGCAGATTTAAGCAGTAACCTTAACTTAATGATTGCACGGTGTTCTTGCTTGAGAAATTTATGTAACTTTGGTCTTTTCAAACCCTTTTTCAAAACCCACTGGCTGAGTGAAAAGTACACAGAGCTCAAGGGTGGAAACAAGGCTGCCTCTGTGAAAAAGTTGACATTTTAGAAATACAAGGTTTCCACCTGACAGGGCGCACAAAAGAGAACGGCCTTGTACATGTTGGCAGATTTTCCTCTAGGAGCATTTTCAGTTCAACAGCTTTTCTGCACACACACACATGCAATGTGAAAAACAATGCACTACTCATCAGCATAGTGTTAAATGGCCGCTGTTGGTGATTCAGCAGGTGTGAGCTGAGATTTGCTTCCATTTTCATCCTCAAACACAACATATTTCCATAAAGGGGAGCACGCAGCTAACTGACAATTAGTTTTGTGCCACGTCCAAAAGCAGCAGGTGGACAGAATCTTGTAACTGGAAAAACAAGCAATGTACAAACTTTTTCCTTGTATCCATGATGTCTTACAAACTTTATCCTTTATTATTTTGGCATACAGCTTTGATAAAAAATCCACCAGGAGACAGAGTGATGCTGTACATCCAGAGATTAGAGAGATCAGAGAGACTCTGAATTGTTGAAGGTAGTGTATGTCAGCGTGTGTGTGGGCGGGTGGCTGTGATGTGTGCTGGCAGCGTGGCTTGCAGCAGGTGGGTGTGCACAGTACAGTAACTGTGCAGAGTTAATCTGGCTAGTTTTCACTTGCTGTAATGTAGGCTTACTCTCCTACCTGGAGTTTGGCGGATACTTCGGTGATTGCGCTAGGTTACCATGGGACTCTCTGCTGGCGGCACGCTCAAGGACAGAGCTCCATGTCAAAGCGTACAGGAGAGGTATGCAGGACCCCCTACCTCTCTCCATCTTTTCTTCTCTTCTTGATTTTTCCCTTTGATTCACACGCTGTTGTTCCAGCTCCCTCCGCTTCACCCGGAGTTCAATTTAAACAGCGTTGCTGGTTTGGTTCAACAGGAGCTGACACTGCCAAAAAAATCAAGACAAGTCTCCACCTTTCACTTTTCTTGTTGTGATCGATGTATGCACACATAACCGTCAGCTACCTCATCTACCACCCACCTTACATCTCAATAGATCAAAAAAGTGCTATTTCACATCTCATTTGTACTTGTAAATATGCGTCTTCATGCTGTATGAGGAACATTTACAATCAGTGTTGGAGACATTTTGAAAAATGAGTAGAGAAAGGAGTCGTTATTGGTTCTGTGTTGGTGACAAACAGAAATATAAGTATCTTGGTTTCTGTCTTGATGAAACTTGCCCCATGTATACCTGGTATTAAAATGGGTCAGTATCTGGATAACAAATGATCTGATCTTGCCATTGAATTTACACCTGGTATCTTTTAATGCATTCTCATTATCTTAATTGAGAAGGTAATATGAGGTGGTGGCAAATCAGTCACAACTCCCTTTGAAAAAACTTGGAGTTGTTGAGTGAGGAGAAACTTTATGAACCTAATGAACCACTGTCTATGACAAATTCTTCATCATTTGTCCCCCCTTATAAATTTGGCAAATGTAATACATTAAGTTCTTTCTTTGTGTAAAAAAATATTGTGTCAGTTTGCCCCTGTGTGTAGCAGTGCCGACTTGTAGGTCAGTCTGAGTAGATAAATTATGCCTTATTAACAGCAGATCAGCTGCACACATAAGTGTAGCACACATCTTTATTATTCACTTCGCGTTCACACAGTTCTGTTTAACAAAGCACCTTTTGGTGCTTTCATCGCACAGAATAAATATATTTATTAAGTAGCCTTCTCACTTGCTTGCTCTCTAAATTTGAACAACCTATATTTTATGTCAGTTAAAACAAATATCTTTATCAGTGTTATGAAGTGCACAGATGCCAGCACTTTGAACGGATTGTGTTTGCACCATCCTAAGACCCAAACACACTGCAAGCCGGACTACCTCCAAATGTGATCAGGAAGATCCGATTATCACAATATGTCACTTTCCTGATCTGTATAACATGCGCCAGATACAATCACATTTTAATACCAAGTGTAAATGGGGTCACTATGGGTCCTCGTGCACAGTGGTCCTGAGAGTTTGACCTGGGCTCCTCCTGTGCCACAGTTTTGATCTGTCCTCCACATGGCTGCATGTCCCATCAGGAGCGTTTCAGAAGTGTTTCAGCTGGGGAGCATTTTGCCCACCTGATAATGTTGACTTGCTCAGATTTTGTTGATATAGTCTCATTTCCTTGCTTTTTGTTCCACTACCATGGGTAAGTAGGCTTCACACTTAAATAGTTTCTTTTTTGTCTGTTTTTAAAATCGTGAGTCTGGACGGGATGTTTTATTTTGCAAACTGATCAGATTCTCTATGCTGTTTCTGTGTCTGAATTCCAGCCCACTTGATCTACTCTGTGCAGATTGTATCCGTTAAAAATATAGTCAGCTTGTTGGACGTGCTGCAGCACTTCTGGTGCAAACACAAGCATTGTCTTGAATAGTCGCCATCAGCGACAGCAGACGTTGTGCAGCTGTAACGCGACACAGCCGTGCCTGGTGGAATCAAGCCTTAATCAGCAGCAATTTTAAAACAAACGCTGCAAAGTGAGAAATCACACACTACAGAAATACTGCAAGTTGAGGAAGAGAGTGGAAATGAACGGAAATTTCCAGAGGACACTTAGTGTTGTTTTCTGTATTTGGTTGTTTTGTGTTTTTGGATAGCAGAATGTTTATCCTTAAACCAAATCAAAGATTCGATAAACATGAACTGATGTATAGATGTATGTTTGTTTATATCTGTACATTATGTTTGTACTTTATTCATTTCATTTCTGTAATTGAACATTTTCCTCGGTTGTTATATGTTGGCTGTTTATATTTATATGAGGTCAAGATGTTGTGCTGAGAGATGCTGGTGAACATACATATAGGAATGTTTAGTTTGCTGTTGATTAATGTGTCATGTAAATGACTAGGCATGGAAATAAACCTATACATTCATTCATTCTCCTCTAACTCTTTCTCTGTATATATTTCCTCCCTCGTCCTCCCTTTAATTGGATGAAGCGAATGTAATGACACACTATTTCATGAGAAAATAGATGGGCTCCAAACAAGCGGCTGCTTCGTTCCAGGGCGACTTAATGCTATGCCGAACCCGATAACACTTATGGCATGTACATGGCAGCACACAGGAGAGATGAATAGATTCCCTGGTAAACTGCGTATCAGGCCAGCAACTGTCTGGGAGG
Organism: Lutjanus argentimaculatus; assembly: GCA_034769285.1. Taxonomy (NCBI): domain Eukaryota; kingdom Metazoa; phylum Chordata; class Actinopteri; order Lutjaniformes; family Lutjanidae; genus Lutjanus; species Lutjanus argentimaculatus. The sequence continues at coordinate 3,678,151 of JAWZSL010000020.1, read as the reverse complement.
AATGCTGATACTGCCAGCATTGGTCTGGACATGAAATGTGTGCAGAGGACCTGTGTAGGAGTGTGATAGCAATCAGGAGACCCAGACAAGTCTTGGAAGAAGAAGAAAAATGTTTTCATGAGGGGTATTGGGAGGACAATTAGTGCAAACCCTTATTCCAAAAAAGTTGGGATACTGTGTAAAACTGAAATATAAACAAGATGTCCTCGGTTCCCGTTTTTATATACATTTTAAACAGCGTCCCAACTCTTGGAACTGGAATTTGTCAAAATCAACTTATTTTAAAGCTATAGACTCATCAGATTCTCTCTAAGAAAAGGCATTAAGTACTTAAGCATAATTAACACCCACTCAATTATTATTTCTCCATAACGGAACAGTGAAAATCCTCTAACACATCTTTGAACTCAGATAACAGCCCACAGCAGTGTAAACATGTGTTTAAATCTGTGTCATGAACAAATCCGCCGTAAGGCTTTTGGTTAAGATATTTGCGCAAAAATAAATTCAACCTAGTGATCATATTAGAGTCCTCTGATGTAAGTGGTTAAAAAGGAATCTCTAAATATCAGCCCATTTAAAATGTAATTAAAAATTTAATACAGAAATGCTATAAGATATTCAGTAATAGTTCATGCGTTGTATCACTTCAACTATAAGCCCTTCATCTGAGAAGGTTATTGTGCATGAAATGAGAGGAGGGAGTAAAACAAGCCGGGGTGAATAGAACAGAAAATTATCTGCCATACAGTGTAAAGACCTGCCCTCCTACGCCTGTGTAATTTAACGCTGGCTCTGCAGGACACACTTTGTGCTCGTGTAACGTATATTGCTCTACATGTAGGGTCATGAGAGAGGCCCTGATGAGGATTTGAAAATTAATTAATTTTTCTCGGAGGGAACATTTTGCTGTCAGAGAAACACCGCCATCTTTTGTGGTGGTGTTTTGAAGCGTGTGCGTGATTGCATGACTTTCCTTTCACCTCTTTGGTAGATGATTAACTCCCACGCACAAATTAGTTCATAAAGTGGATCCACATAGGTGTTTTCACTTGTTTTGTCTAATTAGTCCTTGCTTCAGTGCTGTGTGGGTGTGTGCAGAAGCTGCTTTTTTTCATAGCACGCATTTTGACTTGTTATAGCAGGAAAAGCACAGGTATTACTAACAACATGAACAATGGCTTCTATAGAGTGCTGCAAGGATGACATATTTTTGTCGCTTAGGTTCATTTGATAAAAAGCGAGTCTGATTTTGCAATTGGATGTTGGACCATTGCAGAAAATAAGCTCTGTGGCAAACAAAATTTGTTCAGCAAGATAATCTTGACACCAGTTTAATCATTTTTGAAGCATAAATACAATAGCCAGAAGTTAAAAGCTAACTTCGGCTATAAATGAACTACATCACAGTTGTATAACTCAACAACATCATCAGGAAGTGTTCAACGTGATGATCTTTAATGAAAACCTCTGTAGTCTCATTTAGCTACCAACTCTTAACAACAGCACACATAATGGCTTCAAAATCCATGAGTGGAGTAATTGCTGACGCATTTTATGTCCGTTTGTAACCAATACTGTGAAATATCTAGCTCAGGTGAATTTCAACTTCAAGGTGCAATATCAATCTTTCATCAGGTGTATTATTATTCTTATGTGCAATATCAATATTCCAGTCAGGTCTATTATGATCCAATGTGCAATTGCCATTTCTATATTTAATATTTTTTCCCCATGTTTAGGCTGCTATTTTTCTGTATTTCCCTTGTTTAAACCTTGTTTATATTGTTTAAATTGTTCAGATTTTTTTTTCTATATTCCTTGTTTATATTGCTTGTTCACTATTTATTGTCTTTTTATTGATGTTCCTCTGTTTTTCATATCCACTTTGCTGCTGTAACACTGGAAATTTCCCCACTTGGGACTAATAAGGGAATATCTTATCTTATCTTATCTTATCTCTTATCTTAAAACCCTTTCAAAAAAAACAGCTGACTTGGAGACGAGGGAGTGGAATTAATTTTGGCAGCACCCTATTCCAGTAAGCTGTGACAGTGTAGTCATTCCTTTTTGGAGTCAAAAATCATTTCGTTCATCAGTTTTTTAAATTTTAGTCATTTTTTGATGTGTCTGTGTTTGGTTAACAGATGGCAGGCTGAGCCCCAGCAGGGAACAAGAGGACCACAAGAGCCTCTAATCAGATCCAAGTGACGATTGCAGGTACATTTACATGCTGTTTAATGTGCTACAGCTGAGCAGCTAACTCGCTATCTAGACTGCACACTGATGTTAGCTGTGCATTCTCTGAATTTAAATGTTTGTTTGGCTGCTCATTCAACGAACTAAGGTGCAGAACAAGGCATGTGTTTGTAAATTAGGCCCTGTTGGACAGTTCTAAGTGTGTTAGCTCCCACTTGGCAATAGAATGCATCTTCACCCGCATCTTGAGTGACCACCAGTGATTAGATCTCACGTCCCTGCTCTATAAATAAACATGTAGCTACATTATTCCAATTTGCAAAGACCAAATGCATTGTTGATTTTAATTGACACGAGTAGCTATTACGCTAAAATTAGCCAAATTTACAAGAAGGCAAAAATAATTTGTTGTAGATAGAGTTTCATAAAGTTTCTTCTCACTCAGCAGCTCACAAAATTGTGAGATTTTTGAAGGGAGTCTGGGAACTTTCTTCATTAGCAACAAAGACGTAGCCAATTTCGGTTACTTGGTTTTGATAAATTTAGCCTAAATTGTGAAATCAGTCAAAATGGTGTGTTTAAATACCTAGCTGCTGGCAGTAGACGCACTTTAGAGAAACTGACGCAATGTTTTTTTCCAAGGAAAGAAATAATGTGTTGCATTTAATGCCAAATTTACAACAAGAATGATTAAGAATTTGCCATAGCTGTTTATTAAGTTTATTAAGCTTCTCCTTATTCATCAGCTCTTAAAACTGCCCATTTTTTAAGAGAGTCTGGGGATGTTGAGGGTACTAGTTAAATGGTGAAATCAGTTTAAACAGATAGTGTGCTCACAAACATCTGCTGCTTGTCCTGGCAGGTAAGACAGCACAAACATATAATTTGCATCAGAGTGAACTGAATGGAAATCATGCAGCTGTTTTGCATGGATTTACAGTTGTGTTGGTGGTCCTTCGGTGTGGTCCAGGATGCATTTGCGTACACTGCTTAAAGAATGTGATCACATGTGGCCCAGACCACCTCCAGATCAATGTGGTACATTCACACCCGTACCTACTTGTGATTTGATCACCCAAGACACATATTAATACCAGGTGTCCGACAGCAGGAAAGCTAATGTGGGTTGTTGTTCAGAGTTTGTGGCTCTTGTGTTGTGTAGCAGGCTGCTGTTTGGTATGTAGACAGAACTATGTAAAATAGTATTCTGACAAATTAATGAAAAGATAAGAGGTGCCATCATGAAACCCAAAAAATATGAAATCTCGTTTTTAGTTTCAGTTTTTTTCAAAGGAGAACACAGGACTTCTGTCTTTAAACATGACTAATGAGCAACAATCAAAGAGCACAGATATGAAACGACCTAAAATGTTTGTGTAAAGGCTCAGAGTAAAAAGCCGAAGGAGAAAAGAGAGATTTTCAGGGCCTTTAAAACTGTGATCTTCGTCCTTGTTTTCACATTAAACAGAGCGGTCGGCCATGAATTATCATCTGGAGGAAATTGGTTTTTAAACTTCAAAAGCTGGCAGGACAGAGGAGAGAAAATGGACATGGAAGGTCGAGGTGGAAGATGAAAAAGAGGGGTGCAGTGTACAGTATGTCAGAGCTTTTAGCAGTGGAGACAGCTGCTGGTGATTAGAGATGTTTAAATTTGATGCACAAAAATCCATTTCTGACCAAGGATAGTGCTTCAAGTGCTTGTTAAAATTGACAGATTTTGCATGATGGAAGTGTTGATCACTCATCAGAACAGGCAATGTTGTAAAAATACTTTGTAGAAAAAGAAAAAAAGGTCAGATTTTTAATTCCCACATGCAAACACACTGACATTTTTTTGGCATACAAACAGCTCCATGTAGAGACAATGGACAAAGGCGTGCTTCATTTCAGAGGGTCTTTTAAACAAGCACATCACTGTGTGTGTGTTGTCTCTCGCTGTGTGGGAGTTATTGTCTTCTCCACTTGTTTGACATACCTGCAGAGGAATTTAAATTCTCTGCAACAAATTGGTGGATAAAGACATTCCCTTAATATATGTAGTTAGCGTAAGAGGGATTAGTGTGTCCTACATGACTATTGTATCACTTGGCAGCGTAGCAAAGATAATTAAGAGTCATTAAGACGTTTTCCGCAAGAGCTTTGTTCATTTTCCGTTTCATTTCACCCAAAGCGAGAGGTCGGCATTGTCATTCAAGTGCTGTAACGAGACACTGTAGGTCACGCTCGCTAGCTTTAAATATTTCACTAATTTATAAGTTAGAAAGAACAATGTTGAATCCATCAGCGGTGCAAATTGTTCTGAGCTCAAATAGAACAGAAGAGAGTTGGAGTTCACTAATTGGTGACACACTTTGTCACGCACACTGATGCATTGTTAGGAACAGTTGGACACATAACAACAAGTGCAACTACACCCACTCCCACACACCTACGCACCACCTCTTTGTTTTACTGTTTGCACTCCCAGGCTGTGCTGCAAATTGGCTGCAGAAATACACTCAGTAGAAACAAGGAGAATCAGTTTTACATCATATTTACATGTATGCCCAAATCCAAGGAGTAAAGAAGCAGCTGTGCCCACGTGCTGAAAGTGCAATAGAGCAAGCGTGTGATAATGCCTTTTGTCTGAGTGAGACAGTGAATCAGAAGATGAGTTCAAGAGTGCAGCCGTCACTCCAACCCGGCGCCGCGTCTCAACGGGGGCGCTCGATTTTGTTTTCCTTCTTTATGCGCTAGTAAACAGACAGCAGTGACATCCACACGGGGAATAAGGAGGATCATAAAACCCCGCGATGGGCGTCACAGGGGACTTTTAGGTTTACAAAAGACATTTTTATTGGCTGAGGTCACAAACTCGTGTATTTCTTATATCCCTCTGCTCCTAATCCCCTGTGCAAAAGCAAAGAGATCCCGTTTTTGATGTTTCTCCATTGCTTGTTCCACCAGTGTGATATTTCCGTCTCCTGACATCCACTTTTGTCTCTCCTTCTTTGTGATTTTAGTCCCATCTTTTCTCTCCATTGTTTCCTTTCATAGTTCAACATATAATTTCCGTTATGCAAATGATACATCTCCCATGAAGCACTGACTGTTGTCGCCTCTCCTGAAAAGTTGGAGCTGCTGCCCCATTGTCATTTAGTCAGGATAACTGCTTCGGTTGTATCGCAATTGCAGCCCATTGTGCGTGTTCTCGAAATGTTCCGCACTCCATACATCCCTGCTGTTTAAAAGCAGGGGGAAGTGGAGAATAGTTAGAGAAGAACAGCCACAATTTGCTGCAATTTTGTGTTTTCGCTGCACTATTATTGGTACATGTTTGTTTAAAGTTCGACAGTAAAGGCAAGCTTTATTGACAGTCCAAGCATTTGACACAAAGAAACGTCTGAATCACAGGATAAGAGTGCTGAACACAAGCTGAGAAATGAAAAAAACAAATATTCAACATATGCAAAATGTCACAAATCCCCATTTTTTTCTCTCCTTCCGTTGCTTTCTTTTTCTTTGACACACACACTGCCATCAAAGTGTTTGTGAGTGTGTGTGTGTGTGTGTGTCACCTCAATATGGCGTGCCGTACCTCTCAGCCTCTCACATATTCTCTTTGATGTCACCAATATGTCGACGTTAGTCCAAACCCCCAACGCAGCCACATGTTCAAAGAGCAGTCGAACATCCTGTGCAACACCTCCGCAGCTAATGAGCCAAACACTCTCCAAACACCAGCCCAGTCTGTTGTGTAATGTGCACAGTTTAAAAAGAAAATTTGTGGTCTTAATAATAGTATCAATTTGAGGCCCCATTTATCATGATTTCATATAAATCTGTTTAGACATTTCTTAAAGGCATAGTTAGTCATATTTTGCCTGTATGAAATGACAGTTATAATCAGATATATTTGATAGTTTTATTGATAAATGAAACACAAGTGTGTGTTTTTTTTTGTGTGTTCTGAATTGAAAATATACTTATGTTTTACTCATCTTGTCCTTACCAAATTATGATGTAAAAAAAAAACAAACTTTAACAGCATCACAACATGTAAGTTCCCACGAAATTAAAATCATTGTTTTATCACATATGTATTTTGTCACCTATACACCATTATCAGGCCCAACAAAGACAAAAATGTAATTTCTTAAGTATTGTTAATGCTATTTTAAATTTTTCATTTCCTGGGAAACTCAGGGTGTATACTAATTTCGTCCAATGAAACATTTTTGCCCTTTCGACACGCAGACAAAATGTTTCTGGGACTGGGCCTCACTGTACAAAAACAAAACTTTATGACTTTATTATGACTGATTTGAGTGAAACTGGATTAAATTCCATGGGGAAAATGTTAACTGGTCTTACCTCTGATGTCATCTGGCTGGTTAATTCAACTCTTTATGATTTACAGAATTTCTTTATGGACAGACAACTTTGCTTGTCGCTATAGTGGCTAAACGCTAACGCATTAGCTTGGTTAGCTGTGCAGCTAGCTAACTTATCCATGAAGCCCCTGAAAACTTACTTTCAGATCCTAAATATTTAACTCTACATTGAGTTTTCATGACTTAATGAGAACTATCATATTTAGAGACAATTAAAAGCAGTGTAACACTCAATGTCCTATTCTAATATTGCTAATTATTGCTCGGCGCATCTGATATCACATTTTTTCCAGTGAGGAGAGCACTGACTACAATACAAATGCAGACATTTGTTGAGTGAATTAAAAAAAGACTTTTCTAACTCATGCAAAAGCAGTGTGCGTTCATGTAGAACTGATTTGCTATAAGAATAAAAACTGATAGATAAAATCTGTTTTCAGGGCTGAAACAATAATTCAGGCAAATCCAACCCTTTGTTTTATTTTGATAGCTTTGCTATCGTCCCTACTGATAACAAAAGCATTTGTAATCACCAACATAATCGGTGAGATGTACGAATGTGGCAACATTGCTAAAAGGAGGACTGGCAGGTGAAGACACATAAGCATTCAGATGATCAGATTTGTTGTAAACTTGTTAGAAGAAAAAAAAGTGAATGTTAAAATTATTGCCCAACTGTCCAAACACCATCACGGTTTACAGACCCAGTTCTCTGTTGCCAGATTAGCTGGTTTTCCAGCCAATTGGGCTTCTTTTTATTTGATTGGGCAGGAAATAAAGGTTTGGGGCAGCTTGGGCAACATTTTGTACCACTTGGGTGGTTTCCACCAATACAAAGTGAGGCTGCAATCTAATGAATTGGTCCCCCGCCCCCTACGATTATGATGGAGATTAATGGCACTGAGTTCAGGAGGGTTTGACCAAATGTGTTGTTTTTTATGGGTGATCAGACAGTAGCAGCCAAAATGCCGGGACAAACTGACACAGTGTGTTACACGAAGAAGGAAAGAACTTAGAAAACATCCACTGAATTTGCAAGAAGGCCCAAATAATTAAGAATTTGTCAGGACAGCATTTCACAAAGCCTATAAAGTTCTTCCTGACTCAACAAACATTCTTCATGGGTGACAAAGAAGTAGCCATATTGGTTACTGTTTACTGTATTTGTAAAATTTGACGTGTTTACCATTGTCTTCTTTCATAAATTTAGTGCAAATAGTGAAATCAGTTGAAACAGGCACAAATGATTAAGAATTTGTGTAACATTTTGTGCAGAGTTGATTAAGTTTCTTTTCACTCACCAACAAAAAAGATAAATTTAATTTATAAAGCAATTTTTTAAAGGCGTCTGAGGATATTGTGGTTACTAGTTCAATGGTGAAATCAGTTGGAACAGACAGTGTGTTCACAAACATCTGCTCCTTATCTTATGGTGTAATTTGCTTCACAATAAAGCAAATGACATCAGACAGCTGTGTATATGCACTTACAGGGTGTCACTTGAGTATCTGGTCCTTCAGTAAACAGGACCTTCGTCTCGTAGCAGTCTGTGTATTTTGAAGCAACCACTTGGGTTGCCAGTCCTACGTTTTGAGCTTTGGTTGTGGTTTCGTTTTTAGATGGGTTGTAGTTTCAGCGTGTAAATGGTTTGATTATTTCTGCTCCAACTCACTGCTGTAACTGTTCTCTGCATTATATCTCATATCCACAGTATATACGTATGTTTTCTGAATAATCAAAGGGGTCCAGGCTGCTCTGGAGCTGTTTCACTACTGTTGTTTTTGGAGGGTTGTAATGCCGTGAGTTCTGACTGCAGTTTCTCAGGTCTTTTCAGCGCTCTAACACATTTCTTGGGGGAAACAATGCTCTGCAGACACTGAAAAATTATCTGCTAAGAACCAGGGTGAAAGCTAACTTCTATTTAAGGGGAAAAGAAATGCAGCTTTTTTACTTTATTAGGTCCTACAAATGTCAGTGCTGCAGAAAAGCCTGGCCTGTTTTGGTTGAACCCCATCATAGGCCACGGGAGAATTCTTACTTCCATACACAAAGCCGTCATAAAGCAACATAGTTCACAGGACAAAGTCTGCAGGGTATTTGCAGTTAAAACACTTGCTAGCTTTACCACTGGAAAAATATCAGAAATAATTGGCCATTAGTGTATTTGGGGTAAAAGAAAAATAATGAAACACTTTTTAAACAACAGTGTTGTTTGTCTGCACATGGGTGTACATCTCTATGTATCTGTGTTTGCGCGTGTTTGAGGGAGTAGCATTAGAGAGTGACGTGCACAGTCATTACTACACAGCAGGTTACTGACAGGGCATTAGGCTCTCCTGCAGCGGGGCCAGCAAAATTGTGCTCATTATGGCGTCTCAGTTCAGATCCAGGCCTGATTTGCTTGCCTTTGCATGGCTCCTGGTTATCATCGAGTGCAGCAGACGAGGAATCGGCAGAACAAATCTCATTAAGGGAAAGGACAAACTTACAATAGAAGCTGAGATCAAACTAAAAGAGGTAAATATTGACAAAGCAAGGCCGGCCAAACTCAGCAGCACTGCTGATACTTTTGTTTGTGACCAGCAGTTTGTCTTTGTTCTTTTTCATTTAAATTTGACTTGCTGCATCAATGCTGAATGCTGCTCAGCGGGGCCACACTGTCACACTGTTCTTTATAATCTGAGAGTGTAGCCTCCCTAATTATATTTAACATATAATTTGGAGGGTAGTTAACACCAGTCCAGGTGGTGTTAGTAAAGTCGTGGTGAAGAAATAGCTGAGGCTAATCATCGCGATTTTATTAATGTCCAGCGTATAAGATTTCTTGGGATTTATTGACGCACAGAGCCTTTTTGTTACCTAAATAATATACTTATAATGTAGTTGGCCAATGTTGTTGTTCAGCATCAGTCTAGAGGATAAAACAACCAGGTAAAAGACAGTCGAAGAAAGGAAAAGAAAGAGGAAAGGAACTACTACTCTGGAAAAAAATGGAAAAGCTAAGAGTGATATTGACTGAGTGGAAGTATCTCAGCTGTTTTATTTCCCACTACATCACTGCTGCTGTAGCAACAATAAAGCTGAGCTGACAGCTCTCACTAACTGGCCAGTCAAACCAAAAGTGAGCTCTGACCTCAGGCCGTGTCTCACGTGGATCAACTGTGATTTCCAGCAGAGTCTCTGACTTTTGTGAAAACATCTTCCCTTGAGGTTGAAGAAGTATTTTCAAGCTGCGATCACCAGAGACAAGGAACACAAAAGTACAGGTGTGTTTTTGAATAGATCCCAAATATCCCAATGCTTATTTTAGTACTGAACAATAGAAAGCCTGCAAAAGGTTGAGTTCATTATGTTACAAGTGTACAGTATGTGTAAGCCTTTTTCTCAAAAGTGGCTGTTGAATGCACACTGAAGCCTTTTCATTTAATGATGGCCACATCAGAGGAGCTCGAGAGCCACAGCCACAGTGGGTAGATGCAGTAGATGGAGAAAGGAACAGTTGTCCAAAAATCTCAACAAGTCTGGCTGGCCAGCCTACACACACTGGAGCACTCACAGCCAAATGACGCTTTCCATTTTGGTCACAAGCCCCCCCCATGCATTTTGCCTCTGAAAAAGCTCCAATGTAGCTAAATTCGGAGTGCAGGCCCGACAGTGAGGCTTCCCCTTCATGGGCTAGAATGCATCACTCATATTAACAACCAGCATATCAATATGGAACATTCAAAGACAGACTTCTGAGAGATAAGCATGTATTTTCTTCTCATCCTCACTCAGCTATCAGCCATACTTCTATCATGTAATTAAATCTAATTGCACATTCGGAGCGGTGCAGCTTGATGGGTCTTAGTAATTGGTCCCGCATTAGAAACCATAATTACCGCTCCGGCCGCAGGATAATGTGTTTGCATCATCATTGTCAGTCATTCTTGGCTGCAAAAGTATTCACATTCAACACCTACTGCAGTCTCTTTCCACATGTGTGTGCATTCATGCGTGGATTTATCTTTGTGTGTCAGAGTTCATGTAAATCACACCAACACAATACATATTCAGCTCCACCATTAAAAAAACATCCTTAAAGTGCCACTCCAGCCAGAGTTAACTGACACTTTAAAGTTAGCGTTCTCTCTCAAACAGAAAGCAGGAGTGCAGTTAATAATCAGACATAATCTATTACCATAGCAACCAGATTGGCCAAGATTATTAGCATGGATAGCAGCAGCAATCACTCTCCTTAATCTGAAAACAAAGACCCCAACTATATCAGGGGTCTGCTGAAGGCAACATGCACCCCACCTGGAATGGATGGTTCCCCCCATTATTTTCAGTGATCATGAATAAATGAATTAGTGAATGAATGAAGGACTTTGTATCTCTAGACATGTTATCTTGATTGTACACCACTACTGTCCATAAATGACCTCAGGATGATGATAGTGATAATAAGAAATGGCCACAAAGCACAGGCGCACTGCGCTTTGTCACTGTGTTGTGAGTCCTCCGCCTGGAGGTTGTGATAAGGTGAACAGCAGAGCACATTTCCACGTCTGCACACACAGGGCCTGTTATCTGTAGTAGGACAGTGATAAGGTTTATATGTACAGTTCAACACAGATGGACACTTTCACACCCAGGACCTGCTCTAGATTTATTAATGTGCCACAGATAAACACATTGTTTATTTACATGTTTTCTTCCTCTGCAGCTCTTAAAGCAAAGAGGGAGTAACAGAGGGACTGTTTTGGCTGCTACTTTCTTCCTCATTGTTCTTGTCACTGTTTAGGAGTAAATGCACTGCTGTGGACAGTACAACTGCTTCAATTTGTTAAAGTTTAAGTGAACTGTATAGGGAAACCTGAAAAGAAACAGCACTTCAGGGCCTGAGTTTATTAAGTTTCTTGGAGTTCCTCACAGGAATCAAGTTAAAAGTTAAACCAGGGCTAAAAACACTCCCACCACAGAGTAGGATTTAGAGATATTTATAAAGCTTCTTACACTGACTTTCTGCAGGGAGAAGTAGAGATTATGATGATGTTTTGTAGTTTTCTGACAGTTATGGTTTGAGATATTCGACGGTGGTTAGTTATGCAATTCAAAATGCTGAATAAAGGTAAATAATCTAAGTTAACTAGGGTATCTAGCTTATACATGGAAAAAATATGATGCAAAACTTATTGCACAGGTTAAATCTTACAATAATATTCACCAATTAGCAATTTGCATAGGTGGTCAGTCACATGCAATCCAAAAAAATAAAATATACATAAGTTAACAGGTAACTTTGTGTGACTTATTCTTACATCATTTTATAACATCTATAATAGTGCTGAATGTTGCATATATTTTGCAGTATTGCACACACAGCGCTGATGTTGCAAACCCTCTGTGTGCTGTTTGAAATCTCTCCATGGAGGATATGGAAAATTTCATCTTCCAATCAGTGACACTCATTGCAAACTTATGTTTTTACAGGTGGGAGAGAGTTCACTATGTCAAATGCACATTCAAGAGACATTCAGTTTAGTATCATGTCTGGCAAAGAATAGCATCTTCAAAGATGGAATCAGAGAATGTTTAATGTTGGAAAATCTTTAAAACAACTTGTTCATAATGATGCTAATAATGCAGTATTCATTCTGGCTCTATTTCAAATAAATAATCAACTCATGATTTGCGTGGAGCAGCTTGGGGAAATGTGTGAATGTATGTGTTACCTGGGGAGCTGTACAACTGATCAAATTTTGATTTATTTCTGCTGAAAATGTTGGTTGTGCAAAATCAGATCATCTCTGTGTCAAAGCTGCATTTTCCCTTTTGCTGTGCCTTTGTGAGAATCTTGTGTTTTTGCATGTGCTCTGCTGTGTTGGCATCCCACACAAGGTCAAAATGATGCGTTTTTTTTTTACCATAATACATGTTTCCACCTGAACTAACAGGTTAGGACTCCTCTGCAGTCATTACAAAAGCAAATTTGGCCCCCTAAAAGAACAAAGGTCAATTTTATTATCACATATAGATTTAGACAGAGTACAACCAACCACAGTATCAACTCCAGATCTTAGCCAGCATCCTGGTCAAGGGTACCGACAGGAGAAATGACATAGCATACATGTTTTTGAATTATTTGATCGATTGTTGTCACTCTGAGAGTTTTCTGGCCCGTTAGGATTGATTTGGTACTCTGAGATAATTACAGGCCCTGAACATCTTTTAAGAGAGGATCTCCGTGGCTCTCAGTTGAGGCGCACAGGATTGCATTCAAGTCAGTTTTTACAGGTTTGGTCATAGTGAATGCTTAGCACCTTGGTCATGCTGCATGCCTTTGCTTGAGAAAAAATACAGTATCTGGCAATCAATATAACTCACATATCAAAGGTTAGAAACATTGTTCAACTTCATTTAAGGTTTCCAGAGTGTCACCACAGTGTTAAACACTGAAGGCAAAACATTTACAAATTCTTTTAGCTCTGCTCTGGTTCTTACCAAAGCACACACAGTCAAATGCTACCTTTGACACATTGATTAGCAGCTGTAGTTGTAGATAATACCCAATTTGAACTGAATATGGCTCCTGCTGAAATCTGCTATGGTACAAAAAAACAACTCACCAGTTTTGTTTTGTTTCTTTTCCACAGATTTATTGTAGTTATAGTGTGTCCAAGACAAGACATGACCAAGATAGGAAATAAACTTGGCCAGTCACCTGAGGCGGATGATTTACAGGAAGAGCAAGTTCAGAACAACAAAAGGGCCTATCTGTTTAGTGGTGAATAAGTCTGTATATCAGCATGCTGTACAGATTCAGTTTTGCAAACCTGCACTTGTAAAGCTCAGGAACCGACCCGTTAATATAAGTGACGCAACCTGACCTGTGATTACACACACAGAGTCGCTCACTTGTCACTCAACGTATGTTCTTACAAAAGTATCCATCAATTGACCCTTCCTAAGTCCCACTCCTTTTTGCAAAATGCTAGCAAACTGGCTAACTAATCTAAAGCAATAATTAGCTTGCTAGTTACCTAGCCATTTTGCTTCCATTATCTAACGTTAACTAACTAGCTAGCCAAATTACAGCAATCGTTAGCAAGCTAGTTAGCTACCATTTTGCTAAAATTAGGTAACATAAGATATGACTAAATGCTGCTGTTACAGAAAGGACCAAATTAACCAAGGTACCAGATTCGCTCACACCCACTTCACCACATGACACACCCCAGGAGTGTTTAAGCGCCGGTGGGGTGGTGTAACCTCCAAGATGTCCAAGACAGCAGCCAAACAGAGTTATATTTGTACTATTTTTTCTAAATCAGACCTGGGGGTCTGCAGTGCAACCCCCTGGAGATGACACTTTGATGAAAAATAAAGGTGTTAGCAGTCAATGGAACATCCTGCCTGGGGCACTAAGGCCGTGTCAACTCATGAATACTTCAAACTAACACAGACTTTACACAGATAACATTTCTAGAGCTGTTTAGCTCAGTGTTTCAGTCTGTAAAGTAGCTGTTTTTCAGCTTGTTTCCATTTTAATACATTAGAAGTGTGCTACCCACAACATGCTTTGTATTCTCTAGTGAATTTCCTTCCACACTTTACCCATATCCAGCACTTTCAGCCATGTACCAATGTTTAACATATCGTTGGCATATATTTATAAGACCTGCCTTTGCTCTTGTATTCTCTGTTCCTTCATTGTGTCTTGTTACTGTTTGCGGCTCCATCGACCCAATTTCTACATGGGGATCATTAAAGTTTCATCTTATCTTAAATCTGAAGGCCAAGAAGGAGAGAGAGGGAGAAAGCAAGACAACAGAACTGAGAACCGGTGGTGGATATCAAAAGTGTTAATCACACTCTGCATCTCATCCTGTTGTCCCTGCGTGCACCATCTGACACGCCAAATGAACATAAGCCGCTCCTCATTTAAAGTGAAACTTAAGCTTGTCTGTTTACTTTGTTGAAGAAGTAAATGAGGCCAGCGCGGTCGAAACATGGACCAGTCGATGAATGTTTGGCTGGAAATAAATCTCAAATCTTTAAAAACTGAACTTTTCAAGAGCTTATTGGACAAATCAGGAAAAGAGACCCATAAGGTTGGGTCAATACTTGACATTAATGGATCATATTTACTTTTCAACACAAACAGTTTCAGTTGGCCTTGGTAACTGTTAATAATTATTTCCATTAGTCCAGAACACCTACTTCCAACACAGTCGCTCTCACTCCTCTCTGCTTGACATCTCACCTGTCCCCCCCTGCTGTCTTGCCGTCTTCTTTGCTCCTGGAGTCAGAGTCCTGATTGGAGCTGCTGTAAAACACAGTACAGTATTCCTTGTTGTCAAGCTGACCTTTGTTGGTCACAGAGGCTGTGTGCTGTCCCGGTCCAACTGTGTTCACCGAGAGGCTGCTGAGGTCAGTTTCTTTGCCCTCAGTGTAAACACAAACATACCACTTTCTGAGCCTCGGGTCCAGCCAGACTTGAGTCAGCTAATAGGGCCACCAGGTGCGCTAACTAACTAGCTAACACCAGCTAGTAGCTACAGCCAAAGATCACTTCAGCAAAGAGAATACTGAGCAGCAGTTAGTGTTTACTCTGGTGATATGCTTTCCACTATTTGTTTGGTGGCCATATCTTAGACGTTGCACCTTTACTGAGAAGTCTAATGCTAGATTTTAAATGGAATGGCACATTTTCTCTGACTGTACCGCATGTAAAACTATCCATAATGTGATTAAACTAAGTATAATCAAATTCATAATGACATAATC
This sequence comes from Lutjanus argentimaculatus, assembly GCA_034769285.1. Lineage (NCBI taxonomy): Eukaryota > Metazoa > Chordata > Actinopteri > Lutjaniformes > Lutjanidae > Lutjanus > Lutjanus argentimaculatus. The sequence continues at coordinate 3,662,807 of JAWZSL010000020.1, read as the reverse complement.
CTCATGAGCCTGAATTATGATCACTTTAAAACGCTTTGTTTTTGTAATTATTTTAAGAAGCCCAATTTCAACAAATGAAAATAATGCTTTGTGGCAAGAATCAAGCTTGAGCTGTAAATAAATTCCGGGCACACAGTTTACAAATAAATCCTCAGCTCTCCTAATAAAAACTTAATTTACACTAAATCAACAGGCTGAAGTGTTTTTCAGTGCAGATCCAAGACAATAAGTCAACTCATCCGTGTTTTTAATCACATTAATTGTTGTTTTTATGGTTATTTTGAATTCAAAGAAATCCAAATCCTGACTTTACTCCTCAGCCATGAATACTTGTGTGTGTGTGTGTGTGTGTGTGTGTGGGTGTGTGTGTGTGTGCTCTCATACAGTGTGTGGTGTAGCCAAGCAATCACAGACTGGTACATTCACACCACAGCGGCTCCTTTCCTCCCTTGTGAGAGCTGATCCTGTCCGTACAAGTAGTTATTGGATTACATGCGCTGGGAGATATTGAGTGTCTGCTGCTGTTGTTCACTTACCATCAGATTTAAAGGAATGAGCTCTGTGATTCTACTCTGAGGTTTATAGTGTAATACACAGGGAAACATGATTCTCTCAAACTAGATGTTTCTGAATAATTAAAAAAACAGCAGTATGTGGTTGTAACGCTAAATGTCCTCTCTCACTCATTCATAGTGTTACATAATTGTAAGCATAACCTTTCTGCCTGACTGTGAGAAGATGAATAACTCCAAATTGCTCTCTCAGATGCATCACCTGATACAGTCTGATGTACGGCCCATAAACTCTTCGCAGGCACTAAAACAACAGGAGGGGCGTGATGTGCATTGCAGCAGCGTCAACTTTTAACAGATAGCAGGTCCTTAACTCCCGGCTGTAAAAGCTGACAGTCAACACATACATACAGTCCGCCTCCTCCTCCTTCAGCACGGCCGCTCTCATGAATCAAGAGAACGATACGATAAAGACCTTACTGCCACCTTCAGCTAGTAGGGTTTCAGTTTGCAGTCACATTTACAGTTTCTTGATTTATATTTATTGTTATTTTTTCTTAAGTGAGATGACAAATGTATTGTATGAAAGAATACAGACACAGTTTGTGCACACTCTGCATGAATCAGATTACACGATAAGATTAAACCAAGATGGCAGTAGGCACAGCTACATACAGTAGTCAGTTAGGATGTATTCATTCAGGAAATCTTGTTGAGATCAAGAGAGAACTAATTACATATATAAAAATCACACCAGGATGTCTGTGCAGGAGACCAGAGTTTTAAAAGTCTCTCTGTTCTCAGATCTTAGTACTTTTTTAGCTTTTAACTGAATTTTGTGGTTTGAAGTTTAGTTTCTCTCCTTTTCTCTCTGCTTTATTTTACTTTTTCATGTTTGCTTTCAGCTGCATTGGAGTCGTGTTAATTTATGATGATGAAAACCCAACATTTTCCCACGATTCAACTCACGACAAGTGTGTCCAGGAGCGTGTCGGTTAGGAAGTCTGTTAGCTTAATCGGTAATGGAACAATACTAATACAGTTTATTCAAAAGACAATATTTGTACCATCCAGTCCTGCCTCATAATTGTCTGCAAACTATGCATCTTTTGTGTAGAAGTTTAGCTTTCAACAGAATTGAGTTACACAAAACTGGATAGTGCAACCCAGCTAATGAGCTATAATAGCTTCCTCCATGTTGGACACTCTAACTCTCATTTCCCTTAAACGTCATCACTATGAAGACGGTTTGCTATTGCATGTCAAAATTCATCAAAGTTGGGCAGTGTGAAATTTTTCCATTGTAAATGCACTGACTTCAGTTTGTGTTGCATTTTGTTTCAGTATTGAAGTGCCTAGTACTGGAGACTGATCTGTGACAGATCAAAAGTGGTATGAGGTTCTTTTAAAGCAAACCCGTTCTGTGATCTGGTGTCACAGTTGTCAGCTTTGAACTCCACCAAGGAACTCATACTGGTGAGCGCTAAAGCTGTCTTGAGTAATGAATTGAGTGGTGCTGTGGTAAATGGTGTTTTTTGAGTAGCGGGGGCTGGGATTTTATTTTGTTTTGAAGGTGGAAAAAAGCTCTGTTCTATTATTAGAACCAATTTGAATTTTAAGGGTTTTTTTTTTTTGTTTGATCGTGAGAACAATCTGCTCCTGTATCTGGCCAAATTGTTGCATATTCATAATTCTGTACTGTATTTAGTTTTCTTTGTCTGCTTTGCTGTGCTGCCACACAGAGACTGACACCTAGTGGTATAAACTGAACACTGCAATATAGCATCTCTATACAGTTCAATAGAAAAAGGAGCGTCTGTATTTATGATGGTATTGAAAATCAAACCATTTCTTTATACCCTGGTATCCTGTAAACCTTTATACCGCCCATGCCTAGTATCAGTTCACTCATTTAACTCTTGGCGAGAATGCAAATAAGCATATTTCCCAAAATGTTCAACTATTCTTTTAACATGATCAGAACTGGCCCTCTTGTATTTTAATTTCAGCCTTGTCTCAGTGTGTGTGTGTTTAAGCAGTATTGATTTTCACTCTCAGCACAGCTGTCACTTGGAAATGAAATAAAATGGCAGTCACATTCAGCTCCTCTTGATCAAGAATCCATCAAGCTTGAATATGGAGCACAGATTCACTGTTCACAACCTTTATGATTCTCACCGCGAGTTCATCCATTAATTCTGCACTTAATTAAATGAAATTACATTGAGCACTGTAGCAAATAGCAATTAGCCTAATTAAACCGATAGAAAGATGATCTGTAAACTCTTAACATTGACTATGGGAGTTTTAATTAGTGATTTAATGAAAGCTACAATGCAGGCTGGTTACTGAATGGTAACAAATGGAGCCCCACAGTTTGAAGTGTTAGTTTCTGGTGTCTTTATGGTGGGAGTGCAGCACTCAGAAAAGATATAATTAAAAGATACAATTAGGTAGCAGAAGATTATTAGATCTTACATATTTTATGAGATTTTTCATCATTGTAAAAGATGATTTGCCTTGTATTATGTATAGCGACTTAAGTCTGCATAATCTGTGTGCAGCAGCCCCTGTTTTACCTCTGTTGACACCATGTGTAACCCTGTACTCCAGACTTCCTTTTATATTTTAGGTAAACTCTCCAGCCTACAACATGTCTATTTTTGAGCATGTGCTTGAGCAAAGGCTTTTTTTTGGCATTTCCTTGTGGTTTAAAGGACCAAAGCAGTTGTTTTGCATGTACAAGCCAAATAACTACCATCTGCTTAAACCCTCCGTTAGTGCCAGCCATTTCCAATTCAATGCAATACAACTTTATTAATCCCACTAGGGGCAATTTGTTGGAGCAACTTGTTATACATAGAAAAACAAACAGATCATAATAAGGGGGAGCTAAATGTGGAATAGAATCTATAAATAATACTGGCAAATAAGGTTAGGGTAGGTAATAAGAAGATCATATAAAACATATACTAGTGATGACAATAGCTAAAAAAAAAAACATATGGAACATGTAGTAGATGGATTGCAGAGGGATTTGTGGGAATAGTGGTGAGTTTTACAGGAAGGTAAAACATAGCAACGCCTTGATAGCAACAGAGCAAGCAAGATAATGTCCTGAACAGGCTATGATACTTGCAAAAAGAACTTAGATGTCTTTATTGCACTCAGATGATGATCTTAGAACGGGTTTTAACAATACTGCTCAAGCTGTTTCTGTCTTTTATGGTTAGGCTGTGAAACCATCCCAATACATGCAGTCACATTTTAGCTTTTGTAATATCTTATCCACTTGAATAACACACAGTAATTATGGTTTTATTCTGGCTCTAAGTGATACTGTAGAAAGTGGCATTGTCTTCTCATCAGTGCTCCTCATCATGATATTCACCATTTGTTGCATAAACATTACTTACTAACTAACTTCCGAATGGGTCTTCCAGCCCTAATCATCCAATAATGCACATCTAGTACAATGTAAGGACATAAATGGATGGTGTCTTTTTGTGCTTTTGTGTAGCTTTTCCACTCTGATGACAGCAAACTAAGTTTGGACGGCATTCATGTCTGATAATTTGTCGTCTCTGCTGAATTTCCTGACATCACTACGCACATGAATGCACCACCAGGAAAGATTCACACATCAATTCACAACATTTAACAACATTAAAAATCTAAAATTAAGTAACTTTGACAAAAACAGTGCAGACACTTGTGATTTGGTCATGCTTAACACTGGGGATGGCCTAATTGTAGCACCCCATGACTACATGTTGCTACTTCTTACTTTGACCAGGAAGGTGACATTACACTTAAGAGTATATAGACTGCAATATACCTAGAATTGAGTATCTTTAATATATAGTTTGGAGAATATTATGTTTGCATGACAAAACTAGAAAAAGATGCAATTACAAATCTGCCTGCTATTTCAGCACCATGGACAGCGCCAGAACTGAATAGTTGTCTACAGAGTGCAGGTATATGAGTCTATATATGTGCACTGATTTTGATAGCGTACTAAAATTAACTTCAAGCAGTTGGCCACTAGAACGTAGGAGAAACACATTAAAGCTCCATTTGGAAAATGGAGGCTGTACTGAATGTATTTTTATTGCATTCAAAGCTTCTGTTGAGGTTTCCAAATGAAATTTAAAATGTCAGTCATATTTTTTGACATCATCGCCTAAAAAAGTCCTCAAGATTCTCAATTTGAATAAAGTGATAAATCGGATTGAATAAGTGAATCTTTTTTTTTTTTAATTATTAATTCCGTCAGTTTTGTCAACATAAATGTAATTTATAGTGCTAGATTTCTGCCAGACCACCCCATTAATACAAGTGCATGCATCATTTTGTGGGTGGCAAGCATGAGAGCAAACAGTTTTTTGACCAGAGTGAAAATGTTGCTTTTGAAAGGCTGAACACCAACAAATGCGTACTGGAGCAGAATATTTTGTTAGATATAAACATGTTGTGAATCTTTTTCTATAGATTTTGACTTTTGGATTTTGGATCACATGAGTCAGAAACAATCCTACGCAGTCACCACTTTAAACAGCTGTTCAGCACTCAAATGCCGGTGTAGAGTTTGAATGTCAAGGTTATGAATGATGCTTCAGTGCAGCCCTGGTTGTCAGTAAGTTGTAAGCACATAGGATTTATCAGACAGTGTTTTGTACAGTCACAAAACCACTCACTTGTATAGTCCTTTATTATCAGACATGGTCCAAAAGAAAGAGAAATCGACCTGTTTTCATGGTGTAGTCATTGAGAGTTCACCTTTTTACTTGCTGATTTCATGTCATGTCAAAGCATTTTCTTTATTGAATGTATTGATTCACAAGGACCATTTTTTACACTTTGAGAGTCTAGTTCATTTTCTTGCACATTGAGACAAGCAAAGCATCATCTTGTCCGTCTTATGTCTTTTGCTTTTTTGACTATTTACTCCATCAAAAACTTAGCAGAAAAATCAATCAAACAAAGTGCCTCATTGAGGCTGGACCCGCCGCGTTCGACATTCACACCGCCTCAGTGGGCTGCTCTTACGCAACCAACGAGTTCTGATTCTGACAGCTCTCAGACATTCTCCTTTCAAGGACGGAGACGGAAAAAAAAATTTGCGGCAAGAGAGGGGGGTGGGTGAACAACTGCGTTTACGTTGTGAGCAGGTGGAGAGCTTGTCAGAGAGGGAGGGAGGTGCTGCAGCCATTTCTGCCACTGCACACAATCCTCCCCCGTCCCCCCTTGCCCTCCGCCTCCTGACCTGAGCACACAGTAGAGCTGTACTTAAGAATGAGTGAAAACGTGACCGCATGCTCAATTCCGACTTAACTGTCACTTTTCTTCCAAGGACACACCAAACTAGTCTTATTCACAGTGTCAAGTGAGTGCACTGTTTGTTGTCACGGTAACTGTTTTACTCCGGCTAAGACACTTCCTGTGACATGCAGAAAAAAAGTGTTGAGAGAAGATTGGAAGAGAAGCTCTCTTTCATTTAAATGGATGTGTGATCGTCAGTGCAGTGAGGGAAGTCTTTGTCCTCTCTCTTTGTGCGGGTTGTGACTCCTGCCTTCCTCATCTTCACTTGCTTTATCAGAACGAGATAAAGGTGCCACAGAAAAGTACACTGACCTGACAGTGACACAGATGGAGGACTCAGGGATGCTGGGAAACAGAATGGTTTGAAAGAAAGCTCAAAGAAAGTGGCCGTGGACTCTAGAAAGGTTTTTCTTTGTTAGACTGAATGTGTTCACCAAAAGTAGCCTTGGTCCCACCCAGAAAAATACAGTGCAAATCTGTTTTCTATTTTAGTTCTTTTGGGCACTAACAACAAAAAACAAATCTCTTTTTTCAAGTGACCACATAGTTTTTTTTAATTATTAGCCCCATGATAAGTCCATTTAGAGTCTATTATTTCTCTTCTTTATATTTTATCATACTAAGTTTATATACCAAGGCAGGAAGGTCCCATGAGATACAAGATGTTTTCATACATCGAGTCTTGGTCAAGAGGGCAGCATAAGCAGCTTTACATGTTCAAACACATACAATACATACAAGCAACACAAGAGAAATAGTAGATGGCTCAATTCCACTGAGTTGAAGCTCCTTGTGGAGTTTTCATGCAAACAAGTAAAAGGTGTTTCTCAGCCAAACACATCGCAGACATGTGAGGCATATTTCTGTAATCATAAAACTAATTTTACATAATTTGCAAAGCAGTCTCCCTGAAAACACATGACAAATAACCAAAACAATTTGTCAAATCAGTAGAACTCCTGTTTAGTGAACCTAGTTTACTACTCCAGCAAATGGACTAACCCAGAGTAACCACCAGTAATAGAGACAATTTCTAGTCCCTGTTGAGTCAGCCAGCCAGCTTGAGCTATTGTTATGCCGTCTTTCTAATGCCAAACTGAATTAATACCACAAAACTTTTTTGCTAACTCAGTCTTTCTGTAACTAATATATCTGCACAAACAAACACATTTTCCATGGACAGTTTTATATACTATGTCTGGAAACTTCTGGTGTATTTTAAGCTAGTAGCACCTGTCAACGAAACAATTCATTTTGTATCAATATCGAGGCTTTAGTCATTAAAGTGTTACTCAAGAAGTTCACGAGGAACCTTTAAGTACAACAATTCTCCAGCAAGAAATGACAACTCAAAATGTGACCACTAAACAGTAAGAAGGATGTTTGACTTTTTTTTCTGGTGTTAAGATATTTAAAAGCTCATAATACCTGTTTGGCTCAGGAAATAAATCTAATTTGCAAGTTTAATCTGACACCTGATTGACTTGAGTCAGGGTCAAGATGGCTGCCGCTGCAGCAACGATCTCCAGCTGAAAGAGGTGTTGATGCTTCTCATGAGAGGCTCTGAGTTCCTACAGTGAGGCAGCCAGCGTGAGGAACAAGTCTGACACACAACAGATAAAGAAACTGAGAAATGAGATGTGGATTATCTCGTTCAGAGATTTCTGGTTAAATCAGTGCACCTTATCTCTCCAGCAGCACTGCCCTATTGATCACAAATGATTAGACATTAACTGTGCTGAATAGCCAACAAAAAGAGAGAGGCGTTCTAATCAGAGATGCTGTGAGAAGTAGTTTTAGTTTCATCTGTCACTGTGCCCCTCCAGTGAAGTCCCATCAACTTTTTCATTTTTTAAAAAGACTAAACCCAAGTGACTTGTACAAGGAGCTGAATGATCCCGCTTTGATGGAGGCCATTTCGTAGTTGGTCAAGGACGGGCTGGGAGATGAGAGGAAGGTGTTGGGGGAAGAAAGTAGCAAGTAACAAATGAAAAGAAGGATGAAGCTGAAGGCTTGTGCATCAGTTTCTACATTTAGTATGCACTGAAGGCTCTGTAAGTGAAGGATGTTTTTTTGTTAATTTGTTGTTAAATGTGCTGTGATTTTAGCACATTATAATAATATCTAATTAAGTGCAATTTGTGCTTTTAATAACTGCATTTTTTGCATCTGCAGCATTGACTCATTCTGTGTTTGCCTGCTGATGTATTGGAGACAGAATTTAGGAAGACTAGAAAAACACGAACTATTGCAGTGCCTTCTCTACACACACTTAGTACAATGACACACACACACACAGAGTCATCTCTGACAGTGTCCAGCCCAGATCGATCCATCCCAGATGAGAGTAAGCCAGTCCAGCGGCTAATCACGCAGATGGATCTCCCATCTGACAGCCGTCATAAGCAGTGAGACCACTACTGGATCACTTCCTGTCAGCACTGACACACTCCAACGCAATGATGCACACACACATTTCTGTTAGGGACTGTGTGAATACTATTTTTGCTGAAGGGAGAGGGAGTGTAAATTTTTTCTCATCCCAAATTCATTATTGTTATTACCTCATTCATCGTTTGTGAGATTTATTGACAGAAAAAAAGTGAATTAAAAATGGAATAGTTAGGCATCATCAAAACAATGGCTGCTGCATTCTTTATTTTCAAAATCAATTCAAACCTGACCGACGCCTCGTAGATCAATGTTGTTATTAGTGAGTAATTTTTATCTCTCCACGGAGTGTGTCATTTTGCATCCACCCATAGCAGCTCCCATCTCTTATCAGCTAACACAAACTGTCACCAAAGAAACATGGAGCTTTGGTTTTGCACCTCATTTTCATCAGATTAGCCCAATTTTAATTACCTTTTAATGCAAAATGGAAGAAAACTTAAAGATTTAAAACCTACCTGTTTTCTGACATCAGTTTGATATCTGCTGGCAACCTGCAGACTGAGACAGACTGAATGAGGTAGAATACTCAAATGCCTCTTGTAGGCGGTCCTCCCACGGTACGGTCAACTCCATGACAGGAATTGGTCACCAGAGCCATGTCCGGTCTTAAGGCGGTGGTCATAATGTGCTGTGGGATCTTGAGTTGCCTCTCAAGGTCCACCATCAGCTATCAGTCCCTTGGAGAGGCCAGTATTCCAGCTGTCATTCTCACAGGAGATCCTGGCTGCTCCCTGGCTCTGATGAAGGTGATGGCTTGTTTTGAGAGGCCAATTTTCTTGGCCCACTCGATTTCAGCGCTGATGAATTCTGCAGTGGTCTTGTACCTGGTCATGCCCCCATCTATACCACTCCTCTCCTGTTGCTTAGGATGCACTCAAGGTTTCCACAATTTGAGTAAAGTGGACAGGCTGGTGCATCTGCCTGATCCTATGTGTGGAGGTTTGATGGGCTGGAAAGCACAACAAGGAATTTTTCATTTTCATTTTTCATTTTAGGGTGCACTGCTGTTTTAATTAACCAGCATGAGTTTTGATATTTAATGGTGAAATCTTATGATCAGCTGTCTGAAGGAAATGTCAGACAAACATCTGATCTGATCATATGAGCTTCGCACATTACATGTTCTAATTCATTCCTCTATTTTTTTTATTTTTTAATTTACTATGTTTGCCATCAATATATACAATATCCATGAAGACATATTGGTTTGAGGGGGAGAGTCCAACAAAAATACTATTAACGCTGGGGAGGGTCTTGCTTTTTTACAAGGTGTAATGTAAGATTCAGCCCCCTTCCCATCCCAGTCATTCTGTGCAGTCCATTAGCATGCCTGTAAGGACTCTGGTCGTCTAGATTCAGTCCCCCTCAAGCCTAACTTTAAACCTCTTTACTGCATGTCTCCTTAATCCTAATTAGAGAAATACTTTAAAGGGGTGTTAAGTCATCTAATGGGTGTTTTATTTACAAGGTTTGAAACTTGAAGCCTCAGCACTTGGCAAGATAATCGTTGAGTCACTGGTATTGATCAACAACCCTATTAAACCCACTGCAGATATATTATAGTCGTTCTGTGCGATGGGACAGTAAAAATTACACTTATGCGGTTTAGGATTGCCCCATTACACCGTCCCATGCCTGTCCTTCGTCTCTCTTCACTCTCCTCCCTCCCTTTTCTCTCTTTATCTTTCTCTTCCTTCCTCTTTATAACAATGGCTCCTCTGTCAAAGCCCAGCCTGGAGGTGAAAACGCCTGAAAAGCCTCTCATTAATGTGGCGTTCAGAGATCCAGACATTGAGCTGGAGGTACAGTCAGCCAGTATCCACACCAGTTAACCTTGTCCAGTTTCTCCACAGAGGAAGACTTTAAATATTCATCTCCCTGATGCTCGAGGAGATGCATATCATTTCCTCTCTGTGTTTCTTTAAAGAGGCACATATGATTTGAACTTTGCATCTACTTTCAGTGATGTAGTCACCATGGCAACGCTGTCACAGGGTGCGTTATGGCATCACGGCAACACTCATGCATATTGTAAAACATGCACATAAATAAACATACACACCTTGCTCGTGTCTCGCCCACATTCTAGTATTTCCCCTCCTCAACTCGACTCCCAAACACACTCCACGCACACACACACACACACACACACTCCGTATATATACAATCCTTCAGATCTCATAGTGTTTCCTCGGGGCACCTCCGACACAAACAAAAGCACAGTTTAAGGTTAATACCACTTCTTTGAATACTCCTCCAGCCAGTGCTGATGTGTTTGCCAGAGGTGAAAAGTTCAGAGAACTGCCGTCTGCTGCTCTGTTTGTGTGTGTGTGTGTATATGCTGATAGGGTATGTGTGTGTGTCTTTTAAGCCAAACTGCATCTGACAGGCTGACAGAACAATGAAAACTAGAGTGTGTATTTCTGTCAGGGTTTAGGTCGAATTCAAACCCTGGTATCCACACTGTAAAAATAAAATAGTCGTATTAACTGACAGAAGTTAGAGTCAGGGCTGCCTTAAAACTTTAAGTTGGTTAAATTCATTTGAAAAGACAAGTTGAGATAATGATTCAAAACAAATGAACTTGATATTAATTCAATTGAGCACAAGAAAACATATTCATTACACTTTAAGATATAAAGTTAAACCAACAACTCCTCAGTCACACTGACTAAGTTAACATTTATTACTCACTTTGCTTGGTAATACTTTAAGACACCGGACACAGCCAAAGACCGTACAGTAATTTGACAGTTTGACAGGAAATACAGAACCACTATGGTTTTCTTGCTTGCTTTGGTTCCTGGCACCCTGTGGCTGAGTCAGCTAATGAGGCGGCTAGCTCCACAGCTACAGATAACAGCGGACAGTGGTTAGCCTACTTTAGCAACAACTGGCTAACTGCTATCTTAGTACTGTATTCTGTTCTGACAGTATAATGTAATGTTAAAACATTTAAGTTTCTCAGTTTGATAATGTCAAGTCGTCATAACAAAGACATTTCAAACGATGTCAACCTTGCATTAAAAATTACATAATTGATCGAATGACACTGATAACTGATAACAGTCATAAACCTCTGTCTTAATCATGGTTCGCAATGTTTTCATTATTGTGAAAACAAGCAACTATGACTTACTTCTCAAACAATGTATGCTGGGAAGTCTGCTAATATGCTGATCATGTTTCTTAAGAAACTTAATTTAGTTGAATTGAGTTGATTGAACTCATCATCAGGAGACTTTAAGGTAGAAAAAACTTGTGTTTATAAGTTCTGAAGGGTTCTGAAAATAGATAGAAACTTTAAGTTTAATTAACTTGATTAAATAAAACATGTATATTTACATTGAGCTAAAGAGAAACAATGAGTTGATTCCACTAAATTCCTGTGTTTTTTTTACAGTGCATAATTTCTTCTCTTCCTCACACACACATACACACACATATATGGCACATACACAGAAAAATCGGCTCAAAGACATGCTTTCTCCGGCGTCTCACCCCTGTGGATCTGAAGCTTAGCGGGTCTGACAGGTGGAATCATTTATTTAGGCTACCGAGGGCATACTGAGCAGCATGGCCTCTGACCAGACCTCATGCTGGCTGGAGATAGCGGCCTCACCTCCGAGGGCCCTGAGGCAGATGTGGGCTGCCAGACCGCGGGTTATCACGCCATCCACACACACGCACACACACACACACACACATAAACGTGGCTGAAGTGCCTGCTGTGATTTCTGCAGGATAGTGAAGTTTGTGTGTGTGTGTCTGGAGAGAGGAGCGTGTCCATTAATATTTATTTACCTCCCTTGACATCCACTGGCTGCCGTTTGTCTGGCTTATTTTTACAAATCTTGGCTCACATTTATGCAAATCTACCATCTCAATGTAAATACTTGTCGTATTTAATACCAGCAGGATTTACTGTATAGTCATTGAAACTAGTTGCCAAGGATTTTTGAGTGGTACATTGTCAAGGATTTCAAAAGTAACAGGAACATGATTTAGATTATAGAGCAGCCGGAAAAAGAAAGTCATTTCATTTAAACGTCTGTCGTTCTAATGAAAATCTAATTATCCACCTTTCAACTACAATTTATGCCTGCCAAAAGCTAGAAGATATGTAGATTCACACACTCACATTTAACAAGTCTGTCAAGAGTATTAAATGACTGTGATTTTTTAAGAGACATGAAGAGTAGAAGACATATTCAACCATAAAATCACTTTAATCACAATTAGATCATTATAACATAACAAAAACAGCAGATCAGACATATGACACAGAAAGACACATACTGACCAATATTTAGCAGAAATTGAACAAGGAACTTAAAAGCTTAATTAAAATCGTAATTTTTGCAATATTAGAAAAAGCTAAAACCTGCTTCACTGTCTATTATACCAGTTTCTGTGAGGATCAAAATGAGCTTTTTGAAACAGCTCCTTGTCAAAATCTGTTAACTCAGACACTAATTAATCTTTTAAGGGGTGATCACATAGAGATGCATTGCTAGAAAGACATTGCCAGCAAAACTATTGTTTTCCTATGACATGGCGCTCCTGGCACGTCCTTCACAAGACATGGAGTTGCACCGCTCATCAATGTAACAAATCAATAGATGTGATCTAGCTAGTTAGCTGTATGCCTGTGAGAGAGCTGAGTATGTGAGAGGGAAAGGGAGAATCTATAGCTTATGTCACGATAGTGTCACTTGTCGAGAAAGAGTGAGCGAGAGAGCTCGATATCTGCTAGAATCCTTTTTTTTTTTCTCCATTATTTATATTTGATCTCCCAGTTGCACACACAGCCCGGCCACACCAGCTGTTTTGCCCGACATGCTTTGCCAAGGCATTTTTTTTTTTTGAGCAAAGAGCAAAAGAAAACATTGATGCTGAACATTACTTTTAATGGTTAAAATGATAAATTGCTAGAGATCATATCAGCTCTCACTAATTAATTTTGTGCTGGCTAAAATGAAACATTTGGCTTTTTTTAATATTGTGCTCTGATTATTTGTGAGGGGAAAGAAACATCACTCTGTTGCACTACTCTGCATCTGCAAGTGAAAAATAAAGGAATCATTTAGTCTCGGTGACGTCTTCTCATAGCTTGTTTTGTTCGAAAAACAGTCCAAAACCCAAAGATATTCAGTTTACTCTCATATATCACCAAAAAAGAAGAAAATTCTCAAAATTGAGAGGCTGGATCCAGAGAATGTTTTGCATCTGCGAAAAATGACTGAAATGATCAATCTATTATCAAAATAGCTGCTGATTAAGTTTCTGGTGATTGACTAATCAATTAATTGACAAATCGCTCTAGAATTAAACGTGTCTTTCTGTTATAAATAACATTGAGACCAGTCCTTGTCATTCAAGATAAGATCAGCCTGCCTACAGTTTTAGAGGGGAGTGCACCTTAGTGATCCTGCATGTTCTCATAATAAATTATGCTGTTATGTAGAAAAATCTGCCTTTTGTTTTCTCAAAATAACAAGATAAATTAACATGTTGTCATGAGAAAACAAGCAAAATAATTAACTTGTGATCTTGAGATAATGGCATTTAAAAAAAATAATTGCAAAAGCACGGCCGTGCTCAGCTTCCATACCCTAGAGAAATGATTGTGTCACCTCAATTTCACGAGAATCTGAGTTAAAGATTCATGAATTCAATATCAATATTTTAAGCTCATCAACTAGGAAGCTGTGAATCAGCAAGGTCACTAAAAATATCAGGTGTGAAAGTAAGTCATAGACAGCTGTTACTGTAACGTGTGTCTGCAGGTTGTCAACATTAATCAGACTAAAGTGTCTCTGCCTTATCAGAAAACAAAGGCTGATTACAGATCTCCAGTGAATCTTTTCCAGCTTCTAGTTTTAATTAATTACTTAAATGTTTAAACTGAACGTAATTACAGTCCATAAGGATTTGGCAAAGATTGATACGATAAAATCCAGACAAATCCCAAACCTATATTTGAGTCATGGTATTACTTACCAGATGCAGTAAACACACCAGTATTGCCATACTTACTGTGATCTGTTGTGCAAGACTCAAACAGTTTCCATTATAAGAATAAGTTCAGCATTAAATGAGCACTTCTATGATTTGTATGGTTTCAGTTTTGATTGGCACAGCAGGCAAATTAGTTGAGCCTTGAGTGGCCTCAGTTTTCCTACCCAAAGCCATTTATATGCATTAAAGGGATAGGGCGGATCATGTGAAGTGGGCTTGTATGAGGTACTTATCAGTAGTCACTGTTTTAGCTACAGTAGATGTCAGAGGGTGGAAGCAGAGAGGACTACCAAGCTAAGTAATATACTGCTGTGGACAGGTCAGCAGCAAAAGAAAGAAAGGTTCACCTTCAAGTTCAAGTTTTTGCTATATTTACAATATTTTCATGGCTTTACTTTGCCATCAGGCAGTATTTTCTAACAGGAAAACACCACTATATAAGCCAGATATCACTCGCTCCAAACCAAACAAACTCCATTGATGCAATCAGTCATTTTACCTTGCAGAACACGGGAGTTGCTGGTATACCGCTGCATCAATCTGTGAGTTTGGTTGTGTTTTTGTGTGATTTGGGTGTTTTAAGAGGATAGTTTGGCTTCACCAAAGTCACACATAAACACAAACAAAATATAGTGGTGCAGCGCCAGACCAGCAACCCCTGTGTTCTGCGAGATAAAATTGCTAATTTTGGCTGTGGAGTTTGGTTGGTTTGGAGAGAGTAATATTTGGCTCATATAATGGCTGTTTCCCATCAGAAAAGACTCACACTTATAATTATTTTATTAGGTGGACCTTTTTTTAAATGGCTAAAATACATTTTGTTGCTGACCTTGTCTACAGCAGTACATTAACTAGCTTTTATATTGGTATGCCTCTCTGCTTCTCCAAACTAGGCACTACACGGACTATCCATAAGTACCTCACACAACTCCTCTTCAAATAATCTGAACTATCCATTTAAACACACTCATATAGGCGAATGCCAACATATACAGATAATAATATAAATTTTTACCTGTGTTTGCACTTTTAGTAGTTGTACATGGGCACAGTATAGAAGACAGTGCAGCTCTAGAACACTGCACTTTAGCTCTGTGTGCGTGTGTTTGTGTGTGTGGTGTTCCCAGTGCCCCTCAGTAGGAGGAGTGTTATTTACCGGAAGGAGTGCTGAAGCTGCATGTCCTCAGCCTGTGCTGCCATCAGCAGTGGCAGGGATGTGTGTGCGGAAGTCTGTGTATATGTGTGTGTGTCCAAGTTTGTGTGTGTGTGTGTGTGTGGACGGGCTAGGAGACAAGGTAATTACCACAGGACCCTTCTTCTGGCATCCACTCAGCTCTCAGGTTCAACAGAGCAACTAACAGGAGCTCAGAGTGAAGACACTAAGCAGGTGTGTGTTGAGAGCACCTGTGTGTGCACAGAGGCCTTAAAAATGAAGACTTTTTTTTTTTTTTTAACCTGGGAAGACACGGGAGGACATCCGCACGTGAGCATGTAAGATAAAAAACCCGCGAGGAGTGTGTCGTCTCGGCCTCTGCATCATGTGCGTTCTCCCCCCAGCATCGCCCATGTGTTATCTAGACAGGTGCAGTTGTCTGCGCCCTGCAATATAATGGGATGTGTTCAGCCTGTTCCACACTCCACCCGTCTGCCAGCACTGAGATGGTGTTCCCGATAACTCCTCGCGCCCCCGATAGAGGCTGGAGCTCTGCAGCAGGGTGAAACAGTGGAGGAATACTGCCACTGGGCAGCAACACTGCACATATGTTTGGACTAGTGCTGGTCCTCTGTCTCCATCAGCTCCCTCCAGGTGTTTTCCTAGGTAAATTAGTTAATGTGAATAATGTTGTGTGTGTGTGTGTCTGTTCAGAAGTCCATGAGTTAATTAGCTGCCTTATACTAGCACTCGACTTGGGAGGTTTTCCACTGAAAATTGTGTTGAGTGGATTTGTGTCTGTGTGCAGATGTGTGCTGGTGCTAATTGATGCCTGTAGTGCAACAGTCCCTCTGGTGAGCATATGGCTCTTTAATGTTGCAGAGAAACACCGCTATCCATCACCCGCTGAGAACAGGGTGCTGAGGTATCGGGGGGTGTCACAGAGGGTCATTTGTACTGCATGTATGTGCCGTGATTGTATCTGTGTATCTGTCTTTGTTGCGTAGTTGGGGTTCATGAGAGCCTGTAGATGTTAGTTAAAATTCAAAAAGTGAATGCCTTCTTTAGTGATGGGAGCTTCTTGCTCGGAAAACAATTGCAGGAATACCAGCAGTGGCGCGTAGTAATGTGGCCGAGTGGCTGGCAGCAGATGGCCAGTGGCAAGGTGGCCAGAAGTCAGCAGTAACCAGCAGTAAGGCAACCTAGTAGCTGGTCGTACAGCAGCCAACAGGAAGGTGGCACACACTCTTCCTACTTTTATCTTTACGTGATGGCTTCCTCTTTGAATTGCTTCATCTTACATGCCTGGTGTGTCCACAGACAGCTGCTACTGCCAGCTTAGTCTTTCTATCCTGTATTTGTGTATTATAGTATTTGTGGCATTAGTGATATATAAATATTGCTGTTAGAGTCTCAACCAATGCTGCACATGTGTTGGTATGTTTACTCGCTTGAGCACAGCCATCTGTTTTAGAATCAAGGCGAAGCAAATTAAGTTGTTTGACTGTGGGGTGAAAGGCTCCACGAACCTGTCAGTATCACAAACGAATGTGCAAACTGATAAAATTTGAAAGAGGCAGAACGGATGAACAAGAAACTAATGGCTTGCTAGATGAATTTTTGAGGGAACTGTGAAGAACAGGACAACAGCTGACCTTGCTTCATGATATCAAGGTTTTATGATAAATGCCTCTGAAACTTGTGCTGCCACCTTAATACAAAGGAGACAAATAGAATTTTGTTCATGTCAAAGCACAAAGAAACTCAACAGCAATGTGTGTTTCCAGAACAAAATTCTGGCTCAGATGTCTCACTGTCAGCAGTTTTTAACTACCACTCCAAGGTAAACTGACCATAGAAAAACTGAATGGCGACAGACCTCTGAGGGCAGGTGAGATTTTTGATGGGAATTTATGAAACAAATCCTAAAAGCAAAACACCGTCCCAGCTCATTTTGGGGGAAAAAAAAGGCCCAAATCCTGATTCATTATCCTCAAAGCAGAGAGGATGGTGTACTTAAAAGTGATCTAATTTTATCAACTAAGTGCTGAAATTACCCATTTGTGTAGAGAATGGAACATCACTTATCTCAATTTTTGTCCTATCCATCATGAGCCTGAAGTGCCACTTTTTTCGATTGGTGGTTGCCTCATTTTCAGAGCGAAACACTTGATATGAATAACGTAATGTGTATGCAATTCACATCGCTAAGTGTCTGTTGGATCGGCGCATTTTTGTCCCCATAGAAACCACATCCATATGGACAGAGGAGCATGATGGGAGAAATGATGTCGGTGGCGATTTTAATATTTCCAGCTTTCTAAAGCCTGTCTATCTTTCTATCCGTCTATGTCTGTTATTTTATCTTTTTTATTTACTGTGTGTTCAGGTTAGGTGCTTTTGATGGAAGTCCTTGTCCTCAGGATATTATACTCACAGTATTATGAAAGTCTGATTCATTGCTTTGCTGATGGATGTAACAAAAGGAAAATAATATGAGTGAGAACAACCCTGAGAGACCGTCCAGAGCCGGATCAATAGAAGCAAATTTACAAGCTCATCAGAGACTACTGCTGCTGCTTTTAGTGTTGACGATGCTTGTAGCCACTTTCACAGGTTTAAGGTCATTGTTCGAGTGAAAGGGAGAGAGCAGAGGAAGACTTGGGGGGGAGGGGTTTCAGATGCTGGTGTTACATGATGTGTCTCCCACTGCAGGCTGCCACTGTATTGATTGCCTGCTTCTTGGTTTGTTTTTCAGTCTGACGCAAAGGTTCCTCTGCATCCGTCAAGACTCGAGTGTCGAGACACTTGATTTACAGATTACCTGACTGAACATGAAATCTTTACAAGGGAAGATTGTCAGATTGACAATGAACTTATCACCCTAAATCACAAAGGTGGATTGAGATAAAGAAATTAAATCCTGCTGTCGGGTACAGAACGCAACACTTGAGTCTTAGAAGGGGAATTTATACTGAAGACGTAGAGCAGTAACTCAAGAAAAGCTTAAGATGGGAAAAGGTGTTTAAGCTGATTGTGTAAACTGCAACTGATGGATAAGATGTAATTCCTTTATTTCATACCTCTTTGATGTATTATTTGACCACAAAAAACATTACTGATGTACACTTTTGGAAAAACTTAAGGGTGTTTGTTTTAATAAAAGGCCTATTAATGATTAATGTGAAAGAGTCAAAAAGTGATCTGGCAGAGTCATTGTGACTCTGCTGTGTTTTAGCAGGGCTAGTTTAGCTGTTTTTAGTCTTCATGACTGGATTTAGCGCCTGCTTTACTTATGTGGGACAAAAAACTAAAAAGATGTCACCAGACGTGATATGTTCAACAATTACAAGGTTTTAGCCAAGTTTAGCTGTGGATATTTCTAGCAGGATTTGTCTCTGTGGCATAAGCTAGCTGTGTAATTGACTGTTTGCTTTGTTTTCTTTGGAATTAGGCCTATACATTTTCATAGCAGAAAGAATGTTATATATGGCATAAATCTCAGCAATCTGATTTTGATCTTTCATTTTTGGCTTTGTTGAGCAGAGTAATGAGTGAGTTCTTTGCGCAACAAAACCCAACAGATCTCTTGTCTCTGTGGTATAAGGGCGACTACCAATTTAATCTGCTAACTTGTGACGCTGCTTATTCAGCTTTAAACTTCATTATCCTCTTAATACCATTTCATGTTGGTTCTAGTTGATTTGTGTCGATAAAGCCCAGTGGGGCCGATGGATATGCTTTATTGCATGTGGAAAATGATTTGCTATGAACAGCAGCCCCAAGAGCAAAAGTCAGCTTCAAAACACTGATGTTATTTGTCTTGCTTTGCTGTTTTCTCTCAAAACATTTAGTGGTTGGTTTAATGACTTATCAAAGCAGCCAGAATGTCTGTTTGAGGCCTTGGCAGTTGCACTGACACTTAAACACCCACACATGTACTGGGGGTGGTCTGATTAAATTAAAACAAATGGACTATTATATTTGATCATCAGACCTTTGTGATGACTGCGTACATAAAGTTTTATAGGGTTTATGACATTGTTGAACAGCCAGACTGCTTTGACCGTAGAGATACCATTTTTTTTAGCCTTCAGTTGTATATTATGATCTTAGGCACACAAAATAGATTGATTGATATTTTTTTTCTTTTTAATTAACAACCTGCAGACAACAGTGGTACAGAAAAAGTGGTGATACTTTTGACTACCTTACTTGCAAGTAGGACCTGAAGCAGTTTATAACAGTACGAGAGAGCCCAAAGACTGTGGACAACTGTGTCAAAAACAGCAGCGAAATCTAATAATCCCATAATGTAGATTTGAAGTTGATTTAGATGTTGGTAGACAGTATTCTCTGATTTTCACTATGGAGGGTAAACTTGATATGAGTGTATAGTTGTTGAGCACAGATGGATCCAGCCCACTCTTTTTAAAGAGGGGCTTATGTATTGCTGTTTTTAGGGCCTTTGGAAAAATGCCTGATTGCGGGGATGGATTTACTATGTGTATTTGAGCCATAATGTTTGAAAAAGCTAGTTGGGAAGGCATCAGTGTTGTAGGTACATGAGCTGAGAAGTGACTAGCAATCTGTGAAATGTCTACATAGTGCCAGCATCCTGTAACAGAACAACGGGTAGCAAAATGGTTCATAATATAACAGTAATTATGTGTCAGCATTCTCTTGAGCAAGGCACTCGTGACTGAATCGCTCCACTGCAGATGCCTGGTACCTGACAGGAGAAAAACGGTGCTTGTACTGAGCAACCAAGCAGCTCTCAGGTGTGAGTGTTCCAGTGTGAGTCAGGCCACTGCTGAAATGCTGAGAGTGTGTGCTCAGCAAAACTGCGCCCTGGATAATGTAAAAGTTTAAAAAAGCGAACACTGCCTCGCCCCAGGCGCCTGAGCTCTCTCTAGTGACTACAGCTGATACATTTCATCAATACTATAAAACTCTTGACTTCTACAGCGAGATCCATGAAGGTTGTTACCACCTCCTCCTCCATATCAATCCTTTGCTTCCCTGCAGCAGCAGATTAACCCTGCATTGTTCCCCTGTTAGTTAAGCATTGTCCTCACCAGCTGTTATCACATAATGTTTAATTTTAGGTGCTGAATACGCAGCGTTGGCATTACTGTACTTCCAGTGTTTTCTCGGAGCATCGTCCCCACTTACCCCGATGCAGCACCGAGCTCAAATATTGTATAACGGCAATGTCACCCCGTCGGACAGTGAAATGTATTACCTGCATGAATCAAGTTGTCATTTCCAATTTATGAGGGAGCTTAGCATTCCCAGCACAGGTCTGGCCGGTGTGGGGGTGCCGGCTCTTCGAATTCCCCCAGCAACGCCCAGCGCTGTTTCTCATTAAGGTCCTTGACACTGCAAAACAAACCGAATGCACCTGTGCTCATCTGGTTCCTCATTTTTCTTGAGAAAACACTGACTGTGTAATTATGAAATGCAGCTGTGTCTCTGCACCAAGCTCTGTGTCTTTTTCCTGCTTACTCATCCCACCAGCACCGTAGCCTTTGCACATAACTCTCAGCTTGTTTTAACCTGCGAGAAGCACCAGATGGGTGGGAGTCACAGCTCGCCTAAAATGAAGTATTGCCTTCTCAAGTTGAGCAAACTAAACCGACTTTAAACAAGTTTTTAACTTTGAGCAATCATTATAATGTCCTTTGAGGCGGGCGTTTGTTCTCAGAGTGAGTTAAAACAAATGCTGAGAATTTTTCTGCAAACGCTGTTTGGCCGCAGACTGATATGCCCCAGCACAGTTTGGGCTCAAGTCAGCACTGAAGTGGGGATGGAGCATCAGGCTTCTGTACAGCAGCCAAATCTGTTGGCCGCTATTGATATCCCATTTCCTCTGTCACTCCTAAGCTGCTTTGCATTCAGAAGCTTTGCACTAAGCCCAGAGTGTCCAGCCCGTGGCCTGTAATACTGACTATACGGCTGGCTATGCTGCTCCACAACAATCATTGAGTCCTTTATTATCCAGGAAACAAAAGCAGAGCTAGTGCCACACTGGGAGCCTTCCAGCCCTGACATTTTAATTGTGCTTCTTTCATATTAGGTGGGATACGAACCAATTTGGCCATTGCCGTTAAATTCCTCACGCATTAATTCCTCTTTTGAATGTTTAGAAGCCGACATAATGGGTTTTAGACTTGGCAGAAGATTGGAGGGAAAGAGGATCAAACACTGAACAGAAGACAGTTTGTGTGTGCGTGTGTTTTATTTTTTTGTGGCTGACAATTATAAACCTCCTGTTGAGCTTATCACACATTCCAGCAGCAGGAGCTTGAGATAGGTGTTGAGTTATGGGCTTTGGACAGCGCGTGTCAGCATCTGCAAGACAAGCATTTGATATGTTTAAATTTCCAGCTCATATACTTTGAATCCTCAGAGAAAAGGTCTGTTCCAATCCCAGAGGTGGGAAGTAATGAAATAGAAATGCGTCATTACTACAAGTTTTTACTTTTACTCCCTACATTTTAACACAAATTTCTGTCCTTTCTACTCCTTACATTTACTCGTTACTCATAACTTTAATTTTAATGCATTTTGGGGCAATTATTGATCATTTTTGTTTTGCGCCAATACACACCTCCTTCCCAACATCAAGATTGACTGTAACCTAAATAGAGAGGATAACAACACATAGAGAAGATGATTTGTTGGTGTGTTCATCAGTGCATATCACAAACGACAGACCAAAAAATGACGAAAAAGACGTAACAAGACGAAAATAAGATGAAAATGACGTATAAGACCTAACAAAACAAAAATGAAATAAGACATAACAGGACAAAAACATTATACAAGAAGTAACAAGACAAAAATGATGTAAAAGACATAACCGGAGAAAAACATCCTGAAAGACGTAACAAGACGAAAAAGATGTAACAAGAAAGAAATTATGTAACAAGACGAAAACTATGCAACCAGACATAAAAAACCGAACTAGAGGCAAACATTGTATTAGGATGCAAACGGTGTAGGACATAACAAAACTCAAGCAGGCAGAGGGAAACTTGAGACGAGAGAAAACGAGGTTCAGTTAGCTTTGCACAGAAACAGCTCTGTGCAGACATTTGCACAGAAATGTCCTTCAGAGGGCTACTTTTTATTTTTATACATTGAGTCCATTTCAGATCCTGTGCTTTTTAACTTTTCTGCACTTCTGAGTATCTGTACTTCTACTCAAGTAAGATTGCGTCTACTTTTGCCACCCTTGTCAAATCCTGACACGTAGTCGAAATCGTAAAAAATTCTTCACACAAGCACAGCAGCATATTCACATCCTTGTGCCTCCAGAACCGCAACATTCATATGCAGCTCTCACTGGCCTTGGAGTCTATTTTGTTTCAGTGGTTGAGGGCACAGAGTGTCTGAGCCTCCTCCTCCAGGGAGGCTGTTGTTTGTTCAGTAATCATAAAGCATAGGCAGGCACTCTAAGACAATGTCACATACCCTGGAGTCAAAGTGGCAAGTGTGTTTGATGAATATAATTTGGTCCTGAGTACCAGTTTTCCTCCTTCACATGTAAAAAGCAATATATTTTTGTTTTCATCATCCACTCGATTCTTTTTGTTGTCGTTATTATTGAGTGATATTTACAGGTCATGTTGCGCTTTCAAATACTATTACCACATCTTAATGCTGCAATGTCAAGTTTCTCAACACAAAACGTTTTGACAGCTCTGCTTAAATCAGCAGTCATGAAAACCGCAAGTGATGCAGGCTGCTTTCTGTTTTCCTCTGCCAATCATTAAAAATCTGTAATATTGAAGCAGGCAGATGTCATTTCTGAGCTCAGAATATGATTTATTCACCTCCTGGTGTGCCTGCCGTCTGAGCTCTTCTCTCACACGCATGTACCGCTAATGCAACAAAGACAGTAGACATTACAGTGTATTAAAGCACCTCACAGAAACACAAAGCTGTGTAGCCTTTTTTCCCCTCCCTCACTGACTCACATGCACACCGTCATCACCCCCACCCCGAGCAAGGTCACTCTACGCTGCACTAATGACTGCAATCAATTATCTGGTGCAACAATAAACGAGACTGAAACTCCCACATCTCTGTAGCCTTCCAGCATTTTGCTCTGGCTTACAGAGGTCATATGATTGTAAAGACAACAGAGCAAATGATTCAAAGTTCCTGTGACTGCCATGCAGAAATACTATATAATAGTAGAATCTGTAATTGATTTCTATAATGTATGGTGCCACTACAAATTCCACCTCCAGAAAGAAAATTCTGAATGGTTGTTTTTAAATAAAATAATGAATATAAATTGTTGAGACAGTGCTTAAGTTAGCTAAGGACCAAACCAAGGTTTGCATTTTTCTTAAATTGTACATTAGGGCAATAACTAATTATTCTCACTGTTGATTAATCTGCTTAATCTGAAGAATACTGAACACAGTTTTCCAGAGCCCAAATGCTACTTCTTTTTATTGCTTCTTTTGTCCAGACAATTGTTACAGCTCTCATGTACATTTGATCTGGTTAGTTTTGGTTTCACATTGCAATTATGATAGGGCACAAAAGAACTATGTATGATATACCTATGACATGTTTGCAGCCGCTGTTAAAAAGACCAAATATCACCAGCATCACATTATATCAGCTTTTTTTTTTATGAACATTGATTCTTCAGATTTACGTAGTTCAACAAGGCCAACAGCATGGTCAGTTCTCTAACAAATGTATCTAAGCTGATCTCCACTCAATTTCGGGAGAAATTTCCAGTTAAAGTCTAATAAATAGCGATTTTATTCACCTTTTTAACTTAAGCGGGCACGTCTAAACTATTCCAGGGCCGTGTGGCTGCAGGTTGTCGTTCCAGCCAAGCAGGAGGTGCGCACAAGACTGGAGCTGCTCTCACTCTTCAAACAGCTGATTAGGGGAAAGCGTGCTCTTGATTGTTTGGAACAAAACCTGCAGGCACATGGCCCTTCATGGAATAGTTTGGACTTGCATGACTTAACAGTACTGCAGTGGACCAACAGTATTTAGAGAAAGACTTCAGCTTTTGCAACAAAATTTGTAAAACTAAGTAGCCTATACCTTCTCTTTCAATGTGTCAGACACATTTACTCAACAGCAACATTTCATATCGTCTGCTGATCACCTCGTTTTCAGGTTTTAGCTACATTAACATGAGATAATTAAAAAAAACGAGTGTTTCTGGTATTAATTTGAGTTTGGTTATTTTTTGTTGCAAACGTTAAAGGACTGGGATTCAATAAGATGCATATTCATATAAGATTGAACCCCAATTTCAGGCCTCTGCCACATCAATTATGACCATTTTTTCTTTAATATGTTTGTTGCAAATCCTCCAAATTAATGGAAGTGCCATAGTGAGTCCCTGGGCTTTTAAGTGATTCATCATTTTGTCAATAACATCTCAGATAGCCCAAGGAAATGTCTTCAAATAGCTTTTTTTTGTCTGATCAACAGTCCATACCCCAAGGATATTTAATTTAAAACACTGTAAGCAGAGAAAAGAAACAAATTCTCACATTTGCGAGGCTGGAACCAGTGAATGTCGGGCATTTGGCTTGAAAAATGAAAAAACTGTTGCATGTTCCATATATTTTCCGTCAATCAGTCAATCTGTTGTCTCAGGACTAGACAGTACCAAGGTGTAGAGTGATAAAATGCCTCCACTTACTCCTTCAGAGCACTGCATAAATGTTTGAAGTATTTTAAGAGCTGTCTCCTCCTCCACACAAAGGTGATCTAATGTGGAGTCGTGGATCAGTGTGAGGCGTAATGGAGCAGCGACCAGTGCAGCAGAGCTCAGTGTGAGGCTGCTAAATTGACTTCCCGGGGGGGGTTACATTCAAAACTCTTTAGCGCTTAATGCCGGCGTGCAGCACTCTGACTGCATTTCTTCCCTCTAGTCTCACCCACTCTGTCTCTCTCTCCCCCTGTCCCTGTGCTGTCATGACAACCAGTTCAGATTAGCAGATCATTAGCAATAAGCCCTGTGAATGGGTGTTAATAATAACTGTAATTATTATTCTGCTTTAATGTTTTTTTCTCCTCGCTTTTCACACCTTAATGCCTGTTTTTACTGCAATGTGGTATTTTGGAGTTATTCTTTCATTGACATGTTTTACTGCCCTTTTATCAGCAGGGTAGTCATTATTATGATTTACAGTGCTGCTGGCGAAGTAGCAGTGGTAGTGCTTAAATCCTATTCTTAGACACTACTGTACTGCATTAACAACACAAGCAACTAGGGATGCAAATGAGTCACAAGATTCTTGATTTTTGATCAGTTAGCATAGCCTCTGAGGCTGAACAGTTCCCAGTTTGAGGACAGGGAATACACTACCAAGGTGGTGTTCTTGTCAGGTTTGGCAACCGGGGCTAAGTCAGTTAATGGGACAACTAGCTGCAAGGCTAACCACGTGAACTAGCTAGCACCAGCTACAGTTAACAGCAGTTATCTGTTAGCCTAGTTTAGCAACAAGTGAACTAGCTAACCGCTGTCCATCAGGTATCTCTGTAAATCACCTCAGTGCTGTATTCCATCATCAAAATGGCCTTATAACATTTAATGACATCTTTATGACAAGCCAAATGGTGCCACTTTATTTGGATCAAGAGAATTATTCAGCAATCTGTTACAAAAGCATATGACAGTGTTATAAAACTTAATGACATCTTTTTGACGTGTGCAAAATGTATCACTATAGTTGACATAAAGGAAAATATTCATGCCACACTTGTAATGGTCTTGTGACAGCCATGTCAAGTTGTTATAACAAAGATGTTTTTGTCTTGATTAATGCAAAGTTGTAATAAATAAGACATTTTTTGTCCTCGTTAATGTCAAGTTGTCATGACAAAGAACTCTCAAACAAAGTCAAATTTGCTTTGAAAGTGACATAATTGACCAAATGACGCTTAATGAAAACAGTCAAACATCCATAAAGACTCCGTCATGTTAATGACAGTCACAGTCATGAAAATGTCATGACTTATGCAGACCCCTTCAAATAAAATGTTACCTCTTTCTTAAGTATAAAAAAATAATCCAGGTGATTGTTGCAGTGAGAACAGGAGCTGCTATGGTACATATATGCCAAAATGTAAACAAAAAGGCTAAACACACAGTGGTGCAGATAGTTTTAAGTTCAACATTCAGACATTCAGCAGGGTTCAATAACCTTTTATGAGTTTATCATCAGATTTTTCAGTCATTGCAGAATAAAGCCTTGACAGATGTTCCACAGATGTTATTATTACCTCGTGATCTGATATTGAAGCCTGGCACCTTGCTGACTTGACAACAGAGGAGAAAATGAGGAGCTGAAGTCAGAGACCGAAGTGCATTCAAAATGGCCAAGAGAGCACCAAGCTGTCAGCAGCTTTGTCGTTGTTTGTTGTAGAATCGTCAAACAAATGGGACCAGTATGACCCAGCGAGGTGTTTGATTTGTCAGTAGTATGGTCATTCTTTATCACAGGCTCAGACGTATGACAGGAGATGTGGGATTTAAGCATGAATTCAAAAGCTGAGTCCCCATTAAATCCATCTTGCAGTCATGAGCTGTCAAGGAAACGACCCTTACATGTGATCTCGTAAGCGACCTTTAAGTGATTATGCAAATCATTTGGTAACCATGGTAACACATATGGTGTCTATTTCACATATGTTCACACTAATTTCATTGAAAAGTGAGTGAAATATAGCAACCGCACGTTAACCATCTCTCCCTGTAATTTTAAAGACATCCCTTTTCCATCTTGTTTTCACTCAGCTGTCAGTGCAGTTCTCTGTGAGCTGTGCGTGACACCAGACAGGATAAATGAACAGATAATAAGAGGCATTAAAGTGTAGCATCACCTGCTGTCAGTCAACATATTATGCTTTTTTGTACATAAGTATTTTACTTTATGTGTAAGAGCAAGAGTCTGCTAGGAGGGACTATAGTTTTAGGTGTGATGACAGCGAGAAGCATCCATGGAAACGACCACTGAGCAAAGAGTGGCGGCTCCTGAAGAGGTTAGCATAGATACTGCGATAGCATCAGTTATGTCAGAACTGAAGAGTATTTCTTCATTGACAGAAGAGCAAAGAACAGTGATTAAGGCTTTTCTTGATGGAAAAGAATTATAAGCGGATTCCATAAAGTACTTACTGATAACATTTAAAACAGGAAGTTGATTGTGATATTGCCACAGTTGTGGTCGTGATTGGCCTTGGAATAAAATCCTGAGTCCTCTTTGTTTGAGGCCAAGTAAAAATGCAGTTGATTCTGAGATTAGACCTTCAGAAAGTTGTCTTGAGACCGGGTCTGACCCTGAGTTTTACAACACTACTATCTTCTATCAGCTCCTGTCCTTGATCTGGTAACAAATGGGCACTTGAATATCTTGCCAGACTGTTGAATCACTGTGCGGTCTGTTTTGTCCATGCTTAATTAGTCTCTGCTAACCACAATTTAACACTGTTACTGCTGAATATTTCCCTTTGCAAGAGCTGCATCACCACAGTTTACAACCATGATCTGCTGCCCCTGATATTCTGTTGAAAGTGTGACATATTCAGCAGAGGACTTCTACTGAGTACTAATGTAATTCAAAGTGACACGACAGCATGAAACTATACAGCCATCTTTCAATTTGCTTTGAGGGGGGAAGTTAGGTCTCTGGGATTTCGTGAGGTGCATCACCAAATGAGGATATTGGCTATTCCGGGCTCGAGCGAAATGAGCATACAGTCGTTTTGGAGGATTATGAAACCAATAGACCCTCCTCAGGAAATGACAGAGGTGAAAAACAAGCTGATCTGCAAACAGGAAGAGAGGAACGAGGTGCAATCGAGGTCAAGGAAAGGGGATGAATATGATGATTTAGTGGTTTTGGCGGAGCGAGAGGGAGGAGAAGCGGAGGAGATTGAGTGGCTTTAGGGAGACGAAATGCGATAGAAGCTGTCAATAAGTTAGAGGCGAGGAATCCTACATAAAATGACACAGAGGAGAGGAGAAAAGTAAAGGTAGCTCAGGATGATATGAAGAAATAACAAGGGGAGTGTGGGGGAAACTTGAAATGAGGAGTCGCACAGACGAAAACAATAAAAAGCCAGAAGGATAGGGAGTGAGACAAAGCAAGGCGGCGAGGGGAGGTAGTGAGACATATAAAGATGGATCAAGCACCCACTGAAGTAGAGACTGAGGGAGTGATTGAGAGGGAGGAGGTGTGGAAAAGCAGCCATGATTAGATGGATTCTACTGGACCATGAGATTGATGACTCTGCTTCAGAAAGAAGAGAGCAGAGGAGAGTGAAAGGGAGGGGAAGAGATAGCAGAAACGATGAGGAATAACAGAAAAGTCCTGATGAAAAGAAGCATTGCGCCCCGCAAGACAAAAATCTGGAGTCTGATAAAAAAAAAAAGAGCTGGTTTTATCTCAACACTTCCATCTTTAAAACAGAGCACGAGCAGCATCTTTGCACATTTCAGTATCTCTAATAGGATCTATAGCATTTTTTTTTTGCTCATCATCAGTTATGCGTGGTGAAAAAAATGTATTCCCAGAGAATAAGAGCTGCTGCTACATCAAAAGAGATTATGTCTGCAGCAAATAAAAGTCTGTTTGTAAAGAAGGATTAGATTTACTTTGAGACACCAAAAAAATCCTGTGAATTGGTTATCCATCAATGCCTTTGAATGCAAAGTGACAGGAGGCACGTAGTGTAATAAATGAGCTTTTTCCCCCCCATATTTAGAGCTTATATTCATCCCCTGATGGTCTGTCAGTGTGTCCAATTAGAGCGGTGATTCTAAAAGTTTCACAGCTAACGAAGGAGTAGCTCATTATGGAGTAAAATATGTAAAATCCACACGCCAAGTTCGGTTTGACATTGAGGCACAGAGAGGGAGGAGGGAAGGAATAAATGGGGAGTGAGACCAGGAGAATGAGAGAGGAAGTGGATATTAATCTTTCCCCATGAGAACGTTTCAGTTTCACCTTCTCTGCCTTGATCCTTCTCCCTCTCTGTCTCACTCCTCCTCCTCCTCCTCCTCCTCTCCAGACTGCCGGAGTGGGTCTGATTTGCCAGCCAGCGTCTGCTCCGGGGGGGATAAGAGGGAGATAAACAGCGTTTGCAAACAGAAAGTGGTCGGAGCAGAGGCAGAGCAGACCCTATCGATGGAGGGACTTTCCTGGGATATTCACTTTCTTCAAACCACAGAGCTCTTATCAAAGGCAGTGATGGAGAGATAGGCTAACTGGCTGTGGCTCAGTGCCGCCTGCCCAGCGAGTGGACTGATGTTATGGGCTGTAATGAATGGGGAATAAAAAATATCGTTAAATATGTCACACGCTTCGCTGCTATAAATTTCTTATCATGAAAATAAAATGGAGAATGTTAGAAGTTACACCTCCAGTCAACATGCTTATCGTGCTGCTGCTGCAGTTTCATTATGTGGTTATGATTTATGTTGCCTCTGACTGCCTGTTTTCTCATCTTTTTCTAGATGCTGTCACACAGAGCTGAATGCCTTCCTGCGAGCTGCAATGGGACACAGTAAGGCCATGGACATGATAAGACATCTCTGCTGTGCTTCTTTTCAATTGCAACACTAGACGGTAGAGACGTCCATTATCTGAAATTAATGTCAGCTGCGTTGCGGAGGCAGCCGCAAGCTGCGCCGCCAGATCTAAGACAACCCATGGAGGCGTGGCCTCAACGTTTCCAACGCTGCTGCCACTGGTAACGACAGCCAAGTGAACAGCGATGCCTTCTAAGGTCTCCTGCTTATACTTGCTGACAGTGGTTTGCTGGGCGAGCGCTCTGTGGTACCTGAGTGTGTCCCGCCCCTCCACTTCCTACGGGGGGCAGATGACTATCCCGATACGCAAAACCCCAAGGTGAACAAGAACGCCACCTTCAGTAACATCCGCACGCGCTCGCTCAACCCGCACGACTTTGGCTACCTCATCAACGAGGCCAAGAAGTGCGAGGCGGAGCCCCCCTTCCTGGTCATCCTGATCAGCACCACCCACAAGGAATTTGACGCCCGTCAGGCGATCCGGGAGACATGGGGTGATGAGAGCACGTTCCCGGACGTGCGCGTGGTCACGCTCTTCCTGTTGGGCCGCAGCACCGATGCGGTCCTCAACCAGATGGTGGAGCAGGAGAGTCAGATCTTTCACGACATTGTGGTGGAGGATTTTATCGACTCGTACCACAACCTGACGCTGAAGACGCTGATGGGCATGCGCTGGGTGGCCACGTTTTGCTCTAAGGCTCAGTATGTCCTCAAAACGGACAGTGACATCTTTGTCAACATGGAGAACCTCATCTACAACCTCTTGAAACCCACCACCAAGCCCAGGAGGAGGTACTTCACTGGCTACGTCATCAACGGTGGGCCCATCAGAGACATGCGCAGCAAATGGTACATGCCCAGGGATCTGTACCCAGAGAGCAAGTACCCGCCCTTCTGCTCCGGCACCGGCTACGTCTTCTCCGCAGATGTGGCCGAGCTCATATACAAGACGTCCTTACACACCAGGCTGCTGCACCTGGAGGACGTCTACGTTGGCGTGTGCCTCCGTAAACTGGGCATCCACCCCTTCCAAAACAGCGGCTTCAACCACTGGAAGATGGCCTACAGCCTCTGCCGCTACCGCCGGGTGGTCACTGTCCACCAGATCTCCCCCGAGGAGATGCACCGCATCTGGAACGACATGACCAGCAAGAAACACCTTAAATGTTAGCAGGACTGCTAGCGAGACAGTCAGGGAGCAATTAAATGTCCTCTTGTCCCCTGCTTCTCCATCATTGGCAGATACTGTACAGCACGTAGCACTGAGCTGAAGGAACAGTATTGATGAAGCATCCACGCACAGATTGCTTTGCCAGGAGTGTCTGCAGTGCAAGGCCAAAGCGAAACTCCTCTGTATTCTATGTCCTCCCTCACTTCAAGGTGTTTATAAGAGCTGAGACTCAGAAATCAGGCACAAAGATGGAAATATGTGTTCCAAAATGTGTGCAAAATGTTCAGCCGGTTGGTTGTCATTGCCAGCAGCAGCACTCTGATTTTTATAGGAAAATACAAGACAGGAAACTAGCGGGCTTGTGTTAAAGCACTCATTTATACGAGACACAAACTGTCCCCAATTACTCAACAGCAGATTACATAAATGCCAACACTCTTCTTTGAACCCAGACGTTCGCCTCTTGGGTTGATCACAAGCTCTAATTATGAATGTTCCTCATGTATTTTCAGTTGTTGTACTTTCTGAACAAGGTGTTAATGTTGGATGTACTGTCTGGCACTGCAGCAGCTGCCATCATCGTGAGGACTATGGTGAGTTTACAGTGTGATGACTCATTTCAATAGGCTGAAACATGATCTAGGAAAGCAGAAGAGTATTAAAGGGATAGTTTTGATTTTTTTGAAGTGGGGTTATATGAGGTACTTATCCGTAGTCAGTGTATTACCTACAGTAAAAGCCAGTCGGCACCCCCCAGTTTGGAGAAGTACTCGTGTATGAAGCTAAGCAATGTACTGCTGTGGACAGGGTCAGCACCAAAAGGTATTTTAGCCACTTAAAAAAACAATTTTTTCACCACTTAACCTTGCTGTCAGATGGCCTTTTCTGTCGGGAAACCACTGTTATATAAGTCAAGCGCTCTCTCCAAACCAACCAAACTCCATGGAACACAGGAGCGGCTGGTATACCGCTGCTTCAATCTGTTCGTTTGTTTGTGTTTAGGATAGATTCACCAAGTCACACAATAATACAAATCAGTCCCTCCAGGATCTTGCAGGCCTTTTATATGATTGTAGCAGTGATGGTTTTAGAGTTTTTTGCAATGAAATTGTGGGAGCAAGTGAAAATTTGGGGAAAAAGGCTGTCTGATGTAAAGTGGTGAAAATATTCTTAATATAGCGTACATTTAAACTGATAGATTTTTTTTTTAGGTGTGCCTTTTTTAAGTGGTTAAAATACCTTTTGTTGCTGACCCTGTCCACAGCAGTACATGGCTCTGTTTCAACTCTCTGCTTCCTCAAACTCGAGGACTTGCATCGACTGTAGCTGATACACTGACTATTGATCAGCGCCTCATGAAACCCTACATCAAATAATCCGAACTATCCCTTTAAGGACCGGATGTGTTATATTCTTTTCAGAAGCAGACATATTTTCTTACAGCAGATCCACAGATCTTTGTATTGTGCAATGAAAAACGTTTCTTCAAAAGGGTTCGGGCCAGCGTGAAGATATCGGCTGCTTGCATTCCCAAGTGAATGTTACTTCTGTTAATGTGTAATGTGCAGTTATTTGTCTCAGGCAGTGCTGCGAGCAGGCTGCAGACTATTATATTTTCTATTACTTGAACATGAAGGAGAACAGATGTACTGTAAAAGCAGCGTGTACGGAGGAAAAATATTTACATTTTTGAGTGCTTTCTCCTCTTTCATTTACTTGAGATTAAATAAAGTGCTTTTATAAGACCTGATATTGTATTTATTATAGAAAACAATATAAAAGTTTTTTTCTCTGCTCAATTTAATATATATAATCTGTAAGTTAATACGCCGGCGAAACTGGATTACGGTCTGTGGGTGCTTCGGTGTGACTGTTGGAAAACATGAGTCGTAGAAATGAAAGCGTCTCATTAGGGCTGCTGTTCATTCAGCAGCAGCTGTGCTCAGGTTGAAGCAGGTCCCAGCTCTCAACACGTCACTGGCGGGCCAACGCTGAGTGCCGCTGAAATCTCCATGTGGCTCTGGAAACAACACGGCCGAGTTCTTTTCAATGCAGGTGTTGGTGTGTGTAAGTGGCGAGCGGCGTGCGAGCAATGTGTGATTAAATCAAATGTAGCATCTGTGTAATTGGCAGCTGAATGGCTGCTTTCAGCCGTAATGTCTTAACAAGAAGAATTACAGATGCAAATGGATTTATGTGTTAAAATATAGTGTGAAAAGCTTCTTTTTGTGTACAGTGTGCCTTATAGGTTAGTATATAATTCGTTCATTCAATAATTTTATCCAATCTGAAAAAGAAAAACATACATTAATTCATCTGCATTTTTGTGGGCGTCGAAAATGGAAAATGACTGTTTTCCTGTTTTCATTTTGAAGTGGATGATGGAATAAACAACAGAAACAAAAGAAGGTTTATTTCTGTTTTCACTTTTATAAAAACCTTTTTTCTCTATTGTGGACTGTGAGACATTTGTAAAGTCGTCCTCGACTGAAAAAATGTTTTGCTCTTCTTTCCTTCACTTGAATGAAGCATTGCAAGAGTCAGAACTATTGTTTGTCTTTGTTGTCATAGTGACGTCAGTTAAATTTGGTTCAGTCAGAGATATGTCTGTCTATGTCTGGATTTTTCAGTAAAGGAAAAAGAATAGAGCCCTATCAAGCAAATTATTCAAATTGGATTATTTTTTTATTTCTAAAAACATGTCTGGTGGGGATCTGAACTCAAAAATTAACAAATTTTTTTTATGGATCATTCCAGAGACGTACAGTTAATGACAGATGCTAACCATCTCTATCAGGTTCATCAGGGATGACAGATGGTCTGTAGCGTACTTTATAAATGTAAGAGTGAACAGGTGCATTATTAAACTCACCAGAAACTTTGTGTCTGGCAATTAAAATCCATATGGTTTCTTTATACAAAACACACAGGTGGAATCTCTTGCTGTCCTCGCACTTATCCTTGCAGTGCAGATTTGTAGTTCACTCTTGAGTCACTGCGGGAAAATTGTCTTATTTTCAAGCCAGGGACAAAACTAGACAAATCTGTGAGCTCATGTTTCATTTGCTTTTTTCCGTTTAGACAGATTTCCCAGAGCCCTGGATGACTGACGGAGTATCACCAGTCCAGACACACTCAGATCACCAAACTCTGATAAAAGTGTCAAACTAGGCAGAGCTGATCAAATGTGAATCAAGATTCTGTTGTTGCTTTGCCTGTTTCTCTCCTTAAATGTTTTCAGAAGTTTTAGTTTACTTGTTTCCTGTTGTATTTTGAAGTTCTTGTCTTTCCTCCCTTTTCAGCTGTTTTACTTCCTGCCTTTTCCCTCCTTTTTTTTTTTTTTACAGGTTGTTTTCACATGCTCCATATTAGCTTCCCTGTATATTTAGTCTTGTGTCTTTCCCTCCTTAGTTGGGATTGAAGAGAAAGAAACAAGTCCAAAACCAGGGAGCTGTCCAACTCAAGCAAACAGATCCGAAGGGGTAAGCAAGAAATCCAAATCCAAACAATATCAGGCAAAGTCCAACAACAACAACAAGTAATGAGTTACATGTACCTGTATGGGGAAAGGCTGAACTTAGCACAAAGACCAAACACAATCCTACAGGAAGTATTTATAAGAAGGAAGACAATAATGAGTGAGTCATTATGGATGGATTAAATGGATGAACTCCCACCTCTCTCCAAAGATGTGCTGCCGTTGATTTAATGTCATTATCATACTCAGCCCACCGCAGATATTTCTGGTGAATCTAATAATGCCTGTACAGTATGTTTATGTGTCATCAGCGGTGAATCTGTTAGCACGGTTGTTATCTGTCATCAGCAGGAAAACTGCTCTCAAATCTTTCATCTTTCTCGTTTTGCTTTTCTTTGAGATGAAAACAGTCAAACAGTCATTTTCCACTTTGATGCCTTCAAAAACAGAAACATTTAATATATATGATTGGATTTCTTTTTTGTTTTCCTCAAGAACATTTTATATTTAGCATGAAGCATGTTTGTGGTGTGGTGTGTGTGTGTGTGTGTGTGTGTTTGGGTTGTGTTGGTGTGTGTGTGTGGGGTGTGTGTGCTAGCACTGTAAAAAAAAGTTAGTGTCCAGGCTGCCTTAAAATTTAGGTTCACTGGATTTGAAAAAACATGCTGAGATAATTTTGTAATGATTGAAAACAAACTTTTCTAGTCAAATAAACTTGATATTAATTTAGTTGTACTTGGGAAAACACTGCATGCTGGGAAGTCTGCTAATAAGCTGATCATGTTTCTTCAGAAACCTGATTTGATTTGATTTTTATTTGTGTCGAACTTTAAAAAAAAATGTATATGTAGAAAAAAATAACACAAAACAGAAACAAACAAACAAATCCACAAAATTCCTGCTGATATTTTTTTACAGCGTAGATGTCGGCACATATATGGACAAAATGCACTAAACAACATCACTGTAATTAGGTTGCTGTAGCCTCTGATGCCTACAGGTGTGTGTGACTGTCTGTGTGTGTGTGTGCACTGGATTTGTGAACTCTTTGTTCCAGGCATCATCATCATCCGAGGGAGCAGCAACACTCCTGCGGGATTTGGTGCCGGAGAAATGAAAAATGTCTTCTGTTCTGTACTTGCAAAGATAAACACAAAAATGTGGGAAGCACTTGTGGCGAGGCTCTCTCCTCAAACAGTTTCGCTCGGAAAACCTTGTGGGAGCTTGTAGGCAGAAAACACACCGTTGCTGTTATGATTTCTTCATCATAAAACTATTCCCGCTTGGCGTCTTTACGTGAAAATACTTCTTTTTGATCAGTTTCTAGAACAGTTTTGGAAACTAAAATATAATTGAAACAGTTTTATTCCAGCGTATCAGTTTAGGCTGCGTTTGTTCCTCAGGTTTATTGTGCGTGAAAGAAAAGGATTCAACCCCTAACAGCCACAGTATGTTATCAGTTAATGACTTTATTTTCTTCCAAAAAATGTACAAGCATCGTCCGCCCAGTAGTGTACATGTGAAATAATTGTTATTCACAGCTTCTTATCCTCAGTGCTGTGTTTTGCATTCCTCTGATCACCCCCTATGGCATATGCAATCTGATACAATATGCTGAGTAATAGAAAGTCTGCTCTGTAATTGGCCAAACAAGCCAGTGGTAGAGCATTTAAAAGGCTAAAGCTTGGGGAAAATGAAAAGCGAGTGATTATTCTGGGGCTTGTGGTAAATGAACCTCATAACGAGCGAGGCGGAGTGCTAGACAATTGGGAACACTCCGCTTTCAAAACAAAGCATTGGAAGGCAGGCCTGTGGAGCCTTGAGTAGAAATAAAAAACTATTAGGGCACAGAACAGACCTTGGTTTTGGCATTGTTGTCTGGTTAGATGGTGTAAAAAAAAAGCTGGAGGCGAATTTCTTAATGCTGCATAATCCAAGAACATCTCAGGAAAAAGCAGTGTCTTTTAATCCTTGCGTACATATTCATGTTCTTCTGCATATTCTTCTGCCCTAAATACGTCCTCCTCAGCCTTCCAGTTGGCATGACCTCCTCGTGACCTGTCCTTTGAGGCACAGCCGAGGATGTTTACGAGAAAATAGCAGTGGAATAAATTGGCGGTGTGCAATCTGCCATCTGTGCAGGCGCAGTTATACCAAGGTGAGAGAAAGGGGCTCATTGAGAGCAGCTGGGGAGCTGCTGTACGATCCTCCTCTTCCTCCAGGAAAAAGTGTCATCAGAGCTGGGATGCATCACGACGACGCAGCTTTCCTGAAAATGATGATAACCACTCAATGTGCAAGTGGCTTGGCTTTGAACGTGGCCTGAAGTGGTGCCGGATGTTCTTTTGTTGCTTGATTACTGGCTGTGATGTTTGGATGTTTCACTTTCTGCTTTATTTTGGAAACAAAAATCCCTCACCATCTAAGTGGTAAACAGAAACCACCCCTCTCTGGACAGGGTACTTGGTTCCTTGGATGTAGCTCAGTCCGTACTGTCAGCACTCTCCTCTTCTGTGGCCTCACTAGCTTCTCTACTTGAACTGTAGAAGAGGTTAAAAAGTCAAGAAAATCATGACCCAACCGATCTTAAAAAGTTAGTAAAATGCAAATTTCTTTGACCTGCAAATGCAAAAATGTAAGAAATATGATGCAAAAAATTAATATGATTTTTTTTTAATCTTAAGACTTGCAGCGAGCCCGCTGTCTGCCCAGATATGACTTTAAATCCAAAACTTATTATTCTGTTATGCAAAACTGGCTAATAACTTGTACAATAGTTTAACATGTCCATACAAATTACTGTTAGACAAATTCAGGTGTATTACAATGTGTTTTTCCTCATTTTCTCCATACCTTTCCATCTGTTTAACTCAGTTTTATTTATGTTGTGCCAATTTATAACAGAAGTTAGTTCAAGGTGCTTTTTATATAAAGCAGGTCAGGACCGTACTCTTTACCGTATTATTTACAAAGACCCAACAGTTCTCACAATGAGCATGCACATGGCGACAGTGTAGAGGAAAAACTTCCTTTTAATATGCAGAAACCTTGAGCAGAACCAAGCTGGGGATGGCCGATTGGGCTGAAACGTAGCCAGATAAGTCAGTACTTGAATTGCAAAACTATGTCTTATATTACTCATTACAACAAAAAGTAACTAAGTACTTCTAAGTGGTGCCTTTGTCATGAGTCACTGCTTAGCAGAGACTGCAGACAAGCAGCCAAACACAGACAGGACCACTACAAAACTCTCTGCCGTTTAACTGACACAAGATTAATTCAGATAGCACAACCTAATAATTTATGGTGCACCTCCACCACCCAGATCAATATTAGATGTTTTATCTTAAAAATTCATTCACAGTTCATGTTGAGGTTTACCTCACCGAACCTGGACACATGACGCCCCTGCAAGTCGATGTCTGCTCACACATCCACCGCAGGAAGCCTGTCAGTGAATATTTACTTGCTCCTCACTAAGACTCAAAAGGTCAAAACTTGATGCAGTACAGCAACCGAAAGCGCAGAAACGATTAATCTTCATCCTGTCTGCCACGTTTTAAACATTTGATAAATATACATCAAACAAAAGTCGATTT
This sequence comes from Lutjanus argentimaculatus, assembly GCA_034769285.1. Taxonomy (NCBI): domain Eukaryota; kingdom Metazoa; phylum Chordata; class Actinopteri; order Lutjaniformes; family Lutjanidae; genus Lutjanus; species Lutjanus argentimaculatus. The sequence continues at coordinate 3,624,504 of JAWZSL010000020.1, read as the reverse complement.
TGGACGCCGGCTGCCTCTGAGACTGAACATTCAAATTTGTTTTGAAATTACTTCTCTGCAAAACAAATCAATGGCAGCAGGGCGGAATAAGCTCCAGACGTGTGCATTCGCCTTTGCATCGTTGCATAAATGACGCACTTGTCACTTGGTATTTTATAGGCAATCACATTCTGCGTGGCTCATGTCTTGGTGATCATTCCGAGTGTGACCGGTAGCACAGAGTTAACCCCTGCCGCAGAACATCTCAGATATGTAAAACAAAACTTTAATATTGATATCTGGCATTAATATTGATATCTGTCCTTGTCGATGACAGCGTTTCAGCAGCATGAATTATTTTCTGTCATCCATAACAGATAGATGAGATTTAAATAGGAAGCATACATCAGGACGTGAGGCAGGGGCTTGACAGAGATAAGTGTGACAGGGACTCTGAATTTCAATTGCATGAGCGATAAATTAACTCTTAATATCCTGGGATAGAAGCCGATCTCTTGGAACTGATGGAGACGTGGAGCTCACCTTCTTCTGAAAGCAGCAGCCTCTTATTTATGACCAGCTGCAAGCTGAGGAGGAATATTTGCATATTTGCACGAGAGTGAAGTCTCATAAATACCTGATGGGCTTGTGAATATCAGGATCTTTTGATTCATAGAACAGGTAAAGGAACAGGGTATCCCTTTCCAGGCTCGCTGTGTATTTGATGTCAGTGTTTTTATCATTTTGGATACCGGGGGAAAGTGTGTGACTCATAATCCGTCTTGACGCCTGTGCAGTGTGCGGAGTCTCTGTGAGTTAGGCTGTTTGATGTATGCGAAGGTGATCCTTGTATTCTTTTCTTAGGCTTGCGTCCGGGCAAACAGCCGCGCTCGCTCAGCCCGTCCGACAGCTATTGAGGCAGCTTAGCGGTTTACAACATCATATAATGCAGTGGGTCCCTAAAGTATCCCTTCATCCACGTCATCCATCGTGGTCTAAATGTGTTCATGTCAATTGATTTTAAAGAGGAAGTAACACAAACGTTATTTTTTCATACGCTTGAATTGTCTTTTTAGGTTTGGTCAAGTCTACATTCCCACTAGTGTGAGAGGAAGAGGCCTGATGCTTCTTCAGTATATGAAATAACTTTATCTAACTATTTTAAACCGTTGATCCATTAACTTTTACTAACTATTTTAGTTGTTCATGCTATGACTTTATTTGTGGTCCTTTCAAATGCCAATTAAGTATTAGTCTTTGGCAAATTTACAGCTGCATTTTTTCCTGTTTTGCCTCAAGATTGGCGGGGGGCTAAGTAGGCCTACGTCTCAGTATCTTTATGAATAATGTATGTCAGCAGGCTGGTGTACAAGCACAGCTCCTGTGCTCATTACACCAAGCTCAGTTATTGAGCATCTAACACTTAAATATGCATAAGCTACATAACTTCTTTAAAAGTACAAAACTACTGATTGCAATCCTTTTATATTTATGCTTAAACTCCAGAGATACAGAATTTGGCCACTTTGCATTCATCTTCCAGCGACTGTGATAGGAGGATACTAAATCCTTGTTGTCTTAATTAGAGCTTAGTGAAATGAAGCTGCAGAGGCCTGAAGCTACATTTTAGGATACTTTTGGGAAAATGGCTAATTAGTTATTGTTGCATGTGCTCAAAGAGCAGAATAAAAACATATTCTCTTTTTAGAGTTGGAATTTGTGATTCTTAACTTTAATTCACATTTATGTTTTATCTTTTTTTTTTACATTTCTCCAATGTAAGATCAACAGCTGGGGTTTTATACAAGGTCTGAAGTGGTCTCATGATAGCGACACTAATCTCAGGATATTAAGCCTTATTTTCTCTTGATCACAAAATAATTATACCAAGATAATTATACCAAGATCTTGTTTTGACAGTTCACTGAGTTGAATTTTTTTTTTTAGGTTTTCTGTGACCATGAAAATGAGGTCTGAACACTGTTTTATTGTCTGTTTACATGAAGGCTTTTGTTATGTTCTCAAGTTATTACTGTGTATTTGTTCGCCTCTCAGGGACTTTAAACACGTCAGTGCTTTTTTTTTTTTAAGCCTGTTTTGAATTGTGTTGCTTAAATTAATAGTTTGACATTTTGGGGAAATGTGATTATTCACATTCTTGCTGAGAGTTAGATGAGAAGATTGATACCTCTCTCTGGTCTGTCTGTTAAATATGAAGCTAGAGCCTGTTTAGCTTAGCATAAAGACTGAAAGCAGGGGGAAACAGCTAGCTTGCATCTGTCCGAACATGATTCTTTTAAATCCACAAATGTCCTTGATTTTACATTATGTATGGATTAAACAAATGAAAGATATTTGTTGTTGTAATTAGTGACATTTAGATACAATTTGTTTTTAACTTGGTTAATGCCTGGCTAACTCTTTCCCCATTTTCACTTGCTACGCTAAGCTAATCATCTCCGGTCTCAGTCCAAAATGAACACATAGCTCCCTGTAAACCACAATTGTCATTACATTATATATGGAATTTGTTGCTGTAATTAATAAGTTTTAGGGGCAGTTTGTTTCTAATGGACACTACTAACTATCTTTTTCCCCTGATTTCAGTTTTTATGCGAGGCAAAGCAATTCCCTCCTGGCTCTATCTTATTTAAAAGACAACTAACTCCCAGCTAGAAAGTGAAACTGGTTTCCAAAATTGTACAACTATTTCTTTATGATATTTTAGAGCCGTAGTTGAAGTTTTCCACTTCCAAACTTCTCTTTCTTCCTCACTGCTCACTGTAACAGCCTTGGTCTTTTTTACCGGGTCATTGACTTTGATTAAGCTCCAACGACCCACTGCACTCAGACTTTTAACATTGATTTATCAGTTTTGGTCACTTACACCTCATGCATCACATCTGCCATAGAGAACTGAGTTGCTTTTGTCCACACATTGGGTTTAGGATGCTATTGTAATGTGTTTGTAGACTAAACATGGACTCTGTCGGTCGTTAACTGTGGCGAGAATCCACGGGGAGTTCATTGGCTGATTTGGGATGTAATTAATCTCTGTTAAAACCACATCCATCTCACTTCTTACCTGACCCACATCTTACTTGCAATTTTGCGCTTCAGAAACACAAACCACTGGGAACATGCCCAAAGAGGCGGTGAGGAAAAGGAGGAGAAGATGACTGCTCTTCAGGAGGGGTTAGATGGAAGAGTTTAAAGACAGAAAAAATGTACAGAGGGGAGATCGATGGCTGAGAAAGGCTTATAATCTCTCTCGTGGCACGTAAAGGGGTCTCGCAAGAATAATAGCAAGGTATGTTTTCTCTTCAACTGCATACTTGACTATTTCTCTCCTTCTCCAGTTGTATTTTGCCTCTCACTTTTCTGGCCCCATTTCTTTGTCTCCCACCGCCTTTCCCATCTCAGATAATCTAAGCTCAGTCTAAGCCTCCATCTACTCTATCTCCCTCCCCCTCTCGCAGTTTCCCCCTGTCTGATTCCGTTCTTGCCGCGATGCCCGAGAAATCCTCAGCAGATGCCTGAGAGCCTGTTTGGCTGGTTCCATGCTGTTGACAGACAACACAGCTTTAAATGTGAAAACAAGGCTATTTCGAGCAGGCTTTGCCGAGATGGAATGCATGAATTTATAGACAGAGAGAGTGTGGAGGGGAGAGAAAAAAAAACAAAAAAACTCACAGACGTTTCCTTGTTTGACTTGTTTGACATTTTTCTCCGAACTTGTCAACACAAAATGCTTTGTGAGAACAGCATGGAGGAAAATGCAGACATTTTGTGCCTGTCATGGTGAGGGTTTTTATCCCGAGACGTTACATGTGCTGCACATGGATACGCGTCAGAAAATAAGTCCTTATTGATCTGGATTTAGCAGCAGCTGTCTTACTTTTACTAATTGGCTGCAGCTCACTGCATTTGGTGCTAGTTTTTTAAATTTGGAAAGAAAGAACCAGCATCTGAGTTAATATTCAAGTCACTGCCAGTTCAAGTATTATCTACATAAAATGCAACGTCTTGACCAAAATTACCTTGGGCTTCGACAAGATAACATAAATTCAGAGAGAATTCAATCAGGCAGAATACCACCATGAATTCCAATCACATTTCAGGTGGACCCTTTGACAAATTCATTTCTCTTACCTCTTTGCCACCAAAAAGGTAGAATTTTCTGAGCTTTTTTCGTAATTGTACTCTTTGAAATGCAGCAGCATTGCTTTGACGAAATTGTTTAGAAGAAATCAGACAGGGCCAAATAGAAAGCAGCCCAGCACCCCTTGGAATAAGTGGGCAATTCTGCACCTGAAGAATTACGTCCATTACCAACATCCGGTGCCGGTGGATGGAGCGATGTGACCTCATGTAGCGAGGAAGGATGTGATCGAGTGGTGGTCAGGGTGGTGGACTGTTTTTATCGCACATCTGGCTTTCATGCAGGTGACCAAAGTTTGTGTCCCATCACAGACCTGTAATTAACAACCATGATCCAACCTTAACCAGGTGTTTTACATGCTGTACATTTCTTTCTTTTCTTTTTCTGTTTACCCCTTACTTACCTTGCTATCTGCTCTATATGTTCTACTTCTATGCCATCGGTTAATTTGGTCTGATTATGTGTACCTGACTCTGCATATATGTTGGATTCTAACAGTCATTAAGTCTGTATGTTGAGGAAGACATCTGCCAAAATGTTTGTTTTAATTACTTCTCTGTATTGGAAAAAAAAATAAAGACACAGGAAATATGAACTTTAGGAGCGTCCCCTGAAAGGCGAAGATTGAAATCCTGTCTTTCACACTGCTTTCCTGGGTACAGTCATTCTACTACATGAAGTCGTCCATCTTGTTGGTGAAGATGTCTGTGAAAGGCAGCTGCAGACTCAGCTGGACCCAGAGTGAGTCTGAGTGCAACCTGGATTATGCTACAAAAACGGACTCTGCAGTCGGGTTGTCGTCTGGAGGAAGAGAGGGTTTGCCTGGTAAGACTTTGATACAACGTCAAGTTCTGCCTTCTGCACAGAAGTGGTGAATTTGCAGCTCACGGCAACTTAATGCAATAAAGTCTCTGTCTTGTTTGATATCTAGTTTTGGCAAAAAATGTGGCACATTTCTGATTCACCGTTAGCATTCATGTATGCAGCTTGGAATAATTTGATGTAGTCTATTTTTTTTAAACTTCTATTTAGTTATGTGAATGAACCAGACAAAGGAAATGCATTATTATGCATTTATTGGAAAGATATCAGGAATGTACTAAAAATATTTGGACCATGCAAGCACAGAATAATGATAACAGAGATACAAACATAACAAAAAATGCTAATTCAGATTGCTCTTAGATACAGTTTCCACCATTAGGCCTAATGGGTAGGTGTGGGTGATCGTTGGGTTAGAGTGCAATCTATTAACAAGATTTCAAAATTGAAATATTATAATCCCTCGTTGCACAATGACCTTAAACAAACTGTTGAACCAATTTTCAGCGATGTTGCTGCAAATCCAAGGGGATCAGTTCCTATGTTCTCAGGGTCCTATGTTCCACAGTTCCATGTATATAACGGGTTAGGGGTTATCACAGAAAATAAGACCCGGGGAAGATAGATACACTCCCCCTCCAAGAGCTCAGAAATTAATTTGGTGAGAGGTCAAAATAACAAAACTACGGAAAACACGTGATAACTGTAATGATACACTAACAGCGACCGAATGTCCACATGATGTGATTAGTATTTTTGTACATGATGTGACTCTCGCTCTGCCTGACCTCCTCTAATCATCTCATCTCCCTTGTCAATTTCCCTACTCGGCCATCCCTGGACTGATAAGCTCGCCTCAGTTTGCAGTCCTTCCCATTCATCAGAGAAAAATCCAGGGCCGAGCGCGGGTTTACAGCGGGAGAAAAAAAAAAATGACTGACAATGTGAAGCCTGAATAGATGAAAAATCCTGCGCGGTGTCAAGGCTAGCTTTACGGAAAATTCAATCAAACCTCAAGTGTCCAGGAGATTAATAGCTGCCATTATTCATACTTGACTCAAGGTGCTGTGTTGTTTATGTGAGCGGGTGAAAGAGATGAATAGAAATAGATTATATTACCTCTACAGAGACTGTGCAGCTGATAAAAGTTTTTAGTGATAATCAAACAACAAAATGGTGTTACTCAGCTGAAGTCAGACGGGTAGAGGGGGACACACAAGGTCAAGCGTTACATTACATCAGAGGCTTCTTCCTCACTCCTATCGCTTCCAATTTACTTAATACAGGAGAGCTGCTCTTCTTCCCTACGCTCTGGAAGATAATCGACAATGAAATTAAGTGGCGGCGGGCCCGTGTCACTGGGGGATTGTGGAGGATGTGACGGCTCAGGGCTGATGGGAGATAATCGCAGGACACACTAACCGTTGCCAAGAGAATCGCTGCGGGCTTCTTTATGGTCGTAATAACCGTAACCTTGTCTGGCACTGTGAGGTAAGTCAAATAAGGGGGCGCAAACATTTTGTTTGGGTGCATGGACACACACACACAGACACACACACACACACACTAAAAGGCTCATGGGTACACACTCTTGCAAACACATCAGCTCACTAACATCCCTCTCAGAAGCTCACACATGTGAATTATGTCACTGTCAGCTCAAAGTCTCCCCCCCGGAGCAATATCGACTCCAACACACACACACACTTGTAAGGAGTGTACACTTACCCAATCATGACAAATCACCCTTTCCACTGGCTGTCCCACCTCAGGGGGTTGTTACAACGGTGTCAGCTCAGATGAGGAAAGAGGCGACTCACCGACATGGAATCATTGAACCTGGCGACCGCTTTTACTTTCATGTTGCTGGGCTGCTTTATCACATTATGCTCTTTGAGGTTTTGTAGCAGAGATTGCAGTCCATCGAAGTTTGTTAGAAATTACTTTAATCTGGTTTGTTTTCATCTCAGTTGATCTTTTTTTTCTTTCCTTTCTTTTGGCTTTTGTTGAGCTGTTGAAGAGCTGGCCATTCGATGCAGTTAATTCTTGCGATTCATTCCAGTGAATTTTAATGTTTTGACATTAGTTTTTTAACCTGTATTGCAAATTAGGATAACATCCAACGCTCATTTTTACCGTCCTTTCTCTTGTTAGCATTCAGCCGGCTGACTAAACACGGTAAAAGACCAGTGTCTGTCAGTCCTAATTACTTATGCAAACAGGCACAGCGCAGTAATTACACCCTGCCAACAGTATAAACACATACACATGTACACACGTTGAATCCACTGTGAGGTTCACCCTTGAAAGATAAAATAGCATTGTCTGTTGTTGAAACTGTAATTGTAAAACAGAATAAAAAGGTCAACACACTAGACCACAGCTCTATTTTACTTGTAATTACAGTATTTAGTCAAGAAGAAATTAAGGTAATTTGGACCCTGTTCGTTCTCCGGCAACCACCTGACCCACTGTTCATCATATAAGCAAGGGAATATCTAATAATAATAATAACAATAATAAAATGATGATCTGTAATGTTAAACTGGTTGCTTTTAGTGCTTTTAGTTCTGCAGTTCCCTTCATTTCTACCCAGTGTTTTAGTATCATAGTCAACAGCAGCTACAGTTAGCTAGCAGTTAGCGGTTACTTGAGTTTTTTCCTTATAATAATAACAATAATAAAATGGCTGTAGTGTGAAAGAGATCGCTTTAATTGACAAATCCACAGAGAATGATAACTCAGCTCTGCAGTTCCTCTCAGTTCGACCCAGTGTTATAATGTAATAACAAACTAACTCATGACAGCTACAGTTAGCAGAGGTTATCAGTTACTTTAGTTACTTTTAAATAATAACAATAATAAGATGACTATGGAATGTGAAAGGGGTGCCCAAGCTGCAGGTCCCCTCAGTTCTACCCTCTGTTTTAGCATCATAGCTAATGGCAGCTACAGTTAGCAGCAGGCAGCAGTTACCTCAGTTACATTTATAATAACAAGAATAAAATGACTGTATAATGTACATTTACATTTATTTATATATTTATTTCATAGCCATATTTATTTATGTACTTATTTATTTAATATAGACTTAAATTACATTCTGTAGGCACAAACATGACTCGTAATATTCTGATGTCATGACATATCTGCTGGCTGTGTAAATAGCAAATGTTTATTTCTTAGACTTTTCTCTGATTTTTGCATATTTTCTAGTGAAATTCCACCTCTTCAAAATAAATACATAAATAAACTCCTACACAAGTCCATAATCTGTGCTGAGGTCACAAGAGGATGCTGCTTCACTTTGAGGGTTCACAAGCCAAAAGGGTCAGGAACCTGTAGTCTAGTAATTATAATATTAATAGCCAAGGAGTTGTAAATTTAAATCCAAAGAGGCAACGTTTCATGATTAATATGTGTCTTGAACGTTACATTTTTGAGTCTGTACTTTCTTTCATGACTTCGGTGACTCTGGAAACTTTGTTGGAACCAGCTGCCCCAGGAGAAAACAGGTGTGTACTTGTTCCTTTCAGCTGTGAGGGTTCAAACATGTAGGTGGAAAGCACATCGACCGTTAGTCAAAACACAATAAGTTTTGTGGCTGCATCGCATTCTGGTGTGCTGAGACCACTGTCGGATGAGAGATTGGTATTTGTGCCTCGGCTAGGATGAATTTCTCCCTGTGGGATTGTTGATCGTCAGAGCAAAATGGTGCATCTAAAGAGGAGATCTTGCACAGGGACTGATGTTTACCTTTGTCTGTGTTGGAATTTATTTATCTTTAAATGCTACTGGGGTTCCTTCCCAGCAGATATCAAGTTGTTCAGTTATGAATAAACAATAATCCTGCAACAAACAAAGCTGATCCAAAATGCAAACACTTTCTTTTCTTTTCTTTTCTTTTCTTTTCTTTTCTTTTCTTTTCTTCTTTCTTTTCTTCAGATTGCTTGATGTTTGACTAGGCTTAAAGAGTCAAGGAAAAGCATAAGAAATTGTACACAGAAAAAGGGCATTTCATTGATTTCTTCGTAAACATTAAATACATTTTAAGCCACAGAGAAGATATGAATCCTGAAATACAAGCCTTAAGGAAATGATGTTTATATGTGTGTTTCTTCAGTATCTGTGTTTAATTTGTTGTATAGTTTGTTTTTGTGTTATTCAGGTGTAAATTCCTTTTCAGATGAGGCATATTGTAGTCCGTGCTGTGTGGGCTTTTCTTGAGTTCACCACACATTCACAAGCTAGTTAGCTAACATTAGCTAGCTTGAGATGTGACTGTACACAATATGATAAGTCTGTGAAGGTTGTGACTCCAATCGAATGTGACTTTACATGATAATGTTCGCTTTGAACAGCTGTGGTGATAGTGCTGATGTTCAGCTGATGGTGTCGTGTCTAGAAGGGAACCCTTCATTTGCATAACTCTTGCGGGATCCGTACACAGTGTTCCTTCACTGTGCACCTTGTATTAGATGTATGAAGTGTATTAAGTTAGCACTATATTGTCTGATTTCAGTCTGATACATATGTAAATGCTGTTTTCTTAAGTGACCTGACGTAGGTTTCTGCACGATGACGTTGGTGCGAATAAACCCCACAGACTGAGGGCAGGAAGGGGTTATATGTCTGCAGGAGTGGAGTATTATGAGAATAAGTGGGTAGTACAAGAATAATTTATGAACACCAGTGGTAAACAGCAGTCTTCGCTCTGCAGGAAAGCATTGCCATTACTGCACAGGGATAGTATTTCTGCAAATTGCACGTTTCATTATGAAAGGCCTCACTGATGTCTTAGTTTAGTCATACTTTGAAATCAGTCTTGCACAGCTCACTCAGTGGGCTGTCAGAGCCGTGTAGCGCAACAAGACTCAGTGAGCTGGGCGAGCGTCATCCGAGCTCGCAGGTTGTTCAGCTGAGTATCACTGCAAGGTCAATCATCGCCTCGTTTACTGAAAAGCTATTTGCTAATCCCGCTAATGGCTCTGTTCAGAGACTGTATCTGGCTGAGAATTTGCTCTCAGGCAGCGTACTATTTAGACAGCAGCACATAATGTTATCTTGGGTTATTTCAAGGGGATTGAACAAGGGGATTTCTCAGGAAGCTGAAATGAGAAATATCAGCTGGGTGCAACAAATCACATGAGGCTACAGGAGGGTGGTGGCTCTGGTTCTCAGGAGCAGCATCTGAATCAACAATGAACGCCGTGCCATGATATGGTTTAATGTGGCTGTCCACACGCCGGTTTTATTCATCCCAGTGGGGACATTTTCTTATCACCGGGGTCAGCAGAGCAAAAGCCCAAAGAGATCGTAACCTGGCATATCAGCGCTACTTTGCTTTCCTCATGAATTCAGAGGTGAATCGCAGACTTCATACATGCGCAACACAATCTTTCACTGAGCAGAAGACAAGGTCAAAGAGCTGCAGTGCATGTAGATGTGGCTCAGAATGAGGTGTGGATCAGATCTGATGTGGGTCTGATGCGGGCATGTTTACAGAACGCCAGGCTTTTTCATCCTCGGCCCGATGTTCAGCACAGGTGGCAAAAGTGCACCCTTTCTGTACTCAAATAGAAGCACAAATACTTGTGTAACAAAAAAAAAAAAAGATGTACTGATTAAATTTCTTGACTCAAGAAAAAGTGAAAAAGTACAGGATCTGAAATTCATAATATTTATAAAAGTAAAAAGTTTCCCTCTGAAGGACATTTCTGTGCTGTTTCTGTGCAAAGCAAACCAGACCTCACTTTTTCTCCACAGGCGAATCTCCCTCTGCCTGTTTCATCTTTGTTTTTTGTCTTGTTACGTATTTTTACATCTTATGTCATTTTTTGTCTCGTTATGTCTTTTATGTTTTTTTCGTGTTGTTACTTTTTTTTTCGTCTTGTTACACCTTATTCAGCTTTATATGTCATTTTTCATTGTGTCACATCGTTGTCGTGCTCTGTCTTTTTCGTCATGTTGTGTCCTTTCAAGGGAAGCCTTGCGCCATTTTTTGTCTTGTTTCATAATTTTTAATTTTATTACGTCTTTTTCGCTTTATGTCTTTTTCGTCCAGTTATGTCTTCTATATCATTTTTTCCTTTGTTACATCTTTTTCTTTTTTGTCGTTACGTTATTTTTGTCATTTTCCTCAAACTACAGTAATGAGCTTGATTTGAAGTGTGAGAAGTAGAAAGTACAGATATTTGTGTTAAAATGTAGGTAGTAAAAGTAGAATGTTGTCATAAAAATAAATACTCAAGTTAAGTACAGATATCTGAAAACATAAGTACAGCAACAAAGTATTTGTACTTAGTGACTTTCCACCTCAGATCATTTCCAGTGAGCCCACAGAAACCTTTGATTTAAACAAACAACTGTGAGTGATTCAGACAGGAATGCAAATTTTATTCATAAATGCTGAATGGCACATTAGCCAAGTTTCTTCTTTGCCCTAAAATGAAATAATACACCAGGAAAACCCATTATACAGAATAATCACCTTGATTTTAAGAGTCGCACATCCCTGTTATTTAGAAATGGTGAATTTAGGGTGACAAAGGGTCTGTGCTTAATGCAAGCTGAGCAGCTTACACAGCCTTATAAAAAGCCTCCACAACTTGCCTGCAAGAAACTTAAATTAGCTTTTGAATGCTTCAGTAATAGATAGGCTTACCCGCGGCCAGCCACAGCACTCAAACGTAACAATACTCACCGTGTATAATTTATAATTTATGTCTTGCCTTTATAATTGTGATTTTTATCAGGAGTATTCGCCGTTACCAAAACGGCAGCAGTCAAGATAAAGAGGAAATTGAATTCTGTTTTTAATAGAGGCGTAATGTCATTCATTCATTCATTCATTCATATGTTTCAACGCTGTGTGCCGCCTGCAGAATACTGGATGCTCTTTACCGCACTACAGCACACCTGAAAGGTCACCTTGGAGGTGCAAAGAGATTGTAAGTTGTCTTTGAACGGAAAATATTAATGAAAGGATCTGCATTCACACCTCTGGTAATTATAGGATGCTGCTGGTCAACACTTGAAGAACAATGTCATGTTTTAGTGTGAGAGAGACCTCAAACATGTATTTTTATGTAGAATAAGTATTACTTGAGAATTAGGTCAGGTTAGGTAGGAGTGTTTAATGAAACATATGGGCAGAGGTTTAGTTCTGGGTTTTCTCCACCAGTGGCTTTCTCCTGCAGAGCTGGGCAAGTTACTTGAAAAAGCTAATCAATAACTTATTACATGGTACTCATTTAAAACTAATTACATTACATTATTACTTTAGCAAAAGATAAGTTAGATAACAAGATCGATACATTTTTATTCAGTAACTGTCTTTTAAATATGAAAGTAGAGCCATGAGATGCTGAGCATGAAGGCTGAAGCAGGGGGAGAGAGAGCTCACTTCACTTTACCCTACGGTCAATCTATTGTAAAAAATCTGCCTGACAGCACCTCTACAATTAACTAAACCTTTTTACGAGGTAGGCATATGTTGCAAAAAACATCTATCCAAATTATACCCAAAGTAATCTGAAAGCTTTCTTTGAGCCATGTGGAGCACATGCTTGGTCTCTTCTGAAAGGTAACATTGAAGTTTCTCCCCCTGCAGTCAGAATAACTGTAAGTGCTGCTGGCATTGAGTAATAGAATTTTATCACACTAAATTAATAGTTTTTGTTTTTTTTTTCACCAAGGTTTTTTTAATGTAAAAATATGCCTACAGATGACAGTTGTAATTTATTAGCTGGAAATCACAATGAGACCAAAGAATTCAGCCTTATTTACACTTTTTTCTAAGATAATTTCCAGGCATTTTCTAACTCCAACAACAGCCTGCTTAAGAGTAACTGAAGCATGAATACAGTACAGTGGTATATCTCTTGTTCAAAATAAACTCTGTGCATATAAATGCATCAAAAGAAGTGTTGTGATTGAAATACTGGTCATAAAAGAAGCAACACACAATAGAAAATACCTAAATGTAGCTAATTTCTATATTCTGGCTTTATTTATATATAAAAACTGCATATTGTCATTTTAGGGATTTCATTGGCAATAAGAAGCGTCAATCAACACACATTCTGTTTCAATTGGGTCTGTCTTTATATGGAGAAGAGAGGCCGGCTCGTTCTTTCAACTCGGACTCTGATTGGCTATTTGGGCTGTGGATGGGTCATGGACAGCTCCTATTGGCTTAAATGAGCTGTCAATCAAATGTTCGGTTGCAGCGATGATGACAGTGCAGATATGGCGTCTGTGAAGCTGTTAACACAGAGAGAGACGACCTCTGCCGGCTGTTTTTTTTGCATTTTTGTGGATATATTGATGGAAATGTGTTTTGGACTGAATATGTCAAAGAATTTTGCCGACTGGATTAAAACAAGACAAGTGACTCACTGCTGAAATTGGTTGTTTGCTAGCTTGTCACACCGACTGTAGCTGGCGTTGTCACTGTATCTGGACATTTCTGGCATCAATTTCATATGAGTGTATATGTGTTTCATAGTAGTTGTTTAATTTAGCCAATATAAGCAGAAGTGTAAACATTGTATGGAGGGTTTTGTGCATTCCTTGTGTCATGTTAGCAATTAGCTAGTGCTGACAGATCAATAACAGTGAGGCATGCAGTAAAAAAAACAAAAAGGAAATGCAAAAACAGATGCCACATATAAATTTATAGCTGAAATTATTTTGAGGGCTTCTAGTGAGTTTATTTATGAATACTATCCATACAGAAGCTATAATGACTTTGTAGCATTATATTTTCTAGCCCTTTCATGTTGCACACATCCTCATTTGTTTGTAAATGGGAGAAGTCTATAATCTACGTTGAGTCCCTAATATGTTGTACTTCTAATACTAAATCCTTCTACACTCATAATAATAACAAACTTATTACAGGATCCTCTTTTAATTCAGCCCCTGGTCCCTCTGTGGTCACAGGGACTCTGTTATTGGTGCTGTAATAATGATTATGATAATGAAAAGCTTTAATGGTAATGACTGTCATCAGTAATGATGAAATTAGGCTCATGTTATATTGCAGCTCCTTTTCACTTCCCCTTGGGTTAATGATACATCTTCAAGTGTGGATTTATTTTACAATGACCGCTGTAATTTTAGTTTTATGGGACCTTCCATGTTTGAGCCAGACAGAGGAAAAGACATGAAACCTCAGCAGGTTTTTTTTTTATACTGTCCCTGCCGTCTTGTGTTAAACTGGAAGAGTCACATCTAGTCCTGACACAAACTGCATAACTTCAGGGCTCAACAGTACAAGTATTGCATTTGCCCCTGAAAAGAGACATGTGTGAACTGGAAATATAATTCAGGAAAACAGTTTCTGTGCCGGTGTCAAGTTAGAGAAAGGTGAACTACACTGAAAAGGAAGGATCAGTAAGATAGGCTTTAGGCGTAGTCGGAGTGGCCACTGGGACCACCGGGAGAAATTCTGGTGGGCTGGTCGCCCACATCCTCCTCCAAAACATCCTCAATATCCAGTTCAACTGTTGGTGTGGGTTTTACACCTGAAGCGTTAAGACAGTGAACAGTAGGGATAAGATGAGCAAGGTTTGGGTTTGGCTGTCTATTCAGCTATATTGTGGGCCTTTTGTTGAAATATGTTGAACTCTTCATAAAATTGATGCGCTCGTTAATTTTGGTATTCCCCAATTGGATGGGGTGGGGCTATAAAAAAGGGTTGATACACAGGACTTTCACCCAGGGTTGGTGCCCCGTGTGAAACGAAAAGTAGACACAGAGTTATTTAAAGTTTTGAGTAGTTTAAAATGCTGTTATGTACGTGACGTCTGTCGTGTGAGTGACATCACTTCCGTCATGTAACATACATAACAGTTATTTTGATTAAAACTGCAACAAGTAATCGAATAATGGACAAAACAATATATTTGAGGATGTCATCTTGGGGTTTGGGGAATACTGATCAACATTTTTCACCATTTTCTGACATTTTATAGGCCGATTATTCAACTATGAATATAATTGTTAGAATGCAGCCCTAATTTTGAGTCAAACCATGATCTATTCCTAAACCTAACTGAGTAGTTTCTGTGCCTACAACGAGCTAAACTGCAACCATTTTACAAAGTAAACCATGTGTGTAATGTCACATTAGTTATGTCACATGACTTATGTAATGAAGTCAAGGTTCGGCAAGTCTGTCGCTCCTGGAACTCTCAACCAGTAATGTTATCGTTTTGGGAATAATTGACATACGACCTATTCAGTGTTTCAGGTATGAGAAAGTGTTGTTAGACACGTTGAACTCTTTATTATCTATGAATAGTTATGATTATTGACACATTAGTACTTGGCATTAAAAGATTACAGACTATCTGACATTGTAGACCGTTTTTCTTGCTCAAGAATTGAATGAAGGAACCAATCCTACAAAAATGGTGAATGTTTGTTGTGTGTTTCATACAATACTGCTCTGTCGTCCAACTGGAACTGATATTATACTAGTGGTATGCTACATACAGTATATACACAAACAGTATATAATATATTAATATTATAGCCTGTTCACAATATAAATAATAATATTATAATGACAAATTTCTTTGTATGCCTGTGTAAATATTTTTTATTTAGGAGCGCATGAACTCCTGAACCTAATGTCAGATTCATAATAGAATTATGAAGAAAACTTCTGCGACCAAAGAAATAACATTTGCTTATGCAGCTATGTTGAGTTCTTTTAGTATTTGCCATCACCAGTGTAGCTGTTTACGCCTATTGAAGGTCAAGCATGTATTTTCAGAATTGAATTAATATTCTGAGTTAAAAGGACAAATGAAAAGCCTTCAGTACAATTGGGCCTTTGAATGAAGGCTCAGACAGCAACACAAACGTACAGTCGCTCATAAGTTCATAGCTGGAATACAACCACCAGCTGCCGTCCTCGATCAAACATGGAACTTTCCCTTCATGCTCTCTAACCCGAAGCCAAGTCTCGTTTTAATTCCTCTTCTCTTCTCTTTCCTCCTCTCTTTTTCTCTTCTCTTCTCTCCTCTGTCCTCTTTTCTTCTCTCCTTGTGAGTCTCCACCAAATTGAAATTCTGACTCCAAACACCGCTGCCCTAAGGCCAGCTATTGACAAGGCAAAAAAACAAGGGTCTCCTCCATCTTATTTACTACTCCTGCGAGCCAACCAATTTGCCAGCCATCCCTTCAGTGAGCTGTAATGGCTTCTTGACTGTCAGCACTTTAAATCCTTTGGAGACCCCCGCTGTCCGGCACACAGTAGGTGAGGCCAGGGCAGGAAGACAATAAAACAAATTGTCCTTATGGGAAATTAAAGGGAGATGTAATTATGTGAATGCACCTACACCAAATAAAGCTAATGTGAGTTTTTTTATGAGTTTACTTTGAGCTTAATGAATTATTACCTTTGTTTTCACATTTTTTATAAAGAATTACAATGCAAGTCGACCCTGAGGAATATTCATAATTAACAGCCAGCAACATTTTAGATCAGAAAAGAAGCAAATATTATATTATTCTCTATGTTGTGCTTGTTTATGTGAGAGAGAGCGTACAAAAACACACAGAGGAGCATGTTTATCACGCTCGCACTCAGCAGAGACACATCAGTGGGCCTCTGGCTTGTTTCCATCAATCAGAATTGCATTGACATTACATGGCACAAAGTCAAACAGTGTCCTCTCGCTGAATGAATTGGCAGGAGAAGCTGCGAGATTAGATTGCATCTGAGGAATGCTAATTTACCTGGGAGTTTAGGTCCTGGAGATGTCGTGATTAAAGACTCAATTTCCCAGAGGTCAGTGTGGTGTGATCACATATTACCACTAACTGATGGAGTGTCTCTGACATCTGCACTCTGACGGCCGCGGCTGTCACGAGCGGGCGGCGTCAACACACATTAACGCGGAATGGAGAATCAGGCAGCGGCGTCAGATTAAATATTCCTGTCAGAGTTGAAAATTCAGTCAGTCACGGACTTCTTAAGTAGCTGTGTTATGCTATCAAACTGCTTATGCATGGTTTAGTTTATGTAAGTGAAAAAGTAGAGGGAGAGGCCTACAGCAGCTCTCCGCTATAAACGGCTAAGCTCTGAAATGCTGCCATCCGGCATTATCTTCACGTAGCAGGAAGCCTTGCCATGCATTATCCCAACATGTGTCTCAGTGGAAGGCATTTCAGAGCAGCAGGTTTTAATGCGGTTGTGCTTTGCTATGCTGGTACCGAGTTAACACTGACAGCACTTCTCTGTGTTTATTACAAGCATATCATCTTGTCATTTGAGCAACTGACTGACAGCTAGAAAAAGAAATTCCTAGTTTACAATTATATGGTTACACCACTGATTTTGCATGTGCTGGCATATTAAATACAAATCACACATACTTAACGGGGTGTTGCACAGCATACCATTCATTTTAAGGTGGATTTTCTATAGTTCCTTCCAGGCAGCATGTGATTTGTATTCATTTCTGCTGGGTGCCGAGAAAGAAACTCGCCTGAGATATGTAATCCATCACGGTGACCATTTCCTCGCCCTTGTTTTTCCATCAATGTTATTTTATCATCATGTGGTAATGCAGCTGAAGGCAGGAGACATTTTCTTTCATTTGATGGTGCATCAATGGAGCCCCAAGACTGACAAAAAGGCAGTAAAGGTTATATATAACTAAATAAATCGATAAACACTTAAATAAATATAATACTTTAGAAAAATAGAATGTAAAAGGGAAGCTTTATGTTTTTCCTTAAACTCCATTGAGTAAGATATAAATTCATTTTACACTGAGCCGCAGCTTTTGAAGCTGATGTAAGCTATCTATCTCAAGCTAACTGCTGCTGCTCATATGCCACTGACAGTGATAATGGTGGCAGATTTAACATTGAAATTAGGATTAGTTGTTGAAACACGAGGTCTTTGATTCCACAGAGAAGTGAACTGAGGCTAAAGCCAGCCTACATCCCAGCCAACACTAGTTCCGAAATCCAACACGTTTATGTGTGATAGACGACAGAAATACGGTCATTAATGTTGGAAAAGAAATGTGAAGAAATGCAAAGCTTGGGAGGCCTGTGGTGCCCTAGTTATAGTTCCAAATCTATGATTGGACAGTTACTGTTCGAAGGGGCTTAGTGAAGGGTCAACTGAGGATTTGGAATTTCTGAATTCCCAGTTGGAAATTCAACTGGACCGCCCCCCTGAATAGGGATTGCCAACTCAGAAACTCAAAATCCAAGATGGCTGCTCCGTGCATCAACAGTAGTGAAAGATGTTTATTCGCATTTTTGTCTTTTTTTTTCTCCTTAAATCAGTTGTACACACAGTACTGTCCTGGTTCTATCGCTGTGGTGTTTTAATGTGCAAAATACAACAAAATGTGTTGCTATCAAGCACACAAAGTTTTTTTGTTCCTCCTGTTGTGCGCGGTCAACTTGGGTGTGACGTCATTCCCAGCCAAGGTGAATGGAACAAGCCATTAATTATCCACATACTGCGTACTGCTGTTAGCATAGTTGTAGAAACTCTACTAGCAGCATTTTAGCCAACAAGTTAATGCTAATAAAATCAGCTATCATACACACTGGTGACTTTAGACTGGAAACAGGGAATGCAATGATTAAATTTGTGCTAATACAAAAAATGAAAATCATCATATTAGTCTTACTTTGCTTTTTACATTCCATTTTAACTATTTCAAAAGTAGTACTATTAACTGATGCATTCAATTATGTTTTTGACTCTATTGATGGCATTTTGTTACCCTCGGTGCTCTGTAGCTTTCAAGGATGCTCTGCCATTCACACATTCAATTACTGATGAAATACCAGCTATTTTCCGTAATGAAAAACACAACCAGATTCACACGGTCCTTTTCAAAATGTTGTTTCCTTCTTATTTGTCTGCTGACTATGCTTTCCAAACAGCACAAATACAAGCAGTCACCTGTCACATATTAGATGTTGAAATGTCCTTGAAGGCACCACTAGTCAGAGTTTCAAAGTAGACCCCACTTATAACAACTTATGGTGCAGACACCAGGTGATTTACTTTAATTGGTTGATTAGAAATATTCTCAGGGCAGTGTGGGTGTGGACAGACATGACTGATAATCTCTCTGAATCTCTTGTTGCACCTGTTGAGGCGGGAAATATAACACCTTTATCAATCTTACAGTCCGGGGGTCCAGAGACCTAATGTAATCACCAGCAGCACAGCTAATTAGTCAAACAGAAAACACTTGTGGGGGTGTGCGGGGCCTTTTTCAAAACAAAGAGGTGAACGAGAGCAGATATTTGACTTGACATGACCGTATAAAAAACACCACACAGGTAGGTTTAAATACACATATTTCAAACACTAGATATTGCTCAGTTGCAACAGTTGCCTGCTTGTGTTGTGTGTGTGTTTCTGTAACTGCCAGCAGGGCCCAGGTGCCTGTTAAGACCACAAGTATGAGGCGGTTTATCAGAGCTCACTGGGACATGTTTGATAGATGAAGTTCCTCATATTCACAGAAATACTATGAATGGCTCAGTCGAGCTCAGACACTTTGATATTTTTATTTAAAAACAAACACATTCAAGAGCTGGGTAGAGAGGAAATTTGACAGTCATTGTAAATGTGGTATGCATTTGATTAGCCGAGACCTGCCGTTGTAGGCAACAATATTCTAGTAGAAGACAGGAGGCCAGTGATAGTTCTTCCTTAATGCTGTTATGTCTCAGTGCTTTAATGTGGACAGAATAGCTAATCACCTGCTGGGCTCTAGCTTCATATTCAGTGTACAGACATGAGTGGTGTAAGTTTTATCATCAAATGTATTTGTCAAAACCATTGATAAAATGATATATTAAATATTAAATTATTTACATGTATAATTCTTGTCACAAACAATAGATCTTCTATATTACAATAAGAGGACAGTAAGGTGTTGAAGATTACAAATACTTGCATCAAAAGTATTTAAATAAAATACAAAATAATGGCATGGAAAATGTATTTCATTAAAATACAAGTTATTTGTAATCCGAAAATACAAAAGTACATTTTATACAAACTCATATTATCATATTTTAGGCATTTAGTAGCTTCAATATGGAACCGATCTTAACCTTCCTAGATAGCAATGAGCTCTCCTAATTTCCCTCAGCAAAGATTTTTAGTTGCCAATCAATAATTTATTTTAGACATTTCAAATACACAAATTCAAACTCTTAATTTACTTCTTAATATCTTGCAAATTTTATCTTTTTTTCTGTCCAGCAATATCCTAATTACAAAACACTCAAAAGAAGTAATTAAATACATATTTTAAATACATTCAGTTGAAATACAGCACACGTCTGTTTGTAGGCATATTACCACTAACCAAAGGGACGGGATTTGGTGCAACTAGACCAGTGGTGAATTGTGGATTACGCTTGGCGTCCAGAATACCCTGTACTCTGTGTTGGCAGTATTTTTTAGACATGGCACACACTTTTAACCACCTCCAAAATTGTTTTTCTTTTCGACAAAGACGAGTCTAGCATATAGCATATCTCAGTGGGTGCAAGAAACAGGAAAAACAGTTGACCAAGGTACCAGTCTTGCTCAACTGTCATTGGACAACAGAGTGAAAGGGGCGGGGCTTAGGAGAGGTCAATTGCCAACATCATAGAGAGCCAATGAGCAACTATTACTACTTAAAATACCCCAAAATAGGGTGTGTGACTAACAAAACTCCTCTCTTCATGACAGGATCCATGCTCCCAAAATAAATACTGTACGAGTAAACAGGTGTAGCTTCCTTTTTTTTGCATACTTTATGGTTTAAAGTATGGCGTACTTACAGCCCTGGCCTCTCTCGGCGTATGGCAGTACCGCTGCTCCTTACATTCGTTTCTCATGGCTGCCTTGCTAATTGGCTGCCATTTCCGTGAGCAGTTAGCTGATTGGTGCTCCCGTGGTCACCAGTTTGTAGTAGGCTCCCTTCAGGGCCATGAGCTGGTCGTGTGTTCCCTTCTCGATCACAAAGCCCCTGGACATGACGGCGATAATGTCAGAGTTCTGAATGGTAGACAGGCGGTGGGCGATAACGATGCAGGTCCGTCCCTCTCTGGCTTTGTCCAGTGCCTCTTGCACCGTCTGTCATAAAAAAAAAAAAAAAACCCACACACACACACACATATGAAGCGGCGTTCACAGCCACGCACACATACAGGCAGGAGCCATCATCAGTTCTCCCACTGAGCAGACGCACAAGCCTCACAATTACAGCAATTTCACAATCATGCGTTGATTACTATCATTAGAATGCTTCAGTGGATCAGCACGCTGCAGAGGCCTCTTTGTCCTCAGCATGCTTCAGTCTCTTTGAGCTGGAAAAGCAACAGCATTGGCCCACAGACCATATTCATCTTAAAGAGGCTCTACTGGAGGGTTGCTATGAACTGCGAGCTGCTGGTGATAATAATAGACATGATGAATGATAATGATGTTAATGATAATAATAATTAACTGCCTGCTCTCCTTGCTCTCCGTGCCCGGAGAATATCAAGCAGCTGCACTGTACTGTCATCCGAGGTTTGTGGATTCAATAAACGATGACGCTGCTGTTCAGTGTTTAATGAAACGTACCTTCTCGCTCTCAGTGTCCAGGGCAGAGGTGGCCTCATCCAGGAGCAGGATCTTCGGGTCACGTATGATCGCCCTGGCATGGCAATGCGCTGCTTCTGACCGCGAGACAGCTGGGAGCCCTGGGCGCCGACGTTCGTGTCGTATTTCTGAGGCAAGAGGAAGGAAGAACATCTGTATTAAATTCTAAAGAATTACGGTGAGTCATATCCCCATGTGGACGTTCACTTCTTATTTGGCTTGAAGCTAAAAAAAAAAAAAATCCTTCTATAATTCTTTTTCTATGTGAGGTCATAAAAAATCAACAAGCAATAACGACTTTTACCTGGATTGAGTTTCCTTTGTGAAAACAAAAGCAATAACAGTAATAAAATGTCACGAGGCCACGTCCTGCTCACTTCCCCGAGGCTCTTTATTGATGCAACTTCCCATAACTTGCCCTCAGAGTTTCTCACCTTTCCCCCGTTATCTGTTTCAAATATGTTTTATTACGCCACAGAATATTATACATACAGTATAGTGTTGTGTCAATGCTCATTTTTATTTATATGAAAGAATTTCAAAATAATATTACGTACATTCACAGATATAAAGCAGATCATATGAAGATATAAGGATTGTATTTTGGGATTGGAACAGTATCAAAAATAAATTTGAAAAGGAAAAATAGAGGAAATAAATAATTAAATCAAGGTTGACAAAGAATATAATGGTGTATATACTAAATAAATAAAAGAGCCAATTTAAAAAGATGTCAGTCTAAGAATTGCTTAGTTAAAGTAATCTAGCAGCTGTAGTTTCCAAACTTCATCTTCCTTCTTAGTCTTCCTTGATTTCCAAAAACCTCTCCTGTTTTTTCCCCGTTATCTGGGACTGTATGCACAAAACATCTTAAGGGCACGTTAAGAGAAACTCCTAAAATTAAAGGGGACATCAGACTCAACAGAATACACAAATTATCTGCGTACAATAACTTTTTCAAATGATCAAACAAGCATACAAAAATCTCTGTCCTAGTGACCTAAAACTCAGGCGTGTTAATAAGAGACCAAAACATGGAGTAAAATCTGCATTTTCAATGATGTCTGTATAAATATATAAAGGACATCAGATGCTAAGTAAAAGTTACTCATTAGAGCAGTGTTTTCCGAACTTTTACACCCCGCCTCAGAAAATATTGAGCTTTCCAACTACCACCTAACCCTTTTGCACTGTTTGGGTCTAGCAGGTGCTGTGGACACGGCCGTCCACTTTAATTTCAACATGGCTGTTCAAAATATTCTCTTCTTGATCTGCACTTTTCCCCATAATAATTCCTGTTGGATCCATGATTGCAGTGTTTTTGAAACAATCATTTTATCTTTGCTTGCTGTCTACTATCACAGATTAACTCATCAGTGCCATCACGGATGATGTGTGCACGCTAAAATTTTGCAGAATTTTGATATTTTTTGTTTTTAAACCTTTTTTGTCCTCGACATACCACTAAAGGGAGTTTGCGTACCACCAGTGGTACTCGAACCACAGGTTGATAATCTTGGCATTAGAGGAAACTCTGATATATACTCATACTTGTTTTTGGCATATTGAGATTATATCAGATTGATTTGAGGAAGTCTTGGACAGAAAAATACCACATTAAATGTGATTTTTGCAAATTGGACCTAAGCCACATTTAAAATGCAATTCAATTATTTAAATTGGGTTTCTCTACAAATGGGTCTCAGTCCGACCACTCTGGCTGCTCAGATCCGATTTCAAATTGTCTTTTCCATCACTTGTATCCGGCACTATCTGATTGGTTACATGTCACAAGTAATAGGTTGCAAGGTTGCTCCTGTGAGTGACAGCTGTTTGTCAGGGGGAAAGCAGCAGCAGATATCGCCAAAGTTACCATAAACATTACAATCTTCTGCTCTATTTCTGTGACAAGTGTGTCCATTTTCTCAGTTAAACCCCTGAAAATGCAGGAAATCATGGCAGGGATTTGGGATGAAGGTGAAAGTGACGGCTTTTAAATTAGTTTCTCTTCCTCTTTTAATACTCTGTGTCCCACAGCACAGCAGAGCGCTTCAGAGTAAAACACAGCACTCATCTGTCTCGTCTTTTCACCGTCTTGTCTTTTTACTCTGCATTGGATCCTGAGATTGAGGGAGTTATTGCTTTAAAAATGAACCACAACAGTAAAACTTTATTTCACACTATGATGATTACATTTAGTCCGGGGCTCACATGTGGGCCGAATCCGTACGGGCCACAGGCCAACTGCGATCCATTGCACCTCTAATGTCTATGTATATACCAGCCTCTCTCCCGCTAGTATTTGCCAGATCATCTACGTGCCCTTGTTCAGTTCATGATTGCTGTCTGTGTTTGCCTGCTTCCCCTTTTACATTTTGTTTGCTGACTGGCCGCCTGTTGTCAACCTGCTTTCTGAACACAGACAAAGCAAACCTCATTTCAGCCTCACCTGCTCTGCCTCTGTCCACATCAGTCTCACCACAAACACCACATACAGAGTGTCCACAGTACCTCAGGGAGCGACATGACAAAGTCATGAAGCTGGGCTTTCTTGGCGGCGGAGATGACCTCATTCATGCTGATTTCCCGCAAGTTGTCACCGTACTTGATGTTCTCTGCGATAGTGCAGTCAAACAAGATGGGCTCCTGGGACACGATGCCAATCTTGGAACGCAGGAAGGGCACGTTGACTTGCGTCGTCTCACGGCCATCAATCAGCTGCAGGAAGCGATTGATTTTACCATTAGTAGAAAGCAATATAATAATCAAAGACTGGAAATACAATCCACTTAATGAGCTATCATAACACCATCTCGACTGTAATTTCTCTCCTAAGTATGCAGAGGTGATACTGTCCTTTTTAAATCTCGGACAGAGAATCAGGACTACGCGTTTCCAAACCACTTCCAACTCAATTAAGGCCATTTGAATCTTGGCAGGAATTCCTTACTGGCACAAAAGCAAACCTCCATCCTGGGTGGAGTGCCCCTTCTTTTAAAATAAGCACAACGTCAGCATAAATGTCTGATTGATAAATGAAGTGAAGTCATAGAAGAGTCAGAAATGCTTCAATCACCGACTACGCTAAATGCCCAGCAATTATTCTCTGACTTTGACGAATTACGGATCTTACTTTGTACAATGACACTCAAGGTACGACTGAGTTTAAGCTGAAAGCAGACGATACATATGACTTAATCATTTTAGAATGAGATATCTGACATTTCAACAAAGGTCAGCAGCAGCTGTGACAGTAGAAAAGTTGTCTGTTTTTAAAGTCAATCTCTCATTTGCAATTATCCTTGTTGAAATATGCAAGAATTCACCACATTCTTCAAGAGCAGGTTCATTTTTTGAAACTATATGTTTATGTAACAGTATCGCTGTATTCTGTTTACAGTATATCCTTGACTTTTATTTTTTTATTTTATTTTATTTATTTGGCCTCTTGTGGTCAGCTGAAAAAAAAAAAGCTGTAAACAGAACACTGACATGGGTGGATTACCAAATGGACCCAAGGGCTCTTGGGGCCACTAAGCCAGAGCTTCTGCATGAAATTGCTGTTATTAACTTTGCATTTTTTATCGCATAGTAAAAGGGCTTAGTAATTCATGTCAATAACAGAGCCAAAAAGGTCCTACTTTTGTCCTGTTTGCTATAAATGAGATCATAGCTTGCTGTCAGTTGTTTTTAGGCTTTGTTTTTGTTTGCTGATTTGAAAATAACAAGGTATTATAAGCTGTCAAAAAAAATGTAGTGCGGTAAAAAGTACAATATTTCCCTATAAATGTTCTCATTTACATCTACATTTTTCATCTCATAATCATTTACACTACATGTTTTGAAATGCATAATAGACTTACACAGCTAAGTACTGCACAAATGCAGTACTCCTCCTGACTCACCACTCTGCCGTGGTCGGGATCATAAAACCTCTCCAGCAGCTGCACGCTGGTACTCTTCCCACAGCCGCTGCTGCCCACAAAGGCCAGCGTCTGGCCCGGCTTCACTGACACATTCAGCCCATTCAGGACCTGGATGTCAGGCCTGGTGGGGTAGGTGAACTTACAGTCAATGAAGTCAATGTTCCCTTGGAAGTTATCCTGAAATCACACAAGTGGGAGGGAGGGAGGGAGGGAGGGAGGGAAGGGAGGGGGAGAGGAAAAAATAAGAATACAAGAGTTTAAAGGTTAGTGTTGGTTCCTCTGTGTGTTAGGGTGCCACCTCCTGTCCATAAAAGGCAGGTTAGACTCTCCAATTATACAGGCAGAAAAGAGTTTAATTTAATGCTAATAATTGTCTCATGAGAGTTTTTTATTCAAAATTATTCACATCTTGTAATAACCTATGTGTAATTGTGTTTTCAGGGTATTTCTTTCTTTACAGTTTGTGATGAAAGCGCCAAAAATCCTTCCTTTCTTCCATCCACACGCCTTTCATGACTGATGTAAAATTAATAAGCCCAGTAATAAAGGAATAAAAAATCAGATTTTTCATCTCAATTCCCTTCTGAATCTTTTTTTTTAATACATTCATCGTCCACTGTGACCTCAATGCGCATAACACAAAGCATAACCAATGCCTTCATACCCATTTATCTCCCTTGTTGTTGTAGACGCTGATCTGAGGCACGCGGTCCAGCAGCTGGAAGAAGCGTGCAGCTGAAATCTTGGCCTTGGCGTAGTCGGGCGTGTAAGAGGAGGCTCTGCCGAGGCTGTGCCGCTGGTGACGATGGCCGAGATGACCCTGCAGGAGAAATCAATGTAATGTATAACTTATTTATCAATCCATTTGTACTTCCACAGGCTCACCACAGGGTTGATTCCTTTTAAAGGGGCCCCCACAGCCACCAGGGGGCCACCTAGAGCGCTTGAAATGTTCCATAAGAGAACCATAAGATATTTTTTAATAGTAATTTTACAAAGACACAATATTATGTTAACAGGTCAGTTAGCTAATACTGCTGGTTTAATCAATTCCTGCTGCCGTTGTCAGAGATGGTGTCACGTTCATGCTCACTGAACGATCATTCGATCATTGTGTGATTATGATGGTTAAAAAACAGTCCTACATCATGGCGCCTCCAAAATGCAAGCCGGCTATTTCTTCGTTATGAAGAAAAGTGAAGAAAATGAAGGCAGAGAGCAGTAGTTTGGCTTCAGGTATGTGCTGAATTTACAAGAGGGGACAAATAATTAAGAATTTGTCATAAATACATACAAAGTTTACGCCAAGTTGATAAAGTTTCCTCTAACTCGACAACAAAAGTGCTGTTTTTGGAAGAAAAAAAATACAAGTTTTCAATTTACTTCTTTCAGAAAATAGGGTAAATGATGAAATTAACATAAACAGTGTGTTGAACTTCACAAATATCAGCTGCTACTAAACAAGACCTTGGGTTGCAGCATTTTTCAAGTCAATCAGTTAATTATTTTATGCATGTTAAGAAATTGTGTTTTTCTACAAACCATCTTGCCTTTAATTAACCCTGAAGGGATGAATTAATATTCAGGAATTAAATTTAATAAATTAGAAGATAATTTTCAACCAGGAGGACTGAGCAGAAAATCATGTTAAAAATAATCTGAAACAAAACAGGCAGTGTAGCCTGGAATTAATTAACAGCAGTAATGACAGGGAAGCACGCAGCACTTCTGCTCTCACCTGAACACCAAGCTGAAGTGGAGCCCCTCCTGTCGCACCAAGTAACCTCCAAACCTGTAGGAGGCGGAGTTGGTCAAGAAGACGATGCACTGGGCGAAACCGTAGCAGCCTCCGTACACGTTTGCCTTCTTCAGAGCTGCTTGGTACGGAGCGTCTAGCTGCGCCTCGTACATTTCCACAAAACTCCGCTCTTTCCCCAGGCCGGCGATGGTGCGGATGTTGTTTAGTGCCTCGCCGGAAATCTGCAAATAAAGGACTCCGGTTGAGTTTCTAATAGCAGATTAAACATCAAAAAAACAGGCAAAAAGACTGATAATTGATTAAAAGTTGTTCTTAATTCTCATGTGTTTTTAATATGTGAAGGAGAGTATGATATAGATAAGCATTTGCTCTGTTCTTATCTATATCCTATTTAATGCTGCCGCAGTAAGCCAATTTCTCCCCATAGGGATCATTAAACTTTCATCTAATCCACTTTATTTGGATGGGTGAGGTTTACTGCATCAGGATGATTAAGATAGCTGAAAAAAGTTCATAGTAAAGACTTTTGAATACTTTTTCTTTGATTATGTGAACTTCCCTGCTCTCCCTGTATTGGCCTGAGGTTTTATCCACTGTGTGTTTCACTACCATAACTGCATTTTAAGCCTGGGTGGCCCTACAGGAATGGAGCCTGACAGCGTTAGCTCCGTTCCTAACTTGCCAAATTACAGGAGATCCTAATAAAAAGCTATTGTACCGAGATCTGAGCTCAGCTGCAGGGCTGCAGAGCTTTTCTTCAGTGGTGAGAAAGAGCTGAAACCTGGAGCCTAAAATAGACTCTGTTGTTAAGCTGTCTCTTATCTGCTGTCAGTGGATAAGTCAGATGATGTCACCCTCCACCTGAAAGTTGAGCAGGTTTATTGAGATGATGCTTTTTACTTGTCATTTATCAGAATTGAAGTATTTTCAAACAAGAGGTGGATAAATAGTCACCAAAGGCAGGTGAAAACCAAAGTTGAAGTGAAGTTCTATTATAGAAAACGATATCTGACCTGTCCGCGGCCTCCATAGCCTGCTTGTCCTGCTTTGCAAACCCAGTCAGCATCTTAGCCTGGAAGCCACCTGAAAGAGCGAGGAACGGCAGGAAGCACAGGATGAGCAGCGTGAGCTTCCAGCTGAAGTAGAAGGACATGAGGACGGCCACGCCGATGTTGGTCAGAGAGTTGACGATCATGCCAATCTGTGACCCTGTTGCCTGAGGAGAGGAAGAGTGGAAAAAGAAGGATTGTGTTCGCTGATGTCGTACAGTGTGCAAAAATAAATTCACCACTGTGGTGTAGTAGTCAACATTATGGAAAGGATTGTTTTGCAGACAGCATTTTCCAACAGGGAAAGCCATTATCCAGCTCTCCTAAAAGCTCCAGACTCCATTTTACTTTGCAGAGCACGGGTTTCTGTTTTAGTGCAGTATGTTTTACTACTTTTCATTCATGTTGTCTAAATGTTCTTGATTGTTTTTTCCCTCCTAACTAACTTTGATGCTGGTAAACTAACATCTTTGTAGTTCAATTAGCCGTAAAGTCCAATCATGATGGAGAAAAAAACTAGCTGAAACTCTGCTGACTGCTAAGAGCTAGCTAGCTCAACAGATAAGCAGCAACTGCTGTTTTATTTGTGAATTAATTAATTATAAATCAATTATGTTGATTTCAGTATAAATATTAATATGAAATGGGCAGACAGACACCTAACAAGCTGAGATAGGCCTGCATTTAATTCCGCTAAGCTGGGGGGCTATTAATGATAAAATAGTTTTTATTATTAAAAATGGCCAAGTGGCTAGAAGAACCCATTTTGTTGGTAGATACTACGTGTTCCTCTCCATTTTCCTGAAGAATATCCCACAGCAGAATAATAAAATAATCACATAATAACATTTCAGACAGCCTGAAAACCTCAAAACCTTTTTTGTGAATTTCACTGCTTCTGTCTGCCTTCGCATAGAATACCTTTCCAAAAACTAATATATGAAAATGACTCTGTGTTTTATGAGTTGCTGTAATAAGTGACTCTGCAGGTTGTGAGCACTGCATATATTAAAATCATTTGAAATCAGATTATGCTTTAATGCCAGATGACTGGCCTGCTGTAGTGGATACAGATATCACCTCATCAGCTTTATGAATAAAACTGTCATTTTATCGCTGAGTATGAGTCTGAGTGACTTTTCAGAATCATTATCTTTTTACACTGAAGCTGTAACTCACTCCTTGAACTTGTGAGGCATCAGTCGCCAGACGTGTGGTCAGAGCTCCCGGGCTGTTTCTGTGATCATCAAACCAGCCGATCTCTTGGCCCAGCA
Source organism: Lutjanus argentimaculatus (assembly GCA_034769285.1). Lineage (NCBI taxonomy): Eukaryota > Metazoa > Chordata > Actinopteri > Lutjaniformes > Lutjanidae > Lutjanus > Lutjanus argentimaculatus. The sequence continues at coordinate 3,594,888 of JAWZSL010000020.1, read as the reverse complement.
TGGCGTGGAAGCCAAGCCGCCGTAACCTGCGGGTCAGCAGCTCTCCGGACTTGGAGAAGGCATAACCCTGGAGACAAACGTGCACACACACAGGACATATTTAAATCCAAAATACCATCACAGTGATCTTCAGCATAGTGTAATATGTTAGTGATGTGAAAAAAGGAAAACGTTTCTTCGTCCCATCACCAGTGGTCGGAACTCATGGCTCAATTATAGAACAGCTCCTCTGTGGGGTGTAGGACAATCTTTTTCATCCAAAGAAGGTATTAATTTGACAAAATAAAGGAGGTCTCTTGTGACTTTCCCCCAACCTTGAACGCAAGCGGGGGGTGAATGAAGGCGGGAGCACTAAAGCAATCAGTCTTTCTAAAGCAGACTGCGACTCTTACCTGCAGCATCTGGGTGAAGAAAGAGACCACGCCGACCATGACAAAGAACAGGCAGATACTATCAATCTCCTTCCTCTGAGCCACAAGATCTGTTACCGAGAACGTCTACACACACACACACACGGACATAGAAAAACATGTTACTATAGACCATGCTGCACATTCATTAATTTAGGTACATATAAATCATTTATATACATAAAGTTACACATAGCAGGGTGGAAAAGTAGCACAGTATGGCGATCAATGTGTTCACTGACTCATTCAATATGTATGATAATAAATAATTAGCATATTTACATAAAAGTAATTATCTATAGTCTTTTCATATGGTTGTACTGATGACACAGTACGCCAAGCTCGTTAGAGTTGGTAAGATTATTTTCCTGAGATTACAATGGTGGTTTAAAGCCCCTATATGTAGAATTTTTATCTAAATACAACATTTTTTAGGTTATTTTTAGAAAAATGAGACAATACCCATAAAATGGTTCAGTTTAAAGGCCCGGTCACAACAGTACTTTAAAGCACCAAAACAAAGCATCCTTTTTAATCCTTGCGTTCGCATGTCGAGGTAAATCCGCACAAATCTCGACAGTGCTGACCTTCCAGGGGACGGAGAGCCAGAGTCCAGCTTCCATGGAGGAAGCTATCATAGCTCATTAGCAGTGCATCCGCTTTTATTTAACCTCATCCACTGGAGCATAAAGTGCCCCAGAAAAGAAGCATGGCCAGTTATGAGACGGGAGTCAGTGATACAAATACCAACACCATCCCAGCTAACAAGCTAGCCAGCTCAGAGAGACTTCATTAACATTTTGCTCAGTTTAACCGTTATTAACATCTACACCATCTACTTGATTATTAATGATTTCTGATGACTCATAAACAGACACTAACTCATTTGGCAAACATTCTGCATTAATTTGAACTTTAATTGATGTGAAAGGGTCAAACAAAAGCATCGTGGTCATTTTATTATTTATTACAGTAAATATATTACAGACTTCTCCTTTAATATTGAATTTTATGTAGATGTAAGCGCTAGTATTGGTGGCTCTGTAGCCATTTACACCTGGTGTTGAGATATCATCACATTTTCCTTTCAATTAAAACTAAATGAATGTTTTTTCCAACTCGGTTGTTCATAATTATGTCCTGAACAACAGACAGCAGTGAGCCGTCCTGCATTAGAAGAGTAAGCAGTTGAAACAGTCAAAGGGCTAATAGAAACATCAGAGAGACGAAAACACTTCGTCAGAAAGGAAGCCATTAAGTATGTATGATTGTTAAAAATAAAATAAAAAATACAGACAGAATATTAACAGGAAATAATCTGCTCAAAATTCATCCAAATTGCTTGTTTTACACAAATGTCCTGCAGTTAGGTGATTGTATTCGGGTATTGTACAGCTTATCAGTGTTCTGTACTGTTATTGTTTTGCATTGAGTATAATATGAAATATCCCCAAAAGATGCCATTTAGTCAGGAGTTTAGGGGGTCCCAGAAGGACTTGTGGATTAAAGCTGTGCCATTTTCTGGTGTGACCGGGGAGCAAAGTCTTTTAGGCTTTTGAAATGAACCCTTTTTTGTATTTCAGAAAATCTGATTAGAACTTGAACCTCACCGCCAATATTTGACTGAACAGTAGAGAGTAGACGGGGTTGACCCCTCCGTTTATGGCAGCCCCAACAGATCCAAAAAGCATATAGGGCCACTCAGGTATGTTATACTTCAGGATCCTGGCAACAGGAGCAGGCTCCACAAGTTCCTCCTCCTCCTCCTCCTCTGGGATGGCGTTCTGAGCATTCACAGACAAATAAACATCAGCAGACATTCACAGTAAAAGCTATTACCTGCGTATGCTATCTGAGGATACCAAATACATTGCCGAACAAGTGGATTTATACTCCTGCTTCAACCACCCACACATAAAAATGTATGCAAACTCTCCTGCACACACACACACCTTGGATTTGTCTGCCTGTGACACAGCGTAGGCTCTGGGGCCAAGCTCTCCAGCAATGGGAACAGAAGACTCCGGGATCAGATTGGAAGCTGAGATCGGGACCTCTGGCGGATCGAGGCTCTGCAAAAAACAAAAACTCTCCTGAGTAAAAAACAATGGCCATATCCACCTCAAGGCATGAATATTCTGGGAAAAACAGTGTAGCAACTCGACTGTTGTTTCTTCTTCTTGCACTCATTACTGGATGCTTGTAATGGTGGTGATAGAGAACATCAAGCCTCCTCTGCTGTTGCACCATTTGTAAGTGCCTCTGGATGATAGTGTCAGCTAAACGCTCCAAATGTCGAAGTTAATGTAAAAGGGTAATTAAGTAAATGAAGGTACCAGTTTCTGCCATGACACAACTCAATTTCAGTCACAAAATGACTTTTGTAATAATCCTATTTAGATGCACAGTCAGGATCATGTAAATGGATTTATACACAAGTAAACAAATGAGCAAGTGATAAAGGGCGGAGGTGATTGGGATGTGTTTGTGTGTGATACCTCAAACTGGCACGGTAGCTGCCTGCTCTGACAGCCTCCCCGGCTCTTTTCTTTGTCAGCCACTAGCGCAAGAGATCCAATAAAAGATCACAATCAGTAGATCCTTATAGTCTCTACGATGGGTTACATCAACAAAGATTGTTTTAATCAAAGATTAGTTCAGCAAAACTAGGTTTAAGATGAGTAAATCCAGATTATTAATAAGAAGAGTTATATTGCACAATTCAACTAATCTCGTTTAGTAATAATAAGATGCAGACAGAAATTAAATAGTAATCATAGGCTGAGCAAAAGTATTAATTTGATGCTTTCCAGTAAGTTTAAATGGGGAAGCATAACTCATTTAGTCATAGAAAACGCTGCTGTGTTTACTAGCGCATAACATTAAAAGTTATATTTTCATACGAAAAAGAAATATATGTTTCACATGAAAAAACTTATTTGTTTTAATAAATGGAGTAAATTTCCGAGCTATTAAAAATTATAAGACTTTACATGCTGTGGTCAGCTAAACAGTTTTTTTAAGCTATGTGTTTGCCCCTATCCACAGGAAAAGGAAATGCTAAAGTCACAAAGCGTCATATGTTTGCTAGTAGTATACAGTGTTAGCATATGTAATGGCTCAGCAGAGTATGCAGTTAAAGTAACAAATAATTATAGTTTGTAAAACCTGAAGTGTAAAATAATGAAACTAAGTTTATGAATCTTTCTTCATTTTAAGCTTTAAAATGAAAAAAATCAAGTAAAATTTCATCCTTGTTGGTGCAACCCAGCCTACATGTGGATAAATGTCTGTCTGAGAGCAAAGATTCAATGTAATGAAAAATCTTTATTTGGTTTGACCTACTTTCCCGAGCCTTCTCATTCAGGGCCTTGTCTCCTTGGCTCTGTAGGGTGACCAGAGTGAAGTAGACTCCCTTCCTCTCCAGCAGGTCATTGTGTTTGCCCCTCTCCACAGCTCGGCCGTGCTCAAAGCCGACAATCACGTCAGCGTTCTTTATGGTGGACAGGCGTGAGCGATAGAGATGGTGGTGCGACCCATGCGTACCTATGACGAAATCAGACGTATGTTGTTGCATCATTCATGCTGGGAGCTAAGAAAAACACCCCAGTAATCCTCACATACCTCCTCTCAAAACGTAGGCTCAAAATTGAAGTTTGGTTTCACATTTGTCAGTATTTTGCACTGCATGTTGACTGAGGTGGTTTTATGGTCAGTGCTTTCCCTTGTCTATATGTCTTATTGTTGAAAATGTCTCATCCCATTATATAAAACTAAAATGTCAGTGTATCAAAATAAAAAAGGGAAGAAAGAGATTCATCCACTTCTGTGTGACATTTCCTTTGGACTGATCCTCACAGCAGTTGGTCAGTCAGAACTATTGTGTGAAGAGATGGGTTTATAGACTTGCCTTTTTTCCAGCATCAATGAAATTGTCTTTGTGTGCTTGTATTTTATTCACTGTCTTTATACTGTTGTAGGAGCCGCTTGTTTTGTCTGATTTGACCGCTGGTGGAGTGTTGTGTGTAATGATTACAGATGAGCACGAGGTGTATTAATTAGAGCAGGAAAGATCAGATCCGAGGTGATAGGTCGGGGAGAGTACACGGTTCTTGCCATAAGCCATGAACTGCAAGCTAAGCAGTATAATGTAAGTCTTGTTTTATTCATAATCTTTGAAATAAATGGAAACATCACTCTTACTTTTAATGGCCTTCTTTAAAGCCTCTATAAACCCAAATCCAACATAGTCTTCTAATCATGTAATTTAGGGTCTTATGTACATGATAGTAAGCATATAAAAAGTATTAGAATAAGATTTAATCCAAATTCAAAATACTGTTTTTGTGCACTTTCCTGTTTTGGGTTTGAACTGGTGAGTTGCTGGGATTTATTACAAAATTACGCAATTAATTCCACTAGCCAATCATAAAAAAATCCGTGCAACAAAACTCTGAGCCACTCAACAACGGGGAGCTGAAGACATTAGACTATGTCACTCCTTGAACACAAACGGTGATTTAACCTGCCCGAAATCAATATCAGTTTAACGCTATATTTAGAACATTTTACCCGCTTTACTTTGCTGTTTGACAGCCTTTACCAACGGTGAACTGAGGCCACAGTCTGTGCTCTTTTCACAGCCACAAAACTCCAATTAAAAAATCTTGCTTTGCAGGACACGGGGGCTGCTGGTCTACTGCTGTCTTGATCCACAGCAAGTAAAATGAGTTCGGACCTGAACAAACGTGTTAAAACACCAAAGTCACACAAGGGTCAAACAATAACACAAACCAACTAACAAACACAAACTCCTACAAATGCCATGTCCTGGGAGTTTTTCTGTCCATGAAGTCTGGTGGTTGTAAAGAGAGCAGAGACTGCGGTTTCAGTTCTCTGTTGGAAAACGCTGTCTGACGACAGAGTAAATAAGTCTATACAAAATGAACAGTAATTACTAATAATGTGCACAAAGCTAACTGTGGAAAGTGAAGTCAGGATGAAAAATCATTAAATCTGTGGGTGAAGGTAACGTTAATATAGTGTTGACAGAAAGTAAACAGACGTGCAGCTGGTAAAATAGATTTCACACTCCAAGTAGAGAATTACCAGGGTAATGTGCCAAGTTTTGAGAAGAAGGAAGAATGTGTGAAATAAAAGTCAATATTTCTGGTTCTGCTGCATTGATTGTTATACTTTTTTGATACAATATTACTGGAGTGAAATGTTAAATCTGTATTTTTTTGAGTTGAGCTATGGGGATATTTGATATTTTTAGAACAAACTCTAAGAGGTATGGTTAAATGTTACGTCTCTTGATGTCAAAATGTACAGGGATGTTTTGTCTGATGCTGACTGAATATTTGTGATGAACTCAGGTTCACCTTTAACTTGTTGATGATGTCACTGGTTGCAGATTACCACCCAGTGTTATATGTTTAAGTCTTTATCTGAGACGTGTGTTCATCTTGACCTGAAAAAGACCAAGTGTGATCAATAAACACTCTCCTCAAAAAAACAATGTTGCTTTCTTGTGAAAACTTGGGGTATTTTTCATCATCTTACGCCCAGGGTACACATTGTAACCTGAGATGAAAACAGCAGCTAAATTATCACACTGACCAGTCAGACTTACTTTATCCAAAGCCTCTTGAACTATAGCCTCGCTCTCGTTGTCGAGGGCAGAGGTTGCCATGTCCAGCAGCAGGATTCGAGGGTTCCTGACCAGAGCTCGAGCGATGGCAATACGCTGCTTTTGACCGCCGCTCATCTGACCTCCACCCTCACCAACCAAAGTGTCAAATTTCTGTTAGATTTAAAATGACAGGAAAAGTTATTAGGCCTACTTTCGGTTTGTGCTTTTACTGTTTTTTTTGCACGTGAGCACTTAAAAATCTTATAAACTGAAACCTGTGGCAGGTCCATGATGAAGTTGTAGGCGTTGGCCTCCTTTGCAGCAGTGATGATGTCGTCCATGGAGACGCCTGGTCGGCCATAGCGTATATTCTCGGCAATGGTGGTGGCAAACAGCACCGGCTCCTGCTCCACAATGCCAATCAGCGAGCGCAGCCACTGGATGTTCAGCCCTCTGATGTCATGACCGTCCAGGGTCACCTGAGATGGAGGGCACAGAGAGCAACTGGTTTTGCTCAAATTGATGGATGGTGCTATTAAAGGCCTTTGCTGCTATAATGTGGGTGGTCTTTTTTGCAGCAAGGCCAGTTTCAAATCATGCGGTTGTTAGTCCTGTGCATAGCCCTCATTGTGCTATAAGAGGCTATTTCCTTCTACAGAAGCTGAAATGAAGAAAATAAGGTGTGCAAAGACCTCTAATTCTAGTAAAAGTGAAAAATGAGGCTGTTAGGACCCATTGGCTGAATAATGAAACAGATTATCATGTACTTCTATCACCCTCGGGGGATGGTTATTTTTGAAACGACTAGAATAAAGCTTTAAAGGAAGGAGGCGGCAGCTGCGGTGTGTCGAGGGAATCTTTAATCACAGGAGTTGACAAAAGTCAAACCTACCATTCCCTCTTTTGGGTCGTAGAAGCGCTGGATGAGCTGAATGGCAGTGCTCTTCCCAGCTCCACTCGGCCCGACGAAGGCTGTGGTCTCCCCTGACTTCACTGCAACACTGAGCTGGTCCAAGATCTGAGTAGAGATCACAAGGAGCATTTCTGAAACTTTCCATAAATCTAATTCTGCCTTTAGTTATATAAATGTAAAAACATGAAAGTACCTTGACTTCAGGTCTGGAGGGATAGTAGAAGGTCACATTGTGAAACTCAATATCTCCTTTGACCCTGTCAAGCTTATATCCAGCCTCGGATAAACAATCAATCTCTGGCTCCTGACAGTGACACATTTGAAAAATGAGACTTGTCAATAAGAAGCAATTGTTTCCTGAGAAAAGAGCACCTTGTATGATCAAAATCTTGCAGCATTATAACACAAGGCATTCTCACTCTGTCAATAGTCTCGAAGATGATGGTGGCAGCTCCCGACCTGCAGCAAATGCCTCCAGACATGGCGAGGCCTGCCCCAAATTCATGGCTGCTATCAAGACTCCAAAGAACACCTGGAATGAAGAGGTCAGTATATTATAGCTGCAGAAAACACCGTTATAAGGGACCATCATGCAAATTAGCCGTATTATTCAATGTAACAGTCCACATGTGATCATTTTCTGAGGTTTTTATCAAAGCAGCACTGTTTTGTTTTGTCTTGCTCTGTTTAGCCCGTGTAAGTGATAAAAACTGAATAAAGGACAGAGGGAATTCAAACTGTGCTTGCAAGTTATGAAACAGCGAGGGGCTTATGAAAACTGCCAATCACAGAATTAAACCAGACAAGAAAAAGCTGTTTATGACAAGCAGGAAAATTTTCTCATCTGTCAGTAGTGGTTGGACCAAAAAAGTACATAAGTGCATACCTGCAGTAGTGTTCCTGGTGTGTACTCTGCAGTGTCCACCACCAGACTGGATCCATACCAGAAGGCCAGACCGTAGCACAGAAAGATGATCAGCCACATATATCCGGTGAAAAAGCCCATGATCAGACCTTTTCTGATGCCCCAGCGCTGCGCTGAGACCAAGTTTCTGTCATACCTGTAGAGGAGGAGGGGAGCTCACCTCAGATGCTTTTATATATAAGATTAACTTAACCTTCAGCTGTCATCTCTGGCAGATTTTTACCTTTGCACTTCTTTTAACTCTCCACCAAAAGCAGCCACAGTCCTGATAGATGAGAGGACCTCGTCGGCTACAGCTCCAGCTTTAGCATAGGCCTGCAGCTCCATCCCTGTTAGCTTAGCCACAAACTAGATGGAAAACAGAGTGAAGCAAAGTTGACAGAGAGGAAAAGAAGCAGCTGGTGAAGTCAAGTGAAGTTAAGTTAACAAGTCAAGAGAAGCCAAGTCAACAGAGTTCAAGTCAGGTCAAGTCAAGAGAAATCTAGTCAAGACAAACCAAGTAAAGCAAATTCAAGTCAAGAGAAGTTAAAAAGTCAAGTAAAGAGAAGTCAAGTCATCAAGTTAACAGAGCTCAAGTAAGGTCAAGCCAAGAAGTCAAGTCGTCCAGCCCAGTCTCTTCCCAACTCATCACATTGACTTGTTAGATTTGTCACTGACCTCGGCGACTCATACAGACGTGAAAGGTATCTGTTAGCAGCTGAAAGCTACGCACATAAGACCCCCCAGGCTGTTGACATAGTTTAAAGAGAAGAGGAGAAAGTCTGAACATGGAGACATGCCATGCAATGTGCCTTCGCTCCTCAGAATCTAGCTCATTCATACCGATGGCCAAGCCTTTGGAAGCAATTTGACGTTCAGTATCTTGAGGGAGCCAGGGATTGAACCTACAATTAGTGGACGACCCCGCTCTATAACTGAGCCACAGCTGCCCCAAGGTAGTTGTTCTAACACAAAACATGGTGTTATCCTAACCAAGTCGTTTATTGTGTCTAAACCTGACCAAACTGCGACTGTTTCACAGTGTTAAGCATGTGTTAAAAAGGCTTTCTGGCCACATCAGATACAGCCACTGAAAGGTATCTTGTCCGTCAGTATGAGTCCCTGAGGGGCAATGACAAATCGTTGGTATGCGATGAGTTGGAATATGAATGTGTTGAGTCATAAAGGCAACAGAGTTCAAGTTGGATCAAATCTAGTCAGAAGTCAAGACATGTCAAGAGTCAGGTCAAGTCAGGAAAAATCAACTCAAGTCAAGTCAAGAGGAATAAAAGTCTCACCAGAGCCATAAGACCAGCTCCAATACCGATCAGTGGACTTGCTGCGACAATGACAAGTGTTAACTTCCATCCTTTCACAAAGCCAATGCAGAAACCACACACGAAGGTGGTGAAACGTTGCAAAAAAATAGCAACTTGATCCGCGATGGCATCATTGATCTTGTTGATATCACTGTAATACAGATATAATTACTGTTAACACAGACGAAAAAAAAAATACTTCAAAAGACTGCATGAGACAGGAATCATGTCATGATTGTCCCACTCACTCTGACATGCGAGTGTTGAGCTCCCCCACAGAGGTGCAGTCGAACCAGCCGATCTCCATCCTCATCACTTTGCTGAAGTACATTTTCCTGATGAGCTGAATCTGCCTGGCAGCAGCTGTCACCCACAAGGAGATCTATCCAGTGTAAAAGAGAGGTCATGCTCAGATTTGTTGATCGTTAGGAGGCCAGCTGAGGAGATGCTGTTGAGTTGCTTTGTGAGAAATCCAGCTGTTTATGGAGTTTGACCCATATGCCTCTTCTCTGTTTTTTTACTAAATTTGTCTCTTGCAGTTCCCCCAACTTTTATGAACGTGTAGTAGCTACTAAATCTCTAAACCATAAGGCTAGGTTGCACCACCAATAATTAATTTTAAACCAGATTAGATTGTGTTTTAACTTTACTCAAAAAAGTTTTCACTCTGAACTTGCACCAAAACTTTAAACTGAGTAGGCTAACTTGTGTAACTAATTTTTAGCAAGCTAGAAAACAATAAAGTTGATGTTTTGTTAACTTTTTAGCTAGCTAGCAAGCAGTATAACGTTTTGTTAAGAGATAAAAACAACTGAAAGTTAACGGTTGCCACCTTCTTTTGTAGGTCCCGACAGAGCTCTAATTAAATTTTTATATATTCATTTATTTTAATGTGTGTAAGCAAGTATTTCCATATTGATTAAATTCAATTTTATTTCCGTTTACATTCTAAACTTGAATTTAATAAACTGAGATTAATTTTTAATTGAGCAACAGAGCTCTGTGCAATTTTATATCTGGCTTTACTCAGTGTAAACCTAGTTTTGATAAGTTGATTAAAACTAATCTTAGATTAAATTTATGTTTGTTGATGCAACCCTGTACAACTGCCATAAGTCCCTCCCACTTTTGTAATATGTTGTTGGTGTCGAATGCAGTGCTGAGATCCAATATACAAAGTAATTTTACCACTGTCTGCATTTAATTTAATGTCATTTAGGAGCCTAACAAGAGCTGTCTCTGTGGGTGGTGTGGGCGAAATCTTGACTGGCAATCATCCAAACAATTGTTCATGGCCCAGAAGGTGTTCAGTTGTTGGGAAAAAAAGTATTTTCATGGATTTTACTCATAAATAGGAGTTTTGATATTGGCCTGTAATGGTTTGTTAGTGAGGTGTCTAGATTGTTAAGAAAGACCTAATAACTGCAGTGTTTTGGGGCTGTGGGAAAAAGCCTGAGAGAGAAGATTTGACTATTTGCAGAAGATCTGTTGCCGTGCAGTTAACATCATTTTAAAGCTTGTAAGCAGAATATCCAGGCCACAGGAGGAGGATTGTTGCACAATTTTCTTCATAGTCAGATAGGATCAAATTGTGTCATGCTGATTGAATCTAATTGGATGCAAGGATGACACAGTCTAATCTAATTTTAGATGAGCCTCTTTTGTATGAAAATAATGACATTTTAAGACCAACCTGAAAGTATCCCAGCAAGAATACAGCTGCTCCAATTCCAACATAATAGAATGCAAATTTGGTCATTTCAAGTTCAATGTCGAGAATCCTGAAAGATACGTTAAATAAATCATATACAAGGACTACAAAACCGCACAGACACTAAAACACAGATCTAAAACTTTTAATATCACATCTTACACTATATTCGTTGATGGAAAAAGCCCACCTCCTTCATTATTCACAACCCACTTACCCACACGACCTGGCCTTCAGCGGTATGAGCATCTCCAATGTTGAATTGTGCATGAACCAGTCTGACTGGTTCAGGCCATCCAATGCAGTGTAGTTCCTCTTCCACACGATAGTGTTGTTCACACACTCCTTCCTGTCGTCCCTCAGCTCGTTCAGCTCGATGTCGTACTCGATGAAGGTGTCGGTGAGCAGGCCGAACACCAGCAGCATGAGGGGCTGAGCAGAGCCGTGCAGAATCGCGCACAGGCTCCCAAACACCATCATCAGCACCTCTTTGCATGTGGAAAAACGGAACTGGACACACAGGTAAGCACAAACACATGTAGACAAATCTCATATAGAAATAGGGTACGACATGAAGAACGAAAAGAGGAAAGGTAGTTTACCAGCTGGAAGAAGCCAACCCTTATCGCTGGCTGCTCCTCATTTCCCTGACCTCTGTTCAGAATAGAAGGCCTTTTTTTTAGTTTTTATATGAGGTGAATGTGACAGTGAATATGACACAGCCTCTATTGCGCTCTTTTACTCACTTCTCATTGTCCTTGGAATTTGTCATCGTCCTGCGTGGAGGAAAACAGAGCACACTGTGAGCTGCTATGCATAACACAGAGAACACTTTTCATTACACAGTAACCATCTTTTAATTTATTTGATGATCCATTAAGTGTGGTCTGCACACTGTAACTTAGAGCCCTGTTATGTAATATTTTCCTCAAAAAATAGCAATACATATAAACATAATCCTTCTCAATCATCACTTACAACAGATTAGAAGTGTGTGGTGGTGTCTGTATCTGCAGGGGCCCTGCCATCTGCCTGCATTTCTCATTATTTTGCTGTGTTTGGGACACTTTACTATCCCAAAACATCAGTATTCAACACTCCGGGAATGAGACAGAACAATAAACTCTTTGTGGTGCGTTTTTGAACAGCCCGGACTGATTGCCTTTACAAACACAGATGAAAATAAACCGAGCACACCAATGACCATCTGTATTCTTCCTGCTAACACTATATTTTTTATGTTTACGTTACAGCAGCTTGTGTTTACATCCACAGCAGTTTATATTAATCTACATCTTGTAATTTTTCACAGTATTGCAATTGTTGCACAGCAATCGTGTTTACACTTACAGCAGCTTATGTTTATATTCACAGAAGTTTTATCTTTTAACGGTTTGTTTTTTGCACTATTCCACTGATGTTGCGCTGTCTGAGAGCATCTTTAAGCCCAATGTATAACCGGCCCCGGGGAACCCGCTGGGACCAACCAAAAACTTAACAAGGTTGCACACATGAACTTTATGTAGTCTTGTGTAGGTTTATGCATGTGTATGTAGTCTTTTGTAGGTCTGTGTGGTCTCCTGGAGGACATTGTCTCATTTCACTATGTTCTGGCATTATATGGTTGAAACAACCACAACAGTTTGACAACATACGCACATTTAGAAAAAAAAAGAGAAACAATGCAAACACACCAGATTAAAAAAAACACAATCAAATCCTGAAAATTGTTTGCATAACATTTCTGTATTTGGTTGTGTTTTCTTACTCTGCTGAATTTTTTTTTCTAAATGCTGCACATGAAATTTGTTCACATCATCTTCATTCGTTTGTGTTTTGACTATTTGCACGCGTTTTCTAATGCTCTCAGAGACATAAACTCATGGGGGCTTGATAAATAGACAACCAACAGGAATTCGTGATACGTCCCACATCAGTTCATACATTAAATCATCATCACTTGTGAATTAGTAATGCAGCACTTAGACATATTCTACCCTTACTGTAAAGTATTTATTATTCTCTGACATAGCAGTGTTGTTGAAGACTGGATATATAGACTTAACAGACACACGTACATTGTCCTGCCTACATACATAAATACATACACATGGCCGAGGTCATTGAACTCCACATAGATAACTCTCTTTCTAGCTACTAAATTTCTTGTGAGAGGGGGTGAGTGTCACACATGGCAGCCAAGTCTTTCCTGTTGTTAAGGCGATAGCAGCTGCCTTTTCTGTTCGCCTCCAATTTTTCCTGCCATTTATTTATTCTGGCGGGCTGGTGGCTGCACTTTGCACTTAAAATGTGAAACCATGCATGGATATTAAAACACCATCCACCAGACTGACGTAGTCCCTGCAGAACACACGTAATAACACCAAACCACAGAGTGAAACATTTATACAAATGTTCCTCGTTACAAGATGATTTTCAAGAAATATGTAGTGACACATAAAATACAGTACTTGATAATATACTCACATGTAGGAGCCAGCCGGTTCTGTGACACAAGAATAGAAAAGGCTTTCAACTTTTTCAGTTCACATCTGCTGAGACTCTTAACATATATTTATTTATTATAATAAAATGAAATAAAATAGATCTCCATATCATTTTGGAGCATTTCTTCCACTGTCTAGAAAATTAAACATAATAGTGCATTACCTTCATCTGAAAACTCATAGCTGTGGTTCTCCTGTCCCAGTTTTTTAATGCTTTGCAGTTTCACTGATCCAGTCGGCATGTTGACTCATCTAGGAAAAGCAAAAGGAAAGCGCATCTAAGATGTCCAAAACCAGAATAATTAGTGTATGACAGTCATGTGAAAATTTAAATCCCACTCGAGAGTGTGCTTATTCTTTTTTAGCAGTCATCCACTTTCAAGGAAAAATCAGAAAGCTTTTGATTATGACAGTCATGTCAAGAGATGTTATGAGTAAAAATGAGAAACTTACCTACACGTTTCCTTTTTTAGAGAAAACTATCTTTTTTTATGCTTGATTGAAACTAATCATGAGTTCTAACAAAAGGAAATTAAACCAGCAGCAGCAGCAGCCCTCCTGTAATTAAGTCCAGAATCCAGGCATGCAGTTGTTATGTCCCCCTGTGAGTTGTAGTTGTGGCAGCCTGTCACTTGGGTGTAAGACGACACACTGTGTGCCTTGCTAAAGATTCACGTGCTCTTATTTAACAGAATTGGGCTTGGTTAGAACTCAGGGTCAGAGTGTTTTGTTTGAGGGTAAGTGTCCTGTCGGTGTAAGGCCATTGACCCCGGCAGGCAAACATTTCACTGCTTCTGCATCCTTAACCAGTCGAACGTGATTGATGTATTCTCACAGGTGATAGCTTTAAATGAGTATTGTGTAACAATTTGACAAAGAAATATATATATAAGTGAACAGAACTCCCTCTGAAAGAAATATAAGAAATATATATATATGCATATATTTAGGCATTTTCCAGTGCTATGTAAAATGAAATGATTCACAATTCTTTTCGACCTGTATTCAACTGAATGCAGTACAAAGATAGTATAGTTAATGTTCAAACTGATTAACTTTTTTTTCTGAATATACACTCTCATTCTGACTCATTTGACACCTGCAGCATGTACCAAAAAAGTTGGGACAGGGCCATGTCCAACGCTGTAATACATCATCTTTTCTTTTAACAACACTCATTAAACTTTGGGGAACTGAGGACACTAATTATTACAGTTTTAAAAGTGAAATTATTTCCCTTTCTTGCTTGATATACAGCTTCAGGTGCTGAACAGTCCGGGGTCTCTGTCGACGTATTTTTGCGCTTCATAATGCACCACATATTTTCAGCGAGACAAGTCTGTACGGCAGACGGGCCAGTCTTGTACCTGAACTCTTTTACTACAAAGCCATGCTGTTGTAACATATTGATTTTGTCTTGACATTGTTTTGTTGAAATAAGCAGGGTCATCCCTGAAAAAGATGTTGTCTGGATGGAATCATATGTTGCTCCAAAACCCTGTATGTGCCTTTTAGTATTAATGGGGCCTTTACAGGTGTGTGAGTTACCCATGCCATGGATACTCTTTTTGACTTTTTGCCCATGCAGTTTTTCATGAAGTGGGGAACCTCACCCCATTCTTGCTTATGGATGTCTGGGCCTTTCGAGGATGCCACTTTCATACCCAATCATGATACTTTGACCTGTTACAAATTAATCTGTTTATCTGTGGAATGAATAGAACAGACTGTGCAATATCTTCATTGTGAATCATGTGCTAATGTGCTCCCACAGAAAAGGGAATATTCATATAAGGCTTGACCCGTAAAAGTATTGTCCAGTTGTTAGCTTATTGGTGCACACCTCAGCACTATGGTACACTGGATTATTACGCTGGCTTGCCTGTCAGCCAGGCGCGTAATACCAATAAACTAGAGGCAGCATAAACCAAACTCTTTCATCATTGACAAATGGCGTTTGGAGTGTTTGGGCCGTAGAAGGGGCTTATTTCTACAAGACTTGAAATGATTTGATGGACCCTGAAACTTCATAAGGTTCTGATTAGTGCAGGGATTAATAGGATTTAAGACCAGAGGCTTTAGTGAACAATTCTTCAATTACTTTGATAGCCAGAGCAATCTGAGAGCTGCCCTTTTAAAATGAGCTTGTGACAGCTTCAATGGACTAATAACAATGGCTCTACTCGCAATTTTGCAGATCACTTGATTTAATATATTCACTTACAATTGGGATTACTATACAGTGTTTTCTTTGCGTAACAAAAGAAATCTTCAAAGCCAAACATCACAAGTGAAAGAGAATGAAAATTATGCTCCTCAGTGTCAAAAACCTTGAAGAAATCTAAGAAAAAACGGTTTTCTGAAATCAGATTTGGACATAAACGCCAATTTAACTTCTTGTATTGTAGATTTAAAGCACTATTTTGGTTCTTCTAGCAAGTATCAGGGCCGGACATATAGTCTATCATTTTTCAATAGGCCAATTAGGGACCAGTCAATATAAATTTATGAGGTTTAGAAGGTAATCAAGTGTAGAGTCACTTCACTGAAAGACTGGCTGACATGCTTTTATTAAAACACTGATTCTATAATTCATCTTAAACTGTATTCCTACAGTCAGCCAAGTGTATAATACTAATAAACTGGAAGCAGCATAATGTGAAGTGTTCTCACATTGACATTTGGTTGAAGGACGTTTTGGACTTAATGACAGAAAAAAGGTCTCGGTTCTGACTTTGCCAAAGACTTTGATGGACTCTGACGCTTTAAAGGGTCTGAAGTATAGAACAGTCTGGTCTAGTCCAACACAGTGTCAGCCCCCATTTATATTTATTAACCATATGTGCCTTAAAATGTAAAGTAGTAAATGCAATCCCAGTCTTTTAACAGATAAAAAATAGCCAGAATAGGGACGCTTAAAGGACGGGTGTGTAGATATAAACAGCTCATTCTCAGGTACACTATACACTAATGAAAATGTTTTAATATTATATTCAATTCTGTCTTTAACGGCCTCTAAAAGCAGGATGTAACATTTAATAGAGGAAATAACACAGTCTTCTACTTTCAAATGAAAAGTTACATTTTATACAAACTTTATACAAAAAGCTTGACATTCATACAGAATAAAATTAAAAAATTTACAACATTTCACAAACAGAAAATAAAAGAAAGAAAAGGAAGAGAGAGGAAACAGAAACCCTATTTTTTGAGTTTGTGTTCAGTTTGTTAATTGCTCCAGAAAATATATACACATTTTATTAAATCCATCTCCCAATCAAGATAATTGTAATTTTCTCTAGGCGAAACATATCAGTTAGTTCTGTAATCCACAGCTTCACCGGAGGAACTTAAGCTTTTTTTAAAACAGGATTTTAATACAAATTAGAAGACAAAGAGACAATTTTCCAAATGATTCTTCTGTTCACAATATAATCACTTTTAGATCTCCTCCAGTGGGATTGTAAGAGACGATAGGAAATATTTTGGTTAATGTGGCTTCGCAGAGATGGTAAACACTGGTGAATATTTAAGTGAGTTTAGATTTTGAATAGTATAACCTGTGCAGCACTTTAAACTCTATCAGGCATTGCATGGTATTTATAGAGCTGTTGAATATAAATAGACTGAATCCTTTTTTTTTTTCATTTGAAATGTGTTGACCTTGCTCATCCACTCGTAGACCTCAGATGAAGCATCTGAAGTATAAAATAGTCTCGTCTAACACAGCATCAGCCCCCATTTACTAACTGAACATATGTGTTGTGTCATCAGTGTCGTGTGTTTGTAGGAGTGTGTGGTTTTATGTTTGGTTTTAGTAAAACAGTGTTGATTGGTGCTCTTCTTTTTTTGGCTCCTTAAGCGATGAAGTTGGAGATGCAGGACAAAGTAACTTTTATAAGAAGAGATAACACATTCTTCTACTGAATTGAGCCCCCTGAAAGGAGGGACAGGGAGAGGGGTGTAGGAGGGCCCTCTTATGTGATTCTACGCACTGACCGTGAAGCTCGTCAAAGGCTCTATAAGGCGTGCCGGATCTACTCCTAAAACAATGAACTAAATTTTAGTCCAAAAATAAAGTCTGTGTATTTCTTCAGGAATTGTGTAGTTAGATTACATTAACTTATCCCTAAATTGTTAATCAAATCTTTAAATTATTTAAATTCCTGATTCTAGAAATAAAATCACTCGGTTAAACTGTAGCTGATTTAATCTAACTTTGCTGGATTGAATATTTAGTTTGAGAACTAATTACACCCGTGCACCCATGTTTATAAACCATACTTTATGGTCTACAAAAAATATGTACACATATCAAAAACTATACCCCTTAACCTATAGGAGCCCAACAGCTATAAGGTTCCACCGAGCACGAACTCCTGGCTGGCCCGGGGAAGGGGGCCTAAAGATTCTCCACTAGAACTTACTTCTCGGGGGCCACATGATGTCCTGTGAAGAATAAGCTCCTTTATGTGGTTCTTGTGGTACTCCCCAAAGGAAATCCTGAAAACCAAATCCTCTCAAGTTTGCACTTGCTTTTATTCACTGGCTTCACTGACTGGCTTGTATCTCCGTAGGTGTGAAGTTCTCGAAAAAGCCCAAAAGGCTCAAAAGCCCTCAATAATTATGAGGCGCTTCCTTTTATATCCGGTCCCGTCGCGTCATCACATCGATATTTAGTGGCAGCACTTCTACCAGACAAAACCAGTTCAAAAGTTCAAGTAAATTCATGACACTCATCTGACCTCATATGTCAATACACCTTGAGCCACCTGCTGTGCACACAGGAAGTTCTAACCACAAGCTCTTGTCCATGGCAGAAAGTGCTTCTCCCGTATCCTAGCAACGCTAAAATTTAACATTTTACAAAATCACATATTTCCTCAAATCCAACACCCTATTTGTTCTCTCTATGCTGCAAGCAAACAAGTACATAAGACATTTCCAAAAAAAAAAAAATCAAACCAAATTCAGATCATAAACAAACATACACACAGCTCTATGAAAAATTAAGTTTCAAAAAATATGAAAATCACAATAAATCCTTTGTAAAAGGTTAAGCCCTACACTCTGCACACTCTTGAGATGTAGGATTCATGAAAACAGTCAACTACAGTTTGAGCATTTAAGAATAAATGACATGTTGTATATGTGAGTCATAGGCCATGACTGTAAGTCTGTGTGTTTTTGTGAATTTTATATGTTTTGTTAGATGTTTGATGAATGTATGCATGTGTTAGGATGCTATATAGAATCTGTGATAGGAGCAGATTACTACAATTATAAAATATAAGATATATATCCAAAATTTGAGACCAAAATAACACTTACAAAATAACACTATCTTGTACTGGCACTTGGTCTAACTATCAACCTTGATGGAATCCATTTCTAAAACACTCTTAAATATGTAATAATTATGATTAACTGTTTTCAAAAGCTGAGTATATTGATGTGCAAAAGCTATCTAAAATGATTATTTATGAGTAAATAAATGAGTATATAATAAAGTTAGTTTTTAGTGAGTTTTTTTTCCCCCTCCCCAGTAGGAGAGATCCAGGTATACAAAGATTATTCTAAAAATGGCCAGATTTAAAGCTGACCTCCTGCTAAAATCAGTGAGGCAAATTATCAACATCAGTTGCACAATTTCCAACTCTCCCAACACTACTTACGAACAAAAAGGAATATTCTTGCCAGGCCACCAAAAGGTGAAAAAATGTGTCTAACCAGCCTTTTCGCCGCCTCACCTGACCACTCAGTTTGTGTATTACTCAAGAAAAGAAATTAACGGTGACCATATTTTTTAAAGCTGTGTCAGTCTATCATTTAGGATAAACTTAATTCTCTTTAGGTGTAATATATCAGTGAGTTCTGTCATCTACAGCTTCACTGGAGGAACGTCAGCTTTTTTCACAGAATGTTAATATAGGTTTTATAGCCACTATTAGCCCATAGGAGACAAAGAGTCAATTTTCAAAAAGCCTCTTGTCTTCACAATATAATCACTTTAGGGATCTGGCTCCAGAGGGATTTTCAGAGACGGTGTTAAATATTTCGGTTAAAGTGGCTTCGCAGAGAGGGGAAACACTGGGGAATATTTCACTGAGTTTATATTTTGAATAGTATAACCTGTGCAGCACTTTAAACTCTATTTATAGAGCTATAGAATATGAATATACTGAATGTACTTTAAGATTTTGTCCCATTTATCTTTTGAGATGTTGACTGAGCTCATCCTCCCAATGTGGACCTCAGATGAAGGGGTTTCAATCTTTTGTAGAACATTGTAAATGTAGGATATCAACTTCTTTGTGTCTGCCTGCCTGTTCAAACATTCACCAAGTTTATCTGGACCTGTAGCGCTGTAGTCCTGCATGTATCTTTTCACATATTCCCAAACCTCAAGATATCTGAAAAATGTTAGCTTTTGGAATTAAAGTTTAATGCCTCAGCTGTAGAACATACTTTTCATCAATTCAACACACTAAGATAACAGACAAAGACTCAGTTAGCTCACTTCATGACTCTTCTCTACTTTTGCTACTATTACATTATTGTTGAATATTTAACAATATCCCATAATTGTCACATTGTTCAGCAGAAGTAACACGGGCGCTTTAAAGCTACCACATGGTTTTACTATTCATGTGAGTATGAGTTGTGTTGACATTCAGACACTGTGGACGAGAGGTTATTGACCTCTTCCAGCTTGACTTCCTGGTCAGCTTCGTGTTGTACATACTTCTGTCATCTTTTTTCACCTGAAATATAAAACTATCAGAGAACTGACTGGTCACCAAACACAGCTAACACCTGTTAGGTCAGATAAATGAATAAGAACATGTAATTCAAATTTTTTTTATGTCTAAATACTTTTTAGTAATGAATCAGAAATATTTTATGGTGATTTCAGGCTTAAAAATTGTAAATTATATCATCTAATTAGCTCAGACATATGGTTCATCCAGAGTTTTGTCTTTGTTGAAGGAACAAATGGTGAGCAAAATTAAACAGTCAGCCCACTCTCAATCAGCAACCTTTTTGCTACAGGTTTGTTTATATCATTTTAGTTTGTACAGCAGGCCTATATTTTAGAGTTTCATCATTTAAAATTCACACAAAATGCTCGATCTATAAATCAGATCCGTCAATTATGTATGTACTACTGGTGATTTACATTGACATTAAAGTGACAGATTGTGCCTGCGTGCATACAAATGAAAGCAATCGATTGCTCACTGGTGGTCGTGAACTGTCGGCCACTCACTGCTGCCTTCAGGTGCTGTCAGGAAACTACAGAGAGAGAGATGAGGAACGCGGATCCAAGACTTGTAAGAGTACATGATTTAAGAATTGATGAGGATAATTCTTGAACCCTCATCTTATAAAAGATCAGGATGAGGTTACTTCAAAACAGAAGTAAATCTATGAATGTTTATCCCTGTTTTATGACCTTATCTGGGCAAAGTATCCTCCAGGATGCAGTCATGTCTTCGTGTCTTTATGGTTAAGTTTAAGTGCCTGATTAAAACAGTGAAAATGTCATTCATAAATTTTTAACTATTTTCTAAAACAAAATATTACACTTACCTCATCACTAGTGTCTTTGTGCACTGCCATTTTGGTTTAAAATATAAATTATGATTATGTTCTTTAAATGTTCCCTTTTCATGATATGAAGTGAACCCACTTAATGCCTTAATGTCCCTCCTCTCACAGCCTGTAAAATGACTGTCTCCCCCAGGATACTGAAACCATGTAAATGCCATACAAATAAAGTTTATCAGTAATTATTAAACTATACACTGATGTACAAAAACAATCACAAATAGTGTTAAATATAACTTAAGGTTGCAATTTTCTATGTCCCCTTATTTAACGAGTCATTTAAAGGTTAGTAAACCTGCATCAACAACTGAGTGTAAATTGCATGTAGGCGTATTTTGTTTTTGTTTTGTTTTTTTTAACATCTTTTTTTCCCAAAGAGTGTACAAAAACCAGCACCAAAGCATGCACAGCAGAGTACACTGAGTATCCTCATCCATCTTTTCCACCTCCTCCACCCCCATAGTAGACAAAACAAACAAACAAAAGAACAAAAAAAGTAGAGATACTTAAATATTTTTTCTGAAACAGCACATCATATACCGAAGTAAACAGCAAAAACGAAACAAACGTAACAATAGCTGGATATGCACATTATTTATAGTGTGCCTATGTCCATAAAGTCCATTATTGACCACCTCCAGAAAAAGTTTTCCAAGTAAGAAAATAACAGGAACCAAAGTCATATATGTCATATGTAAATATATCTGAGTTATGCTTCTCTAGGTTTAATCTCTCTGCTGGTAAAAAAAAATCTGATATTAGGTCCAGGAACTACTTAAAATGTGGAGGGGATTAATTTTTCCAAAATAAAGTATGCATTTCTTAGCAAAGTGTTATTGTAATTAATATTCTGCTTTTTTTTTTAGACTTAATCAAATGTCAGGTATATCATTTAATAAAGAAACAGAGGATCAAATCAAATTCTGTTTCCAAGACTGATTTAGTTACTGAATGAATCCAATTCTAGAAACTTTTCAACTGTAGGCGTATCGTGTGACTTTGTTTTGTTTATCTGTTTTCTACAAAAGTGTGAATACAGGCCTGAAGCATTTACATGTACAAAAAAAACCCGTACTTTGTTATTGGAAAGAGGATTTATCCAAGGTGTGCTTGAAGGCAGCACCCGGACAACAGGAAATGACAGCAAACAACACTGCTGCCACCTTGTGGTAGAAATGTGAAAAGCTTCACCCTGAACGATAAGACCTGAACACTTACTCACTGTTGACTTTAAAGACACAAGCTGTTTTGGTGTGTGTGTGGTTTTATCACTCATGCCAAGAAACATTCACTGTAACTTTCATCAGTAGACAGGAAGTACCCCCTGCATGGGGGATATACACTCTGTATGGGTTTTTTTAGGATATGATCAGGACATCCTGTTTTGTTAAACAGAGGAAGGGTGTTTAGGTATGTGCAGAGAGAGGAAACAAAGAGAGCAATCTACAGAAAAGCAGGGTTTTTTTTTGCTGGGTCTGATATCACAGGCCTAAATGATGGCTTTGAGCGTACATTGTTTCATACCAGTGCCTGTGCAAACTAAAGGTTTGCAGCAGCAGTTCAACCTTCTAAAGCCTGAAATTAGCCATTTTTTGAAACTAAAATGTTTATTGGACCTAATAACAAAGTTTAAAAAAAAAAAAAAGTTTTCTAAATCACTTACACATATGTTTTGTTTGCCATATTTGATACATCAAGCATTTATGAAAATCCACTGATCACAATATCTTTTATTCTTGAGTTAATAACAAGTTGCATTGCTTTTAGAATATTCGGCAGAATAATGAGTGAGGGATTCTCAAATCAGTTATCTTATGTACCAGCTGCAACATATTTTGATACACACATTTTCAACATGATTTTACTGTAAAAGAAGGTACAAGATATTAAGTGATTACATTGTGTTTGTCAAAAGTAAATATTAATATGGGCATGTTAGTAACAATGTGAATTTTTTTCACAAAGATTAGCAAAGATTTCCCTGCTAGAAATGTGCGACTCACCACGTTAATGCCGCTGGCCGCTGCCTGCAGAGCACCGATAGACCACCAGAGGGTAGAAGACACGTCTTAGATTGATACAACAGGTTTTTCAGGAAAGTATTGATCATATTGATGTTTTAAAGGTCTCGGAAACTGCTCTATCAAAAATGGTGCAAATTGCATGAGAGGGTTAAAGCCTGACAGAGATAGAGCAGGGGTTCCCAAACTTTCTCATGTCAAGGACCCCCATTATATATGCACATGAGACCAGAGAACCCCAGTTTGAGAGGATTTTTTATTGTTAGGTTAATCAAAACAGCCAACCAGGGCTGCATGATGTGGTAAAAAACAAAACAAAACACAATGTGATTATTTTGGACGGATATTGAGATTGCAGTATCAAGTGGGAACGCTAGTTTTTTTTACGTCACAATTTTCATTTTCTCTGATATAACTATTAAAATCATAATTATGTTACATTTGTTGGGGTGTGTACCAAACAAACATGTTTTCTTACATTTGGAGAATGAGACTTGTTGACCAGAGTGTCTCTGCAGCATCACAGCATTTGCTGTTTGTGACACATTTTTTCTTTATCAAAAATTTCAATAATATTTCAACTAATTGTGCAGCCCTATGGCAAATCCTCTTTCTTGTTTGTCTATCCCTATCCCTTGTTGGTCCCACCACCAAAAAAAATGTGATAAAAGTTAAAATATTCAATTCCTCCTTTTGCTGGGGACCCCCCACATCCCACTCAAAGACTCCTGTTGGCTCCCAGACCCAGTTTGAAAACCTCTGCGATAGAGTGCTGGCTGGACCACTGTTTCCTGACGGCCTGCTGTTACATTTTCTAATTCACAATGAATATTAAATAAGTTGATTCACACTGGGTTTTTTCTTGTTTGTTGTTTTACTTCAGTTAGTAAATGTTCAATAATGTCACTTATCTTTTACTTCAAAAGTTGCGTATTAGTCTACACACACTAAAAGACCTTAAATATGCTATTTATTGTCCCAACAATTACAACTAAAATGCAGTTGCAGTTATTAAATGCAGTAAAATATCTGATTTATCTAATCTGATCTCATATAAGCCTCATGTTAAGCCTTGGACCAAGTTAATTTAGTTAAGTTAATAAGTCAGTTAATTTGAAAATTTAAAAAATTCAAAGAAAGATGAGTAATGTTATGGGCCTTTTAAAGTATATTAATTTATATGATAAATATTATTAATGTTTGTTTTTATAACTGGTCCCTGGCCTCTGAAATAAGATACTATCAGGGAAAATAAGCTTTTATTGATCCGTGGAAGGAAAGTTGCAGCAGTACAAGGACAAAATACGTGCAGATAAATAATGAGTGTAATAGTCTAATATATGTAAAGACTGCTAACTAGACTATATGTATATGTAATATATGTATGTAATGATATTTTTGCTTGTATTAATATAAAAATATAAT
This sequence comes from Lutjanus argentimaculatus, assembly GCA_034769285.1. Lineage (NCBI taxonomy): Eukaryota > Metazoa > Chordata > Actinopteri > Lutjaniformes > Lutjanidae > Lutjanus > Lutjanus argentimaculatus. Next base: position 3,570,432 of record JAWZSL010000020.1, on the reverse strand, counting down.
AATCATCATAATTCATGTAATATAGTAACTTAATACAATGTACAGTATATACTATAGGTGGGATAGAGTATAATTTGACATATAATAATATAGTAGACTTATAGTATATGTAGCATAGTACAGCAGTCATCAATCATCAAATATAATATAGTTTAGACTGCACAGAGGTGGAAGTAACTAATTGCAAATACTCAAATTACTGTACTTAAGTAGTTTTTTTTGGGTACTTGTGCTTTTGTGAGTAGATTTTCAAGTCCTTTTACTTGTACTTAAGTATGCATTACAAGATGTAATCTATTAAGTGTGGTTTTTGTGACCAATACTTTTACTTGAGTATATTTCCAACACCGGTGCTTTTACTTGTAATTGAGTATTATTTTAGCAATGTAACAGCACTTGTGCTTGAGTACAAATTATTTCACCACTGCTCATGCACAAAATATATAAATCAGTCCAACAGAGACACTCTTTTATGGGTCACATTTATATTCTCATTATTTAATATTTATGAACATCCGTGCCACCGCTTTGGTTCTTGGATTGAATCTGCACATCTGTATCTGCAGCTGTTACTTGTGCCGCCGATAGATGGCGCCCGTCGCCTTTTCCACGACTGGAGATTATACATGGTCATGCGGCTCGCTATTGGTGGACAAGAGGAGCGTTTTCTCTCAGGACGGAGGGAGTTCTCCTCCTCGAATGGTACAAAACTTTCTGATACCCGGCAGAGACAGACTAGAGAGACCTCTGCGCAGCAGGTAGGACATGTTATTATCTCCTGTCTTGTGCGCACAGTTAGTGAGAAGACTCAGGACAGCCTATAACTCTTATAACAGGCTCTTCATTATAGCAGGGCGCAACAGATATGCGCAATAGAATGATTTTGTTTTTATTCACATTTCTGTACGTATTATGTACACCACTTCTTCAGCATTGCGACGCTTTTAATCCTTTAATCGGGTAAAGAGGCGTCGGATTGAACTTTGACATCAGTATAACCTTCAATAACCCGTCTCGTCTCGTTGTCTGTGCCAAGTTGTGCGCCACTGACAGTTGTGCAACTGTGTAGTTAAATTAAATTACCTTAATATCATTTTCAAGTCATCAGACAGAAAGATTAGTTTATCATAGATGTTTAACGACCTGTTTAACTGAGTTATACGAGTTATAGAGAGTGAGATGGAAACGGATTGAACTCTCCACTACATTTCAGAGGGCTTTATTGCAGTTTGTACTTCACACAGTCATTTGAGCGCTTTTAGATACTTTACAAAAGCAAACACATTTCACGATTCCAGCTCCACAAGTGTGAAGAACTGCTGCTTTTTTCTTTTAATTATTGTTGTGATTTTAATTTATTTTTAATCATTTTTAAGTTTGGACTGTTGGTTGGACAGTGTTACTTTGGACTATGGTTAATTGTGAAGGCCTTTATCACTATTTTCTGATTGTTTACAAACCAATCAGTCGATTCAATGGAGTAAATAAGCCACTGATTTGTCCATAATTAAAATAATCAGTTGCAGTCCTATACAAAAAGTCAGTCAGTCTTTTTACATTAATGAATCATAAATCTATCATGTAGTATATAATAGGGTAGTAGCCACAGGATTCATTTTTCTGCATTGAGTGCTTTTACTTTTCATACTTTTTATACTTACATACTTTTAAGTAAATTTTCAATGCAGGACTCCTAATCAAATGATATTTATGATTAACTGATGAAGTAATTTTTTAAGTCAATAAAATGTCAAAAAAATTGTGGAAAATACCCATCAAAATTTCCCAGACTCCATCCAAAGACATCTTTAAATTGCTTCTTTTGTCCAAGCAACAGTATAAACAGCATTTTACTGCTGCACTCGGATTGAGTGAAGCCAATTTTATATCATGCTGATTAGTTACAACATTTCATTGTGTAAACCAATCGTACGTTTTGAGTGAAAACTTTAATCCGCATAAGTAAAAAGCAGGAAGTACAGTATGTCATCTCAAACGCGGAGCAGGAGAATAGAGAGGCAAGTTCCTCAAAACTGAGGTGCAGTACCACCACATCCATACTGCAAAAGTTGTTCTAGTTAAACGGGGTGTCATGACATTATAGGTCTATTTATATTACACAACATTCTACTGCGTCATAACTGCTCACTGAGGTCAGTGTGACTCAAAATCTGTGGTGAGTGGAAATAACCATTTCCCTCTGTGTCCTCAGCCATGTTCCTGTATCTCCTGGCACTGGTGGTTTTCTACTACTTGTACCGCTGGGTCAGGGAGCTGCCCAGGGTCCCCGACAAGGGCAACAAGTATGTGTACGTCACAGGCTGCGACTCCGGCTTCGGAAACCTCCTGGCCCGCCACCTGGACAAGCAGGGGTTCAGAGTGATCGCCACATGTTTCACAGAGAAGGGAGAGGAGGATCTGAAGAAGTCCTGCTCCAGCAACCTGATCACAACACACCTGGATGTTCGGTCTAAGGACAGCGTTGCCAAAGTTGCGGCGATGATCAAGGACAAAGTGGGCGAGCGCGGTGAGTGTGGATTGTTGACTCTCTTTTTTTTTGTTGTTGTTGTTGGCCCAGACTGAAATTTCTGAACTCATAGCCTATTGGATTGATTAGTGTGAAATTTTGTACAGACATTCAGAGCCCCACTTTTTAGGTGAAAGGTTTTAAGTGAAATATCTCAGGGTGATCTGACTTTTCATCCTCAGGTCAAAATTTGAGGTCCAATGTGTAAGATCTACAAGGATCTGCTGGCAGAAATTCAGTATAATATTAAGTATATTTTCATGAGTGTATAATCACCCAAAAATAAGAACTGTTGTCTTAGAATAAGTCATTTACATCTGCAGAGCAGATGTGCATGAAGTCCACAATGTTGCACCACCAAGTTTCTACTGTTGTCCCAGAACAGAAAAAAACAAACACTATGTCTCGATACAAACCTTTGTGTTTTCCATGAATTTTGCAGCCACTGTAGGTTCTCCTACATGATTGTTAGGATTTGCTTCTGGAATACCACATTGAGAAAAATCCTGTCTTAGACTCTTCCTATCTTAACTTAAGATTTAAGAGTTTCTATTCTATGGCCTCTGGCTACTCTAGTGAGGAAGTACTTAAGCACTTAATTTGGTATAATGTTTACCATGTTCAGCACCTTATTTTAGCTTATTAGCATGCCAACACTTGCCAGTAAGCACAAAACATTAAGTATTAAGTCATAAACCAAAGTATTGGACACATTTAAAGGACTGGTGTGTAGAATTTAGTGGCGTGTAGCGGTGAGCTTGCAGTCACCTAGCAACCAACACTACTTTTCCCATCTCGCCACACTAAACAACTTTGTAACCATTGATTTTCAATCATTGAAACAAACTGAAACATACATTAAAACATAGCAGAAATGGAGCAAAATTAACAATGGGCATTTAACAATAGAGGACTTGACTGGAGAGAAATCCAAAGATGTTCTTTCTGGGAAATTTTCCACAATTCTAACTTGGGAGATAAAAGAAAGACAGCTGGCTAAGATAGCTGACACAGCCTCTGCTGTATCTGGCATTCATTGTGTAAAAGTAATAAAAAAGCAACCATACCGATTAAACGAGTTAGAGATTGTGTATGTTTACATATTTTTACACCTCTTAGTTTTGTTTTTTTCTGTTGTTGTATATAGTTTAATGTACAATGCACTGTGTGCGATCTCTGTGTGTTCATGCCCTGATTTGGGTATTGGTGAGGCGTTTAGCTATGCTAATTAGGAGCACTTATGAGGACAGTGGCATTCATCATTACAAGAACAGAGATGCAAACATTGCTGCGGTTTAAGCACACACTTATGAATCTGACTTAAATTTTTCTGAGAACCTTTCTTAAGAACAAATTTAAGAAAAAAAATTACAAAGATATTGGTGGATGAGGCCCATTGATTTGGGAATTGCTCATCTGTAATGGCGCTAATCAGGTCCGAACCCTAATTACCATGGTTACCAAACAGGTAAGATAGGATCTGCACGTCAGGAAGTTTCTGTAATACGGCCCCCTGGTGTCCCACTTTGTTTGGGACTGCACAGCATTTTATCCCTTGTCCCTTGTCCCACATATGTCTTACTCAGGTGTCCCACATTTTGATTGTCTCTAGTTTTGAAAAGTCAAACCACGGCAAGACAGACACTTTTCTGAAATCTGGCTTTAATCAAATGGGTGTGAAAAAAGCAAAGAAGGCTGTCATCACAGGGCTGCATTTGATGCCAAGATATGACGTGAAGCAACACATTACATACTTTTTTGAACACATAACTGGGTTTCATACTGAAACATACTCATGCACATTTTTGTGTATTTGCATTTTACGCCTTAATTTTTTATGCATTAATTTATGCATTTTTATTTATTCATTTATTTATTTATTTGGATGTCCAGTGTGAAAGAAGATTAAAAATGCAAAAAAAAAAAAAAATCTACTAGATGACGTAATTTTCCCATATATGGCCATTGATTGTTATGACAGCTCTATTTCACAATTGCATCTTGCAGCAGCATAAAGGTGCAACAGTGCAGGAAAGCAACAAGTTCAGTTCGAAGTGTGAACACTGCGAGCCATGCTGGGGCATGGTTTGTTGATCCATGCCCAAAGTCCATTTGAAAAGGTAGCCTGGAGCACCGTTTGTGCGTGCTTGGGCAGAGTCCGCATCGCCTGTGAAAACAACTGGACCAAAACATCGAAGTTTTGAGTGACAGTCAGTGGGAGCAGCAGCGAAGGCATCTCTCAATCCACATGTCTCATCAGGAATCGGCATATGAGAGCGGAACGGGCCCATCTCATCCTCTGAGCAACACAGCCATTTAGGAAGATGCGGGAAGGCAAGCGAGAGGGTTGTCGTTGACGGCGTTTCTAAAACATTAACAGTAGTGTGCGCAAGACATAAACAGATCTCTCTCTCTCAAGAGCCACCAGAGTCCTTTCGGCAATATCAGTTTACCTCACAGGACACAGGAGTTGCAGGTCTAACATTGGCTTGGTCTGTTTATTTGTGTTACTGTGAGACTTTGGTGAATCCAAACAAAACTCTTAAAAAAAGTCAAATAATGACACAAATAAATAAACAGATTGAGGCAGCAGTAGCTCCCATTTTCTGGGAGGTAAAATTAGTGATTTTTGAGAGTGATATTTGGCCTATAAAACAGCGGTTTCACATCAGAAAAGCCTGTCTGACAGCAAGGTAAAGCAGTGGAAATCTAAATATTCCATAAACTTAAACTGATAAAGATTTGTTTAGGTGACTAAAACACTGCTTAGCTTCCTACACCGGTACTCCTGATGCTTCTCCTAATTGGGGACTTGCTGATCAGCATCTACTGTAGATAATACATTGAGTATTAATAAGAAAAAAAATCCAAACTTCCCTTTAAGAAGACAGTTTCTGCTTGTTATGTAGTAGAATAGTTTAAAAGTGTTAATTATGACTTTATTGACTTAATGTCCTCTATGTGATCCTCTCAGGTTTATGGGCGGTAGTGAACAACGCAGGTGTGTCCGTTCCCTCTGCCCCCTGTGATTGGCTGACCATTGATGACTACACGTACATGCTGGACGTGAACCTGACCGGGGTGATCTCCGTGACCCTGAGCGTTCTGCCGCTAATTAAGAAGGCCAGGGGACGGGTGGTCAACGTAGCCAGTGTGTTTGGGAGGATCAGTGTTACAGGAGGCCCGTACTGTGTCTCGAAGTACGGTGTGGAGGCCTTCAATGACAGCCTCAGGTGAAACATTAACTCACACTGTCAATTATTTGTCAGTATGTCAACATAAAGATTTTTTTTGTACACAAGTAAATTAAATGTTTCTGTTTAGGTTAAATATGAAACCTTTCGATGTCAAAGTCCTCTGCATTGAGCCAGGCTTCTTCAAAACAAATGTGACTGACGCTGGTATCCTGAGCAAAAGCGTCAAGACGGTGTGGGACAGAATGTCCCAGGAAGTCAGAGACGACTATGGAGCTGATTATCTACAAAAGGGTAAGTTAGGATCATCTTTTCTCTTCAGTTATGTGTTTATTTTTGAATCACATTTATTTATCCTGCTCATTTTCCCTCATAGTGTTGGGGGTACTCACAGACAAAGTTGCCAAGATGAGTGATGCAGATCTCATGAAGGTCGTCAGCTGTATGGAGCACGCCGTGTCCGCTGTCCGGCCCCGCACCCGCTACTCCCCAGGCTGGGACGCCAAGTTTTTCTGGCTGCCGCTGTCGTACATGCCAACCTGTGTCTCTGACTACATCATGAGCAAAGAAGCTATTCCTATTGCCAGGCAGATGCAATAAATTGTGCTTTTTTTTGTATTCATGTGCTTCACATTTTATACAATTTGAACAATACCCTGACTGACGCCTTATTTCCATGCACTTTTGTATAGCCAACATATAGCTGGAAGGCAATTCTACATTACCTTTGTGACATAAACAATACAATTTAAAGAAGTGTCTGTCTTCCCTTCTGTGAATATGTTCTATAGACTTGCATTTCTGATATGCAGAGTAACTGCTGGGCATTTTCAAGGCCACCTTATCTACAGGCAGATAGGTCTTTGCTCAGACTAATAATCTTAGCCTTGAACATAGATGTGAAAGGTGAAAGAGCAGTAAAAAACGCAGCCTGACTTGATCACAAAGTACATATTAGGGCTGGGTATCGCTGCCTTTAAGGTAGCGATAGAAATATCCCAGTCCCAAGTTGTATTGAAACTTCTTCAGTCCAACAATATCTGCATTCAGTCATTTTGGTAGAAAATGCTGTTTATATGGTTTTGTTCTAAGCCAATCACAGCATGCATTCTTCATAAAGAAAAACCCTTGAAAAGGGGTATAGAATGAAGTACTCCATTTGTATCTGCATCACTTTTAGGGTACTGTTATTGTAAATTTTTAAACTATACCCAGCCCTAGTACATATGGAGGAGGATTATGTTGGTTTCTCTTGTTGTCTTTGCAGAAATACATCCTGAAATGCACAATTTACTCGGCAAAATAAGGAAGTTTCTTATTGTGATCTTATGTCTGACAGTGATATTTTATGGTAGTTTTTAGAGGTGTGATACATCTGCAGATCTTGAAAAGTCTTAAAATACACTGAATTGAGTTTCCTCAAAAGGTATTAACATATTTTATACGTTATTTTGTTTTGCTTGCTGTAGGCTGTAATGTATAGAGCCCCAAATGGGACATGGGCCAGAAAAGATAAAGTTTCTGGTGTGCACCAAAAACTATCCTGCAGACCCAAGATAGTTTCTTGTAGTCACCAGATTTACTCAGGATGCAGCTGCGTCTTTTTACTCAGTGTCATCCAGCGCTGACAGTACAAAGACGGTGAGCTCACCTCACTCTTAACCACAGGAGTGTCAATTAGGGACCATTTTCAAAACCTTCACACTGACTTGCTCATGTTATCCGATGCAGTGATACTAAATTGGTCTCATGTTGCACACCTATTTTGTTTGCTACTGTTTTAAGTGACTTATTTTCTATAAATATTTGAATAGGAAATAATTGAAGTTCAACAGCTTCCACGTCATGTGACCTAATTACTTCAAATAATTACTTTTTATATTTATATTTTCTATATATTTTAGTGCTTTTTCTATTTCATGTTATATTTATATGGCAAACTATTGTTTGTTTTTTTTTTTTTACTTTACCTTTATGTGTGAACCAGTAACTACAAATCATTACTTCAGTGGGACATAAATCTTTTTATTGGGTTATAGTTCTGCTTGTATTTTATATTTTATAAATATTTTAATGGAAAAATCTGCATTTTTTCCCCAATAGTTTTCATGTCATGTGACCAAGTTACTCAGTCATTACTACTACTCTGACCAAGCAGGACACTCCTCTGGATTTTAGTGCCTCTATTCATATCTTTAATTTTATTTTTTTTAAAAATCAAAATTGTTTTTTTTAACTGCTTCTGTGTCATATGCATCTCTTGTGAGGGTCTTTGACATAAAAAAAAGTTTGGGAACCCTGGATTATATCCATTGGAATTACTGGTCTATATAATGTTAAAGTGTGATGAAGTGAGGGGTAGGGATTGATATTTTCCCCAAACATGACATAACACAGTTTGACCTTCGCTGCGGCTGCAAGTGTGGATGAAATATCAAGTTTAGCCTGTGATCTGTCACTGTCTGACTGAACAGCCGCGTGGGGGTGACATTTTACAGTTCTTCATATTCACTACAACTACAAGTTCCACCAACCTCCCACCGTGCATGCGTCAATGTTCAACATAGTCGGCTTAATAGTTAAATTAAAAAAAAAAAAAAAAAAAGCTCTCACTCACTGTGTGTGAGGCTTTGGGTGGATTCGTTCGAGGTTTTGTTTTGTTTGTCTTTCTTTTTGTCACTCAAGGTACATCCATCGGTTGCTGCAGTATTATTTTATATTGTAAAGAGCGCGCACCAGACTAATACATGTCTGTATTAATATAGAAACATAAGATAAAATGTAATTAACAGTAGCCTACAGCAAAGTAATATAATGTACAGCATATACTAGAGGTGGGATATAATATAATTAGAAATGCATTATTATAGTTGGCCCTTTAATGTAGTATATGTAGTTTAGTACGGCAATATAACAGAAAATCAAATATAATAACTATATTCTAATATATAACAAAATATAAAAATCATTATTTGTATTTTATATTTATATTCTCATTATATTCATTCATGCTGCCCCATTTATGTCACTACTTTGGTTCCTGGAGAGCTGCAGCTATTACTTGTCTTGTCGATAGATGGCGCCCGTCGCCTTGTCCACAGCTGTAGATTATATGTTGTTGTGCAGCTGTGCTGTAAGAGGAGGAATGTTTCCCCTCAGGGCAGCAGGGCTGCGTTCATCCCCCCACAAAACGTGGCAAAACGTATATGCTGCGCTGTGCACCCTGCGACGCCCTTTTGTTCACATATACTTTGCTGCTGATGTGGCGCACCCAGCATACGAGAGAAAACAGATCCCAAAGCCATTTTGTGGTCACTTGTCGTTCAATCCGGAAACCGCAGCTCAACGGTGTTCAACGTTTTCAGGCTGAACGTGCCCCGGATGAGACTGACCACTGACCGAGAAGACCTCTGAACATCAGGTTTGAAGTTAGGTGCGTTCGAGACGCGCCGGGCCTGCGCAGAATCGATCGCCGCACAGTGGATGCCGATTAGATTTGTGTCAGACTTGATCCGACGTCATGCACACGTGGGCAGCGATAACTTCACGAGACCAAGCCGGCCGGAGTTTTTAAAGCCAGTCTCGCAGCTGGTCTCCATCAACTCGCCGGGACGCGCCTGTCGTTGGGCTCGGTGGAGATGAGCTGCGCCTCTTATGGAAAGTAGACCAGATCAGGCGGCGTGACTCAAAGCTGCAGTCAAGTCAAGACAAGACAGTTTCCTGCAGACTTCAGAGAACATACAGGAAGAGACAGTAACCTATAGACTGCCTGTAGTTTGTGGCCCACGTTCATAACTGAAGAAACGCATGAAAACTTTGTTCTTTTATTTGCCTTGTAAAGCACTTTGTAACTGTTCGTTTGATGAGTCATATAACCTTTATTATTATCATCAGCCACAAAATATATGCTTTAACAGATTAAAATCTAATTGTACAACTTAAGTCTGACATAGCTGGCGTTAAATATTACAAATACACATAAAATTAGTGTTTTATACAATGTGTAGTGTTTGTTGTCAAAATCATGTCACATGTGCATTATGTCAGAGCAAGTTGGGATAAAGTCTGATACAAATCGAACAGGCGTGATTTGTGCTGCGACAGCTATCACAAATAGTGATAGTGACCTGGCTAATCTCGAACAAGCCTGTTGTCTCCTGTCTTATTTACACAGGGAGGGAGAAGACATGGGATAGGCAGTTATTATTAATTAACAGGTTAATGTAGTAATGTCTCCATTTGATTTGGTAGCAGGGCTGGGGCAGGTTGTTCTAGTTAAACGGAGTGTTGTGACACTACAGGCATGTTTTATATTACACAACATTGTATTGCATCAAAATCTGTGGTGAGTGGAAATAACCATTTCCCTCTGTGTCCTCAGTCATGTTCCTGTATCTCCTGGGACTGGTGGTTTTCTACTGCTTGTACCGCTGGGTCAGGGAGCTGCCCAGGGTCCCCAACAAGGGCAACAAGTATGTGTACGTCACAGGCTGCGACTCCGGCTTTGGAAACCTCCTGGCCCGCCACCTGGACAAGCAGGGGTTCAGAGTGATCGCCGCATGTTTCACAGAGAAGGGAGAGGAAGATCTGAAGAAGTCCTGCTCCAGCAACCTGATCACCACACACCTGGATGTTCGGTCTAAGGACAGCGTTGCTGAAGTTGCAGCAATGATCAAGGACAAAGTGGGCGAGCGCGGTGCGTGTGGAGTGTTGACTCCACCAGATTGAAATTTCTCAATTCATATTAGATTGATTAGTGTGAAATTTTGTGCAGACATTCAGACTTCCCATCAGTGATCTCATGACTTCCCATAGCACCGTGAGCTTCACATTTGAGGTTTTTAAGTGAAATTACTCATGGATACTCAGGATGATCTGACTTTTCATCTAGAGCCATTATCAGGTCAAAATCTAAGGTCCAGCATGTCACATCTATGAAGACTTACCAGCAGAAACTGAATATAATATTAATAAGTATGTCTTCATGAGTGAATAATCGCCAGCAAATAAGAACTGTTGTGTTTCTGTTATCTTAGAATGAGCTGTTTAAATCTGCAGAGCGCACAATTCCTGTGGAGTCCGCAATCTTGCACCGCCAAGTTTCATAAAAGTCCACAGCAGTACATTGTTTAGCTTCCTACACAGATTCTCCTCACTAGGCACGTGTCAGTCAGTATCTACTGTAGATAATACATTGATTATTAATAAGTATGTCATACAACCCAATTTAAAAATCCAAACTATCCCTTTACGAAGACAGTTTCTGCTTGCTGTGTCTTGACTTGATGTCCTCTGTGTGATCCTCTCAGGTTTGATGGGCGGTAGTGAACAACGCAGGTGTGTCCGTTCCCTCCGCCCCCTGTGATTGGCTGACCATTGATGACTACAAGTCCATGCTAGGACGTGAACCTGTATGGGGTGATCTCTGTGACCCTGAGCGTTCTGCCCTAATTAAGAAGGCCAGGGGACGTGTGGTCAACGTAGCCAGTGTGTTTGGGAGGATCAGTGTTACAGGAGGCCCGTACAGTGTCTCGAAGTACGGTGTGGAGGCCTTCAATGACAGCCTCAGGTGAAACATTAACTCACACAATCAGTATGTCAATATAAAGATGTTTTTTTATGTACATAAGTAAATTAAATGTTTCTTTTTAGGTTAAATATGAAACCTTTCGGTGTCAGAGTCCTCTGCATTGAGCCAGGCTTCTTCAGAACAAACATGGTTGACGCTGCTCTCCTGAGCAAAAGCATCAAGACGGTGTGGAACAGAATGTCCCAGGAGGTCAGAGACGACTATGGAGCTGATTATCTACAAAAGGGTAAGTTAGGGTCATCTTTTCTCTTCAGTTATGTGTTTATTTTTGAATCACATTTATTTGTTCTGCTCATTTTCCCTCATAGTGTTGGAGTTACGCACAGACAAAGTTGCCAAGATGTGTGATGCAGATCTCATGAAGGTCGTCAGCTGTATGGAGCACGCCGTGTCCGCTGTCCGGCCCCGCACCCGCTACTCCCCAGGCTGGGACGCCAAGTTTTTCTGGCTGCCGCTGTCGTACATGCCAACCTGTGTCTCTGACTACATCATGAGGAAAAAAGCTATTCCATTACCAGGCAGATGCAATGAATTGTCTTTTGTTTTTTGTGACGATGACATTCTTCTTGAAGAATTGTGACTATTACTAGCCTTAAGATATGCATCATAATACTGCTGTGAGTGAAAGTGAGGTTTTTTGTATGTATCCTCTATTTTATATTCATATTCTTTATCAAAATTCAGCCTTTTTTTCAGTAGCTTCCATGTCATCTGAGCCTGTTACTCAAAGTTAATGCCATTGTATTACATTTCTTTAAAGAGTTTCTCGTTAGCACAGGAAACTTTCTTGTGTACACGGGATAGTCTCTGGTATGCACCAGAAACTTTTTTTTTTTTGCACATCCCCTTAGTGGCTCCATGCTAAGTTACTTATTAAAATGTTTTTGTACATGATTGCAGGCTGTTGAGAGGCGTTACACACCAAAACTGGATTGCTGTGTCAGTGGGTTGTGCTGCAGGAGGCTGTTTAATCATTTTTAGTTTCAGTCGGGACCATCACACCTACAGCAAACACTTTGACTGCTGCTAACTCATCATTTCATAATGGGATGTGTGTTGATTTTAGCTAAACATTTTTCATTTGTTTCCATCCAGACACTTTATTTTTTGCACTTATCTGGGTCCAGGTTCCGTTAACTGGAATTATTATTATATACTGCTAGAATTATTTAGCTCAGTATGACCATAAAACAGGTATAAAATTACATTCTGTGGTACTAAGAAAGGTCTTAAATTTACCTTAAATAAGAGCTAAACAGAAACCCTGCAGTTAAATATTTTCTTGTTTTGTCGACGGGTGGAAGACGTTCAGATCCTTACATAAAAGTACTAATACCATACTGTGAAAATACTAACTGCAAGTAAAAGTCCTGCATTCCAGCCTCACTTTAGTAAAAGTATGTAATGCAAAATACTTTCAAGTATCATAAGTAAAAGCACAATGCATTACCATATGATATTTAATATTAATATTACTGTTGCATTCATGTGTATGTTGTATTTTGCTGCTGTAAACTTTGAGGGTTACGTTCACTTTAACTACTTTATATACTGTTGGGAACTTTTATCTACAGCAATGCATTTTTTTCTGTAAGATCATGTGTTTGTATCTTGTGGTTCATTTGTTTGTTGCATGTCCTGTGAGAACCACATGACCTCTAAAAAGTCAACTTTTCTTTTTTCTTTTTTTTCCCCTCAGCTTTGCAACAATGCATTTTCCAGGTTTTTAAAGGGTTTATCATAAGAAGTAAATGTTTTGACCCATAAAGGCACCCTTCATCTTTCAATTTATTATGTACCTTCAAAATTGCCGAACTTGGAGATACAGTTTAGAGTTTTTAATGGACAGGAAGATTTAGTCTGAAAAGTAGCTCGTAACTAAAGCTGTAAGACAAAATACTGGAGTAAAAAGTACAATATTTAAAGTTCAATGAAATGGAAATACTCAAGTGAAATAGCTACCTTAAATCTGTTCTGAAGTTCAGTACTTGAGTAAATGTACTGAAGTTACATTTCAAAACTGCTCTACTGCTAGCTACACTAGCTAGGAATCTTATCTCATAACAGGATGTGTGTTAATTTAAGCAAAAGCTAAGAATTCTAAGAAAAAACAAAGTCTGACACGATAATTAGGAATTACTGCAATACAACTAATAAATTGGAAATTGGAAAAAATGTGGAAATCCCAGTGTTAATCTTTACATGTCCCCTTGAAACCCAACTTTCTTAACTAGAAAACATCCTGTACCAGTTCAAATTGGTCATATAATCAGTTCTAACACAATGTTGTTCAAATAATTTGAGTTTTGAAAATGTTTGAAATGTAGACAACCAACTATAAATGTCTTTTCCTCCTATCAAGGTGTTCATCTCATCTTTAAGAGCTACATGAATTCACACCATTTCTAACTTTTTTTTTTACTACTGCTTCTGTAAATCAGGTCATGGCAGTAATGACTGCTTTAGTATAAATATGACCGTCAGTGTGTCACCCTTGAAGTTGAAACAATCACTCATCCAGTTGTTTGTCCACCCGTTTATTTCAGTATGTGACAAAGCTGCAACACAGTTCATATAGCTTAACATGGCTCAGGACTGCCATCTTGTGGTCAAAGTGGATGAGGACAGCCATTTCATGAAATTCCCCTCTTAGGGACAAATTCTCAACTACAGTACAACTATTAAAGCCTTTCGGAAATATACAGTTGACAAGCTGTTTTGTGTAAAGACAGTGTTTTTTTATTCCATCTTTCATTGGAAACATTAAATAGAACTTTTCTTTCAGGATGACAAGACAGGTACATTTGCATTTTGACATGTTTTACAAACCAAGTGCTCCTAACCAGACAGGACCCCCTCTCCTTTGTTTTTCTCCTCTTCTCCCCACAGTTTAGATGTTTGGATGTTTACGAGTGCTCCTCAGCCAGCTTCTCGGCCTTCTGAACGACTTCCTCGATGGGGCCGACCATGTAGAAGGCCTGCTCGGGAGAGCATCGTACTCACCTACAGGGGGGGGGAAAGAAAAGGTACAAGAGGAGGCAATATTAGTACTACAAACAGAGCCAAAACAAGTACCTTAACGAGACACATCAGTGAGTTCTAATACACTTACCACCCAGGATGGCCTTGAAGCCCTTGATGGTCTCCTTGAGGGGCACAAGCTTGCCCAAATGGCCAGTGAAGACCTCGGCCACCTGGAAGGGCTGGGACAGGAAACGCTGGATCTTGCGGGCGCGGGCCACAGTCAGTTTGTCCTCCTCAGACAACTCATCCATACCCAGAATGGCAATGATATCCTGCAGGATTTGTAGTCCTACAGGAGGAAAGGAAACCGGTGAGCCTGATAAATTCTTAGTCCTGTAAAAATCAAAACTAAAGTTGTTGTCTTTTTTTAAATTACAAACCTGGAGGATTTTCTGCACACCACGGGCAACGTCGTAGTGCTCGGCTCCGACAATGTTGGGGTCCATGATACGGGAGGTGGAGTCCAGAGGGTCCACAGCAGGGTAAATACCCAGCTCAGCGATGGCGCGGGACAACACAGTGGTGGCGTCCAAGTGAGCGAAGGTGGTGGCGGGGGCAGGGTCAGTCAAATCGTCAGCGGGCACGTAGATGGCCTGGTAAGAAGAGAACAGTAGCTGAAAGAATATTCTACATTTTAATTGAACAGTTATTCTGTAGCCACATTGAGGATTCTGTATAAACCCTGTTATTAAACTTATAAGGTTGTTTCAGCAACTTTGTCATTTTACCTGCACAGATGTGATTGAACCCTTCTTGGTGGTGGTGATTCTCTCCTGCATGGTACCCATGTCAGTGGCCAGAGTGGGCTGGTAACCCACAGCAGAGGGGATACGACCCAGCAGGGCAGACACCTGAGAGTGAAAGATGACTTCAGTTAGTATCACACCACACTGCATCTTGACATTTATAAGAGGTTATAATTCTGTTTTGTGACACTGCTATTGTCAGACATGTTTTACAGACCTCAGAGCCAGCCTGTGTGAAACGGAAGATGTTGTCGATGAAGAGCAGCACGTCCTGACCCTCCTGGTCACGGAAGTACTCAGCCACGGTCAGTCCAGTCAGAGCCACTCTGGCACGGGCACCGGGGGGCTCGTTCATCTGTCCGTACACCAGCGCCACCTAGCAGGGACAAAAACTTAGTTAAGTGGCTGATGTTTGCTACAATGTCAGTTTATTGTGGTGGCATCCCTGATCCCCTCACCTTGGAGGTGGTATCCTTCAGGTTGATGACACCGGACTCAATCATCTCATGGTACAAGTCGTTTCCCTCACGGGTACGCTCTCCCACTCCGGCAAACACAGAGTAACCACCATGGGCCTTGGCCACATTGTTGATCAGCTCCATGATCAATACAGTTTTGCCTACACCAGCACCACCGAACAGACCTGTGGCCGTGAGAAACGCAGGGTTAGTTTGATGATTTAAGGAGCTTCAAAGAGCGATAGCATGCACGCAGAACAAATAGCAAGTAAACATTTATGTTTTGACACTTACCGATCTTTCCTCCCTTGGCGTAGGGGGCCAGCAGGTCCACCACTTTAATGCCAGTGACCAGAATCTCCTGCTCCACACTCATGTCGGTGAATTCAGGGGCTTCAGCGTGGATGGGGGCAGTCCTGTCAGGGAAAACAAAAATATGAACAAACCAATTAGTTTTTAAAGCTCAACATTTGTAATGCTGGGTATGGCAAACTTCTTAATACCTGCTGATGACTGTTATCAATTGTGTAGTTATTTTAAAAGTGAACTCACTGCTTGGTAGAGATGGGACCCCTCTCGTCGATGGGCTCGCCGATGACATTCATAATCCTGCCAAGGGTCTCGGGACCCACTGGAATTCTGATGGGGGCTCCAGTGTCCAGAACTTTCTGTCCACGGACCAGACCCTCTGTACCGTCCATGGCAATAGTACGCACTGTGTTCTCCCCTAAACACATAGTAAACATGATTTAATTTAATGTCTTCTAAGTTTCATGTATTCTGTCTGCTCATATGCCGACAGGACTTAAGATTTTCATCCGAGATGCTCACCAAGATGCTGTGCCACCTCAAGGACTAGCCTGGACTCGCGGCCGGCCACTTCCAGGGCGTTGAGGATGGGAGGAAGGCCCTCATCGAACTGGACGTCGACGACGGCACCGATGACAGCCACAATGCGCCCAGTGGCGGTGGCTGCAGCAGCGGCAGGTGCAACATAGTCTCTGCCTGTGAAGTAATGCAGACAGTGTGTACATTTAGCTCAGTGTCATGTGTGCTGCAGCCATGACCTTGCTATGCTGGTGGTATTCAGTCCAATAGGGCTGCACAGCATGCAAGGTATTGTGATAAGATTACAATTAGTAGGAAGGATGACGATATTTGCATTACACTTCTCACTAGAAACACTGATACTGATAGAGAACAAGAAATGTAGTCCAGGGCATATCTGCAGCACTTCAGTACTTAATTATAATGCTGTGCTGTCATCAAAATAGTGCAGCTTCTGTGACTTGAACATCACGATTTCGGTAATATTTCAATTAACTGTGCAGCCCTAATGTATAAGCTAAGATACAGGATTCATAAACTTGTCCGCTGCGTGTCTGGCCGCTCCGCCTCAATGTCAAGTCACAGCTGAAACACACATTAGCTGATGAAATGACGCAATCTAACAAACCAATCAGCACACGTGTGAAAAATAAGTAGATTCTGTTTATTAAACAACCCCCAGCGAGTCATTTCCCTCGATTAAATAACGTTCACGTGTGATTACTGACAGATGAATGAAGTGTACTTTGAGCTAACATGCTAATGCTAACGACAGAAGCAGGACACTCAATGGTAAGTACAGTTTATAATGCGTCATAACCATGCTTTAACTGTTATTTAATTCAATGCGTCTGTGGGTAAACGCTGCACACTGTATAAACTTGCCAACACACTGGCCCAAACTTGCAATGCTAACTTTTAGCAGCCTCTGCACAGTCTCACGCCGCCTCATGTCATTACACAAAGGTCATTGCTGCTAGCACGGGAACAACACCGCCTGTTCGTTTTCTGGCACGTGACACCTGTCAAGAGCCGCATATATACACAAGCGTACCCATGTAACTTTTTGGAGTAGGTCAAACAGATGTTAAATCTTCAGTTTAATTGTTAAGGCCTGCTCAGGCGCCGGCAGGGCAGCCAGCATGTTGCTAGCAGCAGCTAACGTTAGCATTGCCCCCCTCGTCCTTCGGTCGTATCTAGAAGGTAACCCCAGACCTGCCACAGATCTCGCGCGAGTTATCACTTGAACTCAAATCATTATCTTTCACCCATTATTACCACATTTTTCCTATCCCCCAGACCAACCCACATGCATTTTTACATTATAAAACACAATTAACAGGTGCGGTGTTCACTACAGAGAAATAACGCGCACAAATCTCACGAGAGTTCCACACATCTGGGGTTCTCTTCTGGATACGACCCTGCCCTAATCTTGACAGTCGCATGAATTGCGTCTTTTCTTTGTACGATTTCGGTCAAAAGCAGCCAAGCATGCGGGACCTACGTGAAAGGACGGCTGGGGATCCAACGAGAGCCTTGAGGGGCTGGACCCCAGGCTTGAGAGCCTGCAAAGCCCCGGTGCAGCAGCGTCCCACAGCTCCCAACATCGTCAAAATGGCTGAAGGTGGAAAGAGACAGCGGAACTTGCGGCTTTATAATGAATGACGGCTGAGGCGAACTGGGCATGCGCGCAACGTAAAACTCCTCTACTGAGCATGCGCAAACGTTAAGCGCATCCAGCTGACATTCTGCCCTCCAGAGCTGGGCTGTTTGACAGTAAATGTGACAGCTGAATAACAGCCCCAACAAAACAACACGTTACACATAAAATAAGTTATCACTTAATTCAGTCGTCAATTGACGCCTGGCTGCATGGTAGCAAATGATTTAGGCGTCCTAGTGTCCTTTGTCCCATTTGTACATAATGTCCTATCTCAAGGGGAGGAAAGATTTCTGCTGCACCCCTGACATTTGTTGTTCATGTCCCTGTTTTGCTTAGGACAGTGAGAAAACACAAAAAAAACTTGTTAGTTGCGTGTTCCGACTGAAAACTGAAAACTACAGACCTGTCTTTGTTTACAGAATTTGAACTGAATTATGAGACATTATCCACATCAGTGGTTCTCAAACTTCTTTGGGTACATTCCCTTTCAGAGGCCAAAAAAGTTCATGCCCCTCTTTGCACAATTTTTGTCAGCCATTGACAATGATAGGGGAATCAACTAATAAAAAGGATCCAAGTTGAATTCCAGTGAGTTAAAGTTCAGTATGATTGTAAACTCTTGTTTGTTTATTTTTCACACGTAGATGTTATTCAATGATATTTCCCCCTGGTCATCCACGACCCTTCTATAGAGGCTCTATGCTTCCCAGGGGGGCTCACTCTCAGTTTGAGAGCCACTGATCTGCACTGTTTTTCTCAACATAAGGTGTCAGTTGACATCACTCAATGAGTGGTATAGACTGAAAACACTGACTGCACAGCTAGGCTGGGGACACATTTAAGATTTAAGATGTTTTATTGCAACAATGGTTATACAGCTACAATCGTGGAAAAACTTTGGCTGAGATGCTCACTTACAAAATAACATTAAACAAGTAAATGTACAATTCTAAAAAAACATAAGTACTGCCTTAAGTACAGTCTTGATGTATTTGTACTAAGTTCCATTTTCTGAAACTTTAATTATAGTCCATTGCATTGCAGAGGGAAATATTGTACAATTATAATAAATATGAGCATGATGATACAGTGATGATCAGAGAACAGACTGCATTAATGCATTTTAAACTTCTGAACAGTTATACAGTAAGACATAGTTAAAAACAGCTCCACCTCAACCAGCTACTACATTAAAATGGTGTTTATACTTTAATACATCAATAATACTAATCCAACAACGCCTATATATAAAATAGCATAACGTCCTATGAGGTGTATTCCACTTATGTTATGGTTTTAGAAGTCTATTTTGGTTACATTAGAAGCACCAGTAATCAGCAGTATAAATAAAATCTCTGCAAGTCAAGTGTTCAGCAATTTATAAACATTATAGATAGTGCAAAAGAGATCAATATTGAATTGGATATACATGGAGGGGATGAGTATGTGCAGTGTTTGTATTTATACACGTCTATATACAGTATATACAGATGTGCAGAATTTAAATCGACGGTGAAAGTGCACAATAATATGCGCAAGTTGAAAACAGGATCGTGCATTTAAACTGTAAAAATATAATCTATAATGGAGGTCAGTGGATGTTTCAGTGTTAGGTGGTTGTTGACACTGTTTGACTGACCTAAATGTTTTGGTGCACAGTGTTCTGTAGCACTTACCAGAGGGGAGATGTTGGAATAGGTTGAGTCCAGGGTGTGATAGGTCTGCAGTGATGTTTCTGCCTGTTTCCTGACTCTGGGCATGTATAAGTCCAGGATGGAGGGCAGTTTGCCATCAATGACTTTCTCTGCAGTTCTGACTGTTCATTGTAGCCTGTTTCTGTCTTGTTTGGTGGCTGATCCAAACCAGACAGTGATGGATGTGCAGAGAACAGACTGAATTATTGCAGAGTGTAACAGCAGACACAGTGTTGTTGAGTTTGGTGTTGGGGCCAGTGTTCAGGGTCTTTGCCTGAAGTCCATTGCCATCTCCACAGTTTTGAGCGTTTTCATTCAGTTTTCATTCCTTCCTTGACTTGTAACCTCTGACTTTGAGTATTGTTACAGTGTTCTTACTTTTACTTGAGCATTGACGTGACTACTTATTACACCAGTGACGGCAGGATGTGTATTGTGTACCACACGGACACAAACATGCACACAAACAGACCTGCATGGATCACAGTCCAGTGAACCCATCATACCATAATAACAATATCAAATTGAAAATCAATTGAAATGAGTTAAATCAAATTGAAATTTGATTTAACACAATTAGTATACAATTAGTGGTATTTTTAGTAGTATTTTGTTTTCTCTCCACCTCTGCACCATCTGGCATGTGTGCACAGAAAAAAAAACAACACTTAAAAGACAACACAGCGTAGATTGCCAACTGCTATAATCACACTGGATGCCATATAGATCATATATCTTTTTGAAGAAGAGTTTCAAAATTTAAATAAATTTAAATGACAGTTATCAGGGCATAAAACCACTGATCTGTTGATCTTTACAATGCACGACTCGATAGTTTAACAACGGCATAAGAATTAATGCAAAAAAAAAAGTTTAAATAAAAGAATTGAATCAAATCGTGACCTTAAAATTGAAAGTCAAATTGAATCGTGGTTTTGGTGAACTGTGACATCCCTATTCACCATCACTGTCTGTTTTGTCTTGGGTTTCACACTCAGACTACATACAAAGTACCCGAAACACTCGACACATCACTAGCTGCTGCTCACAGTAATAAGTGAAGGCAACTCAGAGGAGCATTTCCAATATTCTTAATCTGTTTTTAGCTTCTCTTGTATCTGGACTATGGTGGCAGGAACGGACCATATTGTTGTTAATGAGCTTTTCCTGCTATAATAAGTCAAAATGTCAGCTGTGAAAAAGCTAAAAGTTAATTAATTTCTTGTATATTAAATGAAATAAAATTAAAAATCAATGTGTAATACATACAATATTAGTGTGGTACGGAAATTCAGACACAGCACTCGTGCTCTGTGACCCCAGAAAAGTGAGTGCACCATATTTACACTAGAGGGTGCTGCAGCACCAAAAGACAAAGATAACACAGACACATAATGTAAAATCTGAACAAGCAATGTTCTCTGGTAGATTTGTTTGTATTGATACTTTGGGTGGTGGATGAGTTTCTTCAACATTGTAAAGACAGTGAAGCCTGACTTATAATACATATTCTTTGCAGTTTTATCTGCACAATATTATGCACAATAGTCTCACAAATTCCCACTTTACTGGTAACTATTAGTGATTGTTTTCTTCTGAGAAAGTTCAAGTTCTCTTTCAAGTTCTTTCTCTCTCTTCATCTAGTGTCTCTTTATGGTTGTTTTGCCTTTTCTGGCCTCATTTAATGTGTCATTATAGTTGCTATACATCTTTCTGTAGCCATGTCTCTTTGTGGTGCTTTTGTTCTATTTCTAAATGTTTTGTGTCTCCTTTTGGTCTTTCTGTGGTCATTTTGTGATCATTAATGTCTATGGTTATATTGTGTTTCTCTGTAGTTGCTCAGTATCTCTTTGTGATCACTTTGTGTTGGTCATTTTGTGCCTCTTTTTACTTGTTTTAGGTCCTTTTGCAGTAATTTTGCTTCTGGTTGTGGTCATTTTGCTATTTTTGTAGTCTTTTTGCTTCTCATTGTAGTTATTTTATGTCAATTGTGGTCATTTTACACCTTTTTGTGGTTATTTTGCATCTCCTTGTGGACATTTTGGCCTCATTGAGTGACATTTTGCAGGTGAAGCCCAGGGGGTAGGCTCACTCATAATCAGTCCACCCCCAGGAATTAGCCTATCATATCTGGTTACTAATTTTTGAATGTGCAATACGTAAGATTCAGATTAAGAATTTCATCACTCATTTTCTTTTTCAAACACTAAACATAGAGCAAAGTCACTACAAATCAGAAATATGTTCAGTCCAAATGAGTTCATTTTCAGTGTTTGCATCATTTCAGATGCAGACTTGGTATTACTTTGAATTTCCTTTGAATTTCCTCTTTTAAAACACACCTGCTGATGTTTTAGATATTAATATAACTGATTGAACAAGGCTTGACATCACTCCTCCTGCCCACAGATGATTATCTGACTCTCTGCAGGCATAAATGCATCTCTACTAGTCTGTATTTGTCTGTGAAAACACAGCACATATTTGAATTAAGGATCCTGTGCATGCCCCAAAGTAACGTCTGCTGAGTGATGACTGAGAGTACTTTGTGTTGCCAGGCTTTTGTGGTTGGTGTTGTCGGATCATTACAGGAGTCGACACAGATTGTCAACACTCTGAATGTCACTTAATGTCAAATCCTATTTTAGAAAATGTCTTGTGAAAAAAGTTGCCATATAGTCGAGGGAGCAACATTGAGATCACTTGGAAATGTTTCCCAAAAAGTTTCCATGTGTGTGCCCTCTGTGTTTGAGAAGATTGTGCTTGTGGTGCAGTTACTGTAGCTACAGCGATCGGGCTGAATTTAGGCCAGGTGATGCAGGAATGGGCATGTTCCTCAACATGATCCAGTGCAGCAAATGCCAATGTGATTACCATTTAAAAGAGGTCTGCTTCATTTGTCATTATTAAAGTTTGATAACCCACATTATGGAGTTAGGCTACCCTTGAATCCACAACAGTAATCTTTATTTAAACCCTTGCAAATGTTTTCCATTCCAAAGAAACACCTCACCTGTGTATTGTCAGGTTTCGCAAAACCTTCCCTTCATCATATCGGCAGCAGTTTGACAGCAGGCGACCTTTGACCCTCCACAGACATGTTCCATGCAGTACTTTTGAGGAAACAGCTTTCTACTTTTCAAGATTTTTGATCAAAGACCTCAAAGATGATGAGAATGCACTCATTGTGACTGACAATGAGACAATGTAGGTCCATCAGTCAGTCCAGCACTTTGGTCCAGACTGAAAAATATCCACAGGTTATTGGATGGATTGTCACGAAATGTTGCACAGACATTCACAACACTGGTAGGATGAATCCTAACGACCTCAGTGACCCTAGCACCACCAACAGCTATTTCTAAATTAACGACACTCCCATCAGCCTCAGCTGTAATCACGCCTTCCTTCACCCATTCACTACTCCCTTTATAAATGATGCTGTAATTTGACAGCAGTTTTGTTCAGATCTGGGTAGGTTTAGGGACAAAAACACTTTGTTAGGGTTCAGGAAAGGTCATGGTTTGGATTTAAATGATCACTCTTGCGAGATCTGTCCTGGGTCAGCACGTTAGCATGCTGACATTAGCATTATGGTTTACATTTTTGGTTTTGAGGAAATTTATCAACATCTTTTTGATGGATTGCCATTAAACTAGTTTACTACTTTATTGCTACTTTATGATACTTTATCTGGCGTTATCATCACGTCAGAACTTTAATTTGTCCAATACTTTGATCAACTTCAGCTGAAGTTGATGTTTTCAGCTAATTATCAAATGTTAGCTTGCCAGCATACCAAAAAGAAAATGGTAAACATCAGCTGTTAAACACCAGTGTGCTAATATTATCAGTGTGAGTGTAGCATGGAAGTGGGAAATAACAACAACCTCAGAGTTTGCAAGTTACCACCTGGGTTGCCAACGGTAGGAACGTAAACGAGCTAGCAGCTGTTACAGTTTCTTTTGCTGGCATTTAGCCATTTTAATGCTCAGACTCGCCTCCCCACGAGAAAATGTTCCATCAAAACAAGTTACCTCCAGACACTATTTTGCAGGGGCATCGTCGCTGCATCCTGGGTGTTGCACCACCCAAGACAATCTTAATTGGTCCAAAGAAATACAAATAAGCCGGGGCTTTTTTTCCCCCATAGCAGAATGATAATGCGTGGCGCCAGACCATTCGGCACTGACACAGTGCTGTGGAGAGAAATCTGACTATGTGAGACTACTGTGAGTGCGTGCTGATGTTAGCGTTCAGCTCAAAGCACTGCAGAAGAGCTCGCATGGCTGTAGACTTGTAGCAGTCTTGTTTGTGGTACACGCCGTTTAAGACATCAAACCATGTTTGAGAGTCATTTATGCATTTTATCTGTCATTCGACAGCACCTTCTAAATATTTGTGGTACAGTAACCGACAACACACTGCTCTGGTACGCCTTGACAGCTGCACAATAAGGATTATTTTCATTTTTACTAAAGTTAGAGGGTTAGCTGTCATCTCCCCCTTTAGATCAGGTTGGTATGAAGACTTGTTGGGACATACATATCTGCTTTTTTGCTCAGATCTTACAGTTCTAACAATCAACAGCCACTGATGTCAGTCGAGTTCACTGCGGTGCAGTAACTATATGTTGAAGGAACATGCATTATCTTGTAAAAACAGTGGTTAAAGCAAATGTCACAGGAAAGATACTTGCAGGGGGAGGGGATATCACGGAGCTAAGTGGTGGCTTCTGTAGTGTCATAAAAGAAAGACTTGTTCTTGTTTTGTTTTTTCTCCTCACTTGATGCCACACACCTTTTCCAAGAAAACAATTTGCTCATAAAATTAAATTATGTGGCATGACATAGAAAATGTCCTGCTTTATTGATGCCCTTTACTGGTGTCTGCATCACTGTGCTCTTTTAGTTAGGTCCATCTTTATTCATTTATTCCCACATCCTCGCTGAATGAATGTCACCTAATCGCTGTGTAGTTTAGAGACACCTCTTTAGAAAACCTTTCAGCAAAGTTAATGCACACTTTAAATGCAGCATTGTGAACATGTTGGCTCATTATTCCAGGACTCCTGCTGTGAAAAAAACGAGGAAAATGAGAACTTAACTTTGAAACCAAATGCTTTTTTTTTTTTACAAAATTGTCATGTGGATTTGCAGCTGACCTATTTTGGTGTACCATGACTAGAAATTCTCTGCTTTTCCATTTGTATAAGGCATTTCATAGTGAAATTTAGCAACGGCGTGTCCTAGTTTTGTCACATATTGTGTATTATGCAACAAAACAAGTGTCTAAGCCATAAAAGTTTGATTCACTCATGTGAAACAGCCAAAGCAGTACCTCTTTAAACTGTAAAGTCAGACATCAGCAGTGACAGCTTCCTATTTCTCACTGCAAAGTACTTCCAAACAGACATAATATTAAAACGACAAAAATAATTCCCATAAATCCTCGCTCTGCTTAATCAGCTCTCCACACGAAGGAACGGGAGCTGAAGCAGATTTAAGGAGGTCCATCTTTCAGGGAGAGCATTCTTGAGTGACAGCTCACCTTTCCTTGCTTTCAGTACTACAGTAGGCAATAAAAACACACGCCGTCATCCCTGTTGCAGAGTTATGTGATTCCAGTTCCAGCTTTTATGGCTGCAGACAGTCTCATGGGATGTTAGGAATCCTCTGATCCAGGACTACATAGGAATTATAATAAGATTAAGGAGTTATGAGGCTTTTCTTTGGTGTCGAAAAGGACACGCACCAGGTTTCAATAAAAACCGGACCGATTCTGAAGAAGAAGTGTACTCTCATAGCCTCTCACATCCGCCTTTGAACAGACCTCTGCCAGAAAAGAGACTTGTTCTTGTGTTAATATACAGAATCTAACTTTGAATGTAGACTTGGGTGTATAAAAAAATGCATATTGGTTAGATCTCACCCATTTTGATTATATCTGAACATGAATTAAGGAATTTCTGTGGTGGCACTACCTTTAAAACTAATTTACTTCTTTCTTGCTTCTGGAAATCTATGTTTACAGTAAATCATGCCAAGATAAAGACTAACAAATGATTGCTCCGGGTGTTTTCACAGGTGAATCATGGTACACTGCTCTTGCAAGGTGTGTTGCCTCAAGGTATAAATCGCCTATCCAAATTTTTCCAGCTCTCTGGATCGTGAGGGCGAGGCACGACTAAAGAACACTTCAAATAGAATACTTTAAAGCAGCTGTAATGGATATTTCTATATCAACAATGGATCAAATGATTGTGTGTAATGTGAAAGGGGTCACTTATGATGACAAGTGATGAATCTACAGAGAATTACTTTGCAGCTCCCCACGGCTTGATGGAGCTTTATAGCTTCCTTTAGCTCATTGTTTAGGTTTTACGGCCTGCAACTTAATTATGTCGGTTCCGTCTCACAACTCTCATAGTGCCGTTTTTTGCAGGCAGCTGTTTCCAGCTAAAAAGCTCTAAAAACCCACTGTACAGCACCTTCTCAGCACCAAATGGCAGACAGACGTGTGTTACTCGGTAGTGAACATAGTCAGCATTTAGCTGCTGACAAACTGGATTTTTGGAGAATATCTAAAAAGAGTCCAAATGGAAGCTTATGTTAATGTGTGCTGGATGTGTAAATGTAAGTAGGCAACTATGTGCAACCCTGTTTAGCATAATTACCTTGGGGTGTGTCTATTACTGAGAACATGCTAAAGCAGGGATGCACCATTTTTGCCTGTGTATTGCTGTGTTTCTGGAGCTTACATATGGGTTGTACATGACACGCATGATGTAATTTAAAGCTACAGTTGGTAACGTCTATAAAAAATAACTTTTTGTCATATTTTCTGAAACTGTCACTAGAGTTTATGGCCTTTGCTGCAGCCAGCCATCAGGGGGCTATCAAGATGTTTTGTCTTCACTTTTGGGGAGCTGTCATGCCGCCCATTTTTATATATGTGAATGGTCAGAACAGACAAAGTAAGGCTGTAGCACCAAAACCAGTTTTTAATGAACTGAACAGGGATGCGTTTTATTGCTTTTGAATTTAACTTTTCATCTGTAAGATGTTTGATGTTTTTTTGTTGAGGAAGTTATTTTTGACAAAAGTAAATAAAATGCTTTAAGTTATTTGTTTTTTTGCCTATAAACAATGAAACATTAGAATCAACATAAAAAACATGTAAAATGTCTTATTTTTGTAATTATAAATCCCTTAACTAACCTATAAATTCCTAAAATATTACCAAGGATATGACCTTGATGTCCTCAGTGGTAGCTACCTGACATAAAATTGATAAAGCCCTGTTTTGACTTTAACTAGCTTTTTAATGAAAAAGACAAATTGCTATTATTCCCAGGGGTATTCCTTTCTGTTCCTGTTTTAATCAGCAAGGCTAAGAAAGTAAAAATGACACTATCTAATAAAAAGGGGGAAATGCACTCATTGCTCTGTCTCCTCACCCACCCCACCTCTCCCTCACTCTCCCCAAAATGGGAGTGAGTTTAAAAAAAGGGCTGGACTTCCCTTCATTTACTGTGAGCTTAGAATGGCTTCAATTTGAGTCTCATGAGAGCCAGAATATAGTCTAAACTTTTGGCAACGCACTGCTGCTGTTTCATCTTCTTCTGCTGCTGTGGTCACCATAAGGTGCCTGCTTGACCTGCAGACTCTCAACCAAGGACTCTACTTGATGCTCAGGACATGGAGACAAAATTACTCTGAATGAAGAATATCTCCTTTTCCCTGTTTGCACTTTTCCTCTGAATTTCTTTACTTGCCAGGGGAGCTTTGCAGAGCTGAACACATTGGAGACCTAAGTCAGCAGCATTGTGAGTTATGCATGCTTAATGCCTGAGTCGTGCACACGCATGCTTGTTAAAGCTTGTTCTCCTGAGTGTGTGCAGGTTTTTTGGAAGGCATTAAAATGTGAGGACGTGTCTGGGTCTTTTTATCCATCTTCTCTTTATCTCTCAGGGAAGTCATGGTCCCCTCACTGCACTGGCTCCTGCTGTTGTGGGGACTTCAAGGTGTTTGGACACAGGACTATGAAGAAGACTATGAAGAAGAAGAGGTGGTGACCACCAGGAAGAAGACCAAACAACTTCCATCCAATTCCATACCACTAAATGGCAAATGTAAGTCTCTTTTTTACATTTTTTTTGTGGAGGCTGTTTGTCCCACTGATGCTCTTATTTTGAAAAGTGGTGTTGAATTTGTGCAGGTGGCACATGTTTCACTTCTTTCATCATCTGAAAAAAAAGATGCCACTGCCACAGGTGAAAAAATAGAACATGATCCTCAACAAGGACATCGCTGGAGGATGCAATCCACTTGGATTGATCATATCTCGTAGATTTCGCGGAGCCATCCATCTCCTATGTGACCGTTCAGTGCTCTGTTACCCAAATGTTTTATTCGCTCAGAATCCTGTTTCCCCAGGCACATTCTCTCTGTGACATATTTTCGCGAAGATTAATGTGATTTATCCTCAGCCTATATTAGATCTGTGACCTCCTTCCATTGCTGAAGGTTGGTGCAGCAAGTTGAGTTACTTTTATTTCCTCTTCAAAATTATATGTCACATTCATGAACTTATCACACTTTCTTGAAAGGCATCAGCCTATTGAGGCTAAACAGTCAATAAATCACCTTTACCCTTCCTGAAGGCTCCACAGATAACAATTTCTCCCTGACTCATGAAATCCATTTGGCTGTGATCTGTTTGGTCTTTATATTGGGCTGGATATGAAAGTAATAAATGATATATCTTAATCTAGACAACCAACTTGGCAACAGAAACTACAGGAAAATACATTATATGCTGTTACTTTGTGGTTTGTGAAGTCACAGGTTTGTTATGAAGCCAAAACAGCTACTGTCTAATGATGAAATGCCAAAATGTAATGCCATCCACCCCTTTTATGAAAAAGTTGCTTGGTCCTTTTTACTCAAACTGATTATGACCAGAGTTAAAACAATGGACCCTTCCCAAGTCCTGCCCATTTATGCTCTGTGCTCCAATAACAGTTGAGCAAGCCTGCTACCTCAGTCAGCAGTCTCCTTTTCCTGTAAAAGCAACATAATCGCATGATAAGTTAGTTAATATTAGTGAAATGCTAGCTAACTAGCTTGCAAATAACTGATTTGGATTAGCTAGGTCACCTAAAAACATCTTTGAGTCTAGCACATAGCATATCTAAATACAGGAAACAAGACAGGAGAAAGTTGACAGACACCTATCACCACCTCTAAGCCTCAGTAATCCGTATCTGATATCTTGTTTGTTTAATCCATATACTTACATACTTACATATAGACAGAGCCTGGCTAGCTGTTCCCCCATGTTTCCAGTCTTTATGCTAAGCTAAGTGTCATTTTACAAACCTGCCACCTACAAATTACTTTGCTTGAAGTACTAATTTGTTGATATATTGCAAAATTAGAGATGTGGCAGAAAACAAGTGGCACTTTTTTTTACTGATACAACACATTTGGGCCTTGCTAGATACATTTATGAACAACATTCACAAAAAAATGTCATATGGATGGCAAACACATTTGATTTGTTGTATGTAAAAGTAATGTCTGGCAGAAAAGGTTGTATATTTAGCCTAAAGATATGAGGGTGGCATAGATCTTGCAGGGTACAAAGATGCTGGCACACTGTCAGGCTCCAAAATAAGTTTAATTATTTTTTAAGGCAACGTTTCCATCTACAAGATCTTCCTCATGGAAGTGTCAAAGAGAAAAACAGGGATTTCTGGAAAAGGTAGTAATCAACTCAAAGTAAAATGACCACTGTGTGTTTTCAGGTGTTGTATTTGACATTATTTTTGTGTTGTGTTTGTTTTGTCTCTGCTGCTCGCTGACCAGCAGGTGACAGGGATTTGAGTTGATTTGGAGTTGAACAGTGTGCAGACATTTCTCATTTATGTCCTGCAGTGATAATTTTTTTGTCTTGCCCTTGATGTGAGCTCACTTGGTCCCTCTACTTTGGTGGTGGAGATCTTGTTGTATAACTTTTGGCAAGAAAGCAAATAAGCATATCTCCCAAAATGTCATGTAATTCTTGGTTAATAAACGACCCACTCTTCTTCCCTCTCAGCACTTGTTGATGAAGATTGCAGTTTGGAGCTGGCCTTTCTGATCGACAGCTCAGAAAGCGCCAAGGACAACCACGCCCAGGAGAAACGCTTCGCCTCAGATGTGATGGACCGGCTGCAGGGCCTCCGGCTGCAGACAGGCCGGGGGCTCAGCTCCCGTGCAGCCCTCCTTCAGTACAGCAGCCATGTCATCATAGAGCAGACCTTCAAACAGTGGAGGGGCCCCGACAACTTCAAGGCCCGAATCGCCCCCATCGTGTACATCGGCCATGGCACCTACACCACCTACGCCATCACCAACCTCACCCGTATTTACCTGGAGGAGTCGGCTCCCAGCAGCATCAAGGTCGCCATCCTGCTCTTTGACGGCATCTCACACCCCAGGAACCCTGACATATTTTCAGCTGTGGCTGATGCCAAGAACCAGGGCGTCCGCTTCTTCACCATCGGCATCACGCCTGAAGCCAACGAGCCCGCCAATATAGCTCAGCTGAGGCTAATTGCTAGCTCCCCAGCCTCACAATACCTTCACAACCTGCAGGACAGAGGCATTGTGGAAAAAGTCATAAAGGAGATTGTGAGTAAAATATAAACTTTGATTGGTTTGAGACTGCATGCAGAATTGTAGATGGAGAAAATGGTACTCAAAGTGCATTCATAATCTGGAAAAACAAAAAAAAGTGGACGTAGAGTGTTTTGATTCAGAAAGCTGCTTTGTTGATGGCAAGCTGCACTGTACCGTAGTGTTTAAACTTGGCCACGTGTGTTAGTAAAATGCTCTTTGTATTTACACGCCAAAAATTTTTTCCTGAGCGTGTCCTGGCTGCGCATCTCATCTCGTCTACTTGACTGCCTGTGCGCAAATCGTTGCAGTTTTTTTTTTATCTGTTTATGGTAAACACGTACACGTTTTAGAGTAAATAAAACAAAAACAAGTACAGTAATCCTTAAAGTAATCTATTTTTAAAGACAGTAACTGTAATCAGAATACCACCAACAGTGTCTGTAAAGAGCACAGTCACTCAGCTTGTATTTTAAATACGTAATGATGTTACTTGTATTCCGTTACTCCTCAACCCTGGACTAAAGCCACTGTTAGACTTTGTTTCAGCTTTTACTTTTATGCCCATATTTTCTCTTTGTTTAACAAAAGTTACATAGTCTCACTTTAAGTGCAACAAGATTCCTCCCTATTCATGGAAGTTTCAGCTTTTTCCCACAAAGGCTTTGCAACAAAATCTTTCTCATTTAACAAAATCACTTGCAAGATTGTGTAAATTCCTCAAAGTCAGCTCTATGGGTACATTTTAGACTTGTGTAATCACTTTGCTTGCTCTAGCATTCTCATATTTCTTTGGCACTCACACTTATGGAAAGTGCATGTATGTTTGATACTTAAGGAGAGTAATTTATGGCAGGAGGATGCTTCAAAGAGCATTATGCAGACAGACTTTTGCCAAAAGGATCGAATGTTAGCGTCTCTTACTTTTATTTCCCCTGTGCTCTCTTTGACACCACCCACTTCTGTGATTTCTTGGCTTATTGCATCGCTGATGTACACCTGCTACCTGCTGCCATAGTAACAAGTCTTCTGTCATCACTTAAGCGATCATCACTGTAAAATGAAATTCACTTTGAAATCTGCAGTAAATGTGAAGCTTTTAAAATCTTCTTACAAGTTTTGAGACTTAACAAAGACAAAGTTTGTCTTTATTTCTCTATTATTTATCCTGACTTCAGTGATTTGGGTTACATCCATAAACGGACAATAAATTTCCACTAAGATAATTAGAACATGTGCTGCGCAGCAACATCCTGCAGACACAACCAGGCTGTTGGCTGTAACATGTGCTCCGCATTAAAAAGTCTTTGTGGGAAAATCGGGTGCAGTTAGAGCAGGAACGTGCACGCACGCTACATCATTCAAGCAGCTCCTCAAACACCACTTCAAACTCCGGTTCACTGTTGACACAGGTGGTACACATCCAAATATGATAAGGGAAAACTTTATAGAAAACTTGCACCGAGGCTCCAACAGCATTGAATCTGACAGTCTGCGTTCTGCTGGCATGCAAGAGCCCAGCAGCAGCAGCCAGTCCACAAGTAGACTTTCATCCTGCACAGGCAGCATCTGTATGTCATAAGCGTGTGCCTTGGTCTCAGCTGAGAAAAACTGTCTTTCATCTTCAATTCCAGCATTGGACTGCGCTACTCCATCCTCTAAGAGCGTACAGACTGTCTGTGTTGTCTGCAGACACCCCTCCCCTACCACGGAAACATCCCCAAGATGCTTAGCGAGGCTGTTTTACTGATCAATGCATGTGGTTTGTGTTTAGTCTCCGTGGAGTTTTGACCATTCCCCCTTGTGTAGAGAATGTGGTCAGCTTTGAAGAGTAAAGTGAGCCGTGGGGTGAAAATCTGGGCGAGAAGTGTCTTTTACAAGAGGAAGTGCGGGATGTGAGTCCACTCACAGAGTCAGGTGGAAGAGGTTGAAGGCCATCTGACAAACTGAACCCAGGCCAGCAGTGAACAAGTTTAATTGGGTGTTTGAGAAGCAGGTGTTTGCAGCTCTGGTGTAACCCGACAGTGATTTTCAATTAGTTTTCTTCAATCTCTTTATGTAAATGTCTCCTGCTGCTGAGTATAAATATATACATATGGAGTAAATGTGACAACATCTTGACATTCTTGTGTTTCTTGCTCCACAGACTGCACTGGCGGATGAAGGGGTAAGTCTCCAGACTGCGGTCTTTCCTCACATTTCTTGATTTATGTCTCTGTATGGTCCTATTGACTCCTCTTTACTTGTGTTTCAAGTGTCCCCTGGCTCTGAGCCAGTGTGCGTGTGACAAGGGGGAGAGGGGACCCAGCGGACCTCCCGTAAGTATTCTTTCTACCCAGCATTCTCCTGTGGTGTGTTAAAGATTGCTTAAATAATTAAATAAGTAATTATGATTATAAAGTAATTATTCATCATTCTTATATTAGAGGTTTTATAGGACTGGGTTATTGACATTTTTATGTCAAAAGATGTTTCTTGTTTAATAATCTCACTTTTTATTTCATGTCACATTTCACATTGTCACTTTTTATTTTATAATGTCACTTTTCATGACAGTGGTGTAGTTACCGCTCCCTCATCTTTCAGCCAATCATATGCCCCCTGTCGTGTAATGACGGATACCACTGCTTTTCTTGGCATTCAAGCGCTATGACTGGCGCTATGAGTGTCGATGCTCGTCAGATGGTGTACAGAAAACTGTCTGACAGAAAAGCTTTAGGAAGGTGACACAGTATAAAGACCGATAAAGTCCATGTTTGAAAGAAAGTTGTAATCAATGACGTACAAGAAGTTAAACACAAGACTTTCAGCCAGGATACTGGGGTTTGACTCCCCAGTAACACATTTTTAGACTTAGCTGACTCTAGTTTAGTCTTTTTCTGTTTTATGTTCAGTTTTTGATCACAGTTTGGCTAATTTTAGGCATTTCTGGCAGAAAGCTTTCTCTTACTTTTATGAGCACAGGCGCCCGGCCTATCCAAGCACTTGAATGCAGCGCAGGGTGTAACTTGCCAAGCAGAGCAGCAGAATTCATGATAACGCCTTCTTCTTCTAATGCCAGCTTCACTTTGATGTTGAATAATAAACCAAGTTCACGACCAGGGTTGCCAGATCTGTGCGACAAAACCAGCCAAATGGCAGATCAAAACCAGCCCAGTGAATGACACTCGTTTGCAGAGATAATTAAGAACGCTGTAAAGCCTAAGCAAAAGGAGACCATGTGCACAATCCTTTGTGTATTTTTAAATAAAAATGTCTACAATTAAATAAAAATGATATCCAGTAAGGCTGAAATAAGATTGATGAAACTACATTTTATAACAATGAGCTGAGATTTAATTATTACCACAAACTGTTAGTTAATTTATATATTTTACCAAATTTATTCTATTTATTTCAAGATGTCTTTTTTATTTATTTAATATTTGTGGTTCCATATTGGCCGTCCTCTGCTGCAGACAATAGGATCAGATCTCTCTTTTTAAAGACCTCATGTATTTTTCTGCTGCTCCTACAAGACAATTACTCCCAAACTGGCTCCCTTTGAAGCACCGTAGAGGATATCGCAGCTGACAAAGGCACCCTTGATGCTAACAGGCTACATAATTACAGGGGTTTGGGGGGGTTTAGTAAATCGTGTGGTTTTTGAGAAGCTCTGTTTCCCTGCAGCAGTGAGAGTAAAGCGAATGCCGTACATTCCTCGTACAGTTTATTGAGAACAGGCCTAAACAGACATTTACATGGGAAATCAGTAGAATCATGCCTGTTGAAAGAACTCAGCCACTTGGGATTTTCTGAGGACACACACTCGGTGGATAAGATGCTACATGTATGACTTTCTTCGCCTGCCAAAGCCATGCCGTGATGTGAACGCTCCTTTTATTACACGGAGAAGGTCAGCCACAATTAGACGTAGTGGTTTTGCTTTGATGTATGTTCACAGGATGAGAACAGAGTAATTACGCCCTTAAACCTAATGCTCCGAACAAAAGCTGTTTCACATCACGGGCAGCAGGCGCTCACTGACGGAAGCAGCGTGTGCACACTAGACACATACAGGCAGGGAGATGCTTGGAGGATAGGAACATGCACAGTCCATGACACACATGCATGAAAACAGGGAGAAGAGCCAGACACTTGTTCAAGTAAGTCCTCTCACACACATGCAGATAACTAGAAGAAATCCCCTCTGACTCATCTGCTCCCAGACTGAGTGGCCTTTATGCATGATGGACTTCAAACATGTTGCTTCCATGAAGCTATATAGGTCAACACTTGCGTATCGCAGAACATAAGGCAGCCAATAAAAAGGAAGACTATTCTATTGGCCATCATTACATGAAAGTAAAACGTTTACAGCTGTTGAACATGTTTAAATATCTCCTGCAGGGCTCAACAATAAGAATTTCCATGTCGAGCTAGTAAATCTAACAACTTGCTTACCTGACCAGGCAATCGATAAACTGGGCAAGTTGTTACAAGGAATTAAATTATGATTTTGTAATTTATCGTGCAAAAATAGCAGGAAACACTGTTTTCAGCCTCTCAAATATGAAAATGAACTTTAGTCTTTGTTTTTATTTGATAACTGGTAAGAAATTAGACAGTTTGTACAGGAACAAGTAAAAATTGATCTGTATATGACATGTTTTAAACGTCTAAAAATGTTTATATGTAACCTTAAAGGAATAGTCTGACATTTTGGGAAATATGCTCATTCGCTTTCTTGCTGAGTTACATCAACAGATCAATGCCAGTATCATGTAGCCTATGGTAAATATGAAGCTGGAAACAGGAAATAACTAGTATAGCTCTGTCAAAGGGTCACTAATTAACACATTATCCTGTTTAGCCAGAGCTACCTGTTTCCTTCTGCTTCCAATCGCTATGCTAAGCTAAGCTAACCAGCATCAGGCTGTGGCCTTATATTTAACAGACATATGAAAGTCATATGGTATCAAAGTAATATATGGTATAACTGTTTCTTGTGATCAGTTCCAGATGAGATAATTATCTAGTTAGCCTTTAGAATAAGACTTGCTGGGGTGATCTAGACCTTATACTGAGGGAGTGGTATTTTACTCCACCACTTAATTGAGCCGTCATTTTCATTTCTAACCTACATAGTTTTGGGGTCAGAGATGGTTTAACTCATTTAGGTTATTCATGTTTTGTATTTTGCTGGTTTCCTGATCATCAGTTTCTTTTTTTCTGTAAACCCAACTTTTAGTACTGGGTGAAGTTCGCCTGAAAAGATTTTAAAATTATATAGTATGCTGGCTATATATACAGTACTATATATTCTGTATACTAATTATATCTCCCTAATACAGGTGATTTCATACATCCCCAGAGGCTATAAATACCATGTTGTCATGCTTTGCCCTTTTAGCTCTGACGACGGCTCATAGTTGCAGAAACATCTGTCAGAGCTACATACCTGTCACTCTGAAGAGCCCCTGATTTCTTTGCAAATTGTTGCCTAATGGAGCCTTCATGACTTTATCTACAGGGCAAGAAGGGTCGACCTGGAGAAGATGGAAGCCCCGGCCCAAAAGGACAGAAGGTGCTGCCTATTCACAGCTATCAGTTCCAAAACACAAACGTACTACCAGGTCATGATGTGGCTGCCTTTCCTGGTAAAACTAAAATCCCTCTTTTCTTCAGGGTGAGAGTGGGCTGAGTGGACTTCCAGGTCGGGAGGGAACAGAGGTGAGCTGAAGATCTTAGATGAACTTTAACAAGTGCAGTATAAAAACATTTTTTCATTTCATCTTTCACCTAAGTCATTGCTCTCAAAGCTAAAAGTCTTGTCCTGTGGTCTGTGTGGCAGTGTTTAAATTGTTGCCTGTTCCGTCCTGACTTAACAACAGTGTTTTGTGCACACAGGGAAAACCAGGATACAAAGGAGAGAAGGTATTGTATGGATTCAGCTGCATTGTATGTATATCTCCACATGCCCTCATGAATTGTCAAGGTATCAGGTTCCCACGCTTGTGGAAAATCTGCAACAGTGAGAGAAAGTGGAGAATTATGTTCTCCAGACCTGATAAAGTGCCTTGAGAGGGAACATACACAGAAAAGACATTAAAAATATCATGCCATTTTGTTCTCCTCTTTTTTTCATCTGTGTTTAATGTCAAGTCTGCCTGCAAGTAGTATCTCATCGTTACTTTGGTTCTGAAGGAATTTAATTACGTAAATCCCATGTCATTAGTTGCTGCAAACCAGCTCCTGGCTGGGATATTAAAATCCATTATTCCAAGATAAATCGTTCCTTGGAAGTTGCACAGACTTGTTATGGGATAGCTTTGGAATTTGATAGTAAGCCGGAAATTATGCAAAATGATGCTATGCTGAAGACCTCACTAAACTGTTTTTTTATTCTCTTATAGGGAGAAAGAGGGGAGTGTGGAACACCTGGAATTAAAGGAGACAGAGTATGTTGTCCTTTAATGTTGAAAGAACTTAAAAACAAGTTAAAGTATAATTTGTTGTAGCAGTTTGATTTTGTTTTTCTCATTGCTTCAGTGATTCAGTCAGATTCAGTTCATGTTCATTCTCCATGTGCTTTTAACCTCATTTTTTATTTAATTAAATCTAACATAACCCCTTTAAGATAAAAGTACTGTTTATGATCAATATGGGTTATGAATTCTACGCAACTCTTATTGGTTTCTAGGGTCCTGAGGGTACCGTTGGCCCAAGAGGAAATCGTGGACTTCAGGTGAAATCTAAAATTCTTTTTATTATGAAATCCAGTTGATGCTTCGCCAAACCTCATGCGCCAAAAGTTATTGTCGCTACATCTGTCAAGCTATCCATTCTAACACGGCACATATGCATTTTACAGTGACAAAGATGGTAGATCAACCACTCGAAATTTATTAAACAATGATTCTTCAGTTATATCGTCTGAAATGACAACTGTTGCTAACAGATTTTATCAGCTGTAACATAGACTCACTGTTTTATGGTTGTCACGGTATTTGGAACATTTGACGTTTTTTTGCAAAATTGAAATACTTCCAGGTCGTCTCATCCTTGTCAACATGAGGGTCATGCATCCGTTTTAAAACATGACCACCCACGAAAAAAAATGACAGATACTTTTTGAAGGGACGGCGTTGGACGTTCTCGTTCAACGTCCAAAGAGAATGTAAGCGCCGTCCATATTACCATGAACTGTCATGGTAATCTGGACATGGTATCTGCTGACTGTTTTTTTAAGATTTCTCCTGAACGATTGTCCCAAAATGTATCGATCAATCTTTGATATGCATGTGTGGGTACATGCATACATTATATAAGACTGAGGTTAAAGCTACATGTTCCAAAAGTCAGCAAAAAGTAAGCAACCTCATCAGATCCACATGAAAGACAAGTAAATAAGGATGTTTTTATATTGTAGGGTAACTCACTCTATTGTTATTGTACAATATTATGAATAGAAACGTTGTTAAAATTGTAATTATCTTCACAAGACCTTGATTTGATTCGAACTTTAAAAACAAAGCCTTCTTTGACAAGCAAGACAGAGGTTAAATTTGTGTTTTATTGTTACTTAAAGGATGAGGATGAGCATAAGACAAAAGGCTCACAAATGATCACATTAGTTGCAGTCAAATAGTCTTCTTTTGCTTTGAAAGGTTCTTAACTGAGTGAAATGACCCAGAAGTATTGAAGTGGCAGCCATAAGAGCTGTTCGAAAGCGAAGGAAAAGGTGCATCAATGCTTTCTTACTTTCAGGATCAGGACTATCTGATGAGTTTGGGAAACGTAACGCTGTTTTGGTTAGCCACAAATATGAGACATCTTGAGACATCAAGTTCAAACTGCAGCACACTGCTTCAACATGTGGAGAAAGCTAAAGTTTGACAGGCCGTACCAAGTTATAGATGCAAAGCTATGATCAGACGATAACTATTCGAGGGAGGGGTTTGATGAACAGTCAATTGTGCCATTTTCAGTTAATCTATGTCATGTTCAGGATCTGTCTGATGCTTGATGCACCATAAAGGCAATGCAATAACTGCCCTGCAATACCCAGTGTGTAACTGTCACATTTATTCACAATTCAGGGCTTGCCTGGTCCTCATGGCGACATCGGACCTGAAGGTCCAATGGGTAAAAAAGTAAGTATTCCCAACACAGTCACACAGCAGCTCAAGAAATAGTCACTAAATTGTATATATTAGATTTGTGTACATGGACACGAATATAGGCTTCAAAAAGTAATTTAACAGATAAATTCAGACCAAAATGCCTGTGAAAGCGCACTTATAAAAATGTATTTTAAAAGGAGATTTAAAAGACAATAAGGAGATTGCTACTCTGATTGGTTGTTCCTAAGAGTCGGGGCCCTAAGTTAATAGTAATAAATATGCAATGGCTAGTTACACTTACATAAAGCTTTCCAAGAAAATTTCAGGTGACATTTGCAGTTTGGTTAAGTTTAGGTGAAAAAAACTACCTGGTTAGGTTCATGAAATTATCATGGTTTGGGGTAGAACTTCTTCCTTTAAACCAATCCTGGATCTCTTGCATAAAAGTCCTGTATTCAACCGACTCATCCACCCCATCGTCTTCACTACATGGACTTTATTGCTCTTTATATACTGTTCATTCTTATAACTTTGAAAGTCGTCTGTCAAAGGCTGTCACAAAGAAATGGGCTGACATGACAGTTTGTGTTCATGTGCACAAATCTATTGATTACATGACCCAGTCTTACTGCTTTTGAAATCGCTTTTTGACGTGTTTGATCCAAACCTCTGAAATCTGGGAAGTGTTTTAAGTAGAAAAGGAAACTAAGAAAGTTGTAAATCACACTTTCTCTCCCTTCGTCCTTTACATTTATGGGAATTTACTCTGTGCCAAAGACTGGCCTTAACCCTTCTCCAAAACCAGATGCATATCTGAAGGGTGCAGGGTTTCTTGTTGGAGGCATAAACTCTTTTCCAGTCTGGTTTGAATTAAGTCTCTTTCATAGTTGTATGAAACCGGGGTCCATGTCAGCAGATTCATCAGCACAAAGACGATGAATAACCTGGTTACCTGCTGAGTGGCAGGAGTGAAAAATGAAATGTGTTGCTGCAGGAAGAATATAAAGTGAGAAAACCCACGTGACGTAATAATAAAGTGTCCTTTCTGTCCCCAAGTGTTTCATCTCAGAAAAACATTACACTCACAAGGTTGACATTTAAAATGTGTTTAGATTAAATCAATTTATCACAGGCATAAATAACATCACAAATGTCAAGTAGCCCTCCACGTGAACGCTGATCTGGTGACCATACTTCTGAACACTTGCTTGTGAGTTATGATCCATCAGCACTGGAACATTTGAAACCCCTCATTCAAGTCCCTCATCTGTTATTACCCTGTCAACCTATTTGTCTGTTCCTACTTTTTAAGCCCCCCCTCCCTCCCATGTTATAGCTGCCAATTCTGCCATGAGCCCGCACTCCCCACCGAGTGTTCCCTCCTTAATTATTTTGGAAGAATGTTCATGTTGATTGTCTGGCTGTCATCCTATATCACCTGAATGGCAGACTAATGTCTGGCTTTAAACGCTGTCCCGACTTGCCTGAAAGGGCAGGGGAGAGGGGGGAAAAAGTGCCGGTATGCACCCACTAACATTTCCACGCCCTCTTCACGCCTCTTGTGTGCCCTCCTGCTGCACACCACGGCCGTGATTTACAGCCTCTGAGTGAATAATTGCATTCTTTACCAATAAAGTCTTGACTGAAAGAATGAAGGAACCCCATAGTACATGTTTAGCACCCCTTTAAAAGTAGCTAGATACTAGGGGTAAGAACAAAGCGTGGAGTGGGAGGAACTAGATTCGACAAAATCGATAAAATTTTAATACCTGGACAGTGTGACTGTTGTCCAGTCATGTCAAAATGAGGCCTTAGACACAGGAATCAAACCAGCACAGCAGTGTGTTTGTGCATTTGCATGACATGTCTGTCCCTGCCTGTACTTTTATAGGGGGAAAGGGGACTTTCTGGGCCACCTGGAATCCAAGGGGAAGCAGGGCTCGGCCTTCCGGGACCCAAGGTAAAGTCTGACACCCTATTGTTATGGAAAATGAAGTCATGAGAACATAATGAGCCACCTGTGTTACACCTTGTTCCCGCACTCATCTCGCTTCTTCACACTCGACAGGGTGATGTCGGTTACCAGGGGCAACCAGGGCCTCCCGGTCCTCCGGGACTTGGCGAGCCTGGACCACCGGTAAGACACCAGCACACACACACACCTCACACCAGGGTTACAGGTGGTGGCAGTGCAACATTTCAATAAGCTCCAGCCCCCAGTTACTGATGCTACTGTCCACCTGTGAGGCTTTCCACTCTAGCACAACACAAAACATAAAAATTTTAAATTATAACATATCATATAACAAATAACCGCAACTTCTCAGATGCCTCTTGATGTAAACTGAAAAAGTAAATAATACAGCAAAAACTGAGGCTGAAGCTACATATCCCCGGTAAACAAGCCTCACCAGACAATCCATGTAGTTTAGGACCAGCTGTGTTGTTGTGTTGAGTGAAGCTTGTTACCCCAAGTGTACAAAAGAGTTACTAGCATGACAACATCACCTTGTCTGGATGCCAACTATAGAAAAATGTAGCCAATTTGGATAAGCAACTCTGAAATTATATGTTATTGTTTTATTGTTGGTATTTTCAATATGTATATTAGCATGTTTAACTTTTACCAGAGAAAATAAGGCTTTAGCTTTATATTACATTGGGGAAAAATGGTCTTGTGCTCCATGTTTTGCATTGATGTTTGCTGTATTTACCATATGCTAGGATGCTAATGTTGCTAGCAGTAGCAATAGATTGTGATAACACCTTAACAGATGAGTTTGGGAAACGTAATGCTGTCTCTAGGAACAAGTTTTACTGCAGTGGTTGGAATGTAAATCTCCCCACATCAAAGCTTGTATGCTTAGCTTGTATGCAGTATATGTACCTGTCCTGAAAGGAGATATTTCTACCCTAAACTGTAATAGGACAAACTTAACTAGTTAACAAATATTATGCTCATTGGCATTGGCAGTAACCTTAGGTTACTACTGTAGGTAGTAAGCTTGTTAGCTGCACATGCTAATGTTTTTAGCTTACTTTAGCATGTTTGTACTCTTTTGCTCTTGTGTTTTTGGCTCTGAAAATGTAAAAAAAAAAAGCTGAGTATTGCTCTGTTCCATGTGGAGACACCTGCTGGGCCAAATAAAGGTTGCTAAGCCATGATCGAACAATTGCCATTTAGAGAAGGGTTTTAATTGTTTAAGAGGTCATTTTTTATGTGCCTCCAGTGGTAATTTCCATCATTTTGTTTCGCTCAGGGGCCACAAGGGCCGCAGGGAGTCCAAGGAGAGAGAGGACCGCTTGGCGAAGGTCTGCCTGGACCAAAGGTGAGTCAGTGTCTTTTATGTCTCGGGCTCTTGGGGCTCACAGTTTTTCCTTGGAGGCTCATGCTCTCAGTTAAAAGCTTTGAACCCTGTTGACCCCATTTCATGCATTCATCTTCAATCCGCCTACCTACACACCGACCTGCGCAAAGGCCCCGTCTGCGTTCCAGATTCCAGAACGTAATGACAGGAAATTGACATTGTGTATGGTTACAAGACATGATAACACAACACAGAAGTGCCATAAATTCATATACAGCAGAGCAGTATGGCTCTTATTACCTCATGGTATGATCCGGTCCATTGATCGTCCCTGCTAGAGGACATGAGAACATGCCGGCGCAGAGCGGAAGATGCAGAGATAATACAGGAAAATAGCCAGGACACTTCAAGACATGACAGAGTGAGTGACTCAGAGGGAGAGAGGAAAGAATGAGTCTGTTCCTGCATCTGTCTCTTCTCAGGGTGAACAGACACACATGTACATAAACACATACACATATTGTCTCTCTCCCACATGTGGATACACACACACACTCACAGGTGCTCAGAATCCAAACATTAGACATGTTTCTTGTCGCAGCTTATTGCATTTTCTTTCCTTATGTTGCCTCCATCATCATTTTCTGATGTTGGTATCTTCTATTTAAAGAAGTTCATTGTATTACATTACACCACCAGAATCTGACTCCTTATAACGTGGAGGAGATTCTGAAACAGCATTTAGATCAGGGCTTTTCGACCTCAGTAGCAATTGGGTCAAATGGGAAAATTGCCGGGTGTCCACACAGAATACTTTATCAAGTAATGGTTTTCTCGCAGTATAATAATAATAGGTATATTCCTCCGAGCCCTTGGGGAAACTGGCAGAATGCAGTCATTGCTCAATAAACACTCCATTTATTACTTGTTGCAGCTGGCAAAGTAAATAAATACTTGTCAGTACATTCACTCTGGAATTAGCGATCAACTTTACATCTCTTTAGATGTTAGCTTAGATAACATGCGTTTCTCTGTGGCCCACCAGCCCAGAGTGCAACATGAGGCTTGACTTATTGGTTCAGATCATCCAGTGTGTGTTTCAGATGTCTCAGAGTAGCTCTGAGATATATATACTTTAGTTTTATATGTCATATCACACACATGCTAGCCTGATCTGCAGGCAGCCTCTTGTTGGACATAGAGAAGTTCAAAAAGGCCGTATTGGCACAGACATAAAATTTACAGAATGTGATCAAACAGTTAAGTGAATAAATTGTACAGAAGTTTAAAAAGACTCCTTTAAGACCTCTCTGTAAATAAAAATTAATGCAATTTTGCTCATATGTGTCTCACCTGCTGAGTGGAAATGAAGTAACACTAATGTGATCTGTTAACCATCCTGGAAAAACACACCCATTTAAACTTAAAAAAGAAATAAACTAACAAATGCCAGGCAGAGAGACACCTGAACATGCTGCCATATTACGGTCATTTAACGGTCAATGAGTTTTAGTTTAATGACTTGATCAATATCAGTATCATATTGTCACATTATCTAAATAGTGTGGAAACAACATTTTGGCAACAGCTGTCAAAATAGAGTATGTGAGGAACTATGATAAAAATGCTGAAATTCCTAATAGAATTTGATGGGTGACAGAATTACGTAACACCAGTCTGGGTTGTGCTGTATTCTGCTTCGTGGTTTTTATTTATGTTCTTTACTCTTCTTCTGTGAGTCGGGCCTATTCAGCACGTGGCCTGCTGGACGGAAACAACAAGAGCAAATCAGGCTTTTGTGTGTATGATAAGATAAATAAAACTAAGCTGTATGATCTGAATTAACATGGCTTTGGTCTTTTTAAAGCATCTTTGTGCTGTGATTAGCTCCAATCAGATTATACCCGCTCTGCACCTGTCATTCGCCAGTTGGTGGGCTACAAAGAAACTCACCTTCGCTACGTTAACGACAAATGTCTCTCTCAAGGCTAAACTGACGTAAAGTTGATTGTGAAAAAAAACAAAATTCCAGAGCGAATGTACTGACAAGTATTTTACTTTTCTAGTTGACATGTTTATTGTGCAACAAATGCGGTCAGCTGTGATGAAGGATTGCGAATGCGATGAGGCACTACAAGTCAAATCATGGATAGTTTTCTGCCAGTTTTCCTCCTAACATTATTCTGTAAGAGGTATTTGTAGCTGTTAATTGACAAAGTATTCTGTGTGGCCCAAGAACCCCCAGTTATTTTCCTTTTTTGCCCACTTGAAATTGAATACCAGTACGCAGTAGGTTGAGGTTTTATTCAACAGAACTGAAATGTGGTTTTTGTCATACACCAAAATATTCAGCCTTGAACCCACGATTATGATAGTCTGTCTAACGAACAATAAAGGGATTTGTGCCCATGCTGTAGATGTGTGTGCACAAATTATCAGGGATAATTTTCCTCCAGGTGTGTAAAATTGGCTCTTTCCCAGACTTTATAATCAGAATTACTTCAGTGCTTTTTAATTCAACAGAAATATCTACCAGAGTTAATTTAATGCTTAGATATTTTTAAACATCTGCCCTTGAGCCATATCAGCTCTATAAGAGAGCTGCACTTATGAACTCGCAGTTAATTGCACGGCCTTGTGAGCGCTTCCTTTCACATTGTTGGTCTAAAATGTGTAGGCGTGAAAGACCAAACCCTTTTGTTGTTTTGATAAATGCAGGAGGTTAAATTGAGCGATTAAGTCAGTGGAATGTGTTTAGGTAATGACAAATGTAATCACTTTTTGGCCGCGTTACAACACTAACACAGCAGCT
The DNA here is from genome assembly GCA_034769285.1 of Lutjanus argentimaculatus. Taxonomy (NCBI): domain Eukaryota; kingdom Metazoa; phylum Chordata; class Actinopteri; order Lutjaniformes; family Lutjanidae; genus Lutjanus; species Lutjanus argentimaculatus. The sequence continues at coordinate 3,525,816 of JAWZSL010000020.1, read as the reverse complement.
TTAAATCAGCAAGCGCAGCAACCATAACTCAGGTGAAAATCATATTTTCCACCTCACCCTGGACCTTCATCTGATTTATCATAAGTCGACTTTCCTCTGCGATGGCAACAGCTAGTTTGCAGCCCTGAACAGGAGGAGGTGTATCTCTCAATGTTAGAGTCTGGCCTCGGGGGTGCTCGTTTTTTCCTCAACAGGAGATTTGACCGCGGACTCGCAGATGGTGTTCCTGTTCTAAAGGAGCGTTCTCTTCACATGACATGTCACGACAAGCCGCAGATTCGCAGGAGCTCAGCAGCAATATTGCCCTTTTTCCACATCATTAGCACCTCGGCTTGTGTGCCAGAACGAGGCATCACAAAGAGTCATGACAATAAATCTATACTTTCTAAAGCTGGCATGCAAATGCAGCATTAATATGCTAATCAATGTATGTCTGTGTCTGTCACTGTATTTCTCTTGTCCTTGGGTGACCTTGGAAATGTTCTCAAGGGAAATGAGACTCCTCTGCAGAGTCATACACAGCCAGACGCTATGCTGCACTCATCTCATTGTACTTACTGTCAACTTGGATTACTGCTGTAATCCCTTACTGTATTTCCATTCCTGCTTTTTTCTGTTTTTGAGTACTTATAGAGCCTCTTCAGACACATTTCAGACATGTGAAATACTCTGCTTTGGATTCTACTTTTGTCCAATATGTCCAAACAGTATGCAGAAACTATCGATATGCAAATATGGAGGTGCCTCAGGCCTCGGGCCACAGCCACCACCACTACTGGCCCAGCTGTACACAATAAGCACCTAACATAATACAAACCCCAAATTCCAAAAAGCTGGAACACAGTGTTAAATAAACAGAATGTAATGATTTGCAAATCCTTTCTGAATGGTATTCAATTGAATACAGTACAAAGACAAATTTGATGCCTGCAACATGTTTGAAAAAAGTGGTGGCAGGAGCATGTTTGTCACTGTGATACATCGCCTTTTCTTTTAACACTCAGTAAGTGTTTGGGAACTGAGGGCACTAATTGTTTTGAAAGTGAAATTCTTTCCCTTTCTTGCTTGATATACGACTTCAGGTGCTGAACAGTATGGGGTCTCAGTTGTCGTATTTTACGCTTCATAATGCGCCACACATTTTCAATTGGAGACAGGTCTGTACTGCAGGAGGGCCAGTCTGGTTCCTGAACAAGCCATGCTGTTGAAACACATGCAGAATGTGTCTTGGCTGTGTCTTGCTGAAATAAGCATGGTCGTCTCTGAAAAAGACATTGTCTTGATCTCAGAATATATTGCTCCAAAACCTGTATGTGCCTTTCAGGATTGATGGGGCCTTCACAGATGTGGCAGTTACCCATGATACCATGGGCACTAACACACCCCCATACCATCACAGATGCTGGCTTTTGAAGTTGGTAACAACTGAGATGGTCACTTTCCACTTTCCGACGTCCACGATTTCCAAAAACAATTTGAAATGTGACCACAGCACACTTTTCCACTTTGCGTCAGCCCGTCTCAGACGAGCTCGGGCCCAGACAAGTCTGCAGTGTTTCTGGATGACGTTGATACATGCTTTCACTTAGCATTGTGGAGTCTTGACTTGCATTCGTCGATGAAGCAACAAATTTCATCGGTCAACAATGGTTTTCCGAAGTGAGCGAGCCCATGTATTACCTTTTATACAATGATGTGGGTTTTTAATGCAGGGCTGCCAGAGGGATCGAAGGTCACAGGCATTCAGTGGTGGTTTTTGGCTGCAGAGGTAAACCTTGCCCTATCGTTGCTTGTGAACGACTAAGCCTTTTGAGGATGCCCCGTTTATACCCATCAATCATGTTAACCTGTTAACCTGTGGAATGTTCCAAACAGGTGATTTTTGAGCATTACACAACTTTCTCAGTCTTTTTTTTTTGCCCCTGTCCCAACTTTTTTGCGACAGAGTGAGTGTATATTTACAAAAAACAATAACGTTTATCAGTTTGAACATGAAATATCTTGTCTTTGTACTGTATTCAATTGAATACAAGTCAAAAAGGAGTTATAAATCATTGCATTCTATTTTTATTTACATTTTACACAGCGTCCAAACTTTTTTAGAATTGGTGTTTGTACAAATCACACATCTACAGTGAGAGCATGTAATTTTTGAACAAAGAAATAACAGATTCTTCCTCTTCCTCGAAAAGCTGAATTCATAAGAAATGATACACACTTTTGCTAGAAGCCAAGCAGAGTCTAACCATGTGTGTTTCATCGTCTGAGTCTAATTTTGGAAGCATACTGCAAGTCGACTGTCATATAAAACTTTTATTGAACTGGCAGGAAAACACCCTGATCATCTCAAGCAAGCTGAGCTCATTCTAACAATGTAAGTGAGGCGTCTGCACTGAACAGAATTTGTAACAAGAAAAGCTGCGACTTTGAACACAAACTGGGCTCAAGGGATTCAACGCAGTAACATTTCCTTTTATTCTCAAGTCAAGATATCCTAATGACTTTGGTGATCTTCTGTTTCCTTTAGCACCGCCATGAGGTTCCACATCTGTGGTTTTAAGTACGTTTTGACAACTATTCAATGGACTGCCATGAAATTTATGTTCAAACATTCATGTTCCTCTCAGAATAACCTGTTATAACCAGTGTTGTGCAAGTTCACACTCAACAAAGCCAAAAATGAACTAGTTCACCTTCATAGTTCACAATTTTGAATTTTTAAGTGCACAGTCCCAAAAAATGAATTAGTTCATGGTTAGTTTTTTCCATTTACTCCTACACTGTAGTCTAGTCCAAGTCTGTCTACTTGTTGTTGGATAACTGTAGTGCCTTTTATCCATCTAGATGTTTTTAGTGTTAGTTGCAGAGTTTTGGCAATATCAGCCAAAGAGATCGTCTTCTACCTTCTCTCTAATATAATGGGACTAAATGGTACTTGGCTTGTTGTGAGCAGTTTCTGAATAGAAACTACTTTCTTTCTAGTAGAAAAGAAGTACTTTTAAAGTATTTTAAGTAGGTTCTACTGCAGAAAGAAAGTAGTTTCCACATGAAACCGGTGCAACAAGGTGCATGGATTAGCTCGAGTAACGAGGTAAGTTTTGGAAAAAGACACTGGTTTTGAACTTTTCAAAAAAAAATTTTTTTTCTTTTGGTGCTTAGAGCACCACAAGCAGAGTGCCATTTAGTCCCATTATATTGGAGAGAAGACAGACACCTCTAGGGCCAATATCTAAAAAAAAAAAAATCTGCACCTCACACCAAAAACAAAACAAAAAAAATCTAGATGGACAAATAGCACTATAAACCAGCAGGGAAACATTTTGGATTTGCGGGTGATCAGTCCCTTTAAGTACTCTGGAAGTCTTAAAAATTACATGTTGCAATTAGCAAATATTTGGATATACGTGTATGAGGCAGGGTTCTGCCTTTTATGGTGTCATAAATTACACATATGGATTCATGTAGGGAGAAGCTTTGCCCCTTAAAACAGCCCTCTAGTGATAAACTCTGTGGGAACTTTACATCAGTTTATATAGTAAAAGTCAAACATCTGAGGGGAGGCAACCAACAGGAAAAAAACATTTGGGGGCAGAGGGGTCTTTAAAGCCACAATGACTTTGCAGAGCATTGTGTTGGTTTCTGTGGTAACAATGTGCAGAAATAATTTACTCACACTTGGTGCCAAAACTATCTGACAGTAAAATGTCTGTCTGGTTACTGTCTCTGCAAACAGTGTCCATCAACTGCAGCCCAAGCTCGACATGTAGACACAAACATAAACAGGAGTTTAAAATGAGTGTTTTTATCCAAACCTCCATCAAAAAGCAAACATTTGGATTCTATAGTCTGTTGTGAAACTATTTACACTCAGAGATTCATGCAGACATCAGATTATGCGAAAATTGTGAAAATAAGATTTTCCAGAGCCTGAGAAACATTTTCAGGCCTTTGCATTATCCTTTTATGTTCTTTTGTTGTCATTGTTTTCATATATAATAAGTTCTGTTTCAAGAAGCAAAAATGCAATAACTTCTCTGTCTGTCTTAACAGGGAGAGCGAGGCTTGGAGGGGCCGCGGGGGCCCAGAGGACAGCCGGGCATTGGAATCAAAGGAGGCAAGGTAGAGAGCAGAGAGGTTGTAAATAAGACGCCGGGCTGAAATGCCTTCACACAGGCACGAAAAAAAAAAGCCTGAGTCGTGTAGCAAAGAAGGCCAAGAGTTGGCAGAGCCGCCACTGAATGCATTCAGTGTTATATAGGAGGTCACAGTCTGCAGGTGATGAATCAAGGTTAAAGCTTGGGTAGTGTGGGAGGAGAGCAGCTTCACAGTTTTGGGCTGATGAATGTGGGAAAACGAGCTCTGCACTGGCACAGTCATACAATTACATAAAGGTATTGGCAATCTTTTAGTTCACAGACGTTTACAGGACACGACTAGAAGACATTGAGTTGATTTAAAATGTGTTTTAAAGCTACATAATTCATTTTATGTCACTGGAATATGACGTTGGGAATGAATGAAAACGTGTCCTCCAGAAAACACGCATCTTTAAAAACATTAAGATCTTTACATGGGAGTTCTTGGCACAGATTGTGCTGACAGCTTTACTGTAGCCGTGTGGTGAAATTCATCACAGATAATTGCTATGTTTTTGTGTGGTAATGACAAAGCAGCGCCTAAAGGGTTTTCTGTGCGTTAATGTCATAAATTAATAATGTTTATGTTGCATGTGACAGATGAAAAGACATTAAATCAAAAAAGCAAATGTCATTAAGTTATAAACACAAAGAGATTTCACAGCAATAGTATTTATCCATTACTGAGCCAAAAGGAAATCACAGGGTCTTGGCAAATAATTCCTCACAGCTGGGTGCTTTCCACATGCAATAAATCATGAATTGCTCTGTGCAATGCATTGTTATACCATCAGTTTTTGCATGCTATTATCATTAACCTCCTTATCTGTACCTGTAGGGGGACTTTGGCCAACCAGGTCTTCCAGGGCCCCTTGGCCTCCCAGGAGTAGGCATACAGGGCGAGAAGGCAAGTACTTCAGATTGACTCCCACTGTGGCTTAAACTGCCATGAAATTATATTTTTGCATGTTATTCTTAATGTAAAGTCCAAACCAGCCTTTATTAGGGACTGTACAAAAATATTTGGGGTGTGGAGGACGGTTGAACATTGTGTTTCACTTTTTAAAAAATAATGCAACAGTGTTAACTTGGGGAAAAGGTTATTGATAACTAAACAAAGCAAGGCATGAAGATGGCGTACTTCACTTTAAGCTCTGAAGAGATAGTTCAGATTATTTGCAGTGGAATTGTATAATGTATTTATCCAGAGTCGGTGTATTTCTTACAGGAAATGGCAAACAGTACACCCTCAGTTTAGAGAAGCAGAGGGGAGTAACAGCATGGAAGCTAAGCAATAAACTGCTGTGGACAGGGTCAGCAGCAACATGTGTTTTAGTCATCTGAAAAACACAGTATCAGTTTGAGTGCATGCTATATTTAGAAAAATTTCACCACTTCACCTTGCCTTCAGACAGCCTTTTTCCAAGAGAAACCGTCAATATATACTTCCTTGGCCATTTTCCCTCACATAGAACAGGAGTTGCTGGTGTACCGCTGCGTCAGTTGTTTAGTTTGTTTGTGTCATTGTGCGACTTCAAGTGTTATTAATGTTTTTTATGTGGCTAAAATAAGTTCTAATGACAGTCCGATCAGCCTCAGCCCCTTTGTGTGTAGTGCTAAGTAGCTAATGTTAGCATGCTAATACACTAAACTACAATGGTGACCACAGTAAACATTACACCTGCTAAACATGGACATGGTAGCACTGTCACTTTGAGCATGTTAGCATGCTGACAGCATTCAGCTCAAATCCCTGTACCTAAAGTAGGGCTTCAAAGAGTTGTCAGCATGGCAGCAGACTCTTGTGTCTTGTTTAACGAAGAGCTGCTAATAAATAAACAGTTATTACTGCTATTGAATAAATGAACTCGGAAGAGGCAAAAGCTGTTTGGGGCTTGAGTGCCTTTTTTGACTCACGCCTGGATTCCAAATAATAAAATGGACAAAGATGAATTAGATATGATGACATAGCCGCCATATAAGGTCAGTCTGACTGATTGCCCGTCATAATTGAACCAACATGATGCACAAGTTGCACAACTGTTCATGTTTTGGAGCAGCAGCTGGGGACTCAGAGGAAACTGTTTCCTGCTGACAGCCGAGCCAGAGATTACTTCCCTGATATAAAAACACAAGTTAATTACTGTCAGAATATCGCTGTTTTCCACTGCTCACTGACATGGACGAGAGGGAGGAAACTGGTGCATGCGTGTGTGTGTCACGCAGTACACAACCAGAAAGCTTTTACTTATGCACAGTTTTGTTTAAAGCAAAGTTGTGTTTAAGCAAAACTCAAAATGCTGATTGCAGTTCAGCTGACTGGAAGAACAGATGATAAAGAGACTGAAAGAAAAATGTGTACATTCATCAACCAATCAAAAACGCTCAGAGCTATCGGGCTGTAGAGCCATGGTTTTATTTTACTTCACAGAAACAGTAAGAAGGACAAGTTGGAAACGTCACTTTCTGATCCTGAACTTGTATTGTTTCCAGGTGTGAGGAAGTACTGTTGCAGATGTCAAAAGAAGCCGTATAAAGCCTCTAGTGTCTTCAGTTGGAGCTGTGTGAAGTATGATATATTGCCTCAAGTGATGTCACTTGAGTCAGTGTCAGTTGAGACTAAAGACGACAAGTCTGAAAATGAAAAGTGGAGTTAGAAAGAGGTGAACTTAACAGATCTCTGTAGCTGCTCCTCATCTCTGCCTCAAGCTGGAAGCTACATTAGCCACCGCTAGCTTGACACACCTGAGCCTCAGACCAAACTGTTGGCGGCTGAGTTGGATTGTGGGTAAAGTAGGCACCAGATTTTGACAAAGGAGAGACGGTGTGGAGGAAAAAAAAACATCTCCGGTTCTGCTTCTTCAATTTTGGAATTTTGGACATGTTTGTTTTTCTAAACTGTCCATCATGAGTCCAGCAGTGCTACAGGACTGCCTCACTAAATCAGAGCAACAGTCTTTATCTTTATAATCACACATATAATGGCATAGTTCAATGACTGATTACTGTTTTTCAAAACTTGACCCCCACCCAAGAATTTTTGTACAGTCTGTCAGCCATCCCATTTTCAGTCTGTGCTAATGTTTAATCAATAGCTTCTCTTTTTCTTAATCCTTGCAGGGCGTGGAAGGACCAAGGGGCCCACCAGGGAGCAGGGGCCCACCAGGAGAGGGCATGCCTGGACCCAAGGTTTGTGCTTACTCTTTCAATCTTGTTAAGTTTGACATTAATACCAAATCAACAGGCCCAAAGTTTTATGCTGCATTCCAGTCAAAGGTCTTAATTTCTCACTTGAAATTTCCAACTTCTGACCTCAAAGTGTTCCAGGTGCACAACACCAAACTTAAACAAAAAACCACAGCTGACTGTGACAAACTGATGTTTCTTTGGCAAGTGTCCACAAAGTTGAATGCTCAGTCATGCAGCCTCCTTGCACATACAAGCAAAACAGAGGAGGAAAAACAAAGTATGAGGTAACAGATGCCATTATACATTTTATACATCTAGCTGTTTCAGAAATTAATCTGCACAAGTCGGTAAATCTTGTATATTTCCTAATGTTTTCACTTTTCTCGACTACATTTTGTGCAGAGAAAATTACTTTCAGAGATTGTTTACCACAAGCAGCTGTCTAATAACACTGGTGACATATTTTTACATCAATTTAAATGCAGAACAGATTTCACCATATAATAGTATGTATTTGGACATTTGGAGAACACGATTTCAGTCAGGGCATCTGTGCTGCTCTACAGGACTTCATTATAATGCTGTTTTGTTACACATTTTACTTTTATCAAAAATTTCAGCCTCTGTCATTTGGTCATGTTGTGATTAATCGTGCAGCTCTATGCTAAAAATGAAAATTATGTTGCCGTTTTGTCTCACGCAGGGGGATCAAGGTTTGCCGGGCGAGATTGGCGCCCCAGGAGAGAGAGGCGCTGGAGACCCTGGAGCTAAGGTGAGTCAAAACTCACATCAGCAGCAACCATCTTTATTTTACCAATCCAGAAACTGACACAGATCCATGAATGTATCCTCAGGGTGAGCCAGGATCAACAGGAACGCCTGGTGTGCCGGGCCTGCCGGGGGAGGATGGAGCCCCTGGACAGAAGGTAGTTTAACTGACCACTTGTTGTATCTACATGTGTGTGTTTGCTCCAGTATCAAGCCCCTGAAAGTAATAAAACACGTATGTTTGTGTGTTAAGGGTGAGCCAGGAGCTGTCGGTCTCAGGGGGCTAGAGGGGGCCCCTGGAATTGGCACCCAGGGTGAAAAGGTGACAAAAAGTGACACGTTCTGCTCACTTTTTTGCAAGTCTTGCAAAAACATTAGCAAGTGCTGACCTGTTTTTGCTGCAAGTAAAGTCACAGCTGTCAGATTAGTAACTGTGTTCCCAATGTGATCCTTCAGGGCGACCAGGGCCAAAGAGGAATCAGGGGTTTGACTGGTCCACCTGGCATCGCTGGTCCCTCAGGACCAAAGGTGAGGACCAATTAAGCCATGATAAGATGTTAAAACTTTCAATATTTTATGCATTGAGACCCTGTCCGTGGCCTTATGGAAGCACATAAATGATGAGGAATGATTAGAAAAGATAATTATGAGTTAATATTTTTTAACTTGTCTTGTGTTGATCTTCATCAGGGAGAACCAGGAGCGCAAAGGGAGACTGGGCTTACCTGGTCCACCAGGCCGCTTTGTCCCAGGGCCAAAGGTAAACCAACTCCTGATCTACTGTAGTGACATTAGAAAACTGGTTTCCAAGAGTTGTTCATGATCACCATACTGCTCTTGGCGACAGTTTTCACTTGTTAGACTGTTATGTGATGTCAGCAGTGGTGAAAGAAGTATGACGAGGAGCCAACAGCCACTTTCCTCTGGGGCCCATTAGCGGGTTAATCCAAACCTGACTGTTGAATGGTTTGATCTATAGCAATACATCATGTTTTATCATCAAATTTTGCATGTAAAATCTCAATCTGCAAAGTACAATATTTATAATGTGCAAGTATCTCTAAACTGTACTTAAGTACAATTAAAAGTAAGTAAATGCACTTACAGTAGTTATGCTCCACCACTGAATGTCAGTGCTTTGTCAGGAACCTTTGTAATATGGTGCTACTGTGTCATGACAACATAGAACTAATTAGCTCTAGCATGTGTTCTAGGGTGATGTTGGCCCAAGTGGTCCTCCTGGTCCGATCGGGGAAACTGGCTACGGACTTCCTGGCCCAAAGGTAACATTCAGCATAACCCTCTATTCTAAATAACAACAATGTGTTCAGAGGGATAGTTTAGATTTTTTTAAGCGGGGTTGTTTGAGGTATCCATGGTCATCTACCTCCAGTAGATGGTGGTTTGCATGCCACCATGTGCTGCTGTGGACAGGGTCAGCAGCAAAATGCATTTTAAGTATATAAAATATCAGTCTCAGTTAATGTGTAAGCTATATTTAGAATATTTTCACTGCTTTACTTTGCTGCTAGACAGCCTTTTCTGACAGGAAACTATCATTATACTAAGGTAAATATCGCTCTCTCAAAGCAACCAAACCCCTTAAACAAAAACGGTAATTTTACCTCACAGAACACAGGAGTTACTGGTCTACCCATGCCTTGATTGGCTAGTTTGTTTCAGTTATTTACGTTTTGAAAAAACTGCCTTTAGGTGTTTTAAAAGGTCAGTTTGTATTCACTGAAATCACACATTAACACAAACTAATTAACTGATCAAGGCGGGCAGCGATTCCATGCTGGTATCCCTCTCTGCTTCTCCAACGTTGGGGCATGCTGACCGCCATCTAAGCACTTCATGCAACCCCACTTCAAACAATCCCTTTAACTTTTGTCAAACTCGTGTCTTGAATGTCTGCTTGCTGATCACACGTGAAGTCAGATTTTTAAACAAGTGCGATCATGCTGTCACAGCTGAACAGTCTAATCAGTGTAATAAGAGGCAGATCTTTCACCATGAAGACCATTTCCCAGCATCCAACAACAACAAAGATGAAAAATGTTGCTTGCAGACACAAATCTTCATGCATCCTGTCGTGCTGTTGTTCAAACATTTGTTCAAATCTGAGTTAATAAAATGCTACAGCACGTTTTATAGTTTTAACCTTGCCCTGTTTTGATGTATTGCGCAGTACTTACAGTACAGAAGCACGCAGAGGAGCAGAAAGCACATGTGTCCGTTTACATCCACATTCCACTCCAGTTTCCTTTGAACGTCTCTGTAAATCACTTTGTACCTTTGCATGAATGAATTATTGACTGTTTTTGCTGGCGGTAGGGTGACCGTGGAGATCCAGGCCCTGCAGGTCCATTTGGTCCCAAAGGAGAAGGCTACCCCGGCCCCATGGTGAGGAGCTGATTTAGACACTGACCACCTGCCAACTCATAAATCTGTACCTTCATACCATCCATCTACACGTTACATTCAGTCATCTGTCTTTACTCTTCCTTATTCCACCGTCACTTCCAGCCATACATCCATCAATGAGACATTTATTACCTAAAGTTACAGTAGGAGGCCCTTGTATATCTCCTGACGATGTTTTCTTTAATGAAGACCATAGCAAGGGAGTCACAGGAGGAGATTCAGGGCCAATTCAAAGGAATCACTTTTAGGCCAGAGGGGGTATGTGAAGAGAGGATTTAAAAATAGTTCTATCAAACCATTCAACTTCCACAGCCAGAAAGCTCATGAGCCTGGTAACCTTCATGATGGAACTTGTCATTATTGACTGGTCTCTTACCTTAGTTATGACTGTATATCCAAACTAGTTTGGTTTTTGGTGGTGCAACCAGTTTTAGTAGCTGATTTGGTTACAAACAAACTAGTAGTTGCTTCACCTCTGATGTCGACTTTACACCCTAACTAATGAGAGAGCTCACACATACGTGGGTCAATCCAGTGCTGGAGCCAGTTTCCTTGCAAAATGTCAAACTATTGCTGTCATCATTTGACCATCTCTAATAGTGTCATTTTACCGTTGTTGTTTAGGGCCCTCCTGGTCTGCCTGGACTTCCGGGAGAACCCGGCTCTGAGGGAGTCGGTATCCCTGGACCAAAGGTGAGAGTTTGGATCTATTAGATCAAAAAAAAAAAATTTTGAAAAGAAACAGCTGTTGAGACCCATCATGCCTGTCACACCAGTGTAGTTTTGCTTGTGAGTGTACATTATTTTCTTTTGGAATAAGGGGCCAAAGTGTGAGATAAGTTCCCTTTCTACTCTGTGCTCCAATAGCAGTGGAGTAAGCTTGGTACCCTCGGTCAGATTTCCCCTTTGCTGTTTCCTGTACTTAGATATGCTATGTGCTAGGCTTGTCTGTGTTGAAAAGAAAACCAAATTTTGACCTGTAAAAGCGACATATAGGATATAGTCACATCTTAAGGTAGCTAATAATTAACAAACCACCAGCTAACTAGCTAGGAAATTTACATCAGTCATTAGCTAGGTAGCCACAGCTGATAGCTAATGTTGGCAAAGCAGTTGGTGTGTATTGGCTAACATTAGCTAACTTAAGATGTGACTTCAAACTTGAAGCAAGCACTGGAAATTTCACAAAAATGCTAAATCAATTAGGGCTATGCAAAGCAAAGTGGGTTTACAGGATATGCTAATAAACAAAGCAAAAGAAGTAGAGGTCATAAACGGGAAACAAAACCAGTTCTTTGCCAACCACCAGTAAACTTAGACCTTAGAGCTGTGAAAAACTTAAATGTCCTCTGAGAGGCAGTTAGTGGTACAGCACAGAACACATAGACACAATTAAACTTTCAAACATATTAAAAGCACATCAGACAAAAGCAGCAACAAACCTCAAAGAAGAAGAAAAAGACACAGTCACCTTAAGCCATCCACGGTATAAAAATGTGGAGTGTTTCATTAACCTTTTCTAACGTGATAGTTAAAAATGCACCTAAAATAATTACATTAGCATTAGCAGTGTAATTCTTATTTGTATCATCTAAGTCATGGTGTAGTCATCTGCTACGTTGTAAAATATTATACAAGTATTAAATGTTACAGTGGGATAAACTCTGACTCTCTCCAGCATTATATTGTTAGTGTAGCTGCATTTTGTATTTTGGATGATATCACTTACATATGATGTTAATATTTAAGGTTTGGATGGATACAGAATAGCAAAGCTAAACTGATGGAATGAAGAACAGACACAATCATCATTTTGACTGTATGAAAATAGGATTTACTGTCAGACATTAGACTACATCATCTATATTTACATTCATTTCAAATATTGACTCCTGCATAAATTGCACACTTTTTCCTTGTTGCTTCATCTGAAGGAAATGACCACTGCTGACTCTGTTTTGATGAGGATTAGAAAGATTAAAAGATTCAAAATCAGTTATAAACACACACAGTGTTGTGAAACTAGGCGATACATTACAGCGTGATGGATTACCTAATACGATACAGATGGTTTCTTTGAGTCTTTCAGAATTGGAAGTGTAACATTTAGTGTTAAAATGAACCTCAAAGCAATTGTCAGACACTGTTGAGATCAGTTTCAGAGCTGTGTTTGAATCTGCATCGAAGATAAGTGAAAGTATCTCTTCAGTGAAAGATGTGGTCATTTATTTAAGGAAACTAATTACAGGAAACAAGATTTTACTCAGCACAGAAGTTCATTTATTTGATGGATTGTAAATTGCTGTGTTGTAAGTGTTCATATATCTTCTCTGTGTTTTTGTCTTTGCAGGGGGATATTGGTTTCCGAGGGCTGCCTGGTTTACCAGGACCTCCAGGCGAAGGCCTCCAAGGACCTCCGGTATTTCATAACATTCACCTTGTTCAGATTTTACATGACTTTGAACTAAAATGACTTATAACCAGGCCTGGAATTTCATTATTTTAGAGGAAAGGCCGCTTAGCCTTTGGTGTTGTCAGTGTTTTGAAGGGACAAATGCAACAAATAAAACAATGATTTTAAATCCACAGAAAAAATGAATTTAAGGATGATTTTATTTTTATTCAATTTTTTCCTTATTTGTTAACAGTAAGTGCTGGGACACTGGTCAGTCTGAGGTCAGTTTATATAATGGAATACTTAATAATGATATTTAATAGATTAGTATCTCAAAATAATGAGTTAGTCCAAAAATAATGAGACACTTTTTCAAAATATTCATCAAATAATAATGAGAAAGTTAATCATTATTCTGAGGTACTAACTCACTATTTTGAGATAATGAGTCATTATTTTCAGATGCTAAGTCGTTATTTTTGGATACTAAGTTAATACTAAGGAGATTATTTTTAGACAGTAACTCAAAATGTTGAGATACTGACTCTTTATTTATTCATAAGGCCCAACTGAGGGGCCACAGGGGTCATGACCATTGTGAAATTCCTGCCCTGCTTATAACTCATTAAAAAAAACAGAATTTTGGGTTCTGTTCCTGCAAACACAACTCAAGGACAAGAGTGTAATGTATTTACTTATGCAGAAAGCCTGCTGTAATTTTATTTGACATACAACCAGATGGTCGAGATTGAGTCATACTCTCTGAAGAATTACGTCTTTGCTGTAGTCAGACAGATTGGGAAAAAAAAAAAAAAAACACGAGTGCTTCATTTGTGTGCTAACATGCCCACCACGGGGGCCTTACATTCAGAGGCTGCCAGTTCATTTGTTCCGGGTATTTATCATGATTTTCCCCACAGCACTCTGACACATCGGTGCAGAGTGTGAATCTCAGCAGCCATATGTGTGTGATGAGAAGCACTTGGCCTAACAGGCCTAACTGAAGCAACACCCAGCACCCACATGTCCTCAAATATCACATCCAGATTCCCTGCAGGCTCCACACCAGTGATTCCACAGGTCCCAGCGCTGTCACAGTCATGCAGCGGTAGGCAGGATTTAATTGAGGACTCAACTACAGCTGTCAAATGGGAGAAAACGAGAGAGCGGATCATACTGGCAGACTTCAGCCCTTATCCATGTTGAGAGAATGGTGGTGTCAGGAATTCATGACTCGGTATTATAAAGCAGGGATAATCCTCACCTTGCAAATGCTATTTTATAGAAAAATCATATATTTTACATCCAGAAAGATAAATTATTGGTTGAATATGTAGGCTTTTATTCCAGCGGATCATGACTTCAGGGATTAGTTTCTACCTAATGGTTGAAGTTCTACCAAACAACAACAATAAAAGTATCCTTGTATCATCATCTGTAGCACATAGTTACAAATTGCGGTCTTCAAATATGAACTTACAGTATATCCATATGGGATTTTTAGATACTGTCAGTTAGGACTGTAACTAACAATTATTTTCACTATCACTTAATCTGCAGATTATTTTCATGATTCATCGATTAATCATTAACTTCCAGACTTCAAATTGACGTCTTCAGATTCCTTCTTTTGTCCAACCAACGGTCCAAAACCCCAAGAATCTTCATTTACTGCCATAAATGTCAAAGAAAAGCAGCAAATCCTCACATTTAAGAAGCTGGAACCATGTTTGACTGAAATTATTGATTATCAAAACAGCAACTAATCAATTAATCAAATAATTGTTGCAGCTCAAAAGTTGACGTGTGTTTTCAAGCGAGTAAGTAATTAAAAACTAGGTTGACAGCATGTTTTCATTTACAAAAATGGTGACAAACAACGCTGGAGTAGATATTTAAAGAGCCTTTTCAGACACATTTGCAATAATAATTTGTGCCTGACATGGTTTTCAGTCACCTTGTTAAGTTGCATCTCTTCCATTTTCCTCGTTGAGACTTTATGAATATAAAAATATTATTTTCAGAAGTATAACAAAAATATAACTGCTGGACTCAGTGCCTCAATTCTTGCACCTGGTCACACCGCCTACCTGCACGGCGTGTGTGCGGTGTGGAACCTCTTGCTTTTCATTTTAACGCCCCTGTTACCAGTTTAGAGCAACTACACAGCCTGCATGAGCAGAGCTGTTCTTGCAAAAAATAGAAAGTGAAAATGATCTGTTAATAATCATATTGACAGCACGCCAGCAACATTTCACCTTTCAGTATAGTTTCAATCTCTATATCTGTAGAACATGTCACAGACATTAAATTATTATTATTATTTAGCTCAACACTTTCTTTATCCGTTTCAAATTAAAAAGCCCTCTAGTGTATCTGTGGACAGAATCGCTATCCATGCATTTATTAACAAGGCTTTTATTTTAAAATATTTCAAGGACAATAGTGTGGAAAATTGATGGCCATTATCAAACGCAAACTCCATGTAAAAAGATAGGATGGGCATCAGTTTCAACTTTCTATTTCACACTTGTGTAAGTCACATATTGGCTCCAAACCAGTTGTGATGTCACAAAATCCTGCTGGCAAATACATAAACCACCCCTGGTCCACTTAATACACTCTTGAGTGTTTCTGTTACAGCCTTAATCAGTCTGGTAGCAAACTGTAGATCGATATTGCTGAGTAACTGACATCACTGAGTGAGCTCACCGACTTCACTACTCTCCTCTAATTATGCTACTGTATGAAATATTTAGGATTTTTTTTTTTTTTTTTCTGTTATTAAGACTTTATGACTTTATGGATGTAGTCTCAGTTTAAATACTTTACTCCATTCTGTTGCAGGCATTTGATACCGTCCAAAAAACCATATATGATATTACCAAATGTTTTTCAGTTGTTTTGTGTGTGACCATCACAAAAGGAAGGAAGCATCAATAAAATGCCAAACCATGAGTCTTGTGACTCTAAGAAGGGCCTTGGAAAACAGACTGGAGCAATCTGCAAAAGATTTTCTCAATGAAAGACGACTTTGAATTGAGTCTGCAGTTCTGGGGTTCAGTTTTTTTAGATCTGGAACACACCCAGAATGCAGAGCTTTGATAGCAATACTGTGTACGGCCGTTTAACACTGGAAGATGTAATAAAGTCCATTCCAACATGGTGCTTACTTTACTGTATTCTCTGTCCTGCAGGGTAACACCGGGCGGCCTGGCCCCCCAGGGCCAACAGGGCCACAAGGACAAGGAGTTCAAGGACCAAAGGCAGGTTTTGATTTGTTGTCCTTCATGTATCTGTAAACTCTTTAACTGCCCTGCAAATGCAAAGTAATTAATTTATTAATGTGTTTGATTCAGGGTGAGCAGGGGGCCCAGGGCGTGACAGGACCAAGGGGTCTGCCTGGAGAAGGCTTCCCTGGAGCTAAAGTGAGTCACCATGTTGTCTGGGATTTCTGAATGTGCGTTTTATGTGCGCATATCACTGACTTTGCACCGTGCATTGTGTGACAGGGTGACCGTGGCTCTGCAGGGGAGAGGGGAATGAAGGGAATCAAAGGGGATATGGGAGACCCTGGAATTGCGGGGGAACCTGTGAGTGTCCATTTATGGTTTATATTCTGAATACTATGCTCTATTCCTTGTTATTTTTCATTTCAGCAAAGATTTGTTTGGTAAATGGAATTTAAAATGTGTAGAAATTTTGAGAATAATATAGCTATTTTTTGTTTCTTTTTCATTTTTTTGTTCTTATCTTAGGGACGACCTGGTGTCAAAGGTGAAGCAGGCCTCACTGTGAGTCTTCTCTTGTTTTCATGTACTTTATACACAGGTATATGTACACATGTGCTGCATTTACTCAGTACATTTTCCTGTCAGCTTTAGTTACTAGTTACTTTTCAGAGTACAATTTCCATTTGAAAAATCCAAACTGTGCCTTTAAGTAAGGTATGGATGCAGGACTTTTATTTGTAGAGTATTTTAGTCATTCTGCTACTTTTACTTCAAAAAGTAAAGGATCTGGATACTTCTGCCTCCACTGACTTTCTGCTCATGTTTATTTATACTCTCACTCTGTGTTGGTGTGTTTCTTTCAGAGAGAGGACATCATTCGAATGATCAAAGAGATCTGTGGTAAAGTATCTTGTGATCTTTGAAATATTTATTTCACTTCTCAGTATTGACTTTAGCAGTACAAATGTTACAAGAGAAGATTTAGTTTCTGACTGTAAGCCACTGTCTGGTCTTATCTGCATATCATTAGATCAGATTGCTCAGAGTGAAGCTCGTCACGCTGACATTTCAGCCATGAGCTCATGTATTGATGTGATGTGATTCCAGGATGTGGGATCAAGTGTAAGGAGAGGCCCATGGAGCTGGTGTTTGTCATTGACAGCTCAGAGAGTGTGGGCCCGGAGAACTTTGAGATCATCAAAGACTTTGTAAACGCTCTGGTGGACCGAGTCACGGTGGGCCGCAACGCCACCAGGATCGGCCTGGTGCTGTACAGCCTGGAGGTGAAGCTGGTGTTCAACCTGGCCCGCTACATCTCCAAACAGGACATCAAGCAGGCCATCAGGAACATCCCGTACATGGGAGAGGGCACCTACACCGGCACGGCCATCCGTAAAGCCACCCAGGAGGCCTTCTACAGCTCACGCCTGGGAGTCAGCAAGGTGGCCATCGTGATCACCGACGGGCAGACGGACAAGAGAGAGCCAGTGAAGCTGGATTTAGCCGTACGAGAGGCACACGCCGCCAACATTGAGATGTTCGCTCTGGGGATTGTCAACACCTCCGATCCAACACAGGCCGAGTTCATGAGGGAGCTGAATCTGATCGCCTCCGACCCCGACTCTGAGCACATGTTCCTCATCGATGACTTCAACACGCTGCCAGGTTAGAGACACTTATTTTTGGTGGTGTTTAGTTTGCTGACATGCATTTATTTTTGTGCCTTTTATGTGTTTACATGAAAATAAATGTTAGCATGCTAACATTTATAGATTTCAAGATAGACCAACATGTGGACAGACTGAACAGAACCTTGCCACATTGCCATCCCGAAAGTGACACAGTGGATGTTCAGTCTATAGAAACAACATGTCCTGTGTGTCCCGGGCTCTGACCTCTCCTCTCTGTGTCTTTCTGTCTCAGCTCTGGAATCCAAGTTGGTCAGCCAGTTCTGCGAGGACGAGAACGGAGCCCTGATATTCAACAGAATAACTAACGGCTACAACGGCTACGAGACCAACAATGGCTACAACGGCAACAGCGGCCCCAGGAATGGCAACAATGGGAACTTTGCCATCGGTGGCCATGGCTACCGGCCCGTGACTGACCATCAAATCCTGAACGGCCGGCAGGGTGGCACCAACACTGGCGCCAGCACTCACAGGACAGGAGCCGTGTAGAGACCACCCTGCATGGCAGCAAAGGATCCAGCACAGCACATGTAGGGAACATATGAGTGCTAATCCACATGTAGATTATAAAAAGATAATAACGTTTATTAATATTTAATTATGTTTAACAATGTTTGCTGGTTTTTTTTGTCCTCATTAGGGAGGAGGAGGGCAGAATGTGTATACTGAGACAAGCTGGGGGCGTGGGGACACATTTACCCATCACACCTCAGACGTCAGACCTGCTCCCCCTTCTAGAGAGGACTCCTCCAGTACCCAAGGCTCCTCCTCCTCCTCATCTTCATCATCTTCTTCATCTTCATCTTCTTCTACAAATATAACCATATCATCCTCAGGTGTATCTGTGCAGCATGTGCCCGCACCAAGGCCAACTCTTCCCAAAGGTACACACACACACACACACGCTTTTCTGCTCTTATACTTTTAAATCTACTGTGTTTTTCTCTTTAATAGCCCCTGCATGCAGAGACAAGACACCGTTACATATCCACTCACACAACAGAGCAGTCATCCACAACAAACAGTTTGATAGTAATTACAGAGAAACACCATCAACAAAAGAAAATGAACAAGTGAAGCTGTTTTCCTGTAAATGACACCGGCGGCACTCCTCAGGCAACAGAAACAAAATGAATCACACCTCCAGCTTTCATTAAAATAAAGTCACAGTATTTGCATTTTATTGTAGTGTTTATGAGGCTGTCCGCACAAGTGTCTTTAAATGCATCGCTCCCCCAAGCGACTCTGTTTGAAATTGTAAAAGTGAACTCTTGTGGCCTCTTCAAATGACTGCAATTTTTAAAAATCGCAAGTATTTGTAGAGTTGAATCATCAGTTCCAGAACTAGCAGTGGTTATATCATGTTTGACTTAAACATTTTGAGCCATTATTTATATATTTGTACAATTAAGACTTTTTATTAAAGTTTCAACACTATGGGAGCTGTTGCTCTGTAATTAGCCTGGCTGGGGTTCAAAGGTGCAATAAATATCTGAAGCAATTTACATGTATTAAACTTCTGCAAGGAGTTTTCAACTGGTTATGAAACTGTCTGAATTTAATACCGATGTCTCGACATCAGCAAGAAGAGTGGCTATTTCTATATAGTTATTCTTAGAGGCTGCCACCGGGTCAGATTCTCTGTGAAATCAGATGAAACAAGCCCGTGTTTACATTTTCCCAGGCAAAGTCGCAGTGAATAGCATGTTAGCCAGTTATATTTTGTGGTTATAGCAGAAGAAACACTACTGCTTTTTTCTGCATTTTTCAAGTATCTGCACTTGTATTAATTTTTTGTAAACTTAAGACTTTTCCTTCACTGTCCACTGGATTTGAAAGACAAATATTGTACTTTTGCCTCTGCTTCATTCCCCTCCATACGTGTTTTCGTCACAGTGAACCGCTTCCACTCTGTCAGTCGAGTTTAAAGTGCTTACTGCATATTTCAAACCATTTGATTTGAACTCGGTAGTGGTAAAGATGGCTGCCACTGAAATCAATAAAGATTCGTATTGTTTTAAATGTTTGCTTTGAATTAAAAAATCATCGTCCACCCTGAGAGAGCATGAAAAGGTATGTGAACCCTTTTTTAATTCCAGGTAAACAAAGTATAGTAGTTGCAGTTTTTATGCTATAGTTCGTAATGACTTTTAATACATTTTTAATGAATTTGCCCACCAAGTTAACATTACTGTCTAAAGTTTTTCATAAATGTTTTAATCTTCAGAGCTAAAAATGTTTTGTACTTTTTGAATACTTCAGTATTTTTAAAAGCAGGTACCTTGGTAGTTTAACTCCAGTAAGAATCTGACTGAACAACTCTCACTTGTATTGGAAGTGCATATGGCAAAGCACCACTAAGTCTGAACATCTGATCAGACTGTGATGTCCCCTGATAAATTAATCTCCAGTGTGTTCAGAGCACATGTAGAAGAGGGCCCCTGCTGTCTTTGAACGTGGCCTCTGTACATGTATGAAAGCCGTCCCTGTAGCTTGAGGCCGTGATGGCTCTGGCTCCGGGGTTATGAGAAGTGCTTTCTGATTGGCAGGCTCAGTAAATGAGGTCATGTAGGTGAGGAGCAGGGAGGCCAATTATTTTTGATGCAGTGTAGATGGTTTTATAGAATCTGTAAAGAAACAGATGTTACCGCAGAAGAGGCGACTTTGAGGTGGGATTAGGTGGGCGAGGGGTCATCAAAGGAAGAGAGATGGCGAGGGATTTTTGGTGACCTTCTTTTTCCCATCATGTGACATCTTTTTTTCCTGCAGAGACCGTACCGCTGGACCCTCGCTGTGGCTTGGTCCTGGACCAGGGCACATGTCGGGACTATAACATCCGCTGGTACTACGACAAGCAGGCCAACGCCTGCGCTCAGTTTTGGTACGGAGGCTGTAACGGCAACAAGAACCGCTTTGACACAGAGGAGGAGTGCAAGAGGACGTGTGTGATCGGCAGATCAACAGGTACACTCTCATGAGTCATCCCTGCCATTTCAACGCCATTTATGTCATTCACACCTCGTCTGTCGAACAGAAAATGTACCGCTTTTTTATTTTTTTCTGCAGTTTCCTTAGCCGAAATGAGGCCATAACAATTTTATTAGTTCCAAATGTTTTACAGTATTGACTTTCTCGTATGTTTTCTCTTTCCAGGAGGCTGAGTGAAGGCATCTGCCATACATCTGCTGTAGATACTCAAAGGAGGGGCAGCTAATACCAGCCATTTTACACAGGGTTATGTAAAGTTTCTGCATAATTCTCGGGCATATACATGTACACTGATGCTCCCTATCACCATTACATCTCAGTTCCGCTCTTTGTGCCCCCTCCTGTAGCACTTATTGTAAAATTATCCTCCTCTAATTACAGTGAAAGAGAGCCCAGCTTTGATAGATACCTCCATTGTTGTTGTGTTTTTAATTATCAGAACCTAACGTAGATACTCCTCTTATGGAAGCCCATTTCTGTCTGTGAAAGAAAAAAGTATCACCATGGTGAGTCTTAATTATGACATAAAAAGTCAAAATTGTGAGATAAGACGTCAACATTGAGATTAAGTCATGATTATGAGATAAAAGCCAAAATAATGAGATAAAAAGTCAGACTTTTTCTCATAATTGTGACTTTTTATCTCAGAATTTCAGACGTTGTTTGGATGGCAGCATATGTTGCTCCAAAACCTGTGGAACAAAAATAATATCTTGTCTTTGTCCTGTACTCAGTTGAATACATGTTGAAATGATTTTTCAGATCATTTGATTCTGTTTTTATTTACATTTTACGCTTCGTCCCAACTTTTTTTGGATTGGGTTTGTAGTAATTTCACCTTTTTATCTTTTTTTATACACATAATTTTGACTTCTCACCTCATAATTATCACTTTTTATTGACCACTGGGATATTTTTTTTTCTTTTACTGGCAGAAATGGGCTTCTATACCACCTACTCAGGAATACAGATGCTCACTCTCATTGTGTGCGTCCAGTCCCCTGGTGATTCACACGCCTCTGGGACACAATCATTGTTTTCATGCACAGCCTTCGAGAGCTGCAAAGATTGTGAAAAAAAATGGACTGTTTGCTCAACATGACCGGTAATAACTCTGGTGCCTTGTCAATGTCAGAATCATAAAGCGCAGCAATCAATCAATATGCCATAAAGACACAGAGTAGCTATTCATTTCTCTACTCAAACAGTCACTGCCGGGTTGATTAGTGCATAATCACAAGAGCCAATAACACACAGCAGAAATGAAGCCTCTCATCACTTATATCAATATAGTTTTATAACAGTTTGTTTTGTTTTTTTATATAAAAATGACTGATGCTCTGTAACTTCATGGAATAATTTTATGCATTTGAATGTGTTTTTCTGAATGAAAATGTGATGTTTTGTGTTTACATTGTTCCTTTCTTACCACTAACTCTCTACATTTGTTCAAGCAGTAATCTGACAACATAACACTGATGGACAGACACACACACACATACACACACTGCCCTCTACTGGGTAACACAAGCTCATGTCTCTAAAGTTGGTCCAACCCAACAAGAGACAGAATATTTCTTCCATTGTCACCATGTTACCCAGCTGTACTGACTGTATGAATCCATACTGTACTGATTATTACATGGCCAGCATTTGATGTCAGACATTTTTAATAAATCTGATCTAAACTAATACTCTATGTCCAATCATCATTATTTGGGAGAAAAAGGACCGTATTGTAATTTTTATTGAGGCTGCAGGTAAGGTGCCTCTTTAAAATCAGCCTTCTCTTGTGAGATTTATTAATATGCTGTAAAAAAAATGATAAAAATCTTGTTTTAAGTAGAAATGTTCCAGTGCAGTTTTCTTGCACTGGAACATTTCTGCACTGACACTTTCTTGCATGTTTTTGAACTTTGCGTATCAGCCGGCACAGAGTACCGATCTGACACCAGCGTCTAAAATGATCCATCCTGCCACATTTAGTTTCACTCCAGACTCAACAAAGGAGATGAAATAGAGATGAAGAAGGAAGAGAGACAAAAAGGAAAGAGGAAAAAGGGGGTGGGGTCCCTCTGTAGTCTCTTAATTTTAATTTATTTAATTAAATTTTATTATTACATTCATCTGTTTCCCTGACCATTTATTCCAGTTTCTTGTGAGTTCCTTTCCTCTGTTTCTCAACCTAGTTATATGTGATTCGTTCCATTTCTTGAATCTCTTTGACTGTTAGTTTCCTTGCGTTCATAGATGGTCATTTATCATCCATTCAGTTCCTTTTAATTTGTTTCAATGCGTCTGTGCTTATTATTTTATACAAACAATTATCTCCTTCCATCTCTATTCCTGACGGAATGACACCCAGTATAGGATACAATATAATACAATACATTATGTCCATTTTGAGAAACAGAAGAAAGGTGGATCTTGATAATTTTCTGCAGATGTGTTTTCAGTCCATGGACGATTTGCCAGTTAGCCAAACTGTAACAAAACTTTAACAATATATTCTGCACATAAAACCAAACCTACGCTTAATTACCAAAATTGAAACCTTAATAACCTTAATTTGTAACCTATATTTTTTCTTTTATGTCAAAACGGCTGCTGTGAAAAAGGTCTATAGCCAGTTTCACTTCTGCCTTCACTTGCTTTTCGGTCGCACGTCAGAATGTTCTCTTAAATGTTTAAATCGAGGTACGCCTTATCAAATTCTTTACGTTTTTCCTCTTGAATTATTAAAGATTAAAGGATCTGTACCAACTCATTCCTGTTATTAATGTAATGTATTTCAGGATATTGAGTTGGAGCGTGTTGCAGTTAGGGTTACAGGTAGGAGGTTGAAGGAAGGGTTTTCCAAGCAGACATGGAAGCGAGAACAGCTTGTAATTATGTTTTTTTAATACTGTTATCGAGATTATGAGTTAATTACTCTTATATTATATCATGTATATTATTTTGTTATCTTGAGAAAACAAGCTTTGTCATCTCTGTTATCTTGAGGAACAAGAGGTTGTTTCTTATTACTTACGATGTTTATGGCCTTAATAATGTCTTTACCTCTGTTATTATAACGAGCTTTATTTGAGCAGCTGCTAGCTGAAGCAGAGATGGTTGGTCGACCTTTCATCTTTGGCTCCTATAAAATGAGACTGTCTGCTCAAATATCCTAACTCAAATGAACTAATTTTCAAATTAACCATAATTTTCCTGTGACCTTTTGTGATATATTATCTTGTTATCTCGAGAAATCTTCCTTTTGTTTTCTTGAGATAACAAGATAAATTCACCTGTTTTCAGGAGAAAACTGATAAAAACAAAAAGTAAATCATCACAAGCATGGCTATTCTCAGCCTCCATCAGATATTATCACTGGGGAAGGTCCTGCTTTTTTAAGTAGTGCAACATAAGCATGAGCCCCCCTCTGCCCGCCCCATTAATTTTCACACCGTCTCTAAATACTCTGCAAAAATGAAACCATATTTGCAAAACATGCTCCAGAACTTTACTTTATTCATTCATCTGCTGTGGCTTTGGGGAAGGGGCAGAGCTTCCTTACGCAGAATCTGCTCTCCCCTTCTGCTTAAATTACATGTTAGACCCTCCTCGACAAGTGGCGTAGTCTGATCTATCTTTAGTGCTGCCCACAGGAGAAATGTTACCTAACTCTACACACTCCTCACACTTTATCAGGCCACAGAACTAAGACTTAACAATATACGACCCCATTGATCCTTTAATTGCCAGTTTTAACATTTTGTACTTAAATGTGTCTCTGTGGGCAAATTGACACCATTTATACCATTTATTTATAAAAGTGAGTAAATATTTGCAGCACTGAAATTATCTCAGTGATCGAGGGATGTTTTATAAGATTTAACTCGCAGAACAACACACACTCACACATTCACAAAGAGAGAGACACACACACCACACACACAACCAAGCAGCTGGACAATAATACACCCCACAGGGAAAAGGGAGCAACATGCTGATTGGTGGACAGAACAGCTTGTATGTGTGGCTCTCACCTGTTTTTGTGCACAGCTGCTGCACCCAAACCTGTCTGGTCCAATTTTAGCACAATGTTTGTGTGTCCTTCAATCTCACTTCAATCATGTCGTGCTGTGATAAGATAAGATAAAGATACAATAAGATATAATAAGGTATGATAAGTTACAATACAAGACGATGGGATATAATACGATACAATAAGATACAATAAGTTAAAATGTGATATGATACTATAAGACTTCATTTAGCAAAAGTAATTACATTAAACTGTGGGGAAAAAAACAGTAACGTGCTGATAGTAATTAGAAATAATTAGAAATAAAAGATGTCATAGAATTAAAAGCACAGAATGAGGTAAATTGATTTAAAAACTAGACATTTGTGGACTTTCTCTATAGTTATGCACTCGAATAGGATTTAAGGCTGAAACAAACAACGGAAAATCTTTTTTCAAGAAAAAGGACCTACTATTTGCTGGTTCCAGCTCCTCACATGTGAGTATTTGCTGTTTTTCTTTGTTTCTTTGAGGCTGTTCGCTGTTGAAAGACACGAGTAATTGATTGTTCCCTTTTTACAAATTTAGATTTTCCAATGTTTTTTTTTTTGTTTGTTTACTTTTTAGACAAATACTCAATCATGAACAGAATCATTTGTTGCATCCCTAGCAACAATGTGTCATCATAGTTACAGTACACTTTACATGTTTGGCTTCTTTTTAAATTACCTCAGTTACAATGCTAATGTGTGTTTTGAGATGTGCAGTGTATTAAATATACTTCAGTAGGAATGATTGTGGACTTGCAGAATTAAGTTAAGATTTTTTCATCATTTATAGCATATTAACTATTATTTCATTTATATTTTTACATGTGTAACAGTGAAGTTGCTTTTTCATGTCCCCTTAACTAAGAGTTAATATTATTTCCGACCTGTTATTGTTTAGGAGGGACGGGTATGAGTGTAACAGTAAAATGAGAAGCCTGCTGTGTAATTTGTGAAAGTGGGTGTACTCTCTTGCCATGACAATTGAAGAATGCTACCAACCAAGAAAAGAGAGTTAAACTAATAAAAGTGACTATAATTATTTTGTCTGTAATTATAGATTCTGATTGTCTTGGTTGCTCAGTTAGTGTGTCTGAATTACTAAGTATGAATTTGTAATCATAGGCTAAATCAGTAGTTGATTTGGCTATAAGACTGAATAAAGGGATGAAAATCTGAAATAAATGCAAAGCTGATTGGTCTAAAGTCAAGAGAGTTTATTTTTGAATGTGACAGCGACTGCTCTAAATATCCTCCCAGTCATAGGTACAGCTTGAGGCGAGCTATTCGAGGGCTTTGACAGCATTGTCTCCGCCGTTAGTCGGCCACATGACACTTTGGGAGCTGAATCATGGTGGCACATCCCCAGCCCGAGCAGCCAGTTGCTTCTTTCAGTCTGTGACAGCAGCTGCTCGAGCCGAGGCCTGTGCTGCGCTGTGATTTGGCCCAGTCAGATTCCACTGGAGCTGCAGCAGGCTGGGGGCAGATGGAGCTATATTTAGAGTGGGGTGGGATTAAATTGCAGGGTCTTCACACTAGAAACCTTTTCGCTGCCCTGCCTTTTCTAGCCAGGACCGACTGCCAAAAGGACCTGTGGCCCTCCGTCTCCTTCCTTTCTCCACAGACCCCCTTGTTCACCCGTTGTTTCCCCTCCTGAGACGCCATGGACCCCAACGCCATCAAGGAGGAGCTGCGCCTGTTTCAAAGCACCTTGCTCCAGGATGGGCTGAAGGAACTGCTGAATGAGAACAAGTTTGTGGACTGCACCCTGAAGGTGGGGGACCGCAGCTTCCCCTGCCATCGGCTGATCATGGCAGCCTGCAGCCCTTACTTCAGGGAGATTTTCTTCACAGAGGATGGGAAGGAGGTGGAGAACACCAAGGAGGTGGTCCTGGAAGATGTCAACCCCTCCATCCTGGACATGATTGTCCAGTACCTGTACTCAGCCGAGATCGACCTCAACGATAATAATGTGCAGGATATTATTGCTGTGGCGAAACAGATTCCAGATCCCTTCTGTCTTTACGGTCTGTGTCAACTACCTGCAGAAGAAGCTGTCCCTGGGCAACTGCTTGGCCGTTTTCAGGATGGGCCTGGTGCTCAACTGCCCCAGGCTCGCTGTGGCAGCTCGCAACTACATCGCGACCGTTTTGAGCTCCTCTACAAAGACGAGGAGTTCCTAAAGCTCGCGGCCCACGAACTGTTTGCCGTCATCGGTGGAGACTCGTTGAATGTGGAGAAGGAGGAGCTGGTGTTTGAGGCAGTCATGGCCTGGGTCCGCCATGACAGGGAGCGCATCAAGGTCCTGAAGGATGCTTTCAACTGCATCCGCTTCCGCCTGCTGCCAGAGAAGTACTTCAAAGACAAAGTGGAGACCGATGAGATCATCAAGGCCGACCCAGAGCTCCAGAAGACGATGCAGGTGATCAGGGACGCCTTCAAGGGGAAACTTCCAGAGAAACCCAAGAACAAGGAGGGGGAGGAGGGGGCTGACAAGGAGGGAGAGGAGGAGAACAGCCTCTTCCCCGGTTTCCTGAACGACAACCGCAGGCATGGCATGTACATGCGTGACTTCATCCTGATGGTCAATGATACGGCGGCAGTGGCATATGATGTCAGTGAAAACGAGTGCTTCCTGGCAGGCATGGCGGAGCAGGTGCCACGTAACCACGTCAGCCTGGTGTCACAGAAGAACCAGCTCTACATCATTGGAGGACTGTTTGTAGATGAGGACAACAAAGACGTACCCCTGCAGTGTTATGTCTACTTGGTAACCAGGCTTTTCTTTCGTTTGATACCAAATGCTGCTTAAAAATGATTTATTTACAGAAATTGCTTGACATAGTGTGAGATGAGAAAATAGATCACTACTGCTGTCATATTCTAATGTTAAAATTGAGATGAAATGGAACAATGCAAATATTCCATTTCTGTGTATTCTTATAAAAAAAAATCCAATCATCTTTTCTTCCTGTAAAACATAAATAGCATGTTTTTACATAGGCTTGAACCAATCTATGACATCCAGCCTTCAACAACTTGCAACAGCACAGTACGTCAGGTTATGATACGCCCACTTTTCAACATCCAAACCTAATTCCTACCAACCTTATTCTTATTTCAACTTTTGACATCTACAGTAGCTGTTTCCTCCTGCCCCTGGTCTTTAGGGTAATCTAACGTAACCACCTTCTCCCTAGCTCTCATATTTGTTGGTCAAAAAGTATTTGAAAGTTTTGCCATGTTTGATCTAAACATCTAAACATTATATGACAGAAAAAAAGGAAAGTTAGTTCCCCTTTAAGGAAATTATTTAACATGTGGTTCTTATTCACTTAGCTAAGCGTAAAGACTGGTTATAGAGGGAAACAGCTAACATTTCTGCCTCATTTCTACACTTACACTTACACAAATATGCAGATGTAAACAAGATTAAACTAGATTTAACATCTTAATTTGTTGCTTTAGTTGTGCTGGTACACAGATTTTTGTTTAACTTTCCACTCCGCTCCTTATGCTACTCTAAGCTAACCCCTTCTTGTTAGCTCTCATATTTATTGGACAGACTTGAGAGCGGTATCAATCTTCTCATCCAGCTCTGGGCAAGAAAACAGATAAGCGCATTTCCCAACAGGTTAAGCGTCGACATGCTAGCCACGCTAGCTGTTTCCTCCTGCCTCCGGCCTTTATGCTAATCTAAGCTAACTGCCTGCTCACTAGCTTTCATATTTATTGGAGAGACATCAGAGTGGCATCAATCCTCTCTTCTAACTCTTGGCAAGAGAAGAAATGCACACCTCCCAACATGTCCAACTATTCTTCATAAAACACTGTTTGTTTGTGAATATTAGTGAAAATATTGAACTTAGCGTACTTGGTGTTAGCTCACAAACTTTCGTCCTCAGGGAGTAAATAGCTCTTCTAAACTTTCTTTTGAACTTGATTTCAATTCCTCAATGAAACTCACCAGAAATAGGCTAATAGAGAAAAATGAAAAAGAAATTCAAATTATTCAGTGTTTTTCAGCTGGTCTTTGTAACCACAAGACTGATACAGATACAGATTTTTCCTAAATCCTTCAACAATCAATTGAGGGATTATGTTTCCCATGTTCAGGACTGAACTACACGGACACGGAAGGAAGTGATCCAGGCTTTAAATACTTCTATTTTACAGCAAAATCAATATGTGTATACCATACAGTACGATGATTCATTCTCTTCTTCATGAGGAGATAAAAACACAGAGTTAATGGGTGCTAAGAGGCTGCTTTCTCCGCTCGGTGTTTTAATGTACTTTCTTCTTTCACAGTTGGATCCGATCACGTCTGACTGGGTCGCCCTGCCGCCCATGCCTTCTCCAAGATGCCTCTTCAGCATCGGAGAGTGCGAGAACCTGCTGTTCGCCGTGGCTGGAAAGGACCTCCAGACCAACGAGTCGTTGGATAGCGTGATGTGCTACGATGTTGAGTTAGTGGTATTATTTGCTTTCTTTCCTGTCCCACTCGTTCTTTTTTTATACTTCTCACCCTGCCTCTCACCTTATATACAGTTTTCAGGTGATAATTAACTTCAGGAAATTAACAAAACTGCTTTCTTTCGAAATTAATAAAAGGAATAGTGGGTGTTTAAATATAATTAATCAGGTTTTGATGTGGGTTCACCTTCTTAATCAGCTCAATAATTATAGAGCTCTCTTTCTCGGATTTATAGATAGGATATTTAACTTATTTATGCTTATCACAAACCCAGACTGATTTGGCTCTACCACATGGGAAATCACACACGGAACAATTAAGCATTTGAAGATTTGAGCAAACAAATTCAGCTTGGAAAAATTACAATTATTAATTTAAAGTATTACTTTAATATTAATTCTTCAGGAAGATGAGGTGGAGTGAGACCAAAAAGCTTCCTCTGAAGATCCACGGCCACGCTGTCGTCTCCCACAAAGGACTCGTCTACTGCATTGGAGGAAAAACAGATGACAAGTGAGTAAATGAGCGTGTGTGTGTGACCTTAGACTGTGAGCTGCAGCTGCCTGTGGTCTATCATTCTGCCAGACTGCAGGGCTGCACGGTACTTCATCGACAGCAATTACACTGTTACTGTCTTGCACTGTCCAATATGTTACAGTAATGACAAATACTCATCTGAACATCTCTGTCTGAACGATAAAGCGAGAGGAAAGTGTGCTTTCGCCACAATTTAACACTGTATCTAATAATAAGCTAATCAATCAGTGTCGTGTTTTCAGCTGTCGAGAAGCACTTTGCTAATCAAGAGGAAACAGGTGTGCTTCTCCTGCTCTGAATCTCAGTCGCCGGTCTCAAAAAAGAACGTGTTGAAAGCCTTTATCAGAGTTTTTAAAATACACAATTAGCAGTCAGCAGGAAATTAATTAAACCTGCAAGACAAAGAGAAAATCCACGAGGCCGAATAACCGAACACCCAAAAATCATGAAGAGAAGAAGAGGAAAAAAGGGAAAAGAAACAAACACTTACAGAGAGAAACAGATAGAGAAAACAATAGGTTAATGAAAGTAGCACCAAGGTGTTGTTATTTCGGGTTTAAAAAAAGTTCATATCCTTGCAGGTAATTAAATATCTCAGTATGATATCCATTTCTGGGACAAAATCTTTCTAACCAGAGATGACTCACAAATAGACATCTGTGTTACTTTATTGGGAAGAGTTGCATTTATTTTATTTATTTGTTATATTTGAGTTTCAAACTCTTATCTGCCAACCAATTAGTTTCCAGTTGGGACAACATGTGTGTTAATTATCCTGCGTTAGCTTAGATACAGACAGACGATATGATGTTTTTCATTTTCAGCCACAGTCACTATTGTTCCACATTAGATGGTGTTGCTTTCATCGTGTCCCAGTCGATATGTGTTGTCAGAAACTGGGCACAAAAACAAACTGCGTCTGATATTAGGAGAAAGAGTTCAGGATATTATCTCAAAACAGTTCAAACAACCCTAGCAAGAATAAAATTTGTAATTAACGAAATAAAATAATTTTAAACTCTTTGTTTCCTTTCTCTTTTCTTCTTATTTCTTTCTTTATTATGTCTATTGGTTATTTTCTTATTTACTGTGTTTTTTTCCTTTAATGTTTTCTTTTAATTGCAGGTCTAAGTGTTTTCCTGCTGATTGTTGATTGGACACTGTGTCCTTTAAAAAGAGAGAACTTACTGATGATGTGATGAAGACTTCATGCTGAAACACACTGTCAGTCCATTAGTAAAATTAGCAAAAATGATTCAGGCATGAGGCAACATTTTCATCATCGTTTATTGGAATGTCCCTTCAGCCCGACGTCTTTGGGGAAAAACAAACACTTTGATAATCCTGTTTACAAAGCAGCTGATTCTTATTTCCAATTCTATGATCATCTTTTGACACTGAAAATCCCACCATTGTCTTTCTCCCTTCTTATCTTTCTTTATACTTTATACTTACTTTAATTATTGTCACACACCAAAACCTGATCCTGATTCTTCCTCCGTCTCTACAGCAAAGCCCTCAACAAGATGTTTGCGTACAACCACAAGCAGTCAGAGTGGAGGGAGCTGGCGGCCATGAAGACGCCCAGATCCATGTTCGGAGCTGTTGTCCACAACGGAAAGATCGTGGTGGCCGGTGGAGTCAACGAGGAGGGTCTCACTGCTTCATGTGAAGCTTATGACTTTGCAACAAACAAGTATGATTGAAAAATGATTCTGTTTCAACTTTTAACCTTTTAGTTGTGTTAAAATTTCCAAAAAAAAAAACAACCACAACACTTAGCTCAATCAACTGATCAGACTTTAATTGTGTGGCACTATTCATGCTTAAACAACATGCCCACACCCATCTACACACAAATCAATGACTTTGTAATTAATAAAGCATTAAAACAATAACAGCAGTACTCATTTAAAAAAAGGGACTGAGGAAACATTATCTTAAATGAGCAAACACCAGAGGCAGGCCTTTGAACATCTTTAATCTCAGAATACTGTGGAGGCGTTTAATATTATAATAATAGACACCTTTTTTTTCTAAATGATCTGTTTCAAAAAACCTAAATTAAGATTTTTATATTTCAAAATGGCATTTTTCACAATGACAAATTCATTTCATGTCACATTTTACTTCATAATGTCACCACGTTCCCCAGCAGGCTCACAAACTGCCTGGAGCTAGCTAGCTTGCAAACATAGAAAGTCTTTTTGTATTCTTGTCAAAGTTGTGCGTCTTTTTCTGAAAGGCTGCTGTGGTAACTCTGAAATAATCGGGTAGCTGTTGCCGTTAGCACTCATTTTTAGATGAGTACTACTGTTTATCAACAGCAGAAGCCTCGAGTTTGTTGATTCAGAATTATGTCGGTGTTTTTGCTCTAGCTAACAGAAGCTAACTGGCTAATTTTGGGAAAAGTTGGTAAGCTTGCTAACTTAAAATACAGATGAAAAAGCATTTTGAGAGGATCTAGCCAGCATCTAGCTATTGTGACCAGTTTCTGAGTGAAACAGGCAGGCAGGCGAGACATAACGTTGGAAGGAATTTGTTGCATGTACCAATGTGCAAAAGATATCTAAAATGCGGACTCCAGCTAACATGTGACCTTCTCCAAATGTTGCGTCTCCTCAGGTGGGAGCCCTTCACAGAGTTTCCTCAGGAGAGGAGCTCTGTCAACCTGTTGAGCAACGGCGGCTCCCTGTACGCCGTGGGCGGCTTCACCATGGTTCAGATGGAGAACAAGGAGGTGGCTCCCACAGAGGTCACTGACGTCTGGCTGTAAGTCTTCTCACATTTTGGGCTGGAGGTTTACGTGTTTTCGTTGGTTACCACTGTGTTTGTTCAGCGATCTGACTCTCCTCTCTGTCTCGTTAGGTACGAGGATGATAAGAAGCAGTGGAGCGGCATGCTGAGGGAGATGCGTTATGCTGCCGGCTCCTCCTGTGTGTCCATGCGCCTCAACGCTGCCAGGATGCCCAAACTGTAAGAAGAACCATTTTTCTTTCTTTCTTAACCCCCCCCCAACTACACCCTCTGACACCCCCCTCCTCCCCCAGCGAGCTGCCTCTGAGGCGTCTCATCCTCTGCACTCGCATTTCTGTGTGTCGAGTTGATCTTTGACATTAATTTTTCTCTGAACTCAGATGATTTTTATCTGTACTATAAACACTCGGTTCTGCTGCCTCTTCAAAGACTGCACCATCCCCACAGTATTAAAAAAAAAGATGCCACAATTTAGATTGATCTTTAAAGCTCTGTTTACATCATTTTTAGCTCCTCTTTTGTAAAATAAACATTTGTAAACTTCTGCTTCTTTTAGCGTTTTTGATTTGGTGTGATCTACAGAAAAGTGACATTACAGAGATTGCATCAAAACAAACGAGAGCAGCCAAGAGAGAAAACGTGTATATTTGTAGCTTCTTTGTACTTTCAGGTAAACAAGGAAGTGGAACTGGGTTAATAGCAGGTGAAGTCTCGACATTTAAACACAGCGTAACGATCTTCAAACATGTGCCACGCATTCATGTGTGTGTCAACATGACCAAAGGTTATCACACCACAAGTTCAAGGTATGGAAACAACAAACGTGACTGGAGAAGTTGATGTATTTCTATGCGTTTCACCCTCACGTGGAAGGAAATACATTCACAGTGAATAACAGTGTTTGTATTTTACATGTTATTAACAGGATAATGAAACAGGAGATTAAAGACTTTACACCATATTTAAATCAATAATTTGAATTTATGGTTTGCACCTGTGCTCTGGAGCTGTAAAGGAGATGGAACATGTGCTATTAAACTTATTAATGATTAAAATGAATGATTAGGGTTGCATAAGAGCAACGATCAGTTATTTTAAGTAGAATCTCTACTGCCTCGTGTGAGTGAAAGTCTGCTGGTTCATGCTGAAACCTCATTTAGAAAACGAAATGCTGTTTGTTTAACAATTTAAAAATGATGATATTTTAAGTGTAAAGCTACAAAAGGCTGAATATTGTAAAGAGAAATGTAAGTAAGAATTTGCAGTTGAAACGCTGTCAATTTAAAAAGACAAATTGAAGCACAGTGAAGCTGAAATATCAATTGATGTGAAATTGATGAAAAAAGTTGATCAATCAGTTAAACTTAAGCATTTAAAGAAGTTGAATATCAGTCGAAAGCAAAATTCCTGAAAGAAAATGGTGCCAGTTCAGCTGAAAGAACAGTTTTAAGGGCTGAGTAAACTGTGTTTGAACAGTGAAAGTTGTGGGATTTAAAAATGTTAAGGGAAACCAAAAATGTCCACTATGAATCTGATTCAAATACAGAATTTAAAGGCAGAAACTTTACTGTTTAGGTTCAGTCTCACCAGTCTCATCAGTACAGAGGAGGAGCCAGGCATTAGGGGAAAAAAGTAAGTGATTTTTTTTTAAACTTATTTTGCTTTTTTTAAGATTAAAATCAATATTAAAATCAAATCAAAGTTTTGCATTTTGAGAATAAAATGTTTACATTTCAATTCCTGTCACTAATACTGCAAGTCTGATTTTTATTTTGTTCTTGAAATGCAAACGATTGACAAAGTTAGCGACTAGTTAGCAAGCGTAGTGGAACATTTATCAACTAAAGAACCGGATATTTCCCTTAGGAGGAGGTGGAGACCAAAATAGAGGTATAAGAGAGTGAATGTTGGGCTTTGTTTCAAGATGTGAGCAGAAACATAACTGTTGTGGTGTCTGTTTTGCAGCTTCCCAGTGAGTGCTTCAGGGATGATGTTTTGTAGGCCAGTCCAGAAGTTAGCTACACCCAACTACACCACGGTCTACGGTCACATGACTTTGACACGTAACATGTAAAAGCTTAAAAATTCACGAGTGGAGTATTTACTGACGTATTTTATGTCGTAGAACAAAACGTGAAAATCTCTTAATCTTGTGTTAACCACAGACCTTTTTTTCAGGCAAATGACGGAAAACCCCATTAAAAAAACAAAACAAAAAAACGATTGACCCATTTAGATGCAAATATGCTGATTAATATCCGGGTTATGTGACTCATTCCTGCAGTACTCTATTAGTCATCGATTAATCCAAGCTTAAATTTAATTTTGCATTTGCGCAACAGAAACACAAATGCTGTTGTGGGTTGATAAAAAATACAATTAATTTCTGCCACAGGGAGCCACTAAAGCATGTTGACAGAATTCACAGGGATCTTGCACAGCATGCAGACAAGTTTTAGTATTCATAATTACTGATTTTCCAATTGTTTTATAGTGTTTTTCAGTATATTTGGAATTGACAAGTATTAATTTAAAAGTTGGTCATGGAATATAAATCTGTGGCAGCTGTTCAAGACTATAAATCTGAGTCTGGATACTTGAATTGTTTGACAGTGTGAATTAGATGGTATGAGGGGTTTCAAATAACACTTAAACTGTTATTGAAGCGTTCATTTCCCAACATTATTCTCAACTTCCTTATTACTTTAATCAGAAACCAAGGTCTGCGTCTGTGCCAGATTTAGCTCTGCAGTGTCACACTGAGGTAATCACATGCCTGTTTGAAGTTATAACAAAGACCTCAATTGAAACTCCTGAGTTTGTTTTTCTGAACAAAAGGCACGCTGGCGAGTTTAATTTTTCGAGAAGCGACCGATGGGCCGCCTCGTCTCTTCACTGCAAATTCACCTGAAACCAGATCTGTGTAAATAAAGTAACCCTTGAGCTTTATCAGCTCAAGCATGTCACCAGGAAGTTAGCGCACATGGCTGAAGGTGAAGCGCACACAACAGTGGGCTTTCAAGCAAAAATATGCTGGAGTTTCCCCCTGGGTGTGGAGGACTGGAGGGGAAGAGGCGAGAGTAGGAGGACGTGGAATAGATGAGAAAACAAAGATGAGACGCTGAATGCTTGGAGTGAGCTCTGATGAGGACACTGTAACAAAAAGTGAGTAGAAAAATCTCTTTCCTTTATGACTCAGCCTCTCTTTATGTTCAGTTTAACACTCTGTATTGTCTTTGTGTTTTTACACAAAACTCAAAATATAATTACTTTAATGGCACAAGTTCTTGCCTTGTGAAATCTGAGTGTACATGCTATATGTAAATGACACCTCGCACGTCTCCTCACATCCATAATGAGAGCAGATTGCACTGACAGCATTACAGGAAGCTGCCATAAAGCCAGGATGCCATAGGCGCTGTCATCTCCTCAGAGGCTTTCAGAAACCAGACCGTTGACAAGGAGAGAACAAGATTTTGTTTGCTTCTTTCCCACTGAGTTTGCTTGATTGTTTGTTTCTTTCCTCGTCTGCTCGCCTCTGGGTTTTTTTTGGTTTTTTTTACCTGCTCTTCTCCATCCTTCCTCAAGCAGTAATTGCCAATGACACTGATATGACAGCTGAGGGAAAAGGGAATGATGGTTTGCTCGTAGTCTATTTTTTCCTCACCCAACAACATATACTGTATATGTATTCACTTGAATTGGGAGTTAAAAGAATTCACAGGAATGGACAATTCTTCCATTACGAAAAAAGGCACAAATTCAGCATTTTTTTCAGCAAAATTGAGAACATTAAAGCTGCAATAAAGAATAATTTGACATTTAGCAATGAATTAAATGACTACATGTTTTGTGTAATGCTGCATTCATATGGGTTCAGGCAGAAGGTAGATTACAAGACATTGAATACTGGCAACTGTACCAGCATTGCCATCGAAAGTTAAAATATTTTAACTTTTTGCCATCACCAGTGATTAAGGCTGGTTATTGGTACTAAATAACTTACAGCTATTTTTTTCTGGTGACTCTTTGGGTCATTAACAATCTCAGAAATTATGCCCCAACCCTGGCTGTAGATCCAACTTCTCAGATTTTTGTTTTTAAACGTGGTTTGTAAATTGGCTTTTCATACTCAACAGGGCTCAGCCATGGCTAGCATCCTCTACTACGGAGAAAATCACAACTGCACCAATATCGACCGACTGATGAAGCGCTATTTCCTGCCAGCCTCCTACAGCACCATCTTCATCGTAGGCCTGGTGGGCAACCTAACCGCCATTGGCATTTACCTGACGAAGATGCGTCCCTGGAAGAGCAGCAGCATCATCCTGGTCAACCTTGCGCTGACCGACCTCCTCTATGTCCTCAGCATGCCCTTCCTGGTCTACTACTACAGCAACGGGGATACATGGACACTCGGCGACTTCATGTGCCGCTTTGTGCGATTTGGGTTTCATTTTAACCTGTATGGGAGCATCCTCTTCCTGACGTGTCTGGCGGTTTTCCGTTACGTGGTGGTGATTAAGCCTTTGCTGGCAGCACAGGTGCAGCAGAAGATTTGGGGTATAATTGCGTGCTCAGTCGTCTGGTTCATCGCCGCTGCTGAAATCACTCCAATGTTGACGATGATATCGCTGGTGGAGCACAACAACAAGACCTACTGCTTGGACTTTGCCAGCACCATACCTGTCAAAGACGTGCGGGTGTATGGCTGGGTGCTCACTGTACTCGGATTTCTACTGCCTCTAGTGGTTGTGTTCATGTGTTACATCGGTATAGTGAAACAACTGGCGAAGGGGCAGCAAACATCCAGTCCATGTCGGATGCGAGCACGGCTCATCACCGTGCTAATCCTGGTGGTGTTTGTGCTGTGCTTCCTGCCATATCACATCTTGCGCGTGGTGCGGATAGAAACTCGAAGGACGCCAGAGATACCGTGCATGGTGGAGCGCATCGTGCACGCAGCATACATCATCTCCAGGCCTTTGGCTGGACTCAACACATTTTTCAACCTGGCTCTGTACACTCTGTCAGGCGATAAGTTCAGGAGGGCCTTCCTCAGCACTTTTTACTGGGAAAACTGGCTGACCAAGGCAAGGTCGGTGCTCCACCTGGCCATCATCAGCAAGCCAAGCAGTGACATGCCTGACTGAGCATGACTGACAACTGAGCTTTCTTTTTTTGATCTCTCTTTGACTCATACTGTGGACACACTGTAAACTTTATCAACCAGACATGATGTGGTTTCTACACCGTCTCCCAGAGGCAATGAGTGTTTTGGTTTGTCTTGCAAAGACTGTATGCCAACGCCTGAAATGTAAATAAAAATGACTAGAGATTAAAGCCGCAAGTTATACCAAAGTTAGACTTTTGTCCACATCTTTTCTCTCTCTGTCTGGAAGTCACGTGAGTGTAATTTGCCTGACAAACAATGTAATTGATTCTAATGTTTGCAGCCATGAGAATAGCCTGAGCTGTAGAAGGTAGAGTCCTACAACCTGGAAGTGAGTTTGTGTTTCTAAGCTGGGGTCCCCTTTCCTGCAAGGGTTTTGACTGGTGCAAAGGCTAAGGTATGTGATGTTCAAATTTCATTATGCATATATCTCAACTGTAAATCTGATTTAAGATGCTTTGAACAGTGTTTGTAGAATTGGCTTCAATGGATAAATTGTAATAATCTGTCTTCACTTTTAATCTATCATCACTGGTTACAAAATTCAGTTTATATATTGTTGATATGAAATATATAAAATTTTACATCCCATCAGATTCTGTTGTACTCAGTTTTAATGTACTGATAATTAATCACTCATTTAATGCACCACCCGGCGAGTACGTTTGGTGACACAAATCGAACGCACCCATGTCATTGACCAACAGGGCTCGTGCCTCTTGGGTCTGGCTAGCGTTAACTGCAAAATGCTAAAATGCTAACGGTGGATTCTCCATTGGTGATTTATACGTTTGCTACTTCGAACGTGTACTTTCAGTGAGGTGTGTGACAAATTCTTTATTTCTGACGACAGACCTTTTTAACGGCAGCCATATTCACCGTGACTCTGTATGACACCTGAATGGTGTGGAACCTTAATTAGTGTCGTTGGTCACACCTGTGATCAGCCTACTGTTTCATTTCAAAATGGCTGCCGTGAAAAGGGGTCTGTTACTGTTACAGTCTGCGACCGAAGCTCAAAATGTTTGAAAACTTTGAGGCAGAGGAGAGGTTGATAGGACTGGTTATAGCGGACGAGTGGACGGTTATGACGTTTATCGGAAACGGTCAAACAAAGAAGTTCAACCAAGAGCAGTTTGGTGCGCAGGACACAGACTCAGGTGAGTAAAACCATAGTGTTGCCTAGCAACGTAGAGCTCTTTACTTTTATAATATGTGTGTTTGTGTGTTTGTGGTTGCTGCAGCTGTGGAGTTTATATTGTGAAGACACCTCTGTGCTTTGGAAGATGTGTTATTCTGCTGTTTAAGTGTGTTAAATTATCTGCCTGTTTACTGGTCAGTTCTAGTGAGGCTGCTCTGAAGGCCGTTGCATATTTCTAATTGATAATTAGTGGTATAAGTGGTAAACCTGTGTGTAATACTGATATCAAAACAAAGAAAATCATGTGTATGTTCATTATTCCATGCACATTACAGGCTTGGTTATCTTATCCAGTAACATGTTGTATTAGAGGGATTTTTTTAAATTAATTAATGAAATACAAAAATGCAGTGGGTGGTGCTATATATCTGAGAACATGACTGGCATTTAAGGGAAAGTGGGATAATGTCTGAAGTGACGTCATTCACCTGCATTAATCTATACATCACAACATAATTGCTGGCATTTAGGATGGGAGAAATGTGTGAACATTAGGGAAAAATTTACTGCAATATGCCCGTTTAATTATGGTACAGGGCTTGAAACAAACCTTTTCACCACCTTCCCAAAACCCATAAGGGAGGAGTGTTAACTGTCCTACAGCAGCCACACTGACGTGCAGATATTTTTTTGTTTCTGAATCTTGTGACTGCAGGCATCAGCCAAAACTCATCTCAAAATGCCAGGTAATCACAGTCAGTAGTATGCACAGGTTGCAATATTAGTCGATACAAATTGAATTTATTATCAGTTTGGACTTAAGGGCTCGGTGGCACGAGTATTGTTGGACTGATATCTAATGTAAACACATGCACAATAATTTCCAAATTATTATATTCTAACTTGACTTACGGTACTTTTTATGTATATCTTGAAACACTACTTACTTTATAATTTTTACTTACTTTATAATATTTGAATACTCTTTCCATCTCTTCACTGAACTGCAGTGATGTTATCATCATTGGAATTTAAGCTTATTCTCAGCAGAAGGATATTTTTATATAAATATCTTTACTGTAAACAGTTTCTATTTCCAATGCAAAACAGTCTTTTGATTTATAAAACTTTTTTTTCAGTTTCTCATTGTTCAGTGCTCAAAAAACCCAATGAAAATTACGGTAAGACGATGTGGACATATATTACATAGGTAATTATATGCCAATATTAAATCAATCTGATGCTTTGAAGCCACAACCAGTGAAAACTAGGTTAGAAAATGCAACACTTGATTTACAGTATAAATCACGCTGACCTGTGGCCTTCTATCTGAATAAGCAGAGATGGATAATTTTGTTACAGATAATGACATCTCTGTGCACCTCTACTCACTGAATAAATCAGAAAATAGCCTTGAGCAGCCAAAAAATCCTTTTCACTGTGCTTTTAGGCTCAAAATGCTGCCTAAATCAGTCTCTGAATGATATATGAACAACCCCCCCTGTAAAAGCCTTCATAATACAGA
The DNA here is from genome assembly GCA_034769285.1 of Lutjanus argentimaculatus. Lineage (NCBI taxonomy): Eukaryota > Metazoa > Chordata > Actinopteri > Lutjaniformes > Lutjanidae > Lutjanus > Lutjanus argentimaculatus. Next base: position 3,485,323 of record JAWZSL010000020.1, on the reverse strand, counting down.
TGGGAATAAAACAGTAAAGTTTGATGTATGAAACCTGCCCAGCTGTAATTGCATCTAAAATATGATGATGTTTAAATTTAAAAATGAGGGGTTATCTAATGCTAACTTTGTGAACCTACAGACACAAGTAGACACAGTGTAGTAAAACAAACACCTATTGTGTATTTTGGATGTTTTCTTTCCAGTGGTCTGAAAAAATAATGTTATAGAAGCGAAATTCTGGACTACGTCGGCCTACCTAAACAGAGGAACCTACGATAATTTACTGGCAATTTTTCAACTAGCATTTTGAGAGGTTACTTTTTCTGAATTTATCATATAACACTTTTTTTTGCATTTCCATCATCATGGTTTGCTGCATTTGTCTCCCCAACAGTGTGATAAAATGATTTTACAGCCCAACAACATCTCCTGCAGCTACTGATCTGTGAAAGACTCTGAGGTTGTATCTAAGCACTCAGCCGACTTCTCTGTGCAGATGCATTCACCTTCCCCGTGAGCTAACAAGGCAGGCAGCACATTCCTCATTTTGAAAGCCGGAGAGAGCTGACGACTAAAGCAGCAAAGGGTTGGAATCTGAGTCCTTCCGAGGAGGTATTATTTCCAACATAACACAAGCCGTACAGAAATGTTTCACAAGTAAGAAGAAATGTTTGAGAACAAAGAAACAGCAAACATCCGTTTATCTTCATCTAACCTCCCGGAACAAATTCCCCCTGTCAACAGTGAGACATCCTCTGCAGATAAAGGAAGCTGTTACATTATTTGTCTATCAGTGGCTGCAAACGGCTTTATCCTGGACACCATATGTCATTCTGCTGCAATACCCTGCCAAGCTTTATGGTTGAGATCACAAATCAAAACAATTAGTGAGCTGTGACCCATGACAAAGGCTCTTATCATATGAGATGGCATTAATGTAACATTTTCTGTCACTTTTCTGTGTGCATATGTACACAGAAGTCAAATCCAGCATCTTTATCATAGGCTTATATAATTCTAATCTGTCTCTGTTACATGCTGTGCAAGTAGAATAGAGACTGCAGCTGGGGATGGAAAGGCTATTTTGGTCCACGGACTTAGCCATTTCCTTTTCTGCCTCCTGACTGATCTCATCCTCATTTTCCTTCTCATGAGCAAAAAAAAAAAAAACGTGTGCATGGAGTGTTCAAGAAGTGCTTATTACAGCCACAGGATATTAATATAAAGCAATCACTTCTTCACCTAACATCTCAAAGGCCTGTTGTGTTTCAGAATAGATTGTTTTTCTTACTGGAGTGCAAATGGGACGTCGGACGAGCTGAGTACTGTATGTTTGTCAGATTATGGAGGGAAAAAGCATTCAGAAAGCCGCTGGGTTTCTTCTATTTTCTGCTGCGCCAGCGTCACGGTCAATTGAACTTTAAATGATCAATTTGGAAGCGAAGAGCCTGTGATCAATGAGCTAATGGTGGAAATACCAATGTTCTCTCTTTGTGATGTAAGAGCGCTGAAACTGGCTCTGACAGCCTGTCTTTCAGGCCCGCAGCTCGCCTCTCTCCTTCTTGAGAGAGAAAAAAAAAAAACGCCTCATCAATGTGCGTCAGTGTGTCTGTGCGTGCGTGGATATGGAAGAAGTTGGCACACCGCAGGAAGATTTCAGATTTTTATGGTGAGAACATGCTGTGAAAAAGGAGCAAGGCAGAACACGTTCATGTACACATGCGTACCAGAGAGTCCATCAGGGACAAATTTACATCACTGGATGCTGCATATTTTTATTGAACACATTTCCTGCGAGAAATTGCCTTGATTGTTTCTGTATATTGCAGCTTAATCAGTCAGAAAAGAAAGAAAAACACACCGCAGACTATTGCCAAGTTTGTGCTTTGATATTCTTATGAAGCCAAACACCACAGAGTAACTACAAGATTTCACTGATCAACACGGCGCTAGATCACAAACATGACACAGAGGACCCTTCAACTCATTCACCATTTTTAAAATAGACTAAAACTGGCCTTCCTCATGAAGCACATTAATTTTTCAGTTCTACTAATTATTAGCGAATTTTTAAGAAACATTTTCACCGCTTTGAGAACATTCAAAGCACTTGCTAATGAATAAATAAATACAATTCACAACTGCAGTGCCAAAAATAGCCATAAGAAAAAACATAAATACAAAATGTTTATGTTGCCATGACAATTACATCCATCATAAATATTAAGACACCATTCGGCGGTCCAACGAAGCGCTATGAGGCTATGAGGGCAGGAGGTTTTGGCAGATTCACAGCAGAGAGGAGACGGAGGGAGGAGAGTAAAGCACGATGAATCAAACAGCGATCAGTCAGTGTTTTTAGTTCCTCGACTCTCCTCACCACCGCACCACCTGGCTGCTGTAGTCCTCTGTCGTAGCTACCTCCTCTAGCACCTTCACCTCCTTTACTTCTTCCTCCCCTCCTCCTCCTCCTAGTCTCCACAGTTGAGCCAGATAGGTCCTGTGCATGCGCTGCCTGTGCTGCCTCTCCTGCCACCTCCTCAGACGCTCCTCCTGGTGCTGCTTCTGCCGGTTGTACTGGTAGCGCCGCAGGAACAGTTCCTTGGCGTACTCGTACAGCTCCACGTCGAGGGCGTTGAGCCCCTCGATGCGCCACCGCACCTTCTCGCTGATTCCAACGCTGGCGGCACGTGTGCTGTTGATCTGCGTGAAGGCCCGGATGAAGCGCAGGCCGAACGTCCGCTCGAACAGGTACTGCGTCTTGCGCTGGAACTCCGTCAGGCCGTAGAAGGCCATGTTGCGCAGGTTGGCCTTGGCGCTGGCGAGCAGCACGTGGCCTCGCTCCAGCTCACTAATGGAGGACATGTTGTAGCAGCCCACCAGGCTGAGGTCAGCCAGCATGCGGACCTGGCGGTTGTTGGCGAGGTTAGAAGGGCAGCTCATGAAGTCTGCCAGGGACACACCTGTCCAGTCTTCACCGCTGTAGCAGGCGGGGAGCTCATCCTGAGTGGGCGGGCGGCCATCGCACATGTGGAGGGCGGTTTTCCAAGTGGCCCCACGCTGCACATGCTTCCACTCACTGAGGTAGCGTGACACAGGGTCGCGTAGCATGGTGATGTAGTAGAAATTCCTGCAGACAGATAAAGAAATATATAAGATGAGATGACACGTTAGCTCAAGGACGTGCTAGGATTGTGTTTCGACTTTCTTTGACTGAAATGCATACTATACAGGATTTTCCCCAAAAAATGAAAAGATTTTATATAAACATAATCCCTCTCAACCGTCAGCATTTACAAACAATACTGCATATTCAGCATCAGAAAAGGATGTTCAACTTTCTGAGACATGCCAGCCAACTGAAATTAGCTTAGATTAGCATAAAGACTGGAAACAGAGGGAATCAGATAGCCCAGCTAGCTCCACCACCAGTAACTCTAAAGCTCACTAATTAACACTTTATATCATCACATCATTGGTTCAGAACATCTTGCCAAGGGACTGCTGTTGAACAGTGGCCAGCTGGCTAACACACTCAAGGTTTGGGTTCAAATTGCAAGATTTCTGCCAGAAAGGAGCTTCTGGCAGAAGGCCTTCTGGCTGGCACATTTATAGAAATTATATTATAGAAATATAAATAAAAATTAAATTACAGAAACATTTTTTTATGCAACATTTTCATATTGCTTTAATGCTAAGCTAAGCTAACCACCTATTGGCTGTTGCTTCATATTTAGCTAATGGACATGAGGGGTATCAATCTTCTCATTTAACTCTCAACAAGAAAGCAAGTATGCATATTTCCCAAGATATCAAACTCTTCCTTCAGACATTTTCCTGTCAACCTCTGAGATTGAGCGCTCCTCCGAGTTCCCTCTCCTGCAGGGACACACTTGCTAGCTATCACCTTTTGTAATTCACTCATATAATGTCAGAACAACAGGTAACTCGTCTATGAAAATGGTTTTCATTTCAGTGTTTATTACTTTTTTACCTTTGTATAGATAATATGAATTTTATTTCAGTCAAATAGCCCCTGCTTCTTTAACTGAATTGTAGCAGCCCACAGTATTAAGCTGAGATGGTACCTGTGTGTGCAGTGAATGATACCAAGGTTGAAGAAACTGTCTGGCAAAACACCATGAGCCACATTTTCAGCACAGTGAAGGAGGAATGAAACTATACATCAAATTTCTCATATCCTGCTGCAGATAAAAAAGAAATATGAGCAGGAAGAAATACCACAGCGCTGGAAGTTTATAGAGAGCACTGAAAGTGTGATTAGGGTTTAAATGAAAAACATCATCAAGTGCGTCTGAGGGTGTTAGAGAATAATGACACAGAGAGCAATGCAAACCAAGCATGTATAGCATTTAATATCCTGCAGATGTGAAATGATTTTTGTTTTTGTCACACCAATTTGCTCCTGCCTACTTCTAATGAGTTTTTTTCTGTCTGCGGCACCTTTCGTGTTTCTGGATCACTCTGAGCTGCCACGAACGGCGCTTTTCGAAAATTGCTGTAACCCAGCTGCACGAAAAAGCTTTCAACTGACAAACACAGCTTTCCGCTCTTATCTATTGAGTTCAGAGATGACCAGCATAACAGTGAGGTGACTGAAGGAGTCAGCGCTGGGAGAATTTCAGCCATTTTCAAAAAAAGTTTTTCAAAAGAAGACAACATAGATAAAAGGGAAATTGAAAACGTTCATCTTGTGCGCAAAGATCGCCGTGACCTTACAGTGTCAGCGAGAGAAACCAAATAGAAAGCCCAAATAAAAAGCTGAACATTTTATTTCTTTTCATTCCTCAGGGCTGCAGTTTACCGTCTGGGAGCTTTCATTCAACAGCTAAATAAAGAATTCAGATTCAAGGACATTTTACTGCAGTGCCGCTCTGGAAAATTCTCTTTAAAACCCTATTACAAGAGCGGTCAGTTTTCGATACACAATGTGTTCTTTTCCCCCCTATAGTCTTATAACTTGTTGGTGCTTTATTTCTTGGACTGCCTGTTACCCTGCTGGTGTACGGCAGTGTTTTCCATTTGATTTCCTCTCCTTGTGAGCAAGTCTCTGTGGACTGAATTTGGCCAAGAGCACAGACCGCTGTGATGAGCTGGATGGGCTCCCAAAATCAGATCCCTGACGGTTTGTGAGTTTCTTTGTGTACTGTATATACAAGAGTGTGTGTGACTGTGTGAATAGGTGAGGACAGCCAAAACACACGCACACTGGTATATTTCACCTGGCAAAATACTTAATTTGAGTAGACCTTTTTTTTTTTAAATCAATAAACCTAAAGGTCCTTCACAGTTATATTTGCTACAACACAGTGAAAAACTGGGAATAGTGACAGTTTATTATGAACCCTTGCCCACCTTTTTTGCTCTGTTGTTAAGACACAATTATTGAAGAGGCTATATATATATGACAGAATATTAGGGCCACACATTTATGGTGATTAAAAAAGGACAAATTTATTGTTTCTTTAGATAGTGGAAAGAGAATAACAAGTTTTGATGTCTTTAATCTCCAATACTTCTCCGCGCCAAATTGTATTTTAAAATGGCAAACAATCAAAACAATTAAAAATTCCTTTATTATCTTTCCTTAGCCTGGCCAATAGGTGATCTGTTAACCCAACAATTAAAATATCATGGACATGTGTTCTATTTGTCAATCTGTAGGAAAAGGTTATTCATTAAAATGCTCAATAAGTCTCTTGCATATTTTTAAGTAACACATTGGACTTGTTTGAAAAAGAAATGTCCTCTGGTATCAGGGAATTTTTCAAATCTCACTTTAGTTGCGCTTACATTACCAAGTATGCCATTTAGTCCCTAGTATATTTGAGAGAAGGCAGACATCTCTATGGTCCGATATCTCCAAATATCTTAATAGACTATAGGGGAGGGTAAAAATGTGCATTTTTTGATTTTGATGTGCACTGTCCCTTTAATAGTCATGTGTACAATGCCTTATGTTTCATTTTTTTTTTTTCTTTGTTTTTTGACTCCTTATGTCTGATACAACAGTGAACATCTCAACAATAGTAACAACTAGGTAATCCCACCACTATTCACTGACCCACCTGTGTACCCTCCATCTAAAATCTGAAAATACTATAACAGTCTAAATAATATAAGCTGATATACTCCGATTTAAACGTTACACATCTTATGGTGTTAAGGTGACAGACAGGACAAAAATGCTTCAATAACATGTCTTCTTTCAGACTAGTGTAAAGAAAACACTTTGTCTATTTGTGTCTGTAGATTGCTCCTAAATAGACCTTCTTCATGGCAGCCAAATTGATAAGAAATGGTCGGGTAGACACAAGCCTCACCAGTGACACTAATTAAGGTCAAATTCCATTTAGGGTAATAAAGTCTTCCCAGTGAGCCAGCACGCACAATAGCGGCACCCTGACTCTGTTTAACCTGGAACAGAGCCTTAATTAATATCATTGGTAACACTTGTGTTTACTATTTCATGTCAAAATGGCTGCTGTGAAAAAGGTCTATTCATTAAAAGTTAGCATTAGATAATGTCTCATTTGCATATTTAAATAGACACATTTGGAAAACTTGTAATATAAAAAAGATAATTGTCCTCATGTAAGTAATCAACAGGGGATGTTTCAGAAATCTCCACTTCAGTAGCGCTTACATTGACCAAAGTTGCTAGTTTTATTCCTATCTATATTCTGAAGGTTTTCACAGAGGGGTTTCTTTATCATTCATTGTCTGATTTATACAACATTTTATTCCTAAAAACATGGGGAAATGTTTTTTTTAAATGGCTGTTAACATTATTTTCTGATTTATGGAGTGGCAAAAAGAGAGACCCATAATCTATGTAGTGTTCTTGTTCCAGTTGGGTTAACTGTGGACGAGTGGATGTGTTTAAATCACTGTGGACTGAAAACTTTCAGCGTAGATCTGATCATGTTAATAATAATGATCCGAACTATAAACAGCCACAGTCAACATGTTTCATCTCACTACACTGATTAGTGGAACTAATGGCAACGTGTGATGTTGAACCTGCATCTTATTATAGTCTAATTTCATATAACACATTTGTATAACGCAGTCCTGTTCTGTTCTGATACACAATAAACGAGTCTTTGTTTACGCAAATGAAAAAATAAAGCAGTCTTTATTAGCGATGTTCAATCACATCTATTCATTTTTTTTTCGAAACAGACAAATTGGTCCTATGAGCTATTTAATTGATTATTATAAAATAAAGCTCTGATACAGAGACACCATTGTTGTTTTTTGTGATCCATGTCACATATGAAAAAAACTGTCTTTTTGATGTAATTTATCTTTTTATATGATGAATCTCACAAGTGGAGGGCTTTATTACAATATTAATTGGGGAGTGAAAAAAGCTCCTTAAGCAAAGAAACAAAACTAGACTGACAACACACACACATAGTTTTTATTCAGTCTCTAATATCTCCTGTCACTTCAGAACATGTAATCCCCTCCCTGACCAGCAGTTGTCCCCAGTGTGTTTGCCACCTTTCCACATCAGCTGACCTCCACCTGCCCCAGATTCTCCTCTCAGCTCTGCAGTTAGTAATTGTTCGCTGCAGGATCATCTATTGTGCCATCTCAGCCAGCTTTTATGTCTTCCTGTACCTGCCTGCTTAGTTGAAGGTGCAATATATGACAGTCAGCCTCACTAGATGTCCATAAAGAACTATTTGCTAAGTAAAGATATAGGGGAGTAATGCCATCCTGAGCAGAGAATGAAGTCACACTCCCTCTGTGTGTTTGTGGTTATCCGAGCTTCTCTGCTTGTCCGGTCCGGCCTCGTGTGCATGTCAGTGCATGTGAGTCCCTGTAGGTGTCATTTACACTGGGAGCGCAGGGGACACGTCCACACCACTTTCTGAAATGGCTTGATTTAGTCCCCATCACTTTTCTAAAATCATAATTTGTTCAAATGTTCCTGAAAAATAACTTGCACCAAGAAATGATAACTAACAAATTGTCTGGGAGTTGTTTACTTGCACAGTAAGAAAACATGCGAGTGATGACTGGTTGAACTTGACTGATGAATTCTGTTTTTCTAATGTTAACATGCAGCGTGGAAACAACAAGGCAGTTTAACTTATCATCAAGTTGATTTAATATGTTGTTGCCTTATTCAGTTGTGTCTATTTTTGTCATATTTTTAGGCCATTGATATTGGATTTTGTTATCGCTGGGCTGACTGACAGACTGGAGCTTTCTTCAGTAGATATGATATTGGCCTTGTTGGATTGACATGATGTTGCAGCTTGTGGATGTGATGGATGACTGTGCTGTCGGTATTGTTTTGCGTTTTATGATGAGTATTTTCATATTGTCGACTCTGTTAGAGCTGCAGAGATTAATCGATTTATTGAGTAAATCTTGAAAGGAAAAAAGGAAAAAAAAAATCTGATTCCAGCTTCTTAAAGGTGAATATTTTCTGGTTTCTTTACTCCTCTATGACAGTAAACTGAATATCTTTGGGTTGTGGACAAAACAAGACAGTTGAGTGGTTTTTGGGCTTTGGGAGTCACTGATCGACATTTTTTCATAATTTTTTAGACCAAAGAATTAATTGATTAATCAAAGAAATGAAGAGTGAACAAATTGATCGACAATGATAATAGTCTTTAGTTGCTAAAAACATTTTGCGGAAGAAATAGTCAAAGTCGTGACATGATATTGATGCACATTTGATCAGCACTGCCAAATTTGACTGATTGATTTGAGTTTTGGGATCCTCCATGTCCAAGCATGCAAAATGTCTGGTCACAGTCTTTCTCATATAACAGCTAAACGTAAAATGTGTTTCTGAAAACATTTTAGTTGAGAAACAGCCAAATTGAGGGACAGAATCTTGATCCATATTTGTTCGACACTGCCTGGTTTGAGCAGTGTGTGTTCGGATGCTGCTTTCTTTTTTTCCTGCAACTTTATTGAGTAAACAGAGCGTGCTTTGGTCTTTGATTTGTTTTGGTCTGAGGTGCTGGTGGTCTACTGTGACCTCTAGTGGCAGTGAATGTTGCTTACTGCACCTTTAATGACCGCTTACCTGCCTGTTTTGACTACCTGCCATTTGCCAAACTCTGTTTTCAGTCAGTTCTGCTTTTACCTTACCCGTTTCCTCTACGAGTTGTACATTTGAGTCCTGTTACAACAAGCCTTTGCAGATTTTCCTCTGACTTTTGTAGCTTAAGAAAAAAAATGTGATTAAATTTTTACAAAGGATAGATTTGAAAAAAATAAAAGGGAAGGCTGTCATGAAAAGCTTCACTCAAACTGGAGTCTCTTCTTACAAAAAAACCCTGCTGTCAGAATTCTTCACTTTCTCACAGAGGAAGAATGATTTAAGACTCAGTTTTGGGCTGTGATTATATTATTTTATACTTGGGTGATTATCCAACTGCGCTTATGAAAAGTTTGTCATTTTGTGACAAATACATGATATATTCTGTTAAAATGCATTGATTGCCATCAGTCCTCAAGAGCAGCAGCCATGTAAAAACTGGAGCTTTTACAATGAGAGCATCTGCACAGCTCTAATTGTTTCGAGTTTACTGCTAAACTGAGAAATTTGATTAATTGAGAGAGAAGCTGTGTTACCGAGCAAAGAGTGCACAGCCAAACAGCCTTAAAAGGTCCACAATTTAGCAATTATTGCCAGGCGGCAGATATCAATCAGCTGTGATATATACTTAAGTGAGTGCCATGATGATATCATGGCAGAATACACCCGCAGACAGACACACCACCCAGAGATAATGGCCATCCACAGTGGAAGCTAAGTGAATTACCCTGCCATCTTCGCCGGGTTGAACGGACAGCATGAGATGGATGGACACACACGAGCGCCTCACAAAGCGGCCTTTGTTGTACTTCCTGGAAAACAGCTCAGTCTTTTCTTTTCCTCCTCCTGTGCCTATCATCTATCTGTACAGCTAACCGCGAGACAGCCAGATCAATAAATGTCCACGCAACCCCGCCTTTCTGCGTCTGTGCTTTCATCGTGACCTATTGACAAAGAGCAGCAAATGTCAAAGCTCTCCTCTTACTCATGTCAGGGACAGAGGCAGGGTCAGATTATGAAGGTCAAGAATAATTACTCGTTGGAAGAATGGCTGAGGATTTCTCATGCAGGAACCAGACGGTGGCACTTTGATTGAGCACTTTTTAGCATTTATCAAGGTAGAAAACATTTGTGGCATCACCAGTTGGAGGTGCTCTGCAGGTACTCTCTCATCCAAAATGTCTAACAGCGCTTTAGGTTTAGACTTAAAGTACAATCAAAGTTTTGCATAACTAATAATAAAATGTCTGCATCAGTTACCTGTTCCTGCTGCCTACTCGTCCTGTCATACAGAGAGTCCCTCTCAAATGCCTTCATTAGAGTTGTTTGTTTTGACCTCACAGCCTCTGCGTGCGTGGTTGTAGCTGTTTGACTGTGTGCGTGCTGTTTCAGATGCTTTCTTTTGAGGTGATTCAAAAGGTTTGTCATGTTTCCATCTGGTGTGTGAACCTTGTTTTGCAGTCTTTGCAAATAACTGTTGTTTGCTCTTTGTCGGTTTTGGAAAAAGCAAACCAGTTCCATATTACAGCTGTCGAATGCTTTTTTGGGACCAACAACTCCAGGCTGTCATCCATGTTGCCAAATCAAAAGAGGGGGGAGAAGAAATACAAGGCGCTACCTGCTGTTTGTTGGTTTATTGGTGTGTCTCCTGGGCAGGCGTGACATGGACTAGCAAATAGAGTGATTTATGATTTAGCAGAGAAAACAACTTTGGCTGTGGCTGATAGAATGTGCATTGTAGCATGAGTAAAGGCAGGTCATAAAGACATATTAATTATTCATGATCTAATATCATTCTGTCATAAACCCCTACCCAAAAATTTAAAGTCTTACCTTCTTAAACTGGTAAAAAATGTTTTTAGGGGCAGACAACTCTGACATTTTAAAATGGAGTCTTTGGAAAAAATTGCCTATTTACACATTCAACAACACAAAGCAACATAAGCATTTATTTGAGGTCCCGTTTCTGGCCACCTGATGAACATACATCCAAAATTAACCATTCCTTTTTTAAAGTTGACATTCAACAGACATGTGGCAACATTTCAGTTATGTTTCTGGTCAAATGATGAATGAAATTTCAATATTCACTCTGCTTTTAGCTCTGTTTTTGGTCTCCACCAACACCTCAGTCAGGATTTTTAGCTGCTAAATGCTCTTCACTGTTCACAAGCCAGTTGCTAACTTCATCTGTTCTTTGGTGTATGGAAAGTGGTTTACAGTAATCATTTTTGTTAATATAATAGTATTGAAAATAGCAGCTTTAAATCTTCTGGTGTTTCTAAACTATCCAGTAAAACTTCAGCATACCGAATGAAGAAACTGTGCTGAAACAATCTTTACCTATAAGTGGCTTTCCTGAGCTAAAACAACTTTTTGTCACCATCATTCTCTCTCAAACATCTGTCATCCACCCTGGTTTATTCCACGCTGCTGCCTAAGCTCTTTGCTGACGTGCTAAATGGCTGTCTAGTCTGTCAATCCTGAAGGGGACAAATTTGGACTATTTTCAGTGTTCTCAGATACATGATTGATCGAGCCAAAATCTAATGTTCTAAGAGAGATTTGAGAGAATACAATCTACTCTGTCATGTAAAAGCATAATCATTGTCCATGCACAGATATTACAAGTGTGTGTGTGTGCATGTGTGTGATCATGCATGGTTGTTCCTGAAGGTAAAGTTAAATCAGCTTGTCCCATTTTGCCACAGATCAATCCAACGCCTCGCTCATGCCCTTCTCGCTGCCTGTCGCCTTTCTCCACAGCAAACCTACAAACACTATTGATCTCCCTCTCTCCGTCTCTCTCCCTGATTGTCTCTCTCACTCTCTAAATCACCATCAAAAAGCTACAGAGGAAACTCGCAGCAAAAGATCGATATCTGCCTTGTTAATTCACTCACTACCATCAAGGACACAGTCATCTCATGATAAAAGCCTTGATGGAAACTATTTATGCTGCTGAAGAGGCAGCTCGACCAAAAAGTATCTAGATAGACAACAATCTTTATTTATTTTATCTCTTTACAGTTGAAAACACATCATGTTGCTTTTAGTTGAGGTGTTTGTGAAGAATGGTTTCACTGTTCAGCCTCACACTGTTCCAATGAGCCGTGTCAATAAAGTATCACTTTTGAACATTTCTGTTAGCCAGGTTGGGAGAAAAAGCGGATTTGAAAACGAGCTCTGGACTGTACATCGATTTCACACTGAAGTCAGGGTGTTGATGGCACACACAGCCGGAGCAAATCCATTTTAAAGGTGTTTCTGTGCCCACATGGGATGCCTTTAACCATTGCCTCCAAGTGGGAATTACTATCTGACCAGAAAACAACAAAACCTTCCGTCATCGCCGTCACATGCTGTCTTTTTAACAGTTCAGTTTTATCTCCCTAAAATCACCTTTAAATGCGGATTGTGATCATGACAACTTCGCTAAAAGTTTTGGGGTGTGAAACACATTTCTCACAATGAACAGAAGACACAACAGAGGAATACAAGCAGCTAAAAGAACGCTGTAAAACGCTAATGAAATCAGTGGTCTGTCATGGTTTTGTATCTTCCTTCAGTCATTCTACTTTCCCTCGTTAGCACCGGAGTGTAAAGGCTTTTTGCACCAGTGTTATGGTTTGGTCAGAAACTTGGATGCATGCACATTTCAGAGATTCTGGGATGTACTGAAAAAGTAGTGTTTCTCAAAGTTTTTACACCACATACCACGTCAGAAAATATTAAGCTCTCCAAGTACCACCATTATAACTGATGTTAAAATACAGCAGTGAAGGCCTTTAAAAAAAAAAAAAAAATTAGACTGAGCTCAAGCACCACCAGTGGCACTGGTACCATAGCTTGAAAGTCGAGGCTGTAAACAACACAATGGATTACACGGTCAATATTCAATTCAAGCTGACCTTAGGATGTCTAAACCACAGAAAAGTACAGAAAAATATTTAGAAACTAAGGTTAATAGGTGACTCCTTTGTCTTGGAATAATGACCCAACGATTTTTGTCTTTCCTTTCCTATCCTGACAGAGTGAACTACCTCGTTTCATCACCGCGCCCGCACACAGCTGAAGACCTTCAGTGTTACAAAGGTTTATAACCACTTGGTGTGGATGGTGTGAGAGGCCCAGAATCAGCTCATCAGTGACGTGTATTGTGAAAGCCAAGGTAGGAGATCAACTGATCTTTACTTTTTGGACTAAACTAAACATCAACAACAACATAGTTTTGAGTATTTCGAGTCTGATAGTCTAGTGTTACAACTCTTTGGATTAAAATGCTGATCTGTCTTAAACATATAAATCATGAAAACAGCCCTCTTATGGTCTTTGTGCCATGTGCCTTAGCTTTTCAGTCTTTCTGCCTGTCTGTTTTCATCCTGATCTCGCTTTTCTGACCCAGCCTGTGTTCGTCAGATTTAGCCTCAGCCTTTTGTACCTTCTTCGCCTGCCTGGATTTTAGTATCCTTGAACAATTTTCAAGTAAAGATACTTGAAAAGATTAAATTAGCACAAGAGAGTAGAGGCAGCTGCGGACCCATCTGAACCCAGGTGGAGTCTGATTGAAGCCTGGGACATACTCCCAAATGGACATGTGCATGGGCAGCTGCAGACACAATGGACTCTTAGTAGTTCTGAGACAGAGGAACTGCAGTTGGAGGAGGAGAGGTTTTGCCCAGGAAGGCTCCAAGATAAAGTTACCTTCTCTCCTCTGCCTAGAAGTGGTAGATTTGCAGCTCACATCAACTTGATGTGGCAGTCTCTGGCTTTTGTTTGATCAAACCATATCTATGCAGTTACTGTTAACTCTTAAATTCTTGAAGAGTAAAGAACTTTCAAGGTACCCAAAACAAAAATTTTAAGACCCTTGAAGCTTTTATCACCACATCTAAATTGTTTAATGCAATTGCGAAAAATAGCCTAAAGTTTAAAAAATTCCTTTATACCCGAAGCAATCGATGTATATTGACACTTTGTTTATTTTACCACCTGTTCAGATGAACTTTAATTGTATATTTTGTTCATGATTATTGAATATTCACTCATTTTGATGCCAGGAGAAATACATAAAATTTTAAAAGATTTTTGGTTTACATGAGTGATTGTGTAGATGAAACAGATTATGATGAATACCGAGCCTTTTTTTCAAGGAATATATTCAAATTCAAACATATTACTACCTTGAAAACATAACTGTTAAAATTAAGATTTCTCCAAACTTTGAAGACTTTGTACAAACCCCGTTTGATGTATTTTTCCAAACTTTAATGTAGATTATTGCTTTCTAACTGATGAATATTTAATGTAATACAAAAATACTTTCTTAGGGGCTTCCACACAAAGAAAGAGAATACCAGAATTTTAGACAAAAATGAGCACAAAAATGAAACCAAATCCCTTCTGAAAATGGTCATGTCTGCAGTGAAAGGGGAAGTGTTAAATGAACCTCTCAGCTGGAGGAACATTCAGCCCTTACACCATGAACTACTCCGTGGGTAACACTGCATTTGCCAAAGCAGATAAAATATTAGCCTGGTTCGAATTTCAGCTCAGCCAACTTAACTGTGTGACTGCGGAACGGGAGTAACAAATGGGAAGAGCAATAAAACACAGCAGAGGGGCACCAATTCCCCAAAAAAAGGAAGTGGGACTGGCAATTAGACGAATGAAAGAGGAAAAAGGAATGTCAGAGGGTACCGATTCAGCAGCAGCGGGTCTGCATGTTAGAGGGGATGTTATCACAATGACAGAGTGAAGCTGCTCAGCTGCACAGAGACCAGGCAAGTCTCATCACATCAGTCTCCAGACCAAGAGGTCAAGCGGGATCCATTTTCACTCATCTGATTCTTCTCTTGTTCTAATTTAATCCTTGTCTGCCAATTACAGGCAAAATGATCTCCGTGCCCATCTGCGCACAGCAGGATCGCTATCCAACAAGCAAGCACACATACACAACATCTACAACACTCTCCTTCAGCCCTGAATGATCTGACACTTTCCCCTCCAGACAGGGTTCCCACAGGTGCTGGAAATCCTTGAATTTTAATGTGGAGTTTTCAAGGTTTGAAAAGTGCTTAAAACAGCTTGAAATAATAATTGCCTTACTCTCACAATAATAAGCCACTATCTGACTGAATAGTTCGCTTTTTAGATAAAAAATAAAATAAAATAAGTAAAAGTGAGCCTGGTTGACCCCTCCTAAGTCCTGTCTGTTTGGAGCCTCATTCATCTTTCTCCTTTCATCTATTTATATACAGTATGTTCAAGTTCATCTATGCTAAAAAGAAGTTGAAAAGATGTTGCTTGGGGACCCTTAAAAACAACTAAGATAACAATTAATGTAGCTTAGCTAGTTGGCTGGGTTTTTTTGCTCTGTAGCAAAATGGTAGCTAATTAGCTGGTTAATGTAAACCAACTGTTAGCTTGTTTGTCACATCTGATGTTGGCAAAATGTGAGCCAAGTAGCTAGCTCACCTTTGATACCCAGTTAGCTCGCATTTTAGTAATATTAGTTTAACTTCAGATATGACTATATACTGTAGGTTATATGTCACTTTTACAGGTTCCACAGGCACTTCTTTTAACAATCATCAAAATTTGTTTTTTATTTTCGCATCAGACGAGTCTAGCACACCTAAGTGAGGAAACAGGGAAGGAGAAAGTTGGCAGAGGTTCTTCTAGGTACCAAGCTTGCTCAGCTATAGCAATAGCAGGGAATTTTCAGTCAAGGCGAATGTTACACTAAAGTTAGCTATAGCTATGTTAAGATGGTGAATCTGCAGGCTGTATGATGTTGTTTGAGGTGATGATTTTCAGGAGGGATTGGGGATGATACAGTGCGGCAGTACCACTATTTTATGGCACCTTTTAAACGACATCGCTAATCATCTTCACTGTAAAATTAGTTCCTTCCCACAACTGAAAATGTAGCAAATGTTAGACCAATGCATAGTTCGCCAACTAGCAGCTAACACTGGCTGTTTGTCACAGATAGTTGGGAAATGTAAACTAGAAACTCTGCTTCATTTAAGCCCTTTATTGTCCTGTCATATTTTATTATGGATCATATAAAAATATATCTGCATGATCACTCACTGACCATGTAATCTGATTTACTGTGATGTGAAGTGTTATAATCTTTTTAAGTACATTTACAGTGTGTCCATAACTATGTAATTTACCACTGGTGTAAGGTGCTGAAAAAGCTCGTAAATGCACCTTAAAAATGCTTGAAAAGTGCTTGAATTTACTTTGAAAAAAAGTGTAGGAGCTCTGCAAAACATAACCCAGTTGTAGGAAACAGCAGCATGTAACATCACTTGATAAATCATACAGAAGCACAGATTGAGACGGAGAGTGCAAGCAGAGAAGCGACGAGCAAGGAGACTGGTGCTGCACTGTGATCTTCATTGGTCGCAGATATGAGATGCTATTTTGGGCGATAAAGGAAAAGCCCCAGGGATGCTGGTGTGGAGACGAGGGAGCCGAGAACGCTTCCAGAAAGACGAGGTGTCCAGGCAGGCGAGGGTGTGAAGATGTGGTTTTGCTGAAAACTAGGTGATAGACTGTGTGTGTGAGGAGGAGCTGCAGCCAGCATCTACTTAAACAAATTAAATTATGCAGGGTATCTCAGGGTTCAACACAAAATCATCTTTGCATAGGAAATCTTCTTCAGGGGACAGAAGCATCCATCTGTTTTTACTGAAATGTGGCTGCATTTCAGGTAGCTACATTTTTCCAGATTTACCAGAGTTCATTTGGTTTTTAAACACACCCACGACGAGCATAATGTCGAGGATATCCACGCACACGACAACCTGGCGTGTGCAGCTTTAGCGTCTTAGCCTTAACCTTTGCCTGACATGTTAATCTTTGCAGCTTTGTGAGGTGTCAGCGAGTTCTCTAGGTCCATGTAGATATGGAAAGGATAAATGGGAGACTCTACTCTGCAAAGGTCACATCTACCCACACACAAACTACTGAAGAAATTCGGAAAGGCAATCCACTTTTTAGCAATATGTGAAGGCTGCTTCCAATGCTGTGCTGTATGTTTTTTTTTTTTCTTGCAGCATTTCGACATTGAGTCCTTGAAAGCTGTGAGTGATTCACAGCTTGTATCATTCTTCTAATTATTAAACTGCAAAGTGACGGAAAAGATTGAAATTCAAGGTTCTGAAAAAGACTCAAAAATGTGTTGACTCTGATGCAGTTCCCGGACAACTGAACAGTTTGATTCCTTGATGACGTCTGCGTCATCCGCAGGCAGTTTGATGGATAGCACATAATGATCTATCTAGCAAAGACTTTCTTCATGTTTTTCCACCTCTTTTAACGAAATCGACACGCACTGTTTGGTTAAAAGCAATCTTCAATCCAGTCGACAGGTTTTTGGATAAATCTGGACTTCTGGATTAATCCCCCCCACACTCCCCTTCCTCCTCCCCAGTATAATAAAACCTGTCTTCGACTGCCCCTAATCCCCCTAAGGAGTGTAGAGATTACCCAGATCCTCTGAATATCTCACATTTCTTACATGAATAAAAGACGCTGCTTGCTGTCATGACAGCAGTGCACTAAAGGGTCTGATTTAACGGAAACAACACACTTTATGCTTTGTAGCACTATATTATCATTTTAAAAAATGTGTTTTAAAAATAATGTTCTAATTATGGGATTCAAATTAGGATACTTAAAGCATTTCTGCTCATTTTGACCCATGCTTGCTTTCAAAATATTCTCACTTTTGGAAGAAAAAACATCCCCTAAGTCTGTCTTTGATTATAAAGTGCAGTTTCATTTTAGATTTATCAGATATTTGCGATAAACTGATTTAAAGACTGTAAAGTGCAATGCAGGATTGAGGTTAGACAGGGGTCTTTAACTGTCAGCCTGGGATCCCATTTTTGCTGCTCCTCCTTCTGGCCTGTGACATGTCATGAATATAGCCTGATAACACAAAATTGCGTTTTATTTAGTTATTATTTTCTACTTGTTTCGTACTAAATAAAACCACCCTTCAGTTGAATACAAGTAAACCAAATACACAGTTATATAAAAATAAAAATGCATGTATGTATTCATGAAGGATTGCATGTTGCAATTCACTGATATTCTATGTGGATTAGCAAGTTACCAAGTGACATTTATGATCAGTTAATTGACAAAGCCAGAGTTTTCACTGCTTTGTGATGTTTGACAGAAACAGACAAAATCAACAGTGTTTATCTAGCTATTTTCACCAGAGGTATTAATGACCAAATTTAAAGTGACAGAAGAGTTGCTGAGTTTGTCTAATGCACAGTTAACTAATGCATATAAATAAATCTTTATAGAAACTTCTGTTTGCATTTTTTAATAAAGTATGATGAAAATATATGGAAACAAAAGTTCTTATAACTATTCTGCTTCCTTGCAGTGCTTGACCGTTGCAGTGGGCCCCCTGTAAGAAGACAATACCATCAGTGGTCCCTGAGGTAAAGAAATCAATCACCAAGTCTGCTAAGACATAAATATGTGATAATGTTATGATTCTGTGAAATCCATCCAATAGTGGATGGATTTTTTATTTTCAAGTAACAGATGTGGTCTTTCATATATCTTTACACAATTCCCAACTAGCTGCCAGCTAAAACTAGCGATAATGATACTAGGTATTTAAACTAAACTAAGTTCATTGGCAAGTAGGGAATGTTTGCAATGTTTTAACTAGAAGTCTTGCATATTTATATATTTACACAGTGTTGGTTGCATGTTGACAGCTGCAAAATGTATATAATGATAAAAGAGATTTCAGTCCAAAAGCAAAGAATGAATATCGTAAAAACTATGATAGTAAGGCTTCAAATTATGACGGTTAACTAAGGAATATTCTGAAATTTTGTTCTTTGCTGAGAGCTTGACCAATACTTCTCTCATATATGTCCGCTAGCTACCTGGAGCTAGCAGCTGATTAGACTCCAGGAAGTCACTGTGCCCTACCTTTCTCTTAAACATTTATTTGTACAGATTAAACAAACATGACACATTAAATCTTTATTTTTAACTTTGGATATACCTAGGCTATCTTTCTGTTTCCAGACTGAGTTGTAAGCTAACTGGATATTTTTTGGCCATACACAATGAGAGTGGTATCAATCTTTTCATCGAACTCTCAGCAAGAAAGGCGATAAGCATATATCACAAAAAGGAAAGCTATCAATTTAAGGATATACATTTGCTTTATCTGTAGATTATAATGAACTAATATACATTTAAAAATAAAGCTAATAAATTTGAGGGTAAAACAAATTTTTGAGGGTCACTTTAGTATCACCATCAATATTTCATAACCCACAAATTCCCCCTTTGCCTGCCTGCCTCCACAGGGAGTGCAGAGGTCATTCAGCTCTCTGTTGGGCCTAATTGCTAATATTGTCATCATTCTGCTATAAGGCATATGATCAAGGTCACATTTCCAATGGTATTGGCACAGCAGACCATGGCGTACATTACCATATGCCAAGTCACACAAATGATGATCTCGTTAATTCAGCCAGACGTCATAGACAGGCTGTCATGGCTATGTTGTCACAAGTGTGAAGAAACACGCTTTAACACATACCCCCGAATGAGCATACCTTACGTCTACAACTCATTAGCAGACATTTGATGTCATTGCCACGGCCTCCTTCACTGAGGTAAATCAGTGTCATTTAAGGATAGGAGACACTGACAAAGACTAAATGCTACCTGAGGAGATTTGTATGCTTCATCAGCCTACATCACAACATCAGGCTGCAGCATAGGATCTCCCAAAAGACCCATACATTCACCTCTTGCCAAAAATAAAACTCTGGTGTCAGGTACTGTACATATACTTTTCCACCCACATGAGGTGACGAATCAGAACATCAGTGAAATGCAACTGTTTCTAAACAGCCGTGAATGTGAAATGTACAGAATCCAACACCAGTTCTTCAACTTTTTCCTCTTTTGTTGTTTTAGTTACAGGCCCACTTTAAGTCATCACATATCCACTGAAAGCCATTTCAGTGATTTCTGGTTACTGAAAGTCACATTTTTTAACAATCCACTCTCTCGTCACATTGAGTTTTTACAACAATGTGCGGTTGTCAGCAGCTTGAAAGAACTTGATGTGTAAGCTTAGAGACTGACATTACACTCAAAAGCAATGTTGACAGTTAAAGGGCAGTATTGCGCCCAAAGCATTTCATAAATACTCTCCGCTTCAAATTGAACAAATTTTCTCAATAATATATGTCCCTCTCTGAAATCTCTGCATATGGCTCTTTTTGGCTGAGGATTTAAACTGACTCACTGTAACTGCAAGGGGAGATTAATGTCTAAAACTTGCAACCAGATGTTTTTCCCCATATAGTCTATTAAGTATTTCAGTCAGACATGATTTTGCAGGAGGAAAGAGAAAATCTTAAACTGCATTTTGATAAAATCATCCTTTTCACTATAATTTTGTCCCTATCCTTGTTTGACTTCAAAATCTCCTCAACGTCTTGTATATTTTTGCATATTTTAATTTCTTTAGTGTCATTATCATCATCATAATAGTGCCATTGCCAAATTAATAGCTAAAACCACCTTAACTGTATCCAGAATGAACTGGGCTAATTAGACTCGGGCCAATCTACGTTTTGGCCAGCCTGCATTCTTTGCTCTAATCTGAAATAATGAGGTCAGTAATAAGGTTACACTCTCTGACTGCTCAGTGTGAGGCCGGCTGCTGAGGACGAACAGGGCAGCCCGGCAATTGAAGCAGGTTTGACGTCTGGCCTTACAGCAATTTCATAGCCCTGCTGCGATGGTAATTCTGGAGCCCCATGCTGCGAGCAATGCCCTGCAGGAGCCCCTGACCAGTGGTGTGCCTATCAAAAACTACTTGAACCAGTCATGTATCACTCACTGAAGTTTGCGTATTAGGAGGGAAATTGCCAGACATAAGGAGGGTGCGTGGATGGATGCAGGTTAATGCTTATGTTAAGTCAGGAGTGAAGGGATAAAAGAAGGATAAGTAGCAAACAAGAAAAAAACGACAGGAGGTGAATTATCTCCTTATAAATGTACTGTGTTGTGATCAAATTCATTACCACCAGTTGGCTCTAAACGGGAGCTAAAATTAACTAATTGCTCTGATTTGACAAACGTGTTCAAGCCATGCCACTAATTCTCATAAAGCCTCGGTAGGTGAGCTATAAGCAAACTGAAACTGGCTGATATGCAATCAAGCTAATTAGTGATAATT
Organism: Lutjanus argentimaculatus; assembly: GCA_034769285.1. NCBI lineage: Eukaryota > Metazoa > Chordata > Actinopteri > Lutjaniformes > Lutjanidae > Lutjanus > Lutjanus argentimaculatus. The sequence continues at coordinate 3,463,988 of JAWZSL010000020.1, read as the reverse complement.
TCTTTGTTTTTGATTCTTCTGTTCATATCGGCTTTGGAGAAATGTCTCATCTCAGCAACCCACAATCAGTATAGATACTAGAGACTAAACGTGTTATTACCAATATGAAACATTTGCACCTTTTATATTGCAGGTATGGCCGAGTTATATCAGTCTCTTCTTTATGTGCGTGCTGGTGTTTACACTGGTGGGTGTGTAGGAGAGAGGTGACTTCAAGGTGACTATAAAGTGCTCATAAGCAGACAGATGCTTCTGTATTCAGAGAGGACCAGCAGGACAACATCCACCAAATGTGCGCAATATTAATCTTATCATAAAGCACAGAAATGAGGTGAACCCAGGTATCTGAAGTTTTGACACAACTGAGATGTAGCTTGTGAGGTATTCTGTACATTGAAGAATTTTTAGTCACACTTTTCCTCGTTTCACAACCCCCCCGAGACCCAAATATACTTCACCAGGGACATAAAGTAGGGAAATAAGGTAGCAGCAGAGCTACAGTAAGGTCCATTCTCACTGAGTAAGACTTGGTTTTGCAGAAAAATGTGGCTGACAGTATTAGATCTTACACTGTGGAGCGACTTTATGTTCACTTAGGTAGTTCAGAAGGAAAAACTGCTACACAATAAAATCATAAATTTTTTGGACTAATTTTGGATTTCTTTGTGTAATGTTGGATAATTTCACCCTTTGGGCCTAGAGTTATTTGAGTTAGACCTATTGCAAGCAACTTACAGAGTGCTCCATCCAGCTGAGTAGAAATTGGGGGGGGGGGGGGGGGGGGGGGGGTTCTTTTGCTGATTTTGATAAAGATTTGCACTACATTTGTATGGAAACTTGGCTTTAGACATCTGAAGCATGATGGTATATGTATGTTTTTTATGCTAAGGGGTCTAGGTATGTTGATGATTAATCATTAATTGATTGGTTGCTATAAGAGAATTCAGCTGATTAGGAATATATCAATTGATAATTAATTGATAGTCTTCAAAAACCAGTAATTGCACCTCATCTGTTTTGTTTGGCGGGGGCATTTGCTGAATAAAAGAACATACACTTAAAATGAAGATGAGAGAAAAAAAAGAAAAAATGTGTGCTTTGTATCGTATTAATTATTTAATTATTAATGATTAATCAATTATTTGCATTGTCAACTACTGGTTTAGGGAAATGCACAAAATGTGCAACCCTAAAGGGGTCACAAGCCAGAACACTGGAAGCTACTGGCTTAATCTTAAATACCATGGTGTAGATATTTCCCTCTGATATGTAGCAAAGTATGAAGTAGCAAAATAGAACTACGTTCAATTCAGTATTGAGTAAATGTACTCTTTGTGAGGGTTTGTAGGGATGCCATGTGTTATAATAACCAGTGTTGGGTCTGAGGGCTGAGAAAGCTTTGCAAACTCCATCACACCCTGCTGGATGTAGCCTTAAGCTAAGTGTGGGTGTCATCCATTCCCACGATGTTTGATCCCTGACTGCCTGCATCCCCATCGCTGTATGTGACTTGTATAAGACAGGAGTCATCCTTTAATATCCACATGCTATTACTGAGTTGGATTTTGTTTTTGTTTTTTGCAATCAGACTAGGACAGAATGTTTCTGAGTGCTTAAAATCGGTTCAGGCATATGAAATACTCTCAATGATTATGTCTGAACTTCAGTTTCCAAGTACAGTAAAAGGGGATTATAGATATACTGGAAAAAAGCAAGTATAATACTCTAACCTCTCTTAAATTCTTTTGAGGGATCAGGGCTGAAATACAAACAAAGCAGAGAGATCTTACAGAAGAGGGCAGAGTAGCATTAAATATTGTATTACACTGAGCACTAACATGCTTTAGCACAATTTTACAACACACACACACACACGCACAAACTCACTGCCATTCCCTATGCTGCCATCACCGTGTGCATTACAGTCCATCATGGAGGGACAACATCGCCCAAAGTGACAGGACAAGAGCCTTTCAGGTCTGATAAAACTACGACATGAAACCTCGTGGCAACACATCATCGAGTGTATAATACGCTCTGTGTTGGCTTTATTCTGCAGTTTTAATCTACAGTAACAGGAGGCCTTCACTTAATTGTTCGTCTGTTTGGTGTAAGGGTTCCTCGATATGCATTTTTTTGTAAAGTGTGTGGACAGAAAATCGACCAGGCATTACCCTGGAGAAATGAAAACTTCATGTGACAGATTTGTGGCTGTTGAATGAGTTATGACTCACTGCTCGTCTAACAAATTCACGGTTATAGAATGAGTTATGACTCATGGTGCATTTGATCCCTTTCCCTTCTTAAATATATATTTTATATATATATAAACCCTGCATCTGGTCATATGTGACAACTGTGCACGCAAGACTTCACTTGTACAAGCTGTAATCACCAAGGACTCAGAGAATTTATGGATCGTGAAGGACAGCAGATTACCTTTTTGTCAAAAATATGTGCATTGCAACGTGATAATCAATGCCATTAGAAACCGCAGATACAAATTCGTCCTTGACCTCTGACCTCCCTCTGGAAGGGGCCCAGGCAGACGGATTATTTCACTGCAGGGGATCGATGAAGTATCACGTTATCTGTGAGTACTTTTCACCATCGCACGTAGCAGTATCATATTATGTTAGATATCGTCTGGTGCTGCGTCAAACCACAAAATAATTATACTGTAAGTCAACACCCACAGGAGCTCATTCACTCATTAGCTCTGTGAGTGGAAACAACACTCCCCTTGTCAAAATAATGAATAAAAGAGTCAGCACTTGAAGGGATAGTTTTGATTATTTTAAGTGTGGTTGCACGAGGTACTTGCCAATAGTCAGTGTATCATCTACTGTAGGTGGCAGTCGGCATACCCCGAAGATAAGCAATGTGTTGTTGTGCGCACAGTCAACAACAAAATGTAATTTAGCCACTTAAAAAAGGTCCACCTAAAACATCAATATAAGTTTAAAAATATGATTTATTTAGAATATTTTCACCACTTTACTTTGCCATCAGACAGCCTTTTCAGATGCAAAACCACTGTAATACAAGCAAAATATCGCTCTCACCAAACCAATCAAATTCCATAGGCGAAATCAGTCATTTTACCTTAAAGCACATGGGGGTCACTGGTGTACCACTGCCTTGATCTGTTGGTTTGTTTGTGTTAATCTGTGACTTTCGTGAATCCGAACTATCCTAATGACTCATTTCGTCTATAGAGTTTGGTTGGTTTGGAAAGAGTGATATTTTACTTGTATTATTGATGGTTTCCCATTAGAAAAGGGTGTCTGACGGCAAGGAAAACAGTGAGAACTAATTATAGTGTACCTTAAAATTATTTTTTATTATTTTATTATATTTTATTTTTTTTTGTCGATTAGTTGTTTGGTGAAAAATGTCAATCAGTGTGTCCCAAAGCCTGTGATGGCATCCTCAAATGTCTTGTTTTCTGCACAACTCAAAGTACACTGGGACTCCTGCTGCCTCCTAAAAATTGGGGGCATGCTGACCGCCATCTACTGTAGGTTATGCACTTACATGGACAAGTACCTCATACGACCCCACTTCAAATAAATCAGAACTGTCCCTTTAATAGCAGGAAAATTGCTGCGTAGGCCCAGATTTGGTCCTATCCTTATAAATGAAGCCAACTCATGTCTGCAATCAGCCTTGTGCACAGTGAAGTGTCAATGTTAATGAGCGCAGATTTGTCACTGACTATTATATTGAGTTGACAAGTGTTGACTGGACTGTTGTTGATTCACTCGCCGTGCTGATACAGCTCGGAGGCGCCTCTTCAAAACAATTTAAAAGCGTTAAATTAAGTGTGATGGCTGCCACAGAGGACGGTTAATGGATTGGAAGGATTCTTGAAGCCGCTCCCCGTCCTTGTCGACCCCCTTTAACGCTCTCGGTAACATATGGAGATTTGCCCTCTGAACTGCCTGCAAGGTAAATTGGCTTCAACACGCAGCCGGCACACCTCAGAGGACCCTGCCCTTCTTAAGTGATTTACTCCCTTAAGCTCAGCTCGATCGGTTCTGTAATTACAGGAAATTGAAACAGACCTTCAGTCGAGGAGGCCGTTCTGTCTGCTGGCTGCTGCTGTACAATGTTGTGCGAGTGTTAACACTAAACAGCTCTATATGCTGCATTACATGCCAATAAGAACACGCATGTCGGGCATGAGCAGCCCTGCAGGAAATTGAAAAGCTGAGGAGAAATTGGTGCCACAGCCTACACTGTTAAAAAATCCAGTTACCTTTGACCCAGTGCCTCTGGGTAAGTGAAGAAAGCTTCACAGCTCGCTGCAATCTGTTGACAGAACTCCTCTTGTACGCTCAAAAAACATCCAGTACAAGGCTGCCGCTACTGATTATTCTCATAATCGACTAGTTCAGTCAACATTTGGTCTCCAACATGTCAGAAAACTGAGAAATACCCAATTTATCATCTTCAAATCACTTGTTTTGTCCAAAAATAATATTTATTTAACAATATCGAACTAAAGGATGCAGCAAATGTTTGACATTTTTTTACCTCAGTGAATATGTTGGAATCCATCTGTCAGTTGACTAATCAATAAATCAATTAATCATGTCAATTACAGTCAGGATTCTGTGTTAGTGCGCCCTCATAACTTATTGAACACTTACAGTCCAAGTCTATTGTGATTGATCACAGCTCAGATTAGTTTTGCTTGTTTGCTCGTTAATTTGCTTCCTGTTGAACTCGCCTGTTCAATGACTCACTGACTCATTCATTCACTTAATGAATGAATGATTTCATATTAAGACAAAGAGTCTGTGAGACAGTAAGTGAGTGAATGACTGAGTGAAGGGGTGAATGAGTGAGGGAGCGAGTGATGGATAAATTAATGAGCTTGTGGATGAATGAGTTGAGTGAGTGAAGGGGCAAATGAATAAGTGAGTGAGTGAATAAGTGAATGGTGACTGAAAGGGTGAATAAATAAGTGAGTGACTGAGTGTGTGAAAGGGTGACTGAATAAGTCAGTGAATCAGAGAGTAAGAAAATGAAAGGGTGATTAAATGTGAGTGAGTGAGAAGTGAAGGGGTGAGTGAGTGACAGGGTGAATGAATAAATGAGTGAAAGGGTGAATGAATAAGTGAGTGAATGATTGAATAGATGAATAAGTGAGTGAGTGTGTGAATGAGTGAATCACTTAATAAAATGAGTAATTGTGCTCGAGAGACTGAGTGAGTGAATGAGAATGAATGAATGAGTGAATGAGTTGATAACTAAGTTAGTTGAGTAAATGAAGACTTAAAAACTGAGTAAATGAGACTATGAGGAAGCAAATCAGTGGATTATTGAATAAAAAATATGAATGAGTGAATTTGTTCAGGATTTGTTAACAAGTGAATGAACGAACCAAACTACATTCAACATTTTATTAATTTATGGGACAATAAACGAGTGAGTGTCTGCCCACTCACTGACCACACCTGTCCTGCAGGTCACTCCTCACCTTTTCGTCTTCGGGGCAGTCTTCTTGTCCCTCTTGTTCATCACTACGGGCACACAGCTCGTCAGCTCGGTCCAGTCTGCGTGCAGCCCGCAGCTCCAGCCGGTGGAGAACCGGGAGAAGAGCCACGACTCGGCTTTGCCGGGCCGGTGACAGGTGCATTTCCTCTGGCCGGGCATGCAGTCGCACGGCTGCTCCAGCTGGATGTTCTTGACCAGGTGCCGCCAAACGTGGTCCCGCCGGTCTTCTGGATGTGCAGGAACACCATCACATCGTCCCCTCGGATGTTGAAGTCGACGTGTCTGTCCAGGTCCCGCTCCGTGAAGTTGAATCTGGACGTGATTCTGGAGGGAAGGTCCTCGTCCGCCTCCGGCTCCGTGTAAACTAACTCAAACCCGGACGAGTAGCGCTGGAAGAGCCCCTTGTCGTCACTTCTGAAGTAGCAGGTGTTGCTGTCCGCCGGACACACGTACTGGTATCCGATCATTAAGAAGAGCACCGCCGCGATGGGGATGAAGATGAGTCTATTGAACTTCTCCTCCATGGTGGGAAAAAAAAAAACTGTAAATCACGCCGTCGGCACAAACGGTAACGTGATGTCCGAGTCGTTCTCCTCCTCCCCCCGTCTCATCCTGCAGCTTCACTTCAGGTCACAGTGTTGAGCCCCTGTTAGTTCATTAACAACCTGGAGTTTAAAAGTCACACTGTCAGGTAATAACATGTCCTGCAGGAGAGCACAGGTGCGCTTCTCAAACTTGAACTCCACACACTTATTTAAAAAAAAAAAAAAAAATGCAGACAATTATTTCCCTAAATGTGTAAATCTGGTGGCATAATAACACCTTTCCCTTCCAGACGTCAGCGTGAGACGGCACATCCCCGCCGCGTGAGGAGCGTCGGTGCTCGGCTGTCCTGCCAACTGCTGATCGGTATCTGAGCCAGGAGCTCCAGAGACAAGTTAGACCAGATTAACACGGTGTCTTCCGGTTAACACTTTCAAAATAATAGTTTTATTATAACATTTTGCAACATATAACTGCTTTAAAATGACATTGAATAATAAGGCAGCCGTCGAATTATTTTATAGTAATTATTGTTTTTTATGTATTATGACCATAATAATAATAATAATAATAATAATAAATATAGTAATTCGAATTATTTTATTATTTAATTAAAATAATTTGACTTATTTCCAAGGTGTATATGTGTGTATGTAGTAGGGGTGTCACAATTTTAATATTAAGTCAAAAATCGATCGAAATGAGCTTTCAGTTTCAATGACTGCAATCAAAGGCAGAATCGGCTATTCTCCCAGTATTTTTTTTTCCTCTCCATCTCTGCCAATTTGTGGTGTCTGACATGTGTCTGAAGAAAAAAACAACACTCTTGAACACTTGATCTTTACAAATCAACATTTGATAGTCTAACAATGGATGAGGCATCAGCGCAAAAAAAAAAAACTTGAATCAAAAAATCGCATTGTATTGTGATCTTTGTGTGTTGTGTGTGTGGGGGGGGGGGGGGGGTATGCATACTTTGGGGATGCAACGATTAATTGATTATTAATGGACTATAAACTATTTTGATAATCGATTAATCATTTTGAGTCATTTTTCAATAAAAAATGTTCAAATTGTCTGATTTCAGCGATGTGAATATTTGCTGTTTTCTTTAATCCTCTGTGACAAAAATTGAAAATTTTGGGTTGTGGACAGACAGACCTTTGACTGATTGATCGACAGATTAATTGGCTCTGATAGCTTTATACTGAGAATGCCGTACCTAAAGCAACCACTTGTACAGTGGTTTTCAGACTGGTTCTAGGGACCGACAGGGGTCCTCTGCAGGGTTTGCAAAAGTTTAACTTTATCACAATTTTTGAAAGTTGGAACAAGGGAAGAATTGGGTTGTCTGTTTTGATTGATTGTAGGGTCTAGTAATCCTTGTTTGATTGTTTATTGACCATGAAGACTCTATTATCTTCAAACCTAGAAATTAAAAAATTACTCAGATGGGATTTCTTAAGATGAACTGCCCTCATATTGGAGATCCATGGTATAATGTGTCTTTGACAAGAACAAGTTTAGGAAACCCTGCACAATTACAATGATCAAAAATAACTTTTTCACTATTTACACTGGAATCTGAAAAGTTATGAAATCACATATCTCTGAAATCGTGTTGTCACATTTAGTTTATTCAGTCTATTTAGAGTGACTACTGGATGGATTCAGTGTGTATTTAGTGAAATAAAGGTTAGCATGATAGCATCAGCAAATGCTTTGTTTAGTGTCCCTTCATAAATCATATTCATTAGATTTTGTTTCACTCTATATTTACATTTATTCCAGGGCCTCTGCACCCTCAAACCCCCAACCCCAGCTTGGGAACTACTGGGCTTTATTAAAGATTGAATCAAACAACTGACTGTGGTGTGATAAAACCTGTTTTACATGTTATTGGTTCTCCAGTCCCCACTGCCCTTATTTTGAAGGGCAAAAAAAACAAATTTCCTGTTTGGTTCTTGTTGGCTTGACTCTACATCTGCGCCAGTCATCTGTCCCGGCTGCCGAGGCGGTGACGCAACCTCTATCTCTAATCACACACACACACACACACACACACACACACAATTTGAGTGGCCTAGAACAACTGCTGGCGGAAAATCATTAATTCTGATAGTATGGGAAACATACAGCCTATAGGGACCTAAATGATGTAAACAACTGTAATTTTTAATGGTGTTTTTTGCCTATGTCGTATAAACTTTAAATTAATTTTGTCCACATGTGGAATTACCATCATTTTAAATTCAATGGTGTATGTTTATTCTATATACTATAATTGAGCATTTGTATATACTTTTGTATATTGGTTGGTCTGTTGTAGGCCACTATTTAGTGTATCTCTTGAGCACCACTAGTGAAGATATGGTCATGATATTTCGTACATGTTTGTGATTCTTCTCATCTAGTCTCCATGGTACAATTTTCTGTGATTTAAGTTACCATGCAGCAGTGTTGCATCCTCAGGCGAGCTCGAGGCGAGTCATTTCAGCACCATGGACAGATTCCAACATGTCAAGTCAATAATTGGCATCCTGTGTGAGAGAAATTCACGTGGGGGGTGCCGGCGCGTGCTTGTGTAAATGCATTTTGCCTACCATTTCGTCATCATCCCACATAGGTTTCCCTTTACAGGCCTGGACAGACACCACCAGACTTGAACACGTGATGCAGTACAGTATATGGACACTCCAGGCCAGAACTAACGGCATTTGAGCCCCCTGTAATGGATTTTCTTTAAGCTGCACTGATCAGAAGCTTTTGTTATTTTGCCTTAAATTCCCTCCATCAAGGGATTTAACCAGGATGCACTTTGGTATGTATTCTATTCAATCCTCTTTCCACACTAGATGCCCTTTGCCCTCCTGCTCAGACGTTGGCTTAATCTGTATGGGAGTTTAGTCAGTCAGTGGCTCACCTCCTCTTTGTGTCTGAGAGGAGTCACCATCTCTCCTCCTGAGGGAGCATGGAAACGAATCTGTTATGGAAAGTGTCAGGACAAGGAATATCTCATTTTCTAAAGGTCATGTAGAAGTGAACTGCTGGACATTAGGTCCTCAGTGATGATAACGTCCTGTGTCAGCGTGCTCTTTACCTGTATGGCCTCCCTCCTCCAGATATGATACAGTGCTCATTCTGCAAAAGAAACCTTTTCTACAAATGGCATGCTGATTAAAATCTGAGCAGAATCCCTGATGGGAAAGAATCTGCATTAATGTTTTGTGCAGCGAAGCGAGACTTGTGTTGTTCTGGCTGTGCAGCTGGGATATTTACGAGGTCCCTGACGCTCACTACACAAGCCTTATGAGAAATAACCCCGGGAAGTGCTGATTCAGCTGGCTGCTGCAATGTACAGGCCTCCCAATAATGGAACTGAAGCTTCCTGGAAATTATGATTGGATTGGTTTGGGGATTTCTGTTTATCTGTTTTTGTCTTTTTCATTTGCAGTGAGGCCGCTCTGATGCACCTGCAGATGTGTACGTATTTTGTATTTATTGGAATTAGTATTGATTTTTAAATGATGTTGAGAGGCATTGAGAAAGTTCACTTTAGGACTCTTGCAGTGGGCTGAGAGTTTCTGGGGGTTTCTCACAAATGAGAAGCCTGAGACTCTATTAAGCAAAGCAAAAGGAATGTAAAACTGCTGCACAAGAAAAATTGAGAAAATTTAAAGGGAAAAAAGAACCGTGGAGCATCACAGCTGCTGATTCATTTTGTAGCGTATGAAAAATTATCCAAAACTTAGCAGCCTCGTAGCATCAAGAAATATCTGCCTCTCGCTGCTAGTTCTCCAGGTTATAGAATAGAATAGAAAATGAGAATAAGACACACACAGAGGGTGGTAAATGATAAAAATATATCATTTTCACAAGCATACACCGTTAAAAAAAAAGTTGAGAAAACTCAAAATTTCATCACTAAGTTTTTGTGTTTTAAGTCAAACTCAACAAAGCCTATAATGTCTTGTTGAAATAATTTGCTTTTCTTCTTTAAATAAACTTGAATCTTTGTGTTTTAGAAATCCCACAAGTTCTGCAATTCAGAAATTGTTTATAGTGAGCTGTGAACAAATTGTCATTATTTGAGTTTACTCAACATTTTTTTGCAATACAAAGTTTCTATTTCTTAAACTCAGATTCAGGTTTTTCTCAGAAGAAAAAAAATTATCCCAACTTTTTTTTAGTTTATTTCAAAACTCAAGAGTTTGAGTTTGATTCAAAACTCAAAATTTCAGGGAAGACACTTGATCTGAAAGTATGAAAGTATGATCTAAGTATTTTCTCAAATTTTTTTTTTTTTTACATTGTTGTTTTAACTTAAAAAAGTTAGTGTCTGTCTTAACATTTTAAGTTGACTGAATTTGAAAAGACAAGGTAAGGTAATTTTTAAATTAAATAAAACAAATAAACTTTTTTAGTCAAATAACTTGTCACACTAATGAAAATGACAAACATTACATGTTTTAGAATTAATTAGACACACACATGTTTTAATCAAAGAGGAAAGAGTCTTAGGAGAGTTTTAGCTGAGTTGAATTGATTCAATGCTGCACATTAATTCAACTCATCTTTTCCACTTAAAAGATTTCAAGTTAGAAGAACCAGTGTTTATAAGTTCTGAAGTGTTCTGAAAAAAATGAAATTTTAAGTTTCATTAACTTGAACAAATAAAACTTGTATATTTATGTCAAGTTAATAAAAAAGGATTAGTTAATTTCACTAAACTCCTGTATGATTTAATGCTAAAAGCATTGGGATAAATACAAACTAGACAACACCTGCAGCCTAATGTGCTCACATCCTCATTATCTACAGGTGGAGGCTGCGCATATGTAAAAATAAACTCTTAAGCGTGCAGATGTATTTCTAAGCCACCTTAGAAAATGTACAGATGGCAGTGCTGTCATGGCGACAGCTGCTCCTGCATCCTCCTGCATCCTCTGCCTCCAGCTTCTCCGTGTTGTCCTGCACTTCCGCTCTCCTGTCACTCCTGTCATCCCTCACCTGTCCGCTAGCTGCTGTCGTGATCACCTGATCGTCACCTGGCTGCTCAGCCTCTGCTCATCACCTCATTAGTCCCCCCTTGTATATAATGGCCAGATTACCTGCTGTTGTTTGTCAGGCGTTGCTGCAGTTGCCTGTCTACTTTCCGGGATGTGTCCTGACTGTCTCTGATGGTTTGCTGCCCACCTCTGGATTTGTTTGTTGTGGTGACTGGCAACCTATTGCTGATTATAAGCCTGGAGGAGTTTGCTTATTGGTCCCAGTTCCTTCATTACCTGCTACAGGTCCAGGTTTTGGCTATTCATTACACTTGATTCACTGTTGAGTCCAATTTGATCCTATAGTTTTGACAGATTGAGTAAAGAAGTGGGTATATTTAAAGAAAAATATTGTAATTACTAATTTTGCACTCTCTGTTTTTCAAGTTAGAATAAGTAGGATTTGCCAGTTTATCGACAGAAAGTTGTTAGTTGATGGTTGAGTCTCATTCCCAGGACATGAATTCCCAATGTTTTGTGGTGGTGAAGCATCCCTGGGCACAGCAAAATAATGAGAAAATAAGAAAGTACGGGCGGACAGTGGGGTCTGTTTTTGTACAAGTCTATCCATTGTTTTGTTCTTGTTTTTTAAAACCTGCATAGTTTGTATTTAAGTAGTTTAACAAGCCTTTTTTCCTTTGCATATATTTTAGAAACTGCATCACTGAGAAGCTGTGTACCTTTGTGCCCTTTATCTACTAATTGAGCACATTTAATGGGAATTCATCAGCCATGAAGACAGTCATTTGGATTTCCTTAAGTTTAGCCACTAATCACTCCTAAAGCGCCAATACCTCTGAATTTGATCCAACTTTGAGCTAAACATCAGCATGCTAACTGTGACAATGCTAACATGCTGATGTTTAGCTGGTGTTTACCATGCTAGCTATCTTAGTTTAGTGTGTAACTGTGAAAACATTTTCTAATTAGCTTTAATGCCACTTTCGCTCAACTATAGCCTGAAGTAGCCACTTCTGCTGCCTTATGCATTTGGAACATTTTTAAAATATGTGAAGCCACATAGAGTATGGCTGATTATATTACTGTTAGTATTAGTGTTCGTAGTGCATTTCATTTTGGTGTAACCACCATTGTTGGCTTTGCAGCCATTTTGCCACAGGTTTGTTACAACTTGGTTGGAGATTACTGTTGCTGTCAGGAAATCCTGATAGGTCTGACTGGGAATTGAAACTAGGAGGCTGATGTGAATGTTTTTTCCAGTTGCTCATAATTATCTCCCCCAGGTGCGAGCCTGGAGGAGATCATGTGATTGCCTGTGTGTGTGCGTGATCAATGGACCTGGAGGTTGTCTGCAGTCCTACTGGACTGGTCAGCCGGTTCTTTTTTGGTGCACATTCATGTCAGTGTGCTGAACGGCCTCTGTGATTCACAATTTGTGAAAAAACTTTCTGTATGGCTCCACACCAGCGACAGCTGTGACCACAGGCATCCCATCCCATTCTTGTGAACATGATATTTCATGAACCCTTGGAGGGAATCTCTTCAAATTTTGTACAAACGACCGCTTTGACTCAAGGATGAACTGATTAGATTTTGGTAAAGGTCACTGTGGCCTCACAAAAGATGCTTTTTTGCATAACTATCTAATAGGATACTAGCAGTGCTTGAGAGTAACTACTTACATGTAATTAAAATGCAAAATAAATTAATTGTCATCTACAGTAGCTTAAAAAAGTAATATTACAGTTACAAATCAAAATGTTGGCGATTACTACCACATATTGTTTTCAGGTTTCCTGGTGGAGCTCTGCACTCTGCTGAGTTCAATCCTCTAGAAACAGTTTGAATGTCTACAGTAACACAAAGAACAGCTGAGGCTGATGGGAATGTTGTTTGTTTAGCAGGTAATTGGTTATAAACAAACTATTGGATTAATCAAAACTGACATTGACATCCCTAAACAAATTGAAGCTTTAAGTTTTCTCTGCTGTTTACCTTTATTGATGACTTTATTGACATTAAAAAGTAGTAGCAGCCACTGCTGATTTGCTCTGCACTGCTGGTAGAAACGTACTTCTTTTATCTGCAGGATTAAATGTTTTGATTGTAAATTATATTATTAGACGCCATAGAGCATCTTTGGTTTCCGTGAATTGACAATTCTGGCAATTTGCCTCAGCTGCATGCGGTGTGAGTGACTGAAGATGTGTGAACTCTCCACCACAGGGATCCACCAGCGGGCCCGCAGACCTGCAGCGCGACGACGGCACCACGCCAACCTGTGCTGGGCTCCCACCACAGCCTCGTCCAAAACGCTTAATCAAAAGGGACACTCTCCCCACTTGGTCCCGCTTGAAAAGGAAGCTGTTGGCCCATGCTGTGCACCTTGGCAGCTCGACTGAGAATAGCCCAGATTGGTCTACTATCCACTACACAGCGAGGACATTGGAGAGGAGGCCTGTGATACAATCTGCATTTTCTAGCAGGTAATTGAAGCTTTGCGGACACGGTTGATGGTGATGTGTCCTGCCGTGGCCTAATCAGCCTCCCTGTCTTTACCATCAGCACTGATGGATGTTTATCGTCTCCTTGAAACAGGGCCTTCATGTCACTTCCCGGAGAAGTTGATTCGAGTCGTTGAATGAATGTCACAAGGAAAATTACTGTAATTTCACTCGTCAGGCTTTATTGTGGCATGTACCCCAATATTAAGGTCACCTTTTTCTGGCTTCACTGATTCATTTCAACACAGCCGTGCAATTTCACTGCCAAACCACATGTATGTGGGGTTTTTTTTTTTTTTTTTTTTGCTTTACATTTGAGGGTGCCTTTTTCATAACATTGTCCCCTGGTTTCTGCTCCTGACATTCATGCCTAATTTAATAGCTTGAGGAAATTGTTGGAAGGTTGGAGTAATTGGTTGTAAATCCCCACCTTGTATCACATTGCTGAGTTTTTTGTTCTCCTGCTGAGCAGAAACCAATTTTACACCTTTCCTTCAGACGATGGTGCAATATTAGAGAGTCAAACCTCAGGTTAAGGGTTTGACTCTCAGTGCACCAGTCCTATCAAACCTGCAGTGATAACACTTTAACGTGTAGCTTCCTTAGATGAAAAATATTAGCAGTTGAAATCAGGGGTGTGGTGAGGGGAAAAGTTGAACTAAGTATCCTCAGAAGTTTGTTTTATCTGCAATTATGAAATTTGATGTCATTAGCATCGTAAGTAAACCATTACTGGTGGGCAAATTAATACTCTAACAGACAATTTCTTATCTCCGTCTAAAACAGCAGCCTCTCAGGGGGAAGAAAATGTGAAAGGTGCACATGGTTTAATCCATGCTGATGTTGAAGACTTAAGGTGAATTTTGAAGAAACACAACTTGCTAGCAGTGTTTCAGACTGCTTTAATAATAGTATGTAAGGAGGCGTGCTATATTATAAAAGCTGGCTTGCTGATAAAGGAAGCTTCAGTTGAACAAACAGCTGCAGGTGCATCATCACCATCTTCTCATGTTGCTGACGGACAAGAGCAGGAGTTTACACTGAAAGGAGTTTTTGCAACACTGTTTAATTGTCTATTATCAATATTATGTAAAACCAGACAAAACCAGATGATTCTTGATGATTGATTCAAGACCTGCATCATCCTGTCGGGATTTATTTCACAATAATGACCTGCTCACTGTACATGATCCTGCTTGTTACATGGTTATGTACCAACAAAAAAACAAACAATAATTTGACACAAAATCTTAATTTTAAAATGATAATTAAAATTTAAAATAACAGACTTTATAATGCTGCAGTTGACCAATCATAATCAAATACTTAACAAAGCCATGTAATAATCAATATTAAACAATTGTGAGATGCTTATAATGTGCAGTATTTCTCAAGTAATTACCTTTGATTAACACTACATTATTATGTATTATTATTCAGTGTTTTAGGACCAATCAGTTTGAGAGTGTTTTCACTTTTAATAGGCTACAGGGACTACCTTTTAGTGTATATACATTATTTGGATTGTGCCTCTAAGTTTATAAAGTTTTATTACGCTGCAGCAGACAGGGCCAATGTGGTTTGTAGTGTGACAAGTCTGAGTATAGTGACTTTTGATCGAGACCTGGTTTCACAAGTCTGAAACTGTGTTATAATAGACTTTACAGTCTCCTCCTTGTCTTGATTTTATATTATGCAGAATTTCTTATGCATTATAAACAGCCTGTTGATGCTGCAGTCATGCAAGTCACAGATATTTGTGCCAGTGGTTTGTTAACAGCTATTACAGTGCAATGACTAACCAAGCAGCAGGTCTTAGGTGCATGGACTGTGTAGACTCTCCATCTGGTTCATGTTTATGCAGCACCACAAAGTGCGAAAGGGCTAGCTGAAGGGTGAATATACATCACAGGGTCACTCTCAGCCAATCACATCACTGGTCTCATTGCTCCGAGACAGCAGAGCCAATCACTGTGAAGCACAGCAGTTTACCAAATGAAGAATTGGCTTCCTCAGGGAATCATGTTGTTGTCTGGATGATGCAGAGCGGCACCACAAATCTGCAGCAGAGGCAGTGTCAGCGAGTGTTAACAGCTAATTATTAAAATGGTGATAGGAATGAAAAATAAAAAGTAGTTTGGTGAGGCAGTTTATGTGATCCCATCAATCTGACACTATTTCAGTCTTAATTCTTGGTATTTCATGTTGTAAATGACCACATCATCTCTTAAAACATGACACAGCGGCGTTTGCTTCGTAATGCTTTTCAAGAATAAAACAAGGGCCCTGATATTTTTTTAAATTGGAAAGGAGGCTGTGACACACGGGATTAATAAACTCCAGTAATCCGATGTCTCCAGAATGAACAGGCAGTTATAACCGACCAATACGATGTGTATAGAGATGTGTGGGGTTGTTTTTTAGCAGACATTTGGAGGTAATTTAATGAACACAGAGGAGAGTTGTGTGTAATGGCGTTGCACTTGGGTGCCGCACTTTTCTTCAGGTGGCTGCAGGGATTTAATGAACTGAGGAAGCATTTGATGTCGTATAAATCAGCTGTGGACAACAGACGCTATAAGAACCACTCATTCATTTATACATCTATTCAGACTGGATTACTCACATTCCTGCTTTAACCGGTCTGAGGCCTATTAGAGACTTTAAAGGTAGTTTGACATGCCTTGACATTTTTATATATTTCACCTTTCCCAAAGACGTTGATCCCATCGTGCTGGACTCAGCACCATTAATCTGAGAGCAGCGAGAATGTTATTAGTCTGGGTTTTGTTTAAAACAAACTTTTCAAAAATCTATTTGTAGAGGTGCTGAGATATTGTAAAAGAACATATTATAAACATCCCACTGTCTAGCCCCATCTACCTGGTGTGTATAGAGTCTCAGCCGGTGTTTTCATACATTTACTCGCCTCGTAATTTCCCAAGTACAACTGATGAATTATTCTGTTGTATCATTTGGGATTGGAAATCCCACCAGTGGTATAAAATAGAAACTGCTTTGGAAACTTTCTGTTTTTGTCTGAGAAACATTAAAAAAAAAAAAAAACCTCCAAAACCTTCAACAGTGTATTTTAAAATGTATATAGTTAGAAAGGAATTTATTTTGTAGAACGATTTGGGGGGAATAAAAAGAACAAAATTCATATTTCAGGGTCCATATGGGTGCTAGAAGTCCTTGGAAACACTTGAATTTCAGTGAAGTGTTTTCAAGGTTTAAAAGTGCTTGAATTTTGGATAAAGTGCTTGAAACTGATTTAAAATTGGAATTGCTTTACTTTCTTTTTCTGGGACCAAATTTTTAATTTAAATTGTTTGTTTGTTTGTTTGTCCTTTTTCATTCATTTTGGAGGTAACAATTAATATGAAAGTGCCATAACAGATTTTGAATTTTACATAGCTCATCTATTCAATTGAGTAATCCCATAAACCTTCTGTACATGCTTTCATTCAATATTGATGTGAAATAACTAAAAATAAACAAGTACAAATAAATATTACATATACCTGTATACTCAGGATAATATCCAAAATAATATGTCAGTGCATATTATAGAATTCAAGTCACTTATTATTAGAACAGGAAAAAAAAGAAGAAACACAAAAGTAAAATTAGAAAATAAAATCCTAACCTCCATCTACACTTCCTTACATTTCACTCCTTTACCCCTTCCCTCCTTTACCTCTCCTCTCCTGTGGCCTGAGTTCTTGGTTAATAATTTTCAGTACAATATATAATGATGAATAATACACTGATATTATTTACCACATCTGTGAGGTGCTCGAAAAAGCTTCTAGAAAATGCTTGAAAAGTGCTTGAATTAGACTTTGGAAAAGGTGTAGAAACCCTGACATTTCAGACTGTGCGAGAAAACAGCAACTGTTACTTTTTTAATCTATTTGCTGCGAAGTGTTTCCTTAAAATAGTTTAATTAGTTATTTCTGCACATTTGCTGCAAGTGTTTGTTTTGCTATTGATAAAATCAGAAGATTGGCAGATGGCGTTCTCAGACGTTTATTTTCACTGTAACATTTAAGACACATTTTGGAGCCAAATACAGATCTCAGATCTCTTTGCACTGCCTCATTTGAGTGAACCCGCCACCTGTTTGCACCATGCAGTCTGCACTGGGCACCAAAATATCACACAGAGGGCAAAGTTCAGGAAATACCAAACTGCACCCTTAGTTACATTTAATAAAAGCTAAAATAAGTGAATATATATTTGCTTTTTGTTTTTGTTTTTTTAGTGTAATTAGTCTTGAAACTCAAGTGTGTGAATTGTTGGCCTCAACACATTTTAAAGTAAGCTATACAAAATGCAAAAACATCTTTATGCTCTACTTTCTTAATGAGAGAGATTATTTCAAAGTGATTCATTGCTCGCTTCCATTAAATAAACGTTACACTGTCTGATTCAGGATGAGGCTTTAATGCTGACAGTGAAGGACGGAATAAAATGTACTGTGTTAGATTTAAAGGCCAAATGATGGAACAAACAGGAAAATAATCAGAATTAGAATAAAGGAATAACAAGCCGTTAAAGGCAAGAATCGTCTAAACCTTGCAGGTAAATATCTTTCAATTAACATTCCTTCTTCATTCTTGAGAAAACATTTCAAATAAGTTTCTCATGCTGCATGATATTAAGTGTTCAAAGTGAAAGCCTGAAGTAAAATGTGATTATTGATGTGTGTGAACTTGAGTTGTGATCAAGGCAAGGAAAAAAAAAAGTATGGAATATTTGACAGTCACCGAGGCTTTTATAGTTTTTATCTTCCTGCCTTTGTTAGCATGTACGCTACCTCTCCAGCAGCTCGCATATCTACCAAAGCAGTCATGTAATGCTGGATCAAAAAGTTTAATTAGGTCAATGTGTTCTGAGGGTGTCTGTGAATGGTGTTTTTCTCTTTGAACTTAA
The DNA here is from genome assembly GCA_034769285.1 of Lutjanus argentimaculatus. NCBI lineage: Eukaryota > Metazoa > Chordata > Actinopteri > Lutjaniformes > Lutjanidae > Lutjanus > Lutjanus argentimaculatus. The sequence continues at coordinate 3,445,489 of JAWZSL010000020.1, read as the reverse complement.
TTGTGTCAAAACACTGTCTCATCTTAAAAAGCCCAATCTGTGACTGCAGTATGATGGCTTCTTTTTTAAAAAAAGTGTGTGTGTGTGTGTGTGTGTGTGTGTGTGTGTGTGTGTGTGTGTGTGTGTGTGTGTGTGTTTACACAGTGACTTTTTATTAGAGCCACTGTTCCTCATTCTGAAATTCACCTTGATTTCATATACTCACTGTGAGCGGAACATGTGTACTTCGTTTTTAGGCTGAAATCTGTAAAAGGTGTCGGAAGGTTGTATATAAGGCTGGATATACTTTTATTCATTTAACATATAACGAATATTCATCATCAGCTTTCCAAGGTGTACTCGTGGCTTACAAAAAATAAATTATTTCATTTCATTTATTAGGATCTCCATCAGCTTCATCATAACTGAGATCTTTCTTCCTGGGGTCCACATGCAAATCATGCCCTAACTTAAAGGGTTACTCAAGTTTGTTAAACTGGAGGACTCACAAGACTCAGATTTAAAAGAAGAAAGAAAAAAAGAATGGTTAAAATCGAAATAGCAGAACCGAAGATATTCTGATTTTTAGTAACAGTCCCAAACACAAACATGTTCTATTTACTTCTAAATAAAACTGAGGAAAAGTAGCAATAAAATGAACATTGGGGAAGCTGAAGCCGAAATATGTTTGTCATTTTTTCTTAATCAATGACTTTAATGATTAATTATCAAATTTGTTAATTAATTTTATGTTACTAATAGAAATAGAGCCTGGTTATGAAGGCATTCATGGATATGTTTGCAATTTTAATAAAGTTGTCAAATTAAATCCCTTGAAAAGTGGTGAGATCTTCCATGCGACCAGTCCAAAATTTTAAATATACAATTACTTCATCATCTTATTCGATTAGCCTGTTGTAGAGGGTGTTTCCATGTGACTGTTGAGTTTTTACATCCACAAATTAAGATACATTTTAACAGGAGTAACTTTCTTCTGAAAAGTTACATAGATTACTAATTAACAGAGTTATAGTGTTGGCTTAGCTACATATTGCCGAAGTACTTATGCTTTGTGAAAAGTTACATTAATCTGAGTGGTATTAGCATGTTTTATCTTGTATGTTGAACATGCACAAAAAAAAAAATTTTAAAATGGCAATTTGTGTTTTTTTACAGAGCTCGCTGTTCCTCCCTGCCTCCAGTCTTTGCTAAGCTAAGCTAACTGACTACTGCTGTCACTTCATATTAGCATACAGACATGACAGTGGTAACAATCCTTTGATAAAATGCTGCATTCACATGCATGCATGCAGGGATGGTCACATTTTTATAGTTGTTGAGTTGTTCCTCTGACTTTCATTTGTTCATGAGCTTTTAAGTCATAATGTGTAAACACCAGGGTTGGGTAGGATTGTTGTTACTTTGTCCACCATGTTTCTGCAAAAATGACGTAAACGGCTCAACAACTTGGTAAATCATATATCAAAATTTTTGTCAACTTTCTGAGTTGTTGCTCCGCCTTGAGGACCCGTTCACTTGAGTTTTCCCATTCGGGAACTCATTTTTCTGAATATTCCGACATCACATGAATCAATAATAACTCTTGGCAAGAAAGCGAACGAGTTTATTTCCCCAAAAGTCAAACTATAATAAATTATGGAATACATAATTCTCATATTTTAGATGGAAATCAGACACAAGACCAAGTTACCTCCACAACCTGTACAATACAAATTATCCATTACCTTTTAAAGTTCATCTATTACAGTAATTTCTGGTGTGGTCTTACACGTGGAGAAAAACATATTGACACAGTTGTCTGAATGTTGCTAAGTGTTGCTTAGTTGTGGCTTGTTTTCCCTCAACAGGTGACACTGTTAATATGCTATACATTCATTGTGTTACAAACAGATTATATTAGCATGAAAAACAGCAGTTTCTCTAAATTTTGACTTCTACGTTAGAAAATAATGCAGACACAAGCATGTCAGTTCATTGTGTTGAGTTTCTGACTGATTATGGCAGTTAATGGTCCATCCAGCTGGTGTGTGTCTGTGCCAAGTTAACCATGCCTTTGAGCTGAGTCAGGCACCGTCTGGGCCACGTGCCCAGTAACTCTGGCAGTCAACAGTTCACTATTTTACAGCCAATTTACAGCAACATTGCTTAAGACTGCATGCCGCATGAATTTGGTCATCACACATTCCAGGCACACGTACGCTGGAAACTGTCCCGGTCTTCAGCCTTGTTTGTGCTTCAGTTTTTCCAAATTGCATCAATGCCAGATACCTGGCAGCTGGGCCTCTTTGTTGTATTAGCCATAGAAATGGAATAATTAATGTCTGGCCAAATCTGCCATGTGTGCTCACACCAGTGATCATGATTAAATTTCCTGTCATAACATTTGCAGGTATTCAAGCCTTTAGCAAGTACGAATTTAGAGAAAAAACTGTGCTGCGCTCTTCGGGTGGGGTGTGAATTGAAATAAGTCATTATCTACAGAAAACACCTTCCCAAGAGGCAGCAAGGAGAGGCTTCAAAAGGATACTTTATTTTCGCAATCCAGACACATTGCAGAAAATAGGAGAGATGCGTGCGGGGAGAATCTCTGGGAGGCCGGTTATGGCAAGCTGCTTAGGTAACTGCATTAGACAACCAAACATCAAAGCCTTAAATATTCAAGCGGCCCTGAGATGGCGAGAAATGTACAAATGGATTATTCCTCCTTGAGTAAACACACATAGAATATAAGCACGTGGCAGCAGGATGGGAAAAATAGTTTGCAAGGGAACATTTGGCAAATTGCAGTGGTACAAGATGAAGGAAAATGGTAAAATATGATGAGAGCAGGAGAGGAGAATGATTTACAGGATAAGATGCGGTGTTACCGCAGATCAAACAGAATCAGACGCCTTTCTCACCAGATCTGACACTGTAAAACTCTTTTAACTAGGATCAAGGCTCTCTTAAATTTTTTGTTGACTGACTTTGAGAAGACAAGTTGGTGTTTTTGTGATGATTCATGACAAATGAACTTTTATAGTCAAATAAATTGATATTAATTCAGTTGTACTTGAAAAAAACATGTTCAGTCAGCTTAAGAAATGCAAACACATTTTATTTAAGTCTGCGTATTTGTTTTTGTGAAGTTGGAAGTCATTCATTCCCATATTTTTAACAACAAGGTTACACTGTGTTCTGACACATTCAGAATTATTACTGCTTTTACTGTTAGCATTTAACAGACAACTCACTACGAGCCCCAAAAATTAATCATTAAATTAATATCATAAGTCAACTTTAGACTTTAACTAATGACTAACTGTAAAAAAAGAGAAAACTCATAAGTTCAAGGCAACTTCAAGTTTTTGAGTTTTAAGTCAAACTCAAACTCTTATGTTATGAAATAAACTAAAGAAAGTCGACCTGTAATGTTTTGTTGAGATAATTTACTTTTCTTCTTTTGATAAACTAATCTTTGAAGTTTAGAAACCCAAATAATGTCATTTGAGTGCTTGAAAATTAAATGGTTGCTATTGAAAATGTTAGCTCATGGACCATTATTGTCTTTCACTTTAATTACTTTACTCAGCAAGTTTTGAAATACGAAAGATTATAGGTTTATTTAAATATTTAAAGACTTAAGAGACTGGCTTTCATTCAAAACTCAAAAAAATAAGTGAGTATTATTGTTAAATTAATATAAAAAGATTATTTGAATCCACAAATTTCCTGTATGTTTTTTACAGTGTACCAGTAAAACCAATTCAGCTGCCCACTACACCCAGCTGTCACCAGTGACAGTATTAATATTGTGATGCTTCTGTTGTGCTCTCCTCCCACATTAGGTGCCATTTCCAAGGAAACTGTTCAACAAGGTGTCTGAGGCTGTGATGAAGCATAAAACCTGCAGCCTACAAGAACGAGTCACCGCATCAGAGACGAAAAATGAGTCTGTGGAAGTTCTCCGGATGTATGGGTAGGATGTCTTGTGATGAATAGCTAACCTTGTTTCCTAAACTCCGCTCCCGTGCAGCCGCTTCATCACTATGCAGCTCTATCTTCATACATCTAACTCCGCTCGCCTGATTTATTGGAGGGTACGGTGGAGTCGCTAGACCTTGCATCAAACGCTGTACGGCATCTTGTGCACAAGTACAAATGCTTACATAGTCTGCGTGAAGAAGGATACATTTGGAAGATGGATGAGTGGTGCACATTTGAATTGCAAAATATCCAGATGCTCGTTTAAGGATTTACATGGATTAATTGTTAAAAAATATTTTGATGGTATCCTTGTGAAGAAAAATCTCTGTATCCAGTTACTCTTAGACATAAGGGTTCCAAAAGGGTTCTTCCTGAGGGGCTGAGGTTCTACCCAGAACCATTTGCTTCTGAAGAACTCTTGTTTTAAGATACAGTTCATCAAGGGTTCTTTTGTAAGACTAAGGGTTTCATTAAGAGCCCTTTTCATCCAAAGAACCCTATATGGGAGAAAGAGTTCTCTTTCGTCAATGTTTTTTTGTACCAATATATATATGGGTTCTCAGTCAAACCTGCTGGGTGGGTTCTAGACAAAACCCCTGGAATATAAAAGCATTCTCAGCCCCTTTGTCAAAAAAATTGAGATTTGGTTCTGGTTTTGTTTTACTTTGGATTATATTTTGCAATTAATTGTGCAGCCCTAGTTCTCAGTAGAACCTCCTGTGTGGGTTTTTGTTAGCACACTAAGAAGGTGAAAAGATTCTGTCTATTAGAACCCCTACTCGGAGGGTTCTGGGTGGAACCATTACACCATAGAAGGGTTCTCAAAGGGGGTTCTGGGTAGAACATTTCACAGATGGTTCTAGGTACAACCCTTTATATTGGATTCCTGGTGGAACCCTCTTAAAGGGTTCCAGGTGGAACCTTTATAACAGGTCCTACCAGGAACCAAAGAGAGTTCTCTTATGGGGACAAGCTGTAGAACCACTTATGGTTCAAGGTTGGCCCTTTATTTTCTCAGGGTGTGGCGATACGCTCAGGTCTGCTTTAATTGAACACATTTCCTCACAGAAATGATGATTGATTAGTTCAATCTCTGTGTCCATATACAAGAGGACTGACCTTTCTTTACCTGTTAAATATTCATGCTGCCTTGTTGTGGAGGTCCCTTCAGGATAAACCCACATCAATAAGAGATATTTAGTCTGGCATTAATGGAAAAGAGATTTTCGATATTATTCAGGGGACAGAGTTTTAAACATGGCTGTGATCCACAGTTAAGATGTGTATTACGACCATCTGGTTAAGATTCAGAATCCCAGAAAGCCTGCATCGCCCACTCAGAGAGCTCAGCGCGTCCTATCCTGTGGCCGACTATTTAAAATGCACCGTGCATGTGTGGATTTCTTCTAAGGATAACAGCGGCCCTAATGTACAATCTAAGAAGATTGTTCTGTAAGCCTTAAAAGATCATACCTGATAGAAAAGAGATGAAACCATTTCAGACAAAGCTTAACGTGAGCCCCAGAACCGGTGCAAGAGGTGCAAGACCAGAGGCCGGGTTATTCTCTTATCTTTGTGGCCAAAGCTCTCTGGCAAAGCATCCCTCCTGGCATTTAAAACACATGTCTGCGATAACATCATTGGTTCTTTTCTCCCTCCCTCCGGCCTCCAGAGAGAATCTCTGAGCATCTCTAAATGTCACGTTAAGTGCTTCTCTTGTCCCGCGCTGACACAAAAACGAGGTGCTCTCTGAATACAAAGAAGGCCCGTGCTGGATGGCTGCCATAGCTCAAAGAGAGCGACAGTTATCTTCTCTCCTCTTTTCCTTCTCTCTCCCTCATTTGTTCAAACTGTCAGAAGTAACATTTAGTCTCTAATAGGGCTACCCAAAGGACGCAAAGACTTCCACTTGTGGTCCTAACTAAATTTGAGTGCTACTACATCCATAAAGCACAAGTCATGGCTATTTGGAAGGTTGGTGTTAACATTATAGTCAATTTAACTCAAATTGAAACACCCCTCCATGTAGCACAGGTATATTTAAAAGCAGCAAGAGCACAAGCAGTGCACTAATTGTCCTGTAACTTAATACTAACTGGAGAATTTAATTAGATCCTCCAGGTAAGAAATCAAGAGAGCAATGGTGTAGAAATTAAATGCTAATGTCATAACAAGGTGCTATTTTAGCTGCCTGGAGCTGCGCCTGAGCAAGTGTGAGACAGAAATTAGATTCCTCCTTGTTGGTTTCCCGTTAATAGCAGTTTTCTGCAGTGCTGTTTTTATCATCATTCACATAGGCAAACACAAGGTGGGAACGAACACGGAGAAAATCAGCAATTAATACAAGTGACTTCAACACAGAGCACTGAGACAAAGCTGCTTCTCCCCTGATTTTTGCACAGAGGTGTAATGCAAGAGTATATTTATCGCAATATTTTCATATTTTTGGCTTATTAACTTTCTTGCCAAGAGTTAGATGAGAAGAATACGAGTCTCATGGCTCTTGGTGACATGAGTTGATGAGTTTTTTCTAACAAGGGCTTGAAGCAAGTGGAAAAGGCTATTCAAGAAGGCTTTGGCTACTTTCCATTTAAAGTTATTGAAATTTAGTTACTTTTCACTGGAAGTAGCTAAAACCTTTATTCAGCTTTACAGGTCATGACAGGTGGATTTAAAAAAAAAAATAGACCAAGCTAGGGTAGCTGTTTCCACCTGCTTCCAGTATTTTATGCAAAACTAAGAGTCCTCTTCTATTTACAGACTTAACAGACAGATTTAAGAGTCATATTTTCTCATCTAACTCTTGGCAAGAACAAATAAATGTATTTTCCAAAATGTCAGACTATTCAATCAAAGTGAAATTCACCCAGGTTTCACCCTGCCTTTATATGTGACCATTTGTGAGCAGCAAAAAACACTTGTGTTTAGTCGACTCGTCGAGGGAACCAGTTGATTTCAAGAGTGCGCCTGCCTTAAATACTTGAAATGGCTGCCAAGTGAAAAAGGTCAGCCCTTCAACTTTCACAAACAGTAATTCTTTGGAAGCTCCTATAGAGGGAATGTGTAAAGTTTGGAAATGCTGCAGACACAAGCAGGATTTTATACTGTCTTACAATAAAGTCTGAGTTAAGTTTTATACCCATGAGCACATTCATCATACATTACTCCCTCCATATATTCGGTCTCCATTACCTGCGCTTCCTCCAAAGGATCCGCTGCTGCTGCTGTGGCCGGTTTGCCCTGCAGAGCCCGGGCCTCCTCGCTCAGTGGGAGGACAAGAAAGAATCAGTGCAAACCTCGTCATTTGTCTGCTATATATAATTCTTTAGTGCTGGTACCTCTTATGACCTGAGCAACATTCATAGGGGACAATGAAAGGAAACGGTGGGATGCTTCTCTCTTTCTCCCCTCCCCGCCACAGCGCTCTTTCATCTCTCCTTCCCACAAGGCTGATTCACCACTTGTGACCCCTGCGGCTGCCTCGTTGAAAATAGACAACAAAGTGTCTGAGATGAAAACCGGTGGGCAGTTGTAGGCTAGATTGCTGCTCAGCTTTAAGTTGGTCGGGCAGTTGCGAGCGCTCTCGCTGAGCTGACACTTCCATTTGTCTGGATTCTAGTCGTGTAAAAGGGAGCGAGCTGGCACTGCCAAGCACCCACATCTGTGAGCGTTAACAAACACAAGCCTGTCAGACCTTTACTTTGTGGAAGACACTAAATTCCTGAAACAAATGAAACTAAATACTTGAGCCTGTTTACACCTGGTATTAACATGTGTCTTGTGTGACCACTTGTGATTGGATCTCACTTCTCTGCTCTATATGCAGTCATAACATACATCATTTCTGTTTGAGAAGACCATGTGTTGTTGTTTTTAACCTGAGTTTGATGGATTTAGTGTTTATCAGACCACTAATGAGGCCAGAAATAGGTTGAAAAAACTATGGACGTTATTGGAGCAGAGTTAACTGGACAGAGGTTACCTTGATTAACAAATGGTTTATTTCAACCAAACCAGAGTTGGTGACTGTTGAGCAGTGGAGAGATGAGCCAAGACATTTTTGGTGAGTTTTACTATTTTTCTGTTGAGTTTGACAACTGATAAAATGGAAGGAAGTCTGGTGAGTTTGGCAAGAGCTGTGCCATTTGCCAAAACTGCTGTTTCTGGTTAAACAAAACATATCTTACTCCTCCACAAGGAGGCCTCTCTCTGTAGGAATACTTTCCATAATGTTGCCAGACTCTTACAAAAAACAATTTTAGCCTTTCAGTGACAAAAACAAGCACTTTTTGTGGACGTACTTTGATGGTTTGCAGTTGCCCATAAGGATTACGTTACAGCCCATTTCACTGTCTGACAGCTGCAGCACTTTCCCTCAATACTGGATCAATTTCTAAAATTGTTATCCCCATCAGTCACTTAGACACAAAAACATGGGAAAATAGGATCCAGGTTGAAATGTACCAAAGTTACCCTTTAATTATGACACAGTAACATAAACAGGAAATACATACAACAGTGTGTATTACATTTCACTTTATAATTTTGATTTGCTTTGTTTTAATGTTGGCATTTTAGGTCTTCTACAATTTTTCTCCTGACAGAGTCACTCAAACAAATTTCACAAAGTTTTTTTTTTTTTTGTCCCTGGTATGTGAGTCGCCGTGGCAACGTGTCACTCTGCACCCCTCCTCGTAACCTGTCTCCTCTAACTGTTCTGAAAGATAAAAGTCATTGTATTTGAATGCATTTATCCTTGATTTCTGAAACTGCCTGCGCGCACACACACACAGAAAAAAAAAACTGAGTATCAAAGGTCTCTGTTCACCTTTTGATCATCTTCAAAATACCTCCAGATGCTTATCTGTGAGTAGAAATACAGTAAGCACCACTGTACATGGCATTTCAGTATGCAGAGTGGTCTGAATCCATCCCGTCCTCTGCAGGGGAAGATAAGAACCTCCTTCATGAATAAAGATGTTTCGGCATCCTCTCCTCTCTGTGTTCAATATGTACTTGTTACAGCGGCCATTATTTATAGTCCCACTAAGGCCCAGAGTGGTGAGAGTGGGTCTCATGGGGGATTGGGAAGTGGAGCCACCGCTACCTATAGTGGGAAAGATATACCACCTCACCCCCGCTGAGAACTTCGTGCAGGAAATGAACTCATAAATCAAGCAGTAAATTGAGTGTAGGGCTGTGCTTACTCATCTCAAGAGGTCCGCTCCTCTTCCTCCACACACCCCTGCTCCTTTTTACTGCATGACTAATGCAACGCCGCAACTTCTCTGCCCGCGTGAGAGTGTGTGTGTGTGTGTCTAAACTCTTATCAAACAGTGTGGATTTTATTTTCAAGTAAACATCATAAGTCTGGCCTGGAGGCTACAGTGAGCGTAGGGGGGAAAAATGAGTCTAGCTGGGATTTGGGGGTCCAGAAACAAGCACATCAGCAGCATCTTGTCCTACAGCTGAACCTCACCGCCTCATTGTGATGCCACTGGTGAGAGCTGCCTGTCTTTAGCAGAGTCTCCCCTGCCCGCCTCAGGCTATCCTGACAGTCACAGGCCCTGTCCGGAGGAATTAAAATCTCTATTTATCAGGACTCGACTGAAGCTGTCTGGGGACTGGCCGGGGAAATGGCACACCGTTGGCCTCCTCTAGCAGTGGGACTCTGATGGAGAGTTCAACAGGCTGGGGATGTGCCCATGCAGGCTGTTTCTTGACAGCATGTGTGATGTTAAAAAAAAAAAAAAGCTTCAGACTTTGTTACACTTTGTTTAAGTGCTTTGCCAGCGTCTGCATTGTCCTGAATTCTTACGCTTAAAAGAAACATCCAAAGAACAATTTGAAGGCTGATCCTTGAGTACAGGCAGTGTACGTGCATGTATATAGATGTGGATCCACCCCTGCTGAGTGCTTCTCCCCATTAGAGCAGGGACTGTGTCGCCTCCTGCAGCTGCTCTCCATCACAGCAGCAGTAGGCAGCATCTCCTCTGACAGAGACAGAGAGAGGACAGGAGGGAGGAATCACCAGCCTTCCTCCGCTGCAAAGCCACAGCGTCTGCACAGCTGAGATCAGATCTCTACTGACCTCCGTTGGTGAAACAGTGTACATGTTGGGGTGGAAATCTGCTGCTACACAGCTCCGATGGTAAAAAGTTGGTTCATTACAATCACTAAAACTACAGTGATAAAATGTGTTTGTGTAATTGGGTGATCTTTGAACCTCTCGCTGTAAAAAAGCTTTGCACTTTTAAGAAACATGTTATTCTTCTTGTAACCTTGATTGCAAGACTGTATAATTGTTTGAATTTTAAATATTTTTATGATGGAAAGTAACATTTACTTCAGTACTACGCTTAAGGTCTACTTAGAGGCACTTCTATGTTGAAGTGTTTCCTTTTTCTACTCAATACGTCTCCCTCTCTCCATGTTATTTGGAAATTATATTTCCCCCCAAAAAGTAAAATATTACTGTACTTTTTACTCTACTACATTTATCTGACACCCTTAGTTACAAGTTTCTTTTCTACAGAAGAGTATTAGGGCAAGGCACAAGGGGAAAAAATAAGAGGAGGAAGAATTTTAGAAAGTCTAGACATCATGACTGAAGTAGAACTTTAAGTATCCGTGCCAGGCATAAGAAAAAAATAATCAGAGGAGGAAGATTTTGAGAAAAAGGCAAAATGGTATTTTAACTTTATTCTCAACATTTCATCTTTATTCTCAAAGTGCAAGAAAAAAAAAAAATCTCCCTCTTCTGATTTATTTTTTATGGCTGCACTCTTCTCAACATTTTGACTTTATTTTCAAATGCAAAAAAAAAAAAAGCCAGTTTCCCTCTGAATTCCTGACATGGTTTCATTTCAATAACAGTTTGACACTCAAGAGAGTCAAATTATCCAGTGTTCCACAAAAAAGTAAAGATTAGCTAAAAGTTAAAAAATATATATGTATATATGTGTGTTGCTGAACTTTTTTTTGTACTTTCTATCACATTAACTATCTCATGTCCCCCCACATTTATTACATAGTTACTTATTTATATATTGTAATAAATTATACAAAATAGAATCAAACATCATAAATTGATGATGGAAATGGTGTTGTTGTATCATTAAACTGTGATTGATCCCCCACAGGGAAATTCACAAGCCATCCAGCAGTGTATTAAGTAATTTATATAAAAATACATAAATAAATCAAAATGAGTTAATGTTTACCTGCTGGAGCATTAAAGTGATGAACACATTAATGCTTTAATGATTATAATTTGATTAGAAAATATTATTAATCTGAAATTGGCCATTCTGCATAATAAGTACTTTTATTTTTGGTACTTTAAATACATTTTTATCACAACAGGCTACTTTTGTACTGTTATATAAGTAAAGTTTTAGATCAAGGTCTTTTGCTTGTAACACAGTATGTATTGTAGTATTACTTCTAATACCTAAGTACTACCACTGTTAATTTCACAGCAGCAGGTTAATGGGCCCCCATGTGAAAAAAAAAAGGGGGATTGATGATTATATGACAATTTCAACACAAGGGGGAGCCCCTACACAAGACGACAACACCCACTATGTTGTGTTGCAAACTTTTTCAAGTCTTCAGTGGCATCCCCGCTGCTGTGTTGATGGTCGGTTCGCTGTTTCAGCCTGTTCGCTGCTTTCCACGTTTTAATTTGTGTTTTATTCGGTTTCTGTCAACAGAAGAGGGGACCGCCAAGCTCCCACACCACCCCGACTCCCTCATCCCTGTTTCCAGACTCCCCATTGCAAAGCCCAGCAGTCTGCTGCTTCTCCCTTCCCCCCCCCTTCTGACTGTGAGCTGCGTCAATTCAGCACGACGTCAGCGGAAATCACCTTTCAAAGTAAAGGTTTGGAATCACTCCGGCCTGGCTCCACGCATGTTAACTTGGCTTTCTCTGAATGCTAGATGTATTTTCTGTTTGGCTTATAAAATTGCCTTCAAAGCGTTTTCAATCTATATTGTTATTATTTATACAGTATAAGATGAATCTATATGTATGCTTAAAGAATACTCAAGACATGCTTAAATAAATAAAATAAAATTAAATAAAAATTAAATAGGATACGCGCTTATACATTAGATTGTGTAAAGGATTTAGTTTTTTGGCACATTGTATGAAAAATCTATGGGACATGTTCAACGATAGATAGAAGACACATCAAATTATACGATTTAGGTCACAATATATCAGGTAATGAGTGTATGCACGTGGGATTGACAATGTGTTTAGAATCTTAAAAGTATATTTTTTTTCGACATTTAAATGTTTTATTTTGAAGGTGCTTCAGGAAGTTCCCATTGTTAACAGGCGTTATCCATGGCGGTCCTTGCTTTTTTTTTCTGAGCAGGATTTAGGAATGGAGCAGGCATACGTCACTAAATCACTGGGCCCAATGTCTGAAAACATTTCTAAACTCATGAATGTTATAAATCAAAACTGTCCGGTAAAGTTGTTTATGCCGCATATGCCCCTTTTAAAGTTAATAGACTGGTTAAGTGAAGTTAAATGCTTGTTTATCCAGCTGTGTACACCTCGACAAATTGACTAAATAGAACTCACCGTTAGGTTTGAAGCGTGCCACTTAATTTCAGACACGTGAAAAGCGTGCTCGTTTGTTCTTCTAAATCTTATCGACCATTGTGAAGCCCAGCATGTGTGTCTTGTGTTGTGTTCGTCAAGAAGGCAGATAAATAAAAAAAAAAAAAAAATAAAAAAGCTTGCCCGAACTGAAATGGTTGTTTCGAAACGGATCCATACAGATTAGCGCTGTTGCAAGAATCCATTTAAACGTACACCTCTTCGGCCAGTGTCAGGTAGTTGAGTAAGTTTTGCTGAAGTAGGTCGAGGGGAGAGTTTGAAATGTGTCGCAGCTTCTCTCTCTTCTCACACTGTGGAAACATGTGAATGCTAGCCGGGTTGTAACATTTCCTCCCCTGGGGACGCCCTCGTCGTCCTCGTCTCCATGTAACGTTGTCCGTTGAGCGCCGACGCAAAAAAGTGGTGCGAACCGCGAGAACGAGGCTCATCGATCTCTTCTCCGAAGGAAAATCCGTGGAGATCGGTAGGAGACAACGCTGGTCAGGAAACACCCAGCGTTTATTATTATAGTATTGTGAGTTGATTGGAGTGGTGGAATTTGCTCTGCTGCTTTAAAATCTGCTGGAATCAGTTTTTTTTCTCTATCCCATCTCTTCCTGATGGGAATGTGATGCTCTGTGAATGTATGGTTCTGCATTAATCTCCAATTGCTCTTTGTTAGCCATTTGCAACGACGAGTCTATACCCGTCACTCCAGGAAACAGACACCACTCCAGAGGGATCCATCCCTCCTGAATTCACGTCAGCAGCACTCAGTAACGGCCACCGTCTGCACCAGGTCATGATCCAGTCCAGCGGAGACCATCCTCCTTTTGCCGACATTACAAATTCGTCCAGCAGGAAAGCGTGGCACTGGCGCCGGATCAACGCTGTGGACATCGACTGGTGGTGAAGATCACTTGGATGTAGTGCTTGCAGTGGAGCACACAGCACTGTGACTTCTAGCAGCTTGGACGGGGAAGATGTCAGCGGTGCCAGAGTCCTGCCCGTCAAGTCAAAGCTCCTGCGGCTGCCCAGCTCCACCGTGATGGTCCTCACTGCAGAGTCTTACCTTAACTGCGTGCGGTGGAGGAGAGCTAGCATGCGGCCGTGCAGGGAGCAGACAGTGCAGGTCCAGCGAAGAACGCAGTGAGGAGAGAGGTGAAAGGCGCTGACTCATGAGCTCAGAGAGGCAGAATGTTGTTGAGAGCAGCATCGCTGTCAGAACACACATCTGGAGCAGCCAGAAGGATGCATGAATGGAGAGCCCAGCATGTTGTTAAGAGGATGCATGTGGAGGAACACACTTGTTGGAGAGAGAGCGGTATCAGGACCTTCGCTGTGGAGTGCCCAGATGTTGTTGAAGAGGAGCCATGGTGGAGGAACACACTTTGTGGTGGAGGAGGAGGAGGAGCCATGATGGAGATGCCCGGATGTTGTTGAAGAGGAGGCATGGTGGAGGAACACACTTGTGGAGAAGGAGGGGGGAAAGGAGAGGAGGAGGCCATGATGGAGATGTCCAGATGTTGTTGAAGAGGAGCCATGGTGGAGATGCCCACATGTTGAAGAGGAGGAGGAGGAGGAGGAGGAGCGGCAGTGGAATGGGATGTGACCTCAGTGTCAAACCTGTTGAAGAACTGATTGAGTTCATCAGCTCTTTCCACATCACCCACGATTGGCTGTCTTTTCTTTTTGTTGTAGCCAGAGATGGTATTTATTTCTCTCCACACCTCACGGATGTTGTTATGATGTAAATTCTTCTCTATCTTCTTTTTGTATTCCACCTTTGCCATCGTCAATCTCTTCTTCAGCTCATGTTGCACCTGTTTGAGCCGTTCTTTGTCACCCTCTCTAAAAGCTTCCTTTTTCTGATTGAGGATTGCCTTTATGTCACTTGTGATCCAGGGTTTGTTATTGGGGAAACAGCGTACAGTCTTTGTAGGTATGACTGTGTCTCTGCAGAAGTTGATGTACTCAGTGAAACAATCAGCCTGTCTATCAATGTCCATACTGTTCTCATCTGTTTCCAGAAGCACATCCCAATCAGTGCGTTCAAAGCAGTCCTTTAGAGCCTCACTAGCCTCAGGCGTCCATTTCCTTACAGTGAGTGTAGTTGTAGGTTCCCTTTGCACACAGGGTTTGTAACAGGTCTGCAGAAGAACCAAGTTGTGATCTGACCTGCCCAGTGGTGGTAAGGCAGTATCTCTGTAAGCTTCTTTGACATTGGCATACAGCAGATCAAGGGTTTTGTTTTCTCTTGTAGCACAGTTAACAAATTGTGTAAATCCAGTCAGGTGGAGGAGAGGGTAACATGGTTGAAGTCTCCAGATATTATTATAAGTGCCTCAGGGTGTTTAGTCTGTATCCTAGCAACAAATTCATGCAGAATTTCACATGGAACATCAGCCGTTGCCTTGGGAGGGATGTACACAAGTATTGTTATTATATGACCAAATTCTCTTGGTACATAATATGGCCGCATTCCAACTGCCAATAATTCAATATCTGGACAGCATATCTTCTCCTTGACATAATATGTGCAGGATTACACCATCTCTGGTTCACAAATAAGGCCAGTCCTCCTCCTTTTTTCTTGCCACTAGCCTTTGCATCTCTGTCTGACCGTATGAGAGTGAAGCCAGGTATATCCACAATGGAATCCGAGATGTTATTATTCAACCAGGTCTCAGTAAAACACATCAGGCTGCACTCACGGTACACTTTCTGAGTCTTCACCAATATCTCCAACTCCTCACTTTTGTTGGGCAGAGAGTTGACATTCCCCAAAGATGACTGATGGCAGAACGGGCTTGTATCTCCATTTCCTTGCCTTTAACTTTGCACCAGCACGGCAACCACGAAAGCTCCTCCTTATCTCAGCTGGAATAGGGTAATATACTCCAGATTTGCTCCATTTCAATGAAAAAAGCTCTTCTTTCGAATAAACTCTTCTCTCCACAGAAATATCCATCAGTAGATGTAAAAAAAATCAGATAAAAAGCGACAAAAAATAACAAAAATAACAAAGATTTTGAGAGCTACCAGACTTTGCTGCAACCTGTAAGTGCGCAGATTCTAGAATATGTATGGCTTAAAGAATACTCAAGAACATGTTATTAAAATAAAATAAAATAAAATAGGATAACGTAGCTTATACATTAGATTAGTGTACAAAGGATTTAGTTTTTTCTTTTAAAAATGAAATGAGCTAGAGTAGGAGTATAAAGTTCAAATTTACCAAGGAACAAGGCAACATATTGTATGAAAAAATCTAATAGGGGACATATCAAATATGATAGGAGAAGATCACATCAAATTTACAGATTAAATATCACAATATATACAGTGTAAGTGAGTGTAAGTGCACGTGACGGATTTGAAAAATGTGTTTAGAACTTTAAAAAGTAGTATTTTTTTCGTCATTAATGTTTTATTTTGAAGGTGCTTTCAGGAAGTTCCCATGTTAACGGTCGTTAGCTTCATGGCGGTCTTTTTTTTTTTTTTTTTTTTTTCTGAGCAGGGATTTAGGAATGTGGAGACCAGCAGCTACGTCACCCTCAAATCGCCTGGGGTCCCGTCGTCTGAAAACTTTTCCAAACCTCATGAATTACTAAATCAAAACCGTCCGGTAAGTTGTTTTTAATGCCGACATATAGCTCCACATTTTAAAAGTTATAACTGGTAGTGATGTTGAATGTTGTTTTTAGGCTGTTTAAAGCCTCGGACAACACGTTGACTAAAAGAACGTCCGTTAGGTTTGAAATGCGTGCGCGAGCTTGAATTTCAGACACAGTGAGAAGCTTCATCGTTTGTTCTTCTAAATGTTACTCCGACCATTGCCTGAGACAAGCCCAAGCATGTGTGTCATTGTTTAGGTTGCGGTCAAGCAAGGAGATAAAAAAAAAAAAAAAAAAAAAAAAAAAAAAAAGCTTGCCCGAACGTGAAATGGTTGTTTCGGAAACGTGATGCCAACAGATTTGCGGCTGTTAGCAAGGAAACCATTTTAACCGTTACACCTCTTCGTGCTCGCGTGCAGGTAAGTTGAGTAGACGTTTGTTGCTTAAGTTAAGTCGAGTGAGGGAGGGTTTGAAAAGTGTCGCCGCCTTTCTCTCTCTTCCTCACACTGTGGGAAACATTTGCTGATTGCTCGCTGGTGTTTTGATAACATTTCTCTCCCCAGGGGACGCTCCTCGTCGTCCTCGTCTCCATGGTAACGTTGTCGCGTTGAGCTGCCTGCAGCGCAAAAAGGGGGGCGGAACCGCCGAGGAGCGACGGCTCATCGATCTCTTCCTCCCCGAAAAGGCAAAATCAGTCGAAGATGGTAAGGAGAGCACGGCTGCGTCAGGACACAGACAGCGTTTTTTTTATAGGTAGATGTAGATTGAATCTGCAGTGGTGGAATCTGTGCTCTGCTGCTTTACTCTGCTGGAGTCTGTTTTTTTTCTCTTTCACTCTCTCCTCCTGTGATTGTGATGCTCCTGTGAATTGTTTAGGTTTGCATGAATCTCCCTTTGCTCTTTGTTTCAGCCATTTCACGACGGAGTCTACTACCCTTACTCCAGTGATACCCAGGGGACCCACTCATCAGCAGGGATCCCATCCCTCCTGAATTCACCGCTCAGCCAGCACTCTGTAAACGGCAACCCTGCATCTGCACCAGGCATGACTCCATCCAGCGGAGCCTCCGCCATCCTCCCTTTCAAATTCCGTCCACGCAGGGAAAGCGTGGACTGGCGGCGGATCAACGCCGTGGACATCGACCTGGTGGTGAGCCAGCTGGATGTAGATGCTCTGCAGGAGCACATCAGCACTGTGACCTTCTGCAGCTTGGACGGGGAGAGGTGTCAGCGGTGCCAGAGTCCCGTGGACCCAGCTCTAGTCAAGCTCCTGCGGCTAGCCCAGCTCACCGTGGAGTGGCTCCTCCACTGCCAGGAGTTCCTTACCCTTAACCTGCGTGCGGTGGAGGAGAGGCTAGCAGCGGCCGGCAGGGAGCACGAGCAGCTGCTGGCCCAGCAGAAGAAGCAGGAGGAGAAGGTGAAAGCGCTGACCGCTGAGCTCAAGCAGAGGAAGAAGGTTATTCGTACCCAGCAGTCGCTGCTCACACCACGAATCATCAGCAGCCAGAAGGTACTGCTGACACGCTAAACGCTCACTCTCTGGGGGGGATCGGTTACAATTTGCATTTTACACATATGTATGGCAAGCAGACAGCTCGCTCCATCACCCCCACCCCCCTTCGCTCCTCCTCCTCAGGGCCCCCAGTCTGTCATTGTTCCCTAGATCTATTCACAGCTCCGGCTTTGTGCATTGAAGGGAGCAGAGAAATATTCAAGGGTTTCTGACTAAATACTGGTTCTAAAAACGGTTGTTATGTTCTGTAAATACGTGCTTTGGCTGTGTTGTTTTGGTATGAATATAATAGGCTTTATTTCAGACTGGAAGAAAAGGATTTAGAGCTGCAGAACAGATGGTATCATTTGGTGGCAATTAGTTTTTTTTTAATCCACTTACAAAAGGGTGACAAGAGCAGTAATCAAGATGACTGGCTGACTCCTACCTCCCCCACCCTCATTTATACACAGCCTTGTAGAGCATTTTGTCCTTTTTGTGGTTGTTGAAGACATTTGTGTGTATTACATCCTGCTGGTTTATCTGTTGGATCCATTTTCCTGTAAATATTTAAATAGTCTCTTTTAGGAATTGTACTGTTAGGTTATTTATAGCACAAATCAAAAATCTCCCTCGGTTCTTCAAGTGTAAAAGGCTGCTGCTGACCTGGCCAAGCGGTTGCCAAGGCAACAGATATAGTGTGTCATGACAGCATGTGGTTGCTAGGTGTGCACTCAGAGCTCAGCTAACAGAGGTGGCTCAATAATTGATAGAGAGGACATGTGTTCGTGTCCTCTGAGGGACTTTGGCGTTTGTTGCTGGCTAATAATAATGTGTATTTCTACCAAATTAACACACAGGGCTCTCTTTAAATACTAATTTAATTTCCTTCCCAGTTTCCACAGTTAGTCTAAACCCTAATATAATTGCATCACTTACAGACTTTCCTCATTGTTGTGGCACACCTCTCTGTGTCATGTGTCTGCCTTTGAGTCAGTGCTGCCATATGGTGTGACAAGATATCAGTAGCAGCAGGTTTAACATTGAATGAAGTCACAGGCACAATGAGCGGTAGAGTTAAATGTAGCGTGTGATGTGTGTGCGTAGTATATATTGTAGTTTTTAGAGAGTGTGGTGATGCCTGCAGCAGGGAGCAAATCAACATCACTCACACTATCTGTCTGTTGGGAAACACATGCCTGAACTCAGCAGATGCTCCTGTTTAGCGTCTGATGATCAGCGTCTTTATGTTGACCAAAGCGTTGACCCAAACCTCACTCAGTCAGTCACTTACTGCTGCCTCATGGCCAATACTGATAACTAATATTTTCACTGCATTTTTTTTTTTTTTTTTTTTACATTCATATAACCTGTAGTTCATGCACACCCAAGGGTAAGAAAAGCTAAGATGTAGTGAGCAAAGATGAATGATAACTCTGATCTATGACAACAAAAACAAAACTCTTTAGATGTTCATTTATTTTTTCACGTTCATCAAAACATTTCACAAATATACTCAATTCAAATTAAATGGTTTGATATAATCTGTCAAAGTACTGTATACTGATGCCAAATTAAGTGTGAATCATTATCATGGTCAGACCAACTGCTTATTGATAAATCAAGTCATCTGAGCTGTTCTTTCAGTTTTCCCTCAAAGAAGGAATGTCACCATATTTATTGCTTTCCTTGTCAAAAATGGTAGATGATAGATTAATAACTGTCTTTTGTTTGTTTTTTTAGTGTATGCACTGTGAAAAGTCATTCCTCAATTCCACCTTTCTCCAGAATCACATGCAGCGCCGCCACCCCGATGAGTATGAGATCCGTAAGTCAACCAGTCACCCAGTTAAGGTTTGCTGAGCAGTTTCGAGGATGGACAGAGTACGATAATACTTGAACTAGAAGGAGGAGTCAGTTAAATTACTTAGTAGGAAGATGCATTAAACAGTACAGAGGATGAAGAGATTGTTACAAACAATATCTTGTTTTCCTTCTTGTTTTGCTTCCCTCTAGAGTTGCGTTCAGACAGCGAGAAGAAATCTGAGATTGAAAGCCTCAAGCTGGAGATAAGCAGTCTGAAGGAGCAAATTGTTCAGCAGCAACAGGACTTACTGGCCAAAACAGCTCAGGTAGGAAAAGCAGACCATTGTGACAGAGCTGAAGTCAGTTCATTGATCAGATGATCGACTGCAAATTTATGGGACACCGTTTTTTAGTTACTTACTCTGGTTTTAGCCACTCAAATGTGAGGATTTGATGTTTTATTTGTCACATAAAAAAAAAAAAAACATGCGCCAAAAAAGTTTGCGCCTTTATGTCAGTCCTTTGTGGTTTAGTTGTGACTGAGCTCTTTTCATTCTTCTTGTGATTCCAGGAAAAAGAGCAGCAGTTCATGCATCAAAACCTGCTTAGAGAAATGGACCGTTTTAAGGCTGAGGAGATGGCGCGCATGGACCGAAAGATAGAAGACAGCAGGGACGGCATCCGGAGGGAAATGGAATTTCTTTACAGCAGAAATATTCAGGCTCTCAATGTACGAAAAAGATACTCGGATATTCTCTTTAGCAGCTTCTTAATAGTGTTTCTTTACATTACATTCATTTAATTGTCAGGATCTTTTTTATTCATACCATCTTTTACTATTTCACGCATATTTTTGTTTTCAGGAAGTAAATCAGAATTACACAGCCAAGCATGAAAAAGCAGCCAGTCCTGTTCAGTCGCAGCCGGACAGAGATCTGGACAACTACAAAGAGATGCAGACACAAGCCATCCAAAAACTGGAACAACAAATGAAGAAACAGGTTAGTGTAGAAGACAGATATTGTTTTAAAACCTAGAAGTGAATTGTTATTTTGACTACAAAAAGCTTCTCTTCTAGGATAAAAAGTGGGAATCCAGGCTGCAGGACTTAAAGGCTGAACACGAGTCTGAAAAGAATCAGGTATGTTGTGGTATTTGCCATAATTATCATGCAATTAAAGCATCTACAAGTGAAACATTTAACATTTTTTTGTCTGAAAACTGAGAGCTTGAAAATGCAACCCCTTCCTGTTGTCTTCCAGTTGCTGACCAAGCTGAGCAAAATGCAGTCGACTGTGTCGGAGCAGCAGGAGCGCAGCCAGAGGCTGCAGCAGGAGATGGGGAGGAGGCTGCAGGAGAAGGAGCAAACCATCAGGGCTCAGAGGGAGCAGGTTAGCACTGATTCACTGTATTCACACAGCCATCAGAGCCCAGTGTGATTATGTCGAGAGAGGAAGTGAGGCGGAGGGTCAGCCCTTGTTCAGGATATCCTGTATTTGCTACATGAACTCAGATTGTGTTGTAATGAGACATGATGATACTGTACATTTTTACAGGAGCCATAGTCAGCCTTTAAATGGGTGAAAACTCTCATTTATAGTTGCATTTGTTGTAAATTTTTTTCATATTTTGGGTCTGGTTTAATGCCAACTCCTGTAATTATTCATGTCAACTACAAGTGCAGTTCAATACTACAGGTCCTCAGAATTCTGGGGGCCAACACTCATTAAACAACCGCTTTGTCAGAAATACAACTGAAGAGCAGTAGTGCTTCTGTTTACAGTGCAGCCAAACAAACTCATGTTGTTTTAATAAGTCAGTAATTAATTGTCCTTTTTCCATCATGACATGAACTACTTCCATTTCTCTTCACAGTAAAAGCCATCCAATATTGTGCCAGTTCAGTTATCTTTTAATTAACTTTTAAAATAAGTATATACAAATAGTTAAGCCAGTATCAGTGAAGTGAGGTTATAAATAGAAACACTGGATTGTTTTCTATGTATCCCTTGTGCGTACATAATTTGAATCTAGGCCAGGAATGGTGGACCCCACCACTACGAATAAAAAGGACAATATAGAGAGTTAATCACAGAAAGTATACACAACACATTGAAAGGCTATTGGTGAGAAAAAAAGTAGATTGAAATAGTATCAGAAATGGGGTTTAATTTAAAGTTTATTTAACCAGGAAAATAAGTCTTAGTTATGCATGATCATGACATATAACAAGTTATTATTTTTTCCTCTTCCAGATAAGGAATATTTCCTCAAATCCACCCACCCAAGTAGTCGAAGTGCCAGGTATTGATACCTTTTCAGTTCCTTTTCTATCAGACACGTTTCACTGAGGGAAACTGCATGTATAATCGTAATGCATTCATTGTGTTGTCTGTTTTTCAGTCATTGTCAGTGCACCACCTCCAGAGCCTAAACCAAAGAGAGTTGTACTTGGTAAGTGAGAAAATAAGAACAACATTAACGAGAGGTTGAGCATGTGGTTTAGTGCATGAAGAATTTTCGTGATGCTGTTTCAGAGAGCGAGCTCTTAATACAGCAGTGCTGTCACCACATTAGTACACCTGTCCCCCTCCACCTCGTCTTTTAACACACATTTTATCTCACTTCCAATGACCTCATGTGCTCTCCAATTAGAGGAGCCAGTCTGTGCTCCTAGGCTGGATCCTATTCAGGAGCTGTCAGAAGAGGAGAAAGGTAAAACAGACAGTAAAAACAACACAGTCGACTGCATGCTGTCTGCATGGATGCATCAGTCTGTTGTGGGCAGTCTTTTCTTTAAGTCTGTTGGGACTGAGATCATCTTAGTCTGAAATGACATGAAAGGCATGACTGTAGTACCAAAAAAGCCTGCCACATGCCCGCCATATGAACATTGCTGGTCATTACATCCATCCATCATCTTGTCGCCTTGTTTGTGGCAAATAAACCTGTAGACATTCTCCTCTTCTGCCTGCCTCACTGCAGTCACATCCTCTACCTGACTGAATCTTTGGCATGGAGTTTGTTGTGAAAATTAGTAAATGCATGCTCATTTTTTTGCCACTTTTTGCCTCTGCTGCCTGTGATTGGAGCCTTATTGTCCATAAATGGTTGATTAAGTTAGATTTCTTTGACAGACTCGAGCAGCTACTCTGAGAGGAGGACAGTGGAGAAGAAGCCTGAGCCTGCACCAGAGAAGAAGCAGAGGGTGACCTCCAGTGTTCTGAAAAGGAACACCAGCATCAAGAAAGACATGCGGCCAGATATCGAGCAGAGTGTTATCATGAAGCTGGAGACCCTGGGAATCAAGCCTGTAAGTTCACAGTGTTAGGTCAGGTTTAGGAGGCTTAAGAAGCTCTGTACAGAATACAGTATAAAAGAAAACACTCTTAAATGTGATTTTATTTGTAACCATTGCTCATACCTTCCTCAACCTCTTCTCAGGACCAGAATGGTCTGAAGAACAAAGAGTTTACTTCCATCCTGGCCAAGGTGCAGTCAAAGCGGGAGAACTTTGCAAAGGGGGCACCTGACTACTGGCGCCAGCGGGAGGAGATAGTCAGCACCGTGGAGCAGAAGCTGGGCAGTCAGAGGAGAGGCAGCGACCCTGCTCCAGAGTTACAGGCCAGATCCAGACAGTCGGTTCAAGGTGAGTCATCAGAAAGCCTCTTAGCACATGAGATCATCTTTCTAAGTTCTCTTACTGCCCACAGACCAGCAGCAACCACTCTGTACTTTGTCCTTAGAGCTTCTGTTGCATTAGCAGCTTGTAATTGGTTTTGACTGTGTGTGCATCCAAGACCATCAGTGTAATCTGTGAGAGCTTGTTTGATGCCAGATAAGCTGACTTAAGCTGTGACATACCGTCAGGAACTGATCCGCTAACTGTGTTTACATTACCTGTATTTGTCTGTGTGCAGTGTTGCAGATCCGGCCTCGATCCAGTAGTCTGCCCTCCAGAGCGACGCAGGTGATGTCTGGACCTGCAGTAAAACAGCCCAAAACCCCACAGCCGGCTCCAAGGACCAAGACCATAGCCCAACCCAAGACATCTACACCTAGCACCAAGAGTGCACTGAGGAGCGTCACACCCAAGTAAGGAAAACACTAAATATTAAAAAAAAAAATCATCTTTTTAGATCTCCATAAATGTCAGATTATTTGGTACAGTTACAACAACAGTGATAAGAGAAGCTGCTGCATGTGAGGTTTCACCACACAAGTTAAGACAGAACTTAAAATTTACACCTCCGGCATGTTATTTCTTATAGCTGTTGTCATGGTAACAAAGATTCCTGACATATCTTATGATGACTGACATGCAGGCTCAGTATTGTGCTGCACAGAGGGATAATTGTAGATTGATATAGTAAAAATGGGTTTCTGTGATTTTCCAGAACCCCTCCTTTTAGTTCAGACGAGGAATCTGAAGAAGAGGACTCAGATATGGAGGAAGAACAGCCCCAAAAACTGCAGAGGGGGAAATCACCACAGTCCAGACTGAACCAGGCTACCCCGGTCCAAATCAGAGCGGGCAAAGCCAGTCCAGTCCAGGCTAGGCAGGGTCCAACCGACACTCATCCTCCTCCAACTCTCAGCAGGCCAGGGGGTCCATGGGTAGTGTGACCAAGACAGTCGTCACAAAGATGGAGAGCGATGAAGAAGAGGATGATTGGTCGGAGGTGAGTGAGCTGCAGGAGATCGACCCACGACAGCTCCAGAGTCACAAAGACCAGAACGGCAATGTGGAGAAGAAAAACTTTGGTAAAGGTAAGCTGTCCATTCTACAAACTGTCAGCTCACAACGGAAATGAAAATAATTTGTCTTTTCAGTTGCAAAGTGGTAACATTTGATACTAGTGAAAAGGCGGTTGTATTTGTCCTGATTATTAAATATAGAAAACTATATTTACCTGACGATATTAGCCTAGATTAAAACTTCTAATGTTAATTGGTCTCAAGTCTAATTTTCAACACTTTTAAAGGGACAGTTCATCCCCAAATCGGAAGTACATAATTGTTCCCCTAGCTTGAAGTGCTTGAAGTGTTTATCCATCTAGATTTTTTTTTTTTTGGTGTGAATTGCTGAGTTTTGGAGAAATCGGCCGTAGAGATGTCTGCCTTCTCTCCAGTATAATGGGACTAAATCGCTATGCTGACATCTCCAAAACTCAGCAGCTCACACCAAAAAATCTATATGGATAAACAACAGTACAGGCCAGAAGAAAAATATTTGTATTTGATTTCAGGGTGAACTGTCTCTCTAAGGTTTTAAAAGTCTTCATGATAGGTCATGATAGAATCATGATAGGTCTTAAATTTTGAGCTGATGCCTAAATGTATGAGTAATCATATTCACCTACAGGACTGACTTAATTAAAAATGCTCGTTTGTCAGTCTTTGTCAGTGTTTGGCTTGGTTGTCCAGAATCCAAGACGTAAACAAAACTTTACCAGTGACGCATAGCTAAAGAGCGTTAGCCAAGACGATGAACACATGAAGTTCTGTTATCCCTGTTTGATATTTGCAAGAATCCGAGAGGATCAGGAGGGGGAGCTCAGATATAAGGGTTAGTATAGGTTTTATATCTGCTCAGCTGATGTTTGCCTGAATGCATGAGAAGTGTTTGAAAAAAAAAAAAAAAAACGTCTATGCTGGAAGCATAGCATAATTTGATCCAAAAAATAAAGACAGGGCAAAGATGTGAAAAGATTCAACAGTCTTTTAATTGGGGTAACGGAACAAAGGAGTAGTATCTTGTCACTAAAATGAGAATGGCTGGCCTGGTCCACGTTAAAAGTCAGTCCACCTTAAGTGAACTTGTACCAAAGTTGTCGCTAACTTTGTGATTGACCCCCTTGAGTCTTGAGGAGTTATATCATTTACACTGCACTGTACACTGCACTGCTACATTCACAGCTGAGCAAAACTTGGGCAGGAGCTTGTCATTAAAATAAGAACAGCTAAAGATCAGTCCACCTCAAGTGAGCCGAGGTCAAGGATGTTGCCAACTTGAGAACTAACCCCTTCAGCAGTATGCAGTCTTTATGTTGAGTTTGAATTGTAAAAGCACCTACTTTATAAAAAAACCCACAATGTCAGGCAGACTGTTTACTTCAAGATTAACCACAGCAGAAATCACAAGGTCACTAGAAGATATAACTGCTTTGATAGGAACCAGAGGCTCTGTGACCTCCTGTGATGACAACTGGGAGACCTGTATCATGTTTTTTTTATATATATATAAGAAGAGGATAATTATATGATAGGAAAAAGTACCAGCTAAGCTACTATTTAAATTGTCCATCTATGTGTAAATACATTTTATTATTCACCTAAGGTGCTATTGATTTGTCATTATTGTGTAGTATTGTACTCCAAACTACATAAACACTATCTCAACTCTAAAAAAAAAAAAAAAAAAAAAAAAAGAAATATCTAATAAATGAAACTACATTAATGCTTTTTTATGATTTGTCTGTGTCTTTTTAGAGAACAAAATCAACGACCTGGCACGTAAAATGGAGAAGCAGTTTGCAGGCAGAGCAGTAAAGAAACCAGCAGGGGGCATCAGCATCATACCAGAGAGAAGGGACGAGGTTCAGGAACTCACGGTGAGACTCACTCTGATGGGACCTCAGTGCAGAGCTTTGGTGTAAAATGTTGCTAGCATGATATTAGTATGCAGTAAAAATCAAGTTGTACTGGATGGTATAATCTTTGAATAATGTTTGTGCCTGTGGTGACAGTACACAGATTTGGAAGAGAGCAGTGAGTGGGTGGTCTCCTCCTTAGAGGACAGACAGGAAGTGTCTAAACCAGTGCAGGGCTCTGGACCACTGAGGAAGAGCCTGGACTCACCCAGCACCAGCGTCTGGGGAACCTCCACAGGAAAGGGTCCCAAATCAGGTCAGTTTTTTCAGGGTATGTTTGAGTAGAAATATGATTTTATAATACGGTACAATAATGATGGTCTGAGCTGTATTTTTAGACTTTGTCCTGTTGGTAAAGTAAACACCGCTGCTTTTATCTTGTCCCTGGCAGGTCTGACCGAAGCTGGAACAGGGAGCACCCTGAAGAGCAGCCTGTGTTCCCTCAGTGACATCAGCGACTCCGAGGACATTAGCAATAAACACTACAGTTGATCAGGTAGCGCCGCGCCAAGCACAGACACAAAGACCTCAGGCAACTCCTCTGACACCTGCAGTCCACGCCAAATAGCCATATTTTATACTGTTATGACATGGAAGCTATAATACAGAGAGAGCAATACTTAACAAATGATTCTTTTTTCTAAATCTGTTAGAGATAAACAAGATTACAGCTGTCTCACCTCACACCTTGTGCCAATTCTTTGCTTGCCTTAGACCTTCTTCAGTGTTTTAAATAGATTCTGTTTTGTATTTTCAATGAAATATAATCCCCACACACTCCAAATGAGTTACCTTATGTAGCTTGTGTAAAATTTTGTACATCAAATTTTATATCTTCATTTTGTCAAATGAGATGTGATTTTTGTATAGAAAAATATTTATACAAGAAGCAATAAAAGATTTCTTTGCAGATTACAAAACTGAAAATTGTTGAACATCTCGGGACATGTCATCGAGGTTGTTTTTTTCTTCTTTCTTTTACAGCATATTGGTCACATTATTGTTTTCTTCACACTTCCAAGCTTCGGTTTATTCACAGTTCCAACCATGCAAAACTTGATAAAGATATCAAGTCGGCTAATAGTCTGCTGACCTTATGTTGAAAATCATACTGGTGTGAAAAGTCAGCAAAGGCATACATTTGTTTGTTTTTTTCCGAAGCATAAAGGTCTGTTTGAAAGGCCGTACAAAATTCAGGATTAATGGGAAAACATTTTTGACATTGATTTCTATATACTGTATGAAACAATATAAAACAACCTGAGACTCCCATATTTCAACCTTCCAACTTAAATTAAAGTCTAGTTACAAAACAATGCAGGGTGCAGATTTTGTAACGCCACAGAATCATTCATCCACATATTTTAATTCTGCTCTCCAGTGGTTCTGTTCGAGACCAGATTTGTAATAAAAATCATGTAATGTAAAGGTTGAATTGGAAATGCAGACAGGACTTGTGGGTGATTCAGAATGTGTAAACCAGTAGATCATCCTTTGGAAAAATATTTATTTTCAATGCAAATATGGGGAATAAAATGAGCAATTTAAATGTCTAAATGCACCGTTGAAACAGCTTTAGTTATTAATTACTTTTCAGACTTAATATTTTAGATATAACGTGTTCATTTTATAAAAGATTACAAAAGAGCATTGTTGTAGATTAAACTACCTAATGTTGTATAAAATTACATTAGCTGCACCTTGACTTACTACAACATTAAAGTACTGCTTACTTATTCATACTGTATGTAAATTAAAGTGATCCAATAATGTGGCAGTTCAACATGGACAACTCTGCATAAAGAATGCTTGTACTTTTGATACTTAAAATACATTTGTTTCTAATACTCTTTATTGGCTATTTTTATAGTGTTTATAATTTTGTTACATTTACATAAGCACTGTATATTATTTGAATACTTCTCCCACCACTGCCCACCACCTCCAGTTGTAACTCCTGAATTATTAGAGCCTATTATCAGTCGTGCTGTGGGTTAGTAGACATGAAATCAATGTCAGTGCTTCGTTCTCACAGAGTAACTGAGACATGAAACTGATTTGTAACACTAGGAAGTGGGTTTTTTAATGGGCAGCAATGTGACGGCTTCCTGTCCTGACAGCGTTGGGCTCACTGAACATGATTGGCTCTTGTGTGGAGGACAAGATACTGGCGGACTGTGATAGCAGGAGGGCTGGCGGTGCTGCCATTGAAAGAAATGTATCCTGTTCTGTTTTAAATGCATTGATATCTACAGGTACACCTGACCTGAGCATA
This sequence comes from Lutjanus argentimaculatus, assembly GCA_034769285.1. Lineage (NCBI taxonomy): Eukaryota > Metazoa > Chordata > Actinopteri > Lutjaniformes > Lutjanidae > Lutjanus > Lutjanus argentimaculatus. The sequence continues at coordinate 3,417,066 of JAWZSL010000020.1, read as the reverse complement.
TCTCTGCACAGCTCCTCTCTGGTAGACCATGATTTAACACAACAGCTGTCTTGCCTTCATCAGGATCGTATCTGAGGTTGACTTTGGAGCTGTCATGTGACCTATAGCTCATCAGAGATACTAAGTATATAAAATAACATTACCATTCGTTTGATTGTTTGATTTAGAGTGCCATCTTCTGGAGATTCAGACGAAGTTCAGGTGCAGAGGATGTACATAAATGAAGTCACAAAAACATGAAAGAAAACAAAGCGTGGACGTGAAGAGATTTGAGCATGGTGTCGTTTGAAAAATGTAGTTGCAAGAGTACAGACAGTGTTGCTTTGTATTGAAAAATCTTCTACCTGTTTCCACATTGATTGGATCTGAAAAGTTGGATGTGATTTTATATGTTGAGTGTTTATATTTCTCCCATATCCCCTAAGAATAAATATAGTTTTGTTTTTTTTGTAAAAAGCATTTTTAAAAAGATGATGTTTTGTATACATAGCATCTGTGTGTAGTGATCAAACCTTTATACACCAACCTGATGAAGGCAAAACAGCCAAACACATTTGGTGAGATAGATAAAGTAATAGAGAACTGTAGAAAGTTGTGACACAAGTTTTAATTTTGAACAGATTTGTAAACAAAGTTGTTGACATGCTCTGATTCTGTCTGCATCCTCTTTTGTACTGAACCTTTGGGCCTGTTTCATAAGAACAAAGCATGCAGACAGACAGGAAAGAATCATAGGTCAATAGACAGTGAATGCTCCTGATGAAAGCCAAAAAACAGCCATAAATACATCATTAGTGCTATTGAGCCAGCAGCTAGCTAATCTAGCTTAGAATTTGGTCACGAGGATAAACATCTAGCCTGGCCATGTCTGAAGTTAACAAAACCTGCCTTTCAGCACCTCTAAAACTCAGTAATTATTAATCAGTTTGTTTAGTAGGCAGTAGTGGTCTACCAGAGTTTCCCATCAAGACATAGTCCCACACACAACATCCAGAAAATACACAAATAGTAATTTTTACACTTTGGTTTTTGTACAGATTATCAAATGAGCTAAATTAGTTTCATTAGTGAGCCTCAGAGGTCATGTAGTCTAATTTTGTCAGGCTAGCTGTTTCCACCTGCCTCCAGCCTTTATGCTAAGCTAAGGTAACTAATGCAATCTAGCTTCCTGTATTAATTGGTATTGATCTTCTCATCACATTCTCTGTAAGAAAGAGAATCAGCAGGTTTCCCAAAATGTCAAACGATTCCTTTAAAGTCTCTTAAGTCACTTTGTCTGCTCAGAGTTCGACTCTGGCTCAGACGAAACTGTCTCTGCTGAAGGTCCGACCGGTCTTTGTTGTTGCTCTGGTTGCTCGGCTCTTCCTGCCTTCATAAAACAGTGGTGGCACCAGAGTCACTCTGGACGACGAAGCCGGCAGCATGTAGGTCCGTCGGGTGCGGGCGGTGGCATAAGTGGCTGGTCTTCGTGATCCTTTTGGAGAACTGTTTACATAGTTGGACATAGATAGTGAAGGAAATAAAGAGTTATCTATCTAAATTTTTTTGACTGATGGGACTTCTGTTTTTTTGGCTTTGATATGGTCCACAATACAGGTCATAAATATAGAAAATGAAGGCAATATAAGTGTTAAAAGTGTTTATTTTAGGATATATTTAGTACTTTTATTTATGTATTTAATGTTTACTAAAATGGCATTCCATAGGTTTGAATATTATTGGAAATATTTGGGATCATGCAAGTACACAACTCAACAAAACATATGACATATATCTGACATATATATGACATATAATGTTAGATATATAGCTTTAAGTTAAATGTCGATGGTTTTATATTTACCTTGATGGTAGGCCTTCTTTTCCAGAGAAATAAGTCAGCACTGTTCCTCCAGAGATGAGAAGGATGGAGCCTCCCCAGCCAATGAAAATTGCAGCTCCAAGTTCAAATCTGAATAGCAAGTGTTGAGGTATAACAAGAGTCATGGTTTGTGTTTTTTGCACTTTTTTATCCTAATTTTTAAATCTCACTTAAACAGAACTTTTAAAAGTAATCATACTGCTTGAAAAGTACTCACTTCTGTGCCCTGAAATGTGGATCCAAGAATTCTGTTATGACTTTGTTGGCCCACCATGAGTAGGTGATCATGCCACAGAATCCTAATAGAAAATATACTGTACATTAAGAGGTGCATTATATCCACACAAGGTTAAAAGTCTTGAAAAAATGTTTATTTACCTGATGCTAGGTAGGTTAAACCACCTGCAAAGGTCACCCTGGCATTGGCGACCTCCGATCCACCGATTTTAGTGCATTTCATCCCAATGAGTGTGAGGACACCTCCGAAGAAGCCAGTGATGACGGCGCAGACGGCGAGCGCTCTGCAGGCATGTAGGAAGACTGGAAGAAAACAGGTGAAACTGAAATGCTTGAAAGTTTTCTAAGATAACTCACACCAAAACTATCTAGATGGATAAATAGCACCACAGTTAAGAGGAAAAATATATATTTTTTAATTTGGGTGTCATCTGTCCCGTTAATCTTAATTTTAAAAAAAAACTTAAAGGAACTGAGATATTTTGAGTTTCCTACCAGGCAGGGCCAGCATGGAGGGATAATCCTTGCAGTCCGACACCCCCGTGGTGTCTGAGATGCAGTCCTTCCACAGGTTGGAGTAGTAGTTGGAGGTGGTCAGCACGATGCTGCCCACCTCAGAGAAAGTCCAGTACTCTGTGGGAAGAGTGGAGCACACCAGGATCCAGCCACACAGGCAGGACACGAAGCAGCCGATCTCCATGTACATCACCACCGTCCGGTACTTCATGGTGAGTGAGTGTTGTTCCCTAAGCTAAAACTGTCAAAATCTGCTAAATATAGAGAGTAATGTTCAGGTTTGATCAACTCACTGTGGGAAACTGGACTGAGCTCTCCTTCTATACCACTGTTGATATTTGGCTTCTGACTCATCTTATCTTTGAGATGGTTTTGCCCTGTAAGCATCCTTCTCGTTCCCAGCACTCAGGCAGAAATGGTGAAGGATTACGTCTTGCTGGATCATGCTGCTCTTGTCCCTGTCTCTTATGTTTTGCTTCCTCATTGTTGAGAACAATGAAAACACCTTTTATTCATTTCCGACCTCATGAAAAACAAAATGTAGAGTGTAGTGGTGTTAATCTTTCCCCTTTGCCACAAACTGAGCTTGCACATTTGGGGAAGGTGACAAAATACAGAAATGACCATGAACCAGTGTGACTACACCAAATAAGAAAATGTGCACAAAGAAATTTATTTTACTTTTGTTTGTCACTCACAGACAAAGAAGCGTACACAAAGTAACTTGATCAATAGCAATATGGAAACTGTCCAATAAAATGTTAAAGTTTCCCTTAAAGTGCCATGAAAGCACAAAACAAATATGCTTATTTATTTTTATTTGTGCAAATTCATTTCATTGTGCTAACATTAAATTTTTTGCCTGTGCGTCTTGATAAATAAAGTGGTTAAATTAAAAAGAAAGTGGTTAAATTTAAACTTTTTTGTCTTAAATATTGTACATGAAAAAAATCAATAATTATATAGATTGAAATGAAACATTTTTCTGTGCTAAATCTTTCAACTTTTATCGCCCATCCCCAAGATAGATTACACATGGTGTTTGTAAGACATATTTTGATGTTTAAAGTCAAATCTTTAAATGTGACTGGTTTTATGCTATAGAAGTTTATTGTTATTAATAATATTCCTGGAAGTTTGGTGAATTCTTTTAAATAGCAATTAAAACATCATGTAGGTAGATAAAAGCTACAGAAAATATAACTTACTAATATAAATTAATAGGGTTTTATGGAACGTTTTTTGTTGTTTGTTTTGTTGGATGAATTTGAACTTATGACCTCAGTATTTCTGAAATTCTGTTACATCCTGAGCTGGATAAATAAAATGAATCTGTATAGTGTTACACAGTCACAACAGAATCCATCTTGTAGGGAAAGAAGTTTCTGGGGTTTTTTGACGTTTTTGACGGTCTACGGATGTGTCTTTGTCCTCTTAAGACTTCTTTTTCTTCTCCTTTTTCACAGATAAAGGGAACCACAGGATGTCTGCTGCAGGGAGAGTGTTTTATCCAGTCAGAAACAACAGTGACAGTAAACACTAGTGAGTATTTGGTAGATTTACAGATTTCACTTGAAAATAGCAACTCATGTAGTTTCAAATCTTGATATATGAAGGTGAAATGATATGTTAACAAACCTTTCTGGACGGTTAACTCTGCATGCAGTTGCACAGTGAGCTGTACAGCCAAGTAAAATGAGGAAACTCCCCACGAGGCCAAGGTACAGGGGTGGTCCAATTTCATAGCTGAGGAGGAGAGAACAGTTAAAACTGGTTACAGTCTTGCATTTACTCACATTTACCTGAATGAAGGTCATTCAGAGGCCACATACAGTATTACCTCAGTTTTGATGGATCTGCTTTGCTGTGTAAAAAAGCTGCAAGCACTCTGTTGATGTATAAACAATAAGCTCCCACGTCTGAACGCCTGCATGAGGGAGAGCAGATGACACATGGGGAAAAAAACAAGACAAACCAGTGGGTAGATGTTCTGAGAAGGCTTTATAAATGCAAACAGGTTGTACTCACAGCCGACCAGATGGAGAGCAGAGGCTGCTATTAACATCCTGTCGTTACTTCTGTGGTCTCCACCGATGTGCGTGCACTCAAGGCCAAAAAACATGAGCCCTGTGCCGATCAGGCCGAGGCACAGGCCGATCATCAGGAGCCCCCTCACTGCCTGAATGTACGCTGATAGCAGACAAAACATACGTCTCGATCATAGATTAATTTATTTATGGCTAAAATGAGCTGTGTTTATTTGTCAGTGTACCTACATTTGACTGTCCACAGCACCCCAAAGTCCACACAGTTCACCAGAGCAGTGGAGTCCTCATAACAGTCCTTCCACAGGTCGGACCAGTACCAAGCTGTCACCACTACAGAGGAGCCCCCCTGACCCCCCAGCTGGGCCACCCTCAAGTGAGAAAATAAATAAAACTGTTTAAATTGAGTTTTAGCACTCAATTGCATATTGTATTCCATAGTCTGATACTTTTTTTAATCACCACAAGCCCATGAGCAGAGTATTATCAGCATGTAATGATGAAGAATGATTATGTCAGACACATATTCATGAAGTCCAATGGTTTAGTATTGGGTGTCCATTCAGTTAGGGGACTCACAAGAGAAAGATTTAAAAAAGAACAGTCTAAATTGAAGCAGTGGAGACCAGGATATTCTTTTAATTGGAAGTGCTGGTAGCTGTTTCCAGTATTTATGCTAAAGTACGCTAACCGTCTCATGGCTGTAGCTCGATATTCACCATACAGAAGTGAAAGTGAATCTTTTTTTTCATCTAAATTTCTCACCAAGAAAACAAATAAGTGTGTTTCCCAAATTGTTGAACTATTTCACAATTCACTCAGGTGCAATATCAATGTATACCAAACTGCAATATCAATATTTCCTGTGTGCAGTAATGTGAATTCAACTGTTGAGCCTGTTTCTTGTTTATATTGTTTTTATATTCTCTTGTTTATATCTTCTTTGTTTACATATATTTATGTTGCCGCTAACTCACTGGCCTTTTTATGGTTTCCAATTATTATTACTTATGTAATTCAACATAGTTTATCATAATTGCTTTGTAATTCTTACATGATATGAATTAGTTTGCTTAAATTCGGCAACTGCAAAATAAGATTGTATTATCTGTAAATTTATTAACATTTATTGCATGCAAATGCAAATCTCTTATTCAGTAAAAAAAATGAAATTCACTAAAGTGCATCAGGTGGCTTCTTGTATTTGTTTACTTACCTCCAGTGGTCCATAGCAAGGGTGCAACCCACAAATCCCCAGCCCAGTATGCAGAGCAGCAGGCCCAGGATCTGAGCCAGTCTCCTCCACATTGCTTCAGTCTGGTGATTAGAAGAGCCTTCACCAATTAACTACAAATAGTTACTGAGATGTTTCACTAAAGTTAGTGGTTAACTTGCTAATGGTGAGATAACTTAAATTCAGCTGTACAGCAGAGCCAATAACGCCAGATGTGAAGGTCTTTAAAACTTCTTACCTTATAAAGAAGGTAGTGAAGTTTTAGTCCACCAGTAATTCAAGACAATAAAAGCCACAAGAGTCTTGCTTCAGATTAAAGCTGTAGTGCTGCAGCCCTCTCACAAACGGCTGCTCATGTATTTGTATGAAAGTTTGAATAACAGCAAAGCAGACACTGTTTACTGTCAACCAGACTGCCTGGTTATCCTGGTGCAGTTTTATTTGTTTTCTTAAAGACTACACAAAGGCTGGCAGTTCTGTTAGAAATGGATGTGAGTCTTAGCTTAATGTTTTGTTGAATATATACTGAGTCTTGTGAGAGCACTAGTTCTGACACATCATAGATGATAAACATGAACAGTGAGAATTGTACACAAATAAATTCAGTGAAAAAGATGTTTTAAAACAAGACAGTTTTTTATTAATACAAAACACACATTGCTGAATTGGTTATCACCACAGATTGATGAATTTAATAGAAAAGTATCAGATCATCTGTCCATCACATTCATCAACATTCATCTCTCACCTAACGACTCACATTTATTCAAATATAAGAGTTTTTGATGAAAGGTGTACTCTCACTCCTTGAACTGCCCGATAATGACGACACCGTCCGGCTGCTGCCGCTGCTCCTCGACAAAGTTGACACGCTGGACCTCGAGAGAGGCCGGACTCTGATCCCCGACCCTGATCCTGACCCTGCAGAGCTTGCAGACCTGGTGGTTCTCCCGCTCTTCGATGACCAGCCTGACTTGGCTGTGCGTCCAGATTTGGATGTGCGTCCAGATCTTGAGGAAATGCCCGAGAGGTCGGAGCGCTCAGACCTGGACGACAGCTCAGAAATGGAGGACACTTTGGTCTTGGAGGTGATCTCAGACACTGTGGACAGAGCTGTGGTGGACTTGGGTTGCTCAGGATCTGGTAGTGGCTGGACGGCGATTATCCTGGAGAGAAAGATACATTATTATCAAACATGACAAGGCTGCTGAACCCCTCTCGCTTAAAAAAACTAGCAGATATTAATTTTCTGTTACATATGGTGGCTGTGGCCATTGTAATCATGTCATTTATCCAGGCACGTAGCCAGGAATGTAGACATGCTAATGACATGAGACCCACTACCCCTAATGCACCAAAAATGTTTCCAGAGGAGTAGAAAAAGTATAAAGGTGCAAGATGATGTCTTGAATATAGGTGTATGCTCTGGGGTAGATTTCTGCTCTCTGCTCTCCCTCATGTTAGCAGGAAAGTTTTCCAGACCTCTGTTTACACTAATGGTTTTAGGGTTATATTACATGGTGAGAGGGACTGAGTGCACATTCAAACATCTGCACCCTACTCAGTACATTTTGGATAATGAGTAAATTCCACTTGAACACACAAGATGCTGGTATTTATGGAGGGAGTGGAGAGTGGAGTTATTTATTCATTCCCCCAGACATGTTACAACATGTGTCTGTACTCACGTGTGCTCTCCTCCACAGAGCGGCGTGCACACCGACCACAGATAAAAGAAACCCCCAGCCATGTGAAAGACTGAGCCGACCCAGCCGAGGAACAGCGGGGTGCCGAGGTCATACCTGTTGGTGTTGCAACAGAGACAGTGTGAGAGTAATGTTTAAAGCTGTATGTTTTTCAGGTTAAATATTTACATCTAAACCTGTTAAACTTACTGCAGTCCATCAAAGTCAGGGTTAAAGTATTCTACCGAGACATCCTGTGCATACACAGCGTACCCACTTGTGGACAGCAAACCTAAAGAGAAATCATGTTCAGAGAAAAGAAAAACATTTGCATACAGATGACTAAAAATAGCAGCAAGATACAATAGGTTAAATTAATAGAAAAATAATGTATCCATTCATTGATTTCCTGTGCTTCAATGAAAAGATGACACAGTCGTAGCTTTTTTTCAGACGTGATGGCATTTGTGTGTTTTAATTATCAATCTAAACAACTTAGAAATCCTAAAATTCTCACAAAGACAGTGCTTACATTCTGATGTTTAGCAAGTAGACCTGCATTTACCGTGTTCATCATCTTAGTTTGGCATGTTAGCATGCTAACATTTGCTTGCTAGCAGTAAACACAAAGTACACCTAAGGCTGATAAGTAATGTCATTAGTTTTGCAGGTATTTGGTCTTAAACCAAAGTACTGGACATTAAAATTTTGACCTGATGGTGGTGCTAGAAGTTAAGTGATGATTGGTGGGCCGTTCACCACCTCAGGGTCATCAATTCTCTGGACTATTGTAGATGCTTTATCATTTAAACACTTACTGTAAATAACAACCATTGTCAATATTATTAGTTGTAGCTGTGTTATTTACATCATGGTAATGTCAGCCGGCATGTTTTACCCTTCTGTTGTTTTTAATCTTAAGACTGGTCTGGGGTTAATTTGCAGCAGAGCCGTGCTGCTTGTGTGGCTGAAAATTTGGGTCATGTCTTGATGGTTACCCCAAAGACCTGTGAACATTTTAACCCAAACCATGATGTTTCTCTAACTCTAACCAGATTTTAACCACAGCACTGTAACATTATAAAACATAATACGTTTGTGCAATTATAAAGAAACATCATTAACAAATCTCACAAGAGTTTCTAGGGTTACCATCTACACACAGCCTTTTACAAAATATGTTTTCTGAACTAATGCATAGCTGTCCACATAAATCTCCCTGATTGGATTACCAAAAACAGCAGGATAACTTTGTCAAACCCAACAAGGAAAAATGAAAGCAAGTTAACAAAAAATCTGTAACAACACACAGACAAAAAATTGAAAATTCAGTCAGTGTTCAGTGTGCCTGATTGGCTGATGTCAAGTCCTAGAAATATAAACTAGGAATAGGAACTGTGTCCTCTGTCTCTGTCTCTGTCAACTGTCCTCTTATAAAAACTAGACATTACCGCTGACTATGTGGCACCATCCTCCAGCGTAGATCTTCTTGTACTTTGACCGGTCTTTACCCCCAATGAAAGTGCACTCCATACCCATCAGACTGAGCACGAACCCCAGCATGCCCAGAGACAGAGCTGACATCAGCAGGCCTCTCACAATCTGGATGGGGCCTGGAGTCACACAGCAAGACACAAATAGACATTAATGAGAGTCTGGATGTCACTGTGTTTGTTAGATAGGGTGGAAAATGTGTCACATACCATCCACAGACCAGAGCACAGGGTAGTCGTAACAATTGCTGACAGCAGTGGAGTCTGTGAAACAGGATCTCCACAGGCTGGACCAGTACCAGGCCACTTTGATGATGGAGGAGCCCCCCATGCCCCCGATTGAGGTGATCTTCCAGCCCTCCATGGCCATGGTGCAGGCCACGAAGATCCAGCCCAAAACTGTCATCAGGAAACCCCAAATCTGGACCACACGGATCTTCATCTTGAGGTTGTGAATTGATCTCCTGTCTAGCTTATATTTTTAATCCTTGAACACTCATCCACGATACGAGTAAAACGCTTTTCTTTTTTGTTTCGTCTTCAAGCGAGAGTCCACACTCATGCAAACGACGTGTACATCCTGAACGTCTCCTTTTCATCCAGATGTCGACGTAGCTTCCTCCTCAGCGGCTCTCAGAAAAATGAGAGGAAGTGCGCATCACAGGTACAAATCAGGGGGATGTGCTGTTGTTTTCAGGTACTATTGTACATGTGGGTGAGAGACAACATTCACTCAGGTTCCCATGAGCTAAACTTGAGTCTGGACTGAGAGTGCTCATCTAAGCATTTATCTCAAATTACCACTTCATGCTACCATCAGACTGCTCTGTCTTGTGTGCAGACACAGTTAACAAGATCTGTTTATAGCATCAGTCAACACATCATAATACATAGTTTTATAAATTATTTCACTCTTAAAACAATAGCAATGCTACATATAAACTCCTATATATATACAGGGTTTTAAATCAAATCTTTAAAATATGGTTGGATAAAATTTAAAGTGCGCGTGGCTTTGTAAATAGAACACAATATGGAGCAAGAGTGACTTATAGAGCCGCAGGTGACCCACACCTCCATCGCTTGCTAGGTTATTCCAGGAGGTCGAGGATGAGGAGGGAGAAATTAATGAATTATTGCATAATCATACTCTTGTGGAAATGTAAATTAGGTTTTTGCTAACTGACATCCAAACCTACACCTCCTGGTATTATATTTCTCTTAGCTACTACAACCTACGAGCTGAGAGCTGAGGTCAGGCGAAGGCAAGGTTTGTTTTTTGTTGTTTTCATAGGATTTCATAGACTTATTTATTTATTTAATATTGACTTAAATGGCATTCTATACAAATTACATTTGACTGGATCAGTTTGGATTGGATTAGTCAGCAAAAATATATTTTTTTTCAGAAAGAGAGAAGAGAGAAGCAGAGAGACAAGACATTATAAAGCTGTTTTCACACAGGAAGTAGTACTCCTGAACTTTCTGCCTCTTTAAAGTGATAATCTGGAACACTTAAAATTAAACGGTAAATTGCAAATATCTCTTAGTTTGCATTCACATATTACATCCTCCTTTTTCTAAGTTTAGCATATATTGTATACAATAGAATTGCAACACATTACTTGATATTTGACCTTTACATGTTCTGTCAAATATGTAATAACCCTGCTGCTTGGGCATCATACTCAATGTTGCCTCAGGCTTTAAGCTGCCAGTTATTAGTAATTTCACCAGGACCTCACTGTGCTGTGGGTCTCATAATGATAGCAGAACGTCTTTGTGCTGTTATAATTAGAGTTAAATCTGAGGTAATGAGAGTCAGGGCGAGTGATGAATGTTCGGTGGGGATGAAAGAGCTCCTCTTTGTTTCTCAGTCCTCTCGGCTTATGAAAAAGTTATTGGTAGTGGTAGGGAGATATTGGAAATGGTGGCACGCTGGGTATAGCTTTAATTTGTTTGGTGAGGGTGGATTTAATTAGCTTTAATTAGCATGGCGCTAAAAAAGAAGAAAAATTAAACAAAGAATGCCTTATGGGCTGAGCTGACCAGGTTCTCCAGAAAACATAACAGCAAAACAAAAAAATATGTCAAAGTTGTTTATTTTGCTTATATTATCTTTTAACAGTTGTTTACCTGCTGTTGTTTAACTGTTACTTATTATGAGGTTTCAGATCTCTTAAGCATTAAATGTGTATTAATGCTGCTCTCTGGTGGTGTGATTGCAGTAATGGGTGGAGGAGCATGGCTCTGTGCCACCAGCTGCTGCAATGGCCACTCTCACATCGGAGGATGATAAAAAGGTCAGTGGTTCGCAACCTTTTATGCTTGTGACCTCTTAATATGAAGCAATGTCTCCTTGTAAAACCTCACCATGTATAATTTTCAGAGGCCTGAGGATGTAAAACTATGCAATTCACACATACAAGGTAAGCACTTACTCATTTTTTTATTTTATTAAATCAATGGCAACAGTTCACTATACACAGATGTTAAGCATGTGTGTACAAGCATACATCTAGTCCTTTGTTTTATAAAAGTATACTGTATTTAACATCAAAAAAGCAAAGATTACAAGGTTCCCTTGACTTTAACTTGAGCGCTGCTCACAGGTTCAACTCTTCAGCTGTCCAGTGAAATAGCTCGACATCTCTTTAAATCATCAGTATTAAATTTTGTACCAACATTCATGGTTCACAGATGATGTATTTGAAAGACTTTGGTGATTCCTGAATGACAAATATTGGATGGATTGCCATGAAATCTGGTGCAGACATGCATCTTTCCATCAAGATGAATTAACTTTGGAGGTCAAAGTTTCAATTTGTCTAATACTTTTGTTTGTAAAACTAAAGACATTCCCATCAGCCTCAGCTGCATTATAAAGATGAAATATGGAGAATAAAGTAGAGATGGTATTTCAACTCAAACTCATTTAAAAAGTATGAGCTGGAAGGAGTTTGATACACTTCATTTGCAGTTTTACCATCTTTATATGTAAAGCAGACATTAGACAATACAATACCACCATTATGTCAGAGAGCATTGTGCAGAGCCCAGGACACCTGACACTTGTTTACGGATGCGAGGCGCCGGAAAGCACAGGGCAGCAACCACTCTCTGCCAGCTGGTTCAGGTATCCAACCCCTGGGCCAAGAGGTTTTGCGTAACATAGCCTGGGGTTCCTATTGATAATAATTCCAAGGTGGAGATGGATGGCTGATAGGAGGGAAAACCTCCGGTCGGGCTTCCAGCTCGACACAGCCATCTCTGGGGTCAGATGTGACCTGGTGACCCTTGGAGGTCAGATCTGTCTGGGCCAAGAAAAATAGAAAGACCCTCATTTTATCCATCTTTCTGCTTGAAATATTAAGAAAAAGACATATTAAGTGATGCAATTTGCATCCCAAGGTGTCTTCTATCTCCATAAAGTAACATAGAAAGATTAACTGGATTTTTATCATAGCTATCCTATTTTTTAAAAGTAATCTAGTTTATTTTATTAAAATAATATTTTGTCACATTTACAGAATTTTGTTGCTTCCAAAACAGCAGTTTGTTAAAAAAAATATTTGGAAATTGTAACCAAAACATAACTGCTTTGAATGATGTTCCCTTTCGTGGAAAAAATACAAAAAAGCAAAAAAAAAAAAAAAAGCTCTAGCAGTGAGCTCACACGAGTTATATTTGCTATTTGCTTATTTGCTATTCTAGAAAATTGTTTTAAAATATATTGCGGACTTTTTTAAATATTGATGTCCAATTGGCCTTTGACTCAAGAATTATTAAACAGAGATTTAATGTGTCCAGTCTTTGTGAGACAAGCAGGAGAGGCCAGCTTGTTGAAGGTGACCGGAGAGTTTGACCAGTGTTTTGTGCCAAATCAAATTTCCTGCCCTAAAAGAAAAACAAGCGTATCTTTTACATTCAGGCCATTGACAGGCATGCCCCAAAAAGCAGTCATATTTGAGGAGAAATCCACAGAAAAACGATAAAATATGTAAACCGTCACTTGCATTACAGTATCCAGCCATTCTTCTCTAGAGATGAGGCACAGAAGTTCATAAAAGTGAATGCTGTCCGTAGCTTTTTACTGGTGAAACAGTTTTCTGGTGATCACAAACTATTATGATAATTTTCACAATCAAGTCACATAACAACAAGATAGAATCCAATTTCACACATAGGCATTTCTGCCAAACTGTTTCGGTGGAGCTCTTGGTTCCTTCTGGAGGTTGTTGACCGTCTTGCTGTGCGTGTTGCGTGTTGTCACAAATGATGCAGCTCCACTGTAGGAGTATTCAGCTCTGCAATAAGAAAAAAGCCCTAAAAATCAGAAAACACTGTGTATGTTTTGATCCCCACGTCAGTCAGGCACCCTTTGGCATATAACTTGAGTAAAAGAAGAATTGAGGAGACATGCTTTTAAAGTAGGGCTGCAATGTTTGAATGTTTTTTGTAGATGCTAAATAGTGAAGGAACCTCTAAGTCAGAAGTTTTCAAAGTTTGAGTCTGTGGGCCTCCCTTCAGAAAGAGCTTTGAAAAGAAGTGCTCCCCTTCAGTTTGCTTGCTTTAGTTTTTGATCCCTGGATGCCTGGGATCATGATTATGTTATTTGATCCCATAGACACTCAACAGTTGAGCCAAGATAGCCTGATATTGCTGTTTTACATAACCCCCGACTACAGCAAACACATAAAAAAGGCAAAGGCATTTATCAGTCTCTGACAGATTCTGATTCCCCATTTCTATTTCTTTTAGCTCTACTTCTAGCTTCTTGCTGTATCCACTATCAAACAATAAGTCTACAACCATGATAATAGTTCTGTAAGGCTATAGTTAGGCACAACTGATTGCTACCAAAAGCATGCTAACTCAGCATGCTCATTCATTTTCCAAGCCATAGCCAAATAAAATCACTACAGGGACAAAGTAAAAAAAGTGAGGGTGAAAATCAAACAAGCTATTTAAATATTTATGTGATCAAACAAATATACATATTTATACTATATAGGAATATCTAGTCCAGAGATCTGGAGAGAAATAGCAAGAGACAAGTCTACTGAGAAAGTCACCAAGTTAGAAGCAGCTGAATTCCATTATGTTTGCAGGCATTTGGTAATACTGGACAAATTAATCAACTCAACTGCTGATGACACTATATGAAAAGGGATCACCAAAGTTATTAGAATTCATCATGTGGGTATCATGGTTGTCTGTAGTGAATTTGATGGCAAGCCATCCAATAGTTGTTGGGATATTTGAGTCTGGACCAACAGACTGACACTGACATCTCTAAAGCCATGCCACGACTGTAGCTAAAACAGATATGTCAGTCGCCATTTCCTCTGCCCAAAGTAGACCAAAGAATTGAAGGGATGTGATTTAAAATACAACTGCTATGACAAAGAGCCATCAAATCTCTTGAAAACACAAACCTACAGGCCAGGGACCAGATCCTATAAAATATTTCTTTATATCTTCCCTACTTTCTGTTTCTCTTAGCTTGTTGGTTTTATCCACAATATAGTTTGAGGGTATGCTAGGCAGGATTGACTGTTCACAAGATTAGTTCCCAGGATGTCACTAAAAGAGAAGGTTGGCAATTTTTCGCCTGATGCAACACTTCCCTATAGGTCCCCCTCAGTCAAGGTGACTTTCACTTTGAAAAGATCTTTATTACTCGACTATAACAAAGGAAACATTCAGCCGTCGTCGGCCGCATTCTGGCACAATTTGCCTTGTAGATTCAGCAATTATAGGACAAGATGTTGAGAGAGATTACTGGATGTTTTCGAACGTAACCGTCTTTTCATTGCAGTTACAGTAATTATTTAAATTGCCTGATTGAATTAGCAACTCAGATCATTCCAAATCAGATTTGGTCTCAGGGTTTGTTGCCGATGACAGATGTGGGATCACATTCTTTGCATCCGGCCTGTCAGACAAACTAAGCAACTTGCCTGAAACTGAAGCCTTCAGACAGGGAGAGACAGAAGACAAGTCCACCAAGGATACACAGCACAGATCCAGCCCAGCCAATGAACAGAGCTGCGCCCAGCTCAAACCTGAAGCAAAAAGAAATTTATGACTGGAATTCCTCTCATCTTTAATCTACTGCCAAACAAATTTGTCTTTTAATCCTGAATACTTACTTCTGGGCAACAAAGAGAGGGTCAAAGAAGTCAGTTGTGATCCTGTGAGCATATATGGAGCATGCAGTCATGCAGCAGAGGCCTGCGGAGAGAAATAAGAGGATTTTTACTTCAAGTTCTGACTGAAATCAGCAGATAGAGCAGATAATGTAATTGAGCTGAACACTTTTTCATTCCAAAGTTGGATAGCTTCCTAAAGTGCAGCTTAAATGCTGCATTCCCCTTAAATCCAGACAGAGACAAATATGAGTGGCATGGGTTTTACCGCTAAGAATGAAGTGGAAGCCCGAGAGGACGGTCAGACGAGCCTTGGTAGTGTCTGAGCCTCCTATTTTCGTGCACTTCATTCCTACCAACGCGAGGATGGCGCCAAAGAAACCCAGACATACAGAGGCTATCATCAGACCGCGGCACACCTGGATATATGCTGCATGACAGAAACAGAGAGGAGGCAATGATGCTTAAATGAATGTTTCCCAACCTTTTTGGCTCGTCACCCCTAAAAATACAGCAATATCTAATTGTGTCGAGAATTTTGCTCATTTTAACAAATTTTAGAGGCCTAAAGAGATAAAAGTATGAGGTATTTTATTAATTTTGAAGGTTTGACATGCTTGTTCACTGTCGATCTGAGAGTTAGATGAGTAGATTGAGTTCATTCTCATGTCTGTATGCTAACTGTAAAGCTACAGTTACCTGCTGGTTAGCTCAGCTTAGTAATAAGACTGGAAACAGGAGGAAACAGCTAACCAGACTATCTAAATGTAAAAAAAGGTTAAGGGTTAAGTCGCTATTTACAATATTTTTTATATTAAGAATAGATCATGTGACTTCATGTGTGAGAAAGGTGTTGCTTACAGTGACAAACCCACTATGACACACTGTACCCTGCTCTCCCTTTAATGCCAGTCATGTTCTGAAATCTAAAAGAACCCAATGCATTTTTCTCTGTGATCTAAAACAACATGTTACTGACTAAGATGTTACTGACTGTTAGATTATAATGCACATGAAATTATGAAATTATACATAATTTTTGACCATTACTTTTGGGAACTGTAGCTTAAACTTTGGAGCTTGCAGGAAAAGGACAGGAGTTTAAATGAGTTTTTTGCTGTAGAGCTAAACTCCGACATAAAATATTCTTTTCTGAACAGAAAGTGACAACAGAGAAGAAGTGGTCAATCTGAAACTGCATGAATGTCTCAGATTGCCTCAGGACATTAGAATTGGACTAATTCCTTCTCTTATTGTTACCAGAAAGTAATAGGAAGTGACAAGTGACCTCTGTATGACTGTATGACTTTCTCAGATTGCCTCATTTAGACCCATTAGGAGGTTGTATCAGTCCAGCTCAGCTCATTCACTGAAATATGCCCCAGGTGGCCTTTAACTTTAAATGTTGTGGTTGCTTGTGGCCTGAAGCCAGAGTCAGAAAAGGAAATATCAAGTTCCAAACGCATTTGTTTACACTGGTGGACATTCATCCAAAAACAACAAGTGTTTAAGACCGTGGGCATCAGTGCTTCAGTCAGATGGATAGAAATTACAAACACACACAACCTCAGAAAAACAGTCATCTCAGAACTCACCATCCAGAGCCAGCATTGAGGGAAAGTCCTTGCAGTTGGACACACCGGTGGAATCAGTCACACATGTTTTCCAAAGGTTGGACCAGAAGGTAGCAGTGGTGATGACTGTCCCGTCCACAGAGGACACCTTCCAGTAGTCCGTAGGCAGGGTGGACGACACCAGGATCCAACCCGAGATGGTCAGGAGAAAGGCGACAATCTCTGTTGCCATGTTGCCCATTTTTCCAGAAACTTGGAGGTCTGGACTGGACTGGGACAGGACGGAGATCTGTCCCTCAGGAGTGACAGAGAGCAGGTGGGAGGGTCGGTCCAGGACAGGTGCGTCAGCAGAATTCTGCTTCTCCTTCACCTCTCTGCGACCGAGAACCAACACTTTTAAGTGCATATCATCCACTGACACACAATCAGCTGTTGTATGTTGTGTTTGTGTGTGGCGGTGGTGGGAGGGTGCAGGGGGGTGCACACACTGGTCATCACTCCACACAGTGTGCAGAGGGTCTGCAAGGGGATCTGCAGGAGGAGGAAGTCTTTAATTGAAAGGATCTGAAAAGTCTTTGACAGAGAGGGAGCACAAGATAAGGAACAGAGATAGGAGAGATGGTGGATTGACTGAATGAATGCATAGTGTGTTGGGGGTCTTTTTTTTTTGGTATTCTTTTTCATTTCACCGTTTTGATTCTCACTTGTCAAAATGCTGCACCAGAATTTAGCAAACCTGTGCTTCAAAACCTGATGACAGTAGCAGCACTAAATAAAGGCTGTGCAACTAGTTAGAATACAATTCTGTACTGGTTTATGGCATTACAGCTCCATCAAGTGGCAGAAAGGAGAAACTGTTTGAAGCTGTCTCAATGGGGATCTCCCCAGTTCTCTGCGTCTAGTTAAAATAACTGAAAATTGTATCAGTGTATCAGTCATGAGTTCATGTATCCCTTCATCGACACCAAACCTGATTTTAAACAGGAGGGTATTTAACATTTATAGAAAAGTAGATATTTTTACAATATTTTCATGGGATTGCTTGGCTCCAGAGATGGCAAAGTTGGTCTGTTGGCCAATATTTATTGAGTTTTTTCAGAAGGTGATATATTTTCACATGTTAATCTCATTTTTGTGTATGTTTACACATAGAGTGTGCTACATTACTGTAGCACACTCTATGGGCTATGTGCTAGCATGTCACCCATCGCTGCCATTTAATTCAGACTAATCATGTGTTTATCAGACACTGATGAAGACCTAGAGTCAATATGCGTACGTCTGTTTGTTTGCTTGTGCTCAAAGAATATATTTATGCTATTATTTCGCGAGAAGACGGAGTGCCTTAGTTGTTTTCAGGGTTATTTGCACAACTTTAAATTAAGCCAGTTCTCCAGGCTCTTGTTGTCTTTTTTTACTTTTACACAAAAGAGCACTTGTCCGATAAGCCATCAGAGCCATGCAGCACTTCCTTCTCCTATTATGAAGGATTATATGTTTTGCTTGTAACATTTTTAACCCAGAGTTTCTCCATTTTTTCTCAGGTAAGGGCCTCCTTACAAGATAGAAAATGGAGTGACAAGAAGCCCTATTTTAGAACCACTGTCTTAACCTGAAAGTAAGTATAACTGTTAACAGTCACCCTGATATGTTTGCAAGTAGGCAGTATAAAGACGCACCAAATGGAGGTACTAATGTTTATAGTTACATTCCATTCCTGCATATTTGTGTCTGCTTTCCTATTTTCTTGTACAAATATTCACCATCCCCACATACACACACTAAGACAATTTCTTACAGTATCTGTTTCTGTTCACTGTTAATTATTATCTCTTCATTATCAGTGTTATCATCCTCTCTTCTGTGCTGGTGTCCTTGGCCATCTTAGTGGCACAGTGTTTGAATGCTACCATAGGATTTAATCTAATACTGTAAGTATTAACTGTGGGATGACCAGAAATAACCAGAGAAGCTAAAGTAAAAAATATTACTATATGAAATTACTAAATTTACAAGAGAGCTAATAGCAGAGGGGGTTGCTTCCTGTGTGTCCTGTCTCAGCAGCAGCTGTTACATTTTGACAACAGGATTTCATTTTGAGCAATGAGTTTGAATTGTGGAGGAGGGAGAGAGAGGAATCGTGGTGCACAGGAAGGGGGAAGAGGGAGTCATGGGTGAGTCAGAATAAAAATGAGATGATAAAAGAAATTAACAAAGTCATAAATTCTCAAGTAAAAGGCAAACGTGAAGGCAGAACCAATCCTCTGAGCAGAATGAGGTCGGGTACTAATTAATTAAATTCCTAATCTTGTGCTGAAAAACTGTTTGTTGGTGTCCGTCTGTTATGGCAGGGCTTTTTCAAGCGAGGATTAGATCTAATCTCTGTTTGTAAAGAAAGAGGGATTGTTTCCGGGGCAAATAATAACCCAAAACATTTCCAGACAATACTGTGCTGTAGGTGCCCCCACTGACCCCGATCCTTGGAAAGTTCCTGGGGTCAATAAATGGCCACAGGTACAGTGTTCCCACTGTCAGCATTCCAGGAAAAACTAAACCCAGGTGTTTTACTATAAGTAAATGAAAGTGTGAAGGTGCTGAGAGCGCTGTTACCAGCAGTAAATCTCTAGATAGTTGAAGCATTGATGGCACGTTTCCATGGTCGCTGTTGCTGAGCAATCTCAGAGGGGACACTAATCCCGTAAACCTGCTAATGAAATGGAAGCAGCTGGAACTGGTTGTTATCAGTGTTAACCTGTTGATGACACCCCAGTTAGACCATGAATCTGATAAGGTGACGACCTTTCCATTGGCTGGGAAATCACATATTGTTCATGCAGGACAGAAGCAGGTTTCTTTCTTGCTAAATAACTTGTGCAAATGGTGATGTACATCTCAAAATCAGTCTTGCAGGAGGATAGTGGTCTATGCTTCTTTGTAGATAAGTAATATGATAAATCATGAGTAATGACGAGTAATAGTTTGATCAAAAAAAATATGGTCAGAGTCTGCACTTTATGATGCATTCAAAGTCAAGCAATTGGTTAAAAAGATCTAAAGTAAAGTTTAAAAAAGCTAAAGGTTAAAAGTCTTTAATACAGTTATTTATAACACATGACAACACACACAACAGTTACTGGATGGATCAGTGTTTTTGACAACAAATTTAGATTTAGTCTGTATCATTGAATTTAACTTATGCTGTGAAATACCTAATTATCTACCTAATCTACGACATGGACTGTACAAACATTCATGGTCCTCACATGATGGGTCTCGGTGACTTTGGAGATCTCTGACTTCTCCTTTAGCACCACTAACTTTTGTAGTTATAAGTGAAATGTCTCAGCGACGAATGTCTCACCCTGAACTTCTGTCATTAACAATGATAGGTGAAGCAACTAATAAAAAAAGTAAGAAGTTAAAGTTTTAGTGAAGTAAATGAACTGACTTACTGTTTTCGCACAGTGCTACTTATAACAGTTTACTCCATCTGACTCAAAACAATAAGACACACTGAAGAGATCTTGTAAACTGCAATTAAAGAAGAAAGAACATGAGGACTTCTTCCTCTGTGCTCATTGAAGGGAGAAAAGAACCTGGCAGCATGTGAGGAAAAACTAGGCCTATCACACGCCTGGGGAAGCATGGGAAAGGAGTGTTGATCCTCTGCAGATGAATGTTATTGGGCTGAGTTCAGCTGCTTGTAATAATCTCCTGCTGGCTTTTCTCCTCCGACCCTTTCCCCCAGTCGGTGCTAGCTAAACACCAACAGGAGGATAACGTGTGAGGTGTGAGGGCCATGGACGCTCATCTCTGTTATCTTTAGATCGTCAGTGTGAGGATAATAGTGTACCTTGGTTACATGTGACTGATTTTCTTGGAGTTTAGAGCAGGGAGGAGAGGAGGGATATGTTTTGATCTCTCTACTTTCTCTCAGGTCTTTTTTTTCATTGCAGGAAGCACCTGCGGTGTTTCAGAGGGCATCTGTCATCTACTGCCTGCTCTTTATTTATAGGATATCCTGTGTGAGTGTGTGTGTGTATATCACGTGGCCCTGTGTTTGTACAAGGGGGAGAGACAGTGAGACAGCAAGAAAACAAGTTAGTTTGATGGGAATTGTTATGCAGTTATTTCCTTTACAGTGCTTTGGAATAATAATTACGAGAAACTCTCCCAAATTGCTTAAGTCAGACATATTAGGATTGACACACTACATTTCCTCTTATCCATAGTGACACATATTACTTTGTTATCACGAGATAAAGTCTGACAGTGAGGTGACATGCCTGTACATGTTCAGAACTGTGTCAGTGTGTGTGTGTGTGTGTCTGTGAAACTGGCAGATATGAGGAAACAGGAGATTTTGCTGACTAATACTGACAAGTTTTGCCGCAGGTCACAGGCACGACAGAAAGTTTACCTGGACACCTTTGAGCCCACTGAACTTTGGGAACCTTCCCATGATCTTTCTTTGAATGGCAACGGTGACTTTACTCTCTGGCTTACAAAATTACAACATGAACTTTTACTTAAACATTAACATATTCTGACAGTTTAATGTGTAATTGAACCGAGGCACATGTAAACTTGTTAATGTCAGGTTTTTTAAATTCTTTCAAATACGTTTTATCCCTTATTTGTGGAACAGTCTTTTCAGATTTTGCTCTCACATATGAAGAAGACTTGTGTGATATTTTACCCTGACACTATATTTTTGAATGGCAATGGTCACTTCACTCAGTCGCATACAAAATAACAGCACACCTCACAGTAATTAAACATTAACATGTGTAATTTTGTTGTGTCATACTGACACTTGTGTGGTTAAAAGGGGATTTATGTCAATTGCATTCTCATTATTGTTAATTAACTAATATAAGCACATTTTGTCCCTCACTTGTGGAACGGTGCTTTCAGGTTTTGCTCTTAGAACGCAGATGAACGCTTCAATTAAATTCAAATTTGCACACAGGCTTATTATTTACAATGCACCCCCCCTCCTTAGGTAAAAAACAAACAAAAACAAATAAATAGATGTTGTTATTATTATTATTATTATTTTAAGCCAACATAAAAACACAACCAAAAAAGACGACAATAAACACATTCAATGAGAGAAAACTATCCAAAGTTTAGTATTAAAAGATAACTTAAAATAAAACAGAAAAAGGAATAAAATTGTAGACTTGTGGTTAAAAAAAATAATAATATAAATACAGTGATAACATTTAGGGTAGTTTAGAATAGTTTAGTATAATCTAAAATAGTATGTTTTTCTACACAAGGCTTTTACGTTCGCATGTTACATATTTTAAGTTGTGAGTGTAAATCCGGTCAACGCCATGTTCACGTTTTTTTCCAAATCAATCAAGTCAAACATGACTCAAATTAGTTCATTAAGAATATACAGCAACATTTTCAGCCAATCGTGTGAACGCAGAGCGGAGGGCAGAGCCAATCGCGTGGGGCGAGCGTTCCTCGCAGCCAATCAGGAGTCCGTGCGGGCGGGGCCGCTCAAGGTGCTTTTGATGTCTTTAGGAACGGCTAGCTCGTGTTCTGTAAGGACCACGTAACTCACCTTGTGGGTGTCGAGTCGACCCCCTCGTAACATGTGTGTGTCCCGAAGTCACGCTGCGTAGCCCGGAGGAACAGTTTTTTTAAGGCCGGGAGAAAGTTGAAGGGAAAGTAGCGTGTGAGCGCGGACAACCATGGAAGAAGTCACCAAAGCTGCTAAGACCAACCCGGCAGAGACGGCAGGCCTTTTGTCAAAGATATTTTTCTGGTAAGAAGACAAAACGTCCCGGGTGGTTTCCGCTGTTAGCCAACGCTACTGTTAGCGGGCGATTTAAACGAGACCATGTGTTAGCTCACGTTTAAAGCTCACATTTTCTCAGTTTACTCCACAGTGACACGAGCCTGTCTGTGGTTAAGTGTTGAACTGACTGTTGTGTTGGTTTCACGTTTGGAAAAGTTGTTATTCGTTGGCAAAAGACACATTGGCGTGTACCTAATGTTAGTTTCCTGTTGAATCATTTGTTTTGGTTTACTCAAGACTTAACTGGAAAGTGGGAAACGTGTCCCAACTCTGTCAGATAGACGATGCACGACCACACTCTGAAACTACTCCAGTACAAGTAAAAGCCATGCAGTCAAAACGCTGCTTGAATCTAAATATCATCAGCAAAATGCTGCCTGCTTAAAGTATAATAAAAGTAAAAGTACTCAGTGTACAGTATGTGTCAGTATTTTGCTATGATCTTTATGATTCATGTTATTGGTGCATTCATTAGTGTGTTGCTTTTTTACTGCTGTAGATATCTAAGGTGATACATGTTGTTGGCTATTTTAATCTACAGCAATACATGTGAGGGTTAATGTACAGTGAGCAGGTTACTGCTGTGAGATAAATCCTGACAGGATGATGCAGGATGGGTCTTGAATCATCCTGAAGGGTTTTATGTCACAGTGATTATCGTTACTTACAGAAAATATGTTTGGTACACGTTTATGTGACACAAATTCGCATTTTAAAATGATCTTATGGCTTTATTTTTGCAATAGTGACCTGCTCGCTGTACATTATCCTGCTTGTTACATGGCTACGTACCAAAAAAAATATTAATTTAAAGCATTTGAGCATTTCTTTTAATTTTCACGTTTGAAGATAATAAAAGTCAAGCAATGATCAAACTAGAAAGGTCGACTTTTCATGAACTCTGTTTAGCTTTGTGACAGAGGATTTTTCAATACTTTATTTCATTTAAGAAGAACCCTAACTCATGAAGAAACATTTAATCATTCAGCTTATTAGAAAAATTCAAAATGCATGGTTTTCTCTGGACAGCAAAGTAACTCCTAACTCCTAAAGCTGACAGACACATGCAATGAGCTAAAACGTACAATATTTGCCTTGAAGATGTAGTGAAATATAAGTATGAAAATCCATGTAAAGTATGAATATCTCAAACTTTGTACAGTATTTCACTAAATGCATAGTACTGTACTTGGTTACATTTCACCCCTGTCTCTTGGTGTCATTCTGGTAGCGAAGAGGACGTCAGCTCAAGTTTAGGTTCACCACACTTTTCACACTTCATGTTTTAAAGAGCTTGAACGGTGTCACATTTGTTCACATTAATGCATCTGACAAGTGTTCATGGCTGCAAGTGCATTTTATCTTTTTTAGCTCTGCTCTAATAACACTATAAAGAGCTGAGCATCAGCTGAATAATATGATTTAATACACTGTGGTCATCTCTATGTCTTTGTCTGTCGAAACTCCAAATTCTCCTCCTGACTTCTCTGATTATCTCTCCGTCAGGTGGCTCAATCCGTTGTTCAGCATTGGATACAAACGCCCACTGGAGGAAGATGACATGTACAAAGTGCTCCCGGAGGACGGCTCAGAGAGACTGGGACAGGAGCTACAAAGGTTAGCGAGGCCTTCAAAATAAAATCAAAACAATAACTGAAGATGACACCAGTTACATTTTCACTTGCCGTTAAGTTGCATGGAGCCCCACTTCATAGTATCAACAGTGTTATAAGCCTGCAGCATTGAATCCAGGTATCTTAAATTCAAGTAATTGACACCTAAGTTTTAAATGCTGACAGTCAAAATGTATTTTCATTCCCTGAGATTCCTAATTGATTGTTTCTGTATCTACAGTGATTATATTATGAGTTAAATGCAGTAGTAGATTACTCAAATCTGCTCAAGTCAAAGTATGTCACAAGGACGTGAATACGTAGTAGAGAGAATTAAAAGTAGCCTAGTTTTGAAACAACAGATCCGTCTGGCACATAACAATATGTTTATCAATGTCTCGAGTTATCAGTCTGACTAGACAAGTTGCTGCTGTAGATACCCAGACCAGCGTCAGAGGAGAGCAGTCATCTTGTGTGTATGAGGAGCAGATAAAAGATGCACTGCTCTCAGATGTGGATGTCGGCTGTCGATAGAATGAGGCGCACCGTCACCACAGATTCCTTGATGATGAGCTCCTTTCAATTCGCAGCACAGCCACTTCTGTAACTTAACACCAAACTGACCACCAGATTGATCACCACATTTACAAAGCAAGGTGTCACAGTCGTATGATGCACACCACAGATATATAAACGTATCACTTTTAATGAATTAAAACAGAATTGCACATATCTGTGGCTGTAATCATTTGTTATCTTTGACGAGCTGCATATGATCTGTGACTTCTCGGAACTCACACTTGTTTGTGGAAAAAGACTTTGAAGATATAAAAGCACTTTCAGACCTGAGGTTTCCCTGAAAACCTATTACTTCAAACAGAAGATATTATGCTCATTTCCTATCTAACTCATAAAAACTAAAGGTGCCCCGTGGAGTTTCCTTGGAAATAAACAAAAGTTGTTCACGTTCAGTGTTACTCACCGAAACGCATTGTTTGTATAATTGAGGGCTAACAAATGTGACAAAGGCATTTCCTTGCTCATAAATCACATGCAAAGCCTGGCTTTGTTTGATTTTGATTCCAGCATTGATTGCATCAAAGTTTACAAGCAGTAAACAGTCTCCTTTGCCGTTTTTGGCACATTGCTGTGGTACATTACCACCAGTAGAATGGCTCCTTTGCCCTACTAGAAGCAAATTACTCCACTGGGAACCTTTAAGCTGGGCTAATGAAAAACCTTTTTTCAGGCTCACTAACTAATATAAACAGACTTGAAGAAACTTGTTAACTTATCAACAGTGAGCCCACTTCCAGCCCTGTGTGGAAAAATTAAGAAAATTAATTTTTAAGTGCTGTCTCAGAGTATTGTAAACGTCTGTGCAGTGTCTTAGTATCAAGCCTTTAAGTAAAGTTTTCTGTTACTCAAACTGGAGCTGCTGGATTGTAATCATTGTCTGATTAGTGCTTGAAACAACACATCCCGACCCATGCAGTCCCTGCACGGTTTGAACCCACTGTGAATGCATGAATTTAACACAACCCCAACTTTATCAAACCTTCCAGAAAGAATATTATCATATATTTGACAAATGCAGCACTTAAAATGTATTTTGAGTAGTATTTGGAGTATTATTTCTGCTAGACAGATTGCAATGAACAATATCTTTAATCAGTCACTCTGACTGTTTACACGCAATGACTGTAGATGTCTAAAATATGATGAGTAGTATAGATCACATGTCCACTGGATGTGACCAGTTCTAGCAAATGTGAAGTTTTCTCCCCGTTTTATTTGTTTCATTTTTAATGACCTGAAGAGATAAAAATCAATCAATGATTAACAGGAGCAACGAGCAAAAATTAGGCTAGAGTTAAGTCTGAAAAAAACTGAAGTTGAATTTGTGTTTTTGTGTTTTTGTCTTTTTAATATCTTCAAAATTGTCTTGCAACAGCTACAGTTTAGGGTCCCAATCTCCAGTAGGAGTGAAACAGTTTTGTTGAAATGGCTTGTCATGTTGACTGCAAAGTGCTAGTTTCAAAGACCCAACCACAGACCTGAAAACGTGACAGGTTAATTTGTTCCCTATAAAATGGGTAGTAATTCACAAAAAAAAACAAAAAAAAAACTTGGTGCATGGTGGATGTTGCAACAACGACCCTTGTCAAGTCAAACATTTCCATCATTATCAGGAGGCTTCCACTCACGGTTCATGTCGTCATGTTTAACAATGACTAACAACAGGGACACGTCTGTCACGTTAATGACTAAATGCATGCATACTAGTGCTTGTCTTTTTTTTGTAAAGCCCCGCCTTTTCACAACACGTGCAGGAACAGTGGAGATTATGTCTCGCTTCCAAACACAAAATGCCCGCACCAAATTTAGGACAGCTTTTAAGCCTTTTATTTAGTGTAGAATTGTGAACTTCACAGGACCCAGATTTTGAGTTTGACACACAGCTGTTGATTACTGTTTCACAGTCTGTAGTCTAACAACTCTTTTCATGCTGTAATGGAACAACTTATTAACAGTGAAATCAGAATATTTCAGTGGCTTAAAGCGCATAAAGTCCTGTCTTTCAGGCATTTCCGCTCGGTTAGTCACAAGCCATGATTTGTTGGTTTGTCTTCATGCACAGTGTTAAACTGCTGAGGCAAGATCGCTTTTGATCTACTCCACTGAAAAAGGAGGCAACTTTGTTCCCGTGATAGAGATACAGTCGATGCGTATAGTCCCGGGGGCACCACCATGAAACAAAATCTTCTTGTCAAAAGTTTTATAACTGTGCAAAGTCTGAATTCTTTCTGTATCAGTTTGTAGTGTAATATATTTCATGACAGCATATATAAATAAGTCTAGTCTTTCTCATCAGTGAGCCACACTGTTCTCCTGGATAACATGTATCTTCATTACCATCAACACACACACACACAGTGTAGTTATATTGACGTAGTCCCGCATACACTGTCCTGCTGCTGGAAATACTCACTAGAGCACCAAATGTGGATTAATCCACTGCAGATAGTAGTCCCCAGTAAATATACTGTAAATAATTCCCCCCTGTTTGAGTAACGTTCTCTAAAAACTACAGTGACCAGCAGAAGTAGAAAATATTTAGCCTGTTTTGTAAATGAAAGCAAGTATTACTATATAAGATTTCAGGAGGAACTGAGAGCCACAGGCAGAGTAGGGAAGTTGGGAAGCACTGAGAGATGACACATCGTTAGTTCTGGTTTTTTGTTTTTTTTAAAGGGATTTGTTGACAATAAGAATAACCTCAGTTTTTATCCTTGGAGAGACTTAAATGATCTAACTGCAACAACTGAAAAGTTTGATCTTTGGCAATGTGCTTTATGTTGGTTAAGTCAGTGGTTCCCAAATTGGGAGGTGCAGGCCCACAAACTGGAACGGGGGGCTTTCCAGAAAAAGTTTGGGCATCACTCTTAGTTAGTCATCATAATAAGAAACTTTGTCAAAATAGACTTTAATAGTAAGGTCATTATTTTGAAGTTTTATTTTGAGATACTAACTCAATATGTTTGGATGCTTCATCATTATTTTCAGATGCTAGCATAATATATTCAGATATTTAATGATCATTTTGAGACACTAACTCATTATTTTGAGAATGTTTCTCAATATAATAACTTACAGGATCTTGTTTTATCACACTGGTGGAAATGGGCTACCACTGTCTGAAAAAGAAGGGCTCACTCTGATCACTTTGACTTTTTAAATAATCAATT
Organism: Lutjanus argentimaculatus; assembly: GCA_034769285.1. Lineage (NCBI taxonomy): Eukaryota > Metazoa > Chordata > Actinopteri > Lutjaniformes > Lutjanidae > Lutjanus > Lutjanus argentimaculatus. The sequence goes on along the minus strand of JAWZSL010000020.1, from coordinate 3,389,092 downwards.
TACATGGACATACCATAACAAGTTTCAAGAATAAAATCCCATTTTGATTAAGTGATTAAATCATGCACCGTGTCTTCAAATGGTACTTCAGGTGTATTTATCCTGCTGTCATGAACATCATAATATTTTTTTAATCTGTTATTGAAAGAGGGATATGATCGTTGAGTCATGAAAGTGCCTCCGCTTTGTTATTGAACGTCGTTAAATTTTGCATCACATTTCCAGATGACGATTATTTCTACCTCTGGATCTACCACAGGTGTTGGTATTAGCAACCAAGACTGTGGGTATGAAAATTATCACAGCAGGTTCGAACTTGCCTTTGACCACACATCGCCTGGCTAATACTGTCACTGTCTTATTGCAAGCATCACCTTTAAATGAAAGGGAAGCCTCATTCTGATTATACAATTAAACGATTGCAGCCTCACAGGCGACCACTGACTCGTCTGGATGTAGGACTTGGCTATTTATTACATAAACAAAAAAATGCATCAAGTAACATGACACCTTTTGTGTGACAGACACTGGGATCATGAGGTTCAGATGGCTAAGGAAGGGCTGCGGACACCTAGACTCTCAAAATCCATCATTAAGTGCTACTGGAAACCATATGCAGTGCTGGGATTCTTTACCCTCATTGAGGTAAGTGTGTTAATCTTCCAAAATGAGCATAATCTGGTGCATATGGCTCTCTAAAGCAAGCAAGATGATTTTTAATTACCCTTTACAAGAATTTGGACATAAGCCGGTACAAAACTACATGTTCATATGTTCAGCAGTAATTATATGGGCTTTTCAGCAGCATATTTAACACAAAACAAACGTAACAAACATTTAAAAGCAGCAGACGAGACTCTGCACTGTCTAACAGATGCTGTGGTTTGTTAATTGTTAATAATCCTGTAATCAGTGTGTCATGAAGCTTCATCTCCCTCCCTGCATGTCAGGAAGTCATTAAAGTCATCCAGCCAGTCATCTTGGGGAAGATGATTCGGTACTTTGAGAGTTACGACCCAAATGACTACCAAGCTCTGTATGAAACCCTGGGCTATGCAGCTGCCTTGTCCCTGTGCACCATCGGCCTGGCGGTGCTCCATCACCTTTACTTCTACCACGTCCAGAGAGCGGGCATGAAGATCAGAGTGGCCATGTGTCACATGATCTACAGGAAGGTCAGTAGAAGGACAACTTCACTCCCTCACACCCACCTTCTAAAAGACCATTACAGTTACTTAATATGGTAACTGGAAAAATTAAAAGTGATTTTGTAAAACAGCAGTTTTTGTCATAGTTTCAGATATAATTGTTTGTGATTGATGCTGCCTCACTAATAATGTTTCCCTTCTCTTTCTAGGCTTTGTGTCTCAGCAGTTCAGCCATGGGAAAGACCACCACGGGCCAGATTGTCAATCTCCTCTCCAATGACGTCAACAAGTTTGATGATGTAAGAGAAATTTGAGGCTTTTTGAGAACAAGATGCAGAAGGGGTGCAACATGGCAACAGATTTATATATTTTTGAAGCGGTTTATGTTGTAATTACACTTACTACACGGCTGCTTCCTAAAAAGATAAATAATTTGACAAAAATATTGATTTAAAAATTATTTTATTGATTTAAACATTGTCATTGCTTCTGCTAAGTCCTTCAGAGTCTATAATCAGAACTGCCGGTATCAGCAGCGGTCTGTAACTGACCAATCAGAATCAAGTATTCAACAAAGCTGTGTAGTAATAATGTAGAATAATGCCTCATTCCTACTAATGCCTTTCTGGCACTGTAGACTTAAATCTTTAAAGAAAAACGTGTCAAAATAAAATGCAATTTCAGAGATGTTTAGTAGAAGCAGAATAAATCTAAATCTAGCAATTTGACACTCAACATATTTATTACTTCTGTAGTTTTTCAAGTGTGCGCACATGCAGTGTATTTAAACTCATCTGTGTGAGTGTTTGCAAGCATTTAAGGGAGAATTGCACAAGTAGGAGATGGAGGCATATCAACAGAGGTTGATTTTGTCTGACTCTAGATTTACTACACCTCAGAAAACCAGGCGTAAATATCGTGCCAATAGGATTTATGTGAGCTGCTAAGAAGGTTGTAAAAGGGAGACATAAAAGTAATTTTACAGCGTCAGTGCGTCAGAGCAGACGACAAACTCTCCAAAGATTGTTGACTGAACCAAAAGCCAATAAACTAATGAAAATATAGCCTGTATGCTAAAAAGCTTGATTGGCTGTAATCCCTCACAATATTGGCCCCAACACTGATCTTTAGCAACAGCTTGGGACATCCTTAGAAAAATTATCAAATGGCTTCAACATAACCTTTTTTGATAACAAAAGGAGTTCTGTAGTGATACATGAGCTTTATCAACACCATCTTCACCCCCACCTGCTGCTGCTTCCCTCTCTGAGGCTTGTGTTTATTTCGTATTATATTTCTTTATCATCTCCCACTTTGTTTCAGTGAGCTGTATTACACTTGAAGTAGGCCTGATAGTTTGTCTCGTGTGGAATTGAACTGCGGCTGAAGCAACTGTTTTGTAATCAAAATCACGATGTTGTCATGTCGCAATAAGTATTTCATGACTTCTATTACGTCTGCATCTAGGTTTCCTACCCACCTGGATGACTCAGAATAGACTAATTACTGGATCATGTTATTTGTTAAGTGAGAAAAGGCTGTGTTGTCTGGTGATGTAACTCAAGGAATGCACATGTAACCTAATATGCAAGTCAGCACTTATGAAGTGTTTCAGTTCTTGGCATGCTCACAGCAGCCAGATGTGCTATTTGATGGGTGTGACATTTTAATGTTATGTGTGTGGTTACATTGTCTCACGTTAGGGCTGTCTTGACTGTATTCACTCAGGGAAACACAGGCAGATCTCTCCTAGCGTGAGGTTCAGGGTTTATTAAATTTGCTCCGAGCCTTTTGAGGCACCAAACCCAAGTTTGTGTGTGTTTTGAGTTTCGTTTTAATCAGTAGGTCAGAGCCTGCTGAGAAAGCTCCACAGTTTCTGGAGGGCATTTTGTTTCTTGGCAGTGGGGCTGTTAATTAGACCATGTCATGCTGATTTAGATTAAATTCTTTTGAAAGTAACTGTTGAGTGACTCGCCCCTTTGTGCAGAAGCTGCCCAGTACTGAATGATCACACATGGTTCTTCAGAACAAACTTGCACCTTAGTGATCGCTGTGTGACTCATTTGTTTGGCAAACGGTGTCATGTAGCTTATGCAGCAACATGTTACAAATCACTCACGGTAAATTCTCCTCAACAGGTGACTATCTTCTTGCACTTCCTGTGGGTGGGGCCCCTCCAGGCAGCGGCGGTCGTGGGGCTGCTGTGGGTGGAGATCGGTCCGTCGTGCTTGGCAGGCATGGTGGTCCTCATGTTCTTGATGCCCGTGCAAACCATGTTTGGAAGGCTGTTTTCTAAGTTCAGGTAACACATGCACACAAATTATGAGTCCAGATATTTGAGTCAAGCAGTGACCTGTCAAGTCCCCCAGTCAACATCATGACCATGAAATAATGATTTGCCCAGTCCGTCTTGTCTGTCCCATTCCTCACCAGATGTTGGTTGTCTTGTGATTAAAAGAGAATGAAGAAGCAGAGCTTTAGCTATTGTCGTGTGTTTCACTGTGGGCAGGCAGAAGTTTCTAATAAAATGACCTGGAAACTCACACGAAAACAACAGAAAGCTGCTGTATTAGTGCAGATGTAGTCACTCTCAAGCTGACCTGTCTCACACTCGATGGCTACGTACACCTGGTAGAAAAGTACTGTAGTGTGAATGTGTGCTGAATCACCTATTAATCATATTTTGAAAACGTCATATAAAAGAGCGATGACGACCTTTGCTCATAAAGTTAAGAAGACAATGAGATGCTGTGATTCTTTGAGATATCCTTGTTGGAAACTGGTTCTTTCTGGATTTTGGTGTACAGAGAAGAAGACAAGACAGCTAAGAAGAGCCGTACACACCCCTTTTTATGACTTTGTCCTCATGCTTAGGAGAGGGTTATCAGAATGCCCCTACACAAACTGACCACACCGTTACTTCATTCATCAATACATGTTATGATCCTAGAAGACAGAGGCAGTCACATGTCCCAAAAGAGGGAGTGTGTAGTCTTTGGCACACAGATGACAGGCCATCAGTCACACCTTTACAGTGTATTATCTGAGTGTCATAAATAGGATATCTCAGACTCTTTTTATTTGCAGTATTTAGAGTTTTAACCTGGGGTGATGTTTTATGAACTCGGTGTCCGTGCACTTGGTACTAGACAAAGGTCAAGTAATATTGTTGTAAATCTCTCTCAATCCTAGTTTATGACTTACAGGGTGAACCTGCTTGGTTACACACTGCACTGTAGTTACCTTTGTCAAACCAGATTTTAATTGACCTTAAATAGGTTTGAGGTGGCTGTTTGTCTTGCGTCTGTGGCTTAATGTATATAGACATGTGTACCAAATTAAATAAAAATCAGTGCACACTTGCAATCACATGTAAACTCACTTTGAAAGTTACCAAAATTGTGTATTTTTTTCATCATTTCTGCAGTGTTTAAGCCAACTTAAATGTTCTGCTTTTCTTTACAGGAGTAAGACGGCAGTTCTGACTGACAACAGGATCCGCACAATGAACGAGGTGGTGTCTGGAATTAGGATCATCAAGATGTACGCCTGGGAGAAACCCTTTGCTGCTCTGGTCTCTGAGGTCAGAAGGTAAAAACATGAAGGGATTCTTGTAGTCAGCAATTCTCTTTGCACAGAAAGGACACTTAAAGGTGAAAGGAAGCATTTAAAGAGGTGCTGGTTCACAAATCAAATCTGGGGTTCTTTTTTTAGTTCAGCATCCAAAGAATGTCACAATTTACAGTTTAATATTTATGGTTTATCGTAGTGGAAGTCCCTCAGTGGGAGAGGGCAAATTAGAAATGAACAACATCCACTGACCAACTGTAGTTTTAGAGGCTTGTCATTGTCACCTGCCATATTGTTTTTTTTTTTTACTAAATTCAACCAGCCTCCGCACAGTCTTACCTGTTGTTCTTAATTTAAAGGTACAGGAAACTCAAACCATATAATGTGCAGCTCAACAGGTGATAATTGTCTTTGCGGTCTTGCCATCAGCTCTTACAAATGCGGTCAGGATTGATGGCATTTTGTTTTCTTGCTTCGCAAAGCAGTTAGTTCAGGTCGTGCACAAGTGGTATATGCCGTCAAGGGTGCTGACTGGGTGTGGTTTTCCACTCTCAACCGGGCACAGCCACTGTTCTCAACTGGGCGTCTTCTTCAACAGACAAAAACAGAACAGAACAGGACATGCAGAGGGCAAAAACGTACATTTGGCTGATTTTTCACCATAAAACCTCCAACTTACACTTGTATGTAGCAAGTATTTCTGTCAAAACTCGCTTCAAAGCACACACGGTGAAATATGGGATTTATGATGGTAGTCATTGGGTTGTTGAATCGACTTGATGTGTGTGAGACATAAGTCACTCTCATTCCTCAGTTGTAATGAGGCTCCATCAGTGTTCAGCAGAAACAAGTTTCCCTTTAGTTTCTTTAGTTTCTTGTTGGCTTGAAGCTGATCTGTGTTCTCAGTAATGGCCGTTGGGGGTTCATCTCGGTCAAATATTAAGTCCATGTCTGGTTTACCTTTACCGTGTGTTTTGCAATGACAACCCACGCCGTGTGGCTTTGTGTTTCTCCGCCATCCTCACACTTGAGGATTATTGGGCAGGTCTGAACATGTTATGACTTATTGTTAATGTTATCGACTGGATCAGTCTCTCCCCGTTTTCAAATCCTACATATCAAATATGTTTGATATTCAACTTAATCGGGTAAATCTGGCCATCCATGTCTGGTCTGCCACACTTCAGTTAAGATGTGAAAATCCTCTAGTATGCACCGGACTTAATTCAAATGCCCACATCATCCTGGGATGTTGGCTTATGTGAAAAAAAAAGGAAATCTGTAACTGGAAAAGGTTTCCACGGTAAATACACATATAGAGAAAATATGATTTCCTGTACCTCCTATCACAGTTGCACCCTTATGGTGGTGACATGGTCTTATTTGATTACCTGTGATGGCGGCTCGTTTTAGTCAAATGTTCTCCTGCTCGGGGTCTGGTTTGCCAAACAAATCTACCCCTATGCCCCCCTCCTCGTGTAGCCCAGGAGGCAGGTATTAAAATCCTCCTCTGCCAGAGGCCTCGTGTGTCTGATTTCTCTCCACTGTCATCTCTAACTGATGTGATCTGGATCAAGACTTTAAGACTTCAGAGAATTCTTAGACGATTCATGTGCTTCTGATGATAAATTTTTGGATTTGTTGGCAAGCTTCAACCATTCACCCCTTCGTTCATTATTATTCATCATGAATGTATGAAGGCCCCTGAAAGTGAAGCTTACCGTTGTGTGATTGTGGATCTCTGTTTCGTCTTAGCAAGGAAATCTCTAAGATCATGAAGAGCTCCTACCTACGCGGCCTCAACATGGCCTCCTTCTTCTGCGCCAGCAAGATCATCGTCTTCGTCACCTTCACCCTCTACGTCCTTCTGGGAAACACCATCTCGGCCAGCCGCGTGTTTGTGACGGTGTCGCTGTACACCTCTGTGCGACTCACCGTCACACTCTTCTTCCCCAGTGCCATTGAGAAGCTTTTTGAGGCCCGCGTCAGCATCCGCAGGATTCAGGTACGCTGCTGCTTTCATATTTTGAGCAGTTTGTAATTCATTGCAGACCTGCTGCAGTTGCATTAACTTCAGTCTCACTTTTAAATGTGTTTTTGGGAAGAAAAATGTTGTGACCATGCTGCAACAGCTACAAAACAAAACCAACACTGAACACTAATGCAAACTCTGCATTTTGTCAGTATGAACGTGAAATAGCTCTTATTCACAAAGGTCTTAAAAAGCTCTTGATGCAGGACGTCTCTCTCCTCAGCAGCGCTTTCCACCACCTCAGCTGGTTCCTTTCGATCTCTGTTATCTCACATGTCGCTCACGCGCTTGTCCCACGTGTCGAAGGGGCAAACGAACAACATACCTGTTAAATGAGTGGCTGTTGGTGTGTCAGTGTAGGCACTTGGAAATATGGCAGGCTGCTCATTCACCAGGATGGTTTCCTTCTGTGCTTTCATGGTGGTTTGCATTTAATACATTCAAGTGGAACTATCAAACATTTTATCAAACTACTTTCTTATTGCTATTGGTGTCTATCGCCGATAGATATCGCTATTGTTTTATTGCCCAGGCCTACTAAATATTATAATAACTACTAACAAATTAAAAGGAAGATTAAAGCTCATTGCGAAACAGTAAAATGGTATGCGTTCATAATGGTTCCACTTATTGTTTGGTAATAAAACATACTTCTCCAGGGAGCAGAAAAGAGAGGTGGGGAAAATGAAATGGCAGAAAAGGAAAAATAATGGCACATACATGGTCAAGAAATGAGCCAAACTTGACTTTTTTTTTTTTAGTTCACATCGTTGCAGTGTTCAGTTTTTGCTGGTTAAAAGTTCAATACACATTTTTAGTTAAATAGTGTTCATAAAATGGCACACTTTGCAGTGTTATCAGTAGCAGTCTAAAAAAAAACAGCTGCTCATTCTTAAAAGCCAAATGAGGGAGAAAAAAGACACAAGATCACAAACTACAGAAGCACTGTCACACCTGAATATAACACCACCATGTTTGTCTGAGTACGGCTGCAACTATTATTTTCATTATTGACTAATCAGATTATTTTCTTGATTAGTTGTTTGGTCCTTAAATTGTTGGAAAATAGTGAAAAATGTCGATCAGTGTTTTGCAAAGCCAAGATGGCATGCTCAAATGTATTTTGTCCACAACCCAAAAATCTTCAGTTTACTATCATAGACGAGCAAAGAAGCCAGAAAATATTCACATTTGAGGAGCTGAAATAAGATAATTTGGACAATTTTAATGAAAAAATTACTTGCAACAATCAGTTTAACAGTTAATTAATAATCGATTCATTGTTGCAGCTCTTGTCTGGAGGTTTTCTGAAAAGTTGCATTAATATCTGGTGTAGTTTCTCCTCTCACATGAGCTTCCTAATTGAAATTGAAAAGCTTAAAAAATAATCTACAAACATTATTTTCCTGTTAGATGGAGTCATAGATGACTTGCAGATATTCTAATACTGGTCTTTTTTCAGTGAAAGCAACTGTATAAACACAGATAAAAGTCTACAATGCTGAGCTGCATCCAGTCCTCCTGCTGGTTTTACAGCCCTGGCTGTTAATCTCTAAACTCTCACAAGGCTTTACGGCGCTGAACCTTCAAATTGACGTCATCATCTCCCTCCTTTTATTCTTTTTCTTAGAAAGATGTGGTTAGCTTTAAATGGATTGTATAAAATGTTACCTAATGATTTACCCAACCACCACCACAGGACACTCAACTAAAGATGTACTTTAATCGTTTATATTGCTTGTTACATAATACTTAGAAGTAATTTTACTGTTATGATAGACAGGTTTTTTATGACCCTTACAACTTGGCACTGACTCTGTGTTTTTTTTTTTATGGTCAAGGAATTCTTGCTGCTGGATGAGATCACAAAAAGCAGCCTTGCGCTGCCACAGGAGGAGAAGAAGGATGTTTCAGTAGAGATCCAGGACCTGACCTGCTACTGGGACAAGGTCAGATACCTTGTGCTTGTTGTTATACAACACTTTTCCTCATGGGACACAAGCACGACCTCTGTGTAAAAATAACATACATATCAATATATTATATGTAAGGTATAGACTTGGGTTTTTGATCTTTGTGGTTATTAAAAACCCTGGCATAAAAATACCAGGATTCTTGGACCATAAAATGACAGAAAACTGTTTGTGTTAGCCACTGTTTCCCCAGAGCACAAGATTTTATTTCTAAAACATGACTTACACAATTGATCGATTGGAAATGACAGGCACTTCCTGCAAAAAAAAAAAACTGTAGATAATTGGCTTGAAATAAATCAGAGATTCATCAGATGGAAAAACAAATTTATTGTGATAATGAGAAATGACACATACATCACAAGACAGACAAAATGGATGAAGTATTTGTTGGAACAAGAAACGTGGTTGGTGGCTCCTCCTCATCCTCACTATTTAAAATGTTGTTTAAAGGAACATTTTAGCAACAAATAACAGGAGTAACTGAAACCTTTCAAGCATGATATCCCCGGGGGGCAGGTGAAAAAGAGTTCATTGTTTCAAACTCGATCCATGTTGGACTCCTTGGTTGCCAGCTGTCAAAAACACAACAACTCAAAATAAAAAACATTAGCCCATATTTTTATTAGATGATGGCCAGTGCCCCAGAATGCATCATGCCTCTGTAGAGGGAGGAATATTATTGTCAAAACACTGATAGGTTCGTGCACAATATGCAGAAGTCCTTGAAATGGAAGCTGTCATGCCAACTATATTTTCTCATCCAGAGCCCTTGAGTCGTCAAACATGTTTAAAATCTGTTTTCTGCCAGTTGCATCTTTTCTTGGTTGATATTATTATACAATGTTTAAATATGTTTTTGTACCTCCTGCAGAGTCTGGATGCTCCATCTCTGCATAACATCTGCCTCTCTCTGAACTCCAATCAGCTGGTGGCTGTAATTGGACCGGTCGGAGCTGGAAAGGTCAGTTACCTCCTCATGTCATCATTTCAGAGTCAGAAGGCACCTTGAATTGAGACTTGTAGTGGACACTTGAATAAGAACACTGGTCTGATGGAGTAGTTATGGTAGTTTGTGTCCATTTTCCAGCCAGCTCATGTTTTACTTTTCTTTGTGCCTTCATGCCCATCCAGTCATCGCTGTTGAGCTCCATCCTGGGAGAGCTGCCTGCTGAAAAGGGGGTGCTGAAGGTCAAAGGTCAGCTGACTTATGCCGCCCAGCAGCCCTGGGTGTTCCCTGGAACCATCCGCAGTAACATCCTGTTCGGTAGAGAGCTGAACACGCAGAAGTACGAGCGAGTCATCAAAGCCTGCGCGCTAAAGAGGGTGAGATATAGTTTAATGATTACATTAGATTACATTTTGCAGTACACAAAGTACTCAATGCAATTAAGATAAAGGATTCATTATATGTAGAAAAAAGGTCATAAGATTACTGCATACTGTCAGACTGTCACACTTCAGAGAACAGGAGTCTGTCTGACACTGCAGGTTCCCCTTACTCAGGATCTCTTAAGGATTATTTTCAGTCGGTTAGTCTGTGTAACTCCACAATCAGTTGTTTAGTCTATAAAATGTAAAACATTTTGAAAACTAACCATCATAATTTCCCACAGACCAAAGTTATGCTTTCACATTGCTTCTTTTGTCCAACCAACAGTCCAAAACCCAAACTCTCATTTCCTGTCATAAATGACAAAGAAAAGCAGCAAATCCTCACATTTAAGAGGCTGAAACAGCAAATGTTTGACCTTTTTGCCTCGTTGGCAACTGTATTTGAATGACAGTGTGACATTGAAAGGGATTCCACAGCAGAACTTTAAATGAACAATTTTTCTCGTGCAGCATTGAAGCTTAAAATGTCAGCATGATGCCATTTGTTGCCGATCATTTTTTCAGCCGTTCATGTTAGTTTGAGCTCAGTCCATTGATTACTTTGTTTTAGGCAGTGGAGACCTACTCAAACCTCTGTTTTACCACCCAACTGCACATCTTAAAATATGAGACGCCTTTGCTTTCTCACATGTCTGACTGAGAGCAGAGGCTGGACTTAACTGTCACTATCACTAGAGGAGAGGTTACTGAAGCTGTATCCAGTAAATCAGTTACTTGTGAGTCCTGTGACTTTGTCCATGTGTAATTGGCAGAATGAACCTAAATTATCCAAATTAAACCAACAGTTATCGTAGTCCAAAAACCAGGTCCATTCTTTTTATATGCAGCCAGTCACATAATGTTCAGCAGAAATGTGCTGGCTAACTCAATGCAGTTTCATGCTCCTGAGTCAGACTGTTTAATGACTTGATTTAAAATGAGATACTCTGCATTCGTAAAGGGGAAATTTGTTCCCATAGGTTGGTTTCTACTGGAGAAATGTGTCTTCTTTCATTTGCATGGCAGATTTTGACACATATGACATGGCTTGTCACTAAAATCACAATAGCTGCAGGGTGTCTGCAGGGTCTTAAAAAATTCAAAAGTCTGAAATCCAAAAATCTGAATGTTGGCCTGAAAAATGTAAAAAAAATCACTTAAAAATTGAAGTTGGATTACTTTTATAAAGCTGCATTTTTCAGTGTCCCTTTTAAATGTGTTTTTGGAAAGAAATTGTCTTGATCACGCTGTGAACAGCTACACAACAAAGCCAACATGGAACCAATAACCAGTGATCCAAACTAAGCAGCCTGGTCAGAATTTATTGGAGCACATCCAACTCGTGTGTGTGTGTTGTGATGTGTGGGCTAAAGTGACGTCTTCTTTTAAAAATAAATAGCACTTCTATAACTAGAAGTACTACTTTGCTAAAAGTAAAAATTGTTTCTGATAACGTTGCTTTAATCTAATATGGGTAAGCAGTGAGATCAACACAACATTGTTCTGTATTTAGACTGGGAGCATCACCAAAGTCTGCCTGTTAACTCCTGGCAGCATTTGGATCATGTGAACATTAGTGGATGTGCTCTGGACTTAACACACAGTAGCTAAAAATCAGTCACATAAAATAATATCTTCCTGTCTAGTTGAGCACTTAGATGTGGCCATGTGGCCGCTGTTCCAATTCCGGTATGGCCACTACTGCTTTCTTAAATTTCCCGATTGTGGGACTAATAAAGGAATATTTTATCTTATCCACATCCCCAGAGTGGTCTTTAAAAGCTCTTTAAAAGTCTTAAATTTAAACCTTTGAAACCTGCAGACACCCTGAGCTGTTCTACCTTAAGTGAGCCTGTGTCTCTACCTTAGGGGCAACCACCTTAGTTTTTTCAGTATTTAGTCACTGAAAAAATAGGCTAAACTGTACACAATCTGCACCACTACATTCACAGCTATAATCACTACAGTCTAATCTATGCATTTAGTTATTCTTTAAAGGAATTTGCAGCTTGTATAACACATTTCAGGTTTAAAAAAACATCTCAAAAAACACATTTAAAAATTACCAGATGCTTAGGCTAGGCTGGGAATGCATGTTATTCCGGTGATTTAGCTGACCTTACACGAACCTCTGTTCTTATGTCTGATAAGCGAATACTTGTAGAAGGGAGGATTACAATTAGCACAAATATCTAAATGTTTTTGTGGAAGGCTGTGTCTGCTTATGATGTGCTGAAGAGATAAACTTCCACTTAAAAAGTTGCCCAAACTTCCTTGTTGATATTACTCTTATCGTTGAACAAACCTTCATCAGGCTGAGCTCAGTAATAAAAAGCAGTTGGAGGGTTTCCTATTCAAGTGAAGTCTTTTTCTGCACATGTTCGGTCATGTGAGGATCACATGACCAGAGGGTCGACTCTGACAGTCCCTAACTTTCGATCTCTCTTGAGACTGTGCCTTGTTAATCATTTTCTGTCATCTTGCAGTTGTCTCCTGTCAAAATGTCTGCAGAAATGTTTAAAAAGGAAACATGACGACTGTGAAGGCTTCACATTTTCAATATAAAACAAGCTCAGTGTGATCGCTGCTCTGTTTTGGTGTTTGTGACATTGTGGTGTTTGTCTGCACAGGACATGGAACTGCTCCCAGATGGAGACCTGACACTGATCGGAGACAGAGGAGCCACACTCAGCGGAGGACAGAAAGCTCGTGTCAACCTGGCGAGGTGAGAGCACGGCCCAAATTATTACAATAAAACAAAACCTGGTGTAAAAGAAAGGAGAAATAGGCACAGTTGGAAGTGGAAGTGGAAGTAAGCAGCAAGTGACAAACCAATAACTTGAAGTTAGTAGCTGCATGCTGTGTAACACACTCATGTTTGTTTTGTCAGGGCTGTGTATCAGGATGCAGACATTTATCTCCTGGATGATCCTTTAAGTGCGGTGGATGCAGAAGTCGGCAGACACCTCTTTGAACAGTGAGTATTTTATACAAAGTGTCTCAGGCACAAACTCTCAACATATGTGATCCATGGAGTTTGTCAAGTCCGTGTGGTTTAATTACCCCATACCACTTGATGTATCTACGCACAGTGCACATGTGAGAGCAGCAGGTTCACGTCTCACATGTGTGAACACTCAGGAGGTAGTAGATAACTACCATCAGGAAATATGGATGTTCTGGTCAGCACCGCCATCATAGAGACCTTCAAAGCTGGAGCTGAAAGCCTTGAGCGTAAAATCACAGCAGGAGAAAGTTCCCGTAAAAAGAGGCGGAAATGTATCTGCATTGTTGCATAATGTAGCCAAGAAGATGAAGAAATGGTTTCCAGTGTTTGAAAAGGCAAAACTAAGCCTGAGTCAGGAAGAGGTGCGGTGCTGCCAGTGTCAGGCAGACAATTGAAACAGGCCCCACTCTTCCTGTTACTCTTCCTCTTGGACAATACAGCCCCACACACCACTTCATTTCAACTATAATAAGGAATAGGAAGCCACACTGAAAGAAAAACACATCCCAGACAGATTTAACATACTGCTCTGTTAATAAGACATACAGTCTATGTGCTCGTGCTAAAACCTGACCTGATGTTCACCGTGTGTCCAGGTGTGTCTGCGGCATTCTGAGGAACAAGCCTCGTATCCTGGTCACCCACCAGCTGCAGTACCTGAAGGCAGCCGACCAGATTCTGGTCCTCAAGGAGGTTGGTTCTCTTTTCACTCCATGTAGAGTGTTGACACTCTGACAAAAGACATGCAACAGTTTATATTTGTTTTACTCTCCAACACAATGGGCCTCGTGCAAGAACCACTTGTACGATAAGGTTTATTCTGAAGCACACGCACGAGTAATTCAGGAGAAACTTTGGCATTAAATTTTAAGTGGTTAAGATGTGCCTTATGAGTCTTGCATTGGTGGTCTGTAAATCCACTAAGATGATAATTAAAACATAAAAGAAAGCATAATGGTTGCCAGTTTACAGAGAGATGCAGCAACATTAGATGCTCTTTGGAAAACACCCAACTGGGAGCGCCTGAGGGCACTTTAGAGCTGTTTTTATATCTGAGAGGCTGTGGTTGCTATGATATGGAATATACACAGAAACATGTGTTGCAAGTAGGGATGTAACATGAAATATTGCTATAAAAATGTCTCATCTTGGACTGTGATTATATCTACTGTGATATTACATGCTTTTTGTTTTTTTTATTTTATATCAACCAAGAATGCTGTACACATCAGATTTTTTTTTATTTTATTTTTTTTTAACAGTTTCCATTTTTGTGTGTCTTGTAATATAGCGATATGTATCGTATTTTGGACTTTTTATCGTTATTATTGTACCTTGTGTTTTTGGTATTGTCACATCCCTGCTTGTAAGTCCTTAGTTTGCAGACGCAACATCTCCGCCATATTGGACAGGGCAAGACTGGCATGTAAACAAATACGAGTAAAGGAGGATCTTGCATTTCTTAGCCCATTTCACTGTGTTGTTTTTATGTTCAAGGGTTCATTGAAATCATTTGACAGATGCAAATGTTATAGTGTTTTGTTTTCTTTTTTTAATTCAGAAAAAACACAGCTCCCCTGTTTACATGTTTGTTCACAGGCCGGTTTTGTCCGGATCAATATGGCGGCAACGTTGACTTATCGCAGCAACAGACCAGACATTCAATACAGCATCTATGTATATATGTCAGTGATGTAGGATGTGACTGTGAATCTTTGTGCTACTTGTCCCGCTCCTCCGCCACTGCGATTGTCAAAATACGTCGACAGTGACGAGCACGGTGTTTACACAAAGTTGAAAATTGTGAGACAAATGTGCCGCACACAGCACAGGTAGACTTTGAGCACCTTGTCACGCTGCTGGTGTTTGTAGAATAGTATAAATACATGACATGATGCTACAACACTTAATCATCACCTGTAATGATGCATTTCTTCTCATTCATCTTTGTCTCATATATTTGACCGCCTCCCATTAAATGGCACAGGTATTTTGAAGTATTTGGTATTTGGAAATTTGGTAAAATTTGTGTGAAAATTTGTATGACCTACTGATTTTCCACTTTAAATAGAAGAATTATTAAAATCTAATGGGAAGATAGTCATGTTAGTCCATAAGCTGCCCTCTAGCACCCCCCTCAGGTCAAAAGGTTTGTCCTTACACACAAAATACCACAGTAATCCTGAGGTTTTACTTTTTTACCACCCTCAAGGCAAAGTGATGTTAGTAGAAGAGCAAAATCAGACAAAATTGTGTATTTGCAGCATTACATTTATTACAGCCTGTTCAGGTCACCAGCTGGACTTCAGACTGTTAGTGTTTGAAGACGTCAGCGCCGGCAGACAAAGTGTGTTCACCATAAACTTGTCAAAGTCTGTGTGCATATAATGAGACGGTGTTTAGGTGTTGGCAGCAGTGTGTAAACACAATCGCAGATGCAGAGTATTCTAACTGTGTGTGTATGTGCACATGCCAGGGTCACATGGTGGCGAAGGGGACGTACACAGAGCTGCAGACATCTGGAGTAGATTTCACCTCCCTGCTGAGGGAGGAGGAGGAGGAGCAGCAACAGCCTCCTCAAGACGTCCCTGCCAGGAGCAGAACTCTGTCGCAGAACTCGGTGCTCTCACAGGCCTCTTCTGTGCAGTCGGTCAAAGATGGAGACCAGTTACCGGTTTGTACATCACTTCGTCTTTGTTTGTTTGAACACAAGACAAGTTGATAAACAGGTTGCAGGTTGTGGGTCAGACTGAGGTGAATGAAACATGTTGTCTTGACTTGGTTGTGCCTTTATTTTGTTGAGCCCTGTGGAATTTTTCTTGTGTGTTAATGTGCGTAAACTGTGACTTATTCCGGGTTTGTCAACAGGCGGAGCCGGTGCAGACGGTAGCAGAGGAGAGTCGCGCTCATGGAACCATCGGAGCGGCTCTTTATGTGAAATACCTGACAGCAGGAGCCAACATCTGTGTTCTGCTACTTGTCATACTGGTCAACCTGCTGGCCCAGGTATGCAAGAGGAAGTATTTCACTTCGTAGATGTTAGCTCAGTGCAAGAATGTTTTTTTAAAAAAAAGTCATCAGAGAAGCATGCTAACCTGTTTCTCATTCATTTTTATCTTCTAGGTAGCATACATCATGCAGGACTGGTGGCTGGCCTACTGGTAAGTATGAAGAACAAAGTATACTTCACATTAATCCTCAGTAGTTGTATATTCCTCATTCTTTTCATTTAACTCTGTATCATTTTGACTGATCAGGGCTGATGAGCAAGAGAAGCTGAATGTTAACAGCACCATCATCCTAAACGGTCAAAACATTACCAAAGAGCTGAACACAGACTTCTACCTGGGCATTTATGGAGGTAAACATATGAAAACGCATGTCCCACCTGCACTGTGTGTCCTGTGGGGTAAATTCAGTGGTGTAAAGGAGAATATTCTGCCCTTTGTTTTTGCAGGTTTGACGTTAGCCACCATTGCGTTTGGCTTCATCAGGAATATAGCCCTGTTCAATGTGCTGGTGAGGTGCGCACAGTCTCTGCACAACCGCATGTTCAACTCTATACTCAAGACACCCGTGCGCTTCTTCGACATCAACCCTATCGGTAAGTGGAAGTTTAGGTTTTTGCCGTGCAAAGTGATGTAGATTTCAGAGTTTAGGAGTTCTGTCGCTTCATCATCCCTTTATAGAGACCATGGACCAAACTATTTAGAACAAATATCAGCTGATAATTATCGGTAATCAAACAGAGCACTCTTAATATTGACTGAAGAAGTTCATGCTTTTAACTTGTTAGGAAATAACATTTTCCCTGTTTGGAGTCTTTTGAGTTACATGTATTGGAAATGCATGTGTTGTTTAGATGTGTTTCTCATCATCGCATTACTGAAAAAAGGATGTGATGTCACTACAATAAGAAGATCCTCCATGTAACAAAACGTTAAAATGAAGCTAATGTTTCCGGTGTATGATATTCTTTCTTTTCTCACTTCAGGAAGAGTCTTAAACAGGTTTTCAAAGGACATTGGCCAGCTGGACGCCAACATGCCGTGGACTTTTGTGGACTTCATTCAGGTGAGGAGATCAGTGACACAGCAGCTTGTTAGAGCTTCTACACCGAATTCAGAGAGCTGATGAACCTTAACCACTGAATAGTATTCATAAATAAAAACACAATAAACAGCAGCTTGTAAGTGACGGTATGGTTAAGGTCAAGAACACTGAATAAAAGTTAGTAAAATAAGATGACTGCTGCTACTCAAATATCTGAATTCTGTTAATGGTCTGATCAGTATCCTTTTACATGTTTGTCTGAGTGAAAGCACTAAACTCCTCTTTGCACAAAGACAATAAAATCTATTATAGGAGCTAACCTTTTTCCAATGAAAAAGTAACATTAGATTTACAATAACTAAATTATGCAGTAAAATATCATGGAATTTGATTTATTTGCCTTAAAAACCTTGTTTAATTTAAAGCATTTCTTTCTGTAATTTAGAATTTGTGTCAAATAAGTGAAAGGTGTTATTGTAAAAGAGAGGAAACATTGAATCAAAACAGTTATTACAGAAACATTATCATTCTTAGTCTTAAAAGCAGTGTACAATTATCTCAGACAACAAGCTACACGATCAGCACAAAGTAATAGCGCTCAAAATAGTTCTTAATTAAGGCTTCAAGTATTACTGTCATTATAATCACAGGTTCTCACCTTATCCTGTTGCTTAGCTGGCAGGTCTAACAGCACTGACAAAGACATTAACCTGTCAAAACTTGACATCACGTCAGTCGTCTGTAAACAACCTGATATCAGTTCTGAACTCTTTTTTTTCCCTCTCTTTTGTTCTCTTTGAGCAGGTGTTCCTGCAGATTATCAGTGTGATCGCTGTGTCGGTGTCAGTGATCCCCTGGATCCTCATCCCGGTGCTCCCCCTTCTTATCATCTTCCTTGTCCTGCGCCGCTACTTCCTGCAGACCTCCAGAGATATCAAACGCCTTGAGTCCACGAGTGAGTGTCCCACAGGACAGCTATGTTTACATGGAGCCTAATATTCCAAATTAATTGGATTAAAACCCCAAACGGAATAAAAATGCCCCATTACAACACCTCAGTCAGAATAAACGGGCCCAAACCAATTGAAGTTATAACTTTTCAAAAGCTGATCAGAAGACAAATTGTACCATGTAAATTCACATGACTGTAATGCTTTTTGGCTGAATCATTTCTGTGCATGTCCATTGTCTTGATATAAATGCAGAGGGGACATGCATTTTTCCCACTTCTCCAAAAAAAACGGCAGCTTCCAAGCTGAGCTGGACCTGTGGAGGTTTGCTTTTGTTAGGGAGGAAAGTAAGACATAACAACCTATTCACACAAGTCCACAAAAAATGAACAAAGCTGGGAAGTGCTGAATAAATTAAAAATTGCTGCATAATGTAGATATCCATCTTTATTAATGATCAAACGGCTGGATAGAGGTTGTTGAACAGATCTGATGTAGTAGATGACAACAACCATAATATGCATGTACTGTGCTTTGTCATCTTCCTGCAGCTCGGAGTCCAGTCTTCTCCCACCTGTCCTCGTCTCTTCAGGGCCTGTGGACAATCCGAGCCTTTGGGGCAGAGGAGAGGTTCCAGAAAGCCTTCGACGCCCATCAGGACCTGCACTCAGGTCAGCCTCAGCACCATAGGATTCATACAGTGGAGTCACAGTATCACTCCAGCGTCTATAACGTGTTTCTTTGTCCTGAACAGAGGCCTGGTTCCTGTTCCTGACCACCTCTCGTTGGTTTGCGCTTCGCCTCGACGGCATCTGCTCCGTCTTTGTTACCATCACCACGTTTGGCTGCCTGCTGCTCAGAAACCGTAAGGAAGATGTTAAATCTTGTAACATTTTGTAGGATTATGTGGGATGTTATATGTTAACTGAAGAGTTTGATTCTGGTGATTTCTTTTTTTAAATTGCAATATAATATTTTTCCTACTGTTTGAATTTTTTTTTCCAGAGCTGGATGCTGGCTCTGTTGGTTTGGCTCTGTCCTACTCTGTCACACTGATGGGCATGTTCCAGTGGGGTGTCCGTCAGAGTGCAGAGGTGGAGAACATGGTAAGATCCTCCTTTTGTCTTTGCATTTATTTACATACAATTTAAATACAATTTCCTGATAAATGTCGAGGCAGTCTTGTTAAACCCCAGTATGTAACTTCTGTTAGATGACGTCAGTGGAGAGGGTGGTGGAGTACACTGAACTGGAGAGTGAAGCACCCTGGGAAACCAATAAACGTCCTCCACCCGATTGGCCCACCAAAGGCTTGGTGACCTTTGACCGGGTCAGCTTCTCCTACAGCAACGACGGGCCGCTGGTGCTGCAGAATCTGAAAGCCATGTTTCGACCCAAAGAGAAGGTGGGACATGTGGTGTCTTCAGAGGACCAAATACTGTTCGCTTCGCATGATGTTCAACCTAAACTGATCAATTCTTCTTCCTCGTGCGTCAGGTTGGGATTGTGGGTCGGACCGGTGCTGGGAAAAGCTCTCTGATGTCAGCTCTGTTCCGGCTGGCGGAGCCTCAGGGGAAGATCTACATCGACGGTGTTCTGACCTCTGAGATCGGCCTCCACGACCTGCGCATGAAGATGTCCATCATCCCTCAGGTAAAAAGAAGCTGACCTCCACTTGTTTTGTAATAAAGTTGACAACACAACACCAGTAATGTGTGTGACAAGTTCTTGGAAATAAGTGGAAGATTGAACTTGTAGACTTTGTGGTATTTTGATCCATTCCTCACAAATGTAGAGCTGCAACTTTTTGTCCAGTAATCGATTAATGGATGGAAAGAAAATGAGCCAGCCGTTTTGATAAATGATGAATCATTTTTTTTCAAGCGAGCATTTGCTGAGTGAGTCTTGGGTTTTTGGACTGTTGGTTTGATTAGAAACGGTGTGTGAAAATGTAATATGATGATCATAGTGACCAAAATGATCACAGTTATCAGTATTACTGCGGTTTTGTGAAAATGTGCAAAAGGTTTTGTATTAAAGACATCAGTGATTTGAAATGTCATCATGTCATCCCGCCCCTGCGTCTGGAAGACTGTTGCTAACTTTGGTTGACAGAGATGCACCGATTAATTTTTGTTTGAATTTTTTAAATTTCATGTAAAATGAATTACAGCCAGGCCTTATTATTTTATTATACTGAGGGGCTAGTTCACCCAAAAATGAAAATGTAGTCATGATCTACTCATGCTTTTCGGGTCTAGTTGTAGTTAGGTTGGGAGTTTGATAAAACTGTGATTAAATGTGCAGCCTTAACATGGCTGGATGTACAGTGAAGATTTAGGCTAAAAATATTAAATCAACTTGGCATGTTGGGGCTGTAGTATACTTGGATTACACCAGATGAGCAGTGTGGAGGCTTTTTAATTTTTTTTTTTTTTTTAAACTAGTCACCATTCACTTTAATTGTTCGGGAGCTTCTGCAACATTGTTTTCCTCTCAACTCCAGCAGTGTTTTGTGCACCGCATGTCTGAATTTTCATGTTTGGGTGCACTGTCACTTTAAGAGCACGCACCTGAGGGAGAATGTTCTCGCGAGATCTCGCGCGGAACGCCCACTCCTTGCAGGTGACCTCGTACGTTAGGGAGACAAACGCGGTGCAAATGTTTGCTTTAGTGAAGCTTTGCAATGAGAAAAAAACAGAAGTCAAACGAGTCCGAGTGAGAGCAGATGTTTGAGAAGGTTTTTGTGTTTCAGCCAGAACAGGAGGTGAGATTTTAATTGTTAGTCTGTCAACACTAGCGTGCTACATTAGCAACGTGAAACCAGTAGTTCAAGATGTAATTTTGGGTTCTGGGAAATTGTGATGAGCATTTACACTTTATTTTATTTATTATTTTTTTTAAATACTGTTACAGAGTGATGCTTCTTTTACACCAATAATTAATTAATTTTAGGCTTTGCAGCTGCCAGTTTCTGTATTTATCAAACAGTTCTGTTTATCATGGCCTGTCATCAGTTTAGCCACAGAATTAATAGTAATTAGTGACATGAATTATAATCTGGCTGTTGAAATGTTTGTCTGTGGCTGACAAAGTCAGTGCAGTTTCATACATCAGAGAATTGTCCCAGTTGGATTACACTTAATAGAACACCAATTAATTATAATTTAATCTGACCCACTTAGTGTTATTTGTAATTTTCTTGTAGTGGTTTGCATTAGTGATAGTTCATCTTCATCACCTGCATCAATAAATTAATTCTCTATCAGGATGTAATCACTCAAATGTTGATCAGTTTCCCAAAGTCCAAGATGTCATTCTCAAATGCCCTGTTTTGCCCTCAACCCCAAAATATTGAGCTTACTGTTATAAAAGGGTCAAGAAACCAGAAAATATTTTACCTTTTTCCTTAGAAAATGACTGAATACGAATCGATTTAACCATTATTAAAGCATTTGGCAGTTACTTTAATAACTGAGTAATTGTTGCAGCTCTACTCAAAACACTTACTTACTTATGTCTGAATTTGATGATTAATCTGTTGAGTAACATCTGGCTCTGTTTTTCAGGACCCTGTGCTGTTTACAGGAACCATGAGGAAGAACTTGGACCCTTTCAACCAACACACAGATGAAGAACTGTGGAACGCTCTGCAAGAGGTCAGTAACAATCTGTGACACTTAACAGTGTCATTTAAGAGTGACAGCAAAAAATCAGAGATTAGGAAAAGAACAGAGCTGAGATTGAATGTTATCTTTTGAAAATGTAATGCATAAAATTCTCTGTTCAGGACCTCGATACATGTTGTGACTTACTGAATCTTCTGGAAAATCATTTTAGAAACAGTTCATGGATCAAATGAGCAGACAAAGAATGTCTGTCTTGGTTAATCCAGCAAATTAAATACCCGATAAATCAATGTAGGACCATAAACCAGAGCTGCTCATTGATTTTCAACATTGGCCACAATTTATTTCTCTCTGAGTAAAACTGGAAACACTTTGCTCCCAAATCAATTCTCCAGTTAATCAGAGCAGCAGCAGCAGCAGCAGAGATGATCAGTCTGACTGATGTTTGCTTCAGTTCCAGTCGACATTTATCTGATCAGTGAGCCTGTTTCACACCCATTCTTGAGAATTGTGATTTTTACTCTTTAATTATGCTTGAAAATATATAAAAATATATTTGAAGGGGCCAACCTCTGAGTGATTTCTTTTTTATTAAATAGCATTTTTTGCAGCTGAGGACTTGAATTTTGACAACTTGTCAGACACACAAAAAGTTATATTGTAATATAAAAACATAAATATGTACGTTTTTTGCTGCATTAAGTACAAGATTATTTACTTGGCTATATAATGAAGAAAAATTACTAGATTTTTTTTTTTTTTACTGAAGAAAAAAAGATGTAATTTGTCTCTTTAAGATGAAAAATCTGTCAGCACAGTTGTAATGAGGAGCCATTTTATTTGTTTAAGTTACTAAGAGTTCTTTTACTGGTAAACAAATTGAACCTTTTAAACAATTCTTCTTATTTAGCTTTAATTTAAAAGGGCCATGGAGTTGATTTGTTATGGTTGAGACACATCTGGTAGCATCATTATGTAATGAGTTTGTTCAAAAAGAGAAGTATTCCTGCCCTTTTTAAAACCATGACAGGTGTCCTTAGAGTAAGCATATTTTTTATGCCTGATTAAATTATGTTTTAAAAAAAAAAGTCTGACAGAGTTGACAATAAATCTGGGACACAGCAAAAAAGGCCAGCATTTTCATTAAAAACATTTTTTAACGGTTTGAAGTTGTGAATTCTTCTCAGAAGTGTTTCCTGGCACAGGGCAAGTTTAGACATTAAATATAAATCCTTAAAGCTAATTTATAGTTGTGATAATGATGATAATAAACTGAATATCTTCATGTTCTCTGCAGGTGCAGCTGAAGTCTGTGGTGGAGGAGCTGCCTGGGAAGTTGGAGACAGTTCTGGCCGAGTCGGGCTCCAACTTCAGCGTGGGTCAGAGGCAGCTGGTGTGTCTGGCCAGAGCCATCCTGAGGAAGAACCGCATCCTCATCATCGACGAGGCCACGGCCAACGTAGACCCCAGGTACCGCTGACACAACTCACCTCAGGCAGCCATGCGGTTTTGTTTTTTCATCCTTGTATTGGAATTTTATAGTCCTTGTTTAAAATTCAGTGGAGGTATTCAGCAGTGGTGGAAAGTACAGAAAACCTGTACTGAAGTAGAAGTAATGTTACATTACTGAAATATTGGTCAACTCCATGTAAAACTACAGGTGTTCTCCAAACATCAGGGTTTTAATTTGACCTCTTTAGCCCTATTTGGATATTAATTAAAATTAATGGCCCACTCAGCAGTGAAATATATAACACAAAGTGCAGCGCATACTTATTTATATAATTATAAAAGTACCCCCAGAATGACTTAATTTGGGTTTTTCAGTAGTTGTAATTCGTTACTTCCACCCCAGTCAATAAAAAATAAAATGCAAATTATCAATATATAATATTCACATTTGAGAGGATAGAATCAGTAAAAATTTGGCATCCTTGATTGAAAAAAGAGATGATATAGTGATTAATATAAATTGACTAACTGATAACTTCACTAATTAAATCATGTTGTCTTCCCTTCAGATCCTCTAAAGTAAAAGCACTCAGAGCCAATTTGTGTGCACTGCTATAGATTTATAATTTTATTATTTGTACAGCAGGATTTTACAGTTGTAGTTAGTTGTAGACCTTTACAAAATATTTAAAATAACTTCACTTCAACCAATAATTATTTTCATTATTAATTAATCTGCTGATCTTTTTCTCAATAGATTAAGTTTGTAAACATTCTGAAAATAGTGAGAAATGTTTTAACAATCAACTGAAAGAACATTAATGGGCAACTATTTATTTTTAAAAAAATAAGTTTAATTGTTTCAGCTTTACTTGTATCTTTTTTTACAGGGTAACGTTGACCTTGTAAATACCACTCAGAATAAAATTTAAATCAAACGTTATGGTGATTCCTGTGAAAGTATTAAAGTAATAATGGATTAATTTTAAGCCCTGGAGAATAATTAAGTAATTATTTAGTCCATTCTTGATTTTAAGAAAACAATTTGACACATTAATGTTGCCTGGAAAGAGCTTAATCCACTAGTGTTTTAGATTCTTCTGCCACTTTAAAAACAAACTTTTCTTTTGTTAATGACTAAATAATTGCTGTTTAAAAACAGAATAAATTCATAACAGGATTAGAATTAGATATTTTATATATAACTAAATGCTGACCAGCAACAGTAATGTTTAAAATGGTAAAGTAAATATCTAAATACAATAATTTATCACTGGAAAAAAAAATCTAAGCCTACTGAAGGGCAAGAAAAAAACTTTGACCTTGTGAATAAAATATACTTTTAAAATCTTGTGGGTTTTAAATGCAGATATCTAAATTTGTAAACTAACTAAAGCTGTCAAATGTTATTTATTTAGGTTATTTATTTCAACTATTTCCTGAATAATTAGTTTCATTGCTCACTTTTTAGAAGTCTGTTCACTGGTTAACTGTGATGCATTTATCACTATATTCAAAGTAAAACTTTCATAGTACTTGTTTTGTGCAGCTCAAACCTCAATTATTTTAAAAAGTAGTTTCCTAGACTGAATAATCTTTGCAGCTGTACTTACATTTTCATTTTTAGTAAAGCAGTGAGCTATTTGAAGTAGATTAATATATAACTAACTACATTATTCAAGTACTGTACAACTGGAGTGGTTACATTCCACCATTGCAAATACCTGAACACTGTGTGTTCCTTTAACCACTGACTGACAGAGCATCTGCCTTGAGAACTTCTAACTTTGCTCACTGTAAATGTTTATTTTGTTAAGATCAGGGCAGAAAAATGTCCAGTGGACACCAGCCCTGTTAGACGTAGCTGTACTAGATTCAATAGATCACTCTGAGACGGGTTGTTTTCTTATCATTTTATTCATGATGTGTTGTGGCACCTGCAGGAAGATTCATGTCTTTAATCCATGTGTGTCTGTTGTGTCTCCACAGGACAGACGAACTGATCCAGAAAACCATACGGGACAAGTTCAGGGACTGCACTGTGCTCACCATCGCCCACCGCCTGAACACCATCATAGACAGCGACAGGATACTGGTGAGTCCTCTTCTTCTCACAGATAGTAGTTAGCACATAGTCAGGGTTTATGCTCCCATTAGGTTACTTTCCTGCAGACAGGTTTCACAGAGACACCAGTCGACAGTTAGCGGTCGCACTTTATTTTACAGTACATAAGACTTAACAAGCTGTAGTTTGTATAGACAAAACTAGAAATAATGTTCTTTACTCGACAGTATTAGAGGGCAACTGGGCACACATTACAACAGAACTGTACTGTAAAACTTTTATTCTACCACCTCAGTTTACAGTTCTGTTGCAGTGAGTCCCCAGTGTCTTAGTAGTGTGCTGTAAAATAAAGTGCGAGGTACAGTCAGACTGTGTCTTATCTGGAGGTTATAATGTTGAGTTTTTGTTGAAACTCTTTTAAAGAGGTGTTAATTCAACTTCATGGTCATTTTGGAGGCTGTACTTTGTGGTGGTGTTTAATTGTGTTGTAATATCTGTTAATTGAACAATGCATACTGAATACTTTACCCAGCACAAAAAAAAGTTATTCCAGTCATGCAGGTTTAGTGAGGTGCACAACAGACAAGCTCAATGCTGCTTTTAGCTGTTAGTTCATGTGCGCCTCACTAAACCTACTGCAGTCTTAATACAACAGCATGACTGGAGTAATTCTTTTTTTTTTTTTGCTGGGTAAAACATTCAGTCTTTGTTGAAACTGCATTGCTTAATTAACAGATATTACAATACAATTAAACACCACCACAAAGTACAGCCTCCAAAATGACCATGAAGTTGAATTAACACCTCTTTAAAGAGTTTCAACAAAAACTCAACATTATAACCTCCAGATAAAGATGTATTATATGTATAAAACTGCATCCCTTTAGTCATGTTGACCTAATAGCTAATTGCAACATTAAACTTGTCTGTTTTCTGTCCTGTCTGTGGGAAAGTGGCACCAACATCTGCAGAAAGTAAAGTAAAAGCTGCTGCAATTTTGCTAGTACTTCTGTTAGTTAATTTTTTTTTAACTTTAAAGATGTCGGTAGGTGTATTTTTCCACTTTAGACAGAGCCAGGCTCAGATTCTCATTTCTTTCAGCCTTTATGCTAAGCTAACATGTTCTGGCTCTAGGCTGTACTTATAGGGACAGTTCAGATTATTTGAAGTGGGTTTGTGTGAGGTACTTAGAGTAGATCATAGTCAGCACTGAGTTTGGAGAAGTTAAAGTTCTGGTTTAGAAAGGTGAGCAGTGTACTATTGTGGACAGGGTCAGCAGCAAATGTATTTTAGCCGACTAAAAATTAGCTCAAGTGTGTGTTATGTTTAGAATGTTTTCAGCACTTAACCTTGCCACTAGACATCCTTTTGTCGTGGTGAACTTAAGTCTGATCTATGTATGTTTTCCTCAGAGCCACCTGACCAAAAACTGTAATTTTAGCTCTGAGAACGTGAGTTGCTGGTCTAGTTGCTGCTTCATCTCTTTGTGTTATTTGTGACTTCAGTGTTCGAAAAGGTTCATTCGATTCACTGAAGTCGCACAGTAATACAATCAGATTGAAGCAGCAGTTGACCAGAAACTTGTGTTCTTAGAGCTAAAATGACAGTTTTTGTCAGGAGTCTGGTGGCTCTGATGAAAACATACATGATCAGACTTTACCATGAGAAAACGCTGTCTAGTTGCAAGATAAAGTGTTAAAAATATTCTAAACGTAGCATACACTTAAGCTAATTTTTAGGTGGTAATATATATTTTGCTGCTAACTCTGTCCACAACAGTACACTGCTCACCTTTCTAAATCAGGACTTTAACTTTTCCAAACTCAGTGTGATTAACATCTACTCTAAGTACCTCAAACAACCCGCTTCAAAATTTGAACTATCCCTTTAAGTATGGGGCTGGGGGGTCAGAACATGCTTAGCTTAAAGGCTGGAAGCAATGGGAACCTGGTAGCCTGACTCTGTCCAAACTGGAGGAGACACCAACCGCTTTAAAGTTGAAAAATTATACCTGTTCTGTTAATACCTGTGACTGCTAAGTGTTGCAGGAGACCGTCCCAGCTGACACTGGAGAAAACGCCGCTTCTTTATATTTGCTGCTGTATATATTTGCTCTGTTGTGTGACTAATAAAGGCACGTCTGCCCTGAATAAATAAAAATCACATCACACTGATGGTGTTTTTGCTGCCCCCTTGTGGTTTTAAGTGCTCAGTGCACCCTGACATTCTGAACAGCCTCGTGGTTGAAGGTTTGTTGCACTTGTTCCTACTGGCAGCATCACTGTTGGCAGGAATGTGCTCTGTTAACCAACCTGCCATCAAACATACTAGTGATACGAGTACAGTGACAGAAGAAACACCAGAAAAGCCAGTGTGTCACGTGTGTGTGTGTTCAGCTCTGTCAGCTACTGTAACACCATCAGGTCAGAGTACAGGCTGGTAGCAACACTCACTCTTAACAGTGATGATGACTGTATGAAGGAGCAGCAAGTTTCAAACTCTCAACTGTAAGTTTTTAGATAAACATCAAGCTAGGAAGTATTGTTAAAGGAAAAGTTCCCCAAAAATCAAAAATATTTATTTTTCCTTTTACCTGCTGTGCTAATTATCCATCCTGATTGTTTCACTCTGCAAAGTTTGGGAGATTTCAGCAGTAGAGATGTTTGCTTTTCTTGATTATAGTGGAACCACATGTCACTCAGCTTGTGGTGTTCAAAGTGAAATTGAAAATTGTTTGTTCTCAGGAATCGTGGCCCAGTTACTCAAGATGATCCGCAGCAGTTTCATGTAGAAGTATTTTCTAATAGAAAATAGTGAGAACATGAAATTGCTCACAGCAAGGTGAGTGGATTATCTTGAGTAAAGGGCCGTCCACAGCAAGAACTGTAAAAAAACATTTTAAAAATCCTTCTAACTCAAGTGGATGGTTGGTCCACACCACAACTTTAAAGCTGCAGTCCAGACTCAACCATCCACTTGAGTTAGAAGGATTTTTAAAACTGTTTTTTACAGTTCTTGATGTGGACAGTCCTTAACTCAAGATAATCCACACACACCTTGTTGTGAGCAATTTCATGTGCAAACCATTTTCTTCAAGAAAATACTTCATACATGAAACTGCTGCAGATCATCTTGAGTAACCAGGCCACGATTCCTGAGAACAAACAATTTTCAAACATACTTTTAACACTTTGAACACCACAAGCTGAGTGACATGCAGTTCCCACTATAATCAAGAAAAGGTAAACATCTCTACTGCTGAAATCTCCCAAACTGTGCAACCAACAGTGAAACAATCAGGATGGATAACTAGCACAGCAGGTAAAAGGAAAAATTTATATTTTTGACTTTTCAGTGAACTGTCCCTTTAAACAATAGCTTCTAGCTTGATGTTGATCTGAAATCTTTGAGAGTTGAGAGTTTGAAACTTGCTGCTCCTTCACTACAGTCATCATCACTGTTAAGAGTGAGTCTTGTTACCAGCCTGTACTCTGACCTGATGGTGATACAGTAGCTGACAGAGCTGAACACACACACGTGTGACACACTGGCTTTTCTGGTGTGTCTCTGTCACTGCACCAATATCACTAGTAGGTGTGATAGCAGGTCGGTAACAAAGAACACTCCTGCTAAAAGAGATACTGCCAGTAGGAACAAGTGCAATAAAACTTTCAACTACAAGAAAGAAAACTGTTCAGGGCTAATTCAACCAAATTACAAAAACATTTTCTCACATGCACACAGCCACATGACTGCTGCGAAGTGAGAACTCCAGAGGGCAGCAAAAATACAATTAGTGTTACGTGATTTAAGTTTACTCTTATCAAGGTGCCAAAAGTGCAGCAGCTGTTACTTTACTTGCCTGTAGATGAAACACCGATGCTCTGGTGTTGACTGCTGTCAGCCAATCACAGCCCAACCTGAAACAACATGGCATATTCTTTTAAGTTAAACTAACACAATACAAAAAATGTGATTTTGTCTGCAGGTTCTAGATGCAGGGAAAATTCACGCCTACGATGAGCCTTACACCCTGCTTCAAGATCGAGACGGCATCTTTTATAAAATGGTGCAGCAGACTGGCAAACAGGAGGCGGCAGCACTACTAGACGCAGCTAAACAAGTGAGTATAACTCTCAAAAAATACTTAAAACGCATTTTACAATGTTAATCTGACTTTTCAAATGATGTTTTTACAGGCTTATGATAGCAGAAGTCGTCCCAACATGTCAAACGGACATGCGGAAACGGCGGACGGTAACTTGGTTATCTTCGAGACGGCTCTGTGAGCTCAGGGAGGCTCTGACAGAAGACTTAAAGTGCCGGGGCTCGCACGACAGCCCTCCAGCCTCTGGTGGAAGGACAGAAAGGCCTTAACCAGTCCAGCTGGTGAGGACACAGAGGACAGGACATGTAGAGGCACTGGCCTTCATGTGGCCAGAAAAGAAAAAACAAAAATAAACTACGCACATGATGCTGTTTTTTCCTTCAAGCTGAGATAGCTTGGAAATCACTGCTGTAAAAAACTGTTGAAATGAATCACTATTTATTTTCTATGCTTAATATTTATCACATACTGATGCCTTGGACAATTGCTTTTAAATGGCTACATAATCCTTAAAAATCTGTAAGTGCCTTATTTGAGGTTTGCAGCAGCATTTTGTACTCGTGTTAATTTAACCAATAAGTGTATATCTGTATCCAAAGTTGCCTTTGTTTGTATATACAAGTAGCATTGTTGCACATGACTAATACCAAATCTAACAAATAACACCGCAGCAGAAGTTCTCTGCGCTTGCAGTAAAAAAACTGTTTTTGTACGTTGATGGTAAAATCTCTGATCGAGCTCCTTTTTGTACTGTTTCTATTCACTCTGCTGACTTTTCGAGTTTACAGGGAGGAAGATCAGGCGGCAATCTGAACACGGCTGCTACAGAATGTGTTAAATTACTGTTCAAATTATTTGACATTTTAGTTATTTACTGTTTCAAATGCGTCGTGACTATCCTGACATGTCAATACTTTATTGTTTAAACAGCCAATTTGTACGTTTTTATTATCGAATGCTGCATAAACACTCAAGAATCTGACTCTAGTGATGTCTGTTGAATCAAAAATATACACTATATTTACACAGAAATAATAAAGTTTTTACCTTATTAAGTGACATTGTTCTTGATAACATTAATGTCAAATCAACAAGACAAAACTCAGAATAATCTTTATGAGAAAGGGTTTTACAAAAATACATGGTCCATCTTGTGACAGCTTTGGATTTGTAGGACATCAAGTATCATTTGGACAGTTGCATGAGAAGACTGGCTCAAATCTAACAAAAAAAAAAAAAAAGATTTTTAACTTAAACTTTAAAGACACAGTAGAAAACAATTTTCTTGTATAGCTTCAGACTTGTAAATTGAACTCAAGTCTAGAAAAAGACCTCACATTACCATTAGCAGGCTGATTTTGGATGCTCCAGGTGTGATCTTTCAACGTGTGTGTGGTGTAACTGAAGGCTCAGGTTGCTCGGGTGTTCGCCGGTACTACTTACATCTGGACTGTGTTACACAACAGACCGGCAGTCTTTAAAAATGTCGCCCCGCTGCTGGCCTCAGGCTGTCAGGACGGCTGTGACGCCTTTAAAAGAGAAACAGAACTCCTTTAGTGAATTTGAAACTACAAATTGCTATGTAACATCAAACCATGTGCATATTTTTAAGTCAGGAATACCGATCGTGTCAGAGCTACCATTAATGTAGTAACTGCCAGTAACTCTGTGCATATATTACATTATTGACTGATTATATTATATTATTAGGTGGGTTAAAAACAGATAAAGTGTAATAATTGGTGCAGGTAACATTAAAAAAAAAACACTGTACTTATATAATTTTATTAATTGTGAAGTCTTTTTGAGCTACAAAGTGCCATATCTCCATGACACTTAGCCTTATTGTTGCTTCTTTCAGACACCTGCTCAAATATCTGAGTCATGTTGACAAGTTACTCAGAGTCAGGACTAAGATTCAGGATCGGTCGAGTTTTTGAGCAACCATTTGAAAGAAGAAGCAGTAAAGATAAGCGTTAACAGAAGTCTAGTGATACAGGTGCATTATTACACTATCAGCTCCAATATATACGTTTATTTTTTTTTAGCATTATATCAGTTTACAGTCCCTTATAGTAGTTAGTTCGCAAGAGGATAAAATCAGAGGTATCAAACAACTTCACAGCTACTGTTTATCCCTCCCACCCCATAACTCCAGCACGCCTATAAATAATCAAGATAACAGAGGAACAATAACATTGATAATGCTGGTACAAAGAACAAATATTAGGTCTACCATGAAATTTGATGATGTAATTTCATTTTATAAATCCTTATGAACGTATATGTAATAAATATAACAGAAAAAAAAAACTGACTTTTCTATGACAGTTAAAAAAAAAACACTGATTTTAAACGTTTTTCAATTATTAAAAAAAAACTAGTGAGCAGCCATTTTATTTTCTAAAGTTGCTAAGAGTTCTCTTTGTGCTAATAAAAATACAAATTTTTAAACAATCATTATATTAGATCTGACAATTTTATTTAAAAGGCAGTGGTTTTGTGTGGTTATGGTTGAAAAACATCTGACTGTAAAATTATTTAATAAATTTGTCACAAAAATCGAAAGTTTCTCAGCTAAGTGAAAAAAAGGGTTCTTAGGTTACAGCTAACATTTCTTATGTCTGATTAAATTACAGTTTTGTAAAAATCTGACAGAATTGATGAAAATTTGGGAAACAAAATGGTTTATATTTTCATAAAATACATCGTTTAACACCCATGTTATCAGTAGGTACGGTTGGTTTTACATTTTGTTTTATTTGTTTGAAGTTGTGAATTCTTGTTTTGGGCACAAAGCAGGTTAAAAAAAAACATTTGATGAATTATATATATTTCATGTGTATAAATCCTTAAAACGTGTCCTGGTGGAATATAATTTGTCCCAATTCTCAAGAAAGAGTGATAACTCAAGAAAAACAAAAACAAATTGATGATTACATTTTTAAAAATTTGAATAACAGAAATTTTATTCTAACACATGATTGGCAGTTCTTACATTATTGGCTGCTACAGGCCTTTTCAGCTCACCTGTCTTGCTGCCTCCAGCAGGGCTGCAGCCTCAGCCTGACCCGTCTGCTGCACCAGCTTGTAGAGAGCGCCGTCTTTGTTCTGCAGCAGGGTGAAGGGACGGTCTAACTCCTGGATGGTACCACCGTCCAGCACCTGAAAGCAGGACAAAGGCCAACAACCATCAACATTAGTCGGTAGAGCTGCAACAATTAGTTGATCAATTCTCAACTCCTAAAATAAAAGTCAACTATTTGATTAATTGTTTTAAGTCATATTTTTAAAGAACAAATTAGCAATTTCTCAGATTTCAGCGTCTCTAATGTGAATACTTTTTGGTTTCTTCGGCGCTCTGACAGTTAACTGAATATCACTGTGCTGTGTGGACAAAACAGACGTTTACGGACGTCTCCTTCGGCTTTGAACTAATCGATTAATCGAGAAAATAATCATCAGATTATTTAACACTCACTGTACATCACTAGAATTATAAGTAGTTCTATGAACCAATTTAACCATTCAAGTTACAGTTACATGAACTAAGAGAGGTGAACAAACTCCATTTTAATTTATCAATATGGAAACTGTATCTACTTGACTGATTATATTGTATTTATTTTAATTAAATAAATAGTTAAGATACAATAAAAAACGGTGTAAAACAATTTACATTGATATCTACAACAAGTAACACAAAGTATAACGCACTGACTCTACACAGACAGTAATAGTGTAAAGTATATTATTACTCTCAATTGAAAGTAAGTAGTAATATGTAATAGATTACATGTTGAAAGTACTGAATGTAAGAGGACTCACCAGTATCCTGTCGCTGTCTATGATCGTATTGAGCCGATGGGCGATGGTCAGCACGGTGCAGTCTCTGAACTTGTCTCGTATGGTTTTCTGGATCAGTTCATCTGTCCTGCAGAGACACAGTAACAACAAAAAATAAACAAACAACAATCACTTTGATACATAACGAGCAAGTTCGATTTACAAGAAGCTTTTAAAATTACTGAATCACTGAACTGAGATGTACTGGAGTGCCAAGAAAATAAAGGTGGAAATAAATAAAATATAAAATAATAATATCAGCAATTTTATTTATTTTATTTATTTGATTTCTTCATTTATTCTGTATATATTTATTTATATATTTTAAAATATATGCATTTATTTATTGTATATACATAATTTTTTGCTTATATTTTATATAATTTATTTATTTTTCCATATTCTTTTCCTGTTGCTTTTGCTGTTCGGAAGAGCCAAGCTGTCGATCAGCTGCGCTGGGACGACCTCGCCCAGGCTGAATAGTCTCTCCTGCACACATGAAGCCTGCAATTCTTATATTTCCACAATTTTTAGTTATTTAACCGTTTATATTTCCTGTTTTTATTCATTTAATTGTTCTTTTATTAATGCCTCTTTATATTTCTACAAATTTTATTTAATTGAACTTTTAATTATCCCCCTTTATATTTCCACAATTTTTGTCTGTTCTTTTATTTACTGCTTTATATTTTATTTATTCCTCTTTTTATTCCCCCATTTTATATTTATTTAATTTTCCTCTTATTTACTGCTCTTTATATTTCCACAAATTAAATTTAAGTGTTCTTTTATTTAGTCCTCTTCATATTTCCACATTTATTTTCTTATTCTTTACTCTTCTACCAGCACTCCTCTGACTCCATACAGATGCAGTTGTGTCATCAGTACCTGGGGTCTACGTTGGCCGTGGCCTCGTCGATGATGAGGATGCGGTTCTTCCTCAGGATGGCTCTGGCCAGACACACCAGCTGTCTCTGACCCACGCTGAAGTTGGCGCCCGATTCCGCCAGAACTGTTTCCAACTTGCCGGGCAGCTCCTCCACTACAGGCTTCAGCTGCACCTGCAGGGAACATGGAGGCAACGTCAAGTCCAGGAGAAGCTACAGAGAGTATGGTGTGTGCGTGCGTGTGATGGCAACAGTGTGGATGCTGATTGGACACTCACCTCCTCCAGCGCCCTCCACAGGTCATCATCAGTGTGCTGGTTGAAAGGGTCCAGGTTTTTCCTCACTGTGTCAGTGAACAACACTGGGTCCTGAGAAAAAGACAAACATTAGACTTTAATGCAGCAGTGCAACCACAAGGTGGAGTCGTCGAGTTTTTAGAGGAGGTCATCGTCTGTTCACCTGAGGGATGATAGACATCTTCTGACGCAGGTCATGGAGGCCGATCTCAGAGGTCAGAACACCATCGATGTAGATCTTCCCCTGAGGCTCCGCCAGGCGGAACAGAGCGGACACCAGAGAGCTTTTCCCAGCACCGGTCCGACCCACAATCCCAACCTGATGCACAGGAAAGACACAAACACTGAGACTCATCCTCAATTGTGAGCGCTGAGAAAGGAGACAGTGTGCATAGACCGAGATGCCTCACCTTCTCATTGGGTTGGAAAGTGGCGCTGACGTCTTTGAGGACCAGCGGTCCATCATCGCTGTAGGAGAAATTCACCTGGTTAAAGGTCACCAGGCCTTCGTTGGGCCAATCAGGAGGAGGACGCCTCTGGGTCTTCCAGGGTGCTTCACTCTTTAGCTCCGTGTACTCCACCACCCTCTCCACTGACGTCATCTGAAGAGACAGCAGCATTTTCCAGTTTGATAATTATGCTTCCTCGTATCCTTCACAGCCTGTTTCAACATTCCTAATTATTTCTCACTGAGTGAGCCTGGCAGAACACATTTGACAGCTCCCTCAGGAGTCCCCACACAGAATTTAGGTAATGTACTGTTGTGGTCAGCTGTAGACGCAGCAGCAGCAAAATGTATTTTAGCATCTTAAACAAAGAACCATCTAAAAAAAGCAAACACTATCAGTTTAAGCTGAACTGAAACCACAGTCAGTGCATTGTTTCAAACAATGTTTGAAAACCCAATCTGGGTAACAGAAGTCACTCAGTTCTCACCATGTTCTCCACCTCGGCACTTTGCCTCATCGTCCACTGGAAGTTTCCCACCAACGTCACAGCGTAGGTCAGCACCAGGCCCACCTCTCCTGCATCGAGCCCTGACAAACACAAACACACGTGATTTTTTTTTTAAATTACACGCCACTCTTCAGGAGGTCAGCGATGCTCATCAGTCTTACAGTGTTATGTATGGTAACGCTCTCGCCATATACTGACTGTCTAATGGTTTAGGAGATAAAAGCATCTACGTCACTTTTTCCCAACTCTGACTAGGGGTCACCAAAGCTCCACGGAGGGGTTGCAAGGCCTTCTAGATTTTAAGGGTGTAAGAAAACTTTTATTTAAAATATACAGTGGGCCTTTATCTCAACATTTTATTCATTTCTGTTAAAAATCACTAAATTAAAGTCTTTATTTTTAAAGTTTAGATTATTATTTAAGATATAAAGTTTTAAAAAACATCAGTCAGAATAAGGGCGCAATGAAGACCTGAAGACAAGTTGTACTCAGAGCCTTCGCCATATGATAAACAGCCTCATCAGGCATTAGAAAATAACTGACAGATTAATCGATGATAATGAGGAAAAAAGGTTGGGAACCACTGCCTTAATACACAATCTATGGCTGAACTGAGTCGTTTCCTCCCGCCCCCTCCGCCCCAGACTCGGGGAAATTCTGCAGGACCTCACAGGAGGTGCGCAACATTGTAAATCTTATTATCTAACGATAATAAGGGACGACAAGTCCTCCACTGTAAGCTGTTTATAACTGTCAGTTTCTGTTAATGCCCGTTATCTGAAAACAAAAGCCCACTGCTACTAAAATACACACACTGGACAATGAGTTCACTAACTGCCTGCCAGACTTTAACATATTAATTAACATTAACATATTTCTCATTTTGAATGTTAAAAACATCTCCTCCCTCTAAACGATGATTAACAATTCATAAACAGACACTGACTCATTCATGTTGAGGAGACTTTCATGACTAACAAACATTTGTCATATTTTCTGTTTTTTTCCCTCCCTCACAACATGCCTGCAATAAAATACGAATTCCTTAACACTTTTTTCTCTCATCAGAACATCGAGGACACAATTTATTGAGTTTGTTTCTGCTTGAATTTGTGTGCACTTTTGGCTGAAATGCCCGGAATTGAGGTTGAAAAGTCTTTTCTGTGTGCACATGTAGTTTCTTACCATCTCTGAGTAGGATGCAGCCAAAAGTTGCGAAGGTGATGAATATGGAGCAGATGCTGTCAAGGCGTAAGGCAAACCAGCGGGACGTCATCAAGAACAAGAACCACGCTTCTAAAACGAGAGAGAACAAACATTTATTTTAGTAAAGTCAAACTTACTCAGGTTGACAACAAGGAATAATAATTGTGCATTAATAACACTTCCAACTAAGCTTGCAAAGTAAAAATGTGAGCAACGTTAAGAGTAAAGGAGAACCTGAGTGCAGGTCCTGGTGTGCATCAAAGGCCTTCTTTAACCTCTCCTCGGCTCTGAGCGCTCGGATCGTCCACAAGCCCTGAAGAGATGAAGACAGATGGGAGAACACGGGACTCCGAGCTGCAGGAAAAATGACAAAGAGGGCATGAGAAAGAAAGCTGATCCCATCTATAACTATACAGCAAATCTTTCAGTTTTCTTTGAGTCCTAGTTGTAAAAAAAATAATAAATCTTTCATGCATGTGGTGTAATTATGGCAAGAATGTACAAGCATACTTGTAGACTCCAGGCGCTTGACATCTCGTGATGTATGGAGGTAGAAACGCCTCAGGTACAGGAAGAGGAAAAGCAGAGGAATGACGGGGATGAGGATGAGCGGGATGACTGAGGCTGCCACCGCAACCACGCCGACATTTTGCAAAAATAACTACCAAAAAAAAAAAACCCAAAAAACATCACACTGTGAGGAATACTGAGGAAAAAGGTTCGAGAACAAATACAGTTCTGTGCATGTGCTAATATCTTACTTGATAGAAGTCCACAAAGGTGATGGGTAACGTGGAGTCCATCTGGCTGATGTCTTTGGAAAATCTGTTGAGAATTCTACCTAAAATGCAGGAAAAAGCAAAGTCAGTCAGAAAAATAGTTGCTGCTTTTTATTCTTTGACCAGACAGTGCTCTTTTGGACTAAATGACCCTTCCCTAAGCCCTCCTTAGTTACTGTTGCTACGTCTGTCAAGCTTTTCATTCTCACACATTCAGTATACAGTAACAACAGTGAAATAGGCTGTAATTTTTGAAACTCCAGGTCTTTGATTCCACACACAAGTTAACAAAAGCATCTTCTCATTCCTAGTGTCAGTCAGCTGAGAAGTCCGTCTCCAGCGGACTTTTTAATGACACATTTTAAAATGAGAGCCCTGTAACAGAGTCTTAAATATGTAAAGTTACTTAACGGCTGCCATGCACAGTGTTTCAACACGTAGACAATCCAAAGCCTGACCGGCTGTAACTTGGTTACAGTTACTAAGCTATGATTGGACACGGGCTCCCTGAAAACCTGGTATTTCACCCAGGGGTGGCGCCTTACATAATGTGTCACATGGAGTGTTTTGTATCTGACGTGCTTCGAGTCTTCTCGTTACTTTCTGGACAAGCTATCAAACTGTAACCCAGAAAGTGGTTTATGAGCCTAATATTTGCCTTAACCCCAAAATTAAACCCACAGGACACCTCACGCCTAACTAACTTCAAGCAGAGGTGACGATTTTTAATTATTTTGTGATTATCAATGTACTGCTGCCACACAGCGGCAACCACACACACACTCCACTGCAGATTTTATACTGAAAAATATAACCAACTTGTGTCCAATAGCCAAAATATTCGAAGATGTGGGGTCTGTATTCTGATATCAGTGCAGTATTTTGCCCAAAAGGGCTTACAAGGCTTAAAAACATCAAATAAACT
Source organism: Lutjanus argentimaculatus (assembly GCA_034769285.1). Taxonomy (NCBI): domain Eukaryota; kingdom Metazoa; phylum Chordata; class Actinopteri; order Lutjaniformes; family Lutjanidae; genus Lutjanus; species Lutjanus argentimaculatus. The sequence goes on along the minus strand of JAWZSL010000020.1, from coordinate 3,350,835 downwards.
TACTCATATTGTATGCATGTAGTATTCACTCTGGTCTGCCTAATTTTCTAACCTGTAGAAATAGATTAAACTATACTTTGCTGCTTGTTCCAACTCGCCCATAAGCTCGCCGAAGCGTGGACTGCTATATCCTGCAAAACTACATCCATCCAGGGTGAAATACCAAGTTTTTTTTAGCAAGTCCCTCATTGGACAGTTGCTGTTTGGAGGAGGGCTTTAGTGAAGGTTCATTTAGATGTAAATATTGCACCACACGGGAGATTCAACCTACAGCAAATGAAGAGTGAGCTCTGATCAGCCAGCGTAACAAATCAACCTGGACAGGAGCTCAGCTTGATTTTCAAGTGTGAGCGACTGTTTAAAATGGACTCACCTATGGGGTTGACGTCAAAGAAGCGAACAGGCGTGCGGATGACGGCGTTGAACATGCTGTTGTGCAGAGTCTGAGCTGATCTCACCAGCCCATGAAAGATCACTAAACTCCTGGCATAACCAAACACCACAGCTGCTGCTGTCAAACCTAAAAACACAAACAGCAGGATCACTACCTTTTAACATGTGCTTTATAGCAAATTGCAGAGCATTTGTGGTGATAATCAGGAATGGCAGACTCACCTGAATAAATGCTGAGATAAAATGTGAGTTTGAACTCTGGATCTGAGCGAGTAGCATTGATGCCGTGTTTAATGCTCACAGCACTGACTGTGCTGTTCAAACACTCTTCTTTGGCCCTGTCACAGCAAAAGATATTACATTATTACTATTACTGAATCAGTTCAAGAAAAAACAACTGTATGCAGTAACAACAGCGATTCCAGCCTCTTAAATGTGATTTTTTTTCAGGGGGCGGGTTTGTGTCTTCTATGACAGTAAACTGAATATCATTTGTTTTTTGGACAAAACCAGAAATTTGAGGACGTCATCTTGGGCTTTGTGAAACACTGATCAACATTTTTCACAATTTTCTGACATTTTAGGGACCAAACAACTAATCGATTAATTGAGAAAATAACTGACAGGTCGCTCTATGATGAAAAAAATCATTAGTTGCAGCCCTATTACTATTTAACATCAAACTATGGATAAAACACTCACCAGTACACGAGCCACCAGTCCTGCAGGATATATGCAGCCTATGAATAGAGACAAAGTTCAATTAAACCAACATGTTGAAAAATTTTTACTCATTACTTATTTTTACTCTTCAGTTACGCTGGGAAAATACATTTTAAAAGATCAAACTCTTGGCTATTAAACCTTGTAATGGGCAAACGTCCAAGTGATTTGATTTTCTGTGGCTGAGACTGAGAACTTAAATTTTGTCAACCCCAACATTATCCTTGTTTTTTCCAAGTCAGTGCAACCAAAACAAGCTTATCTAAACATTTGCACATTAGAGAAGACTGGACTATTGGCCTTGGTGGAGATCTGCACACTGAGTGCCCTTGTTGTTAATAATAACTATGAAATGAGCAATAAGACAATAAGAATTAATAAAGGGTAAAGTTTTTATGCTTAATGCACCTTTTGACACCAAGCCAGAAACAGTCATGTATTTATTTTGTCCCCACCCTCCCTAACCTGTCTTTGAAGCAACGTTTAGTGGTTTATTTATAATAAGGCTGGAAATTCTAGTTATGCCTGAAGACATCATTGCTGATCTCATGTATTGATGCTTTATTTTTGTACTCACATTATATGTCAGTGATTTGTGTTAGGTAATCTTCCTCTCCGTCTCTCTGAACAGAGCAGAGGTAACTGCAACCAGGGATTGGATATCACTGATCCCTAACGAATGGTGCTGAGCTGTGGCCTCATATCTTGTACATTCATATTCCCTTGTTTTTTAATTTTACATGCTGCAGATGTGTTTCGTTTGACCATATTTAGGCATACAGTAGATTATTTATGGCGTTATCTGTGAAGGCTTGAAGACTGTCCTCAAAGGGACCAAAACCCCAGAACTGAAAGGAGCATCAGGACAAAGCATGTACTGATTATTCTTTCATTCTCCTTGATCAAGTTTCAATAAACCTTTTCAGGGTACGACACCTTGCATCCTGTGCACGTTCTCCACTGATGTATGGGGTGCAAATAAAAATCTACAACACTATGTGCACTTTACACATCAGAATCTGTGGATTGTCCATTTGCGCACATCTGCTGATTGTGTTTTAAATGTTCAATAAAGAGAATTTATTTAACTGATCTCTTCGATTTAATTTTCATTTTTGTTATGATCATCATTACTGCCTTATTACATGCATTTTTATATAGTTTCACCCTTGTCTGGTTACATGTGTATCAACATATACAGTGGTACATTACATTGTGTTGCACTATTTAACCCTCTGATGATGTTCAAATGCTAAAAACGTGAGAAAATACACAATTAAATCACAAAACCTGATATGAATATTAAAGGCCTATGAGCCATGGCTTACCTCGGCTATGACGCTGAGTAGGACGATGAGCAGCAGAAACCAGGAGGTTACAGCCTGCAGTAAAGTACTTGAAATAAACGTGGCTGCCTACATTCCCCTCAACTCGAGTCTCCTCTGCCATGGTACGAACTGTTTCAACCTGCAATCCCAAGCCATTGCTGATAAATATCTTCATGCTTCAGGCTAAACTTCAACTGTTGACATGGAACAGTTATGCAAATCTACTGTCAGGCCTGTACTAACATACCATACATAGAGCACATGTCAATTTAGCTTCATCCTGTGCAATATTCAGATGGGAAAATTTTACTTTCAGTGTGCATTATCATTTGATGTGCATTATCAATATTCCCTCTGTGCAACTGTTGAGTCTGTTAACATTGTATTTACTGTTATTTTTAAATTTCCCCTGTTTAGATTGTTCCTTTTTTTTTTATTTCCTCTTGTTCAAATGGTTCATCTTTTTTATATTTCTTCTTGCTTATTCTTCTATATTTTTTTATTGATGCTTCTTTACATCTTTGCTGTTGTAACACTGAAAAGTTCCCAATTGTGGGACTAATAAAGGAATATCTTATATGGTATATAAATAGAATAGATTAAAAGTGTCTAGTCAGGGTTGTAACATGGAGAAAATACACCAAAATTCATCTTAAAGTTACTGAAACTGTGGCCAAATAACACTGACATGATTTATATAAAAATCTCATTTTATTCTGAAAATGCACCTACAGGAAGTTGCTCGGTGTTGTTGGTCTCTGGCGGCAGGAGGCTGCTGTAGGAGCAGTGTGAGCTGTGCGAGCGAGTCGTTCTCTGGCTGTGCAACGAGAGTTTTGTCAGGGTCAGCTGATCGAGACCATCGCTCCTGCTCCTCGTCGCGTCTCAGCAGGGACACGATGTCGAGGTCCGAGCGCTGCAGCTCACTATAGGTACCCTGGGCCATTACGTGACCCTGAGAGACACAAATGGGGAAAAAAAAAAAAACGTGAGGATGCCTGACTAAAATATGAAAAACATTAACTTTAACATTAACTAACCCTCATTAGAAAAGTAAACAAATATTCAAGTGTACAAACCTCCTTCAGGACCAGAATCTGGTCGGCTGCACTCAGATGCTGCAGCTGGTGGGTGACCAGGATACGACACTTGTTCTTCAGCAGGCCACAGATACACCTGATACATGCAAACACAGACATTTCAAACTGTTTAAGTGTCACTGTTACAAACACTGTTACAACGTGGACAGAGATGGTGGTCACTCACTGTTCAAAAAGATGTTTCCCGACCTCAGCATCCACAGCACTTAAAGGGTCGTCCAGGAGGTAGATGTCTGCATCTTGATAAACAGCCCTAATAAAACACACACACACACTTGAGTTGAGTGCAACAATGACACAAACAAAACAGACAGATGTTTTCTGGAAAGCAGAACAAGTAAAAACAGGCCAGTGATGGAATGTAATTACGCAATGTTAAGTATTTTAGCAAATATTAACTGTTGACTCCCGACTGGCAAGAAAAATATTAACATGCGCAAACCTGGGTGGTATAACAAAATGCTAGTTGATGATGTAACACGACAAGCAGCCAAGCAGTCAGGCTGACCGCCGTTCCAAATATGCACACTAATTTCTAGGAAGTGTGTCTTCATGCGTAACAAAGCTACAGCAGTCACTATGCTCTAACCTCGCAAGGTTGACTCGAGCTTTCTGGCCCCCGCTGAGTGTGGCCCCTTTGTCCCCAATCAGTGTCAGGTCTCCATCTGGAAGCAGCTCCAGGTCCTGCAATCAAAGACGATAAAGATTAACTGTAAATACAACATATGTGCATGTAAAAAATGAGAGACATTATGGGCCAAATCAACTTCGCTCTTTAATATTACAGGGGACCTTTCACATCAGAGTGTGTTTCCAGGTGTTGGGGAGTACAACTGCATATGTGAAAAAAGTTTTAAAGACTTGTCAAAATTGTATTCAGGACATTTAAGGACCTGTAGAAACACCTGCATATGAGTACTTATGTGCCAGTTATGTTTTTTCTGTGTCATCTCAGTTCATGTTATTTTGTGTTTTTATTTGGGCTACCTGGTTACCATCTGGGTCACGCCTCCCATTGGCTGTTGCTATTATAAAGGTGAGGCTAACACCTGTATTGTTTGTCTAAAGCCCTCAGGGAAACCTACTGTGGTCAAAACACGGTGGCTTTTTTAAAGACTGAGCCACTACAATAACTAAAATAAAGGCTTTTTAACGTGTCCTTCCATGTTGTTACTATTTCTTCTTCATATTATTTATAAAGAGTTATATTTTGGAGAGCAGGGATTTAGACAGAACAACCGGTCATCTCCTTTTTCTTATTAATCGTGTTTGAGCTTTGCCATTGACAAGGCTCAAACACAGACAGTGTTAACAGCCACTGACGGCCTCCAACATGGCCAACAGAAGGCATGCCTTATACTGTGTAATTGGTCACCTTCTTCAGCGCGCAGGCTCTGATGACTCTCTCATACTTCTGGGGGTTCATCTCTCTCCCAAACAGGATGTTGCTGCGGATGGTTCCAGGGAACACCCAAGGCTGCTGTGCCGCATAGGTCAGCTGACCTCTGACCTGCAGCGTCCCCGAGTCATGAGGCAGCTCTCCCAGGAGGGCACTCAACAGGGATGACTGTGGGAACATGGATGTGAGCAGGCATGCAGTGAATAATGTCAACGTTTTTTTCCTTTGTTAGTGTTCAGATTAGCTGTTTATGTAGGCTGTCATGACCCATTCATCCTTAAGCCTGAAGCTAAGCAAGTATAAACAAGTGTACTGACCTTTCCTGCCCCCACGGGGCCAATTACAGTCAGAAGCTGGTGTGACTTCACAGTGATAGAGACGTCCTGCAGAGATGGGGCGTCCAAACTCTGACAACAAACAAAAAAAAACCCCAAAGAAGTCATGATAACAATATTGTCACGATATTGTCTCTTTTTGGCAATTATATCGCGACACTGCTTCATTTCGCCATCAGACAGCCGATGGAAACTTTTGTCATATAAGTGAAATATTGTTCTTTCTCACTCAACCTCACTCCACTGGCAAAAAAACAGTAATTTTCATAGGTGGCGAAAATATATTTTGCTGCCGACCCTGTTCACACCCGCACATTTCTTAGCATCCTACAGCAGGACTACACCAATGTAAAATATCACATTCAGGTTAGAATATTCACCTTATCCCAGTAGCAGGTCAGCTTCTTCATCTCAATGGAGTTTTCCTTCTTTTCCTCCAGAGGCAGCCCAAAGTTTCTCCTCTGAACCTCTTCCAGCAGGAGGAAATTCTGCAAAGGGGTTAATCAACACAAAAGCTGTTAGTCTGTGAACCATATCAATCAAAACCCAGATCATGTGACAGCTGCAGTTGTTTTATTAACTGTGCTAAACTAAACTACGACAATTCTAACTTTTCAAACTCTTGAAATACCTTACACACTTGTATTTTGACATTCACGTCCGGAGAGTCGTTAAAGATGCAGGTTATGCAATGTGTGACTGAACATCCACAGAGCGCTGCTCTAAACCCCCGGAAGGATGAAAAGATTTATGATGTCAGTGATGTTTCGCCACATGTTACTTGTGAGCCCGGTGTCTCTGCAGAGTTATTTCCAAAGGTCAGACTTGGATCTGAATGTTCCCGCTTTCATGGGAGCTTTAGTCTTGCCAAATAGAAGGGAGTTTTATTCCTCCCCCGACACTAAAATATGACCTGTGGCTGATGAACCAGCCATTCAGAACAGACAGGACTTAACGTCATAAGTCATTGTAGAAGGATTTCGACGGTCAAGTAGAAATTATGGCTGCTGGAGAAGAAACGCATGTTTGCCAAAAACGCTGTAAATCTACATCTAGGTGTTGACTCTGAGTTACTGGAGGCAATTCAAGAATCTTTTGACAATCAGTAGAGGATAAAGTATGTTTGTTTGTTTTTTTAAAAAGGGAGAAATTAAAGGGATAGTTCAAATTATTTGAAGTGGGGTTGTATGAGGTACTTATTCATTATCTACTGGTTGAGCCAGAGAGAGCAATATTTGGTTTATATAGCAGCAGTTTCCCTTGTGAAAAGGCTGTCTGATGGCAAGGTAAAGCAGTGAAAATACTATAAATATAGTGCAAATTTCTTGTGCCAGACATTCACTGGTGTCATTACACATACACTTTTCAAGAAAAACAAACATCAATTATTCCTGGATACAAAAGAATGATTGCAATCTCAGAAATCATGAGAAATTGTTGCATATTTTCCTGGATTTGGGACTCAGTTTAAGGTTACGTAATGTTCCTGGAACTTCACAGCTTCATAATAAGAAAGCTTGAGCAGAAAGCTGCTTAGATAATTATGTGGAAAAAAAAACAAAAAAAACAAACATTTGAGCTCATAAACATGTACAAGGCTCCTGTACAGTTTCAATTTCAGAATTCCAGACTGGTGCAGGTATACTTGTATTATTTTCTCTTCACACACCGAATAAATAATTTTACATTATTATTTTCGGCAATATTTTTTAGTCTCTTTTATGAATAAGAACCAAAAGTTAGTTGAAAAAAGTTAAATAATTTAATCTTCACGGCATCTGTGCAGCCTTGTTCATTCACTGTGTCCATTCAAGAGAAAACAGACTAACCTGGATCCTTCGAACACTGACGACAGTCTCTGACAACTTCTCGACAGCCAGGGGGAAGAACAGGGTGACTGTGAGCTTGATTGTACCATAGAGGGAGACGGTGACAAACACAGTGCTGGCAGTGATGGTGTTGCCCAGGAAAACGTAGACGGTGAAGGTAACGAAGACAATGATCTTGCTGCTGGCGAAGAAGGAGGCCATGTTGAGTCCTCGTAGGTAGGAGCTCTTCAAAATCTGACTGATTTCTTTCCTGGGAACAGAAGCCGACAGATGGAGAAGAGTGAGCTCGGTGACTTAAAGTTCCAGGAGGTTTTAACCTGAGAAATTCTGAGTTTTTTCTCAGAATACTGCTCCCCACAGGCTTTTTTAAAACCTACAATGGCCCTAATAGGCTGTTGTACTTTTAAAAACGTGATGAACAAAACGAGAAAAATCATGTTCAGCCTCTCTCTGCTAGAAAACATCTGTATCGTCATCCAGTCGAGGACCAAACAGGAAGTCCAGCTGTAACATAACTGCCAAAGATAACAGTTTAAGACCTAAATATATCAAAAACGTTGTGTAAATGTAGTATTTTGATTCATTTTTTAATGCAAATATGGAGAAATATGTATTTCAAAATTGGTTGTATTGGTAGAATATCCAATTATGCTAACATAGAAAATACTGTATTATTATTTTTCAACATTTCCAGTTTACATGTCTGAGCCTCAGTCAGACCCAGACTCTAATGAGGAGTCTTGTGCACCAAAATCAGTGACTAGCCACTGCGTCATAATGGTCAGTGTAGTCAGCATAGAGCTGGTTTGTTTGTCAGCTTTGTACTCCCAGTCTCTGTACTAAATGTAAGTTAACTCTGGCAGCAATTGGCTTTCGACTTTGTTTGTGAACCAAATATAGTTTGGCCAGGTTACATCTGAATCTCAGATTTCAGAGAAGCGCACAGACATCCCCTCCTTCAGCACAGCAACTTCTCTCATGGATTCAAGTCAGTATAGTCAAGGTCAGCCACTTCTGGGGACATAACCAGAAAAAGACATTTCTGACTCATATCTTTAAGTATATACAGCCCTTTAACTTGCCTAACAACTTCGAGATCGTGCAACCATATTTTGTGACCTGAATTGAAATTTCAGCCACGTTTCCACTTCATTATATTTATTATGTGGGTCTGTTGGAAAAAAAAAAGTGCCCCCAACAGTATTTAGCCAGGGTCACAAATTGCTGCTGGCCAAAAAATGTGACTTTACATATTCAGATCAGAGGCTATTAGATATGAAGATTTTTAATTTATTTTCGCTTTCAGTGTTATTACTGAGAAATAAAGTGTTTCAAAATATTATAAAACCATTTTCCACCTTTTGTGCCGCCAAAGCCAAAGCCTGTGCAAAAGTTTCTGTACTCTATTAATGTTCAGCTGTGTTAAATATAATGTTCAACTCTGTTTTTAAGTGAGAACAGGACGCGTTTTTCCACAGGACGCACCTGACAAAGTCCACACAGTAGACAGGCACTTGCCTCTTAGCCTACTGTTGTAAAAAAAAACAGAGATAAAACTCTGCTAAAATTTGTTAACAGATAAATAAGTTTTACCATGTATCAATATAGTTTTGTTTTATTTTTTCTAATCAATTCTACACAACAACAACAAATTGACTGCACAGTTGTGACAGTGGTTAAATATTAAATCGTTACATCAAAAAAATTAAATATTCTCTGACCTAAAAAAAAAAAACAGATGTGGACTGAAGCCTTAGCTAATAGCAAATAGCAGCAAAACAAAAATGAAAAATAAAATATAATCTGATATGTATGATCTCAATTCATACGTCTATGCAATCTCATTTCTAAATGACGACGAGTCACTCGCTCCTACTCTCCAATGTAATCACATCACACTGCCTTCACGTATTGACACATTTGTTTTGCAACAAGTTGAGACTTGAGTTTAAGCCCAGCACCTTGTTACATGTTACGTTTAAGTCAGCACTTTGATATGCTGTCTGTTTAAAGTCCTGTCTAAACAGCAAACGTCTCAGACATTTTTTTTTTTTTACTTAAGCATCTATGAGTGCGATAAATGCTTTTCTTGAAAAAAATAAGAATTGTGCAAGAGAATCGTGATCTTTGAGGGAAAAAATTTGATTCACATTTTAGCAAGAATCATGCAGCCCTAATTGGCACCGATGTTTTGAGTTACACAAGTGTTCAGATCAATGACTCAGAAATAGTTTCTTAGAAGTGTTGAGGCATATATGAGGTCGTCTCAAGAGCGTGTTAAAGTCAAACTCTGTCCCACATTTATCATTTATTACCAAACGCTCTCCACCTCCAGCTTGAGCGGTGGCTGTAAAAAGTTAGAAAACTACTGCTTTTTTCATCAAAAACAAAAAGCATCAAAACCAGCCACAGAAACCAACCCTGGATCTAATTACACTTCTATAGTGTCCAACTGCACTTAGATGTTCACTGTCACTGCTAAAAGCTAATACTTAAGGGGCACAATTGGATTTCATTTTGAATAAAGAGTCCCTGTTGTAGGTTTCCTGAAAAGAGCTCTGTGGTGCGTTAACAATAGGAGATGATGTATTAACTACAGGTCAAAGGGCGTCAAGGATTATCATTAACAAAGTAATGCCAAGTTTAGCAAAAATGCACACTTTGGTGGCTCTGTAAGAACAGTGCAAGTCTAAAAAGCCTCAAATTAAATATCAAACATAAGAGTGTGCAGTGTTCCTCATAAAAAAAAAACAGGATGAAGATAAATCAGCATATGTTGGATAATGATGTGTCTGAGTGCCTCTCTGGGAACCGTTTATCTTTGCCTTGTCAGGCCATAAATCTTTTGGTCACTGCTGATAAGAAATCCAACATAAACTTTTCACCTAGTACAGCACATTATTAAAATACAGCTAGAGCTTTGCATTTCAAAGAGCTGCACTGTGATGAGAAAAAGTTCAGTACAATAATGTGACAACGTGTGAATCAAGCTCGACTTGTCTGTCTGGAAGAGACGTTGCTATCTGATCATTTATATACAAGCACATGGAGTTAGGGCTGTCACATATCAGATTTTCACTTATTAGTGATATTACTGTGAATCTATTATATAATTTGTAAACATTACATAAATTTTAGGGGTCCTATGATCAAATATTATCACGCTACTTAATGATACGTTACTATTGTGATATTAAACATTTTGTGATATGCTCAGTATTGCGATATATGTCTATTTATTGCATTTTTTCAACTGCAAATTTTGCCCCCACATAGTAGCTCCAGTATATACGAAAAAAATCACTAGTTTGTCTGAACCTGCAGCGCTCTGCTCATCCATAAGATGCACGTTTCTGCCTGTCAAAGTGAAACATTTTTCTGTCAAAATACCACTTTAAAAAACCCCAACCGTGTCAGTAACGACGTGTCACACTAATCCGTTGACAAATTCACAGTGAATCTTGCTGATATTTAAGTAACTCTGGAGCCTCACTTCACCTTTGCATAATGCGCAAAACCAGCACCCCAGGGGGGTGAACATCGAGAAAATGAGAGTAACTGACACCTTTGACAAGATAATGATGGCATAATTCCTGCCGATCCTCACAACGCCCACAAAATTCACATTTTGGGCCTAAGGACAGCAACAGCATGAAGGTTTCACAAAATATTAACTCATCTTAACTTCAGTGAACCTGTCATCTTCCTAATGAATAAAGGACGGCATCAGTCTCAAACCACCGACAGCCTCTGTTTTCAATCTTACTTTACAGTAAACATCTGAAACTAAGCCAATGTTGTTGAGAACATAGCAAGTCTTGAGTTTAACAGTATAAAATATTTCTACAGACACAAATTATGAATTCTTATAGCAATACCACTATCAATTTTGTTCACAAGCACGTGAGTGTAAACTGTCACTGGCAAGATAAAAATAAAGGTACTTTTTAATTGATCCATATAATTATTTTAAAGCGTCACAGGATGGGGCGGAATTAAATGTTTAAACACTTTAGCTCATGTCCCAGTGAAAATGAACACACTGAAATGTCCGATGACCCTTACCTTCTGACTTCAGTAACCAGAGCTGAAAACGGTTTCTCCCACGCATACATCTTGATGATCCTGATGCCGGACACGACTTCGTTCATGATGCGGATTCTGTTGTCAGTAAAAACAACCGTTTTGCTCCTGCACAAAATAAAATAAATTAAAAGATAGAGAGGGTTGTGTAAAAATCACAGCATTTACATAAGCAGAGAGATAAAAAAAAAGGAGCAACTTCTGAAAAAAAAAAAAAAAACAAGCTTATAAAACAGCATAATTAAGTTAATCTATTATTGGAAACAACCTTATACTTCTTTGATGTATCGTGTTCATTACCTGAAGATGCCAAAGAGCTTCCCAAACCAGGTCTGAACAGGTAACATGAGGGCAATGGCTGCCACACCTGCCAGACATGACGGGCCAATCTCGTACCAGAGGAAAACTATGATCACCATCGCTTGAAGAGGTCCCACCCACAGGTAGTGCAGATTGAGTGTAATCTATGGAGACAGTGGTTTTATTTCATTTATGCTTTATTTAGCCAGGAAGTTCCCACTGAGCTACAAGATCTCTTCTTTAAGGGAGTCCCAGTCAAGCCAGCAGCACAGGCAGTTTCATGTAAAGATAATTTTTAGGATTAAGGGATTAGGATTAACAATTTCTTGGCAATGAGTAGCAACATGTCTGTTTTGTTCCTCTGGTTGGCTCTGGCTGATTTATTTTATATGAATCTTTAGGATGGTCCTCTCTAAACCGAAACTATCCAGTACTTAATTTCATGATTCTTAAAAAACATGCAGTGTCTTGTAATGCAGGTCAGATGATTCAGACAAATGACAAAGAGCACAAATAAACACAAAAAACAGCATCATAAACCTGTAACATGGAGCAACATACATAAAAAAGGGGTTTGAAATGACTTATTGATAGCGAATACCTGCCAAAATTAAAACATATAACTCAAAGTCAACCTCATAGCATCACCTAGCTCTGGTAGTCAAAAATCTCTAAGCTCAGCTTTACAGTTTTTTTTATGTTATTTTTGTTTAAGCACAGACTTTTGTCCATTTACCTCATCAAAACGATTGACATCATTTGAAAGAAGGTTCACAATTTGCCCGGTGGTAGTTCGGCCCGTCGATTCACTGCTGAGACCAAGAGCCTGGTGAGAGAAGTTTCACGGGTCGAGTGAGTTTTACTAGAACGACAGTCTAAAAAAAATCTGCTTTTAGGCTTTAAATCTGCTGAATCTTCACGTACCTTCCTGTATATCATGTGACAAACGGCCACTCTGATCTTCATGCCGGTCCTTTGGACATGGTAGTAGTACAGATGTTGGAGGATGGTCAGTCCAAAGGCAGAGAGGGACATTGCAGCAGCGTAACCATACACCACACAAAGACTTCTCTGGTCGTCTGGGTCATAATTCTCAAAGTACTGGATTATTTTCCACAGAAGGAGCGGCTGGATCACTTTAATGGCCTCCTTTATTACAAAAAGTGACCAAAAAGATCCATGAATTAGATTTCATCATAGCACACATGCAGGTCACTCAGTTCTGTTTGTCTAACCACTGGCTTTCGATTCGACAAAAAAAATATAATTTAAAACCTTACTTATCATCACTGGGGCCCTGAGATGAATGAATCTGACAAAATGTGAAGGAAGCTCATAGAGCCAGAACATACCATTAAAATCACAAACGACCCCGCCACTGCGTACGACTTCCCGTAGCACTTAATAAGAACTCTGGCGAGGTTTGGCTTCCGCAGTTCCTTTGTAGCTCTTCTGAATTCATGGTCCCAAAATCTGCGACAAAGAACACATGCACAAGAACATAGTGACTGTCAAACCACATCATATAAGACTTAAATCCCCTTTGAAGCCTTTCTTAATGTTTTTTTTTTTTCAAAAATGTATTTTCAATTACTTTCAAATACAAGTTAACATAAAAACTGTCATTTTTATTTATAGAACACTTTAAAACTGAATCCAGAATTCAGCATTTTCACAAGAGTTTGAATCTGTGTTTTTTTAATCCAACTGCCGACAAGATAAATTAATCTAAAAATGCACAACTCTGGCTCTGATGCAGCTGCCTCTCTGTAGTCACCATTCTGTGGTCTCACTCAATGTCCCGCCCACAACACTATCTGATTGGCTTTTTTTATTCAAATATATGCTGAAAGAAATTCTAACAAAGTTTTGTGTTGGAGTTTGAGTTATTCTTAATTTTGACAGCAAGGTTTTAATTTTTATTCCAAAATGTATACTAGTTCCAAATATCAGTTGCCTTGATTACAAATAATTGAATCAGTATCACCACTGAAAAAAAACATCTTGGTCAACCACTATAATGTAGTACCTCTGCAGTTCCTCTCCCAGTACTTCAGACTGATCCTCTCGAAGAACACTGTACATGTCACTTTCCTCCAGACTCTTTTTTTGGCCAAGGTGCAGAAATGGGCTTAACCAGCTGAAACAGGCCGCAAGAAGACAAAGAGGATTTAGGTCAGTCAAACAGAGGATGAATATACAAATACTGTATACACACAGGCTCTCGTGGTGCTTTTGATGGAATCAATCATCTGTATTTTTCATAGACGCAGCAGGAGTTTAATGAGTGCTGAGCCTGATTATTTTCATGTTTGCAATCAGGCAAAGCAACTTGCATAACTTGAATGTTTTGTGTAAGATGACTCATGCAGGCAGTTAACTGTGAACAAGCAGTATTTCCAGTATGGAGATGATTAGCTGATATTTTAATTATATTGCATGCCGCAAATATGGTCCTGCTGTGACTGTGAACATTTCTATCCCGTCCATCTGTATCTATCTATCTCCATATCTGTCCAAGTAGAGATGATTCTGGTATAAGCAGGAAGGTTAAAATGTTTAAACATGGACTAATGAATGACAGAGATGTATACTAATCAAATCCAAGTGCTGAGACACACAGCCCTTACCACAACACACACACACCACGACACAAGCTGGTTATGGTCTGTGCCAAGTGTTCATCTCATAAAGTATCAACATCAGGCAGTGATAAGGGATCTTATCTATGAATGTGCAGTGAGGTGTGGCTCAATCTTGTTAAAAGCTACATGGCTTAGCACACAATGGGGTGCTTGGCCCTTGTATAGACAGTGAGTACAGTAACTCAATCACCCACCAGCATAAAGCAGAAGACAACTGCTGCTCACAAGCAAGCATGGATGTAAACAATGCAAGCTAAATAAAAATTAGCTTTGGAAATCTTTTATCAGGGAGGAAATGGATGAAATCAAAGTCATATGACTGGCCTAATGACCACACAAAATGTGTTTGGGGCAAATGTAAACAAAACACTGTGTGTCCTTGTTTAGTGTTAAGTTGTTTTTTTAATTTTTTTTATCTTTTACTACTGGGGATAAAGTACACTGAACTGACCATATAATGTTTGACAGTGCCTGTGTTGCAGGTTTTTCCAGATCTGACTCATATTTGGAGGGGACCGGGCCGCATGCGATCACATTCTTTCAGCAGTGTGTCCGTAATGTGTTCTGAGCCACCTGACGGACGATCGACTCAGCTGAAGTCCCATATTGTTACGTGTAAAGCAAATTACTTGTTTGGGCTTTTAGTGCCTGCCAAGTAGCAGATGTTTGTGAACACATGTCTGTTCAATTAATTTCACAACTGAACTAGTAACCCAAATATCCCCTTACAAAATTAGGTTATGTGATGCCTCTATATGACCTCAAAATAAGAGACCGTCTGTGCAAAGATTGGCTATTTCTGTGCTGCTGTTCTTAATGGCTGCCACCAGGTCGGATTCTTCTTGAAATCAGGTTAAACGAGCCTGTGTTTACATTTTCCCCCAGCAAAGTTACAGTGCGTCAAACATTAGCCAGTTAAATAGAAGCGGGAGGACATTCTTAATTAGATTGAATTTTGACGTCATATTTTGTGGGTATTACTGTGGAAATACTACAGTTTTGTCCACAAGGACCTCCAAAGTCAACATATGAAAGTTCCTTGCAGTAGCTTTAAGCTGCTTCTTTGCTTTTACAAACATTTTATGACACCATTTCAACCAATTTCACCACTGACACTAAATTTAAGAAAGACAACATGTTCATGACAGTAATATTTAATTATCTACTTGGGTAACACTGTGGCTTTTGGAGTGAAGAACCAAAAAGTCTTGAAGTACTGCCTGTTCTTCTGAAGCACATACAGTACACTACAGCACACTTGTGTAACCCGAACAGAGTCCTCTTGCATCTCTATGCCTTCTAGGAATTTTTGACAAACCTGAAAACAGACTCTTGCTCTTTGATTCAAATGAATATGGACTGAAACAACTCCAAGATGATTTTGACTGGCATACTGACTGCCAATGCAATAGAAAATCTATAAATCAATATTTTTGCTTTTGTATTAACTATAAATAACTGTGCTAACAAACTGCAGGCTACTATTTAAGTGTGCTGATCACAAAATCAGGGAAATTACTTGAGTTGCAACAAGTGAACTTGTCAGAATAAAGTTTCTAATTAAATATTTTACGATTCAATTATGTTACAAACGAATATGTGACTTTCCAACTCTAGTCACATTTTAACAAACGTTAAAATTAAGGGTTTTTTTTTGCAGCAGCAGAATACTGATTGATGCATTTAAGACTCAGTTACTTGACTTGCTACACTGATATGTAACGTGTTACTATTTGGATCACTTTGTTCCAGCGCATTATCACCTCAATCGCTGCTTTCTTAGACTCACCGCATGCTGCTTAAATTCAATATTGTGACAGTGTATCACTCACCACAAAAACACCCTTGAAAAAAAGTTGGCCGTGGCCAGCGGATTGTGTCTGTTGTCTTTAATGGCCACGGTCATTTTGGCATCCATTCAATGTCGGCTGAGCCTCCGAGTGTCCCTCAATGGAGACACAACTGTCCATTCGCAGCGTCAACTCCCACAACTTAATTCATTACGAGTAGTTGGCGAACATCATGTAAAGCTCAGACTCGCCGCAGCGCGCTGTGGCAGCAGCGTCTCAGGTGGGTGTCGAGCTGCCTTCAGGTGCAGCATTACACATGAAAGCGAAAGTAGGGACACGTGATCATATGGGGATGTTGTATTTACAGCAATGTAGGACTTCACAATTAACAATTGATCAATCTATATTAAGTTTTTATTGACGGACTGATGTGTTTTAAAAGTGGACCTTTAGTAGCCTGGATATAAGTAATTTAACAAGTTTTATCTCATCACCATCATTACCATTATTATCATAATCATCATAATTATTACTGTTGTTGGATTGTTCAGAAGTTTCATGTTTTCGGGCTGGCTCTAAAGTGCCCAGTTATTACTATCATCACTACTATCAGTATTTATTTTTAATGGTGTTACACAATTAGAATTAATACCACATAGTAGTAGTAGTGTGTCATTTTACTCTATTTTGCTTTATTTTATTAAACAGTATCTGTTAGTCTTAAATTTCTGTCGTTTATCAATTTTTTTTTCTTTTTTTTTTTTTGTTTTGTTTTTAATCAATTTTATCGAGTTAATAGTTTTGGTTTTTATCCAACTCTGTCATTGATTTTAAAATCTATTTTATTTCACGTCACTCATTTTTACTCTTTTAATAGATAAAATAGAGAAAAGGACACTTTTCTTATCGGCTTGACAGTCATCTGTTAGGCGCTTTGAATTGCACGAAAATGTATGAAAAGTGCTATACAAATAAATTTTGATTTATGGCAGTAAAAGACGTAGTTATTCACAGTTATTATTAACAATCAGTGCACACTAACAGTTTTATATACTTGTTTTTTCTGGAGTTCCTTTGCCCATAAATTCAGTGTAAACATAGATCGAGTGTTTGTATCACTTGATTTTCTTAAAGCCACCAGTGTGAATCCGGCAGACGAAAAAAAGTCGTGTGTCCGAGCAGCACCTGAACGCGACACTAGCGCAACTTGTGTTTCCACGCCTCTCCGTGAAACCGCTCATTACGTGAAGTTCACGAGTTCAAGCACGTGGCGTCCCGGAGGGGTCCGTGTACAAAGGGGACGAAAACAAACTGGCAAATTGTTTTTTCCTGGAAAAAAAAAAAAAAAAGTCTATTTTATGGATTTTAAGTTTGTTTGATTACCAGTCTAGCCGCGCCCCCCCCGTTGTGTGTGTGTGTGTGTGTGTGTGGTGTGTGTGTGTGTGTGTGTGTGGTGTGTGTGTGGGTGTGTGTGTGTCAATTTCAAGCAAACACAAAAGAAGACTTGACTTGTATTTTTCGGTTTGGGTCATATACTGTTATTGGAGACGGTCAACCACAGAGATACATGTGGCATCATGTATGCAGTATAGTTATTTATATATTTTTATATTTACACTTGTTGATATTGTTCCTATTTTTATATCTCCCCTTGTCTATATTATTTTTATATGTCCTCCAATTTATATTGCTTGGTTACTTGTTGCTATGATTTTTTTACTGATATGTATTCTGCTTCTGTTACACTGCAGATTTCCCCGTTGTGGGACTAAAACAGAATATCCGTTGATCTATTTAGGGTACATTTGCAGTTCCACAAAGCCACCAATAGAGGGAACTGACAGTCCATTTGTAATGTGTTAGGTGCTGAAAGCATTCATCCTTTACCATCTTGACGTGAGGGGATAACTACAGTATTCTGGCAACTTAATTACATATGCATCAAGTATTTACTTACATTGTTTTAATGTTGTTTCATCTAAAAGAATAGATGTGACCTAAAACTGTGGTGGGAATGTAAAGTCAGGGATTCTGCAAGTAAGACCATTGTGAATGTAATTAAACCTATTTTTAATCTATTTCATATGCCATAATAGCAAAAAAGTACAAGCATGAGTTAAATTTGTCTTCATTTGTAACATTAACTTCAAAATTATATTTTTAAGACCTGTCGAAACTGTTTTAAAGGCATTTTAACACCTAAAATTCAGATTATTGAATTATTTAAACTTTTCAGAAACCTGAAAGTGCTGCAGCTTGGCCATGATGGGGTGGGACTTGGGTCCATTTAAACCAAGTTTTTGAAGTTTTAGTGAAGCTTCAATCAACATTCAACAAACAACAAATGAAGAAGGTCTTAAATTCAGACACTTGAGTGTGATTTTGATATTTTTTCCTCTAAGTGTTTACCTGATAAATCATTTTCATTAACCGCCATTAACATATAATTCTAAACCTCACGTCCAGGGTTTAAAGGCTGATATTTAAAACATTCTTCTGGGTAAAAAAAAAAAAAAAAAACAATCTCATACTGCTTTCTTGCATATTAAGTTACCTGAAGTTATAATCACTGAAGAATCTGTGCGCTGGAGTTCGAGGGCTCTTCAATCTGTTTCTATGGGCTGTCCATCTGCATGTCAGCAGTCGCTGCTGCATCCTGGGCCCCAGCTGCTGCTGTGTCACATCTTGTTTACACCAGGGACCAAGGCTATGTTTGACCTAGTTGTTGAAAAAGCCCAAGAGGCACAGTCAAAAGCGCACTACACGTACCGTCACACAGACATGAGGATAAGAAAGAAGCCACTTTGTAATAGACATGAATGGGCATTTGTTAGAAATAGCTGCACTGAACATAATGGGGGGGTCCTGTAGCTACTCCTATAATAAACAATGTAAAGAAAAAGGTTAAGTTTTGTGCAAAAATATGACTTTAATGGAAAAAGTGTTTGGTTCAACTCTGTTTATTCACAGATTGCTGATAACATGGCCTAATTTTGATTTTTATATGGAGATAATGAAACAAGATTATTTAATTTTGATCTCAATGTCGAGTTTTATATCAATTTAAGAATGCACACTGTTATTTTAGACTTCACATCACATTAGCTGCATCACTCATCATCATGAAGTCCAATTCAAGCTTGATAATCCCAAAGACGATATGGAAGCCAAGATTAAATGATATTTTTAAAACATGACACTGTTCAACCCGTTTTCTTTACTGGCAGTTCAAATGTACCAAACAGTTGAGTGTCATCAGACGCTGTATTAGAAAACATCATTATAGGAGGGCTCAATTGAAATAAAGAATACTGTTAATATACTGTAAATCACTGACTTGCATTCGGCAAAAAAAGACCCTCTTGACATAAAATTTAGATGAGAAAGCAAGTATGCATGATCTTGTTTCCCGCTGGCAACCTGCCTCACGTGTGGAAGATAGTCACACATTCATAGCCATAATGCAAAGATTAATTTAATAATTAACCAAACTTTTGACATGACACACATGCCGTCTTCAGGGTATTGAAGGACAAAACCCTCAGCAACATTGGTTAATTATTGAAATTTTATTAGCATCAAGGCAAAAGTGTAACTAGGACCTTTCACACCTGTACTTTTTCCACAGTCAAAGACACTGACTTTTGTAAATATATGCTTACCAGCAACACATCTCAAACAAGTTGGGTCAGAGACAACAAAAGACTGGGAAAGTTGTGGAATAGTAAAAAAAAAAAAAACACCAATTTGTAACATTCAACAGGTAAATTGGTTCACTGATAACAGCTGATAGTATCATGGTTGGATATTAAAGGGGCATCCTCAACAGGTGAGGCTCACCACTTTGTGAAACACATGATTGCACCAAGGATATAACTGCACTTTATAAAACCATTATTGGGAAACAAAGTTCAACTGTAAATTATTATATTATTTTTATTTATGTTTTATCCAACTTTTTTGGAATTGGTAGTATAAATGCCTAACTAACCTTTAAAAACCAAGTCATAACTTTCAGTCTTTTGAAGTTTGTCCAAGTCAGGACGTAGCAAAATATCCTCATCGTTCCCAAAATGTCCTCACTCAGTGTCCAAAACACAAATTGGTCTTCACAGAGATAAGTGTGTGTGTTTCGTGCATAAGTACACATAAGGCCCAAACACACAGAAAGCACCTGACACCCACGAAGTAGACCTATTGTTTTAAATGACTGAACATGGACTAAAAGTGTTCTTGATGCCCGTATTCAGGCCCATTTTTGAGCACCCAATGGGGACCCTGTGACCAAAGCTGTTTTTCTGCAGCCACAGTACCTGTTTGAAGAGAACTAAAGAGGATTTCTTCCCCAAATGACAATATTTTATTCACAAAAGAAATTATTAATAATACTAATCAGGTATTCTGTGATGCTGGCATTTAATCTAACGATACTCAAACAGAAATTGGCATTTTAAATCTGATGCCTGCGGTGCCTCTTAGGAGCATCAACTGCTTTCAGGGGGGCGTTTGGGCCGACACACACCTACACATAGACACAGACGCAGACACACTTCTATCACAGCTGCCCAACGGCTGCCCAGTAGAACTGACGCCTACTGAGCAGCTCACTGGAGCTGGAGCTACTTAAGGGCACATTAGACAGTAGTTGATGAGGTACAACAGTGTCTTTTAATTCACATGTGACAGTTTCCATTCAGTTAGAAGAGAAGGTGTGTGGAGTCCAGGAAAAGAAGAGACCCATTCATCCTCACAGCTGTGTGAAGTCCCACCTTCTACATGCAACAGAAAACAGGCAGTGAGGCAGCTTCGGTCACTGGCTGCTCGAGTCTTGAGGCACATCCTCATTCTGCGGTAAACTCAGCAGCTCCTGGATCCTCTGCATGTCCTTATTGGTTTCCTCCACCTGAGAGCCAACGTTCAGATCTCCAATCAGTTCATCTGTCAGCTGCAGACGGGCCGTCCTGAGGATTTGAAAAGGAGGAAGGAGAGTGATTCCACCTACTTGAATATGAATTTGGATCTGCAAGTTGTAATTCTTCGTGAAATATCCTACAAAAGTGTAAAAATATTAAAGTCCTCTATATTTCTCACCATTCTGCTAGTCTGAGCTCATAGAGTTCCCTGCGCTCTCTCCTCCTCCTCTCTCTGGTAGATTCTCCTGCCAGCGACTGCATGCTGATGATAACAGCACCAGTGGGAATCCTGAACAGAGGTTAGTTTACATTATTATAAATGTTCTAAACAGATTTAGCAGGAAGTAATATTGCTTCATAGAGTGTAAGGCATTTGCATCAGAACACAATACAAAACAGAAAATACACTTCATACGTCTACTGCTTGTGCAATTATTACAGCCTGCACATCAGGCAAAAACATCAGCTACTGTGAGGCAGGGAGGTTAGATGCACACAACTGGATCGTAAAGGTCTACCCAGGAAGTCAACTAGCAGGCACTTGCTGCATGTCTCATAAAACTGTACAGCAATGTACATTTGATGACAAGAAAAGAAGACATGTGCAGAGCGATAATCACCAGTAAAAACACAACAAACTTGAAGCAACATTCACAGACCAGTCAGGCCAAAATTAATGACTAAATGTTTTAGTTTTTCAAACTCACCCTATTTCATCAGCTAACCTGAGCTTGCATGTTTTTGCTAAACCTGAAATACAATACAAGCTAAACAAAACAACCATTTTCCTTTAGAGCTGCAACGAATAATCCATTATTTGTTTGGTTTTTTTTAAGTTATTTTTTTGGCCATTTTTTGCCTTTATTGAGAGGACAGCCAGAGAGTTGACAGGAAATGGGGCAGAGAGAGAGGGGATGACACGCAGCAAAGGGCCGAAGGCGGGAGTCAAACCAGCGGCCGCTGCAGAGGACTAACAGCCTCCATACATGGGTCGGACGCTCTACCCACTGAGCTAAACGTCTGCCCCATTAGTTGTTAACCATTAAATTAATTGCCAACTATTTTTACAATCAATTCATCGGTTTGAGCAATTTTTTGAGAAAAAGTCCAGCATCTTAAATCTGGTTTAATCTGGTTTCTTTAGTGTTCTATGACAGGAAACTGAATATCTTTGGGTTGTGGACAAAGTAAGACATTTGAGGACATCATCTTGGGCTTTGGGAAACACTGAAATTCTTCACTATTTTCTGCCACATGATAGACCAAACAACAAATTAATTAATCAAGAAACATAACTATAAGAAGAATCAAGGATGAAATAGGCAGCCCTACTGTCCTGTACTGATGAGAAAAATGAGTGAGCCAGAAGTACTAATCTTAGATTGTAAATTAATAGATCGTTTGACACGCTAAAGAAAAAAAGTTTCACTGTCCTCAAACTGAAATAAATATGTACCAAAAAGAAGAAAGTTTTTGAAACCTGTTTTAGTTGACTAATCTTATATTTCGTCAACTAAAAGTAACAATTCAGATGGAAACTATGACTAAAAGTAAATCAATACTTGTTGTCAATATTAACCAGTTATACTGGGGAAACCGGGCATGTAACATGTTCCTACAGCACATCCCACAATTGCATAATCTGTTTTGTAACTAACCAAGCTGTCACATGCAGGTTCTCTCAAAGCAGCAACTTTAATTGCATAAACCTTCCAAGCTGTCCGTCATTTGCACCGCTGTAACAAATTCGTGTCCAATTTTCTCTCAGCTGTCTCTCTCAGAGTCATGCCCCCTTCAGCATGTCCTCCGGCCCCACCCAAACCTTCTAGTCACACCTCCGCCACGTGCCACGGACAAGGGTGGCCGATTCTGGAGTGAGATCTGGAGCGTGATGTGCTTTCCGATTAGCTGCCTGCTTTCATTTCGCCCCCTTCTGCCCTGAATGCACCTGGCATAGTCGGGGCTGTTTGCACACATCAAATGCTCCAGGTGGCTGGTCCCTCAGGCAGACAGTGAGAGGAGGAGGAGGAGGCGGCAACACTAGCGTGGAGCCAACAGGAGAACAGAGGAGCCAACATGGAGCTGATGATCACAAAGACAATCCAAACCAGCCCCTCCAGTCTGTTCCACCATCAAACACCTCACACTCAATCTCCATTATACAATAAAATTCAGATCTACTCCTGGCTCTGTGCGCTCAGCTGAAAGTGGCCAGAGGAGCGAGCGGAAAGTGGGACAGACAGGGTTGAGAAGAGAGAGGAGTGAAGCATAAGTCCAGATCAGACCATGGTAGATGGAGCTGAGAGGCTGCTGGAATAACAGAGATGGTATAAACGGAGAGGGGCAGCTGCTGCCTTGGCCTGCCTCCTTGCTCTAGTACCCAAAATGGGCCCTCTGCAGCACACATGAGTCCCTCTGGCACCGTGAACAGAGTCGGAGGTGGGGGCGGGAGGGGGTTCAGCTGGGCGACAGAGGGTTGCTGGGAGGGGCGCAGCTGGCTGCCAGAGTGCTCACTACTCTCAAGCACACAGGCATGAACGTGGACACACACGAGTAAAAACGTATGTGTGTTACAAAAAAATAAACAGCAGCTTCTGACCATTTAACTCAAATCTGTAACGATGATTGAAATGCTTCAGGGCAGAAACTACAGAAGTTATTGTAAAGAGTTGATGAGTTGGACTGTTTGAGTGATCGATGGATGTGACTGGACACTTGTGGGAGCAGAACCTTACCCCAGCACTGCTCCAATGATCGTCCCCGCCACCAGCCCTCGCAGGCCCAGGTTCAGTCTGAAAAGGCCTCCAGTCACAGCTGCTCTCACACAAACACACACACCAGAGAGTTTTATTATCACCATTCATAACTCAATGTGCTGCTGGCATGAGTCAAATCTATTTGTCATCCGGATAAACGAGGATTATAAAAGTTACATTATTACTGTTGTCAGTACCAGAAAAACAATTTCTGCAGAATACAAACTCACATGTTCTGGACAGTAAATTTCTGGAGTTACCTTTTTAGCAGTTTTTATTGCATTTTTAGCAGTTGAACAAGTATAATATTTGGAATTATACATTTGTAATAAACAATATATGTCACATAGCAAAAATACACAGCACACAAAGGACTGTATTGCCTTACAAACCGAGAAAAGTCATTTGTTGAAAAGGTAAAGAAAGATACTGAATAACAGTAAATACATGAAAACAAAAGGGGGTGGATGTGTATTATCATTGTCAGTGAACCAATTGGTGTATGTATGCAGCCCGATGAAGCCAAACTGCAGTCAATTAGCAAAAGGTAAAACTGAGAAAAATGGTTCTAAAGTTTATTCACCAGATAATGTAGATGCTGCAATTTTTACACTGCGTTTTCTCTAAAACAGCAAAACTGAACTCTCAAAGTCTGTCAGAAGATAAAACAGAAACAGAACCTCATTTTTAAGTTTAAACTTGGTCTGGTCTGTCTGTATTGTGTTTGCACAACCGAGTGTGTCCAAAGAGCAGGTGGGAAACTAGTGATGAAGATGTGGTTATTCACATTGGTTAATAGGGAAGGACATGCAACAAACATGAATTGGGGACATTGCGGTTCCTCAACGGTGCCTAAAGTATTCCAGTAAACTGGTCTTGCAAGGAAGGAAAAATGTGACTATTTTGCTTAAGTTAAATCTTCGTGGACTTATTTGATGTCTGCTGTTGACTTAATGATCCACAGTGAATGCTTGTGGACACATGATTAGAATTCACAGAAGCACAACTTTCATAAATACAAGTTCTCCCGTTTGCTTTTCTGCCAACTGGAATCACACATCAGCTTTTGAATTTGTTGTGGAGGTGCTCAGTGCAGACAGAGAATTTGAAAAGAAAAAACTCCCACACAGAAATGTGCGGAGATGTGCAACTGTGCAGCCGTCTTGTTGTGAAACAGCACGCAGGCTCAGCTGGCTCTCCCTGGATTAAAAAACAGGTTTAAAAAATATGTTTGATTAGGCCACGTTGAAGCCCATGTGACTCACCTCCAGCTGCAGCGTAATGGCTGAGGGTATACTTGTCTCTGTACACAGACAGTCCTGTGCTGACGGAGCTGGAAAAGGAAGAGAACACGTGAGGGAAAGAATGTTAGACTGAAAACAGATTTGTAAAACAATGACATAACACTAAAACCACACTTGGCACCAATTTGTTGCCACACGGCTTATAACAGTATTGCTATCGATGACCAAGTTTTTCATAAAATTTCATTTAAATCTGAACTGGCTTATTACTCAAATGCAACTTTTCACTTTTTGTGGAAAATAACAATCAAATGCAACTTAGTGGTATGACAAGTTAAATTCCCCCTTTTTAAAAGTCCCGTTACATACAAAAACATTTACCCATATTCATCATCTCAAATATAACTAAATCTAATTAAATGTTCTGGTATAATCAACTTGTTTGCTTACTTGAACAACGTGACAAAAACAGCGACTCTCCAGCTCCATCTCCATCCGTATCTCACAAAACCCCGGATTGCTGCATTATGGGCCGAGCGCTAATTTAGACAGAAAAGACATTCTCATATTTTATGTGTACATGCTATTTTTCAAACATTATCTTTTCAATTCTTCCCCGAAGTACAGTTCTTTTATACTGGAACATAATCATCAAGGTATTGTCATTATCCACAAATTCCAATATCCACTCACCACTGCATCCACTCTGCTAGTATAGATTTCAGCCTGGCTGGCTTGGATATACCTCTGCCTGGCATGGCGAGCAGCTGGCAGGCCTCCGTAGATCATGCCTGCTAGTGCAGCAACTACACCGCTCTTTATCACATTGGTCAGCTCCTCTGGGTACCTCTGTGTCGCACTACAGAAAGACAAGAGCGAGAACCAACTCAGACTTCATCTTTAAACACTATTAAAGTGCACTTTGAAAAAAGTGAATGAGAAAGTGATGAAAGGGAAGTTGAGAAAAGATATTAAAAAATTTCATGTAGAAAAAAGCATACTTATCATCAATAATAGTTTTAATTTACAAACTACTGGTTGTCAGCTGCTGATGTCCAAACTTTATGTAGATCACAAATATAAAATATCCCCAAAAATTCAAACCCACCCACCCAGGTAGCCTTAATGTTCAGTTAAGTTCAGTTCTATAGTACAGTCGCATTTCTTTGTGAAATGATCATTAGATCCTCGAAGTGGCTGGCACCACAAAAAATTGCCAGAAGAGGGTGTGGTTGTACCTTGATCTCTAGAACTTGAGTTGGAATATCAAAACATAGCACCAAAATAAGTTTGGGACAAAAAGATGTGCAGTAAGTCTGTTTGTGGTTAAGCTCAACAGTTGCATCTTGAGTCATGATATGGAAATATTTAAGCTAAATTGCTTTTACTAACTTGCATCCTATGGGCAACCTTAAACTGAAGGGGACAAGTCTGGCACAAGATGTAAAGGTGTTTATTCTAGATGACTATTTCAAATTAGGTTTAGGACTGTTGGGTTTTTGGACTCAGTATCTCTGCTTGCTGGACAAGCAGAGATATTAAGTTTAGTATCACATTTAACAAAGAAAAGCAGCACATCCTTATAAATGAGAAGCTGAAGCAATAGGGTGTTTGGCAGTTTTGCTTGAAAAGTTAATTAAACATAAACTGATTGTCAGAATTGTGGCTTATTTATTTTCTGTTGCTCAACCAATCAATTAATCTTCTTAATTGTTCCAACTCTAGATTTGACCTCAGATTGTTTACATTTGCAGTATAAACAACCAAACGGATTCAGAAAGCAGGACAAAGTATTGTTTTTAACAGTGATCAAAAGACTTAGGAAAGAACTTTTTTCAGAGAGCAGGATGATACAGCTGTGAAAGAGGAAAAGAAGAAAAGTCAGGAAAGAAAAGGAATACCAACTCTCTGTCAAAGAGGTCCTTGATGCGGTCCCATCCTGTGTCTGGGAATTCTGGCTTGCCCATGTTGCTTGGCATGGTGCTGTGAGAGGGGATGGATGCAGGAGCAGGACTGGTGGAGGAGGAGGAAGAAGCAGAAGAAGAGGGCATCTGTGCAGGCTGGGCAGCAGCCACATCAGCTGCGTGGACCCTGGGGAGCAGGAAGCAGAAGGAAGGAGGCCTGGCACAGTGGATGAGGCCCTGCAGTAGGCCGGTGCTCAGCATGCCCCGAGGGGCTGAATCTGCCTCACGTCTCTGCAGGGCAACGCCCGTTCTGCGCCGCTCTGGATGCATCACGCTTCAGCTGGCATTAGGCTGCAGAAACACAT
Source organism: Lutjanus argentimaculatus (assembly GCA_034769285.1). Classification (NCBI taxonomy): domain Eukaryota; kingdom Metazoa; phylum Chordata; class Actinopteri; order Lutjaniformes; family Lutjanidae; genus Lutjanus; species Lutjanus argentimaculatus. The sequence continues at coordinate 3,323,731 of JAWZSL010000020.1, read as the reverse complement.
GGCCATGGGTTGGGATGTTGCACTCACTGCCTCGACTTAAACTCCATCCTCAAAAATAAATAGCCTTAAGGCAAATGAAATCCTGGCAGGGCTACATTGGCTGTCCAGCTCAGCAGCTGTTAAATGCTGCAGTCCTATCAAAACACACGAGGCACACAAGCAGACTTTCTGGGAAAAGATTTTTCTTCACTTCAAAATGCTCCATTGAGCTTTCTGCTGCGTTAACTGATCCAGGGTCTAAGATAACTACAAAAAGTCGCTGTATCTTTACACATTTGTCTGTAAGACTTGGGAAATGCCACCCAGTGAATATAAAACTGATACTCAGTGTCTCTTTTGTAATAGATTACTAACTACTACTAACTAACTTGCAAGTATATTGTTCAGCAAGAGGTGAATCTTTAATCTATATTTATTGAAACATATCCTGCTGGTAGGTAGACTGTGTTGTATATTGTGTTTTATATTTGTGTTTTATATTTACTATATTTTTCATCTTTTTTTATTGTGTTTTTTGTCTTGTGTACATTTGTATATTAATATAAAAACTAATAAATTATTCTGTTTTATACCTTTATTTGGTTCAGACACAACAAGTTTCATAATTGTTTGCTGTTGATGTTAAGTAAACAAGCTAGTTTGAAGCATTGTGCTGTTTTAACTTAAAACACGCATTGGTAAATACTAGTGTCATCTAATTAAATGCATTTTTTTAAATGATAAAATATTTGAAAGATGAATAAATAATGAAAATAAATTCACCTTTTACCCCGTTGCGGCGTCCTGCACGTGTTTCAATAGGTTGATTAGCAACGACCTGCGTCAGGTCATGTGGACGTTCCTGCGCTGTTAGCTAACCTAAGCTAACTGTTAGCACTTAGCATGCTATTAGCTTCTCTCATAACAAAGGGACAGAACAGCTTACCGGCGTGCGGAGCGGAATTCCTCATCAATGAATCCTTTGTTTTCTAAAGTGCCGAAACCTCGATTAATGCATATTATCTGCAGTTACTGTCTGAATTCTGTTTTTTTTTTTTCATTATTGTCCTTCTGCTGTCTGTTTCTGGACGGTGACTTTCCGACAGCGTACCCAGCGTCGCGACCTCTGACCTCGGCCAGAGCACGGGGACAACAGCGCCGCCTGTGAGTGGAGGACTGCCACTGCATGCGCCACCTTTACATAGTATCGGTGAGGAAGAGCATTACATTCAACATAACTAATATATTTGATGTATTTTTTGCTATTTATTTTATATATATTTTATTTTAAGTTATTATTTTATATAGTTCTTTTTATTTTATTTTTTTTCTGTATTTTTTATTGTATCACATTTACCCTGACCATGTACTGCTGACATGTTGAATCATCCATTGAGAAGGTCATGATATTATTTTAACACTCATCTTTCTATGAATGGTCATATAACAGTGGCATGGTAGACATATGACAACTTTACTTTATGTCATGTTAATACTGTGATTTTCATTTTTATTCATTTGGTTATTTTATGTAATAGTAGTACAGTTACAATAGTTCAAATAAAGAACATCAATTTGATGTGTTGCATAGTTTATAACTATCCATACTTTTCAGTTCTTGTCCCTAGTTGGACTTTTACCTGTAAGTCTACAGTTTAATTAAAATTTACAGCTTCAAGTATCACAAAAACCATAATACACTACATTTTATCTTAGTTTATTGTATATTTTGTCATTATCTAGTTGTCTTTTTTTTCCTTTAGTATTTTTGTATTTTTGAAATGTGAATTTAAATAAACCTGAAGTTATAAGGTTGTTTTATTTGATTATGATTGTTTTGGTGTAGGACTGCACAATTAATTGCAATATGTGAAATATCCAAATCATAGACCCTTGCAGGTTTTTGATAAAGGAAAAATAAATGACAACCAGCATCATAATGAAGAAACTTAGTGGTGCAGACATGATCTGGCCTACAAATTGGTCTCCAGATATAAGTAAACAAGTCTATTTGGTAGAGACCCCCCAAAAAATCACATCATCACAATTATATGTGGGTTTTATTTTAGGTTAGGTTTTTTTTCAGTGAAAATGAAAATTGTGATGCAAGAATGATCAATCATGTCAATCAAAATATGACTTTTTTTTTACCATATCATGCAGCCCTATTCTGTTGTAATGTCACATGCTGCAAAGATTTAAACATTTTTAAATGAAGAGCATTGCTTAATGTAGATTATTATAATTACTCGGTTATTGCAGATGTTGAATTATACACATGTGCACAAGTAAAAACTACTGAAAAAGTCATCAAAGAAGAAAAAACTCAGCTCGGGGATGTTTTAAGAACCAAACTGTTTATTGGCATAAAAACAAAAAAACTGCTGCACAAGCCGTGACAAAAACCTGAATGTCACTCCTTTCGACCAGGCACATGATCACAGCTTTTTGGTCAATTAAATCAACATACTAATGGACCATCTTTACCGCAGTTCCTAACAACACTGTAAAAAATATCAACCACACATCAGTGAGAATCTTGCTTGTTCACGGTACAATGTGAATACTACAACATATTCAGCATTCTCCTGCATCAACTAGATGTCATCATCAAAAGGTAAAAACAATTAACATGAGTGTTTCTTGGAAACTCGTCAAACACGTCAAAATAAAACTAATTACTCTACAGTGATTATTGCTTTCTGTTGGCACTTAGTGGGGAATGAAATGTTGACTGAACAATTCTTTTGTGCTTTCAAGTCATTTAACTTATGGCAGAACCTGACAAAAAACTGACATTCACATCACTATTGCAATAAAAAAATAAAAATCAAACAGTATATATGGACATGTTGTAATGAAACTTAGTAAGAGTCTGCTGGAGTTTGTTCAGTTGTCCAGTAGAGGGCAGTGTAGCAGCGCTGATCTCCTGCGTAAACTGTGGCACAAACACAGAACTACAGTAGAACCAGCCTATAATATTTAATATCACTGATGCCCCGATGACACTTTCTACCCATTAATAAAATATTCCATGCACTTAATATTAATTAGCAACAAAGTAAGTATCACTTTCAGCCATCACTTATATTGATATTAACAGAACTTGGGGAAATATGGACTTGAACGATTAGATCAGCACTCCAGGGTAGAATATTTTCAATATTTTTCACTAACAAAGGAGCCAGATAAAGAATTGCAAATAAGCATTAAATATGTAACAGCATGGCATCAGTAACAATCATTATTATTATTATTAATGTTACATCCCTTGTGGATATTTGAGCAGCGGTCAAAAGTCAACATCACACTTTGCTTTGCTGTGATTCAAGTATTTAAAATTAGAGTTGTAGGTGCTCCACAGCTGGATGTGCAACATTTTCATTTAATTTTGGGCGAGTGGCTGGCAGTAAAAGGTCAAAGGTCGTGGGTTCAATTCAGATTTTTTTCTTGAGAAAGGCACTGAACTTCCTCCACTCGGTCCTCTTGGGTCACTGAAGATGTGATTAATGTTACAAGGCGATGTAAAGTCTTCACATTGCGTATTAAAGGGCTACCCAAGCATTTTAGTGTGTCACTTCAGCCCAGTATGACAGCAAATTGTCAAACAGTTGTGATTTATAATCTATAGATTTGTGTACATGGACAGTCAGAACGATTTTCAAAGTAATAACGACGAACGTAGTATGAAGAACGAGATGTCTGCGTGGATGGGTGGCTAAAACACAGGACTTTCACACAAGAGACCGGAGTTTGGCTCCCACGTGAAAGCAATTGTTTTAAGGAACCTAACCAAGACATTCTGCTGCCTAAACCTACCTAAGACCTTTATTTTTTAAGTGTAACTTGACATGGTATATCTGTTATTGCTAACTTGACTGAATGACGGTGGGTAATATATTAGTTTGAAAGCCATACAACAAATTGGGGAATTATAAGCTTAAAAAATGGAATGGTAAAAATCAAAGCAGCAGAGGCCCATCCTGACCTATCCTGGCTTTTAGCTCCAAGACACTGGATCCTACACTTCCCATAATGCAACTTGAGCTTATGCACAGACTCTGATAAAAACTTGCAGTCTCCATGCACAGGCTGAGAAAATAACCCTGATGACATCGCTATGACATCATCAGGGTTATTTTCTCTCCCTCAGGAGCCACCGAAGACATACAACTGTTTTCACAAGCTGAGCAGTACGGATGTGCTGGATGGATGTTTGTTTGCTGGTGAGTACGGACGGCAGCCATAAAATAATGAGTTCTTTTTTAAAGCAAATCACTACTTGAACCAGAAAATGATCAATGACTCAGACTTGGCATATCAGCCCCCTAGTGGCATCTGAAGGTATGACAGGATCCACAGTCAACACACTAAATCTACACCTGTGGCTGTGTAATACTGAGCTACGTGCCCTGCAACAGTAACACCTATACTGTTGCTTGTGAGGAAATCCTACTGTATGTTGTGGTGCAGTGATTACATTCATTAACTAGAGTTTCCCTTAACTACAGCTGCCCTCGTCCTGCAGAGTCTCTGCCTTATAGCTCCGTCCTGCTGGGTCTGTGGACAATCTGGTTGTAGTTGTTGTTTCTTTTGGGTTTGTAGGTGAGAAGCTGGCTGAACTCGGTGAGGAGTCTCTCCCAGTAGCAGGAAACGTCCTGCATCCGCAGGTGGTTGAGGATGAATTCCTTACCCCTGAGTGTGGAGGAGGGAGAGAAACAGCAAGTCAGACTGACGCGCAAGTACCTTAAAATTCATTCATAAAATAAAACATGACGCGTTACCTTGTGGCAATCTCCTGTGCAATGGCATCATTGTCTTTGACAAACTGAAGGAGTTCCCTGAGGAGATGAAACATGAACAGACATCAGCATTTTAAATGCAAAAAAAAAGGAGAGTGATTATAACTCCAGGTCCTATTTGTGTACTTTTAAATACTTAATTACCCTATGCCATTTATTCATAATTGCAAAGGAAGGAAAGGTAGCAGAGAGAACTACATTTGTCCTTATTTACTAAAGGACTGCACCAAGGCACCAGTTAAATGGACTAAAAACTGGCAACACTGAAAATTGCATGTTTGGTCTCAGTGTGCATTTTAAGGCTTTCTATTTATAGCCACAAAATACAGAGGGAGGGAATAGAAATTCATATAAATAGCTGCTGCACCTGATTCATCACTGCTGACTCGCCACTGTGACAGAGGAAATATCTATTCTGAAATGTAATTACTAACAAAAGCAGGTCTAAAATCTGAAGCACAGTTGTACCAGACACACACTCACAGATGTATAGCCACATCCAAACAAGAGAGAAACACATCAAAAGATGTTATTAAGTGACTGAATCTCTGTTTCTCCTCCTGCTTGGACACGTTACATTTTTCCTGACTTTTAAAGGCTCATAGCAGCTCCAGTTTGAAACTGAGAGTTTGAAATGATTACTTGAGAACTTTGTGATCTTCTTGTTGAGCTGACAATATCAAGCTTTTTAAGTCATATTTCCTCACATATAGCTTTTGGCAGTTCCAAAAGTGTCCATATTCAAAGTTCTGCAGCTCCATTACTTTCAGGACGCGCAAAACACGAGGAAAGACATACTCGAAAAGTTCCAGTGGTGCGACATTTTGCACCCCTAATCGTAATTTGCCGACACCTTAACAACAAAACTAGAAATAAGTCAACATGACACACTAGGTGGTACCTGACATCAGAGAGATCCTGTTTGACGGGTATGTAGTGGACCCAGGGCTTGAGCTGAGGGTAGAAAAACTCTTGCCATTCATCCCCCACATGAAACACCAAGGAACCACAGAGGAAGAGATGTTTGAAGCGGAAGCTGGCTGCCACACCTCGGAAATTGAACAAATATCTGCAAGGATTTCAAAAAAGGTTGGAAAGGGACTCTTAAAACGGTTCAAAAACTATGTATATAATCTTGTCTTTGATTAAAAATCCAGCTTACTTGTATTTGCAGTGATCAACCAGTGGGATTTCTTTGGCTGGGGGTCTCCCGAGTGTGTCCTAAAACAGAAAGAAAAACATGGCATGGTAAATAATCAACACAGACTGACTTACAGTGTTAGTTCTAGTTATCAAACTGTCCTGATATGATAAAACTCAACCAATAATTACACAAGGCAGGGTAAAATAAAGGGCACAGAAATACATTAATATCATCATGAATGTATTTGACCCTGGTGTGATGTGATTTCAGTGTGACGGACCTTCTCAGACTTCCAGGCCTGGTTTTTTGTGTACTCTGCATCCACCAGCTCTGGAGCTTCCCTGGACAGAAGAATCAGAGGGTCACGCTCCGGACTGGTCCTGTTAAAGAAACACAGAAGAGAATTAGAAAAACACGCTGAGAAAACAAACATGAAGCGGATTTTTGGGAAGAGACTGTGCAAATTTTAATTAGGGAGACTGACAGAAAAAGAAGAAAAAGTTTGCAAATAAGGATGCTCCAAAAAGATCATCTGATCAAAGCACAGAGATGCATAAATTGACAATAAGTCTGAACTTGCTGGACTGTGGTAAGAGGATCAATGAGTAAAGTGTTGCGACCAAAGAAAATTAAACAACTAAAATTAAAAAAAAAACTTTTGGATCTCTTTATAATGTCACAAGACTGACCTGGAGCCTCTGAAGAATCCTCTAGACTCCTTCTTCTTCCAAGGCCACTGAGCTGCAGACCTACCACAACACATTACATGGATAAGACATACTGATTACTGACTGGTTGCTCAAAATTACTCACAATCCTTGTTGTGAACAATTTAATGTGGGAACTATTTTCTTTATACCAAACTACACACGGCAACCACATCACTGTGCAAAGAAAGCATGCATCGAGTCATAGACAAGAGGTCAGAATTAAGCCAAAGGCGACACAATTAATGTTTATATCCAGTCTTGTCACAAGCATAAGCCCCTCAGCCATGAGCTTCCTTCTGAGCAGTGATACAGTTGGTAGGTATTATATAGTAAAAAGAGGACCATTTTAAGAAAGAGAAATATGTATTTTTCATTTTGGGGAGAACTGTTCCTTTAAAAGCTCTACTTTGTTTCAACTGACTACTTTATGATTTCAGCACTGGTAAATACACACTTATAGACCTTAAATATGACCTTACTTTTTCAGGTCATCCCTCATCAGATCCCATCTTCCCAGTCCAGTGGGGTATATGGGCCACACAGCAGGCCCACCTTCCCAAAATGTCCAGGCAGGGTACATGATGTCCTGGTAGTCTGATGTCTGCTCACATCACACACACACACATGAAGAAAGACTTATTGCATTTAATAAACACCAGTGTGTGTTTTTAAGTGTGCGTAAAACTATTGCCTGGAGTCTGACCTTACTGAAAGAGAAGACCGGCAGCGTTGGCTGCACCCAGTTGGGAATTTGAGGGTAGTCTCTGACATTAACCACCATCTCCAAGTCAGGTAACCTGTCAATCACCTCCAGGATGAAATGCTCCACTCCACTACACCTGCAAACAGGAAACCAGATTTAGGCAGTGCAAACAAACAGCTATATTTATTCATTTGTCTACACTTCTATTCTTATTCTAAACTTCCTCTCCTTACCTGGCAGGAAACATACAGTTGTGCTCTCTATACAGCTTGTGTCCAATGATCTGGTAGTGCGTGCCCACCCCTCTTTGCACAGTAGCAGCCATGACATCCTCAGAAATTTTCCCTTTAAAGGGCTGCAAGTCATGTTGTAAGACACTGAGACAGAAATGAAGAGAGGCAGAGGAAAACCAAGAGAGAGATGATCAAGTCCACATTACAGGAGTAATGCAGCAATAACTATTTTATCTGACTGGTATGTTTAAGGGGTGTAATGGTACGTGTGTTTTCGTGCGGGAAGTTTGACTTGGTATGCAAATTCCTCAGATTTCTGCACCCTTTGACCCAAACTGTTACCACACTGTCATCACACTCACCTTAGATGGCAGCTGCAGTTGACAGGGTTGCAGGGAGTGTACCCTTTAACAGCATCAGAGATCTTCTCTTTAATTTTCTTCCACTGCTTCCCTGCAGATCATCAAAAAAAAATTGTGTCAAAATACATCTTCATGATGGACCAATACTGTAATTTACCAGTGGATCACAAGACTGATACACCCACTGTTAGAAAAGAGAGGATTTATGCCCCCAATGAGACTGCCCTAAATAAGGGAGGGGAGCCACACAGAACATTTAGTGCTAACTAGCCTTAGCAGACCTGTTGCCCCGATTAATATTTAATAAATATCAATCTTATTTTACAAGGTTTCTGTATGCGAACGTGCTATTTTTTAACCGCAGTCCGCACAAACCTTAAAGTTAACAAACAGTTAGCTTAGTTTGAGTTAGCTCGTGAGCTAGTCAGCTAGCTCGTGAAGTGATGAATGACTCCAACAGCAAAAGTTAGCTCAGGGAGGTACGGCGAAACAAAACGCAGAAAAGTCGTACTGCCGCTACTGAAATGGTTTCACCGGTCGTATTTGTTTTTAAAAAAAAATGTATTACCTGATGCAGGAAGCAAGCATAAATGATAAACTTGCAGCAGTATTAAAAACCTCCACAGCCAAGAGCGCTCCATTTTTCTCTCTATCCTCCAGCTTTGTCTGAAGAGGAGGAACAAAGCGGTGATCTGTGATCTGTTGCTTCTGGCTGAATCTGATCATTACGGTAATGCGCATCACGAAATTCATTTAGACGACCGTAATGTTCGGAAGATTGGCCCAAGATTGTGTTTTATATGTGAAATACGATGAAGAACAAAAAAAATGCCATAAACATAAGTAAGTACATAAATGTAGAATTTGTCATTCGTTTATGTATTTACAGATGTATTTATTTGTATGTTTATTTGTTTATTCATTTATTCTAATGTCCTTTTTGGTCCTTCATGAAATATTACATTCACAAATTCAGATGGACTAAAAAGAAACCACACAACAATTCAAAAAAGAAATTCTGCACTGTACTGAAACATTACATGGCCTCGGAAATTGTAAAGCAAGCTGTTTGTCATTTGTAAAGCCTTAAATAGTTTTCTTTAATAACTTTATTGCTTGTTACATGGTACCTCTGTGTATATAGTTTTTCTCCTGTTCTGTTTTTGTTTTGTTTTATTTTATTTTATACACTGTAAACACAATCATACAAGTTAGGTCAACTAATCCTTTCTCCTTACTTTCAAGTTAAAATATACATTTAATTCATTCAAGTTAAATCATCTTAAAATTTCAATTTATTTTCAGAACTTTTCAGTAAAGTCCTTTAACTTTAAACGATGAACTGAATGAATGTACTGTACAGAGTTCAATCAACTTATGAAATTAAGTTTCTAAAGAAACATGATTAGTATATTAGCAGACTTTGCAGCATACATTTTTTGAGAGTTAAAACTCTTCTGTGACCTTACTTCTTTATAGTTTAACATATAACATATATGATGAAAACTTGCTGTACATTGCTAATACACTGGAAAATAAGTCCTGGTTGCTTTTTTTTTTTTTCACAATAATGAATCATAACAAAATTAGCTCAACTTATCTTTTTAAAATTCAGTGAACTTACATTTTTAAGGCAGCCCTGACACTTAAAGTAAAGCAAATATTTTATTTTTACAGTGTTGGCCTACCTGTATTGAGTTTGAAGATAAAAATAATTGTTATATTCAAGCCCAAGTATGATACTTTTTTTTAAAGAAAGCTGAAATTGGCATCAAAGAGATACTCCTTGCAAAATCTGTTTCTTAATATTCACACTCATGTTCAGCCAGACTAAATCAATCCCCACAGCGTTTCTGTTCTAATTTCTGCATTTATTTCAAGGGCATGAATGACTATCACATGGATGATTTGTCCTGTAAATGGATGGTTGAAGCGAGTTTCTCAGTCAGGAAGAGAAAAAGAGGAAAGAAAGAGACTCTCCTGGGAGATGTGGGGCAGTAAGACTGAGTGACGGAGAGAGGAGGAGACAGAAGACAGGTGGAGAGGGAGAGATATCGAAGGAGAGCAGCAGAGAGAGAAAAAATAGTGATTAAATATTTGTGACAATATTTCATACTTGCTTGAGAGGTTCTCTGATTTCTCTACAAACTTCATTCTGGCTTTCAAACATCTCTACAGCTGAAAAACAATGCAGAGAATGTGGCTCTCTCTACTATCTGCCATGTGCCTTCATCTGGTTTTCCTTTGCTGCGCTGAGGAAGGTCTCGAGTTCCCTAATTTTGACGGGAAGGACAGGGTGCTGGACATCAGTGAGCGCAACTACAAGAAGGCTCTGAAGAGATATGACCTGCTGTGCCTGTTCTACCATGAACCAGTGCCTGCCAACAAGGGCCTGCAGAAGCGGTTCCAGATGACGGAGCTGGTGCTGGAGGTGAGGAAGGGGGTCTACAGGGGTGAGAAGAGGGGAGCCCGAGGAGTTGGTAAAGAGAGAAAAACCCAAGAGAAGTTGTAGAGTTAAAGTAGAAAACACAGAGGTTACTGTTATATTATTTCTTTATTATGTACTTTGCAAGCAAGCAAAGCAACCAATCTGAAAAAGTGAAGTGTAATGCCCTTTAATGCCCCCTAAAAACTGGGTATCTTTCTACAGTGGAATCTCTACAATACCACTTTATAATAGGTCACATATTCTCAGGCTTTTAAGTTGTTATTTTTGTCTTTATTAATGGTTGGTTCATCATTTGTTCATGCTTTTGGGTTGCCAGGTTGGAAAAATCCTTTTTGGCAGGTTCTATTTGGTAACATGCAGTTATAAATGTTAGTAATCCATTAATAAATAGTGCTAAATAGCACATCCTTTGTTAGCTAATGTTCAGGAAACACAAACTAACTAGCTCGCTAAAGATTGGTGTAGATTGTCTGGCTAGTTAGCTTGCATTTTGCTAATATTATCAGATGTAACTAGCTACCAATTGGTTGGCTTAAGTTTTGTTAACAAGATGTGATATATGTGGTTTTTACAGGTTCTGTAGCAACAACTTTTAACCATCTTCAAAATCTGTTTTTCTTTTCAACAAAGGAAAAGAAAGGGAAAACTTGACTGAACTGTTATTGGAGGACAGAGCAAACAGGGGCGGGACTTAGGAAGAGAGTCATTTTGATTGATTTTCTGTCAGGTCCACAACACCCGAGTCCTGCCAAGAATACGTCGTTACAGATCAAAGAAGAGGGCCAGAGTTGTGTATGTTGTGACGTACAGAGCTCTGATATATCATGATGTCACTGATAACATAAAAATGTCTCAATAAGCTCCAGCTCAAATCCCCGCGGGTTAAAAAACGCAGCCCCACTGACGTGCTCATTATACTCTGACCTGTCATAACAAGTCATTGTATAGTCAGTGATCCCCCCCCCCCCCCCAGTTGGAAAACCAGACACTGAATGCCTCATTCCTCCTCTGTCTGCTTGATGTGTCGGTGTGTCTGCTAAAGCGTGACGTGAAGTGAAGAAGGATTCATACAGTAGCTGTCACAGTGTCACAGTTTGACGGAGGGAGTCTGCATTTTACCTGCATGCTCTCTTAACTGGCAAGCAGTGCTTTTAATCCCTTTACGTGGCCTCCTCTGTGGTTCACATGTATCCAGGGACTGTTTCTAGGTCACTCTGTTAATTATAGCTTGTTCCAAAAACTCTTAACTATCTGGCTGTGAACTAGAAATAACTAAACATACTCCATACACATCTTTCTCTCTGTCTTATTTCCCATTTTACTAACTCTCAGCTACCTTCTCAGTCATCATGTTTACATTCCTGTCATGTTTCACACACTGTTCGAAAGCGGACACACATGCGGGTAAACAGAGCCCGAGTCTCGTCTGTTTTGCTTCCTCAACAACCTGAGCTGAAAGGCAAGCAGTCCTGACTCGCAGCTTCCCTCCTAACAAGAAAACCCCACAGGGGGGCACAAACCTTGCTAATGAAAAGATGTATTGACGAAGACAGCGGCAGCTGTGGATGCCAGCGTAGAGGCGCCAAGCTAAATGCAGAATGCATAGGAGAGGGTGTTGTTGTCAGGTGTTTTGATCCATGGACTCGCTATTTAACGGCCTGGTTTTCCAGGAAATATGATCTTCCTACATCAGTGATTCCCAAACTTTTCCATCTATCCTTTTAATCATCTTGCAAATCCTTCATGGTTTACCAACTGGCATCCAGGTTGGGGGCTGAAGCAACTCCGAACTGGCTCTAGCACCAGCACCAGACTAGCGCTGTTTTTTGTTGGTGGAAAGATATATCGTAATATGTTCAATAAAAATAAAATAAATCAAAATCAGCCTTAAAAAACAACATATGTATCTTGTAAGGCAGCTTAATTTTGAACAAGTTATAGTTGGAGTCAAAGACAACACCTGCGTTTCTAGCTTGACTTGAGTTTTTACAAATAAAGAGTTAAGGTGACCAATAATTTTCTGTCTTTATATATATTTTAAAAAGCTTTTTACTGACTGACATTTTATCTGTCTGAACACGCAGCTCACAGCTCAGGTCCTGGAGAACAAAGACATCGGTTTTGGGATGGTGGACTCCCAGAAGGATGCCAAAGTAGCCAAAAAGCTGGGTATGACCCATAACGTATATCTTCACTATTCCACAGTCACCTAAAATGTGCTTTCTTAACGTCATTTACTAAACTCCTGCTGTTTAATCAGGTCTGGAGGAGGTGGGCAGCCTGTACGTGTTCAAGGACGACCGCGTCATTGAGTTTGATGGCGAGCTCTCGTCAGACACACTGGTGGAGTTTCTGTTGGATGTGAGTGGATGGTCTGATGTGTAATCATGTCAACATTGAGAGAAGAGCTGAATCAGAACACTTGAGAACGATATTCATGTATATATTCACAGTCAGATTCAGCAGGAGTAGCAGTTTCCCCTGAAGGTGGAAAAGGAAGTGAATAAAATGATTATCTGTGACATTTTCACACAAATACAGTTACAGGAATAGTTTGACATTTTGGGAAAATAGAGCTGTGACGTAGGAGGAGCCACCGAGTTTCGCCTTATTTTATTAGACAGGCCAGCTGGAGACTTGACAGGGGAAGCAGGGAGAGAGAGAGGGAATGACAAGCAGCAACCAAGCTATCAGGACAGACTTTTAAATAGTTTTTTAGTGCAGCTGTTCATCTTTTAGACTGATTTGACGGGAAGAGTCTCATGTCAGCTCAAGCAGGAGCAAAACCTACAACTGAGTCTATCTCTGCAAAAAAAATGAGGGACTTTTATTTCCAGAACAAGAGGCCAAATCCAAATACAAGTATTCCACTTAACAACTGTATACATTTATTCACTTTCTTGCTTAGATGTAGATGAGAAGACTGCAGCCAGCAGCTATTAGCTTAGCTTAGCATAAAGAGTGGAAGCAGAGGGAAACGGCTGGCCTGGTTCTGTCTGAAGGTAACAGAAAAATCCAAGCGATGTTTTAAAGTTCAACTGTACTGTTCTGCATCATTTCTTTCAAAACTGCTCATCATTTATACAAGCTAAAGATTCTCCTTCAAAGTAAAATTTAAAAAACACTGACTCTCGAAATCTTATATCGCCCTCTAGGTGCTGGAGGACCCGGTGGAAATGATCAATAACGCCATGGAGCTGCGAGCCTTCGAGAGGATGGAGGAAGACATCCGCCTTATTGGCTACTTCAAAGGAGAGGATTCATGTTAGTTTACCGTCAAACCCAATCACCCATTTATGTTTACAAGAACAGGGAGTGTGTGTGATGGGTTGAAAATACATCTTGACCCCTAAAGTTGCCTCACTGTGCTCCCCAGACGCTAATGGGATCTAGAGGCTAATGGACATTACCATGTAGCCTAACTGGCTGCTGAAGGGAAACCTGATTCCAGACTGTGGCACTCTCACTCGGTCTCACGAGAGCCTTTAAATAGCTTCTAGTTCTCTGTCTAATAGGTCAAACTGCAATTATAGTTCCTCTCAAAAAAAAAAAAAAAGGATAAAAAGTGAGACAGTGAAGATGCTATCTGGTCCGATATGACGGTGGCATGAAGTTTCATTATGGAGCCTATTTCTGTGCAGAGATAGGTTGGTCCTTGGTTGTGACCTTGTTGGGAGCAGAGCCAGGAGCTCGTTACAAGCGTATAAAACTGTATTAAGGGAGACTTTGTTACTTGTCTGAAGACAGTACAATCATGATGGGAAATTGAATGAAGCGAGTGAGTTGCACTGCTTGCCTTCCTGATCACATAGCTGTAGATTTGGCTAGGAATGTGACCAGAATGTGAAAAGATTAAGTTCCACGCTTGTGTTTTACTTTCTTAACCTTGTTTTCTGTCCTTCTCTCTTGAGAGCTTCATCAATCTCTCTTTCTGCCTCCCTTTTTCTCAGACTTCAAAGCTTTTCAGGAGGCCTCAGAGCGTTTTCAACCTTACATCAAGTTCTTTGCTACGTTCGATAAATCTGTGAGTATTAATCTGCAGAATAAAACCCTACTTAGCATTAATAGTGTCCAAATCTAAGTGAGCATCATATATTTCTATAAAACCCACACTGAGTTCTCTCACATACATGCTGCATGTTAATACGCTATTTAAAGGTTAAAACAGTTGCTGAGAGTTAGATGAGGAGATCAATATTATTCTAATGTCTGTATGTTAAATATGTGGCTACAGCCAGCAGCTGGTTAGCTTAGCTTACCATAAAGACTGGAAACAGGGGGAAACAGCTCGTATGGCTGCATCGAAATGCACATCTAAAGGCCTGAATATACTCCCATAGAAACACATAGACAGCCGCTCTTCTTCCCTGAAACAGGAAACCAATTCACAATGGGACATTTTCCCAGCTTTATGTCCAGCATAAAGCTCCAGCACCAGAAGAGTAAATATATAAGAACTTTATAAGAATTCTTTTAATGTAAAATACATTTATTAGAAAATGATTTTCTTCATGAAACCCATCAGATTTTCTTTGTTAAATGAGCTTCATCCACTCATTAAACAAAACTCCATCATTACATCCTCCACCTGCTGATCATAATGAAATCCTGGCGTGTTGTGTGTTTCAGGTGGCCAAACATCTCTCCCTCAAGATGAACGAGGTGAATTTTTATGAGCCGTTCATGGAGGAGCCGGCCATCCTGCCCGGCAGACCTCTGTCAGAGATGGACATTGTTGAGTTTGTCACCCAGCACAGAAGGTTGATCAGACTTGATATCTTTTACAGGTTATTTCTTCAACACTGATGAAACCTGGTTTAAGTATTATATGAAAATATTCTCTTTGCAGGGCTACTTTGAGGAAGCTCCGGGCAGAGAATATGTTCGAAACATGGGTGAGTAATCGGCTCCCCAGTCTATTTTGTATATTGAGCCGTTTTAAGCTGACTTGAGGTGCCACATCGGGACAATTTATACAGTCTTGTGCTGCAAACTCTTAAATTTCTAGGAGGACGACATGGATGGGATACATATTGTTGCATTTGCAGAGGAGGAAGATCCAGGTCTAGACTTTTTCCCTTTTGGTTTTGCAGTTGTTTTCCTTTTTATTGTCTTTAGCACCTGAAGGTGAGCTGAGGTTCCTCTGTTCCATTGTCCACAGATGGCTACGAGTTCCTGGAGATCCTGAAAGACGTGGCCAGAGACAACACCAACAACCCAGAGCTCAGCATCGTCTGGATCGACCCCGATGACTTCCCGCTGGTCCTGCCTCATCATTAGCTTAATATTTCTAAAAAAAAGAGTATCAAAAATCTTACAAAACAAAACATATTCCTTTCAAATGTAAAGCAGGTCACTGATAGGCTAAGTTAACCTGGTGTGTCTCGTCCCTCCAGCTGACCACTTACTGGGAAAAAACCTTCAAGTTGGACCTGTTCAGACCTCAGTTTGTGGTGTGGTCAACGTCACAGATGTAAGTTATGGTTACAATCATAGACTGAACAAAAGTGAGGTGTTTATTAGCCCTCACCTTGACTCTCTTGGTGCCCTGTGATCCAGGCAGACAGCGTGTGGCTGGACATGTCCAACGACGAGGACCTGCCCACCGCAGAGGAGCTGGAGGACTGGATCGAGGATGTCCTGTCAGGGAGGGTGAACACGGAGGATGATGACGAGTCTGCAGACGACCAGGAGCACCCTGACAGCTACGTCACAGAGGACAGCTCTGAAAGTCATGACCCAGATGAAGAAGATGACAGCGATGACTAACCTGAAGGGCTTCCAAATCATTTAAAAGAAGGGAATTTTAAAAAGTCTATGGTCTCCAAAAAAAAAAACAACAATATTCTCAACTCTGTATGCTGTGGTTTCAATAGTTATAAAACAGAAGTGATTAAAGGTCATTATGGGAAATTTTGGCCCAGTTAATAATAAAGTTAGCACAGTGCCTCAAGCAGTAATTCTCCTATTTCCACCAAGAACCAAGATATCAGCAAACTACAGTTTCTGTGTGGCATACACATGTAAATTAAAGCTCATTTAATTGATTTGGGCCAACTGTAAGCATAACATTGGCATATTTAAGTTGCTATGGCTAATGTATCAGTTCCCTGTTAAACATCCAGCAGACATTAGCATTCATTAGGAGTCATGTTTGAGGCCAAATGATGGATAAAAGCCCAATATTCACACTCCATGTAGCTCTGTTTTGGTCCCCACCAACTCCTGAGACAAACATCTCACTCTTCATTCACGTCACTAAATGCTCCACATGTTCACTAGCTGGCCGCTAACTTTTCATGTCTGCTGTTTGGTGCTAGCAGGTAGTGTACAATGGGTTTTGAAAGCTTTTCACTGAAAACAACTTCCTGAAATACCTGGAAATGATGCTGATGAGAGCTGTGAGAGTGAATCAAAACATTTGAGCTGCGGGCTATAAAACCAAAACAACAAGCTGAAAGATGCTAAAGCGCTCCATGTGTGAGGGGAACTGCAAGGTCTGGTGATAACTCACCACTCCAAAATCCCAACCCTGTTTACTCTGTTCTCTACTGACAACTGAGCAAGCTTGGTACCCAACATACTTAGTACGTACTACTTAGATAAATATATGTGGTAACTCCTCTAAAACCATGTTTTGAAGAAGGTTAAAAGACGTTGCTGGGAAACCTGTAAAAGTGACATTAAGTCACATCTTAAGTTAGCTAATATTCGCAAAATCCCTGCTAACTAGCTAGCTAATGCTTGATGTAGAGTAGCTAGCTAGATGGTTAGCACTTTGCGAACATTAGCTATCAAATGTAACTAGCTAGTTGGCTAGTGTTTAAGTATCATAGCTAAGGCTGACATAAGTGATTAGGTAGTTAAGAGGAATTCTATTAGTTTGTGTGTATCTATGTGAAAATAAATGTTTTTGTTCTTCCAAATCGTGCTTAAATTGTTTTCTCGTGTGTAATTCAGGGCAAAATAAAATGAATAGTTCTCTATATTAAAAAAGAATAAACTATGACTGAATTAAAACATGCATTAAAGTATCAAAAACATTTTTTTGAAAAGAATTTGTGATGTAAAACTGTGTTAATAAAAGTACATGATGACTATGTGCACATCTTTCACTTCAGTTGCCTCCCTCATTAAGAAGGTCCAGACTGATGCTCAAGACAGCAAATTGGCACGTTTTCTCCATCAGTCAATGAGCGTTTTCACCTTGAATTATTCAAACATCAGTGAATAATTCAGCATCATTATGCCCCCTAATGGGAGGAGAGACCTGGCCAGCGAGGCTGGGGGAGTTCAGGGGCGAGACAGGCTAAAATGCTGCCCACCGGGGCCCAACAAAACTGCATAAGGCGAGGACACACTCCTGCTGAAGAACCCATACCACTGGACATGAATTAATAATACAGGGCCATGCAAGAATCATTATTCCCCTGGAGGTGGATGTGATGCAGTGTGTAAACAGGATGTTTGTATCCTGCTGTGGGATTTACACACATAATCCATGCCATCACTGTGTGTGTGACCCGAGGCAAGAGCACTTCACACTCTCTCCTGAGGAAAAAGGAGCAGACAGTGTCATGGTGCAAGTGTTGTGATGTTCTGCAGGGCCTTTAGGTTACATAATCCTGTGAATGTCAAGTGTGATGGTGTTTTACATGAACGTCGACTCCTTACTCCCAAGAGAGGAGGGATGACAGCGACGTAGAGGGTGTGAGGGTCAGTATGAAACAGCAAAGAACAAAGGAAAGACAGGAGTGGGGATATATTAAAGTGTAGATTCTGAAGCCACCAGGAGATAGAAGGATTTCCTCTCATGCCTCGCTCTGCACATAACCAAGTCATTACCAAACAAATAGACAAGCAGGAATGAAAGGAAGAAAAACATTCCATTTAGATGCAAATGCTCCTCATTTTCCTCTCCGTCCACCTCCCTCCTGCTCGTCCCCGTCCTGCACGGAGCAGGCAGGCGGGTATGGGAGGGGGATTAAGCCGAGGACAGATGAGTTCCGACAGGCGGCCTCGCGTCCTGAGCTCGCGGTGGGATGAGGTTGTTTGTTTTCAGCACCGGACACTGACACTGACATTCATTTACCCACGAGGCCCGGCTGCGCCACTCTGACAGGCTGACGGCAGGCCAATTACCATTGAGCTTCATGACAACAAAAAGCCACCGAAATCAGGCTCCAGAAAAAAAAAAAAAAAAGCTGAAATTTTGCTCTGGCGTGTCACACAGCTGCAGGGTCACATGGCTAATGGGCAGCGACAGAGGAGAGTGTTAGAAAAGCCAGCAGCCAGGTGAGAAACTGTGCATATGGTGATACTGACAAGGAAGTTTGGAAGAATTAATGACACTGAATTAAAAAAAAGCTTCAGCACATATCTAGCCTTTCTCACTTAAGCTTTAGCCTAAATCATCAGTGGCAAACATTGGTTACTACAATAGTCATGTTTGCAATAATTTTACTAGTGCCTAAAATTACACAAAAAAAAGCCTCAATAGGCCAGAAGGCACTGCAGCTATAATCCATGTTTGGGTTTGAGCACACAGGCCTCATGTTCTGAAACACTCGCCACCTTTAACAGAAAGTGAAAATATCTGAGAACTGAAAGGAATTCTGTGATATGTAGGAAATCACAAACAGAGGCAAAAACAGAAGAGGAGTAAATCACAAATAAAGGGCAGCAACACTTACTGATTTTCACATGGTAGGAGCAGACGGATGGACGTGAACATGGAGGCCGTCTGCTTACCAAAAGGGGTCAAAAGTTTAAATTTCTGTGGCGGCATTAAGCTGTTTAAAAGTGCTTGACAATAACACTCATTTACTTCTTCGACATCCCTGATAAACCACACAAACATGTAAATTACACATCTGGACACCATTTAAACCCCTACAAGATTAGCAGACAGAAAAATTGCACAATACAATCCCCAACAGCACTTTTACAAATGTTCATAAAAATGTTTATTTTTTGTTTTGTTTTTTACAAATGTTAATGCTGTGAAACTGAAACATGTCTTACATTGCGATGTCACGTCTTCATCATAAAGCTGTCCAACAAAAACCAAACCATGACAGAGGACTGTAACCTGGCAACAGCGTGACAGATGGTGGTGATGTCGAGGAGAGGGGGGGGGAAGGCTGGTCATGTGAACTGGAATGGCATACACACACACATGCACGCACACACATACAGACGCACATACATACACACACATGCTTGTTTACATAAATAGATACAGTGTAAAAACAGGAGGCACAGTCACATTGGGATCATACAAAGTTCATGTGTCAGTAGGTACAAAACATGACCAGTGGCAGCTGTTTAAAAAAAGATTTTTTTTTTTCTTACAGTGAAAGGATATTTTTGCTAAAGTGAGCTGAATCTTTATGATTTATATGAAAATGTTGCTGCTGCTACCTTCAGGCTGACAAACTGTTAATATGAGGTTTACCAGCCAGGGGGCAGCAGGGGACAACCCTGCTCACAGCCACAGAACAAACTGAAGAATTACTATGACATATTTTTTCCTCTTGAGTGAATTTTACAGTGATTCTTTTTTTTACTACTTTGGTGAATTTACCGAATCAGTCATGACAAGGACAAAGTAGTCAAATCTGAGCTCTGACAAGATCTAAAACTGTGATTTTAGTGCCATTAGCTTAATTTAACTGTATTTTTCTGGCTTTACATATAGAAATAATCAGAAAAAATCCCCTCGACCTCGAGGGATTCACTGTGTTTGTCAGACAACAGAGGTGAGGCGAGCGAGGTGAAGGAAAACCAGACGGTCCAGTTGGGAGGGAGGTTCCGCCCTGCTGCAGCTCTCACTCCTGATACACACTCTGCTGATTCATTATCATCTGTTATGTGTGTAGTGATACAAGCAAACCCTGTGAGCCCTAAAAGATGAAATCGTACTTTAATATATAGTTCTCAATAGCAGGCCACATGACCCAGCACTAATCGTATCAGTACGGCAAGAATCTTGTCAGGTGTAGAGCTGCAACGAAGCTTCTTAAATGTGAGGAGTTGCTGTTTTTCTCTGTCACTTATGATAGTAAATGAAGAGTCTTTGGGTCTTGGACTGTTGGTTGAACAAAAGAAGCAATTTGAAAATGTCACTTTCTGCTTTTAGGATTAGATTAATTTATAAAATAATCAGCAGATTAATCAATAAACAAAACAATTAACTGTAACTTCAGTCAGATGTTCTACTTTTCCTTTTTTAATGCAACAATGTTAATCTGCCACGAATAAAAACCCAGCTCTTCCTCCAGAATTTTCACATTTAAAGTCTTGCAGCCTGCATGCACGTGAGTGGCTGCAGTTCAGCATGGTAGCTGCTACGCTACGCACAAGTAGAGGTAGGCATTGTGGTCCAGGCTTAACTGCTAAGGTGCTTACCACACAGCTGCAACATCCCCAGTTCGATTCCCAAGCAAGGATCTTCAATGGCTTTGTTGGCAAAAATGAGCAATTAATGAACTTTAAGAAAACGTCTCGCAGCCTCCCCTTTATCACAAGGCTTTAAATGTGAAAAACAGCAGAAAGCATTGTCTTTTCTTGGCAGTAGCTTAACATCAATCAGGCATACAGCAAAGAGGAAAATGACTGGAATTAATTTGAGAATTAAAACATTTTATCTGTTAAAATAGAGACTCAGCAGCAGAGTGGTGAGTGTAATGTGACTGTTGTTGTACTGATAGAATTAGTATGTGGAAATGTGGCTGCAGGTGATTTCAACCCACTCATTTCATTTATTTAACCTGGCTTTTATTAGCAATCAGCCTTTATTTGTTCAGGCTGGGCATACTTCTTTAAATACCAGTTTTTATATGAGAATTTATGGTATTTAGACTTCTGCTTTGTAACCCACAGATGGGTAATTCTGTAATCAGTAGTACTTTTTATTCCTGACATTGTGGCTCTGTCTCTCCTCCTCGCTGCCTTCCCTTTCCATCATGTCAGACAGATGCGGCAGACATGAAAGCCCTGAGAAGGTTACTGAACCGATGAGGCAGGGCAAATGTTTGTGGGCATGTATCCACCTCTGAGCATCTCTTTTATGATCCGCTTCATCCTGTGTTTAACATGGCATGTGTGTGTTGTTCCCAACTGGAGTGGAAATATTTTGCTCCAATGCACCTGGAGAAGAAGAATCGTGCACCAAAACAGCTCAAAGCGCTCGACTTTTGCTGCAAGAATTAGCACTCAGGGGTGCTACTGTACGCCTCAGGCCGGAGTTTTGACATCTCAACTGTCAAGAAAAGCGTCTGTCCAGAGCTCCACAGGCGTCCTGGTGTATGATGAGGAAAACAGTCCAACATCCTTGTGTTCTATCCTTTTTCAGGCATACTCTTTTAATTTATAAACTTACATAAATGTGCATTTAATGCAATGTCTGACAAATAGTTTAATCTTTTTGTCAAATGCTTTTAATTTGGTGTTTGAGAGAAAGAATCCTTTTAATTCCTGATTTGTCGACGTCCACAAGAATACTTTAAAATGTTGCAGACAGCGCACAGGCAGGATATTTGTCACGCTTCAAACATCCACATCGAAGTCACACCATAGCAGTCCCTAGTGGTTTATCTGTCTGTCCATGTGTCCCGTGGAAATAAAGGAGTGACCGAGACAACAACGTCCCTGTGGGGATGCCAGAAATGTTCCCATCTTGTTTGGCCACAGCATCTCAAACAGAAAAGGAACAAGTGATTGCGTTGACACAAAATGACACGCATGCACACACACATACACACTCACACGTACGCATACACTCACACACATACGCAACCGTGTTCGAGCGTAATCCTGCCTCATTCCTTTCTTTTGTTTTCATCCAAATTAAACATAAAAAGATCAATATATTCAAACATGTGTGTAATATATAGATTCATATATAATATATAAAAATTCCAAAAAAGTAAAAACTGCAAACCCAAAATGAAAATTTGAGAGCAACGAAACAGGGTGAGGAATACAAAAAAACAAAACGCTTGGAGGAGTCCTACACGGAGGTTTCGGACTGTAGCCGCAGGACAAACTTGTGTGACTTGGGGTCGATGTATTCCTCTGACATCTGGATGTATGGGATCTTCTTTGACGTCACCACCAGGCTGAAGTCCACACACTTGAGCAGGAAGACGGTGCCGTCTTTCAGGCCGCTGGTGACCGACGCTTCGCTGATCAGCGTCCACTGACGGGACAACCAGTGGTCCCGGCTGTACTGCAGGGTGGGGCCCGGGGTCAGGTAGCTCTCCAGGAACGCCTGGGTGGTAGAATGAGAATATGTCAGCTCAAACAGTACAAAATCTTAAAGTTTTTCTCAAATGTGACTGTCATGCATTAATGTCCTTGCTCTGACCTTGGGGTCATGTTGTTGGTGATGCAGAAGGCCAGGTGCTGCTGGATGCTCTCCATGCTGTGGCAGTGCTGCTGTTTGGTGGTCCTCAGGTACTTCTGCAGGGCTCGAGCCATGGATGGGAAGATGGCCTGCGCCGCCTCTCGTGGGTCCATCACGTCCCCTGGAGCCTTCTTCTGCTCCTCCTCCTGCATCCGCTTGATATGTGTGAACGCCTCCTCTACTGCCACCACCAGTCTGACAGGGAACACAGCAAACAAAGATCAGGTTAGTTTTCTTTTTAGGATTTTCTTTATTCACAAAAGACCATAATGGCTCAGAATACAGGGGGCTGAATACAAAAAGGACAATAATGAGGCAGGATTTTATCATATCAGACAAAAGCATTATAAAACATATTGTAAATGTCTCTTGGTTAGTTTCACATACTGCTCCAGCATCCTTCAGGGAAGCAACAAAATAAGTTTAAATTGCTAAATTTACATTTATGATTGAAACATTGGCCAGTCTGACTATCAGATTTATTATAAAAACACATTTGGCTTTTTTTCCTGCGTTTTTAACGAAATCAGACACCACATTCGCCCATTATAATATAAAATCTTTAAAAATATGATCAATGGCAGCTCCGCAAAGGTCTTGCCAGAATTTCATGGTGTGAGATCAGTGCCAAAATAGGTGTAAAACTGTTTCTGAAAATTCATCACAGACAGAACAGTTTGTGTTCATGTCTCTTAAATTTCTGCGTCATGATTGGCAGGTTAATATAAATGAATAATTCTGAAGGACACCTCCTCAACCCTGTTCACAAAGCATCCAGATCTTCTTCCTATATATATCATTTACAAGCCGATTTCAAAATGCTGTGACATGGAATAGAGACAACATCTCTGTGAAAAAGGGCGCATATGGCGACATTATTATTTTGCCATGAGAAAAATCTTTCCTACTGGGGAGTCAGCTGGGTTGGAGAAAGATGCGAATCTGGGTGCAGGGCTAACTGCATTCCTAAAAATCACTGAGGTGCAAATTCCTTGTATGCAGATAAGAATTCTCTGTAAGTGAACAACAACTGACTCAACGGAAGAGTTTGATTCTGAACCCATCTTTCAAAAAAAAGAGTGATTTGTTCTTGAACAAAATGTCTCTATTGTTCCAAATGAAACACCTGTGTGGTGAGATACTGTGCTTTTATATAAAAGAAGTATTTGTTATGGTTTCTGTCTGTGTTGCTTGTTGAGATGTGAGCCAGTTGAGTGCTTGTGGGTAAATACTCGTCCGCTGTCCAATCAAACCACAGCGAACGCTGCCATTAGACTCTTTAAAATATTCCTCCATGAATGCTTGAAACAGTTTCAGAGTTATTGCATTAATTACCGCGCTCTTCGCTTGCGGACACGCCTCTCATGCTCTGCCTCCTCGTAGTACAGCTCATTGTGGCTGGTGTCTCTGCGACGGGCAGCAGCTGCGATCATGGCTCTGGACTGGGAGTGGGCCAGTCCTGCTGCTGCGTTGTTCCCCGGACCTGTTGTGACAAAGAGACAAGATGGGAATGGTTACTGTATGTGTGTGTTTGTTGCTTAATCTCACAGGTAAAGTGGCGGTCACAGCCCTCGAGACGAAGGTAGAGGTACAAGGATGACGACATAAAGTGCAATGCGCTTTTAGAGTGGAGGGGTAGATTATTAAGCACATAAACTTCGGTCCATTTCCTTTTATTGCCAGCAATATTAAAACCCCGGGAGCTGATGTGGTTAGCCACACAAAGTCGTAATTTTTAATTGTTCCGAGCAGTGTGATCATTGGAAAATCTAAAACACACGGCTGCTCACACACATATGGTGATTGATATTCAAACATTCCCTTTACTCTGCCACTTGGTGCCTTCAGGAGACACGCGGCGTCCAATTAAAGTGTCTCAGGCAACTTCAAAAGTTTGCATTTTTGGAATTAGGCTAGGAGGCTGCTGATGAACCCTGGCTGATGTTAATGCAGGTTAAAAGAAGAAGGCAGAGCTGGTGAATTATTAATGTGGGGCAGGGATCGTGCATGAATGGAATAATTCATGGACGCAGAGGAAGGAGGGAGTTTTCAACACACCCTGCCCCTGGTGTTACTGCACTTAGATGGGATTTATGGGTGAGACTGTTATGCTGAAAGCCATGTGTTGGATGACAGGAGAGAGTAAACTTGAATTTTGAATGTATGGTTTTTGAACCCCTCTGTATGGAAGATTTAAAATGCCCACATAAAGAAACCAAACAAAATTTAACCAATTTATCTCTTGCCAAACTCACCAGACTCCCTAGTAACTTTATAATTGTAAAAGGCTCACAAAAATTAAATAAAACTCATCAAAAATGTCTTGGCTTGTCTCTCCACTGTTCCAGCAATTACCAACTCGGGTGTGGTTGAAATAAATCCTTAATTTCCCATGTTAGATGTGTAAATATAATGAGAGGGGGGTTGGACATCAAAGAAGCAGCAGAGAGAAAGAGCGTGTAGAACCAGAATATTTTCATCTAATCATTTTAACCAAACCAGAGCAAGTGATTGTTGGAGCAGTGGAAAGACGAGCCAACACAGTTTTGGTGAGTTTTATGTTGTTTCTGTTGAGCTGTCCACAGTGAAACACCATCAAAGGACGATGGTATCATTGGGAAGGGTGAGGGGGAGACACATGGAGACTAACAGCAACAGCATCTTTTCATTTTCTCTCCCACATGTCAAAAACGAAACTCCGGCCTTACAGCAACTCTGTGGGAACACACATGAATGATGAATGTATCCATATGTAACAAAGTAAAAGTACTTTTCTGTAAAAACCTGTAAAAAGTACAACATACACAGAAAAGTTACTCAGATCAATGTAATGGACAAAGTTTAGCCTTTTACTACTCACAGGTATTCCCTTTTTATTACATTTATTTCATACAGTTACATTAACTGTATCATAATTAAATCCCCTAACAGTGCAAAGCATATAAAACATCTGTGTTGTAATTTGATTTTGAGTGTTTATTGTATTTCACGTTGTTTCTTTCTTTAATTTGTTTTTATGTTTGCATTTTAAATCTTCCACATCTTGAGGATTTCTTTGCAAAAAACCTTTTATCCATAGGGATTCATTTCCAAATCCCAATATCTAGAGCTGTGAAACCAATGTGGAGACCAAATAGCTTGTCAGGCATCATAAAATCACCTGAATCCATTTGGACGCAGTGTAATTGAGTGTTATAGCCGCTTTGCGCTCAGGGCTTCACCACTGTTTAATCAAGGAAAGATTATTGTCTGTCCCTGAGTTCGACTTATTTATTACAATGCTGGTGCGGCTGCAGAAAGAAGGAAAGAGTGGGAAGTAAAAGCTGCAGACAGGAGAGACGGAAAAAGAGAGAGAGAGAGGTCCCTGAGCAGCTGCTGTAGGATGAAAATGAAGGAGGATGAGACACGAGAGAGAAATGACAAGACTGGCAGCGTAATAGCTATTGATTTATCAGCCATCTCCGCCACTGTCTCCCACTAACATTTGAGAGGAGGCAGAAGACAGGAGGGAGACAAATGGAGGCAGAAAAAAAAAGAAAAATGGAGTCAAGTTAGTGCACATAAGTGAAGCTGGAGTACACTTAAGGGAGAGCGATAATTTAATAGAGGGTCTGTGTTACATTCTTCCAGCTGTTGTAAAGACGACTGAACTTTTTCATCCACCTGTGGCATGCAGAGAGTGGAGACAGGGGAGGAGTGACCACAGTGATAGCGAGCAGTGACTTTACTTCTGTGCAGAGAGGAGGCTTTCGTTTAGCTTCAAGGACAACTGAGGATTTAGGGAAAGCTTTCACAAAGTGAACACCAGCAGTCTGCAAGGGTGCTTTAGTTAGCAGCAGTGTTGCATTTACTTACTGTCCAAAAGGTAGGCTTTCAGTTTAGCTCTAAAGATGTCTTAAAACGTTAGCATCAGTGTAAAGAGACACATAAGGAGAGGAGAAAGTCAACATTTCAGCTCAAATCTCAAATCCCAGCTGTTCAAAACATACCAGAGGGAGAACTGAGGCACATATCAAATAGCCACATTTTTACTTTTGCATGTTGCAGCCCATTAACTACAAATCACCTAATCTCTATACTGTTGTCGACAATTTTCCAATTATGATGTTTGCAGATCTATTTCCTTCCTTCCAGGCGGACATTTCTTTCAGCACATTCCAGGACAGAATGAAAATCAACTTGCAGAGACTTGAAATGTGCTTTACATGGGTAATCTGTCACAGGGGCAACTCAGAAAAGTTGAATTATTATAACTGTATAGGCAGTTAGCAGGACATTATGTATTTTAAGCTAAAATGTGAAAAAAAAAATTACAGTTTGTAGCTTCTCAAATGTGATGTGTTTGCTGTTTTTTCCCTTTATCTTTTGGTTTTGTTCATTGTTAAGAAAGAAGTATTTGAATGAAGACTTAAGTGCTAAAACATAAAACTAAAAAAATTACTGAAGTGAACAGAAAATTAATCTACCAATATATGGATCAACGATTAATTTTTTTCAGCAGTTCTTCAAGCAAAAAAGCTAAAAATTCACTGATTCAAGCTCCTAAGATGTGAAGATTTTCCTTTACAATGAATCTACATTATGCGTTTTGTCCAAGAAGACCAGCATAAGGAAAGAACAGCAGACAGAGCACACAGAGAAACCAAACCACTGACAAAGACACAACATGGAGTTCAAAGACCATCCCACTCACCCTCAGCCGGGGCTGCTGGGAACTCACCATCCACGTTGTAGACCTTGAGGCCAGCCAGGTGCTTGGCTGCACGAGACTTAGAGGCAGAGAGCAACGCCGGGTTATGGACTGGGAAGTCACAGTAGTAGTGCTCTAAGATGGCCAGAGCCGCCCGCTGAATGCTGCAGAGGAGAAAAAGTACATTTTAGCCACAGGAAATATTTCAGGTAAAATCCAAGCGGCTCTATGGTGGTGTGAGAGGGAGAGCTCTGAAATAATGGACAGAGGAACGTGAGAAGTTTTTCACTTGCAATACCAAATACTTGAAAATCCCTGCAGTAATTCTACATCTCTTCTTGGTGAATACAGAAGAGCAGTAAAGAAGACAGGAGAGGGCAGAAACAGAAGGAAGTATTAGCCCAAAGACCTTTCTGGCTTTCTTTGAAAAGTTGCTACGACTGAAAAAATCCTTCTCGTATATCTTGAGGATGGCAGGTGTCATCTGCTGAGCGGCAGCAAGGAGGGGGAAGGATTTTAAATCAGGAAGCAAGGAGGAGAGAAACATTTTCAAGTGGCTCCCACATCTAAGCTCAAAAAATAAAACAGGGTTTATATATATCTATTGAAGGAGTAAAGCACTTTTCAAGAAATCGTAAGGTAAATTTCCAGACTCTCAAAACTTGTATCATCACATCCTAATTGATACTACATCGTAAAAAAAGTCGCATTTTCCAGACTTTCCAGCCTTTTCATGAACCCTGATAATATGATAAAACATGAAAGAAAAAGAGAAACTACGGCTGTGAAAAGAGAGTGAGTGAAAGACAGAAGGTGATGCTGAAGGAGGGGGAGGAGATGAGAGAACTTAAAGATCTGACAATAATACTTTACTTAATGCTTTAGAGGGAAACTCCCTTAATGCTGCGTCACCAAGGTCAGACAAAACACAGAAGGAACAACATCACGACACTTTTCACACAGCCCGAAGATAATATCTTGGTGAAATATAGAAAAATGAAAGGTGAAGTGAAGCCACATAGTGTTCATGTATGGCAGCATGACAAAAAAAATGTTTTAATGGTACAGTAACACTGAGAGCAACATGATCAACAATTCACGGGAACGAGGTTAATTTCATTCAGGGCTCCTGACTGTAAACAACGAACCAGATCTCTGCATTCCCTTGTTGCCCTTTTAATGTGATTCGTTTCATCAACCACAGCTCTTCCTGGTCAATGTCAGTTTCTGGACATTACCTGTTTCTCAAACCAATGCAGACAGACAGCAAAGTAATTAAAGGGAAATT
Organism: Lutjanus argentimaculatus; assembly: GCA_034769285.1. NCBI lineage: Eukaryota > Metazoa > Chordata > Actinopteri > Lutjaniformes > Lutjanidae > Lutjanus > Lutjanus argentimaculatus. Next base: position 3,294,962 of record JAWZSL010000020.1, on the reverse strand, counting down.
AATTTGAGAATAAACATGCAAAACATATGTAGGTTTCAGACCTAGTTCGGAACAGAAAAGATACAACTCCTTGCAGTTCTTTGCTGTCCCACGCCCAATCAACAACCTCACATCTCTGAGCTGCAGTGTATTAAAGTTCTAATGGTTGCCATGGTCACCACAACAAACTGAAAACTGAGACAGAGGAAGTGATGTTTGAGGTGATGAGAGGAGGGCCGAGAAGTAAGAAAGAAAGGGAGGGAACGAGTAGAAAACAGTCGGAGAGCAGCAATCATAGTCCAGATCCTGATCCTTTACTGTGGATCAGAGAGCGTGCCGGGTCTTGTCCTTCATAACACAACACTATTAAACCGACTGTATACAAGTAGGGTGTTTTCACATGTTATACGACATAAATCATTGGCCCTTTTGTATTACGCTGCCACTTTTTTTCCCCGAAGTGAGCTACATTCAAGGTTATTTTTTGAAAGATTTAACACATTTGCCTCTTACAAATGAAAAGTTTAATTAAAAAACAATAAAACTCTACAGACTGTCTTGTTCTGCTTTGGTCAGTAGCTTTTATTTCTTGCAAAAACATGATCATGTTCTTGATAACTGGTTGCGTTTTGTGTGTAACTGCTCTTTATTCTCTTTAAGTTTCTCTATTTATCTGTAGGCTACTTGCTCCGTCCTTGTGCTGCTGTAACGCCCAAATTTCCCCTCTGGAGGATCAATAAAAGATTATCTAATCTTAAAATTAAATGAGATAATAAAATATAAAATATTACCTACTTTAATATTAAAGCCGATCTAATCATTTTTAACTATTATCCATGAATCAGCTGACTGTGTATAATGTGAGAGGCGTCACTGATAATGACGAACCCACAGAGAATTATCGTCCAGCTTTGGAGTTCCCCTCAGCTTATCGAGCTTTTGATTAATTGTTTTGGTGTAACGAGAGGGGACTTCACTGTTTTGCTTCAATCACACTGCTCCCATCAGTGTTGTTTCCAGATGCAGCAGGCAGCTGTTTTCAGAAGAAAAAAGCTTTGATAAACCCACTTTACACTATCTGCCCAGACACATTTAGCAACTAGCTGGTTAACATAACATACTGGAGTTAATGAATAAGACTTGCATTCATCTGGTGGAAACTACACCAGCTCCATATGAATGTAAATATTGCTCTGTGTCTGCTAGATGTATAAATAAGACATGGTTTGCAGTCAAATAAAAATAAATAATAAAATAATTTAATGCAGGTTTGAATATTAAACTAGCAGACTACTTTTAAAGCAATCCACAGCATATTGCACCAGTAGGGATTTAGTAGCTGCTACAACTCTGCTGAAGAGCTCGGCAGATGCTGACAGCTGTTAACTGACCCACAACACGACTTTACTGCTTAACAGTGGACATTTTTCATGCTGTATGTGTTTGTGTGGATGTATCCAGAGGTGTGTGTGTGTGTGTGTTCACTGTGTCCCGTGTCATTCTTTAGGCCACGTGGAGAACAGCAAACTCAATACACATGAACAACAACACATGCTAGCCAGCAGCATGCGCTCCCTATTATGTCAATGGGGGATCACATTATGACCTCTGACCCACCGATGAAAGCACTTTCAGAAAACTTTCTGACCTCTCCTAACCTTCACTCCTTCCTGAGAACAAATTAGACCTGAGACAGACAGAAATCATCCAGGCATCCAGTCAGCATTAAAACGTCAGTCATTCTTTGCCATCTGGTGAGAGTCACATGTAGGAGAGCTGACAGCACCACCACGACGGGCTAACAGAGTTTAGAGACAGAAGTTAGATTAGTTTACGGGCTAAAAATACCCGACTTGTGAAAAGAAGATAGGGACTGTCTGTTCATGTTGATCTGGAGAATTTCACTGCATCTGACGAAAGTGAAAGACTGAGAGGGAAAACAGAAAAAAACAACACAGCGACTTCTCCAAAAGGGCCAAACCGAATCTGAAAGGAAACATTTAGACATCAGAACACTACTTTTTCTACATTCTCAATTTGTCATGATTTCATATACAGTACGTGTTGCTCAAATAAGGACTTTTTTGTCTTTTGTACATGTTAGAAGCCTACAAAAACTCCATATTCCTGTAGTTTACAGCTTAAAGAAAAACAGTTAATACTTTGGGTGTGTACACTTTTATGACAGTGACTTTTTTTCAGGATTTTATGTTTGTTTATTTGACAATTGTGTTAACTTGCCTTCATGCTGGAGCATGTTTCAAGACAAAGGTTTCACTGAACTAGGTGCATACCTGAAGGTTGTACACATTTAGACACTTCAGAGAAAACGAAACAGATTATCCAATTTGCATTTGTGTCACCTAAAGCACCATATTCTGACCACAAGCCTTGTAGTAATCATCACTTTTTCACTATAAACAGGTACATTATTCATGAAAGTACCTTTTATTGGTTTATTTGCCAGTTCTAATATTGTTTCTAATAGTTTTCTTGTGTTTAATGGTGCATTAAAAGCGATGAAATGCGTATGGTGCTTGTATGGGAAGAATGGGATCACCCTTAGAGGCCCTGAAAATATATTTTCTCAGCTGCATTCTTATTACGAGTGAATGTGTCCAACATGCACAGTTTTGGTCAGGGAAAAAAGGAATTAGGCAGTTTAAGAAACAAGGTATAAATCTTTTGAATAAAGAGCTGAGCTAACAAGCTAATAAGTTTGCTAACTGACCCGTAACAACCTTGTAAGCTCAGTGGACTTTATTTTCCCTAAAATAACTTTTTAATTGAACAAAATGGCATACAACGTTTAACACCATGTCAGAGTAAACAAAATAGTAGATAAAAAACATAGAGATAATCTCCAGCAGCCATCTCAACTGGCTAGCGCAAGCCAAGAAGCAATCAGCAAGCCAGCTACTGCAGTTCATCTACTTGCCGTGTGAGTTTACGCACTAGATCACAAAGCTCCTAAAACCAAATATTTCACAATGCACGTGCAGATTATTTTCACTGCACCACTTTCTGGTGTGATCAGGCCTTCAGTCATGAATATTTAATAATATGTTACAGAGAACTACTTAATAAAAGATGAAGATACTGCCTTAAATGTATCCAACTAAATATGTATTTGAGAGACGATGACATCAATACCTTCACTTTTACCTGATAGATGCAATCTGAAGTGAGAACATGACGGCAGTGCGTGGTAAAGTTTTCAGTGTGCGTGCTGTTGCCCAGCACAAGTGAAGCATTTGTGGATGTTTCTTCCAAAATAATATTATGAAATTATGAATAAATTACGTCAAATATTACAACTAAATAAAAGCTTATGTGTTCTGTATCCCGCAGACATCTGTTAGAGTCAAATACTGGTGTTTCACAATTACAGTGTTTGTACAAACTGCTTCCAGCCCCTTCAAGTCTGCCAAATATAAACCAACTCAGATGATTATAGTGCCTCAGTCATAAGACAGAACAGTGTAGGAAAACAATCACATCACAGGATGTTGATTATTTAGCGAGGCCGGGGGCGGCACTCATTTCCGCCAAAGGGGATGCAGGGAGTGTGATAGCAACTCCCTTGGTCAACTGAAGAAACCTGGACAGCCCTCTCTTACACTAAGCAGTCAGAGCCACTACAGACAGGACCATTGTTCAGCGGCTAGTTGCATAAGTGCTGAGTCAGAGTTTCTGCCTCTTCCCAACGTCGATCAATTATTAAGCCGAGCAAACATGACAGAAAACCGTTCAGTTCAAGCAGCTCGACTGACCTACACCTGGTGAGGAAATAAAGAACAACCGCAGAGAACTTTGTGAACCAGTTTCCCTTGAGAACAAGGTAGCTGACCATTGCCTTCTCTGATGCTGCTGCTCAGGACTGACCAGTCAGGGAATGTAAACCAGGAAGTCCCCAGCTGTGAATGTGTTTAACCCTCTACCCCGCTCTGAAACAACTCTCTCTGGCTATGAGGAATGCATTCAAATTCAGCTTGTCTGCTCTGACAAGGGGACTAAAAAGGCTTCCTCTGGCCCTCAGATTGGCATCAAAGGCTAGGCAGACAGAGACAAGCCGTCAGGGCCCCAGGGCCCAGACCGGGTCCCCATTATGATAAGGCAAAAGATGGATGCCAGACAAACAGGAATGTGAGCAGCCGCTGCCGCCGCCTGGTGATGAAGGAGACACATGAGAGATTTGTTTGTGGCTACATGTGCATGAATCTGTCATTTGTATGTATACGGTGCAATTACCCATGCACACACACACGTGCCTGTGTTTGTGCGTGTCCATGCGTGTGTGTCAGGCTGACCAGATGCTGTGCTCCAGTCTGCAGGGAGCACTAATTAGCTGTGTGTTTACAGTCACAGACGGACAACAGAGCGAGGCCAGGCCTGCTGCCGGCCAAGCAGGGATGAATGGCACAGCTTACAAAGGACAACACCCCCAAGGCAGCCAGCGAACACACCAACCACACCATTACACACACACACACACACACACACACACACACACACACTCACTCCCCTGACCTGTTTCTACAACGTAAAATCAATATGATAATCTATCCACTTTCCAGCCTGTTAAAAGTTCAGGTTTAAAGTTTGTTCTCATATTTGATCCCATTAACTATTAATGGTATATTATATATCACTGCCAACAATATCCCAAAGAGAACAATGAGAACTCTTGTGCTTTTGATATGATTTATGCTCCTTGATTTGCAGTATGTGCTTTTTTTTTATCTTTCTTTATTTTTTCTTACATAGCTAGATCAGGCTTAAATATATCATCTTATTGCAGATATACCTGTATCAGTGTAAAGTGCGGCACAGAAAAGCCTGAGTAGGTTTAAGGTAATTTAAAAACAGTCCAGTCTCCATCACATTGTTTGTCCACCACAGAAGTCTGACGAGTTCATTTTTACACAGTTAAATATTCTACTCATTAATACACTCTGGTTACAATTGTTTGTATCAAGATTGTTTGTTTTGTGTGTTTATGCAAAATAAATACTATGAACTGATACCCCAAATATCGATATCTATATTGGCCAAAAAAAAAATCCAGTATCAGTCAGGCTATATTAGCTACGCTTTGGTTCAAAGACCTTCTGTTGGATCATGCCTGTGGATTTGGCATGACACATCTGCTGCAGCATAAATCAATCAAATAAATGTGTATCCATGATCCTGTGGTTAAAACAATCTAGTTAATTAATTCAGCAAGAGTTAATATAGCCTACTTCCAAACCCTGCAGAAATAAGAGAATTATCACTTTGAAAAACTCAGTGTGCACAGTAAAGCTGATCATCTACCGTCTATCTACTTTAAATCTCATCAAAAAACACGGCTGGCACCATCCCACACACTGCAAAGACTGAGTCTGTGTCACAGGTAAAAAAAAAAACAAAAAAAACATAAAAAAACACAGCTCCGCTCCGCCTGCATAACATTTTGCATCCATGCCCCATGTAATTCAGCCACAAACTCCAGTTATCAACCACAATATATCAAACAGGGAGTTCCTGCTAAAATTAGAAATTCAAAATGTGGTACAGTTAAATCATGTACAGAAATACTGCGACTAGCATTGGCGCTTTATTTTCCCATGATCTGTATGTAACACAGAACACATAAAACTGTACACATAGCTTCTTTAACACTGTACATAATACCTCCTGTTGTTTACACCATTTATAACACAGCCAGACTCATTCAAGTTTTTTCTAATCAATGAAAAAATCAGTACAGAGAACTTTCAAAGTTTGGTTCAACTGCAGTCATCCTGACATCATCATAAATACTACGAATGCAGGGCACAAAGTGTGAAACAGTCCACCTGCAAAACCACAGAGAGATATAAACCTTAGGATGTAAGAACACATATAGGATAATATTTCATCCATCCTGTCATAAAAGGTCCATCTATAAATCCATCATATTTTACTAGTTGCCTGTAAGCAGGAATGCATGTGGGACTGAGGGCTGCTGCGTATTGATACCAGGGAGCAACAGGAGAGCTGCTGCTGCTGCTGCGTTCGGCTAAAAATGGGATCTTCCTGTTTTCCCTCAGAGACAGTAAGGTCATGAAAACCTGGTTGGTCTAGTCTGAGCTGTTCTTTCCTACACACACACACACACACCACGCCTTCTCTTTCTTTTATTCCCACATACATTTTAGGATTCTTCAACACTACCCTCCCATTAACTATTAATCCCTCCTTCTCTATTCTCTCTTTCTCTCCTTCCCGTAGCATTCTCCCTGCCTCAGTCTCCTGGGTCTTCCCTCTGTACTCCACCCTCTGTCTGCAGCTCTTTTCTGAGGAGTTTCCTCTCTGAAGTCTTCCCCACCCTCTCCTTTTTTCTCCTGGCACGATTTCCTCTCCCTATCAGCCACTTTGTCTGCACGTCTTCTTGTCTCTGCACTTTCTTCCATCTCTGGCTTAACATTTCTACTTGATCACCGCTCTTTTTTCCTACAGACACGTCCCTCAGTTTCTTGACTTTCCCGAGTCTTTCCTGTACAAATTCCTTCCTCCTGTTTCAGAGTATATAACCAGCGACTTCCCTCTTCCTCTCTCACTCGAGGTGTCCCAGTTTCTATCTTTCTGTCTCGCCCACACTCTTTTCCCTCCCTTTTATCCCCCTACGTTCTCTTCATCTATCCCCTGGTCGCTCACGTCAAACCTAGCTCTCTTGTCCCTTCCCCTTACTCCTCCTCCAGTCTCTACATGCACACATAGAGGTCATCTGGGTATTTACTGCGTTCTTGCTCTCAGTGCTCTAAACAGCATCCACTGATTCATTGCCCCTATCTGTCATCATCAGAAACTGCCAAATATGTAAGATTTGCATGTAAATATGCCCCTGCATGCCTAAATTACAACGTGGAGCTATGACAGCAGATAATTTCCCATCTCCACCTACTGATACAGCGTGTTTTCACACTTTTTGCCCAGATTATTTCCTGGTGTCAGCTTTAGTTAGCAGCTATAAATCTTCTCAGGAGCAAGCCTGAACAGACAACTAACACTCTGTTGAGAAAAAGTCAACCAGACATTAAAGCATAATCTGTCATTATTCTATATGTCTATATGAAAAGACCAACTAACACACTACAAGCAACTACAACTACAAAGCCTGATACATCGTATTCTTCAAAGAGTGTCATTGAGCTCCATTGTTACCCAAAGAACTCATCTATGAGCCACATTGTCCACTAAATACTAACTGAAGCAGCAAATGTGGATTCATCCACAGCTGAAAATAGTCCCCGACAAATGCAGTTTCCTCCTGTTTGAGTAACTTTTACTGAAAAATTATAGTTTTAGGAAATTACTGAGCCTTTATAAAATATCAGTACACATTCAGTTGACATTTTATCAAGTATGCCTAGCTAGTAATGATTATTTTCATTATTGATTTATCTGCTGATTATTTTTACGATTAACTGATTAATCGTTTTGTCTATAAAATGTCAAAAAATGGTGAAAAATGCTCATCACTGTTTCACAGAGACCAAGTGAGCCCAGAGTGATTTTTTTAAAGAACAAAAATCCAAATTCTCTGACTTCAGCCTCTCAAATGTGAATATTTTTTGGCTTCTTTACTCTTCTGTGACAGTAAACTAAATATCACTGGGCTGTCGACAAAACAAGGCATTTGAGGACATCACCTTTTGCTTTGTGAAGCACTGACTGACATTTCACCATTTTCTGACATTTTACAGACCAAACAACTAATTAATTAATTGAGAAAATGAACGATCAGCTCAGTCAATGATGTGTTAGTTGCAGCCGTCCTGAGCAACTAAGTGTATATGCATGACTAATTTTTGAAGATTTATGTCCTCAGTGGGACTGAATGGGCTTGGGGCTATGTGCTACAGACAGGGTAGGGAAGATGGAAAGTACTGAGAGTCTCTGTCTTTTCATAATTTGCTGACAATAAGAAAAATAGTAGTATTATATATACATATAGAACAGTGTCTTCTTGACATTTCTGTCATGAAGAGAACACTGCAGCACACATTCCTTATATTACACAAAGTGAGCACTGTGTTTCTACTGTCTATCATTGTGAGGAAAAACAAAATAACTGTCACTGTGACTTTACAGAGTTGTAAAATCTTGTCCCAACGTAATATAAACCACTGTGCAGTGTTTTTGTGTCTGATAAGCCTCTAAACTAATGGATCTGTTCCTCAGATTACTGGAAATCTTTTCAACATCACAACAGAAGCCCTAACCACCCACAGATGACTCTTGATAGCCTGGCCAACCATTAACACAAATTACTGAACACATCTGCCATGTTTGCAATAGATTTGGGGGCACAACATCAAACCTAAGGAAGAAAACACCTATAAAATGAAACTAGTCACTCTGTGCGTCTTACCTGAGCTGTCCCAGGTTGTAGTGCCTGATCTCGCCGTCCGTGGAGCGTGTGACACACACAGAGAAGCACGGCTGGAGCTGCCTGAGCTCGAGCAGGACGATGGCCAGGTAGTGGATGAAGAGCAGAGCGTCCACCAGGGACACAGCATACTGCACAATGCCCTGGTAGTTCTCGTCCTGTGAAAGATATGATGTTCCAATTAAAGGAATATATGAACAGTATGCATACAGAATACGTAGAAAATGCAGAGTGAAAACTCACAAAAAACAAGCATGAAACACTCCTGCAGGGGGTAAAAAAGGAGATTGTACACACATGTAAGACAAGATGTAGAGCATATGAATATTTAGATACATTTCAAAGGATTGCAAGCTTTTTAGACCCCCGATTTTTCTGTGTGTGTTTTCCTACAAGCACTCTGAATGAGGGACCAACAGGGATTATAAATTATGACTCACACAGTAAACACAGCACTGGGGAAACTAAATATGTTGTGTTTTGGTTGTTTGTGATTGTGTTGAGCTCCTAAAGGCATTAAAAATGAATGTGTTTGCATTATATGAGACCTCTGCTTCAATTGGAAATACTTCTGTTTATATTTTAGTCAGAGTGTGCACTTAGAAGAAATGATGGCGATACATATCCTGCCTGCATTCCCTTCTCTTAACGTTCTCTAAGCTCACCTGTGAGTCAAGAATTCTGACTCCGTAGAACAGCCAATAAGAGACCACGAAGAGCAGCACCAGCACGGCGAGCAGCGCCCGGAATACAAACACCCGCGGGAGGCCAGCCCGCGGTGGCCTGAAGAAGAGCGCCCAGACAGCCAGCAGCAGTATGAGCAGCTTGAAGGCCACGGAGATAAAGAGGCCCTCGCAGGCTGTGCCGCAGCTCTGCAGCTTCTCTGGCCAGAGGAGGTGGGGGAGCACCAGGAAGGCCAGCGGCGTCAGGAACACCAGCAGGCCAGGATCACGGCCAGGGTCAGGGTGAAGTAACGGCGGCAGTCGAGCCCCACGCTGTCCTCCAGGTCCTTCGTAATGCGGACGATGTCCTCCTGAGAGAGGCTGTGCTCTGACGTGCCTGTGACGGCCGTGGTGGTCTCCGCCCAGTTGTCATCCTGGAAATATGAGGAGGGGAGAACAAAGAAGGATTTCAAACAACATCACAACCAAGTCTAATCAATGATGTGTTCAAATGATTGTTCCATGTTTGTTTGCTTGTTCATAAGAAAATGAATAAAGGAGATCTGTCAAAAAATAAAAGATTTTCTTTTAATAGTCTGTCATTTTTCATTTTAACCTGTATGATGGATGGTATTATATTCAGAGATAGGAGGAGAATCATATAAATAATGTATATTGATTTTTCATTGAACAAACGTGACATCAGCATTATTATGCAACATATTACACTGCAAGTTTTTACTTTAACAAACACAGTGACACCCCACATCCCCACACACACCCTCTTCTCTCTCTGAACATGTCCCTTGCATTTAGAGCCAAAGTCAATACAAAGAATAGGACATTATCAATCATGCAATTCAATGGTGCCTCAAACAAAATAAAGACATACAGACACAAAAAGTTATACCATTGCACCAAATTTTCAAAACATCCTCCAACTCCCTCTGGGGTCTGCAACTACTTAAATTCTTTAAGCATCCTGTTCCTTGTTTCCCTCCTACATCGCTGATTTTTGTCTTTAAATAGGTTCCAGATTCCCTCGAGGGCTACTACAGATTTCAACAAGTTCAATTTAAATTTTTTTAAGACAAAAAAAACAAAAAACGTTTTAACTGATATGTGCACAGTAAATAGACAATATAGCTTTGTAATGCACAGTGGATTAATGGGAGACATAAAGAAACTAATATTTCACAATCACTTTGTCATGTGGCTGTGATAACTGTGTGCTTATATTATTATTATTTAAACATTACATCACATTATCTAAGCCTACAAAAGATGCTATCCTTCAGATGATGCCTGAGAGAAAAAGATGTCTTTTTTGACTCTACAGGTTCATATATATCCTTACGTGGAAGGAAGGCAAAGATGCAAGTGAAGATGCATTTAAAGGAATTGAGATGCACGCCATGACTTCAGCAGCAGGTCTAGCAAATGCAGAATAACAAAACAACAACAATAGAGTGGGATCTGGGCCAAATATAGCTGCTCTGCTCGGGGGGAAAATATGAGAGAGGGCATCAGAGGATTGAAAATATTAGAAGAGAGAGCTTTTATCTGAACTGTGCTCCTGGAATATAGCTTGATTTCACACTGTACTGCATTTGAGTGGATTCCCATGACTGTAAAATGTTCCTATAGCTGCAGCTCCTGGAGTTATAACACACCTTTTCTTTGCTTTAGATTGAAACGTCAGCTCACCGAACGCATTATTTCCAAGCACGTGAGAAAGAAAGGAATAGAAGATAGGAAGTGGAAAAAGTAAACAGAGCGAGCTGCCAACTGGGCTACACACTGACGTCTGGGTCTGACTGCATCCGCAGATAATGAAGGTCAGCGGTGTCGGAGCGTTAGAACAAGAAAGATAAGGACTCTTTACACAGCAGTCATAACAAGCTGCTAACGTGGCCCTGTGAGCGGCTGAGTGCTGCCCCTGCCAGCACAGAGAGGACAGATAATGAAACGCCATCAGCTACAAGAACACTCATAAACAGCTTCTTTTTTCATCATCTTAAGATGCTGTTAGCAATACCAGTGTAAATGAATCCTATTTTAAGGACTATATCAGTGACATTAGCCGTACACTAGCAGAGAAGGGATCGTGCGGGAGATGCCTCATGATCACTTTAGACTGAGGGGGTTGGGAGGAGGTGCAGCAGGAGGAGGAGGAGGAGGAGGAGGAGGATGGGCATTGGGGACAGAGAATATCCCACTGGCCTCAGGGGTTAAAACAGCAGAGATGAAGCAGAACAATGGGAGGACCCAGGCAGTATTGCTCAGGTTGTCTTTGAAGCTAGAAAGAAGCAACTGAGCAGACTCATATACTAATAACAGTATTTTCACTGCTACACAGGAATACTGCATGGACATATTTAGTGGATGGAAGGAAAATGAGAGAAAACAAACGTATTTTTTCCACAGTTTTTCCCCTCATAAAGGGCCGTCCAAACCAAGAATGAGAACCATAACAATTAGTTTAACTATAACAATGTGAGCATCCGCATGGATGAACAATAACATTCTGTAACAGCTGCGTCAGCGGCTTAGGAAAATGACACTGATGATCTGTTACTGCTGAACGTTGCACAGAGACACAAAAAGAAAAGACAAGATGAATTAGGAGAACTCAACTGTGGCTGAAACTAACGATCATCTTCATTACAGCTTAATCTGTCAATCATTTTTTCTATTTATTGATGAGTTTTGTGGTCTATAAAATGATGAATGTGTTGACAGCACAAAGAAATTCAGTTTACCATACACAGAGGACTACAGAGAGCAGAAAATATTCGCATCTGAGAGGCTAAAATGAGAGACTGTGGACAGCTTTTCTTAAAAAATGGCCCAAAATGATAGATTATCAAAATAGTTGGGGATTAACTCAATAGTTGACAACTAATCCAAACTAAAATCAACACTCTGTAACAGGAGTTGTCATTGTTAGAAGACAAATTTTATTCATACTTCTGTATGATTCGACATAAATTTGATGGTATCCTGACAATCATCAGGAGGTCACTTTAGAGACCCCATCAGCACCAGCAGTATGTCTTTGGTAAAATGAGTTTTTTTTTTATGTGTAATTTGCAGCCTAATATAATGCTACACAAACTGATTGGTTGTCCACATTACCAAGTGCTTTACAAGGGCAGCAAATAAAAAAGATTTTGAAAATTCACTAATTGACCACGAATTTCAGATGTGTGAGGACATAAAATCCAGGTGAAAAGCAGCTCGATTTAAAAATTCCAAGTATTTCACTGCCAAAACCAGAGATTTCAAGCTTTAAACATGACGTAGCAGTCTCTATTTTTGGCAGCACTATTACTCATGGCAGACGACATGTTAACTGTTGACTTGTTGGTATAGATTTTCACGGACAGTCTCTTTGATGAGGTCCAGCACTCAAAACTGTCTCCGTTTCATCTGACCTCTGACATGACAATGCGGTTGTAAATCCTCATCTCTTCTGTCTGCACCGCTTTAAGAAAGAGCCAAACATCACGACTGACCAATCTCATGAGCAGTAAACCAGACGGTGGAATGCATGACTTGGGTTCAAAAGGTCAAGGAGTCCCTGTGGGGATGCAACCTGACATTTAGGTGTGCTAGACTGAGGGCAAAGTGGCTGCATCTCATTTGTTTAAGCAAGTAAGTGAACCTTAAATAGATATTTAAGACAAAATAAATATAGGATTAGAGTCAAATTTAAATTAAAATCCATACTTGTTAAAAATCAGAATATAATAAGTCTGACTTGACATTGACATTGCTGTTTTCCAGGGGGGCAGGAGTTGTTTACACAATGTCAGTACTGTAATAATATCTGATGTAATAACTGTCAAATATCACTTCACTACCAATGTCCACACAGACAGTTAACCAAAGCTGGAGGCCTGTTGTTAGCCGTGACTTTTTGACACATTTTTGATTGGAGTACTCTGTTCATTTCTCCCTCGGTTACTCCATGTTGTGATTTGAATCAGTGGGAAACATGCAGAGTGCTGGGGTAAAAGGTCTGCTTCTTGCTGCGTGTTTCTGGCCAGGAATTAGACGGTGTAAGACTTCCTTTGCACAAAATGCATTCTCAGTCAAAGAGCCGATCCTCTGGCATTCTCTACCTGCCAGTTTAAAGCAGATTCAGGATTTTTAAATATTTACTACAACAGTCAAATCCCGGTTAGAACTTGGTACGAACTGTAATGACAAGGGACTGGTACTGGAAATTACAGGTGTACAGTGCAGCGGACACTGCTTATGCAACTGTCAATGTTTTCTGTACTTGTCCCCAGAGAAATTGATCATTTGCCATCACCACAACAACTCAAAAAAGAGAGCTGAGGCTAGATAAAACATAACTTTGAAAAGTGTATGAACATAGCACAGACTGTAGGGAAGCTGTCAATAGCAAATAAAGCTAATTAGCTTCGACTTTGTGAGTGGAAACTTTAGTTTAGTTACTAGTTAGCCTAGCTTATTAGCTTCTATTTTCTGATTGGGAACTAGTTAGCCTTGCTTGCTAGCTTCTGAGTGCAAGTACATTTTTTAACTGCACAATGTGTCCTCTGCAGGAGACTTGTGACTTCTCTTGGAATTAAATAATCATGATTTAAACTGAGGGTTTGGGAAGATTAATTGTAGCTGACAGACCACAGAACTAAAGTCTGATAACACAATGCAACATACACACACACTCACACAAGCATAAACGATGCATATTCCAGTCCAGTCAATATGAGCGGAGATTGTTTTTGAAACAGAGCAGTGAAAGCCACTTCATTAATAATGAGAGAGGCGGACTGAGGAGGCCCTCAGCCTCTCCACAGAGACTTATGCAACAGGCTTTTCACTCACATGAAGCAATTATTCCCTACAGAGAACAAAAGTAAGCAAAACCTCATTATTTTCTTTTTGTATTAGCAGACATAAGTGCTCCACAAAAGGCCACAGCCTCAGTTACAGGGAGCTCCACGAATCATCAGGGACGACAACCAGCATACCTAAGCAGTTACACTGCAGAGCTGGAGACGCTGGACGAGGGAAGACCTTTTACATGTAGTTATGTGTTGAATGTATAGTTTTTAAAATGGGGTTTGTGTCTGAATTTGACAGAGCTGATCCATGTGGCGTTGAGTACTGTACGTCTTTCCTTTGACAGATTCTCAAGTCTAAATCTTGGGTGGGCGCTGTGCGGTGTGTGAGTGTGAGAAAGGAAATCAATAGGTATTAGTTGTAAGGAAGAGTGTGTCTGTGACCACAGTAAACCTCAGGAAGACTCAGAGGAGACATGAATCACAGCTCGTCCGGCCTTCACTCATCAACACTCATCACTCATCGCCTCTATGTCAGATCTCTGAATCATACACTGTTAAAGGAGTCTTTTAAGAACTCTATCAACATTTTTACACTCCGCACTGCTCCAAACAGAAAGTGAGTTACAAACAGCACTCAAGGGTTAAATTCAGTGATGTGAACTAGCTGAACTTTAACTTTTCAACTTTTATCATTACTTGGTATTTCCAATAATTTAATATGAAGCAAATGAGTTTTTGGCCTATTGTCTGTCTTCTCTGCTCTCCTCCTGTCGTCCTGCATCCGACTCTCACTCAGGCTCAATGCTAATGATATTTGGGACAATGTTGTTGTTGTTGGATACTTACTACTGTACCTGGGCTTTCCCTCTGCAGGCATGACTTAAAATAGACACTAGTGACCCACATTTCCTCTCAGGATTAACCAATCACCACAGGCTGATCTGGTTCAGTACCAGCCGCCTTGTAGGAGGCCCAGTTCCATTCATCACATGAAAATAGGTGAAACAGAGAGGAACAGCGAAGAGAGAGGGAACAAAGAGGAAAAGGAGAAAAGGGCAGGACAGAAATGTTCAATAACAAGATAGCCAATTAAAGGGCGGAGAAAGATTGATCTGGAGAGGGAGGAAAAGTCAGGGCAGTGGCAGTTCAAGGGACAGAGATCATTACTGCACAGACAAACCAGCACGTGAAATCCTCTGCTCATGACGACTGTAAATGTGTCATGAATCTTCGCACTGCAACTAAACACCTGTCAGGTCTACTCTTGTCCTACGTCTGCAGTGATTTATTCAAGCCAGACATGGTTTTACAAGCAATTTCTCTGCTCTGGGAGGAGCTGAGGCGTTCTTGTAGAAACTAAACAGCTGAATAATGGAAACATCCGATATGACGTGTTCTCACATACCACTGAACAGTATCCCTACCAAGGATTTTTACAAATACTTTAAATTCGATTATTGCTTATGTGCTCCGGTAACTCGATGAATGACGTGGGTGGTTTCCTGAACCTATTATGCAAATACTCTATATTGTACTGAGTTGTTGCGCTATTTTCTTTATGAAAATCAAAATCAAAAGTGTTAAAGACAATGTAAATATACAGAATACATGGGAAATGTAGAGAGCAGAGTATGATGTGATAACTAGCTAAAATTAGCTGTTTGTACTTGCAAACTAGCAAATAGAAACCAGATGATAAACCAAATAACAAACCTAAACATGTTTTTATTTCCTCTAATCCTACATGGGCAGCATTTCTGCCACACTTTTGCAACACAAGCTGCATACCAATCACAGTTTGCATTGGTATCTCTCTAGCCACAGTAGCTCTGAGATGTAGTTACAGTATAGGCACATCAGTAACATACTGACACTTCTGGAAATACACTTTTTCAAATTCTTCCCTAGAGTTATATGAGAAGATTGATAACACTCTCATGACTGTCTTCAATATGAAGCTAGAGTCTGGAGACAGCTTAGCTTAGCACAAAAACTGTAAACAGGTGAAAGAAAGCGAACTGGCTCTGTCTGCAAGAAAAAGAATAAGCTTAAAACGTCGCAATAACTTTGGTACTGCTTTAAAGTAAAGTGCTTGCAATTTAAGCATCCACCTGCAAAAGCAAACCCAGACAGAGCGAGAAAATTATGCAGAGCCAGGAGACCAAAGCAAAAAGAAAATACTGCGTCTAAAAAAGAGCGGTTATCTTCACTGAGGCAAGCATCCATAACAGCAACATGTGGAGCAGCCAACTGTTGAGGAAATCACCTTCTCCATCACGGCCACCCGGCAATAAATTGGGCATCATTAAAAAACGGTTGAGCAGAGCAGTTTCAAAAGCACAACGAGAGCGATTTGATAAGATGAAGAATGTGCCATCAAAGTATTTCTTTGATGAAATTTTGGCGAGGCTGCAAACTTAAGTGCTGCAATACGATACGGTAGCTGCTGAGCTTTAAACATCTCCAGAGCGACATTTGAACTGCACACGGGCACTTGCTCGGATCAGATTGAATGACAGGACTGCTTGTTGGGATTTCCTGGTGGTACGTGCCCTCGCTGCAAAGGAATTTATGGTGTTTTTGATTTGATGATAAATGATATGACAGCTCCAGCTGTTTTTGCCAAAAGAAGAAAAATATTGCTGACAAGATTCTATTCTGGTCCTAAGTGACACAACAACTCCTTTTTAAATCTAGCATATTATGTCCGCAGAGACCTGCAGGAAGCCTTTAAAACTACAACAACCAGGCATAAGCCCTCAACTGGTTTATCGTGAGAATAAATTGAACTGTGCAGTCAACATTTCTGTCCAGTGAAATACACAAATAACTAAGCAGTGAAGAAACAATACAATAGCAAAAGCTGCTCAGACAAGGCACATGTAGCACACTGGCTACATGCACTAACATGCTATGTAAGCCAGCGTGCATTTACAAAGCTTTCAGCAGAGAATTTTCTGCGCTCTTTCTCCACCTGAGCATAAAGAACAGCTATTGTCTCTCACAGTAAATCAAATGTCCACTAAAAGCTTGTTTTCTGCTGCAAGTGGGTTGCAAAACAAAGCCCCACGCTCAGTGCAGGAACAAGTGCACTCTACTCACTCCTGGGAGGCAAGGTGTGTGAGTGTGTGTAAAATATAGTAACACACACTCCCAAAGAGCTCTTCACATTTAAAACCACCTTTGTTCAAAGTGTGGACAGCGTACAAGTCTGCCATGAACTTGTCAGGACAAGGAAGGAAAGCTCTTAAAAAAGCTTCTTTGACTAATTCTCAGGGTAGAGGAGGAAGTGAGAGACAATGGCACACTGACAGTTGAGCAGCGATTAGTTCAGAGGTAAATTGCAGTATGGTTGAAATGGATTAGTCACAGAAATGGAGATGAGGGGAATAGAGAACCTCAAATTTAGCAAAACACAGAATCTGGCGTCATGATTATGTGGCATTATTTCGTTTAGATAGCCGACAGTCAGGGCAACCCCACAGACACCACAAATGCCGACCTGTTCAAGGAATTCGAAGAGCGACAGGTTGTTAGTGAATGTAACAGATAACATAATTACATGACCGCAAATATGAGTCAGAAAAGTGATTTATTTGGTGACAAACAGACCTTTTCACCATCAGAGTCTGACAAGGCAATTAAGGGTTTCGCTGTGGCTTTTTACCTTGTTTACCAATGTGGCAAACACGTCTAATAACTTGTGATGTTAACTTTACCATAACTTGCAAGCTGCTAAAATGAGGCAAGTATGCAGATCAAAAAGACTCGTAAATGATCAATTTATACGCAATTAGTAGTGGTAATGATAATCATGGCATGAAGCCTACAGTTTTGTTTGTACAGGGTGGAGACCTCCGTTAATAAGCAGGTGTATTTTGTAATTTGTCTGTGCAGGCTAATAATCTTGAATTGAGCTTTTATCATCTTGAAGTGCCAGACTTACAGTTATTCTCATTTATGTTTACTGTTTTTATAGACTATCAAACTGAAGCTGAAGGCTAAAGCCCAGATTCTCGTTCAAGTTCATTTCTAAAATGACAAAATTAATAAACTGCCAATAAAACAGCTCAAGCTTAGTCTAAATACCTATCTTGTGTTGTGCTTTTTTAAAGCTATTTATTTCTGTCATGTCAGGACTCTCACCTTATATCATATTCAATTACTTTTCCTGGTGTTGTAGGTTTTTGTCGTGGTATCATTTCAGTATCAGTATCAAGATATTTTAGGCAGGTATCATATCAAAGTCATAATTTTGGTATTGTGACAACACTAACATGGAGCACAAATGTTTTTCGGGTTGTGGACACTGTGCTGTACACTTCTTTCACGTGTACGAGCCTGGATTTTATGTGCACGGGTTTTGAGAATAATTAAATGCCATATCTCTCTCTTTATCAGTCTTTCGCCTCTGTTCAGTGCAGCCAACATGCGTCCTTCCTTTTTTCAAAAACCAAAACAAAACAAAGCATTCAAATACTGATTTGGACATCGATTGCTTCCAAGCTTTGAAGCATCTGGGTCAGACCTAATTAAAAGGCACCTGCATTCCACATTTACTGCAATGGAAAACTGAAAGAAGGAAGAATAAAACCAAGAATTGTACAAGATGCGTGTAACTCGATGTACCACCACTTATGTGTTTGGAGAGAGTTCAGCTTTACCTAACAAACCTCAAACCAAAAGCAGAGAACGAACTACCCAAAAACCATAATGGAGGCTTTGTACCTGACAAAAACTGTATTTGTAGCATTAACCAACAAGAAATGGGTGTGAAACTGATCCTCCAGGGAAAGAGAATTGACTGTGCAGGAAATCATTACAACAGAAAAGTTGCAGAAAAGATACATTACTTCAGCGCAAAGAAGCACAGAGCACTTCAGCAGTTCTATCATGTCACCACCATCAGTTAGCATGTTATCCACTTGCACCTCTCTGTCTTACCTGGCTTGTTTTAGTCCCTGGTCCAGAACTGACAACTGGAGGGGAGTTAGTATTAGAGTCTTCTTCTACGGTGGTGACAATCACTTCCTTTTTCTCCTCTACAGCCTCGCAAACCTCAAGCACCTGCAACACTTCATCGCCTGCCTCCATCACCGTTGGCGACTGCATCCTGAAGCTCTCAACCACCAAACTTTAGCTCCGTCCAGCTCGCACAAACATTGTCTCAGGACTCATCCACTGCGATCCATCCCAGAGTGAGTGTGTGTGTGCTTGACCTCCCTGACTCTCTCCTGATCTGCAGCCCAGCCCCGCTTTATCTGTCTTTATATAGAAATCTCTCCCATCATGCCTCAGGAGGCATTGTATGGGACTGTGCACTCACTTGCCACATAATGTAAGGGGCTTTATGGAGAAAGGCAGAAAGCGAGGGAGGGAACGTGGAGAGCAGGAAAGAGGAGGAAGGGTCGGGGTGGGGGGGGGTGATGAGATGATCACATGGGATGTCCTGACAGAGGCAGGGACGGATGGAGGGGAGGATAAAAGGATGGGTGGATGGATGGAGAGGGAGAGGAGGAGGGAAAGAGGACTATAGTAAATAAACATGTGAGTCCAGAGTTGAGAGTAAACAAAATAAAAATTAGGTGCCATCACTATCCTACAAAAGATGTGTCTCTCCCATTCTCCTCCTCCTCCTTCCCTTTTATCCATCTTCCCCTCAGGGCATCTCCTCTCATTCTCCTCCTCATTCTCTGCTCGTCTCTTGCCTCAGCACCACTCTCTGTCCATTGCTTCTGACCCAGTGAGCACTGTGGTGTCGACGTGCTGCCACTGGCAAGGCTGCAACGTGTGTTAACGTGTGTGTGTGTGTGTGGTGTGTGAATGTGAGCAAGGTAAGACAAAACCTGTTCATCCAACCAACTGATCTACAGTAGAACACAACAACCTGACGGTGTGTTTTTAATGGATGAATATGGTGATGTTCTACATTTTTCTTACTGTCAACAAATCCTAAGAAAAGTCTGATATATCTTCTTCCTCTATGCCATTGAGCGCCACTGCTGCTATTAAAAACACATCCATCAACACACACACACACACACACACACACTGTAGTTCATTTTGAATCAATCCCACATCCACCATCCTGCTGCTGAAAATATTCACTAGAGCATTAAATGTGGATCAATTTGCTGTGAAATCGATTAATTACAATGGAATAGCAAATTCCTGCTCTTGACCAATTGCAAGCTGTCTTGGCTGGGGTTGGGCACCGAAACCTGATGCCAATAAGGTTCTTACATAACCACTAGGGGTATAACGATACATCAGTCTGGATTCAGTGTTCAGCAATCCAACATTATTGATGCCAGTGAAAATATCAATCTGTATCGTAATTTTACAGATAGGCCTTTATTTTGAAATCCCCATGGCATGTCTGTGTCACAAATGTCTGGAAGAGTTCAGTTATAATTTTATCGAATCATAATTAAGTTGCTTTCTGTGAGCTGACAAATGTAACTGAATGTATTAAATGCATGTATGACATCGTCTGATCTCGATCGCTGAGTCCTGAATTAAATTGAATCAAAATCATATCATGGCGGAAGTTGTGTGTGCAATGGAAGCCTGAGGTAGCCAGCAGCTAAATTTCTAAAGCTTTCGTAGCTTATTACCTACACCAACTGCTCCACAAAAGAAGAATGGTTAGTAGACAGTTATGATATAGGAGCTTATGATATAAATGCATATGTGAACGAACGGCCTCTTTAATAACCAAGCCAACAAGCTAAATGAACTGAAGAGCAAAACAGTGGCTGTCTTTAGCTGACTTTAGCTCACCTGTTACAGTCATTCACCAACCTGCCCCGTGAGTAGCTGCTACATCACCAAGCCTCATGAACCACATATTTTGTGAAGAGATGCACATGTCATCACAACAGTAATCCAGAGCTTTAAATTAAAAAAACAAAAAAAAAAAAAAACAAAACTGCCATAAAATATCAAAGTAAAGCCAAATAACCAAGGAAGAATTATTTTGATTGTGTTGACCGTACCGTTAGTCTTTAGCCACAAAGTTCATCTCAAAGTGCAACAACCATGACCCACAACGTCCCCTGTTGAGTCAATTTGTTGCACTGAATTCTCAGTCTCTTTCTCCTCTTAGTTCCTGCCATCTCTCCACTGTCAGCTCATTAAAAAAAGCCATAAAAATCATCTCCAAAAATCTACCCCACAATAAACACCTTCTCAAAATATACTGTGAAGAAGTGTTGAGAATATCTTCTCTCTCTCCTGCTTTGACCACCCACAGAGCTCGCAGTCTGGCTGTGGCACGCAGCTTACAACAGACAAACACACACACACACACAAAGCACTGGGATAACCATGAAGCTCTGCGGGATTCTGTCTCACAGGAGACTGAGCCAGGAGGCACTCACCACAGGGACGAGATCCCAAACATGAACGCAAGCGCCGTGCCTCTTCCAAGAGTCCGCCATGGTTGCCTGTGTGGCGGAGGGCGGCGGAGCTACCTGCGCCGCAGTCCGCCAGCAAACACTAAGAGTTGTGCCGCTGTTACCATACTGAAGTCCGGGTACAATAACAGAGCAGCTGAGATCACAAAGCAGCTGAGTTTAATTGGGTTGGATGAATTGAGCTGCAGGGAGGGTGAGAGGAAGGTGAAACTGTGGGAGGTTGAGGGGTGTTGGGGGACTTCGTGCAACTTCGAAGGACTAAATAATTCAGCATTTTGTTAATTTGCCACCGCAATGAAAGACCAACAATGGCTTTCTTTTCTTCTGCCTGTACAGGATGTCTGCAGGTTTCAACAAGATAAATTTAAGACATTTAAGATAATTATAAATGTCATTTGAGACCTATTGCACAACTACAAGATCGTTTATGTCAAATGTTCATGTCTACCCAGGACAGAATTAACCAGTGATGATAACTAATTAAGAGCTAAAACTACTTAAGAGTTAACTTGCTGTATGAACTGACTGATATTAATACTAGCAGGGAATAAAGCTAATAATTACATCTGATAGAAATGTCCATTCATTAATTGGTCATTTTAGATATACTGAATAAATATATCAAATGAAAGAGTGGACCTAAACTTTTTGCAGTAAGTTTTCTGATATATTTATGGACCTGTATTAAATTTGATTTATCACAAGTCTTAATTTACTGATTTTTTAAACACGGTTTGATGTGACGCTCTTTCCTTTTCAATGTCGCTGGAAAAAGCATCAGTATGTTGTCTGTGTTGAGCACTGATTGAGGAAAAATTACAGAAATTGGATACAAGAAGAAAGCACAAAACAAGAGCCCTTGTACCAGACAGGTTTAAGTGCTTTTTGGGCCAAATTATCTTTCACTACACCCTCGCCAGAAAGCAAACTGGCCAACGCAGGAGGCAAAAGGCATTCACAGGGGAGATAAGATCAAACACGCTGACATTAGTAACTGCACCGTACTGATCCACCAATTATCCAAATCACAAATCACACAAGGCAATACAAGCTCCCTTCTCTAAACTGAACATAAACATCTAAAAATAAACCCAGCTCCACTTTCTCTCTCTGTTTGCTGGGATAGGAAGGTGCTAATTCTCAAAGAATGCTTTATGGTTTAAACATATCACGTTTCTCCTGTTTGACACCTCATACAATGCCACTCCACATCACACTCCTAAGCTGCAAAGCTGCCATGCTACGTTGACCTGAGCTACTCCAATCCACCTCTCACTATCCACTCCGATATCCAGTTTCGTACAACAATAACAGCAGGATCGATTGATCCAATTACTCACATGATTTAGTGTCAGTCTATACCTCAGTCCAGGCTATACTCACCTCCATTGTCCTTCACAAACGCCCAGCCAGAAAAATACAGCAGCGAAGGAATTTCTGTAGACATCTACTGATACCACTCGTTCCCACCTCAAGATTTCACTGCTGAACGAGCACCTGAAGTCTATTTTTCACATTCACACATTAGCATACAGCCTGGAGCTTTGGCCTGCCTCCTGAAATTGGAGCAACCTGCTGGAAGTGTTCTGTTCAAACATATCAAGCAATCTTAGGTAACAGAAAGAGAGGTGTGTAATCAACTTTTGAAATCCTTTTGCAGATACAAAAAGCATGCAGAAAATGACCAAAAAATTGGTGTTTCCTTTTTGTAAAAAAGAAGGAACAGTTGAAAATTTGGGGTAATATATTTATTTGCTCTCTTACTGAGAGGTAGAAAAGAAAATTGATGTCTCACTCTCATGTCTGTAGAGTAGAAACAGGGGTAAACTAGCCTGGCTCTGTCTGAAGGCCACAACATCCACCTTGAAAGCTAATAAATCATGTTATATCATGTTTGTTTAATCTAATGTTGGCACTGATCAACTGGATGTTTTTTAGCTTGATCAACCATCACTGCAGATATGATAAAATATTGATTACTTGATCAGTCATGTTCTGAACATACAAATTAACTTTCCATTAAAGAAAAGCTACAAATATGTTGTCGATTATAGTTAGAAAATCTCGATCGGTGGATCAGACTCAGAAAAATCTGAACTCATCCAAAGAAAACTGCAATCAGTGCTTCTCTAGTTTTATCCAAACAAAAACCTGAGTGTGAAAATGAAGTAACTTCCTCGAGTCTCTGCTAGTTGCCCAACAAATGGTCCCAGCCAAGATTTAGTCTGGCCAACAACCCCCTGTAAAATGTCGCCTTGTCATTTTAAAAAAACAAGATATAACATGTTGATGGTAAGAGGGACTTTGTTATTTTGTTTCCCCCCTGGTCCCAGTCTTTATGCTATGCTAAGCTAACCTGCTGCTAGCTCCAGATTCATGTTTAGCATACAGATATGAGGCACTAAAGCAAATAAATACTCATGATTGCTTTGATTTGTCTTCTGCATCTTGTGAATGCTTGTTATCAAGTGCAAAAATGCACACATACAAACAGCAGCTCTTGGCAGCAGACAGGCCCTCTAAACAATTCTCTGGCGGGTTTGTTGTTAATCTTGAATCTCCGGTCGTGTTTTCCGTCACATTTACATGTGGAGCGACCCCCCTCTTTTAATAATTCCTGTGGTGAGCCATCACAGACACATAGCAGCCATGAGAAACTTTTGTGCTGGATTGTGAGGACATCCCTGCCTGCAGCGATGTGCTGCTCTGTCAGCCAAGACTCTGATTAAGTCCCAGCAGTGGAGTAATGAGCGCAGCGCTGCACAGTTAGACTCTGAGACAAGACTGACGCACACAGACACAAAACACTCACATACAGGAGCATATGTGAAACGGCAGACCAGAGTGCACGAGCGCACACACAGACACACACGAGGATTTGTGCTGAGCCGCTCTCTCAGTAGAATCGGTGGCCCTGATTACTCAAACTAAAGCCAAACACTCCCCGCCCTGTCATCAGCACTACTGCAGGCCACGGCATGAATAAGACATGAAGAGCAAAATACTAAGGATGGCTGTGCTCTGTGGCAAATCCTGTCATGTGTTAAAATTAGACACACTACGCAGACAAAAAACACAGTCACACATACACGGGCACTGCTAACGAGTCTTGCCATGAGGGAAAGAGAGCGCCAAGTAGGTCAGTAAATGATGGTGAACGTTGAAGCGTCTGTGCATGTTTGTGTTTGTCATCTTTTTCCCTTCAGCGGGTTAAGCCGAACGCCTGATGCAGCTCACAGTGCCAGACAGTTGTTTGGCCAAAAGAGCAGGTCAGACTTGGGTAAGTCAAGGCTTTCCGTGCGGTAAGATCTCCATCTCTGTTTTCATTAGATGCATCTGACTCCTGCCAGCAGCAAGTGATGAGGTGCTTTCAAAGCAAGCTGGAGAAAAAACTGAGTGAATTTCACACTTTGACAAGAGAGACAACTGATCAACTGCTCAGCAAAATTCCATAAAAAGTTTCAATCTATGAATGAGTTGAGCATATGCAAACATAAAATATAAAGGACACTGTACCACTCCAAACCATGAGGTTGAATCAATTAAAAAACACCTTGTCACTTAAAAATTCCCCACATTTTAGTCTGCTAATGCTGGACTTTAACAATTATTCTTCTTAACTGTGCTTAACAGATGTTAATACCCCAACTCAGAGTATCTGCTACTACTAGGGATACCCAGATCAATCAGCTGCCGATCATTATCAGCCAATATTCAGTAAAAATACGTGCTGGAAGTTGCCAAATGCAAAAATCGATGAGCTGAGTTGGTGTTATGATCACATGCTAATTAACCAATTAACCCCCAATATGATTTGTATATCAATTGTTCATCCCCTGTTGCCTTGTGTTGCCTCCATGTGAACGTGGAATGAATCCAACTATCCAGACCTGTTGAAGTGAATGGCGCTCCCATTTTCAAAATAGCAAAGCATCCGTTTAAAACTTTCACACAACTCATGCTGTGTAATCCAAGTCTCATTCATCCAGTCATATGCTCAAGACTTCAAAAAACCTGCTAATGAAATCATTTCTGGCAGTAAGCCCTGAAAGTAAACTAGTACCACACACCTGTGATTTAACACTTTCGTGCATGCAGCTGAGAGCAACCGTGTGCGTCTGTGTGTGGAGGTGTGCAGCGGTGAAGTTAAGTGGTGTCTACACACTAAGTTGCTCACTAGTTTGTGAATTATGTTGCTGAAAAGTTAATAAAGAATTATCCGATCATTTTCCCTTGTCAATATAACTCGAAAACAACCCATCTATCAGCCAATATGACACATAGACAATCAGCAATTGGAATCATTGGAAAAAAAAGTCACATCCCCAGCCACTACAGAAGATCGATCTGATAACAGAAACACTACATTTCATAATGGTGACATTTTACAATATTCAAACAACTTCTTAAGATATTGTATTGCTGTATCCCTGAAAAATATTTTGATTAAGGTGATATAAACTATAACACTGACAGAAACATTTCCTTGATGAGAAAATTACTTCAAGTCCCGACTGATCACCCTTGAGACAGTCTCAAACAGAGCTCAGCTACTTTAAGTCCAACAAGAAACAGAGTGGTGATGTGTATTGTTAAGACGGCTGTAAACCGTGCAAACAAACACAAGAAATACTGCTAATTATGTTTACCACCTGTGGGATCCGTGATCAAATAACAGAGTGCAAGTGCTTAGAGTCGCAAACACTAACAATTAGACCCATAAACTGGAATAAGAAGTGAGGCACTCAGAATACACAGCGAACAGCAACTTTACTCAATGCTGTTTACAGCGTTAAAAATATATCACGTCTGCAGGACATGATGCTGATACTTAGTGTTGAAACTGTATTTAACTGATCATTGTAACTGACCCAACACTTAAGCTCCCTGGCTGTAACCATTCCACACTGCAGGATTCATACATGCAAGATTGAAGATGTTTTTTTTTTTTTTACTTGTTTTTGTATAATTTATTCATTTAAGTTAATTTCATGTTTGCAAATTTTATAGTTGAAATGAACAGAACCAGTCATGACTCCTTTGCCTTGTTCAGTCATGAAGACTTGTGGTTATTTTAGGAATTGCATGCAATTGCATTTGGCTTTTAGTCAAACTTGGAGGAGGAACATATTAGCACTTGACACTTGTCTTTCTTTAAGGATCATAAAAATGAATCGTCTTTCGGCTCAACGATACCACCCAAAAGTTAAGGGTGCAAATTGGCGATTACTCATTTTCTTTCACGGTTATTGTCTTGGACTAAGAACTCTTGTATCTCTCAAGTGCTGCTGAGAATTTCAGGTCTTAACATGCCAACTTACAGCCAACCTGCCCACCTGACACGGTGCTATCTGATCTGATCGACCTGCCTTTTATTTGTTCTGCCTTTTATCTGAATCCAAGAAACATAATCACACAGCTGTCTGCAACATGACATGAACATGAGTCAGTAGGCTGTCTATTTGGCAAGAACAACATCTACGAGCCAAACCAACACATCCTGATGCTTTTACATTATCTAATGTTTGGATAATATTTAACAATTTCCTACCTTATATTTCTCTTTTATCAAATAATCCATTACATAGTCCATTTTCTGAGCTTGACATCACAGACATCAGCATGATTACTGAGGGTAGTTTGAATTTTGACTGACAGTCAAAAACAGCTAAGCTGCTGTTTTTGAGTTGGTCTGATCCATTTTGGCGGGGGCCACTGAAGCCACCTCCCCACCTTGCACTGGAGCGTATCATCGATTGACTCACTGCCAGCAGTGAAATTCGGTGTCTGTCTCCAACAAAAGGGATAAAACAAAGTTGTTGTGAACCAGAGAAGCAACTTGCTGCATCTACATCCTGTAGCAGACATTTGTCAGCGATAGATTTCCTGAAAGTGACAGCCCAGACCTTGCCAATAGTGGACTGTCCCTTCTGGCTTTTACCCTCAAATAGCAGATGGCCTGTCCCAGCCCAGGCTGATTATCATTCCAGCTCATTTTGACTAGTGACTGATAAATCTCCTGTGCTCCAAATCCCTTATACATCAGATGATCAGAGTTATCCAATCTTGCATTAGAGGCATCCATAAACCAAACTGTGAAGACATAGTGAAGTGATTCTTCATGTGAAGGAGTGGTTTGGTGATGCAGGAGTGTGTTTAAGTGAGGGTGCGGTGTTTACAGACGGTGCTGTGTTCAGCCCTACCTGGACCTGCTCACCCCGAACAGCTGAGTCGCCCAGCAGTGGCTCTGCAGGCGGCGTGTTTATTGTTACAGACTTTTCTGAGCGGCTGTCTTTACTGCGGGACTTGTGGCGGTCCCGGCTCCGCTCCCTGTAAAACAGAGAAAAAACAAATATCATAGTTACTGTAGCTGACTTTGAGAACCCTTCTTATACAAGTCTGGAAACAAAGAAGTCTTGAGTGGCGATCACACCAAGAAACACATCACCAGCAAAACCATTGTCTTCCGATGGTACACAGTGTTTTTAGATGCACATTAAAGTTCAAATATTCTCAGCTTTTCAGCACAAGGTACAGAGTCTCACCACTCATCAGTGTAATCATATTTGATCGCTTGGTTGCGTACACGGCCCCAGTCCACAGGCGCACTAGCTATTTTGCCCGATGTGCTTTGCCAAGGCATTTCTTGTCAATTAGTTTACGTAGTCTATTAAATATCAGAAAACAGTTAAGTCATCAAATGTCTTATTTTGTCTGACCAAGATTTTCACGTTTGAAAAATCCAACACACTCAAACTTGCTCAGATTTTTCTAGACTGCCAACCAATATCTTGGACTTTATCACAAAGAAGCGGGACATTTCTCCAGTCTTTGCACCTTGTTCTCCAGTATAATCCATGATAACGATAAAGACTGCAGCCTTTGACTTTCTCTTGGCTTTTCAGTTTGTCCTATTTTACAGCAAAAGAGCTTAGCGGACAATAAACAAGTCCGAGAGAGAAGCGTGAAGGAGACCCACAGAGTTACATATATGAACATACTGTACATTCACAGAGAAGCAGGGACAATGTGAAAGCAGCCAGGCTGCTGTTTGAGTCAGATAAGACCAGAGCAGCTCTCTGTATGAAGGTGGAGAAATTAAATCACTCTTTGTTTCGGCCTCCGTCTAATTTCCGATGACTGAATGAGTATGAAGCCTGTGTGAACTCTGCCCCACATAAACCCCTCCCTCTACATCCTTCCTCTCTCTATCCATCCCCCCTCTTCCATCCATCACTGCATCACTCTCTCTACAGTGCAGGCCCTCTGTCCCTAACATATGAGCTCCATTAGCCAGACCGACCCCATGCACTTACAGCCCTAATCCTGTATAGAACGGCAGGTCTCCACCCAGCATCACCATCGCCACATGGCACGGTGCCCACTCTGCAGCTCCAATACCACAGAAAAGCTCAACGGCCCCAGTTAATCTCTCGTATGTCTCCCTCCCCCTCCAGCTGCTGACATCTCAGACATACAGTATATAGCATTTTATAGCCTGTGCAGAGCACTCACATCGAAACTCTGCAAAATGGTCACACAAAAAGACTTGAGGGTTTGACGTTTAATGCAGCAAAATATCTCAAGTTTGGGAAATACAACAGCTGTTGTATTTCCCAGGTGCTTGAGAGCTGCTGTGTGGCACTCAGACTGAATGAGAGACAGACGGACAGCAGAGCCAACGCTGTCAGATCTCATATAGATATCACATGCTGGAGATGCTGTAAAGAGATTACTAGACAAACATATTGGACGCCAAGTGAATGAAAGAGACGTCACGCAGTCTATTTCAGCTACACGACTGAAGAGGACAAAGGACATTTCTTGATGCTGTTGTCTTGCTAAATGCTAATTGAGTATCCTGCTGTCTCTAAGCATGTTGCTCCATGGTAATCACTTCTTTTGTCTGAGCGACATTAGAACAGAAGTGTAACAAATCAAATTTCCACAGCGCTCTCTCCATTAAGACACTCAAGTGCACAATGTTGTTACCTTTCTTTTTAAAGCTGCATTAAGTGATTTTTTTTAGCCACTTTTTGGCAATGTTAGCATTAATTTGGAGCCGCTTTTCTGGCCACCTGACAAATTAAGCCCAATATTCACTCCTTGTTTAGCTCTGTTCTGGTTTCCTCAAGCACCTGAAGGAAATATATGGGGTTGGTTGCACAAGTCACCTTAAGTTTTAAGGCACTGAAGGCTTAATTTCTCCTTAGCTGAGGTGCTTACTTAAGGGTGTTGCACAGAATCCCTTAAAAGATTTCCTTTGTGAGGGAAATGTTTAGGCATTCACTGCAATCAAAGAGACTTTACAGAATTAAAATTTTACAGTCACCATTTGCTTGTACTTGCACTTGTGATACCTGTTATCGCCTCACCTGTTAGCACCTTGTGTTGTGGGTCCCATCTATCGCCCTGCACACTTTTGAGAAGCCAGAAACATTAAGGGATTCATTCAATATAAGACCAAGCTGGAAGAAAAAAAAATTCTTCAGGATCAAGTAAAAATTAAATATGTGCAAGTAGATTTCTGACCCACTTTCCCACTCAGGAAAGGAAAAAAAACATGGAGTCTATCCATCGTTTTCGAAGAAAATGTTGCATATTATAGCTTCAAGGGTGTTTTGTGCAACCAATTTTATTTTCAGGAAACTTTCACTCTGACTTTCAGGAAAATCTTAAACCAATGCATTTTGTGCTACCGCCCCAAGGCTCTTTAACTAGTAGCGTACTTTCTCACAGCAAAGTCTCTTTTTAGAGATCATGACCCTTACTCAAGCTAATCACAGATCTTGTTGTTTCACATAGGAGCTATTTTCTTTATACTGAACAACACCTGCTGACCATATCACTGCAGAGCAGAAAATGGCATCCACTCATGGAGGGGAGGTACAGCTCAGCCAAGGAGAACGCCACTAATGTTTATATCCCGTGCTGTCACAAGCACGAGGCTCTTAGATGTAGGTATTGGCCTTGCATTTGTCGGGTGGCCAGAAACACAGCTCCAAATTAGGCTAATGCGAATGTTGCTTTGTATTTGCTGTTAATAAACACAGCTTTAAACAGAAAAGTCAGGACTTCCTGTGCTTGAGTGTCTTAATGACTGCCATCTAGTTCCATAATATTCGAGAGAAGGCAGACATCTCTACAGCCCATATGTCCAAAACTCAGCAACTCACACACAGACAATTTAGATGGATAAACAGCACTACAGGTAGGAGGGGAAATATGCATTTTGATTTTGGGGTGAACTGTCTCTGAAATATAACAATATTCATTAAAGCAACTTCAATCTATTCAAAATCAGACAAAAAATGTCAACATTTGGATAATGAAAGTCTGACACAGCTAAATAAATCTGGTTCCTGTAGATAATAGCCTAATACTGAACTATAAATGACACACACAAAACTCGAGTGACCCTTGAACACCACTCGCTCACACAATAACAATTCATAACCATAATGTACAGGATATCCTGCCCGCAGGGGTAATGGGGGGCTGTGATTGACAGCAGTGGAGCTGCTACAGTCACAGAGCTGCACTGGATCCAAGTGTTTTGATTAAAGGGTGTTAACCAGTCTGCTTTCCGCCTCTATTCTTGTGCTTCCTTTTGAATGTGGACACAGTTTCCCACAAAAAAATCACAACAGCAACTAAAGTTTCAAATCTGCACACAGACAAGAGAAAGCTAATTTTCAGTAGCCTGCAGCACTTCTCTCACTGACAGAGTGACTGACATATTCTTGTCTAGTAAATCCAGGAGATTAGGAAGCTGATGTAAGCCTTTAAATATATTACAGTCATCATTATTCCTTTAAATATTATTATGGCCACTGCCATCACTGTAGTGATGGTTATTCCAGCGGGAGAGATCATCAGTCAGAGGCTGTCACTGATTACAATTATTAATTGGGGAGGAGTGATGTAGTGGTGGGAGACTGGGAGGAGACTGGGAGGAGCAGCAGGGCTCATAAAGCAGTGATCTTACTTCAAAGTCATCAGCAGAATAATAAGCAGCTCCGGGGGGAAAAAGTAAGGCAAAGGTAACAGCTATGGTAAGTAAAGAGCAGAGTATAGCAGAACACTGTGTTAAAAACTTTACAACTTTTAAAAAAATAGATATTTATGATGAAATTTGCATTTCAGGGTCTATCAGATGTTTGGTGGATTTATGCTGTTCCTGTGGATGATATGACGAGTCGTTATGTTAAGATATTTACAACAATTGAGTGTTTTTTAAAGCCTTTCCAAAACCAGAAACACGAGCAAAAATGTAAGGAATGGTGCTACAAGTTACTATCAAAGCAAACAAACATAATTTACTAACGCCATTAGTTTGTGGGGTTACAGGTAACATTACAAACCCCATTAAGGACTGAAACATCCACTATGTTGTATTTGCCCTATCAGAAGCTATCAGTTTCGACTAATTTTAGCAACTCTTTCAATAAATCAATCAATCATTTATTAATGACCACGACGACAAAGGCCGGGGGAATTCGCTTTCGGTAAGCTCAACACATTAGTCTCAAAAACAACAAACACAGCGGATGTCAACATCATGATAGACACTAGAACACAACAGACAGTATGCACAGGTTACCACAGACAAAAGAAAATAGTGCAGGTACATCCGTCATCGTTAATGAGAAGTCTCCTGCGCTTTCTCTTTCGAGTCTAGACATATTCTCCTACACACAATTCTACTTATTTATTCAGACTTTCTTCTAATCTTTGCCATTGTCTTATGACTAAATAGACAATTTTGCGAAGAAAAAGATCTCTTGGTTGAGACTTTTTGACTGCACACGGAGATCAGGGGTCACACAAAGACATTTAAGTCTTTATTTTAAGGGGTCGCAAGCCGAAATGGTTGGGAACACTCAATTAGAGAATGACATTTACATGTATTCATTTAGAAGATGAGGGACAATCCAAGCCATAACAACAAGAAAAATATATTTCTGTAACCCAAAATTATGTAATTTTTGCTATTTTTCTAGTTAATTACTGATACTTTCACTTCTTCAAACTTCAACTATCTGAGAGTAAAAAAAAATCACTGCTCATTCTCCACATTAATACAACAACCTGTTAAGAGGAGTCACAAGTAGTTCATTGTAAAGAGACTGGCATGTTTGGAGCACACAATGTGTGAATGTGTGTTTGTACACGCATCATGTGTTATGTGTATCGCAGCAGAGCATGATTCATTGTGAGAGTCAGGAACAAAAGGTAAAGCAACACCTGGTTCTCACCGTGCTGGCGAGACTACAAATGTGTAAGAAGAAGGTGCAAAGACGATGCGAGGAAACTGTGAACATTGTCAAGCGTTTCGAAATGTGCGATTGTGGATGCACGCACACGCAGGAAACACAGAGGCGAGCAGACCTGTGGGCAGCCAGGGAGTGGTTCGAACAGATCGGCCTCTGTCTACCAGCCCCTCCCATCCCCCAGCCTGTTTTCTCATTCCCCCTTCAGCAAGCTTCTGGGGTGATCGCACTGTGTGGAAACCTCGCTCCCAACACACACACACCTTCCCCCCTCCTTCCCACATCCTCTTCCTGCCTCATTAGCATGCAGCCGGCTCGTTGGTATTCCAACAGCGTGCTGTGCTATGATTTGATTAATGGAATTTGACTTCCAGCGTGGATCCCTGAAACGGGTATGGCTTTTTGGAACAGCGAGGATGGGAGTGGAGGGAGGAGGGGGTCCTGTGAGGGCAGAGATGCCTGGCGAGCTGAGGCAGAGTCCTGCCAATTAGGCTCTGGAAGCCCCGTTTCCCTCTAACACCTGAGGATGAGTGTGGCTGTGATCGCGTTCTCCCACCTCACACAGAGGGAGGGCGATGGCAGGACAGCTACTGAAGAAGTGGAGCCAACTAGCATGGCACGTCAAACTGTCTGTGGACCAATTTGTTCTCTCTGTGGCTGGCAGGGCAACCCACACACCTGTGTGACACAGAGCTTTGTGTCGACGCAGCCAACCAGCTGAGGAAGCGGTGGACGGCTCAGCCTCGGGCAAATGGGTAGAGTCATGAAGCCAAATAAAAACTGACCAACCACACACTCAGTGAGGTCGTCTCAAACCCATAAACGTGTTATAGAGCAATCAAGAAATCAAGAGTGTGACGGGGTTGTTAAAAAGAAAGCTTTCTCCATCATAAATTTTGACTTTCTTTCTGAATTAAGCCAGGGACAGTTCACCCAGATCAAAACTACATATATTTCCTCTGGCTTCCAGTGCTACCTATCTGCCTAGATAGTTTTGATGTGAGTTGTCAAGTTTTGGAGATATCAGCCACAGAGTTCTCTGCCCTCTCTTAATTAAAAAGAAACTAGATGGCACTAAGCTCGTGACTTCAAAAACATCTGGAAAACTCAACAGCTCTCTTCATGACCTGGTTACACATGAAAAACCACAGACCATGCTCTGAGCAGTTTCATGTAGGAGCTTTTTTCTTTCTACCAAACTACACCTGAAACTTCACGCTGAAAAACGGCCAGTTCCCGTCTCTGGCCAGTCGATCGAATGTTGGAAATCAAAAGTGTTTATAGCTATTCCAAACAGACGGTGAAAAGCTGCAGGAGACATGTTGCTGTTTAAATCTGAGGATAATGGAGACCATGTTTAGTCCTACTGAAACAGATTTATGTGTTGCACTTGGTTGTTCAAATGAAAAGTGACATTGTGTGAAGAATGAAAAAAAGAGAGCGAGAGAGAGAGAAGTTCAAATTGTCGCTCCTTTCTCACCTCCACACAGCTAGCTAATCGCTGCGTGAAATGGGTGTGATTGTTGGTTTGGGAAAGTTACAAAAATCGTCAAACACAGCCCCCCAAATACTACTGTCAAAAAAGTGTAAGGGGAGGAAGCACTGTGATGAAGCATACTGACGCCTTAATGCCAAGTTCACACTACAGGATTGTTGCCCTGATTTCTACTCGCCAGGAGTTTTTGGAGATTGCAGACAGAAGCCCCCAGATCAGAGGCAAATCACGCTGTGTTAACTGTTTAACGACGTGAATCAAGAGCTCACCGATGCCTCGTAGACCCCCAAAAGATATCAAGCAGGTTTAATGTCTGGTTGTGTTGAGGACGGGTTGGGGAGCCATGCAAGAGTTACAGCCAGTGAGAGCATTCACAGGTGATGGAAGAGCACCAAAACATCAGCAAGAAAAGCCCAAATACAGGGAAAAAAATAGCAAAAAAGTAGTTATAACAAAGTTCAAACTAGCTCCACCTCCAGCAGCTACAAAAGAAATATGCAACACACTGATGCTTCAGTATTAATAATTTAACATCCCTTCTTGTGTCTGTTTTTGTGACAAAATGAAGTCTGGAGAGCAGAAGGATGCATACAGGATTCCTCAGGTGAAAGATCTTGCAATGTGTGACTGTGACTGAAAAGTCAGGCAGTGTGCAAAGTACAACAACTACAGGTTGTGTAGTTTGAAGAGTACAGCGGTCTGACAACTTTGAAAGCTGTGCAGTGTGACCAGGGCAGAACAAATTCCCACGGCAGATGTGTCCCAGTAGCTTAGGCAGGTCACTCTGGGAAGTTTTTCGACTACCAAGGCTGGAATATTTTAAGAGTACTGGTATTATAATACCACAGC
This sequence comes from Lutjanus argentimaculatus, assembly GCA_034769285.1. Classification (NCBI taxonomy): domain Eukaryota; kingdom Metazoa; phylum Chordata; class Actinopteri; order Lutjaniformes; family Lutjanidae; genus Lutjanus; species Lutjanus argentimaculatus. The sequence goes on along the minus strand of JAWZSL010000020.1, from coordinate 3,260,050 downwards.
CTGAAGATTCCTCTTACAGAATAGTGAGAGGACATTATTGTACTGTACTGTATGAAAAGATCACACAGTTTTGTCAATGATCATCTGTGTGTGTGTTTAGAGTGTATGTTTTTTCCTGTAAAGTTAATTCAGACTTTTTAGTTTCGGATTTTCAGCAGCCTGGACTGAGACAACTACTAAAAGTGATCCCTCCTCTATCCATCTTCAGATGTAATTATCACAATATTCATCATAATTTAGCCTGTAAAAACAACATCAACCTATAAATCTATATAAGATGTATATAAAACCTCTCCTTTATGATGAGAGTCATCAAGGAACCTCCGAAAAATATTACAACTGTGAATGAATTAGTTTAAATTTCTCACTCAGTCCCTTGTGAATGCTGCGTGCAGCCTATAATTGGAGTAATACCAATCAAAAGAACCAATTTTCCACATGAGCAGCTGCTAATATGAGATTTGCAATTTTATAATAATTTAAACACTCAAAATTGACTGAGTGAGGAGCCAGGCTTGGGGGAACTTACGAGAGAGAGAAAAAAAAACTGAACCAAAGTCAATACCAAACTCCCATACTCCTAAATGTGGTCAGTGTGGTTAAAATCTCTCTGGTATGAGTATGAGTCTCGTACACAATTATGGCAGAGATGCAAAATATGGACATCTGTTTTGATTTGTTACACTAAAATAAAAATAAAATACTAACTGATTTTAAAACCAAATTCTTCTGATTTACCCAGAGAGAAACTTTTAAACATGCAACCTAATTTGAATCGCAACGATTAGCCTATGTACTGCACTAAAGAATATATGTAAAATAAAAAATACACACAAAAAAACATTCATTTAGTCAAGTGACAATCGAGTATTACAACCAAGGAGTTAAAATCATATCAATGCCCTTCCCTTGCAGTTAATTATGCAGCTCTGGCCAGGGTATATGCACGAATCCTGAAGTTAAATTTCAGACATTTTACATATAATTTAAGACCTCATCAGCACTTCAAGTTCTTATCACAGAGAGCAGTACTCCTCACGGTTATTGCCACAGATGGGCCTCAGCCATGGTTCAAACTTCTTGTCCTCTAACCATTAGTCCGAAAACTTGCATTTCCCTTTGAGTTCCATTAACTTGGTAGTTAAACACAAAGGGTGGGAATTTTTGGGATTCAGTTCATATTATTTGGAGTCTGGTTCCTTGGTGTGACGGTTGCTTAAAAAGTGAAGATGTCATGCTCTCACGCTACTTCAAAAAGTCATTATACTACGTCTTTTGCTATTGTTTTAATGAGAGAGAGACCCCTGGCAGCAGAACTAAATTGATTTATCAGCTTTTTAATTTGTAAGACCCTGCAGACACCCTGCTGATAAAAAACAAAAATACATGAACATTACTTTAATACCAACAATTAAGATTGCTCTCTTGGGCTTTAGTGTTTTGCTATAGTGCAACTGAACATGGTCATAAGGGAGTAAAAAGCTTGCAAATAAGGAAATCGGTGTCATCAGCTTGTTTTGTCTCAGCTTTTGGCAGGAAGTTGTGTCCACGGATGGACGGAGCTGTTGCTCTGCCATCACTGGAGAGCCGGGGGAATTTTTATTGGAAGTATCTTGGACACCAGTGGAGGATTGTTTGACACAGGAGGAAGAGGCAAAAAGCCAGCCATGAGAGGAAAACAACTCCAAAAACCCTGCACCGTCTGTTAATGAAAAACCTACGCCAATCCCATTCCATTCTTCTATTATATCCTGACAAATTGTGTTTAAGACCGACTCACAAATATGCATACATACAAACAAACACCGTGTGATTATTTGTATGAGTGGCGAACACACTCCCACGTGCCTGCATCTGTTCCCAGCATCAGCGTAATTAGACAACAGTGATCCAGAACTGCCTCACGCGTGGCACCCCTTGGCGTAAAAAGATTACCTTCAGACGACGACAGCAAGGGCTTTCAAAGGCAACAATTTCTCTTTTTTTTTGTGAATATCAAATTAGAGGCCAGCCGGTGGCTTTGGCACAGTCATGGTAGGATCGGAGGAGCAGAGGAGCGGAAAAGGCACTTGGCGGGGATGCCCATATGTTCCTTTCCAATTTGCTGTCACTCACTTGAAAGGCTTCAGAAATGGTAAAGAAGCAGGCAACAGGAGCTCCCACAAGCACCACCACCACTGCCCACTTCCAAACCATCAACCTCTCCTCTCTATCTTTGATTCCAACAAAGTGAGACCACTTCAACTCGACGTAACTTTCAGCTACAAGGGCACATTCCTGCCCTGGGGAATGCGAGCGAGTGGGGAACAAGTGATACGCCTGCGCCTACCCATCCTCAGAGAGTGGGCAGGAATCCGTTAAAGGGGGGGGTGGGGGAGGAGGCGACGCAGAGGAGAGGTCAAGAACGAATGAGGAAGGGGGCAGCTGCTGCATTCATATCACGACAGACACATGGGAGCAAAAAACGGGTATGAAGAGATAAAGAGCGAGAAGGGGAAAGTGTGAAGGAGAATGACGGGCCTGACGACGTGGGACCCAGAGTCCCTTAAACGGCAACAGGTGGCAGCTAGAGTGGGAGCAGCAGCGGAGGACCCGAGGGAGATATATGGCGAATAAGCAGGAGGGGGTCCGTCAGTGACAAGGGAGGGGCTGTTGTGGAACAGGAGCCGCCTCCTCTCATCTCCTCTCAGGCTCTTGACGAATCCGCTGAGCCATCAGTCAGTCAGGCCTCTTCAGCACCTGTCCCCCCGCCGCCTTCCTGAGGCCTGTCAACCGCAGCCATTTCACCGCTGACAGACTAATGCCTCTACACAAGCTGTGGGCTCCATACATGCCGGGCCAGAGAGGAAGACAGAGATACACGAGAGGTGGGGCCGTGGAGGTGGATGGAGGAGGGACAGGGGCTGGTCGTGTGTAGGGAAAGGGAGGCTTTTTCTCCCGTATGTAGCCTATATGTGAGACATATAGACAGACATCAAGTTGACACCTTCAAAGTGCTTGTTTTGTTCAATAAACTGTCCAAAACCCAACGATATAAACTATACTACTAGTATATGTTTGTTGTTTTTGCTTGATAAATGATTCATCTATTATCAAAATTAGTGTCTTCTCAAGTAATTGAGTGATTAACCAAAAAATGGTTGCAGTCAATATGTATTTGGTCTTCTCTAGGGAGGTCAGAGTGCAAACAGCAGACTTGGCCTTGATAGAGATTCACTGATTTGTAAAGGACACTTGCAAGGCAGATGTTTCCCAGAGGGGGAACACTACATAACCACCCCTCCACTTACAGCAGAGACAGGAGGGAACACAATTACTGACAAAGCAGGACTTAGTCTTACCCGTGCCTGTGGGATCCCCGGGAGCGTCCGGAATAGTAGGAATAGCCGGAGTAGGTGGACTCTGTGTCCATGGTGATGCAGTCTTGCCCAGGGGGAGGGGGGGGCAACACGGAGGCTGCTTGGCTGGAGCGGCAGACGTGGTGCGCGATGCTGTTGAGCTAGAGGCGATCAACTGGCTCGCTCAAGAGGCTGACAGAGGTGGCGAGCTGACGGCAGTCAGGCTTGAAAGCGACCCTGGGGGCGCCCGGTGAGGAAACATCAACCTGGAGGGCAGGCAGACGGAAAATTTGAATTCAAAATATGAAATGTCTGGGAAACGTGCCCAGGTTTGACTGTTAGAGACAGGAGGAGCCAACAAGAATGTGACTGTCTAAACGAGAATAAAGAACATTAAAGAATCATTAAAGGCTTTTTCACCACATCTATTTCTATCATTTAGTATTTGTTAGCAGCTCTCAGGCATAAGTACTCAATACACTCTGAGAAATAAAGACGCTAACTAGAACCATGAAGGGTTCTTTGGCTTGTCCCTGTAAGATAACCCTTTCTGGTTCCTATTAGAACCGTTTATAAAGCTTCAACTTGATCCCTTTCTACCCAGAAACTAACATAAAGGGTTATAACCAGAACCATCTGTGAAAAATTTCAGCTACAATCTGCTATGTGAGGTTCAACAGGGAACCCTTCTATGGTCTAATGGTAACCCCAGAACTCTCTCTGAGGGTTCTATTCAGAACCTTTACACCTTTGGGGGTTGCCAACAAGTTTTATCTAGAGTACGGCTGTAATTAATCATTATTTCCACAGTTGATTAACTTTTTATTATTTTTTCCATGAATCGATTTGTTTTTTGATCTATAAAATGTCAGAAAAATCTAAAATATTGTTTTCCAAAACCCAAGATGAGATCCTAAAATGTCTTGTTTTGTCCACAACCCAAAAATATTCAGTTTACTGAAATAAAGCAGGAAAGAAACCAGAAAATAATCACATTTAAAAAGCTGAAATCATAGAATTTGGACTTAATTTACTTTTTTTTAAAAAAGACTCAAAGTGATTAGACGATTATCAAAATAGTTGCTGACTGAGTTAATAGTGGATTAATGATCAATTAATAGATTAATCATAGCAGCTCTAATCTAGAACACCTTCAGGGGATTCCACCAAGAATCTTCTTACATCCCAAGGGGTTTTATCTGGGACCCAGCAAGGGGGTTCTACTGTTCTATAGCATGGTACAAAAAAAACCTTGACAAACCCTTCACAAAAGAGTTCTTCAAGGAATCCAACAATCCTTGAAGAACCCTTTCTTCCAAAACAGGCTTTTGGATGAAGAAGGTCCCTTAGTCATACAAAGAACCACTGACAGGAAGCAAATGGCTCTGGGTAGAACCTCACTTTTTCAAGTAGAACCCTTATTTCTCAGAGAGCGTGTGCCTGTGTGTGTATCTGCAGCTGCATTACAAACCTGCAGTGACAACACTCCATATTATAGGCAGCTCTCGGGAGGCTGTGTTACAGCCGAGCATCCAAGATAAAAGAAACACTGCTGCTGAGAAACAACAATTTGCTCTTATTCCCACACGGCTGACAACTGTTGTTCAGAGGCAGCTTTAAGTCTCTGACACACAGCAAACAATTTAAGCCTGACGCTGACAAGCTTCGTGACGATGAGCATGGTGAGAGTGTGGTGGAGATAAAAGCTGCTTTTTCACAGCAGAAGTTCAATAAGATGGAGGTGTTGCCAGTTTGGGAGCGAGTCTCTGGGAGACGTGATAGAAAACTAAAATAAGGAGAAAGAATGCCCTCCTTTTACCTACAAGTCATTACTTTTAATAAACAGTTGACTGTATCAGTATAATGCATGTTAAATTTTCATTACTACGCTCCTGAGGCAAACCGTCACAGCAGCAGCGCTCAGAGGATGTTTTAAATGATAGTGAAAAAATGAATTGCTTGTGGCTCGGACATGCTTCATTTAAAAATGATGGAACTTTCTCAGCCAAGCGTTACGTGATGTCAACTTCATCTGCACAAAACCCCTATAGGCTTTATTTAAGAGGCCTGGATATGACTGAAATCTGCTGATATTATCATTTTTTAGCACTGTCTACATACAGATGCATGTTTGTACAGTCATGAAACAAAAAGCTGATTAATCAAACACCAGAATTGATTCTACTCCAACTTTGATTCAAGGCTGAGGTTCCTCAGCTATATAAAAAAACTACGTGTGAAAAATATATGTGAACGCTATTTATTTACATTTATATGCAGCCAGCAAATAACACATTAGAAAGAAACTGGGCTCTGTGCCTTTCAGTACCCAACAAAAGACTTGTTTTTGTGTTATTAATGCAATCTCTGAAAACTTGACTTTGTTTCACTGATACACACACAAGCTGCTGTCACAGACTGTTACTAAAGCAGAACCGTCTGCTACGACACTGCTATTTTCCTTTGGGAATAATGTCTAATAACTTCATTAATCCCTCACAACTGAGACTGAGATAAGGCTTTATTTCAATCTGCAACTTCAAAAATGTCAAGGATACAATAAAATTTTTGGCAAAAAGTATGCAAATATTTGAAGACAGAAATTGCACTCTGTCAGCTTTAAATCAGAATGATAAATGTAATGGTTTTATTAAACATGCATATGAGGGTAAATAGTAGGACAATAGTCCTACGCAGACTGAAACACACATATGCACAATGTTTAATTTTTTTTTCTTTTCTATTTGCAATGCGCCTCCTGCCAGGAGTTGAATCAATCAATCAGGAAGGAGAAGGGGAGTAGAAGTGGGGGGACAAGATGAACCAAAGGGTCACAGGTTGAAACCAATCCCACGCCAGGTAGAGAGGACTCTACACACTCTACCAACTGATCTATCAGGGTGCCCCATTAACCAGCTTGCTTAACGTGCAGGTCTGCACAACACGTTGGTTCCCCTGAATGTGGTCTAGACAAGAAGTAAGGGGGACATTTCACTGTTACACCCATCCCCAGTGGAAACTGCGATTTAAAACTACAAAATTACACAATATCATCTGGTCATTTCTTCTCTGCATTAATCTATTAATTGTTTGGTCTCTAACATGTCAATAAATAGTGATGTCATGTTTTGTCCAACCAACAGCCCAAAACTCACGTGCTACTTAAATTCTTATCAATCAAGTCGAAACAACAAATTATCCCCAATTAATTTTCAGCTGAATGACTAATCGTTTAATCAACTAATTAGGATACAAATGAGTATATCAATATTTAGATCAACTGATCAACTCCTCTCCTCTTGGCAGCAGGACAGTCAGACTCAGAGGACGATGTTTGGAAATCAAATTGAAACTGTATAAGTCAGGGAGACAGTGGAAATCACATCCTATGTTGCGAAACTAAGAAACTGTACGATGTCACTGCAGGCTCAGTAAGCATGAATCGTTAATGAAAATAATCATTATTTACTTTCCTCTGAGCAGCATTCCTGTCTGGTGACACCACAACGAGACACTCTACAGTTCAGAAATATGACACCACCCATCAACATGATGAACAAAACAAACGTCTGTGGATGCATACTTGAAACTAAATACATGCAACATTACTTGGTTTACATGCATTTTACTCCAGTTTTTAAGTTTCTCCAGCTGGGCAGTTGTTTTTATCCAGATAACTTAATAAACAGGATTGCACTGAGCAAACCGGACCTACATTAAGTCATTCCCAGCATTCTTTCCCCAAGAGGACCAACATGCAGTAAAAATGCTGACGGCACCATGCGAGAACGCAGGAGCCAACTCATGCATCAAATAGTTTGCAATACCCAGTAAAAACCCGCAGACTAATTCCATGTACGTCCCCTGAGCAGGTGGAGGGTTTCGAGACCGCAATAACGAGAATAGGTGGATGATCAGAGGAAGTTTAATGAGCGCACTTGATTTTGGTGTGGTCAGAGTCAGTGTTTGAATGAGATAAATTTGGCTAAAAAGAGTTGGATTAAAAGCACACACAGATCTGAATACCTGCACAAAGGGAGAGAGAAAGAATAAAGTGAGTCATGGGTAGCCGGAGGCACTCACTCACTCACACACACTCTCACACACTCACACACACTCTTGCGGCTTCTCAAACAGTTCTGGGTGAGATGAAAAATGTGAGGTGTGAAATGCACAGGTAGTTAAAACTTAACTCCAACAGACCTAAATCATATTTATGCTCAGCGAACACTAACTTCTCTGCATGTGTGCACTTTGAGCCAGCCCGCCTCCAGCTGGCATTAAACAGCCGTGAACCCTGTGAAGTGGAGCTGATGTTATCCAGAGGGCTCTCTAAAACAAACCGTTGAGGTTAAGTAACAACATGTTTGGGGTTTAAGTCATCTATCAGCAGTATTTTAGGTAAAGTATGAACACATTTCTATTTTCTAATATCTGCATCCATCATCCAGAGTGCATCATACACCTCCCTTTCTCCTCCTTCATACCACCACTTTGTCCTGACAGTCTGAAGCTGCAGTACGCCTCCCGATCGAAACCTGCCCTCAAACTCTCAGGCCAGGCTTTCAAGCACAAAGATTTATAGCTGATTTATGACTCCTGCCACCCTAAAGGTGTTAAGAAACTGAAGCAAACTGTCTCCTCTGCATTCACACTCCAGGAAAAACAGTCACTTAGCCAGATTTAGAGCACAAAACACAATCCTTATCTGCCACTTGGAGGGAAACGCACATCAGTGGGTCCAAAAATACACTGTGGCACAAAACATCTAGTATGACCCAGTTCCGAGGAGTGTGGTGTCGGCACATCTGTGAGTGACTGTTGTGTGTGTACGTATGCATGCTTGCGTGACTGTCACAGACTCCTGAAAATGCTTTGAAGTTTGCGCAACTGCATATTTGGATATGCTCCTTGTGCAAATCATTTTAAATGTCTGAATCATGCTCACATGGTGACAAATCCTCCCTCAACTGGTTCTCCAAAGTCTCACCGGCAGCCAGCTGCTTCACTGATCCTTGCGAATGCTTCGAGTGAAGCAGGGGTTTCCAAAAAAGCCTCAATTATCATGAGCAACTTTTTAATCCTCTGATGTAAACCTGCCTTGAACAGATGACTTTCTCTGATTTTTACTTATTTAGGTATCTCAGATATGAATACGGACCCATCCTGTGGTTTAAAGCAGGGGTCACACTCTCAAATTACCTGAAGTCCACTGGTCAAGTTGTTCTCCCCTGGAGGACACTTAACATTTAATGGGCTAATGCAGTGTTTCCTCTTGTTTAAGGAGAAATAGGCTGACATTTTGGGAAACATGCATATTTGTTTTCTTGCAGAGAGTTAAATGAGAAGACTGATACCACTCTCATGTCTGTATGTTAAAAAATGAAGCTCAGGTCCTGGTCAGGACCAGTAGCTTCCTGGAGTCTCTGCCGATCGCCAGGCAAATTGCTCTCAACAAAGAAACAGTCTGTTGTCGTGTCACAGGGTGTTGCCCTGTCGACAAGTATTTATCTTTTCTTTAACCTGAATCCGACCTTATCTTAACCCCAAACAGCTATCTCTTAACCACAGCCTAACCAAAGCCCTAACCTAATCATGCAGGTGAGCATTAGAGGAAACACCGTTCCAGACAAACAAGCTATACTATATTATTTGTAGAGTGTCAGCAGAAACGCAAAACATCTCCATATCTGAGAGGCTGAAACAGAATTTTCTGCCATTTTTACATGAAAAAAAATAATTAGTGATTAATTGATAACCAGTTCAATTCATTTTTATCACTTGCCCAGTTGGGCAAGTGCATTGCCAGATCTACTAGCCCAACATGGCATTTTACTTCCCCCAAGCAAGTGAGCAATCTTTATTGTTGAGCCCTGAGTGGTAGCTTCTTATTTATGGTACAGACATGAGAGTGGTATCAATCTTCTCATCAACTGAGTGTAAGTGTAAAGACACTCAAATTATATGTGAATAATACACACTCCGATTTTGCAAATTCTGCAACTTTGCTTAAAAGAAATCTACTATACTATTTAACAAAAAAACCCAAACAGTGAGGGGGTTGTATAAATTCGTCTCAGGATGGAAACGGCTGGGCATTGCTAATGCTATACTGCAGAAATTTACCAAGTGAATAATGACTGCTAAGCAAGCTGGACACAATCACAGAGGTATTTCCATCACCTGTTTTAATCCTCTTAAAAGCCAGGGCACGCAGCTAAATGGGGGATTAATAGGGTTAAATGAGTGCGTGGTCCAGGTTCAGTCAGAGTGCAGCCGCCAGTACAGACAGCAGCTAGCTTAAAAGCTGATCAATTATTTCCTGCTTCACAAAATGTAGGACTTAGTGTCTGCACACGTCATCTCCTTTTCAGATACTTCACGTGGAGCAACTGTTGGAGTACAATCCTGCGCAGGCACACTACTAACCCAGCAAGGGCCTGGCTCTGAGGTCTACATCGAAACGAAACAGGATATGCGGGTGTTCTCACATGTGGTTTGTGTCATTGCCATGCCAGAGAAAATTGGTAAGCGGAACCACTTCAAGTTTGCGAGAGAGAGAGAGAGAGAGAGAGTCCGAGCTGAAATAGGAATCCCCCGCTCTGGAGGGGAGGGAGAGAGGCAGGGAGCCCTGGCAGATTCTTCACAGTAATCCAAGACCCCCACTGAGCTGCCGGCTTGTCTGTTTGTCCTGGCAAACACTGGCAGCGAGGAGCAGGAGAGGAGGAAGAGCAAAATTATCACAGCGATCAAGCATGAAGGGTACGATCTCTCACAAGGCCGTTTTATTCACTCTGTGAAAGCATGAACCATTGTTCAGGAAAACTTCTGAGTGCCAAATTCCTGGAGGTAACACAACACCTGGGCGTTTTACTACAAGACTCAAATCCCCCAACAAAACACTCGGGATATAAAAAAGTCTTCTGAAAAATGAAAAAAAAAAAACAAAAATACACACAAGCTAACAGGTGTAACAACCTGAGCGGAGACTCAAGGAACAGTGACAGGATAAACATCCAGCGGCCTAAACTGGGAATGTAAACAAACAACCTTGCGTAAACAGCCCAAGAAAATACTTTCATCTCTGAGCGAGCGCAGAGCCGGAGCAAAGTTACACTGGAGCCGCCACGAGACATCTGCTGTCAGCCGCCGTAAACAAATCAGTGCTGCTCGGCTGCACCTCTCACATCACGTCCAATAAATGCATCAGCTTCGCCACTTGGCGAGATTCGATTATCAACGGCTCTTGTGAATACAGGGAAATACTGACGGTTAGACACCCTGACTGTGGCAGTGTAACATCTCAAACACCACTATTCTCAATATTCTCATTTTCATACTGGACACGTGTGCTACATTTTCACAGAAATGCTATGTGAATAAGTGGCAAAATTAACAAGGCAATGCATGCATATGCAATAGATAGAGTGCTTACACAGGGTGCAACATGGTGCATATTAAATCCTTTCTTTCCTTCTTTCCATTAAATTGCATACAAGCCACACAAGGACTTTATGCAATGGAGGTCAGCCTGGACTGATGGGTGAGTCACAGTTGTCATGTTGAGTGCAGCAGAGTAACAACTTTTCCATTACTGGAGTGATTCCAAATGGAGCTGTTAAAACCAAAACCTGTCTGGTTCAATTATGCAAAACCTGTTTTATAACACAGATTATCAAACACACAAAAAAAAAAACACAGATCAATAAAAAAAAAAAACTGATACACTGCTGCATTTCACTTCCGGTCGGATTCATGTGAATATGAATCATGTATTACAGTCGTACATGACTGTCATCATGCTACATTAACACTGGATCAAATTCCAGTTAGACTTCCAATTCAAATTCCAGTCAAATTTCCAGGTGACTAACAGCAAGTCATGCTGCACTTAACTGAGCCTGCGGTTCTCTGGTGTTACAGAGAGCTCACACACAAATAACTGATTGTGAGAATTATTAGTCAAGACTAATACACAGTACAGTACAGTAAAACTGGACCTCATATGTCACAAATAATGAGGACCAGGTAGACGTGGGATGTGGGATGGGCATTTAAAAGCACTACTAAATCGGTACCAGTTCCTGACAAATCAGTGCTAAAATACCGATAAGCTCCTGAAAAATCAGTAAATATCAGTCGGTAACGTTACAGCTGACAGGGAAAAATGTTTACAGCCTGGACAAAATTGTTACAGATGATCATAATGTTGAAGAATTGTGGTTTAATTTTCAGATTATTGAATTCTCTGCATCCATTCATAATCTTTCAAGACAGGATTGCAATGCATCTAAGAACTGACAAGTTTATGTTCTGCTCGGTACATATTTTGGCCACAGTAAAAAAGAAAAAAAAAATGTTTCATTTAAAGAATCCGTGTCATGATTGTTTATGTATTCGTGCTTTTAAAAAATACTATCTGCAGATATATTGTTATCAGATTTCTAAAAAAAGAAAATATCTCTATCAGTGTTAGCCTCAAAACTCCAGTATCTGTCAGAATGTAGTTTGACTTAATGATAAAATCACGTTAGCCATCACAAAATACTGGTCTGCTTTGTTTTGACACGAGACAGCCTGAAAAGGTGGATGTTGGTCTGATTGTTTAGGCCGCATTCGACAGGTGCAGTTCACTCAACAGGTGCCACTTCAGCCCCAAGGAATCAAACTAAACAAGCAAACACAGCAGAACTTATTTTAAAAACATTTTTTGCAAGCAGCACTCTCTTGTTCCAGCTGCATCTTGAGCTGATTAAGAGTAATTTATGAGACTGACCTTTCTGAGGCTGTTTCAGGAAACTCAAAAAACGCATGGCTGACTCACAACTGACAGGACTGACTGACCGCATAACACACTGACGAACGTTTAAAGCTAAACATCACACAAATACATTCAGACAAGTAAGTCTGTTGTAGTGAAAACACTGCAGTCCCACAGTCTAAAGTCACTGAACCACAAATGTGCTGCCCTGCAAACGGACCTGAACCTCTGAAGACACACTTACTGTATGAGTAGGAGTCAAGCAATGAGGAGGAGGAGTACTTCCAGTTTCCATGTATAAAGCAGCAAATTAAGCATCAAATGAACCAGATAAGATGATCCGCTATGTTTTCATTTGAAACCTCCTTTCAGGCAAGCCATTCATCCGTTCTTCCTTTTTTTTTTTTTTTTTTTACAAAGTAGAAGTGAAAAGCCCCCTGTAGCTCATTCACACTCTGCAGCGATTAATCCTGAATCCCAAAGCCTTTTATGGCTTGTCTTTTATTCCAACACTAGATTTAAAATGATCTGCCACGTGCATTACACTTTTTTTTCTCCTTTGAAAGAATAATAATGCATCCCGAAAAAGAGACAAAGGTTTAGGAAATGACGATTTCTCTTCATCGCACTCTGATTGAAATCATCAGGGCTGAATTTGTAGACAACACATGGTCTTGGAGAGATGCCAGTTTGAGCAGAGACGCTATTAAAAGCTCATCAGTATTTAGAGCTAATGGTGTATATGACCTATGTTTACACAGTGGAAAAGCTCTTCACCATGAGATGATGGGTTTACATGCAAAATGGGGGATTAACACATAATTACCAAATGACTTATTCTGGATAACCAGGCGGTGGGATTTGGCTGGACTCTTGACATAATCTGTTCAACATATCTGCTTTTGTCATTCATAAAAAATGAAATTACCAATCAGCATGCAGCTCACTCGTCTTCTACCTATCGCCTCCTCCATCCCTATCTGTAACCGTGATGCCCTTGTAGCTCTGCTTCTATTATCGCCATGATAACACTTCTCCTTGCACCATAATAAGAGGCAACCAGCTCATGTCACATAATGACTTCACTTCAGCTCGAGAGAAGGTTGCAGTCACGAGACATGCCGGGACATGAAAACAAGTCACTGTGGAAGTCTGGCCCGGTCACATGCTTGCTGTGTTGCTGTCCATGACTGAGCAAACGAGGGTCATTAATTCTGTGGAATTCAATCAACATTCCCGGGTGACACCGGATTTAACCCCTGAGGTATTCTGTAAGATATGAATGAGGCACATGGAAGCGGAGACAGACAGACACACAATTGAGAAACTGTGATGGAGAAACAGCAGCAGACAGACTCAGATCCAGAGTCTCTATGAGCATTTTGAGAGACTGGATGATTATAATCTGCTTGAGATCATTAACATGCACTTTTTGTGCAGTGGTAATTACAGACCGCTATCAGGTTCCATCTATATAAGAAGTATGTCTGACTAACACTGTCTCCAAACCTTATGTTTGACTCACACCATTAGCCTTAACCTGTTGCATTTTTGTGCTGGAGTTACTAGGCAACCACAATGAGCTGATCCTGAGTGGTCAGTCTGGAGTGAGGTTATCCAGCTGTTATAAACCAGGGGTTTTCAAAGTCTGATACCGTAAAGGAAAGCCAAATGAGCTATCAACAGGTCCTGATTGCAATGTATCCATGGATGTACAGACAAATATAACTGGATCACTCTGATACTGAATAAAACCTAAAAATGTGATGATTCTCATGCAAGGTCTGTAATTATATCTTTAGTTATATCTATTTCTATGACTTTTAAGCAGAATTATGGATGTCTACAGGTGATAATCATTGAATAATATTTTCAGAAAATTACACAGAATTTGGAAATATGTGTATCACGTGTGAGTTTTCAGATTTGACAGTTATGACTCTGAGGACTGGTGTGTTTTTTTTAATGCAAAGGGCAGCAATCAGGCATTAAAGGAATAATTCAGATTATTTGAAGGGGGATTGTATGTGGTACTTAGCCTCCTGTAGGTAATATACTGACAATGGATATGGTTGGCACACCCCCAGCCTTTTCCGACAGGAATCTGTTGTTACATAAGTCAAATATCGCTCTCTCCACACCAACCAAACTCCACAGGTAAAATCAGTCATTTTACCTCACAGAACACAGGAGCTGCTGGTCTGCCACTGCCTTGATCTGTCAGTTTGTCTGTGTTTTCATATGACTTCAGTGAATCCAAACTATCCTTTTGAAACACCAAAGTTACATAATAGCACAAAGAAACTGATCCAATCAAGGCAGAGGTAGACCAGCAACTCCTGTGTTCTGTGAGGTAAAATCAGTGATTTTGCCTATGGAGTTTGGTTTGAAGAGAGCGATATTTGGCTTATATAACAGTGGTTTCCTATCAGAGAGGGCTGTCTGATGCAAAGTAATGCAGTGAAAATATTTCAAATAAAGCAGACACTAACACTGACACAAAAACTGATATTGACTTTTTAGGTTGAACTTTTTCAGTAGTTAATATACCTTTTGTTGCTGACCTTGTCCACAGTAGTACACTGCTTACCCTCTGTGCTGATACTCCTCTCTGCTTCTCCAAACTGGGGGCATGTCGACCGACATCAACTCTAGGTAATACAATGACTATCTATAAGCACCTCATACAACCCACTGCAAAAAATGCAATGTATCCCTTTAAGTCACACCGAATGTTCAAGTTTGACTGAGTTATGACGAAGGAAGAAGGAAAGCAATTTTAATACAAAAAAGTGTGGCAATCTGGTATAAACGTTTATAAAGTACCTTAACCGCTGACCATGTGGGTGAACAGGTCAAATTTGCAGCGAAGTAGCACCTCCCTTTAATGATAATTATGTCAGAGATGGAAGGAATATTGTTTGCGCTCAACTACATGTCCACTCTGGGATTAAAACAAATTGTTTCTAACAAACAGAGAGACAGTTTACCGCACCAACAGCTAAATGATGATTATAGCTGCTTATTAACTGTGCAGACTTTCTGTCTTTCCCAAGAGGAGTCCTAGAGAGATTTTATACTCTTATTAAATTACTGCTGCTAATTGAAATATGACTGAAGTGGATGAACTGAATTCATTGAAATAAAAAAACATTACAGCTTCTGTTATCTTTAATTAAAAAAAACCTACAGTTAATTAGCAGACGTAGTTGGCATTTTAGTCATTATGGACAAAAAAGCACCAAAAGCACCATGGAATATAGATGAATTATAGAAAATAATACATTTATAATCCATACTCACTTGACTATTGATTATAGGGCTGCAACTATTGATTATTTTCATTATGGATTCATCTGTTGATCATTTTTTTTGATTAACTCCGTTGTCAAAAAATGGTGAAAAATGCTGATGATCACTGTCACCTGAGTTTTAACCTTTTTCCTAAAAAATAATTAATTAATTTATAGTTGACAACATATCAATTAATTGACTTATTGTTGTGGCTCTGATTGATTATGTTGAATATTCCTGCTGGATTAAAAAAGGTCACTCTGTCACCTCAGTTTTAATATTTGGATAATACTATCAGTGTTTCTATAGCTTCTTGTTCTCTTCTAGTGTTTGGTTATGTTTTATATATTTTACCTCAGTGAATGTCACTTTTTGCTGCCACAGTTCCCTGGGGGCATCACCTTTTCATCTCATGTCATATCAAGTACTCCAAACATAGCTCGGTTGATGTTGCTTGTCACAAGAACACACATCATAGCTGGACTGAAAAACACAGAGTTAACGAGACAGTAGAGAAAAAAAAATGGCACTGACATATCGCCTGTGTTCTCTCAAGGGGCTAATCTTTCTCAACTTTTCTTCCCCTAAAACAGCAGTGAAAACAAACCAAAAGCCAAGGCAACCATCAATGACCCTGGAAACCACACATTTTTATGCTTTTAACCACTATAAACATACATATTATGTAGTTTTCAAGCACCCAGCTCACATCCAAGAGCTCTTGACAGGTGCCATCATTGCTATCAGTTCTCTCTCTGCAGCTGTCACTCAAACCACAACCACTTTTCTGGGACTAAGAGTGAAGAAGCATCCATGTGCGATAGGAATCACACAACTCTCGTTTATCTCATGCAGAACATACAAGACTTCATGATAATGAGGATCTTGCATAATTCATGGAGAGGAAGAAACAGTCGTCACCATTTAATGTCAGTCTGCTCTCACAATGTCAACCTACAGAATGCTAACAAGCGGCTTTTGCTCAGTGTCGGAGTGGTATCGCTTGTCAACTATACATCAACAACAGCTGGAAAACATATCTAGCACCTGCAAATATAACTGTCTGAGATTAGAATATCAAGCACTGTAACAGAAAAAAAATGTGTAAATTAAGATGACAGGCTTACAGAAAATAAGTCATGTATAATTACATTATTCCATGCCAGTTTAAATCTAATATACATGTTAATCTTAGCCAGCAACAAGTTGTTTACTTGGCATTTTTATTAATGAATTTATTAATCATTAATGTCTCAATGAGATTACCTGATTTACATTAGTTATTACATTAGTTATAACGTACAGAGATATTAAGAGATACAGTATTGGGGAACTTCACTGTTTTTCCTACTTTCGCTGAGTCATAAACTCATAAATGCATTTGGACAGACCTTTTGATGTATTTGGTTTAGTCTGAAATTATGTAAAACAGCAATATCATTTGTTGTATGTGTATAGGATCAAATAAGAATCATGATCCCACAGGCATCCAAGAATTGAGTGAAGGTGAGCAAGTAAGCGAAGTGGCTTATATCAATGTAAATACAACAAAATCTAGTTTTGGTCAGCTGGTTGGATGGACAAAAATTTAGGCTCTGACACAGTTTATTGCTAGACCAAATGATTAATTGCTCAATAAACCGATTTAAAAGAAAAATAATCATCAGCCCAACATTCATAAACACAAAATAATCCCATGTTGTTGATTTCATTCTGAAAAAAAATGATTTAAATAAAGTTTTAACGGTTGTTAATCAGACATCTCGTCGCTATGGGTTACTAAGCACGTGCTACAGGAGCACCTGCCTAACTAATATATATTTTTTAAATAAATGACACTTAAAATAAGCTGCTGAGCTGAACTGTGGTTGAGACAGTCAACCAAAAAAAAGGAAGGGTTACATTACAGCTGTAATAATCTAAACAAGGCTGTATGAGGAGTCTCAGTTTATCAGAGGAGCTCCAGAGCAGGTTTACCCGCCCAGCCCCTCTACCTGTGACCCAGCAGGCTGGCGGACCTAAGAGGCAGGAAACTCCCTGGTTTCACCGTGGCCTCGGAAGCTCCTCTCCTCCCCTCACCTCAGCAGCATATTTCTGTGACTCCTTGGAAAAGCAGAGCGCACCACGGCGGTTTCAAACGGCTGTTTGCCTGTGTGTGTGTTTTTTTCGGGGCTTCCTGGTTGTTTTAAGAGGCTGAGGAGGTGCCGTCATGTATCCATCCGCGTCAACTCTGCCGCCGCAGGTTACAGTTCACAGCTGAGCTGCGGTGCACCAGCCGGGGTAACGCGGACCAAGTCAACCGGATCAAACACAGTTCACTTTTTTAACGACGTGAGTTTCTGGCGCTGCGGAAACGTTTAACCGACGCTGAAACTGAGGCGAAATATTAACAAAACGGTGAACTTGCGTTGGTCCGACCGCAGTTTGAGGACATTCAAATGAAGTTGAACCCTTTCATACAGGTAGATCAGACAGCAAGGGCGTGTTCCCAAAAAAAAAAACACACATTCAGCCTTAAACAACAGCCTTTGTTTGTGTTAAAAAATAGGTGGACACGCACATTTTCGTAGGCTTAACGAATCAACAACAGACCACACACTAACATCTGCACAACACATATGAGCCGCAGTGTCCAGCGTTATTAAAACATAACTCACCCTTTATCGGCGGAGGTATCATTCCCCGTGGTTGATAATTCATCCAGAGGTTATAAAAAAAAAATAGTTTGCCCCAAGAGCACGCGGCAGGCTACAGTAGGAAGCAGCCCTTGGTAACCGTAGGAATCACCCTGGCAGTCAGGAATTTCACAGGGGGGGCAGTGCTTCAGCATTATGAGCGTGCAGTACCCAAAGGTGGCGCTAGGGGGGGCGCGCGTCGTCAACACAGGAGCGTCACTGCCAATATTACAAACATCAAGGAAAAGTGAACCTGCTGCATATTGATTGATAAGTACACTGAGAGAGGAAGTGTTCATATGTTATAATTAAGTAACAGTGTGTGAGTAGGCCTATTATCAGGGAAATGTAAAAGTACTTAATGGGATATTCATTAATGTATTTAATTACTGCTGAATATTTGTCATTTGTATTTTGACGGACAGAGCGTATACTTGTGGATTTTTAAACACTTAAAATTTATTCTCAAATAAGACACGTTTTTATCCCCAGGTTTGAGCTCTACAAACACTATAGAACAAATCTGTGATGTAGGAAATCAGCGGGGTTCATGTTCAATGTCAGGGGGTTGAAGGTGCAATATGTGATCATTTTGTTCTGTTAAAGTCAATAAAATTTGTTTTTTTTTTAAAGAAAGCATCTCAAAAAAGCCAGCTCATATAGCCACAAAAATATACAATTAAAGATCCCTCCTGGCATGTTTTAAGACATATTAAAACACTCTGCTTTGAATAATAATTTGTGTCTGTATGTTTTTACCCAATCACCTATTTAGATAGTTTCATATTGGACCTTCAAGGTGCTCCGTAGCACATGTCCTGGATAAGTCCAGGGCTGAATTTCTTTTCCAGTACACCACTGCACTCCTCTGAGTTGTAATGACATCTGCATTGTTGTGATATTACAAAATCATAACATGCATCTTAAGATTGAACATATAATCAAAGAAATAAAAATTATGCTCATTCGTCATGTGTACAAAATTCAGAAGAGCAAGGGTTAAAGGTTTTGTATTCATAATTAAAAAGGTAATCGATCATCTGCATTCTTGCAGGTCAGTCTCCGGAGAGCAGCTCTGAAATCCAGCGAGTGCAAGGGCTATTTATGATGATGCACAATTATTTCCCCCCAAAATCCAAACCATTAGAAGCCATTTGTGTGATCAGTGATGTCGCTCCAAACGGGCAGATGGAGGGAGGATGGCAGGATCTCACACAGTTGCTGTTGCTTCAACAAGTCTTGGATTTGCATCACATGGATGTCACACGTGTCAGAGGCGAAAACTGACAGCGATCAATAAAATAAAATGGTTGATGCCATGGAAACAAGCTGAGACATCTTCTGTACCGTCTCTAAAGAAGGAACAATATTCTGTAGTCAGGAGCAATTTTGGGGAGTATAAAGTTATACAATCCGCAAAGTTTACAAAAGCTGTTTCCACAAAGGTTTTTTTTAATGTTTAGACAAGACCAAAATCACTGGTCTCTATTCTCTCCTCCACCCACGCATGGGCAATGTTTTTGTCACAGCTGATGAAGTAGAATAAGATAAACAGCTGTCAGTGATCTAACCTCTCACTCACTCAAAGCAACAAAACACAACATTGGAATGATAGCAATCTGGCCTGGACACAGTCAGTGAAAGACACACAATGAAGCCACTGAGGCCTTGAAGCAGCCTCTTAAAAAGGAATGTAAACAAATATATGACATATTACACAGATACTTATTCTTTATGTCAGAGCACACAATTATTTGATATTCGACACTGACCCTCCCCTGCTGCTATAAATCATTGTAATCACACTTACAGGAAGAGCTCAGAGGCTGATGTGAAGTACAGGAATGTTTTATTTATTGAGTTTCTCCCGAGGAAGAGATTAATTTATTTTTGGAGAATTTTTTAAATAAACTGTGGCTCAGGAGAATAGTGTTTTATTTAGAGGAGTGGTTTCCAACCTGGGGCTCAGGATCCTACCAAGGGGTCACAAGATAAATCTGAGGCTCACAATACAATGAACAGGATAAGACTGCAGAATTTTGGCTCTTTCTGCTTGTGAGTTACTAAATTATTTTACCTTTTGAGTCCTCTGAAAATGTCTGGAAGTAACCGAGACATAAAACTACCGTCAGGAAACACAAAATGACCACGAGGAGGCAAAAGTACCACAGAGATGCAAAATGACTACAAGGAGAACCAAAACTTCTACAAAGAGACACAAACGTTAATAATACGTTAATGTAGCATGTAGTGTCTGTGGTGGGAGGGTGGTGGAGACTGTGACAGCACCAATGAGGGCAGCTGCAGGCAGGAAGAAGTTTTGGTCCAGATGGACTCAAAAACTTGACTGTGGTGGGAGGGGTCAGCCACAATCTTACCTGCATGCTTTCAGGGTCCTGGAGGAGTACAGGTCCTGGAGGGAGGGCAGATTGCAGCCAATCACCTTCTCTATACCACAAATGATCTGCTGATCGCATCTAAATCTCTGCAAAAAAGCCAATCACCAAATTTCCCATTTTGTTGAACTAGTGCTTTAATGTGACACAGTTTGAAAAGGTTGGGAATTACAGATTTAAATGAATGTTTCTTGAATAAATGTGAAAACCAAGTTCTCACAGCCAGAACAGTCCAGATGCTGGGCTCTGGCTGACAGCATCAGTTACTGTGAAACATTAATATGAATCACAAACAAAAAGCCTGTAAAATGTTCATGTTTTTGAGGATGTTTTATTTAAATGTATCATAGAAACTATATGTTACACATGTGCACAACTAGTAAACACTATTTCTAATTCCTAACTAGCGCACCTTTAACCTCAGGAGTATATCTGATTAAATAAAGGTTACACAAAATCAATTAAAACACATATCCCCACCGATTGATTTCTCATCTGTCTGCTGTTGCTGCCATTTGTCCACTATTGTGTCAGGAGACAAAGACGGGGGGGTCTCAGGCCACTTCATTCAGACTCCAAAACATGAAAGTTCTAACCACAAGGCAACAGATGCCTCCAGCAATTACACGGCTGTATATGAATCAATATTTTGTCCTCCTTTGAACTGCATCCTTACCCCAACACACACACACACACACTCCACACACACCCTTAGATATATCTCATCCCCTCCAGAACACAATGGAGGTCATGACTGGGACATGACCCCTTTCCTTCCCCACGGAGAGTCAAATAAACACTAGTGCTGTGTCAAGGATGGGGGATGGAGGATGGAGCATGTATGTTTAATTCTCTATCAACAATTGTACATATCCACATTATTCTTTTGGAAATGTTTGATATATGATTTCATTTATACAGTTTTTATTCCTATTTATCCGATCTTACTCATTTCATTGTTTGTTTGTTTTTTTCTTAATTTGTGCTCATGTTCCTGGGCCTTTTTTAATTTTATGTTTGCCTGGTCCAGTTTTATTTTCTTTTAAAGCACAAAAAAGAGAATACATGAATAGAAAATATTCATATTTCAAATTGAAATGCATAAAGAGATCTAAAAAGCAAATACAGAAGTAAAAAGTTTGCAGAAATAAATATGAGGGAAAATTCAAGGGGTGAAATAATACAGAAACAAAATATAAACACATAAATTCATTTAAAAATGAATAAATTAAACAAAATGGAGGGAAGAAAATAAATGGGGGAAATTTAACATATTCATATGAATTCATGTCTCATTTTATAACTTAATTTATACCAGTCATGATTTTTAATTTTACTTTATAGGTGCATTTAACAGCCCTTCAGAATTCAGCACTTTTACATTTACATATTTAAAAAGGGCTATACGTATTTTGTAATTTATCGTATTTTGTGATAGTAAATTAATCATTTACTCAGTTTCTGTTGATAAACATCTTCATTCCGTTTCTGTCCCAGAATATCTGTCAACAGCTTTCAAGCATCCTAGTTTAAGATTAGTGCGCCACCATGTGGCACTTTGCCGCCATTACATGACCTGAACGCTTCAAAATAAACTCTTCCATCTGGCAGACACACAGACAGAAAACACCTCGAGTATTTTCAGATAAACAATAAATCCTCCCATTTAGTTGTATCATACAGTATTTGCGTTTGTCATATGTATTTTTTGTATTTTTTCTTTGTGTGTATATTTTTTTAATCAGTAAAAAGTTAATTACAAGAATAATTAATTAAAACTAGTTTTTAAAAATCAATATATCATCAACAAGTGAACAAAGAGCTCCATGCTGGAGTGTGTGAATCAATCAGCTGCAGTGAAAGCGGAGTAATCAGATTACACAGCTGAATGAAAGCGCGAGGCACCCTCGTAGGCACGCGCGTCGTGTGGCAGCACGTGCTGTCACTTTTTCATGTTTATTCAAAGAAGTGGGAAGCGCGCGCAGATGGCCCCTATTGAGAAGGCGAGGTGGGGGCCCCCGAGATCAATTCAATTTGGTGTCCGGAAGATGGATGGATTCCTCCCCAAAGACACGGAGTTTATGAGTTTAGAGGGTTTTTTGGTAAATAGAGGAGAAAAATGAACGCGCGTAAAAATGAAGACGAAGTGGGAAGAGATGCGGTTTATGAGACCACACGCATACATGCATACACACACACACACACACACTGAGAGAGATGTTCCGTCTGCAGCTGGATGAGGGTGAGATTTTTCTTTACAGTCAGCCAGATGAGACTCTGTTCAGGGGCCAATTACATCCAGCGTGTGACAGATTAGGTTTAAAGGCCAAATCCCAGTTTTTCAGAGTAGGTAAAAAAAAAAAAATAATAATAATAGTAGAGCTATATAGGCTATAAACTGAGCTAAAGAGTTTCTGCATGACATTTTTTAAATTAGTACGGTAGACAGCTAATCCTCGATTATCCTTGACTAATCTTTTCTCATCATTTAATGTAAATATTTGAGTTTTGTTTTTTTCAGTTAATTAATCTTAAAATTTCTAGTATTTATTTCCAGAACACTTTGGAACTAGATTTGTGACCATCTCAAACAAAGTGTCACAGCTGCAGAACAAAAGCATAAATAATCTGCTTAAACACATCAATACTGCATGTATGTATAAAAAAATCTACCTTAGCTATGAAAAAAGAAGCATGGAAAGATACAATAAAAGGTGAACCAACATAAATAGTAATATCAAAGTGTTTTGAGACCCAGGGCCCCGGACCCTCAGGGGGCCTGAAGGCCTTGAACTGACTAGTTAAGCTCTTGTTTTTTGTTTTTTTTTTTTGTTGTTGTTTGTTTGTTTGTTTTTTTTTTGATAACCTGTGAACTTGTGTGGTAATAACCTGTAAGACATTGGACCTTAAAGGCATACTGCAGGATTTTCCTTAAAAACCTATGGACTCATAAAAACATAATCCCTGTCAATCATCACTTCTGACCCAATAGAAGCGTGTGGTGGTTTATGTATTTGCTGCCTGTATTTCCACATTTTCCCATTATTTAGCTGTGTTTGAGACCCTTAACAATCCCAAAACATCAGTATTTGACAACCTGGGAATGAGACTCAACAATCAAGTATCTCTGTGGTGCATTTGCAAACAGCAACTGACAAATCCTGCATATTCTACTTTTAAGCTCTTGCATTTTTAGTTTTCAATTCATATGGGCCCACAGAGGGTTAAATGCTCACTCCAAATAATGAGATGAGACAGGATAATAAATTAATAGAGTTGTGAGTTGTAAAGATAAGAAAACTGACTAAAAAGTAAGATTGATCTGCAAAAAACTGTCACTTTTGAGCAAAAAAAATCACTGGTTCCAGATTAAACTGAATGTCTTTGGGTTTTACGCTGTTTGTCGACCAAAACAAGACATTCTGGGATCTTGCTGACATTGTACAGACCAAATGTTTCATATGTTCATCGAGAAAATAATCTTTAGACTAATCAATTCTAAAAATGGTGTTAATTGCAGCCCTATACTGACCATTCTGTTCTGCAATAATCACAATATGAGGGAATAAGATGAGGCAGCGATGAGCAAATCATTCATTTTTTAGCCATAATAACAGGAATAAAGTTGAGATAAGTCTTTCTTAATGTCTTTGTGATTCAATAATTATATTCAATATAACCTAAAATGGCGAAGGGCCTTAAGCACTTACTGTTTTAGTTAATTCATGGGGGCCCACAGCTAATCTTTGCTCTTGCAGGTTGAACAGGCCTTTCAAGCAGTGTGAGAAAAACTGCACCTGTAAATATTGTAAATATAAGAAAGACTCTCTAAAAATTAAGACTGATATATTCTTAAGAAAAAAAAAATCACTTGTTACGACTTCTCAAATGTGAATATTTTCTAGTTTTCTGGTCTTTTATGAGAGTAAACTTGGGTTTTGTGCAGTTTGTCGACCGAGACAAGACATTAAAAAACACCAACATGGGATCTGGGACTTGCTGACATTGGATCGACCAAATGATTCATCAGTTAATTGAGAAAGAAAATATGTAAACTATGAAAATAGTCATTAATTGCAGCCTTATACTGACCATTCTGTTCTGCAGTAATGATAGAATGGGGGAATTAGGTTCAAGACAGGGCACTGATGAGCAAATAATTCATTTTTCAGCCATAATAACAGAGGATTAAAGTTGAGATAAGTCTTCCTTAATGTCTTTATGATTCAGTAATTATAAATCTGCATCTTGGCTGTGTGTGTGTGTGTGTGTGTGCCCTCTGAGACTCCAAAAAGGGACAGCAGGATGTTGAATAAACTCCCCTCCTGACTCACGGTGACTCACAACCAATGAGGCGTCCGCAACAAAGGGCCCGAACAATTGGATTTAAAAGATCTTAACCAAATTGAAACCCAATGAATATCGCCATTTTAACTCGCCAGATTGGGCCGTGTGCCGCGGCCTAATGCATGCACACACACCTTATGACAGGCCCGTGGTACAGATGGTCCGAGCGTGAGCCTGAATGAGAGGGGGACCATCCACGGCTGCTGACGCATTGTGGGGGGACGTCGTCTTCAATACAGCACTTAATGAGAACAGACTGACTCTTTCTCCCCTCCCATCCCCTTCCTCCGTCCATTCTATTCCTCCCCCTCCTCCTCTTCCTCCTCCTCTCTCTGATTCTCCACTTCTCCTCTCCTCTGCCCATTTCCATCTGTTTGGAGACAAAGGGCCACGAGCCAGCTCGAGCCCCGGGACCCTGCTGGTGAAGTAGGCAGGGATAATACGGCCCATCCCGGGGGCTGCATTTCAACACATGGACCAGGCTTTGTACTTCTGCTGCACGAGCACCCTTCACACACACATGCCACACACACACACACACACACACTACTCGGGATGTGCACGCTCCACAAACACACACCTCTAGTGGGAGGAAAGTGGGGGAGGCAGAGTTGCAATATTGACGGGGGAGTTCTCGCCTTGAACATGAACACTTCCATAATACCCAACGACGTGGAGAATAAAGAGAGGGCGAAAAAATGAGGCAGCACAAAAAGCCCCAAATGTTGTTCCTCGTACTGTGAACATATGGCTGTTTGTTGTCATACTCTTTCTCCCTGTCCAATTTACACAGAGCTAGTGAGCTCTCAGAATTAAATGGGTGTGCGTGGAGGAGTGTGTGTGTGTGTGTGTGCTCCTCCTGGCTTTGAGTATACCTGAATGATGATGAGGAGAAGGATGTCCAAACATTGATAATGGCCGCTGCATAATCCCCTGCTGTCTGCACACACCTCCTGACATATGGTCACTCCACGGCCTCCACCATTACATAAGCCCACAGTGCAAAAGAGGGGTGGGGGGTTGTGGTGAAACGTGGTACTTTCTCACACACACACACACACACACACACACAGACAGAAGCATGCACCGGCCACACTGTCAGCCAGGCTGTTCAGTGCCCTCAGCAGTTTGGGCTTCGCCTGTCACTTTTCTCTCCCCTGCCCCTTCTGGGGGTTTGTAAAGAATAAATTGAAGAGGACTGATGCTACGGAAGCTTTTGGGGATGAGGAGCACAAATGGCCTTGTAGTGCTTCACGGCGACGTACAGATGGACTCCTCCATTCAATAAGCTTGAGCAGAAGTCTATCGCCACACCATGCCAGAATCGCAGAGCTTGTTTTGTGTTCTGAAGAGGACAATCTGTTGATGCAACATATTGGTGTTCTTTCTTTCTTTCTTTCTTTCTTTTTTCTTGGTTAAAGCATTCACAGAGCTGTCTGAAAGACTGGACCAATCAGGGCTGTTTATTCTAGTGAAAATCTAATGAAAATCAAATAATTATCAAACATTTAAATGTTTCAAAGTGAGTCTTATGTGATGCAAACTGCTGACAGTGCCAGTTTCAGCTAAAAGTAACAAATCTGACTTTATTTTGTGACTCCTGTGCAACTGCATAAGATGTCAATGGAAAGATGTGAAGGGAAAGCTGAAATGGCGTGAAGACATGTCTACGTAAGCTGGAAATGTCTCAACTTGACCGAAAAATTTGCACGAATCCCTTCCTTTGCAGAAATGAGCGGGAGTTCAGTCAAAGGCTGATCTGAACACAAACACACAGGCAAAATCGGAGCACCAGTTGCGAGCTAGCTTACAGCAAACATCTGTGCACTTGTGCGAATGACTCGAGACAGAAATTCTCTTCACTTCAGGCCTTCTCACACCCGTTGGTGGTAACTCACCACCTCCAGTCATTTTAATGAGAGAAAGGCGTCAGACGGAAAGCAGTTTTTGATCACAACAGTAGGAGTAAGGAACGAATTGTGCTAACTGTGCGGCACTTCCGACTGTAACCACTTGGCTTTGGACAATCAAGAAGAAGGGAGGGGGTATTGTGGAAATAACAGGCATCACGGGTCTCCCTACTCACTATCTGGTGATTTCAGTGTAGAGGACTATATAGTGAGCTCATTATATAGTGAAGAAGCAACACTCTTAGACACAACTCTCTGCCGTTAATTACGTCATTGCCTACGTTTCACTGTCAGCACATAATGGTATGCCACTTTCTTAAAAATTGCCCTGAACCTTCAGAACAGAACATTGAACTAGCATCACATTTTAAGTTGATGGCTGTTGTGTTTCTGGTCACCAGCCAAAGGCAAGTCCAAGATTCACTCCCCTTTTAGCTTTGTTTTTGGTCTCAACCCACTCCTAATAAAAAAAAACATCTGGCTCTTTGTTCACCAGCTAGTTGCTAACTGTGTCTGACTGCTGTTCAGTGCTGAACAGGTAGTGTACAGTCACTTTTTAGAGCATTTTTCTTTTGCTGAAGCAGCTGCCTTCTGCAGCCGAAAATGATGCCATGAGAGCTGTGAGACTCAACCATAACAGTAAAGTTGTTATGTCCCGCTATGAAGGGGGAGCTGTACAATTCAAGTGATAATTCTCTGTTGTCATCAACATGACTGACCCCACTTGTTTTCTTATTGTGGTCTGACACATTCTCATTATAAAAATATTGATTACAGATGCTTACAATACAATATTACTAGGCTAACATTAGCCATCACAAGCTACTCAAAACAACGCTCTGAGTGCACTGAAATGAGCAAGGGTGTGTTTTGTCCCTGATGAATTAAACTTTTCATCTGAAAGAAAAAGAATGTGTTATTATTTTTTCTTTCAAGCACAACTGTGTCTGACTTTAAGTTTATCTGCAAAATGTGCCTCTAACTAGTAAAATCAGCCTTGTCACCACCACACAAACTTTGTGTGGGCGCACTGAAGGTAAAATATGAAAGTCAGCCGCCAGCTGACAAAAGGACAATGCAAACAAAAAAAAAGCAAAAAGAACAGGAGGAGCAAGAAGGAACACAGGACCCTTCGAGCTGAAAGTTGAAGAAACTTGCATGCACCTTAGTCTCGTGGTAGATAGATAGATAATAATAGTAATGCACCTGCAACAGACAGACAGATAGACAGATAGATAGATAGATAGATAGATAGATAGATAGATAATGATAGATAGAAGACAGTAGTAGTAGGTAGACAGAAGATAGATAGATAGATAGATAGATAGACTGTTATTGTTTCTAATCATACATATTTGAAATAATGCATTCTGTTGCTCAATTGGAGCAGCTTAACAGTGGCATTTCCAGGGTAAAGGGTTCGAGTCCCACTGGGGCCACCCATGCTCTGCAAAAAAAAAGGTTCACTCATGATAATCTAATGAAGCCTGGATAAAAGCATTCACACATCCTCCACATCTCCTGCTCTGTAGCTCATCTACAAGCTTTTTATAGCAGCAATCGATGGGAATAGGCGTATATATCACAAATGAATATAAATATTTGGACCTTTTTGTTCATACCATTTGGCAATATTACATCTCGGCGCTCGCTCGCTCATAAATTTCCATCTCTCCCATCCCTCCTCTCTCCCCGGGTTTCCCACGGGAGGTGCCAGACGGCCAGTAATTTGGTTGTCTTGGCTCGTCTGGAGTAACACCTGCCCCCTCTCTGGGGAGGGAGAGAGCCTTTCAGCCAGGAGCACACATGTAGGCTACCACTGCCTTTAGCTGCTGACCACTGTGTGTGTGTGTGTGTGTGTGTGTGTGTGTGTGTGTGTGGGGTGTGTGTTGCATGGTGTGTCAGGTGAGTTTTCTGTTATCTGCATGGGTTTGCACTTATTTCACCTTGCCTTGTGTGTGTGTGCGTGCGTGTGTGTGTGTGTGTGTGCGTGCGTGCGTGTGTGGGGTGTGCGTGTGTGTGTGTGTGTGTGTGTGTGTGTGGTGTGTGGTATACAGTAGGCTAAATATGAGTGGTAGATTTGCATGAGAACTTATATCACCCCGCACGTGTGCGTGCGCGTCTACGTGAGCGTGAACCTGACGTCATCCTGTACCATATCCATCAATGCAATCAGCTGAATATTAGCGGCAGCTGTCACTGTTGTGGTTATTAGCTGTTAGCACATTTTCGTCTTTACAAAACAAAACAAAAAAAAAAACAAAAACAAAACCCTAAAGCTAATACAAGGAACTTAATATTTTGTTCATTTCAGAGGCCCCTGTAGACAAAACCTTAGTTTCTACCTCCATAGCCACAAAATATAACTCAAAAATAGAATTGTCTAAACAAAAATCTCCTCCTGTTTTATTTGAATTTGCTAATGCAAGAAAATGTAACGAAAAAAAAAAATGTTAACACAAGCTCTTTTCATCTGGTTTCATGGAGAATCCGACCCAGTGCAGGCATTAAAAACAACCACATAGATATAACGGATGGTCTTCTTTGCTTATGTGGGTCATATAAAGGCATCAGTATTAAAAATTAACCACTTAAAACTCCTTGTGGAAGGTTTAATTGAGTTTCTATAATTAAAAAAAAAGTTTCAAGACAAGAAAGGTTTTTTTTTTTTCAAGTATTTCCGTTTTAATTAAAAATAACACCGGAAAATATGAAAAGTTTGTCCATTAGAAACCAGCTGTCACACGATACCTCTACTACAAAAGATCTGCATAAAGCAACAAGTAGCCTACACAACCCTGAAGAGACAAAAAATCTTTGGATAGAGGATATGTTTTTTTTTTTTTTTTCCTTCTTCTTCACTATAAAATTACTTATTGAATTTTGTAATACAAAGCAGAGACAAATAAATAAACCAATTCATCAAAATAAAAACATCAAAACATTGAAGATAATAAATTCAGACTATTTTTTTTTCGAAATTATTAGTAGTATTTTTTGGTAACAGCAAAAAAAAAAAAGAGGTTTGCTTCTGAATCGTATGGTAGAAACTGTTTGACATAATCATTCTACACATGATTACATTATTCTGTCAGTGAAACAAATTTTTAAATTGAATGATTTTTTTTTTAAAAAGCAGCCCAATTCGTATTCCTCGAGCAACCTCTTAACACAACAATTTAGGGAAATAAACATTTATGGGGCCATTAAACCCCATCTTGAAGTGCTTATCGTTGCTATTGATAGACAATAGACGTGACATTAAAAAAAAAAAAAAGATGACATACATCAAACATACATCAAACGAATAAGTTATGCTATGGATTAACAGAAAGTGCCATTTTTAAGAGTAGAACATCATCACTTTCCAAGTTCAATTTCACAGCCTAAAATATAGAAGCAACAAACAATATCGTACATTTATACAAAAAAGACGCCAGCCTATGATATCAACATAAATAAATTAGCCTTAAATATCAACACAATTAAATAAATAATTCCATACACTTTTTTAAAAAACAATGATTAAGGTCACAATTTTATATGTCATAAGTGGCACTTACGCATTGAATCTTCTTTTTTTTTTTTTTTCTTCCTTTACGGAAAACATCATCTAAACTAGATCTAAAGCAGCTATCTCGTTTACATCCGTTTCATTTCGATCTGAAAAATGCCCCAGTGTTTGTTTTATTAGACCTCGAATTGATGCAGTGAGGGGCAGACCTCTTTTTAGGCTTTAATATATTAGTTATGATGGTGCATTACGGTGGAAATCAAATTAAAGTGTCCTTTAAACCCAAATTCTTGATATCACCCCTAAATTTTCCCCTCTACATCACCTTTCAGGGGGAAATATGGATGCCTGCGGGGCTCTTACAGCCCTCCCTCCCTCACTGTACATCGGAAAATAATAATTATTCTCATTATTGCATCTAAGCAGCTCAAACGACTCGGCGCTTGTTGCTTTTTGTTCAGTGGGCGGTCTGGACTGAAAGTTGAGACTTTCACTCGGAGCAGTTTTCGCCAAACTTCACACCATAATAACCAACACTGGACTCATACTGGGAGGTGGGGGGGGGGGGTCAGCATAGTCAACCATGAAGGTATGGCAAAGTCCCAGCATCTGGGGGAGAGATGGATCATGGTGGATTTTCTTTTCAGTTTGTTTGCATGTTTTAATTAAAATTTAAGATTTAATTAAGTCCCTGAAGTCGAAGCAGGATGGGAGCTCGTGTCACAGGTGTTTGACCGATATATGCGTTTGTAGAAGTCCTACTGAGCCGATATTGACAATTTATTCAGCCTGTTCTTGAGGCTGAATATAGATTTATAAAAACGAATCTGGGAAGAAATATAATTTTTCTATCCACAATCAGTTAAAATGTTTCGGGGTTTTTGGATTTGACTTGTCTCACGAGAGCGTTGCGTGTAGTTTTAAAAGACTAAAAGAATAAGAATCATTTTTTGCCCAATATTCCCTATTTAAAGGAAGTGAATGTTTGCACAAAATATCAGCTATGAGTATTTGCTTTAAAAATCCCCAAACTGACAACCTTGCCATACCCAATTGACGCCCAGAATTGAGTCCAATCTACCAACCCAACCATTTTTCTTCTCATGTAGGGGAGGGGGGTCACTTTTTAGACATCCAACACGTGATTGAGATAGGAGATGTAGCATATAGCCAGTCTGAGGATCTCGATCTTGGAGAGTTTCTTGTCAGGAGGCAAGGTGGGGAGTAATTTCCTCAGCTCCGCGAAGGCCACGTTGAACGCCTCGACCCGGATCCTCTCTCTGGTGGCGTGGGCCGAGCGATACTTGGCCGTGGCCCTCCGCCTCCTCCTCTTCTCCTCCCTGCTCAGGGGCTGGTCGGCTTTGCATTTGGCCCTGTCCTCGCCCTCCGCCGGCTCGTCCGAGGTGCAGCCGGCTGACTTGAGGCCGTTGAGCATCGTCTCCGGGTCGGACTGAGTCCAGGAGAGGTCCGCCTCAGCCTGGTCCGGGCTCAGCATCATTTTTGTTCTCCGGTGTTGGCAGTCACTCCTCCTGAAGAACCTGTAATATGGACAAAACAAACTATTAAAATATTGATTTAAGATATTCTTTCTTAAAAACATCTGTGACATTAATTCTATTATAAAGATTTCTAAATTTTTAAACAACGACCCTGAATTTACCCTCTAAGCATCTTGTCTCACAAAAGAAAAGATATAAAGAATCATTTTTTAAAAATAATGAAAAAATGTCAATTATATGTAATTGTTTTCACTGTTTTCTGCCACCCTGAGGCCCCTATATGAGAAATCCCATTGCGGGTGCTTGTTTGGGTGCCATGAGGGCCCCCCATAAATCCAAATGCAGTCTACGTTCGTTGCATAATAACATTAAACTCCATAAATAATGAATGGCTCGGAAAACTCGCGTAATGGTTAATTTATTAAAGCCCAGGGCCTTAAAAGAGCCGAACAATTAGGAAAAACACATTTTTAAGTGTCATATTTGATCTTTGTTTCAATTTATAATTTTTTAAATTTGTTTAAAAAAAGAGATAATGTAAGTTGTGATCATTTATGGAGGAGAAACTCCCTTTTTTGTGAATTAACATAATCAGAATTGGCCATCTGTCACAGTGTGATGAACACATCTGCTTGGCTGAGGCCACAGTGACTTGACAGCATGGAGGCAGAAGAAGACGGCAAAAATAATGTTGACATCTGCTGAACATGAAACCAGTGGAACTGTTGTGTTTTTTAAAAGATATATGTCTATCAGTGGCACATAAAAATTTAAAAAAAATAGACTGTCATGGAAGCTCAAATATTTAAAAACTAACTAATATTTTTTTTCAAGTGTGTGTAGATTTTCTCCACATTTTTGAGACTCACCTTGACAAAGAGTTTGGAGGCAAAAAATTCTGGAAACGAACTTAAAAAGTCCAAATTAACTCATATTCCACCGGTTCAAACAATCATCAGACGTGACAGAGATGAACCTTCAGTCTGAAATGAAAAATCAAAAAAGAAAAGAAAAAGGAAAAAAAAAAAAAAGAAACTAATTTTACTTTTTCAGCCGCAAACTTGCAACATGGGAATTGCGCGGGGTCAAACGTCAAAGCGAGGAAATGTTCCTGCAGATTAAAACAGTCCCAAAGTCTTAAGGATGATGAGCCGATTAAAGAAAAATGATAATAATGATGTGAGGAGCAGGGATCAGTGAGCCCCCCGTGTGATCCCAGCGATGGAGAGACAATAGACGAGATGTGCAGATAGTGGAGAAAGTGCAGCCAGGGCTACTCGTCCATCCGCCTGATGTGGAGGAAGATGGGGATGAAAGGGGGCGAGATAAGCGAGGCTCTCCCGTGTCAGGAATCAGCGGATCGGGACGGCAGTTCACAGATAATCCGCCTCTCTCCAGTCTTTCTTCCAGCGAGTGTCATATGCGAGATAAGATCCAAACGATCCCGACTAATAAAGGCTCACTTCGGGGACGGAGGGGATGGAATATATTTGAGGAATGGTATTGTCTAACACCGCCCCCTCCCATCCTCTCTCTCCCTCACACACACACACACACACACACACTCACAAACACACACCTCCTCCCTCCCTCTCTCCCTCTCTCTTCACGCCCCTCAGCCCTCAAGCGCTCTCCCTCCCGTGGGAGTAGTGGGCAAAGGGAAAGCAGAAATGTGTGCATGATAAAGGATGGAGATGGAAAAAAAAATAAAAATAAATACGTGCGTGTGTCCGTGTTGTGAGTTTGTGCACGTGCGCACGTTTACGGTGAATAATAATGATTGAAAAAAATAACTCAAAGTGCAGGTAAGACAGAGGAAGAGTGAGGGAGATTTTCAACTTAAATCTGATTGGTTTGGAAGTCAAGAGTCCATCCTAAAATGTTTTTTTAATTTTCAACATGGTCAAATTACATAAAACAAAAATAAAAAAGATAAGCAACAACAGTTTAATCAAATCAAACCACGTTCGAGAATGATTTAGACAAGATAAATTACTGCAAAAGCTCAAAATCTTACCAAGAATATTTGTTATTTCTACTCCAAAATCTAATTAAACATAATATAAGCTACAATTAACTGCAAGCAACATCTCAGCAATTTGTTTTCAAACAATTCATCTTGAATATCTTTATCTTCAACCAGCAAATTTTCACTTGTTCCATTGGCTTTTTTTTTTTTTTTTTTTTTTTACTTATTGTAAGCAAAACACAGATGGTATTCATTCTAAACTTATATTTGGAGTGGCACTTTTTCCATTTAAATGAAACTTTTTTCTACATTTGAATCCTTGTTTTCATAGTTATATTCAGAATTTCATTGTTGATATGTCTTCGATATTGCAATAGTTTTTCATTCCTGAGTTTGCAGACCCTCTACTTAAGTAAAAGTACCAAGATGTTTCAAAAATGTAAAAAAAATATTCCATTACATGTCCCACATTCAAAATCCTACTTTAAAGAACATTATTAGCCAAATGTACATGAAGTATCAAAAGTAAAATGCTCTGCAGAGCGGTGACATGAGATATTACAAACCACAGATTTCTCTGAGTTTGAACGTTGCTGGAAACATTTGGGATAATGTAAATATTCAACAAAATATTGACATTTTAATGCAGAAATGTTACATATCATAGTTTTAATTAGAGGAAAGAATAATAAGGTCTGCTACAACTTGTTGAAGAAATTTGAAGCACTTTTTTTTTTTAGAATCTTTAATGTATTCGTGAAAAGTTGTTGACCTAAGTTGACCTCTTTGGGTCTCAAAGAGTTATTTAAATGAAACAATGTGAGAATGAACAATGTGAGAGGGAAAAGTCATAAATATCTGAAACAACACTGCTTTGTTCATAAGGTGGGGAGCCACTGGTATAATCTTTAGCAACACATCATATTTTATGTTTTAATATTATGCACTGATGTTAGATATTAATCTGCAGAGTAACTATAGCAGTCAAAATAAATGTAGTATAAGTGCAGAAATGCAGTGAAGTAGCAGTATAAAGTAGCATTAAAGGGAATTACTCAAGTAACATTATGAGTAACACCATCACTTTCCCTGGATGCGTGCACTTTTCCAGATAGCTGTAACTACACCTGAGGTTGGGACTAAGGCACTTTGCTGCACTCTGTTGCACCAGTCACACATTCAGATGTGCAAAGATGGAAATAGATAGATTCAGTCCATACTGTCCTACACATTGTCTTGCTAACCGCAGGGTTATCTCATGCTTATTTCATATGATCACGAGGTGCATCATATTTTACTTTTATTCATGTTCTGCTGCCTGCTGTTGCACTTGTTACACATATTCAAAGATATGTGTTTTCTGGCTCTGGGATCAAACTGACAGTGTTTATAATGGTGTAATAATATAGATTTATGTGTTGGTGGTGGTGCCTATATTTATATATGGTGTGTTTACACAAATCTACAGGGCCAGAGCAGTGCTTTTTAAAGGAAAGTTGATGAGCTGAAGCTTCTCTTCTTTTCCTCCACCCTTCTTGTCCTCCTCCCATCATGCATCCCTCCCTGTGCCCGGTGGCACCACCAGTGTTGGGTCAGGAGGGCATGGTTCCAGAGGAGGGGCAGTGGCCAGTGAGTGTGGGGACTAGCTGCGCCTAACGAGGTGATTAAAACGATAAGGGGAAGCACGGATGACTTGCCGTGGCCCACAGCCACCGCCATGCTTATTGCCACCACACACACAAAATACACCCCACACTGTGAGCGCGAGAGAGAAGTACTACAACAGTGCCAGAAGGACCATATCAGCGAAAACTCAGCGTGTGTGTGAGAGAGAGAGAGAATGTGCACATGTGTGTGAGATGACGGACAGCTCGCCTTGGGCTCCGGCCGGGTCCGTGGAGTGTGTGTGACACAGAGAGACTCACAGCGGGGTGTATCGGAGACATGTCAGGACCAGGAGACAGAGGCCTCCTGACAGCTGGAGCCCACGGACACACACACAACACACACACACATACACACACACACATGGCCCACCACTCTAATTGCTCCACAGACAGAGAAGTGGAGATGCTTGGTGGTCTGCGTCGCCCGGACCCCTCCTCAGTCCGTAAGGCCCTCGGCCAAAGACATGAAGGACCCCTCCAAGGCTGTTTTGTTTGTGCCTGCTGCAATTACATCCCACAGCTGATGTACTGACTGTGGAGACAGGCAGGCAAACTGCAGGGTGGTGTATCCACCAGAGGATGGTCATTTCAGTCAGAAGGATGACGTTTGGTTTAGTCATGATGGTGCTGGTAAAACACTTCACTGGATCGTCTTAGACATTCTGTATAAATAAACTGAATCTCACATGAAGTCATGCTCCCATTTGAGAAAATGACTCTTTGTAGTGATACAAGGACTGTAATCGGATGTAAGACTGTATGAATATTTCTGTAAAAACATGACCGGGCATGTCAAGACAAGATTACGGAAAAAGACCCTCATATGCTGCATCGCATTAAAGAAATATTTAAACCCCGAAAAGAACATAACATGGTGACTTTTATTCAGTTTTATTTCACCTCTTCTAAGCAGCTGCACTGAACAAATCCATTTTTTATGGCTCTAAAAAATCAAAAGGATTCATCTTAGTTAAAGCTTCTCTAATCAATATTAACA
This sequence comes from Lutjanus argentimaculatus, assembly GCA_034769285.1. Taxonomy (NCBI): domain Eukaryota; kingdom Metazoa; phylum Chordata; class Actinopteri; order Lutjaniformes; family Lutjanidae; genus Lutjanus; species Lutjanus argentimaculatus. Next base: position 3,223,683 of record JAWZSL010000020.1, on the reverse strand, counting down.
ATGTGTCAGCATTGTTTGCAGCTATCTCAGCAAACCAGCCAAAACACTGAGTTTGTTGTAAGCTGGTGAACATTTGGCAGCAAAAGAACCAAATAATTCCCTCAGGGGTTGGTGGAGACCAAAAACAGAGCAAAAAAGGAGAGTGAATATTAGACTTACACTTATGAAGTGTGTTGTTGATGTTACTCTGTGTCTCCTCGATGCATGATGTGATATTTCTGCAACACGTTTGTGTTGTGTTTACAACAACACTTCCTCATACATAAATGGCTGAAAAGTTTTGACTCCCAAAACGATACCAGTAAGATATTGAGGACCGATACGCAGCCCTAATGACAGGCAGACCAGACCTTCATCGTGCCAGACTTTTGTTGTACCGGACTTGCGTTCTACTGGAGATTCATTCGACTGGAGCTTTGTTCTACTGGAGTTTCGTTGTACCTTACCTCGGTTGGACATGGCGACATGATCCCTGGTCTTTTGGGTGAAAGTCTGGATGCAGCATGAGGGTGTTTGACCCATCCAACCACCCCAACCTCCTCTCTACACGGACTTTGTCGCTAGTATACACCACACTACCTGACTTCTCCCTTCGCTCCCGTCATAATTACTACTCTGGGTTGTAATAAAATGCTTACACAAACAAAACAAAACAGCTTTTCATGGTGAGGACAGGCTGGTTTGCAGTTTGTTGTGCCAAAAATCAGTTAACATATCTAGGTATCATTTTATTTATTCATGTATGATGGAAGACAGGCAACGTCTGCATGTCCTTTGAATTAAGAAGTGATGAGTACTTCTAGGCGTCCTGTCGGGAAAGAGAGAAGGTCACAGACAGCTCTGTATGCATTTATGCAATAAAATATTAAAGATAATGTTGGCAAAAAGAACATACATACTCAAGGAAACATTTTTTTCTTTTCCACATAAATTTTAGAGTAATGTATTCCTTAAAAAAGACTATTGTCCATCCCCAGAAGGATCTAAATGTGTCTTTGACGTGGCTCGCAAATACGTAAAAAACACGCACAGTGTGATTGATTCAACAATCTATTGACCGCTGATCCTTTTCACATGACTCAATGTGCTCAAAAAGACCATTATTACCGCATTAAAAGAATATTTCAACTCCAAGGTTACCTAGAAAACCCAAACGTAGCCACGGTTGTTTCATTTCAGTCGTGCGAGCTATTGAAATGAACAGATCCAACTTGTTACACCTCTAAAAAAAACACATCAAAAGGCTTCATTTATACATTTCAGGGTGAAATATTCCTTTAAAAAGAGCGCTTGAGGAACACGAGTTTAGTTTGGGTTGAAATGCCCTCTCACTGCGGTTCCCATAATCATTCAGAACTGGCAGACACACACTGATTTATGGTTATGATTATTCTTTGCAGGGCTTATATCACCAATGCAGCTGAGGCCTAATATTGCAGAGTTTCTGCTGAAATAAGATGCAAATTTGAAACCTGATTTTTTTTGGAAAGGAACCAATTGTATTCCAGGCTACAGCAACAAATTGTAAATACTTTAAAAACCATAAAAATACAGATTTTTTTGTGTAGGTGGGTGTCATTTTAAAGAAGCTGTCATCAGAAAGTGTTGTCACTCCGATGAGACGTCTGTAATGGAGTTATTTCTCTAATCAGTCAGAGCTCAGTGGGCCCCACAGCTGTCTGAGCTGCTTGTTACAACAAAAAACACCTTGAACTCGTGTGACATACTCCCACCTGTCACCTATCACACACTGCACACACTCACACACACACATACACACACACACACACACACAGTTTTGAAGATTCGGGGAGCAGTGGGATGGAGCTGTGAAATGGGAAGGATTAGTCACTTTGTCAGGAGATGTATGAGGCTTCTCTCAGGTGGACGGTGAGCCACAGGGGGCATCTGAGGGAGCGGGAGAGGGAGAGGGGAGAGAGGAGAAGAAATTAGAGGCCAGAGAGAGAAGATAGAGAAGAAGAGAGCGGAGGAAAAGAGGAGCAGACGTGGAGGAGAAAAATGAAAGCGTGCAGAAATGAAGACGAAGTGGGAGAAAATTCTGTTTGTAAGATACAAAAAGGAGACGGTGCACTCTTGGAAATAAGGGCGCTAACTAGAACCAAAAGGCTTCTTCGATTGGTCCCCATGGGAGAACCCTTTTTGGCTCCACTTGGAACCCTGTTGGCCCCTTTCTGACCCAGCTCATTTTTGGTGGAAACGCTCAGAATGGTTCAGAATTAGACCTGAACCAGAACTGTGCCGGTTCCTTGTTGGTGGAAAAGGGCCCACATTTCTAAGAGCTCTTCCTAGAACCCAGCTTAAAGGTTTACACCCAGAAACATCTGTGAAAGGTTTCACTCAGAGCCCACCCATGAGAGGTTCTGCAGAGAATCTTTCTATGGTGTAATGGTTCCACCCAGAAACCTCTTTGGGGCTTCTATCAAGAAACTTTCCACCTTCTGGGTGCTAACAACAAACCATCCCAGGGGTTCTGCTGAGAACCCTTTTATATTCAAAGGTTCTATCTCAAACCCATCTGGGAGGTTCTGCTGTGAACTCTTCTATGTTTCAAAGGTTTTATCCAGAACCCACCAGGTGGCTTCTACCAAGAACCATTTTATATTTTACAAGAACCCTTGACAAACCCATGACGGAAAAAGTTGTTTTTTTTTTGGATGAAAAGGAACCTTAAATCTTACAACAACAAAAAAAACCTTGACCAACACTTTTTTCAATAAAGGGTTCTTCAGAATCAAATGGTTAGGGGTAGAACCTCAGCTTTACAGGAAGGAACCCTCATTTCTAAGGGTGTAGAAGTTGTGGTGACTGAGTGTTTAGTCCCAGAAACTCTAAACCTGACAGCGTTGTAACTCTTCTCGCATTTGCATCACTTACATCACTGGGACACACACTCATGCACAGGGGAACACTCTGGGCATGTGTGGAACGCCAACTTGTCCATGTGTTGTGTTCTGTCTTTTCTTCCAGAGTAGTGAAATAGGCAGTGGCCTGGACCCTGGCCTTGTGTGTGGTTTTTGTGAGTGTGTGTGTGTGTGTGTTGTAGAGGAGGAGGAGGGGAGGGGTGTCGGTTCAGGCCTGAACAGGAGGTGTGGGATCCAGAAAGCTGGGGGTCCCATGTGAGAATGTGGCCATCGTCAGCGCTGCCGTGGCAGGCCTCGGCACCATCTGTGCTCCCAGCAGGGCGCCCAGCGCGTTCTCCGCCACCCAGACACATATGGACACACAAAGGTGCTCACTTTCTCTCTCATGGATGTGCAGTCACACACACACATGCACGCATACACACACACACACACACACTGGGAGGAGAAAGAAAACACTTGGGACCGAACAGTGAGAGATGGGAGGAAGGATGATGAGTTTGTTGATTGTGCAGCGAACAGGATGATAGCTTCTTGTTGATGATGCTGACATAAGTGTGATGACTTCAGAGAGCGAGAGGAAGCATTATTAGTCAGCAAACGACCCAGCTGTGTTCTGCAATTCAAACAAAACTGCATCTTTTATTCTCCCATTACACTGTTTAAATGTCAATATTTTTCATAAATAAGGATTACTAGTTGTTTAAACATGAATTTAAAGTGAAGAAAATTTAGCTGTAGCAACAAATGGAGTCTCTTGGTGGAGGTGGGGAACCTTTTTTTCCCGACAAAACAAAAAATAAAAATATTTTAGAACTTAAAGTAAAGTTCGGCATTTTGGGAAATACACTTATTTTCTCTCTTGGCGAGAGTTAAATTAGCAGCACTCTCATGTCCATGTATTATATATGAAGCTCCCAACAGCAGAAAGCTAACTTAGCTTTGCATAATGTGAAATATGTAATTTTTTACCTTCAGTTTTTCATTAACAGTCAACAATTACTGACATGTAAAAAGAGCTAGAGATCACAACCATATTGGACTCATCGTCTTAAGCGGTTTTCTCAGATTATTAAGGTAAACCATTATTGCATTGATGCTATATTGACCCAAATTGTGTCAGTTTTGACCCAGTGAATTTTAGTGTCTGCAGTGATCAGGCAGCGTGTTTCATGAGGGTATCAAATGTCTTACCAGTGACAGATAGAAGCTGGTAATCAAGCGCCTTACAATTTGTGCAGTTGTCAATAAACATTTAATGAAGCAGTATCACGGCTGAGCTGAAAGTGCGTTCTCACATGTACTGAACACCTCTAACTAGTTCATCCTAAAGTTGAGTAAACTCAAAAAGACTTGTCGACTTGTGTTTAGAGGTTCCGACTTCATCACCTGCTCATGTTTGAGCCCATAAATCCAGTCCTCGCCTCCATCTCTTCCTCTCCATCCCATCCTGTCCAGCACAGACCTACATTTTCTATTTCCACAGCCTCCCATACCTCTTCCCCTGCCCGCTGACCCTCCTGTCTTGGCCCCCAACCCCCCTCTGAAGCTGCACCTGCCTTCATTTAGTTGGTGAGCTCTCCTCAGCTGCCCCACACCTCCATCTTCCTCATACCTTCCTCCTCACTCTGTCTCTTTCTCCCTCTGGCCCCCTAGCCTCCCCCAAGTGGCCCCTGTCCCTCCATCCAGGGCCTCCAGCTGGCTGATGAGTTCATTAGGCCCAGAGCTCTGCCAAGGAGCATGGCACTGTTCGGGCCAAACCGGGAGGGCATCAGGGGGCCCCTGGTGGTCATTGGGCACAGACCATGGTCATTGGAGGCGGGACAGAAAAGTCCCAGAATGTCCCACATGTCGATATTCAGGCTCTTGTCCATTCTTGGAGCCGGAGACTGTTATTTCGTACATTAGCAATCTGGTTTGGGGCTTGTTCCTCACTGAAACTTCAGCAGGAAGAGCGCGAGGCGTTGTGGTTTGAAGGGGTCCACATAAACAATGAGGGAAACAGATTTCTAATAATCCCCACAGGTCGCAGTGACATCTGGCCCCACACTTGAGCGTTGGCTCAATTAATTCGGAAAACACAAAACAAAAAGCGCCGGGGGCAAAGATCTGGGGGGACTTAACAGGCCGCTTTGTATGTGTGTCTATCAGTGTGTGTGTGTGTGTATTGATTGTAGCATTTGATCAAGTCAACTGCGGTGTGTGTGTGTGTGGTGTGTGTTAATTTTCTTCAAATTAGTCGAGGTACACAGCTGCTTTACTGAAACACTCTTCTTTTTTAGATAGAACAATTTAAGTTAACAGTTGGCTCAACTTAATTTCTTCTGTTTGTCCACTTGAAACCTTTTCTTCAAGTGTGTTCATGAAGTTTGCTATTTTGGATCAAATAATTTTGTGGCAAGTATATTTCAGTTGCTTAGAATAAAGTACACTTCAGCCTCTCAGTGTTCCTGCAGCCTGCCTGAGCTTGCTGGAGTCTGGAGAGGAGGAGGTGGAGGGAAACAACTCACTTCAACCATGGACTGTATATTAAATAGGATTTCAACCTATTTAATGTACAGTCTATGGCTCCAACTCGCTAAGATTTAGATTGTTGCACTAATTTTTGGACGTGCAGTTGTTACATGTTGTTCTTTTAGGTATTGCAGAATTAGTGTGAGTCTTTTTAGAACATGAAGTTGAACTTAATGACATACAAGTACACTTTTTGAAAGTTTACTTCAAGTATACTTTAAATTAAACAAAAAAGTAGAAGTATACTTATAACAAAACTTTTGTAGTACTTTTGTATATTTATAATGCACTAAAATACACTAGTTTTTAACCTGGGAATAACCAGACTAGTTCTGTAAAGTGATAATCAACATTGAAAAACACAGAAGTTTGATAAACCAAGAGTGTTTTTAAACTGAGTTGACAAAACTAAGTGGAAATTATGGACCACTTTGCTGATTCAAACAAATACTTATCAGTTTATAGGACTTGTCTGTTTAGGTTTGACAAATGTAACATATAAGTTTGACTGATCAAGCTATCTAACATTCCTCATGTTAGATAGCTAGAAATCTTGTGAAATAACAACACAAACGCAACATTTCCCTCCATAATCTCTAATAGTGATTTACAGTACTTCACCTGCAGCCTCAGCTTTACCACAGATATTTCGTTCCCTGCACTCTCACCTTTTCCCGCCTCTGTCCCCAGCTTCCTTCCTCTTGGCGGTGGGTCAGCTGGGGTCGGGGCCTCCGTGGCTGGGCTCAGGTGTAGCCTCAGCTGGGCAGGAGGGGGGAGGAGAGGAGAGGAGAGGAGAGGAGGAGAGGAGACAAGAAGAGAGGGATAAGAGAGGAGAGGAGAGGAGAAGGATAGAGGAGGATATGACGAGAATTCTGTCCCTCAGTCAACCCAAGAGGGACTCCGTCAAAAAATAGGAAACAGACACGTGAATTCACGCAAGTCAAAAAAAAAAAAAAAAAGACAACAGCTTTGTCCCTCACCCCCTTTTCTACACCTCCCCCATCTCCTCTCTTCCCCTCTTTCTCTCTCACTCCTTTTCTCCTGGGAGAGGCCTGGCCGGGCTTGGCCTGAACGCCATCTGCTGCATAATGTAACGGGATAGAACTCCAAATCCTTCATTTCCACTCACTGCCTGTCATCTGTGTGTGTGTGTGTGTGTGTGTGTCCACTCGTACAGTTGCATATGCACACACTGCACTGAAAGGGTGTGAATGTTTGAGCGTGTGTGAGATCTCATTTTACGGATGTTGTGACATTAGCTCGTCCAGCGATGATGTTGAGTGATGGGTTTGATGAAATAAAAGATGACGCCAAATATGTGTGTGTGTGTGTGTGTGTGGTTTTTTAAAGGGATTATTCCGCCGTTTTGAATATGTAAGTCCGATCGTTTTCACAGCATCCGCAGAGGAAGCAAAATCGTGCCATTGCAGAGTTGTTGTTGTCTTTCTGAGATCCATTTTGAGACATCAGAATGAAACAGTCTTTAAGCACGAACTCCTGGGAAATCTTAAAAGCGCCGTATCGAGCTCAGAATGGCACCTTGCCAGGGATGTCACAAATTTGCTTTTTGTTTACAAGTTAACAAACAAAAGTGCACACACACAGAGTCGTGTTTAAGTGCCCCACCCCTCTCTGCAGCACTGGTAACCCGGAGGTGCAAAGAGTTGTCCCTCCAGGTCCCCGTGGGGCCACTGTGAATTGGGGGGCCATCTGTTTTCTGGTAATAAGCTTTCTCTTCATTCATCCTTTCTCCCTCTTCTCCACTTCTTCTTCTTCTTCTTCCGCTCTGTGTCGTGCATTTGATTCTACTTTTGTTTTCCGTCTCTGCACGCACACGCAAAGACATAAAAAGACGCAGACAGACAGAGAGACGTGGTACGAGAGACTGCATTGCTTCTGGATACAAACACTGGCTCCAGTGCGGCAAGTTTAGGAGAACAGAGACATGGTGAAATATCACAGTGTGAACCCTGAACCCTGACCAGCTATCCATGGCTGTTGACATAAAGTAAACGTGACACATCCCTCCTCACATAAACCCATACACCCCCTCCAGCTGCTGGCTAGGCACTAAAGTCTGTATTAGATTCCATTTTCTTTGTTTCATCAGATTTATACAGTATAGTGGCTCTGGAAGCCCAATGCAACTTAAGAAAACACATGCAAATAGACAAAACACGAGCAGATGAAGACAACATCTGAACCAATTTGACAACAAATGTGCAGCATTTTGGAAAAAAAAACTACAAAAAAGTGACAAAACACAATCAAATACAGAAACGCACTGCAAGAACAGTTTGCACCTCCAGTTGCCTCGTCTCCAAGTCGATGGATTAGTGTTGTTTCAGATGTTTTGTTATTGTGAAGCATCGTTTTTTAAAGATAACAAAACTTCCAACATATCAAGAATAAGTAAATCAAGGAAAAGAAGAAGAAACACATAACGCCTCTGACCCATAACTGACCTCAGGCTCTGCCCTCATCTACCCCAAACCCCCAAGATGACACACTAAAGGATGCCAAATCTTCACAAAATCTTTCAACTTAACTGTCTTCAAAAATCTGATTTTCTGAAGGTGAAGTGTGTCCATCGGTTCGGTGAGCTATAATTTTAATGTAGAAACTTCTAACAGGAGGCATCGTCGTGCCTGTTTTAGTTTCCTTAAATCTCAAGATAGCCCCCAAATTATTCAAATCAGGTCTGAGTCTATTCTGTTCTTTGAGTACATTTGACAAGAATCAGAAGATATCAGTTCAGTAACCTTGTATTTTGGGACAAAGAGCACGGTTGTGAAGTAAATTGCCTTTCTCTGAGTGAAATTCTTTCCAAAAAAAAAAAAAAAGATTGACCTCAGGAAATATTTTAGTCAATGGGTTTTTTTGAGTGGGTTTTTAGTCAGACGCCTGACATAAGGTTTGTGAGACTTTTATGTTTTGCTCTACGACATAAAATACGTCAGTTAATATCCCACTAGTAGATGTTGAAGGTTTTAACGTGTATTTTAAAAAAGCAGTTGCTAACAAGTGGCTAAATGAGACTACAGAGGATGTCGGGGACGTTAAACGTTGTCACGCCGAACACTAGTGGGGGTGAGGAGACATGCAACCATGCTACCACGGTATTGTTCATTTATAGCTTAATGTTAGCTGTATACTGAACAAAATGTGCAAGTATCATAAACTTGTGTTTGCCAAATTTCTGCATTAACCCAATGGAAAAATCCCTGACTTGACTTATATACATACATACTATATACTATATATACATTATATAATCTTATGTTTGCAATCTGCCCTTTGAGGGCTTTGAGTTAGACTGAAATATGCCACAAAAACAAAAGAAACATTTGTGTTCTTTATTTGCTTTTGTCTTGCCAATTTAATGTGTTTTAGTTGCAATGTGTTGAGCACATTGCAACTAACTAATAACATAATAAATTCCAAATAAACTGACAATAAATAAATGATCCATGTATTGGCAGTTGTATTATTTGTCTGCAAAGCACATTTCTAGCACAGGACAAAAATAATTTGAAGCTGAATTTTGCCCACAATAACCAAGAAATCCAACCACTATTCCCATCATGCACCTCTGCTGGATCCGTCACCTCACGGGCGAGTCGCTGACGACTGCCTGATTGTTTAAGTTTTGGTTTGGAGAAACATTTGGTAATAGATGGCACTGGATCGATCAGAATAGTTGCCATGGCTACAGTGTGATGTGATGGGGAGAGAGGCTGAAGGGAAAAGGGAGCAGAGGAAGAGAGGAAAGTGGCTTTAAGTTCACAACCACAACACACACACACACACATATATGAACATAAACACACAGCAGAGCGACAATTGAGTGTGAATGGAGTGCTGTCCAAGGTCCAGCTTCAAAAGTGCACGGCTCTTTTGCTTTCATAACTTCCCCTGCACACTGTATGGAGCAGCGTTAAGGACAAAAAAAAAAAAAAAAAACATGTTTGCAGCTGCTCCTGCACGGGTGTACCCATTCAAACCTAACACCACATTTATGTTTCATTATGGGCTGTGCATGACAACATCGATATGTCACCTGATATTGTTCATTATCCCAGCCGCTGCATTATCCGATTTATGCCTTCCTATGGCAGGTTTCAATACAGCCGAGTGTTATATCATGATTATGAGCGGTCTGGGCGCTGGGATGCTGTCTGCATCTCATTGAGGCAGAATGAAATGGATCAATATACCAGAGGAGGCTGAATCAGGGGGTCTGCATGTGCAAGAGTGTGTGTGTGTGTGTGTGTGTGTGTGTGTGTAGACAGACAGCCTTGGGAGATCAGAGTGCACAACTGCTTGCGGCTTCAAGCAGTGTCTCTCTTTCTGTCTCTCAGCTGTTTTTGGCTGCATACACAAGCGCAGAGTTTTGATCGGAGCAACATTTGGTGTAAAAACAATATAATCACACAGTATATCAGCCGGCGACTGTTTCTTTCTCCCCCTTGTGTTGGTCACAAACTTCATGAAGCCATATTTCTTCAGCGACGCAGCAGGCAGGCGGGCAGGCAGGAGTCTCTCGCTTGCTCTCATTTAAGTGCAGATTTACAAGCTGTTTGCGACAGGAGCTTAGGTGCCTTTTCAGGATGCGGTCTGCCTAGTTGGGAGGAAGCTGTCTTGTGAATACATCTGTTGTGTCATCCAAAGTGCGGCAAACAGGCTGTCTGCCTCTCTGTGTTATGAAATTGAAAAATCTGAGCCCTTTAATAGCTCAGGTGCTTTGTTGGTTTGTTCTGAGAGAATGATTTGCTCTTGTCGGAAGGATATTTTTATTACCTTTATGCACACAGGCAAACGCACACATGCATGCATGCACCGCTGTTAGCTCGCAATTACACTAATTTAATGCCCCATTCCCCTCTATTAATCCCGAATTCTGTCCACATTTTTATTCTTGCTTTAAATGAAGGGGCTGCCACATGCTTCACTCCAAACAAAAGAGAGGTTAGATTTATTCTTCATTTGGGGCAGTGTGGGTGGGTGGTGGTGGTGGTGGTGGAGGAGGAGGAGGAGGGTCGGGTGTGGAGGGGAGGGGGTTCATGCATGGGCATAACCCGGCCCCTAAAGGAAGGCCCCCACTGCCAGCTGCCAGCCATAATTAAGCAGCCCTGCCGTGTCTATCACTGATTATGTTTGACCTGGCTAATAAGGCGAGTGTGTGCCACCTACATGTGGCAGCGGAGCGCCACAGCCTCCGTCACAGCCCCCATTGTCCACTTTAAGACGAGGTTATTAGTTTGATGTATTGCTGATGATACCAAAACATCAGATGTGTTGATATTGCAATGCTCCTTACGCTGTTTGACAAGTTGAAAGTAAGAGTGTGTTGCACCATCAAGTAGTTTTCAGTGTTGATGGTGGAGTCTGCCATCCCCATGCTGGTCCGCATTGCTTACCCAAGCACAAGACAATTTTACTTAATTAATATTAGCCTCACTTTTACTGTCCACTCTTTTTTTGGATAAACTTACTGCTAGCCCAACATTTTGAATGTTTACAGGGAGTTCACTTTCCAAGGTACAATGTTTAATTCGTTTTCTCCTGACCCCTTTAGAGATGCATCCCAAGGAATCAAATTTAAGTCTCTTCTTTTCAGAAAAAATGCAAGAAATGATTTCAGTTACTCTAATGTGTCTGAGTAACACAGTATCTTTGGGTTTTGGACTGGTGGTCGCACTTAAGATATCTGATGATTTCACCTCAGGCTTTGGAAATCTAATGGGCAATTTATTCCTATTTTACTGACATTTTATGGACCAAATAATGACTTGATTAAATGTGAAAATAAACCTCAGTTTCAGCTCTAGGGAGAATGCATGTAGGGAGTAATAAGATCCAACTGGAGCCAATCTGCACTGAAAACTTAGGAAAAGTGCAAACACTTTTCAAACACACAGGAGGAACTGTTTATTCCTCCTTACTAAAGATCACTGTCTGCACAAAATGGCAATCCCAGGGAGGGATATCCTTTAGTAACTGCCTTCACCAGCATGTACGCCAACATTGCAGCAATCAGTATAAATTAATAATAAGTGAATCAAAGTGCTTAATTTAATGGAGGCTATGAAAGATTAATACCTGACATTATCCAAGCTGCTGTGCTGTAAGGGGAACCACCCATGCCTGAGGTAAACCAATCACATTTCTATGAATATGACATTAGACACATTGATGTGATGTGTTACATCAATGTCAGCCAGAGTCTTGAGTACAGAGAGTCTGGATAGAAAGTCCACTGAGTGTGACTGGTCTATTTCTGTCTCTTTTTCCCTCCCTCCCTCCCTCCTCGGTGGGTCTAGAGGCGAGAGATCAGTTCAGGGTGGAGGAGAGCTGGTGTTTGGCCTGAGGGGCCCTTGGACACAGATTCTGTCATTGTCCACAGCTGCCACTCCGCCCCTCCCTCCCTTTACCCCCTCCACCACTCTGTGGCCATCCTCACCTTAAGGGCATCCCCTGCTACCCCGCCTCCCTAATGAAGAGTGACACGCGTCCGGAGGATCTGATCTAGTCTGAAACCAGGCCCTTGCCTCCTCTGTTTTGTCTCCTATTATTGACTGCGGTGGCTCACACTGACTCGCCGTGATGAGAGCGCCATATACCCAAGAGGCATCGCTCCCAAATCGGAGGGGGAGCTCAAAGGGCAGATGCAATTGTATGGAATCGTGAGGACCTAATTGTCTTTATTCATGAGCTGTGTGATTGATATTAGGGGAAAATGAGACACTCTAATTGTCCTCTTATATGAGGAATTTCTTACAGGCCTACACTCTGGATGTGGTGTGTGTGGGGGTGTGTGTTTGCGCATGCAGCTGTGGGTGTGTGCGAGCACTGCTGGGTGAGATATCAAACTGACAACTCCTAAAGGGCATCTATGCAGCGGTCTCCCGACATATCACTTGAAATAATTCATGTTGTCTTGTTGTCCTTTCTGACAGTTTCTTGCCTTTATTGCGATCCAGTGGATCCAGACACAGTGTTGTCAGGGAGAAATGGATACACAACTCCTGAGATTTAAAAAAAAAAAAAAAAAAATGGCAAGCACCTGTTTTCCTTAAGGCCAGAGTGTGCACACAAGTGGTGAGTCAGGCATGTCATGGAAAAGGGCTTTAATACTGAAATAAAATCATCATATTCCACACCGGCAGTGTCGTATATATTCTGAGGCTTCATGATGTTCACACTGAGTGAAATATTCACACTCAGGACTCAGTGTTTGCTGCGGCTGCACTTTCAAATTGAGGGAAACTTTGCGATCTCTGTCAGACTTCAGAATAAAGTTCAGTGAGTTTGCACACAATGATTGTAGTAAGGATGTAAACCATTTTTATTAAGTGCTTTTTTTGATAATTTGTCATTAATTGTTCACTACTGCACAAACTCAGGCTCCAAATGACATCACCAGCGTAATATTGGCATATTTTGGCTTAATTTTTGTACGGTGGGAGAAAGTGGAGCCACTCCATCTATCTTTATATACAGTCTATGATCAACATGACATAAATTTTGTCATCTGCCTACAATATTTCCATTAAGGACCCCTATGTTGACATTCTTGCGCCTGCCAAAGTTTGTGACCACCCTACACACTACAAGTACAGTAATGCTTGCCCTCGTCGATGGTCACGGTCCTATCCTTATTGAGTAGCATCTTTGTTTAATCTAATTTCTTAAATTTCTTAATTTAATTTAGTTTTTCTCATTGCTCAAATACAACAAACAAAATGGTGACCTCAGGACAGTAAGAAGAGCTCCTTTGTATTTTATACAAGTGCACCCACATCCACTGTCTGCAAGCGAGTCTGCAGCTGTCCCTGTCCATATTAAAATATGACCATGCCTTAAAGCACAGTTGGTTTCGGTCTTTTCATTGCTTTTTTTTCCCTCAACAATAATAAGCAATATATCCATCCTTATCCTTTATGTGGTCATGTATCTGTGGTGTGGGTTAAGGTTACTGGGTTGATGCTTTGATGAAACTGTCCTTTATTGTTAAGTGTGCACATGCTTAACTCATCTTGTATTCTATTTTGCAGCATTTTCCAGTTCTCTCATTCTTTCCTCGCTGCAATATTGATAACAGTTAAGAAGTAAATGTGCTGTTGCTCTCAGGCAGCTCCTCCCTGCAAGGTTAAATGAAGTCAACACACATCGTACGTACTGTACGTTGATGCAGCTGCTGAGAGTTTTTCCACCACTCTATTCCCCAAGCTGACCTGAAACTCCTACAGTGTTACAGTAATAGGTCCAGTGTGACTCTACCAACCAACCTACCTACCAACCTATCTGCTCCACACGAGGCGTCCCGCTGAGCCGTAATTGAAATCCATAAGGGAAAACACCTTGACTGGCTCAGGTAAGGGTAAATTAAAGTGTGTTTATGTGGGCCAACGTGCACACACACACACACACACACACAAATGAAGATGAAGGCAGGGTGTGTACGTTTATGCATGTATGCCTGTGTGCAAATGTGTGTGTGTGTGTGTGTGTGCGTCTGTGTGCACCCACCAGTGTAATGTGATAAGCTCCAGCAAAGCACATACCTGATGCCATTAAATGCAATTTCCCCTGTGTGTCAGCCCAGCCATTTGTCAGCTGCTAACACTGCACGCTTTATTAAAAACCTCATCCGCTTCAATTAACTGCGCCTGCAAAGCAGTTTAACTCCACTCTAATCCTGTCAAGATGTTTAAACAGGCCGTGCGTACAGTAGGTACATCATTTCAAACCCTGTCAGTGAGGTTTTTATGTGTTTTTTTTTAGCCCCTTTACTCATCACGTAGAGTTGGGGTTCAGCTCAGGAGGGAGTGGGCTTACTGTGAGTGTGCAAATTGTTTTTTAGGGGCAGTGACAGACGTTGTGGTGGGGCATCATCCTACATACATGTACACACTTTACTTTTGCCTCATTCATCTTTTTCCCAAACCACAACTCCCGACACTATAGACCCTTTTTAGGCTGAAAAAATGCACCACGCTCTGGTCTACAACACCGTCTAATTCGAAGCTCCACTCACAAGCTACACCCACAAAAAAACGTCATGTTTACCAACTTCAAAAGGGGTGTTTATGCCAAATCAAAGACAGTATATGGACAGAGATATTTCCTTTAAAGTTCCCCTCCTGACATGTTTCAAATTCTCCTCTATCATTAATATTTTGTGGTGAGTTTCTCAAATAATAATTTTTAAAAAATCAGAAAAATCCTTCTCTCTCAATGAGAAACTCTGGATCTGCTTGTGTTAGACCAATGAAAAAGCAGTGAGCATCAAGTGGGCAGTTAGCATCTTTTATGCGTTTATGTCGTTTGATAGGTTATAACTGGCAGTGGTTGGCACAGCTAATGCTAACTCACTCTCTCTCCTGACTCTGTGCTGGAGGTTCAGGGCATACCTCCAGGTATTTTCAAGCCTTTGCAGGCATCTGTCCAACTTGCCTGAAGTGCATTTGAATCTCAGATTGTAGGGAAGTGCACAGACATCTCCCCCTCCTGCAGAGGAATGAAAACACGTCTCTCGGGACAAAGTTTGCACAAATAAAAGTCAGCACAGTCGAGGTCAGACATTTTCTGACATAAGAAAACATAAGAAAAACACAATTGAGTGGACAGGATCTTAAAGAAAATATGAAAATTTAAGGTTGTAACAGTAAAATCAAGCTTTAATTCTTGTGCAGAAGTTAGCAGCTGTGTCCCTGTATGTCTCTGACAGATGGCGTGGTTGCGGCCATTTTATTTTATTTCAAAGAAATAGTAAGCAGAGGGTAAGGAATTATTTGCGCCAATAAAAACATCCAACAGTTTCAGAAAAAACATTTTTCTGGAACGTGAGGCTACAGTTTGGTTTCTGAAACCAACAGTACAACAATCTGTGCCCACTTTGCAGCGACTGATAAACTACACTTGGTTCAGTCTTTTAAGTGGATTATATTTGAATTCTTCACAAAACTTTGTCTTTCATCATCACAGTTAAATAGGAGAACCTAGGAGTCTTCAGTATTTATATATTATATCAGTATTTACTATGTGCAATGCATTCATTCAACTGTTGAGTATGTTTGAGTGTCTATATTGTTTTATTGTATTTCCTCTTGTTTATCCCCTGCTTGTTTACTCATGTATTGCTTCTTGCTGTGGGATTAATAAAGATTATCTTGTTTTATCTTAATCTTTAACATTTGTAAACCTTTTGTAAGGCTTAATATTCCTCTTCTAATTTCTCATTCTCAGACTGAATTGTCGTCCTGGTTTGCTTTTGCTCAGCAGTTCTTGTTTTACTGGAAGCAGTTGCAGAAAATGTGGTTTTCCTCTTTGAGCCACTTATGGCTCATATTGCTCTATAAAAATTATCATTTTTTTCATTTTTCTGCACTTTTATTTCAGTCAATCGATATGAAAGAAGCAGAACAAAGTTTGTTATAAGGAGAAAAGTCCTATCACCAGACAAGAGTCTCGATTTTGGACGTTCTGCAATTATTTTAAATGTCAAATGTTTTTAAAATGATCACTTCCTGCAATATATGCGCTCATTAACTAGTCCCGGGAAAAGGTGAACATTAATTGAGAGAATGTGATGGAACCTTCTATTATTTTATTTATTTTATTTTTTTTCTGTTAGTGTGGAGAATGTGATTTGTGGTGAAGGTTAGTGGGAAAAGAGGTTGCATTATTATTTTTTTTTTTTTTTTATCATGCCCTTTCATGTGTACTTGCTTGACCCAGTGAAATGAAAGAATATACTCTTGAGAGAGACTGTGATGGTACGTGACCTCTACATTTTTAGTGCAGAGACACAGACAACAGGTAGCTGCATAGAGCTGCAAACTCCCATTCATTTTCTATTAGAAGGAGCAAATTGCTCTTGCGGGTAGTGCAGAGGGTAAAGTTCAAATACTTAAAATAACTGTCACCTGTGAGTAGAGGGAAAAATCTGCACCTGATGTCTGTATATTCAGTATTTGGAGTGCAGAATTGTCATTTTCACCACTTAACATTGCTATCACACAACCTGTTCCGATGAGAAAATGCAGTTACACAAGCCAAATATCGCGCTCTCCAAACCAACCAAACTCCATAGATAAAATTAGTAGGTTGAATTGTTGATTTTTGCCTTTGGAGTTTGGTTTGTTTGGAGAGAATGATATTTGGCTTATAAAACAGAGCTTTCCCGTCAGAAGAGGCTGTCTGACGGCAAAGTAAAGTGCTAAAAATATTCCAAATTTAGCATACACTTAAACTGATACTGATTTATTTTAGTGAACCTTTTTTTAAATAGCTAAAATACCTTAATTTGCTGACGCTGTCCACAGCAGTTCATTCTGCTTCTCCAAACTGGGGGCGCCTATTTCAGATAATCCAAACTATCCCTTTAACCCTCTCGACCTTCCTTAATTTTAACCTTAAACTCAAATTCATGTTTGTCCCTTGAAGGAGAAAGGAGGGAACAAAATGACCTCTTCTTACAAAAAAATGTACTCAGTCTGAAGGTCTGAAACTGCTTCCCACAAGGATACCACACATGTTCTTCTGCTTTCTTCCACTCTCTACACACACACACACACACACACACACACACAACACGGTCATGCCAGCAGGGAGGTAACGGTTAGCATGGTGCTGTCACCAGGGGATCTTGGGTGGGGTTTGCAGGAAAGGGAGAGGTGTAAATTGGGTGAGCGCTGGGTGCAAAGCCTCGTGAGTGAAGGCTTGGTGCTCTTCCTCTTGATGCTTTGTCACTCACTCACACCCCATGAGATACAGGTGGTGGGTAAGGTGAGGATGCAGAGCAGGGGGAGCGGTTTGGCTCACTTCTCTCTTCTGTATTGTGTTTGGTATCAGGACTGTGAGCTCCATTGTGTCTGTCACGGCCGCTCCTTACCTTCTTTCCATGTTTTCCAGTGCACATGAAACATTTAATTTCAGAGATGAAACATAAGAAACAAGGTGTGAGGCAGAGGGAGGGTGTAAAAGTCCAGGAGGAAGACGGTGTTGACCACAAGTAAACAGGTTTACCACATAATTTCATATCTATCAACTTGACGTTGATGAAATTTGAAAGTGTAATCAGCGAAACGAAAGCTAAAGGCGAGCAGGTGTGACTTGCCTTTGATCATAACGGAGACCAATTGCAATTAGACCCAAAATGGCTTGACGGTGGTATCAGGGGGCCGCTTGCAGATTATGTATTTTTAATCAGAGTTGTTAGCATCTGTGATGGATGCCCATTTTACTCACACCAGCCTCTGATGGCATACGTCATGTTTGCTGGCGGTGAATTATCACCGCGTGTGTGCTGTCCATTAACTGCATGACTGAGGTGTACATCCCTCCACCGTGTCGCCTGCCACCTCCACTGCCGTGTGCTCGACTAATGTGAAACAGGAGGAGAACTTGGGAGAACACAAATGACATCAACACTCACTCTGTAGGTTTGATGCAGAACTTGCTGCTTTTTAGTGACGTTTACTCGTAGCTAATTTATCACAAGGGAATTAATGTTGTTTTCTGTTATATTTGATTAGTAATTCCGTTATGGATTATAAAACAAGATTAACTGAACTGCCAGATTTTTTGAACAGGGTTCGGTGGGACGTTTAGGGCAACAGCAATGTTCACGTAATATAGTAAACAAGCAAGTTAGCCCTCTGAGCTAATGTTTGCTAACTATGGTAACAATGGATCTGAAATGTGCAACATTTTTACAGTAGATATGAAACAAAAGCCAGAGATTTAAAAAAGCTGAAGCTGTAAATTGCCCATTTCTAAGCAGTAGGCAAAACCAAATGTTATCTTGGAGCCTTACCACGGAAGGCCTCGATTCGAGCTCCCTCAGTCTCAGGACTACAGCACTTTGGTGGTGTCCACAGATGTCCATGTATGCACCTGTTTGGAGTGGGTCCACAGCAGCCTGTACCTGTTGCAGACATCTTCACCGACGACTTGTTGACAGTGGAATGATTTTACCCCAGAGAGCAGAGTGAAAGCAAGCACCACTCACTCTGCAACTAATTCTGGAGACCAAAATGTCCCCAGAAGCACGCTGCACACTGACTGATAATGGAAAAACAAACAAAAAAGACTGATGATTCAAATCTTCAACTTTCAGGGGGCAGCCACAGCGGTTTCCACAGAGTTTGGACAAGTTCTGGTTTGGTAACGTCGGTCTCAGCCTCCTCTGAAATGCCTCAGCTGTCAGGCTGCTGTTCACTCTCAGGGCTGCCTCTCTTTTTCTGTGTTTCATATTTGTGTTGTATTGGTATTCACTGAGAAACTCTGACACCACCATTCTGTGGGGTGGATTTGGGAGGTCCAAAACAACCATGTAAATTATTTATTAACTGATAAATATCAGTAATAACAGGGAAAAAACAACTTTTGTTTCTTTCTTTTTGAGATAAGAGCATTAAAAAAAGTCATGAATCATAACATCAAATATGAACTCTTTACTTTATTTCCTTCTGCTGAATTAATGATTTTTCATCAGTGTCTGCTAAACCTTTTTTACACATTTTAGATATAGCTTAAGCACACATTTGTATTTTCTCACTCCTGGGTCACTGCAACAGATTCTTCATGTATAATCAAACAGGACTAAGAGACTAAGATCTGTTGCACCATTTACAGATTGTACAGAACTCAGGTGTCAGTATTTTAACTGTATCACACATATATTTTAGCCTTTTTATGCTGCCTCCCAGTCTGTTTAAGGATTTAACATTTTATTGATTACCTGTGACCTCTTCATGCTTTTGGCTCTTTAACACCAGAGGCCTCGTGTTTGTTTGTCTGCCTGCACAGTCCAAAATTAAGTTAAAAGAAAAACAGTTCAGTGGCAGATTTTGCTGGTTTACATGCACCTTAAGAAAGGAAAGTTGAGCCTCATGATATTTTTTTTTACTGTTGCTGTAAAACTGGAGCTTTAAAAATTTGCTCTATAAGAAATAATATGAATCCTTTCCTGTTTTGCAAGATTCAGGCAAACTCTGATCCTGTTCTCAGAGCCCTGATCTTTTCCCAGTGGTGGTAAAAGTGAAACAAAGCTATAATAAATATTTAAAATTCCAATCATGGTATGACACGGTGCAAGCTAGCATAGATGAAATCAATGACACACCTTCACACCATCTCTAATCCAGAAATGGTTTTACATCTGCATCAGCTGATTTTTTTTATTTTTTTTTTTTTTTGGTCACCCAGGGGCAGTGATACAAGCTGTAAACATAACACTGACATCTTATCACCTTTAAGAGATTGGTTTTGGTTTGGTTTGGCTGACTTCTAAGCAAACAGTTGCCTATTTGCACATCTAGCAGAAAGGTAGCAACATTACCCTTCATTTAGGTCTGTTTGTGTCCACATGATGATTCTATAGAGCTGACAGGTTACAATATAGTATAGTATTTTGTTTTTGCAGTACACAGAGTGTTTTAGAGAACATTATAGATCCAAACCTGTCAAAAGGGTGGAACTGAAATAAAAAGGGGCTGCAACTTCAGCACCACGGACAGGCACCCTGGATTTATCAATACACAGCAACAGTTCGACTGCTGATATTTCTGAGCCATGGTCGGGGCCATAGATTGTCTTTTTAACTGCTCAACGCTCCATTACGTTCTCCAGCTAGCCGCTAACTTTGTCTGGCAGCTGTTTGGTGCTGAGCGGGTCGTGTACAGTTCGGGTTTTGTGGAGCTTTTTCACTTAAAAGCAGCTGCTGCAACCAAAAAAAAAAAACACGCTGATGAGGGGTGTAAGAGTGAACCAGAACAGTAAAGATGTGGGCTGCAAAACCAAAACAATAAGCTGAAGTACATGGAAATGCTCCTTAAAGCTGAGGAAACTCCAGAGTTATAATAATAATAATGAGTTGATGACATCTGAAGTAGCGTGGGATCATGGGAGTTGTTGTCTTCATTGTTAATAAACCACCGTTGCTGAAGAAAATCTATCTGACATTAATTTTAGCCACGTTTGACAACTGCCTTTCTCTCTGATATTTCCTGTGATTTCTTGCACAGGATGCACCGTTACCTTGAATAAATTACATATTTCTCTAGGTTTGAACATTGTTGAAAACATTTGGGACAATATAAGCACATAACTCAATAAAATATATAATATATGTCTCGTGTTTTTGGACATTTTAATGCGGAAATGTCACATATTATAGCTTTTATATAAAAATATTGAGTACAGAAGCGTTAAACATTCAGAGGCTGAAAATAGCAGCTGAATTCTCTTCTAACAGCATCTGAGAAATATTCTAATTAAAGCACAAATTATTACAGTTTACGCAGCATAAATATTCCATATTTACAAAGACTAAAAGCCGTGTTTGTCAGTGTGTGTATGTGTGTGTGTTTGTGTGTGTGGCCCCTAACTCGACCATGTGCTAACCCCACACAGCTGCAGAGTCCCCTTGAGGGTTTGTCGCACAGGCAACAGAGGAAGGGCGGAGGATGGGAGGAGGAGGAGGAGGAGGTGGAGGAGGGGGGGACATGGACTGAACACTCTCATTTCCATGCCGCACCGTTCTGGCAAAGACATTGTACACTACTGTGGATGTGCGTCTCTTGTGCTATTGCTCAATCTTTTTAGGCCTGTCAGTTAGGGTTTTCATCAGACAATTCTCTGGGCGCAGAGAGTTGTGTTGGAAAGCTGATTGTGTACTTCAGTGTGGCAATTGTGTTTTCTGTGTCTGTTATCACATGTATACAGGAGACAGAGAACGACACTCTTCAGAGGGAAATTAAAAACAACATCTGATTTCCACATCTCAAATATGGATGGGTTGCACTTTATTTTACAAAACACTGGTAAAAATTAAATTAAAATAAGCAAAAACTAGAAATAATATATTCTTCATTGGACAGTATTAGACCCTTACTAGACTTTATTATTAGATAATTAGGGACACTAAAGTGAAATCAGTGTGAAGTTGCCCATCCTGCCTCTATAATTTTGGCCTTCGTACAGTAGATCTGGCTCACATATTGTTTTTAAATGAGGAAGCAGCAGATAAGTGATTTCACTTTGGTTTACAGTACAGTTTCTGTTGTAATATATCCTATTTTTTCCCCTCTAAGAATGTCAAATAAATGTCTAACAGTGGGAATAAATACACTTTAGTTTACAGTAGAGTTTTGTTGTCATGTGTCCCCAATTACCCTCTACTAAAGTCTAATAAAGGATCTAACATTGTCTAATAAAGAACATTATTTTCATTTTATTTGATCCAAACTATGGCTTGTTACATCTTATTAGTGATATCATTAGATGTATGGTGTCTAATCAATGTAGAACTATGCTTTCTAATAATGAACATATTATTTCTACTTTTTGTCCAATTGTACAGCTTGTTACGTCATTTTAGTGTCATGTAAAACAAAGAAAGTGCGATATGGATGTACAAATTAATACATTAAGTGTCTTTTTAGCCTCAGCTGAATAAAAAGGTTTGTCAACAGCTTCATAAAACTACACAAATCAGTTTTCCGTCTACTTCTTTCAGGTATAAAGCGGCCCAGAGTCCAGCCTGAAAAGAGTAATGGAGAAACCAAGGACTCTCAGGTTCCTCAAATATCCCTGTCAATCAAACGCCGTTTCCTCTGAGTGCGTTTTCTATCTGTCAAGGGTCATAGAGAGTGAGGATGAGACCCGTTCCCTCCCTCCTCCCCCCGGCTCCTCCATCTCCTCCATCTCCATCCCTCCCTCCTCTCCCGCTCCTTAGAGGTGTATCTCTACCTTGTGCATCACGTCTGGGCATGACCTGTTGCTAGGTAACCCTGGGTCACAGCTGCACACTATGGCAGACCCTTTTTTTTATTTATCAGTGAGTTATGTGGGAGACGGGGGGCTGTAATTTATTAGTTTGATATTGGGCAGGCAGCGCAAGTTTGGGATTGTAAAAAGAAGAGACGGCCTATAGCTCATCAAAATGCTCATTCTGATCCCGGGCCTCGGTCGGCTGAAGAGATTCACAACAGAGGGGATCACAACATTATAAATTCATCTGCTTTTTACTAAGAAAATCAAGCATCTCCAACAACAAAGCCAATGGTAATGCACTTTCCATGCTGGTAATTGAACAGATGTGGTCAGAGCTTAGAGGACAGAGAAAAAGGAATTCATCTCAGTACAGTATGTGACTGATTCAGGTCCAAGGATGAAGTGGGTGCAGACAAATAGTGTTATCAAGCTTTGTAGTCACGACAGAGTTAACCCCCTGGTGTAAATTTATGCAAAACTTGCATCAGGCTGATTAAGTTAACACATTTTCTGAAATAAAGGATTTTTAAATCAATAAAAAAGCTAAATGAAAAGCAAAATATGATTTGTTTGACTTGTTTGACATTTTTGGAAACATTCTTATCCGCTTTCTTGCCGAGAATCAGATGAGAAGATTGATACCACTCTTGTGTATTTTCATTAAATATGAAGCTACAGCCATGGGACAATTAGCTTAGCTTAACACAAAGACAGGAAATAAGGAGAAACAGCTTGTCTGGCTCTGTCTGAAGGTAATAAAATCAGGCCATCAGCATCTCTAAAGCTCACTAATTGGTGATGACAGGTCTCCATGAAGTCCTTGCTCCCAGCCAAGAATAGCATTTTAATGAGTGATCTTTAGAAGTGCAGGTTAGCTGAGTTTGCGACCCTTGGACTGAACCAGCCGGGCGAGCTGTTTCCCCCTCTTCCCAGTCTTATAATCAAACAAAAACAAAAATCATGAATGAGTCTCAGCCAACAGATATCCCCAGTGCTCTCACGACGAATGCTAATGGTAAAGTTTCCACAGAAAAATATCTCTGCAGTACGTGTACAGACATGCACGGTTCCCAGGGGGATGAATCCTAATGACTTTGGTGATCCCCTGATGATGTTTTCACCTGTCCACTGAAAGATCTTAACAACTAGTGGATGTTTCTCATGAAATTTGATACAGACGGGGATGACAAAGTTTTGTAAGCCAACCCGGAAGTTAACGTCTCTGTGGTTCCTTTTGCAAAAAGCCAATAGGATTTTATATAAATTTTGGATTAGTGCAGAAAATAAGGTCTGTGGCAAACAAAAGTTTCTGATTCTTACAGGTTTTGTTCAACAAAATAATCTTCACAAACGGTGTTTACTGACATGTTTTATGTCGTTGAATGAAACATGAAAATTTCTCAAACTAGCATCAGAGTTAATTCGTCCAATACTTTGGTTTCAAACTCCTGCAAAACTGATAAAATTTCCATCAGCCTCAGTTGTACTTTGCATTTAGTGGTAACTAGCAAATGTTAGTATGCTAACATGCTGAACTGAGATTGTGATGATTGATGATAAACATTGTACCTGCTGAACATCAGCATGTTAGCATGCTGATGTTAGCATTTAGTTCAAAGCACCACAGTGCCAAAGTACAGCTGGAATCATTGCTGTAGACTTTTTTAATAGATTTTTTTTTTCCTGAGCAGTACTAACAAGTGGAATAAAATATTTAAAGGCCAGTTCAATCTGCATTTTCACAAGTTTTTCAAATAGAAACTCCCACACAGTCTTTAATAAAATGTGGCGATTTAGCCTCCCAGCATCATCATGCAGAAACCTGAGTCAGGTCACAAGGGAAAACGTCTTTAGAAGAGCTTGTGAAAAAAGCATTTTGATTTTATGTTCAGATTTGAATATATTGAAGGTACAGAATAATATAAAAACATAAAGATAAATGAATAACTGTACCCACCCTTTAACTGTTATAGAGAAATCAGTTTAATAATCTTCCATAATGGTTTTATCAACGAGCTTTGCCAAATCGAGAAGTAGAAGATCTACATGTGTAATTTTACATTTTTGGCACATTGTTGCTGTATGTTATTGTTCAGTCTGTTCGATCTATGTGATCTGAGAGGAGTATAGTATTTTAAATGTAATGCATTGAATTAAATAAGTCTATAATTTGTGGAAAATTAAAGATGTCTGCATTGATCCATTAGGTTATATCCAATCTGCATCATGAATGAATGTAAACGCAGCTCCTAATCATGTTTTATAAAAGCTTTTTCATCATCAGTGGAGTTATTAATGAGGAGGACGTTTGGTAATAATGTGTAGACTGTTGCACTGGTGATTCTTAAGAGATTACTAGGAATTACTGGAAATGCTTCCATGTTGTCTAGTTTGTAAGTATTTAAAAAGTTGGAAGACTATAAACTCAGACATTTTATGAATGTAGAAAATAAAGTGTACTTATTATTTCTTGGAGGGATTTGTGGATACCAGCGAGGCATAAGTGTCATTGTTTCTGCTTTAAATTTGTCAAAATGTGAATGTATACAGATTTTTATGTTGGTATACTTACATTGTAAGTTTAGAAAATATACAAGTGCAACTGAAAATAAGCCTTAACAATTTTATTATTACGTATTAGTTTATTATATCATTTATTCCAAAGCGTTCTCACATTATTTATAGTGCCACTTTATCACAGAATCCTAAAATTGGCAAATGTTAGGACAGACTGCTACCATCTGAAAGTTTTACAGTTTTTGCAACACTTCAGTGTGATATTAATTTGTGATGCATCTGCTGCTGTTGACTCAGCCACACGTCTACCTCGGCGCCCTGATGAAAGCTCACCATTGCATCCCAGGTCTCACCCACAACACTTTTGTTAAATTCCTCTCCCTAATGTGCGTGTGATGAATATTTTTCAGATGCTTCCTCTAGGCCATATCTGATCAAAACAAATGCACCTGCACTTTTTTTTTTTCCTTCTTGCAACTGCAACTCCCCCAGGACGGGTAAAAATTGACTCCCTGGCTTCCTCCACCAGGCAATTACGTGCCATCTGTTCCCATCTTGGTTGTTCCAGCTCGTTTTGTTTCTGCGATTGTTCGTCTAATATCATAGGCCTGAAAGTGTTAGAGAGGAAGGGGTGGGTGGGGGGGAGGTGGCAGCGGGAGAGGGGACACAAAAATGAGGAGTGGCATGAAGAGGAATTAATCGAATCTAACAGCAGAACCAGATCTTCCCCTCTGAAAGGAGATAGTCCCACTAGAATGAGGACCATTACCATATTCATCACCTAATATTGCCTGCTGTATGCAAAGTGGGAGAGAAGAGCGCAATATGACTTTCTTGACCGCCTTTCTAATTCCATTCGAGAAAGCTTGCAGACTTCTTTTTTAATTGTTTGTTTGCAACAAGTCCACTTAGTACCTGCTCTGCTGCGATGCTGCCTTTTGTTTGGGAGCAGCAATAATAACCCATTAACTTCCCTGTCATATATCGCACTGATACACCTCTGAGAAATGAGGGTTCCAGAAAGGTCTTCTTGAAGGGCTGAGGTTCTACCCAGAGCCATTTGTTTCTGAGGAACCTCTTGTTAAAGAAAGGGTTTGTTAGCAGCTTTTTGTAACACTAAGGGCCCCGTCCTTTTCATCCAAAGAACCTTTTTGGAAGAAATAGTTCTTCAAGGATTGTTGAAAAAGTCTTTCCGTCAAGGGCTTTGTGTACCATAAAATAAAAAGGTTCTCGGTAGAACCCTGTTGATGGGTTCTAGGTTCTCTATAAAACCCTCTAGGTCGGCTCTATATAATGCCATTTGAGTATAAAAAGTTCTCGGTAGATACTCCTGGGTGGGTTCTTTGAAAAGGATGGATAGAACCGCCAGAGAGGGTTCTGGATTGAACCATTACACCATAGAGGGGTGCTCTGTAGAACCTCTCATAGGCGGTTCTGTATGAAACCTTTCACAGTCCTATGTTTGGTTCTAGGTGGAACTCTCTGAAAGGGTCCAAGCAGAACCTCTATAAAAGTTTCTAACAGGAACTAAAAAGAGTTCTCCCATGTGGACAAGCTGCAGAACCCTTTAAGGTTCTGGTGAGCACCTTTACTTCTCAGAGTGTGTTTATATATGTGTGGTTGTTATGCTGCCACGCTGAATCACATTATTGTTTTGTTACAGTAACTATTGGGCCCATTACTCTCTGCCACACACACGGGCTGTGAGCAGCGTGTAGATTTAATTGCAGTGATGTTGCAGGCGAGGCGAGCAGCTGGATTGGAGAGTTTTAACAGTGATATCAATAACAGAGCGCCACCTTAGGCCGATATAATTTCCCATCTCTCCTGACAGAGCGGAAGATAGAAATAATCAGTCACAACACCAGCCAGGCAGCCTGTAGGACCTCGTGTGACATCCAGCAACACTGATGGCTCGGGACCCATCTGTGTCCAGGGGGCAACGTCAGTGTGTGTGTGTGTGTGTGTGTTTGAGTTTGTGTGTGAGGATAATTGGTGAGAAGATGTTGGATCCTATAAGAAGAGGAAATCTGTTACACTGCTTAAAGGCGTGTGTATACAGTAAATAGCCAGAATTACTTGATCAGTGGCCTTTATACTGTAGGTCACACTTATTCAATTACTTTTTTAGAAGGACCAGATCTGAAAGGGCCGGACGTTTACACGTATGATCTGTAAAGATAGTTATGTGCAAAACAATGCAGCATTTCATTCGTTTTTCTCCCTTTTATTAATTAACAAAAACTCCACAACAGGGCAGTTGATTTAAAGTACTTACACAGTCCCAGAATGCAGCTGAAGATCAGTGATCAGATGTACACCATCAATGATGCCATTTTCTTCTCACAGCTTTTAGACTCCAGCCTTGAAACCTGTAGATTTGCACCACAAATAATGTCTTTAAATGAATTTCTTCCAGATTTCTTAAGTTGTTCTTTCTTTCCCCCCGAAGCTTCTACCCTGCACAGATTTTTAAAGTCAGTGTGAGAGGAATTACACAAGCCAACATATGAAAGTAAATATGTGTGATTCTCTAATTGGGACCAAACCTTGTTTAAAATCTGTTCTGAGAGTGCAGACCTGCAACAGACTGCAGACAAACTACAGCTGAGAGAACACCACCTACACTACATACAGGCCGGCCATCTGCAGCATGCTCTGCAAAAGGAAATTAACTCATTTAAATATCTTTATGTGGCACTACCTACATTTAAAAGGTAACTTCTCTCATAAATTTGCGTTCAAATATGTGACATGTGGTGTTTTTATTCATAACAAAGCATCTCCACATTTTGCATTGAACTGAAATATCTAGTTGAATAAAAAATAAACCACTTAAAGTTAATGTCCATGCTTTTATTGCAGGATTCAGTTTTTTTTTTCAATAGAGGGGAAGATACATTTTCAAGATCAAGCAGACCTGGTATAAACCATGAAATCAACTAGATTTTCATTTGACTTGTTGCTCAGTACCTTTGTTTTACTGCACGTGGACGACTCCACTATATGACAGGCCCTTATGAAGGTCTGCTGCTCAGTAAATTAGACACACTGCAATTCTATATAACTATAATATGTAATCACTTAATTAAAGCGCATTTGTTTTAAGAAAACACAATACATTAACTACACAGGTTCCAGCAAATACAAAGCTCTCTGAAGCTTTGTATTTGCTGACATCTAGTGGTCAAACAGTGAAAAGAAAATCTAATTAATTAGTTGACCTCTTGTACCTGTCAAAAAAAAAAATGTTCTGCGTCACAGGTGTAATCAATAAATTTATGTTCTGACGGTGGATAATTATTACATATGTGTCTTTAGACTGTAAATCCAGTGAAATAAAGTTCATTTATAGCACAAATTAATTAACATTTTCATTAACAGGCAATGTTCCAGAAGATAATTTGCAGAGAGAAAAAAAAATACCACTCACCATATCAGACTTAGCTGCAGGTGCTGCAGCTGAAGATGATAAAACTGAATGAAAAAAGTGCCCGCAAATACAAATCTGTGCAAAAATCTTTTTTTTTTTTTTTTTTATTATTAGCGAACGTTCAGTCACAGGCCTTCTTCAAGGAAAGAATGAGTGAAGGCAGAAGTATTAAAAGTTAAAAGAGCATCACTTGATTGGCTTTAATACAGAACACTTGTGTCAGTCAGTTGAACTTGTGTGGCTTAACATCAAGGGAATTGTAGTCTTTGGTGTGGTAGACACAGTTTCTGTAGAGACAGTAAAGGTTATATAACATCAAATTCACAACATAAAGAACAATAAAGTTAAATGCAAAAGTCAAAATCCTCATTAATTCCAAAAATTGGAATTAATGTTCCAAAAAAAAAAAGCTGTGTCTAACCTGACCTCCTGTCAACTAGGGCTGCAACTAATGATTATTTTTGTTATCAATTAATCTGTTATGTGGAGAATCTGCACCATTTCCTCAATTTATCGATTAGTTGTTTGACAGAACATGTGAAAATGCTGATCATTGCCCAAAGTTGATGTCCTCAAATGTCTTGTTTTGTTCACTAAACAAGACATTTGTGCATTGGATAACTGCACGCATATTATAATACACACGGTATGTAGGATTCTACCAGAGACAACAAGTGCAGTCTAACAGATCTGTCCAGACAGGACATTCACTGGGAAGTTTAAAGCAATCTCCCTTTACTGACAATAATTATTCATGGGTAATATTTATTCACATACCCAAAATATTAAAGATAAAGTTTGTAAAGGTATCGCTATTCAAAATTTTCACATTTTTCGGGTGGAAATTAATGTTTGTGAAGCCCGAGAGCTAATAAGCTCATCCTGATTTTAGATTCAAAGTCCACATCAGAAATATCACCAGACTCAATATTTCAAAGTCAATCCCGAGACATCCCCTCCTGCTGTTAACCTTTTGTGCACTTCACTGAATATATTTCTCAGACAAAATCATGAGAATAGAAAAATGCACTCTTACTATTTACCACTATGTTTGCACCAAACAGCAGCTAAATCATCAGTTCTGATTTAAAGTTTATTTACATTTGTATTTTCAATCATTATATGAAAATGATCATTTTTCATGCACAAGTCAAAGATGAATTTATCTGCACACATAAATATGCCAATGTCGTCAGTCATATTAGACCTCAACCTGTGCAGGGAGTGATGAAAAGAAAGAGGGAGGGAAGAGGGGTGAGACGGGGGAGTGACAGAGAGGTGGAGGGAGGAAGAGCTGGAGGCTGCAGGACACACAGCACTGAGAGCAGTGAGGAGGAAGCACACACCTGGAATTCAGGTAGGACATCTTTTACTTTGTTTTTAATTATTATTATTATGTTTTATGCATTTAATTTATTCTCACATTTTGCAGCTTAAAATCTGAATGAAATGTCTGTCATGCATTTATACCCAGAGCAGAAATTCAAAAATAAAAAAAGTCTTTGTTTTGGATCAATTTGCTGCCTGCAGATTTCTTTTCATTTAACTGACTGAAGTACCTTTCATTTAACATTTCAAAGAGGCCGTTACCTGTGAGCTCCGCGCTCCCTAACTTGTGGTGAATGGCTTCATTGTTTAGTTTCGATACGCTGGAATGCTCCTGAACATCCTGCATAATCCTCTCAATTATGAATGGTATCATTTATTCTATAGTCTCAGCACCTCAGCGAAGGCCGTCCGGTAACTTAGCAACTAGTGCCTCTCATTCAACATTAAAGTGAGGTAACATGAGAAGACCCAGTGGCCTCACTCCAGGAGAGTGACAGGGATTTGTTACTGACACATAACCTACATTTTCCCTCATTCCAGCAAACAGATTGAGGGCTCTTAATACCTGTTAACCTGCATAAAGTGTAGTTTTCACATTGATGTTGCACTCAAATGATGTTTTCCATGATCTTCTGCTCCTAATTTCTCCTTTAAGGTCTATCTAAGTAAAATTACATCTGTCTTTTAATAGCACAGACAAATGTCACTCACAGATAACATCTTTAACATCTATTTAAAACATGGGAATCAGATTTTATCCATTGACACTCTGCGGTCACATGTTTCCAGAGGGACCTTATTGTGAACATGCAGAGGTAAACTGACACCTCACCCTTTCATCCTTGCAAAAGACTGTTGTTTGTTGCTCCAGGCGAGTAAAAGGCTCTCTAAACTAGGTCTACACTGTTAACATATACACGCTGGTACCCACATTTGCAGAATATGATCCATTTTGCATGGTCATAAAGACTCTGCATATTAAAAAAAAAACCAGAGAACTGACCCCGTTCCTCTCCTGGCAGCCTCTCACATACCTCGTGTTGGTGGTGAAAGACGGAGTTCAGTTTCAGTGCCTTGAGCAGATAAGCGCCGCTGTTTTCACCAGACGTGACAATGAGGGTCTGTGCTGCATTCGGAAGCAACTATTTGAGACTGTTGAAGATTCATGATGAGTGACCTTAAGAGAAATAACTTGGCAAACAAAGACTCACAAGCCCCTCTGCCTCAACTTGGCATGTAATGAACATTCAGCTATCATATAATGTCAGAAATAGCATGACTGGCAATTCAAGGCAAATGTTAGATGAAAGATGTGCCTTAGTACACTATTTTAGATCATGCAATAGGTTGCTATATCTTATCTTACATACTGCTGGAACCATCATGTTTTTTGGAGACATTAATGACTGTATACTCCACGACCTTGCATGGTTGCGGTGATACACAGTTTTTGAAAAATGCTGAAAAACCTGTTTTACAGACTGATTTGTTTTATACTGACTGCTGACTCCTCACTCCTCTTAAGCAGCTGGTCGGGGCTGCAAGTCATCAACAACTGCTAGAGTAAAAACAGTGCTTATGCACTAGTCTGTTGCAGGCCACATTTTGGCCTTTGGCATGGCTCAAAAACTGACATCCATAGCAAGGTTTTATTATATCTTAAATAGGAGCATCTGCAGATTAAATGCATACCTGATATTTTATGATACACTAAAGTTATGCACAATATGAGATAAATAAAGCCCTGTTTTTGTAGCTTCACCGGAATCTCTGCTATCTGCTTGCATGCTTACTGCTGAGAGGTGCAGACTTCACTACAAAATCGACTTTACCTCGTTTAATTCTGAACCGAAATTAAGCGAAAATTAAAAATCATGAAATTTAAACATGATAGAATTAAATTAGTTACTGGGGTCTAATCAGCTATTTGACAAAACATCAAGGTTTTGACTTCATCATCTGTTGCCTTGCAGAGATCGGCTCTCTGCTGAGTGCACTCTTCTAGTTGTTGTTGTGATCAGTGGCTGCTGAAGTCTGAATACAACGCTGACCTCAGGGAAAACAGGACAGTGGTTACCTGAGAGCACTTTAGAGTCTCGTGAGAAATTGAATATTGTGCGGGACGGATAAAGTTGCAACTAAAGGGAACCCGTGTCCCAGTTTTAGAACAGCAACAGAAACATACACAAGTCCTTAAAGGGTTTATGTGATACACCTAAGTCACAGGTAGGTCAAATAGATTTCCCGGGGGGCCGAAGAGTTAATTTTACAAAACATTACAAGATGACAGCATTGGTGAGGTAATGACTGGTGTTCTGAACATCAACAGCATTTTGTTTTAGATTTACTTCATGGATGTACTGCACTGTCACTTTTTTCCAAAGCTGAACATCTTGTTTAGAAATATTTTAGTTGTAAAAGCACCTCAGTAAATGTCAGAATACCCTTAATGGTGGATTAAGATCGTCTGGAGAAAGATAGTTGATTGTTGAATCTCACAACCAGGTTGCTTTGAGTTGGTGCCAGCGGGAAAATTTTTGGCAGTACTACAACCCCAACCTTCATCGCTTGATATCGATCTCCTCTTCCCCCCAGCTTCTTGCATTCCTCAACATACACATTCAATTTTTGAATTTTAAAATGTCTTAAATTCTTTACATTGTGCACATTAAAATAGAAAATTGGCAAAGTGAAGCATTTTATTCAACCAAAGCAAAACACTTCTGTGTTGGTTTGGTCATGAGAAAAACAAAAGTACAGGCGCACAAGATGCACACACACACCGTTATTATGCCAGACTTAAAAGTTGCATAGCTTGTTTGAACTGCTGTCCATGTTGTTGGAATAAAAGAGAATATCATGAAACATCACAAATTATTTTGTCTGCGACATTACTTTGAAGAATTTTTGCAATAAATGACTGACAGACAGTCAACAATTGATCTTTCTTTCTCTTGAATCTCTCACTCCACCTCTGAATGCTTGACTTTTCAACTTGCGTGTCTTTAAAGTCAAGGTTTTGATGATAACATTTTTCTTTTGCATTTTCTCTTTGTCTTCACAGACATACTCAAAACGTAGTGACAACTGAAACCCCATTTGACAAGAGGACTGTTCAAATCTACCATTGCAATGTTGATGCGGTCTCATTCAGAGAGGAGAGCCCTCCTTGGGTTCTCAGCCCTCCTGACACACACACCCCAAAACAGAGAGATGTCACCTCCCCACCTCCTCTATCCTTCACCCCCAGGGAGTCCATCTTTACACCCATTTCTCTTACTTCGCCACCTCCCTGGGTGACTCAAGCCCTTTCCAACCTGGAGCAAGGAGAACGAGAACTGCAGAGCCTCAGGGAGCGACAGCAGGCTGAAGTGGAGGAGGTGAACCGTGAGTTGGACAACGCTGTGATTGAAGCTCAGAGAGAGGAGTGTCGGCTTCTTGAGAAGATCGAGCAGGACCACAGAGAGGCCCAGCGGCACCTCAGTCAGATGAAGAGGGAGAATGCTGCAGCCGTGCGGGTTGTGCAGTCACTCATTGACCAGCAACTTAGAAAAATGGGACAACTGAAGGAGCAGATACAAAGATGGGGCAGTACTGCTGGTGGAGCCAACAAAAATCAGCTCCAAAGGGGAGTGGCAGAGGTCACCCAACCTTGGGAGATCTCTCTGACACTGAAAAGGGTCAGTTTCTTACCAAGCCCTGGGTCCCAGACCTTAAGCTTAGGGGAAGTTGATGTTCGTGACCAAGGTATGACCTACCCAATTGGTGTCTGTGGTGTCCAAGGACAAAAGTGTGCCTTGCACTCAGGGGATAAAGCATTTACAAACATGACCCCTCTAGAAATTCGAAAGGAACCACAAGCAAACAAACCTGGGCAAAGATACAGCCCAGATGAGAGCAACAAGGCAAACAGTGGGAACATGCGTGTTGTGCGGAAACTACGTCTGTCAAGCTCTACAGACAATGAGGATGAGCTCAAATCACCCACTTTAAAGTCCCCGTACCAAGACATCGCAGAGTATCTGAGTCATCCCAAGACGAGGAGGTGGAGTCTGTGTGCTCAGACACACAGGGGCAAGACCTTTTCCTTGCTATCCCACCGGTCTCCAGTCAAGGAGAATCTGAAGGTGATGAATCTGATGGCAGACATAATGGAACAAAGAGGCGCTCCACACTGAAGGGAAAGAGGAAGCAAAAGGCCCTCGTCTTGGTCTCAAGTGAAGAACCATCCTGTCCTCCTGAAACAAATGAAATATCTCTAAAGACCAGCCGCAAAGGTTCACTGTCCAGGCAGAGTCTTGTAGATCTATCCAAGAGAAAGACCTCAAATGGATCTTCAGTGGACAGTGGGAGCCCTACATCCCCAGTGGACAGTGAAGATTCCTGTTACACCTATACTGTCAATACTCCAGTCAACGGATCCCTCAAGCAGGAGCACAGCCGCTCAATGTCCACTGCTGACCTTTCAGGTAAATTTCACCTCTGATTAACGGTAACAAGAGTGAGCGTAGAGGATTCAGAAAAGTCAACCGCATGCGCCTTGCCTCTGAACCTTCAACTCCGAACAAGGCCAAGGAAATGGCACAGAATCTGACAGGAACACCATGAGTTCTGATGAACGACAATCAAGATCCCAGACTCGCGTGAGCAGATCTCTGTCCATGTCAGCAATTGAAGGAGACAAATTACACCAAGTCAAGGAATCACAGCATTACAACAAGGATAAGAAAGAGAGAACTGTGCCATCTTTGAAGGAACTGGATGAAGAGGGTGGTTCGACTGCGCTTGACTCAGCTTATCTTGTCAAACAGTTTGGAAAACAAGGATCTGGACGCACCGACTTCAACCTGCCAAGTGGCGTCCATGCAACTGTCAAGGGTCAGCTATTTGTGGTGGACTGTGGGAACGCCCGCATTCAGGTGACTGATCTCCAGAAGAATGTCGTACAGCAGGTGTCTCCTTCAGGGACAGAAAGGTCTTCCCGCATCTGCAACTACTTTGACGTGGCTGTCAACTCAAAGGGCCTCATTGCCCTGACCTGCGCTGCTGAACGAGCTGTGCTGGTGTTCAGCCGTCATGGACGTCTGCTGCAAACGTTTGGAGGCACAATGATTGGATCCACCAATGAAGAGCTAGATGCGCCCAGAGGGGTGACTGTTACACGGGAAGATGAGTTCTTGGTCGCTGAATCAAGCGTGGCACCCTGACTTCCCTGAAGCTGGATCCCAAAACCGGAGCCAGATTGGAGCGTACGGTGGTGACCGGGTACCACAGACCCTATCTGGTGGCGGCCTGTCTTACTACTGGGCTCATGGCAGTATCCGAACGAGGAAATGAGACTGGACGTGTCCCATGCATCCGAGTCCTGGAGCCTGGCTGGAACACGATCCGAATCTTGGGGGTGTGCTCTGGCCTGGGGCCCGTTCTGACCTGCCCCTGGGGTCTGTGTATTGACAGCGATGGAGATGTCCTGGTGGCAGACTGGGGCAAGCAGCACCACCGTGTTCTCCTCTTCCCATCCAAAGGAGTCGGCTGGCCTCTGGTGATGGATAACCTGAGCAGCCCAAGGGGCCTGGCGCTGCTCCCTGATGGTCACATGGTCGTGTCAGACAGCATGAATCACTGCATCAAGATCTACCGCTACAAGTAAACTGCAGAGCGTGATGAGGACAGAGATAGAAGCACATATGGATAGAATTAAGACTAATTTCTCTGAGTTGGTTAAATCTTTAATAGCAGGAAGTATCCTTGGGAATGTAATGTGAGTTTCTTTGACTATAATATACAGCCTCTACCTCCTATCGGCTTTGATTTCATAAGATCATGTTAATAATGAGATTTCAAAATGGTGATAGTACTTTATTTTTCTTTCATTATGGTAATCAGTAGATTCAAGGCAAATGTAGATTAGTTTATTTAGGAACAAAAGATACAAGTACTGGATAAAAGTAATAATGCATGCTTTTGAATTATCCTTGAGTGTTTCTGTTTTTTTAATTCTCTGGAATTAATCTACAGTAAAGCTAGGTAGCCCATAATGATGTGAGCCTGAATCATATTGAATGAATTTTTGTGAGTTATTCCCATAATGAAAAACATGTAATCAATCAATAATCAAGAGAAGTAAGGACTCTCTTTGTAATCTATCAGTGTAATCAGCAGATAAAACAGTGTAGTTGACGTTAAGCATGGGAGGGGCCTAATGATTTTTGTACTATTCTCTGATTATAAAGAATTAAACTTTGATTCACATCTGATTTTGCATGATTTCGTTGTTACTGGGGCTTTTGCCTAACCACACTTTATGACACAACTTCAAAGACTGTTCATTAAGCTTTTGGGGCATTTCTCTGGTGTCTGTAAGCCTGTGACCAAACAAAAAAGTGAACAAAGGGAGCTTACTGATCCTAATTTGACAAATATCAAAGTGGTAAAATGTTAACCAAACAGATCAATCATTTCACTTGAAGTCCACAGCAAAAGGCAAAGTTAAGCTTTTCCCTTTTACCTCCTTGCCAAGTCATTTTTAGTCTTCTTCTTTATTAGTGATAGATATTGTGTTTCAAGGCTATTACCAATATTATAAAATTTAGCTTGTGTTGCACATAAAATGGCATTTTTAGAAAAGATAAAGAAATCACCACACAAGTAAATCCCAATGCATGACTGCAGATGAGCATGCCAAAGCCTCATTTTGCAACAGCAAAAATTCCATCATCCGAGCAGCGCAAACACACCTACACATGCAACGGTGCACGCGCACACACATGTTTGCTAACATGTCCACCCACGCACAAACATGTCAGTATAAAAGTGCAGGTTCAGGTCCTGCACAGTCCTGCTCCACTCCACAGACGGCTGCACACCAGAGGGACCTCAGCATGGAGCTGTTCACCAAAACTCTGTTTCTGTGCTTAGCGCTCGCCCTCAGTCATGGAGCACCTGCGTGAGTATCACTGAACTGCTTTATCTTGTATCGAATTAACACTCAGCTTAGGTCATTTAGGTCAGGATGTGCCCGTCATCATATCCTGATCCCAGATCCTTCACTGCCGAGTTTTTATAACCCTTGAAAAGAAGTTTGTGTGCAGATAGTTTATTTAGGCTAAAAGCCAAAACATAAATGGCCTGTTTCTAGTTTATTTTCAAATTTCCTATAAATTCTGTCTGTTCAGTAATAAAGCAGTTTATCAAGGGGTGAGAACCAGAGGGGTGTTCAAATTTCTTACACATGTGGATGGTAGTATACTTAATTAACAATATTTTTATCATTTATTGAATTTTTCCCCCTTTTTTGTTTGGAAGAAAGTCACATGTGCTTTTTTGGAACCAACATTTTATATGATTTACATTAAATATGAAAAAAGTGTGTATCTAATGAAAAATACTAAATGTAACTGTAATCCGCCCAATATCATTCCCCCACTCTCTGTTCCCCTTTCCTGTCACATCTCCAGCTGTCCTGTCAATTAAAAGCATGAAAAGGCCAAAAAATCATATCAAAATATCATTCATCATGTTTGTGCATTGAATGCAATTAACTCTATTTACACATTAATAGCATTGTGCCAAACAACCAATTGAAAAAAAGGCTACAGAGAGATAATATATAAAATATCTGTCAATATTTATTTCATAATTACTTCACTGAAGAACAATGAATCACATTAATCTACACAAAATAACAATTTGCCAATCAGAGATCAAACACTGGGAATGTTAAATATAGTAAAATAATTATGACATACAAGTACAGCATATTTCAAGTTTCAGATTGATTTGAAATGATTATTTACATCCTTATATTCCAAAAAAGGTTGAAAGCGCACATATGTCCCTTTGACCCCAAATAGTTCAGTGGGTTCAGTGTTCAGGTCTTTTGGTTTTTGATTGATTAACTCTGAACTGGTTTAGATTCACATGAGCTCTTTTTCTCATTAAAAAGAGCTCATCAAGAGCTTTCGTTTGATAACTAATTGTTGGTCAGAATGTCACTTATGAGCATATATTCATAAATACAAGGTGATAGAAAAAATATAATGCAAACCAATACAATGACTCTGTAAATGGTACCTTTCCCGTTTCAGAGTGGTGTTGCTTCAACTCACACCCTCAGTCACTGATCTGGATCATTCCCACTTTTCTTCATGTTCTCTTATCATTTTAAAACAGTGATGTGGAAATGTGCAAAGTCAGTGTTGTGTCATTTCATGACTCTGTTTGTTGTTGACAAAGTTCACCAGTCAGATCAATTAAACAAATCCAAGAGAGCAAAGTCATCGTTATTTTTTTACAGTGGTGGAGTCACTGACTGACTCACCTTCATCAGAACAGACTCGAGGATTCTTGGAAATGAAATGTTACGTAGTACTGTTCTGAACTGCAGACAGTAAGATTTTGTTTAATTATTCACAGGGTCCAGCAGGATGCACCAGCAGAGGGTGAGTTTTTTTTTTAACATTGCCTTGCTGCTGGTTTGTCCATAATTTCTCTAATAGTCACAGCAGTTCTTCTGCAGCATCTTAAAGATACACATTTTCTGTATTCATTATTTAAATTCCATAATAATGTTATGTTTATATTTCTAATTCTGAAATAAAGAAGCTGCTCTGCCAGACCGATGTGAAGGTATTGAGTTTCGATGCCATCAGTCCTGATGAGAAAGGAACCACTTACTTCTTCAAAGGTATGGATGTTTTTTTGTTTTTTCTTTTCTTTTCTTTTCTTTTTTACAAATTACTATACTCCAATTAAACTTCAAATAAAAGTTCATTTCTATGACTAATTATTGAGAGAATAAGTATCATGAAGGACCCCATGTGAAACAGTAATTGTGACGCTCTCCTCTCAGGTCCCTACTTGTGGGAGGGTTACCACGGCCCAGCTCGGCTCTCCAATGAGAGCTTCAAGGAGCTCGATGACATCCATCACATCGGTCATGTAGACGCTGCCTTCCGCATGCACCACACAGACAAACCAGACGACCACGATCACATCTATTTCTTCCTGGTATGATGCACAGATACTTTCCTTAGTGATTTCATTCTGGGAAAAATTCAAGTCAGCACTGATCTCTACTTTTTTTTTTTTTTTTTTTTTCTTCTTATGTAATCTCCAGGATGACAAGGTGTTCAGCTATTACAACCACACTCTGGAGGAGGGGTATCCAAAAGAGATCCAGGATGACTTCCCAGGAGTCCCCACCCATCTGGATGCTGCTGTGGAGTGTCCCAAAGGAGAGTGCGGGGCCGACTCAGTTCTGTTCTTCAAGGGTGTGTTGGCTGCAAAAACATTCCTCTCACTAAATCAAGATTATAATTAGGCTGCAAAATCATGTTTAAAATAAAAAGGAATAAATAATGGAATGAGTTGAGGAGAGATGAAGCCCTTTCCCCTTGATGCAGCAGTGGATTATCTCAGTAAAGCCGATGCTGCCCCCTAGTGGAGAAAAGTAGTTGCAGCAGGAAGAAACCAGGTCATGTTTTAAATGATTTTTGCTCCTTGTGTTTGTAACTAAATTTCACACAAATTGCAGGATTTAAGCCAAATAGTTAAACTGAATTGTCCTAATGCTAATGTCTCGCAAATATTGCCAGAATTGTTAGATTTTTATTTTATTTTAAGGACTTAAGAATATCAATCATGTTGCTCACACTAAAACTGTGTTTTTCCACCCCACAGGGCATGATGTTCATATTTATGATATCACCACAAAGGCCGTGAAGACCAAGACGTGGGCCCACCTGCCAGCCTGCACCTCTGCTCTGCGCTGGCTGGAGCACTACTACTGTTTCCATGACCACCACTTCACCAGGTTCAACCCAGTAACCGGAGAGGTGAACGGCACCTACCCTAAGGATGCTCGCAATTACTTCATGACCTGCCCCAACTTTGGTGAGTTCACTGAGAACAGTCAGGTTTGGTTCGGGTCTACAGTTGCATTCGTACATGTACAAGAAATAACAGATTTATTTTGATAAATCTTGTGTATTTGACTGCAGGTCATGGAGGCGATTATGCACCCCGTAAATGCAGTGAGGTCAAACTTGATGCCATCACCACTGATGATGCAGGCAAAAACTACTTCTTTGCAGGTAAAGTAAAAAAAAGAGGGCTAGTCTTTAAAGGAATAGTTCAACATTTTTGGGAAATACCGTGTTTATTTATCATTCTTGCTGAGAGTGTGCGTCATGTTGAGGCATAGGTGATGTATAGCGCAGTATATGTGATTAAAAAAAAACACTGTGAAAAAGTGAAGTATATCTCCCGATATGTCAAACTTTTACTCCTCTTTCAAACTTGCTGGAAAGTTTTCACCCAGACTACATTTCAATCTCCTCAGGCCCCATCTACATGCGTCTGGACACCCAGCGTGACGGCCTTCACGCCTTCCCAATCACCAGGTCATGGAAGGAGGTGACCAACGGAGTGGACGCTGTCTTTTCCTACGATGACAAAATCTACTTGATTAAGGTAAACCTTTAAGTGACCAAATTAAAAAAAAAAAAAAACAAGCTTCCTGTCTTGAGTTGTGTTGAAGTTAAAGTTAAAACCCCTCCTGTTCTGCCAAACACCTGCAGGATGATCAAGTTTACATCTATAAAGCAGCTGCTCAGTACACCCTGATTGAAGGCTACCCTAAAACCCTGAAGGAAGAGCTCGGCATTGAGGGACATGTGGACGCTGCTTTTGTGTGTCCCAGTGAACACACAGTTCATATCATCCAAGGTAAGGTTACAGAGTCCTCAATTTCCCTTTTTATTCTTTTGACTTTTTTTTGAATATGAGCAGACAAAAAAGTTGATCAACTTTAAAAAAAAGTGATAATCTTCACACACATATTTCTATCAACAGGACGTAATATGCGTGATGTTGACCTAACTGCCACGCCCAGGACCGTGACCCCTGAGGTGCCCCTGCCCCTCTCAGATATCGATGCTGCTCACTGCAATGCACAAGGCGTTCAAGTGTTCAAGGGGTCACAGTATTACGAGTATGAGAGCCCCATGACACTCGCTACAGCCAGAATCGTCCCCGTGCCTCGTGATATCACCTCAGCGATGATGGGATGTCAGGATTAGGGAATATTTCTCCATCATCTGCATCAGACATCAAGTTGTCTCTCCCAGTGATTCAGACTGGATGAAATAAAGTTGACCAAACTACAGAAGATCTGGATTTATTAACCACTGCAGAGCATGAATGTTTCATCTGACATCTGATGTTGAAGCCATGTTTGAGCTGTTTGGTGATTAAAAAATAGAAAACTGTAAGTCTGGAGTGTGCGTTATTTTTTAAAATTTCACTGATTATCATGAAAACAGTTGTATGGTATCATAAAGTAATTTCCCATTGGTTTACTGTTTGTACTCTGAGTTTGAAAACCAATTAAAAAAGAACAAAATCAAGAGTAGAAGTAGTGTCAGTGTTCAGCCACTAGAGGACCCTCTGCACAAATGAATGCATTACACCAGAAACAATGAGAGAACCACATTGACTAGAACAATGGTTTTCAAACTGGGGTCTGGGGACCAACAGGGGTCCTTGAGTGAGTTGTAGGGGGTCGCCAGAAAAAGGAGGAACAAAAATATTTGAACTTTTATCACATTTGTGGACGCTGGGACGACAAGAGAAGAAACAGAGGCTGGCTGTTTTGATTGATTGTAATTTATGTTGCTCATAGTTTGATAATTGATTGGCTATGAAGACTTTATTATATTATTTATTGTCTATCCTCTCAAACTGGGGGTCTGTTGTGGGGGTCATTGAAATTAAAAAAGTTTGGGAACCCCTGGAATAAAACAGGAAACAGCGTCTTCATAAGGCCCAGATTTAATATTTGAGCAATTTCATGTTATTAAGAAGCAGCCGTTTTTCACCTCCTGATCATGTTTTAAGGCTACTTTTGTAAAAGTGTCCATTTTAATCTGGACGTCTGTGCCCTGATGGGACGCCTCCTCTCTTGTCACACCAAAGGGGCACTTAAGTGTGTCTAAATGCCTCTTTTGTAAGCAGTGAGTGCCCTCCAAAAGCTGTCCTGGTCAGCCCAAATTCCCCTCCAGTTCTCTTAAGTGCTTCTCTAGTGTGAAATTTAGGGTTGGAAAATGAACCTGTAACCCAACTCAGTATATCACCGGTAAAAAAATGTCACTCATGTCACTTAGGAGAGTCTGTGGAAAGCAAAAATCCACACAGACAGCATGGCAGTGCTGAGACCTTTCTTGTAACTCAGTCCAGTTTGGTGCATATTGCAGCATTTCTGTCTTTTTGTGCGTTTTATTTGTAGTTTTGCTTTCTGTCTTTTGTTACATTACTTAATATCATTCATGTCAGAAGCATTACAGCAAAAAAACAGAGTGGATTCTTTGTTCAGCTACAGTACGACAATTCAGAGCAGCTGAAAAAGGAGTTGCAGTTCCCCTCCTGTGTCGATTCTTCAATGATTTCTAGCAACTAGTTGCAGGTGTGGATGCAGGCTGTCGAGGCAAGTGTGAAGCTCTACATCACTGGCCACAATTCAGAGAAAACTGCTCATGGCCAAAAGTTTATTTCTTGCAAGAAAAGAGCCGAGTCAGAACTGTAAAGAACCAACTTAACACAGAAATGTTTCCCCTCAGACATCGAGGTCGACCCTGTAAACAGCAGCAGAGGCTTCATATAGTCGTGCAGACCCGACAGCTGAGAGTGAAACGCTCTCGTCCAGCTGAGCCACAACAGAACCACAGATAGATCTGATTCTGATGAAAACAACATTCATTGATGCTCTCGCCAGAGAAACACTGTCAAACATTCCCATGTTCTTATTTGATGAATGGGACTGTTATTGGTAGCTTATTTCTTATTTAAGCTTCTTTCAATTTCAAGCTTTTTTTTTTTTTTTTTTTTAAGTTTTAAACCAACCAAGAATTCAGGAATGAGGCTAATATGGTATTTAGGCTGAGGCTATGTGGTACATTGCTTTACTGTTGCTTTTAATGGCTACTGTCACTGAGCTGGGTCTTTATATGCTCTCTCAAATTAAAAAAAAAATATATTCTCAACTTAATTTGTAGTTAAATAAATCATATTCTCTACATCAAAGTTTTCAACTTCCATCCTTCAAAAGTCAAAACTTGTTTGGCCAAGATGTTTTTAAAAAATATGGTTATTTCATGTCAGAGTCCTGGTCTCTTTTATTATCACAATATACACTATTTGTATACAGTATAAATGTACAGTACAAACAGCTTATATTGGACCATATGGACACGTACGCCGCAGCCTGCAAGAGTCCAGAGGTCGGGACGGCATTAGCAGGCATTCAAGGCCTTTTCACTCCCTGGAGAGGTTTTTGTTCGGCCAAAATCCCTGGGACTTTCAGCACGCATAAAGGAAGTGCTGGCCTCAGCACGGCTTAATGGGCGAGGCCATGAGGACACATTCACACACACACACACACACACACACACACACACACACCGGAACACACATGCATGTGCACATAGAAACACCACCGCATATACACACATACATAGCAGACAGTGCAGACTGTTTTCATCGTACACATCGCTATCGAGTAATATGTATAAATGGACCTGCGATAATGCTA
Organism: Lutjanus argentimaculatus; assembly: GCA_034769285.1. Lineage (NCBI taxonomy): Eukaryota > Metazoa > Chordata > Actinopteri > Lutjaniformes > Lutjanidae > Lutjanus > Lutjanus argentimaculatus. The sequence goes on along the minus strand of JAWZSL010000020.1, from coordinate 3,180,635 downwards.
AAATAGTTTGAGATCGATCAAAACTAAAGACATTAGATGCTGAGATGTTGAACTGTTAATTTCCAGGAGTTACTAGTTAGTGTTGCTGATATTTTACACACCCTGCTCTTCAAATAATTCCACTATGATTTACTAGCACAATAGTACTGTGTCCCTCCTGGATCAAATACACTTTTTCTACATACACGTGTTGACATTAGCCAGAGATGCTAAAAAAACACGTGTCAAACATTTATTCATATTCTGGGGAGCATGAATCTGACAAATCTAATTCCAGTCCGTGTATTAGATTTAGTTAATGGACAAAGATAAAGTTCGGCCTGATTATGGTGCAACAGGAAAGTTCACAGGGTCACAAAAGACATTAGTTCTCTGGAGACCATGAACATACAGCAGTCCATTCGTTTCTAGCTGGCGACCGATGAGTTTGCTGGCTGAAATAATGTCTGTTGTTGGAAGATTTTATGTGCTGTTACACTGAGTTAGTTGCAAAATTATTCTCTGGCTGATTTTTTTAAAATGTTTTTCACTGTTCACTATGAAAATAATAAACCAGAGCCTCAGACTTAGACTTAATGCTGAAGCTAAATGTCTAAGACATTAGATTTTTATTTGTAATATAACATGTTCAGATGTTCATAATGGAAACTGGCCGACAATTTTCACTTGGACAAGCAACACGGATGTTTGATTTAGGTCTTCTTATTCATATATTCAAAGAATATGTTTGATTTTTACATGAGAAAAGGCTTTGATGGTGAGGACTGACTGGTGAGTTTGGCAAATAAAGAACAGCACAGAGCCACTAACAATAGTCCTACTCTAAATTCTGATATAGTTCGGCTGCAGATATACTTTCTGTTGAACCACGTTTGTGTTTGTGTGCAAATAGCGTTCATTTTTGAGGGTGTGCACAACCATCGCTCCAAATGGATGCAGGATACCATGATGCGTGTAGTTAACAGCAAATGCTTCTTAGCATCCAAGAAATGTTAGACTTCCAGTCTTGAATGGAGTTTTTTTCAAACATAACTTTTAAGTCCACATAATGACGTAGGAAGCAACGAAAGAACTCTTGGAAGTAACATTACGTAACTGTTGTAGTTAGCCAGCCATGCAGATGTTAGTGGCTTAAGTTAAAGCAGACAACCACATCCATTCTTTACAATTCTGCTCTTTTGGTTTGTCAAGCTTTAGAACCCCACGCACTCTGTTTCAGCATGTGAAGCTCTGGAGAGATGCGGTTGTTAAGTTATGATTGCGCACCCTTGTTTGCTCTGAGCGAGCTTGGTCAACCGTCTCCTTTCTGTTTTCCTTCAGCTAATGTTAGCAAAATTCTAGGTAACTAGATAGCTAAGGATTGAGGTAGATTAGCTGGCTAGTTAGTGAGCAGGAAAAGAAAGAGTTGATGGAGTTCCACTGGGTACCGAGCTTGCTCAACTGTTATTGGAGCACAGAGCAAAAAAAGGCGGGTTGATAATTAGGTCCCTTTTTTTGTGAATTCCACTTCAGCATGGATAAGTTAGTCCGCTGGTGATTTCTCGACCACAAGTGGAAAATAAATAATCCATAAAGAAAACGCTAACCATGACAGTAAACAGGTATGGTACAAAAAGTTTATTCAGTAACAGTTCTGTAAACATCTGAGGTAAATGAACATTTACATCAACATGTTCTTTAACAAAAGGTTCAGACGCAAGGCACTTCTCTTCAAAGACAGTCGTTTTACAACGGGAGTAACAGCAGGGGGGTTGTTCTTCACGTGGGAGTCTGTGTCCCTGCTGGTCGGGAGCGCCATGAAAATCCCATCACACAGCCTATATTTTCCATCGCGAGATTTTTGTTTCAAGGCACATCCATGGTGTAAAAGTTGGAATAGCCAAAAGTCTCTCAATCCTTATTCAGGACAAAAAAACAAAAACAAAAAAACAATTCATTTCTTGTCCATTCCAAGTCTAATTTGATAGTGTTATTTCCATAAATAAACAAAAATATGTTAATACTCCTCCAAGGACACCCTTTTCATTTCTATTTATAGTATCTTCATATCCTCATAACAGTGGTCTATCACTATCTAACTGTGCAAATCTTTATCTACATATCAAAGGTACTAAGAACAGCTTGGAACAACAAGGTTATGAAAAACAGTTCAGCAATAGAAATAAGTAAAATAAACCTTGTTTCAACAATCTTTTAGAGACGAAGCTCAACATTATGTCTTTTTTTTAGTTCCCAGATTCATGAAAGGGCTGTAAACTGATATTTTGGTTGGAGTCATTAGGGTTAAGGGATAAGCTCTTTAACAATCTATCATATCTTTGGCACAGGTATCTTTGGTTTGTTGAATATCTTTGGTTAAATTTTACACATCACAGCTCATAACTTCAGCTGCCATACTGTGCTGAAGTGGTTTATTGGCACGTAAGTGTGATCGAAGACATGTAAACATTCGACAAAGTCAGCAAACAGCATATATTCAGTCTATGGATCATCCTATCTTAAGAAAATTTGTTGCCCTAAACTTAAAAGTAGCTAATGTGGCAAAATTTAAGTGCCCTCTTACTGCATCTTACCTCTCATTTGTTACCTCATGTTTCATTTGGTGAATAGAAGTTAAGTGGTTGCATTCATGACAAGTTGGAAATCAGGCATGTTTAAACTCAGAGTGACAGAGAGACAAGTTCAATCTCAAAAAATGCACCTCGACGCTCCACTGCACTGGCCTTTGGCACGAAGAGCAGCAACTCAAGCTCAGTTCCCAAGCGGCAGCTACTTTACTGTAAATGAAGCCTTAATAATCACAGCATAGCATCATAGCACAAGTGAGCGGAAGACATTTTGTCTTAAAGCACCGGTCGAGCAACGTTTGCTACCTCGTGATAAAAAAATACAAATAGGGTTGCATTGCTCTCAGCACACTCGCTGTTTTTAAATGGACTCCACTGACCTTTCTAGGAACAGTCTGACAATTTGGGAAATTTACACGTTTGAGTTATCCGGTATCTCGACTGCAAACGTCATGACAGCATCACGTTCGCTTGATGACAGCGTTTACGCCACACTTGAAGCATCGGTTTGCCCGTGCAGTCTGCAGTTTTCCCTTGATGTCTGTGAACATTCCTGATCTATTTTTCCATCAACACGATGCACATGATTGAGAGAGTACTGGTGCCTGCGCTCACAGCAGGCAGGTGTTGCCGATCAGAGCAGAAGGACTGAAGTTTAGACTGAAGTTGTCTTGTGGCAGTAAATATACAGTTTGCCCATAAATGAACATAACAGAAGAAGTTCAAGAACTTCCTGTGTTTTGCTTCCCTGCTGATGAATAAAAGTGAAGGTAGTCTTGACTCAGGAGCATACTCTGCTCTGCCAAGGTTGCAACATGATAAATATATATATATATATGTACTATAATATATATTTTTTCCAGTGTCTTTTTATTGGGCATTAACCTTTTACACCATTTAGTGTATTGTTAAAAAAATAGATATTGCAGTTATGACCTTGAGTCTCAGCTGAAATGCGAGCCTGCACAGAGGTGATGCAGACAGTTGCACAGATTAAAATAAGAGCGTATCAGTTGCGTTAGATGTGCAAGTGAATAATGTATCTGTGGTTGAGACTCAGGGTTAGAAGAGAAAATTAATACCACTTGTATGTCTGTCCGGTAAATATGAAGCTATAACCTGGACACTGTTAGCTAACTATTCCTTTAACAATTTAATGACACCAGTTCTAATAAGGTGCAGTAATAAACAACTTTGATCAACACACAATTAATATTAGAAATGAATAACTCTGTACCTGCTGCTCTAATTTTCTTGGGCCATGGCTGCTTTACCCAGAAGTTCTAACTGATTATTGAGCTCATAAACACGTTCCAAGTTGCCATGAATGCAGATAAGCAGCATTCTGAGTATATACCGATTTATTTTTACGTGACCATTTTAGAATCGAGGCACTCTGATATCCGACAGCCAAAAATCTCATGCCGCGTGACAGTCTTCTTTTGAAGAGAATGACTGTCATGGGCTTACCTGATAGTAAAACATTTTTCCAGACAAAACTGGACAAAACTAAAAAACAGAACAAAAAACAATGAGGACTGTGAGATGTGGGTGAAAGGTCAGGAAAAAAGCACCTAAGTGGACCTTGGGTTAAGATTATTTTATCAAGCTACAAAAACGTCATTTTGTTTATTTTGAAATGTAAACATACTGAATCAGACTTCTTTCATTTGGTTACCGTGGTTATAGTGTTCAAATGCTACTTCAGGCACATGTGATATAATCTAGCACCTTCTCTAGTATTTTCAAGTATCTTCAACTAACTAACTAATCAACTAATATTCTGCTCAGAGAGAAACACAAACATGTACAAACCCCAAAACGCTGTTTGCCCCAAACCACACTCCTTTGTTGACTTGCTACGAGGGTACGTTTTTATTCCTGAATGTTGGAGGAAACATAAATAATTTGATTTTGTTGGGAAGTTGCTGTAAGGCAACAAAACTGAACTAATATTAGCCATTTTCTTTTCTTTTCTTTTCTTTTTTTTTTGGCAGGAATTAATGAGAAGAACAGGAAAATTAACATTCCTATGTGGGATGTCTGTTAAGAACTGACAGAGAAATAAAAATTATCACTTTTTCGATCATATTGCTTTCTTTTTTTTTTTCAAAAAATCTAAAAGCTACTGTATAATCTACAGCTAGTCTAGGAAATTAACTTTGAGTCCTCCCCATACAGAACAGCTAGGGGGAACTCGACAGTTCTGTAACACACTGCAAACACAAGCATCAGAAAGAAGGTGTACTCATTTTACGCTCTGTTCAAGCTGCAAAGATTAAAATTGCTCTGTAACATTTTTATTTTAGCCCTTGATTGTGTGTGTTTTTTTAAAAGTGGCCTCAACTCTCCTAACATTGGATTTTTGCATAAAGTGACCTGTGGGACCAATGTCAGAAAAGCTCTTTTGAATTTCCGGTTAAAGTCGCTCTAGATTGCAGCTTGAGCAGAAACTATCTTTTTTTAAAATGTAGGTAGTTCTGTATAACATCCTGTGGTGCCTATCAATACTATTAATCATTATATATTTACATATTTATATACTTTGTATAGTTTACCCTGATGTAACTGCAGAGATGTCATTTTGTAAACACTGAAACAAGAGTAAGGTACCCAAACACACACACACAGCCTGTGAAGCCTAAGGACTACTGTATGTCTCAGGGTGGGACTGCCTCATTGCTCTCCTCTAAGTCGTCTGTCCTAACGTGTCGGTGCATCCCTCTCTTCATTGAAACTACAGGCTGGGTGAGAGCAGTACACACAGGCGGACAGATTCAACACGACACACGCGGACTGTTCAGCTCCATCATCACGTCACAAGAAAAAAATAAAATAAAATAAAGAAACAAAAGTGCAAACCTCTCCTCCGATGTCTCCCAGCAAAGAATTAAAAGAAAGATGAAAATAAAAGAATATAGTATTGCTGCCTCTACGCTCCCAAACTTATTAGTTAGTCCAATCATCATTATCATCATAATCATCATCATCATTATCATCATCATCATCACTATAACCTTCCTTATTCATGTCTGTGCTGGATATATATACTCATATATATACTGTAGGTGTGTGTCAGTCTGTGTATGTAAGTTTGTGTGTTTGTGATCCCCGTTTCATTCGTCTACGTGCCTCCACCGTCCAATGTCTCAAAAGAAAAGCAAGAGTATGGCCAGAACAGTAAGTGGCAGCCATGTTGGCCACGCAATTTAAAAAAATTTTAAGTCCTGTCACACACCCTCTGGCAGTCATGTTGGAGAAAAAAACGATTTTATTGCTTAAAGCTACTGCAAGGAACTTTTATATTGTGTTGATTTTGGAGCCCCCTGTGGACAAAAGTGGTAGTGTTTCTGCAACGTCAAAAAATAAAATGATCTAAATAAAAAATCTCCTCCTGATTGGCTAACGTAACTTTGCCTGGGAAAACTTAAACATGGCCTCTTATGCCGATGACTCCCTCATATAAGTCCATTCGAATACAGACAGCCAGTCTCCACCATTAAAGTGCCTGGCAGGTAGGAGGAAAATGTATATATATTTATTACATTAGAACGTATTATAGACACTATTTTAGATTTAAAATTTAAATTATTATTCATTGAACTCTGAAGGCTTTTGTAAAAACTAAAAAAAATGAATGAATAATAATTTAAGGATCCGGTGGGAGAACCACTGATACAGAAGCATCAGTAATTAATCAAATTTTATAGCCACATAAAAACTCCTTGTAGTACATTTATATAATCACTACATTATATCACAAATATCATTTACTTTGTTACGTCTTAAGAAGAAAAAACACGTCAGACAGTGCCAACTTTTATTATATTTGTCACCTTTCCTTCTAGTTTTTGATTGTAACTTCTCTTTCTTAAGTTTGAACTGGCTTCCTTCTCCCCTGCACACACCTGTTGAACTTTATTATTGCATGTCTTTTAGCATAGTGTGCAACTGTACCGCCTTTTGTATAGGGCAGAACAATAAAAAAAAAAATCTCATTGTGATTATTTTGATGAATATTGCTATCTGCAATATGATCTGCAATATTACAAAGAAAGATTTTTTTTCATCATTATCCTTATTTTAATCAAAAACATATTTAAATGATTGTGGTGTGATTTTTGTGGGGATCTGTACCAATTTCTGCAGCACAATATTTAATTTAAAATGGTATTTTGACAAACATTTTGCCTTTAACAAATATTGCACCTCATGCTATCAGAGAACTGCAGTGGGTCATATTGTGATTTTGACAACCTTTAGATTAATTGTTCAACCCTACTTTTGTATGAACTATAATAAATGTTGGTAAATAATAGAAAACTGGATCCCCTGTGTGCATCTCTCCACTGTTCTCCAACATGATTCCAGATGTGTTGACATTTGATGAGCTGATGTCTTGCAAGTTACTAATATGTAGGTCAGGCATCATCATGGTGCCATCAGTGTAATCTGGCCAAACTCTTTCTAATCCTTCCTGATTCATGATTCTGAGATTAAAATAAGCAGCCAACCCAGCTGAATGTATGTGCTCACTTGTTTTGCACGTCTTTTGCTGGAGGGCCGCTGTGATTTTATGCTGTTGTGCATCTGTGAGTAAAATGCTAATGTAGGTTTTTCTGTGTGTTCACAGCATGTGTGCGTGGTTGTGAAAGTGTGTGAGTGTGTGTGTTTTAGCTACACTGCCAGGTCATCGGGGCGAGCTCGGACGCCGCTCTTGCTGGCCCGACTTGGCTTCCGGATGTCAGCAGGAGGCTGATGCATCTGCGCCCTGGTAACCACGGTGAAGTCGTCATGTGGGACCATATAAGGTGCTGTGGCGACAGGGCTTTCCTCATCCGCCGGCGGCTCCTCCGGTGCGAGGGGGTAGAGGGGGGTATTACGAGGAAGTGTAGGAAATGAGGAGTGTTCCTCCCCATGAGGAAGGGGTGGGTTTGTCTCCTCCTGAGGAGAGGAGGAGGCGGAGGTGGGAGGGGAGGGAAGAGGAGGAGGGAAGGAGGAGGAGTTTTTTCCATCCAGATTGTGGAGCTCCAGCGCCATGTTGCTCCAGTTCTGCTCCATAGCCGCCAGCTGCCCGCGGCTCCCCACGCTCACTTTCTCACCGTTGCGATAATAAGAAGCAGGCGGGGTCTCCAACAGGAAGTCGTCTGGGTGGAACGCTGTGCCGTCCATCTTGAGTCTGGCGGGCAAGGACATCACTGCAGGGGAGGCCTCGGATGGACTGTAGGCTCTGCCCTCCGCACCAACCACGCTGACGCTGGCGTACCTCGGCAAACAGTCAAGCACCGGCGCAGACATCTGCTCGGGAATCGTCTCTGTGTCACCAGGCTTGTCTGCATTCAGCAGCAGTGACTCAGTGTCGGGGGCGAACTCATTGGTGACCCCCTGCTTGACTTTCTTCCAGCCCAGGTGGTAGATCTCCAGCAGGTTGAGGACCAGAGAGACACAGGCGACCACCAGCATGAAGATGATGAAGATTGTCTTTTCTGTGGGCCTGTGAAAACAGACAAAGAAAAACTGATTTAAATAACAAGTGAAAACAGATCAAAGGAAATATTACATAATTCTACAAGCAGAATATTTGATAATGTTTATTTTTTATTTTATTTTTGTAACAATACTTTGTTGGTTGTTTGAACTGACCATTCCCAAAACTTCTCCCAATGGAACTGTAACAAGGCCAAGCTTTGGATTTCACTGCAAGCCAAGAAGTGTGCATAGAACTATGTAGGCATTCAGATTGAAAACAACCCTGTGTTGAAACAACGCGGGAGGTTATGTTTGTGGCGGTGTTTTGTTTGAAGTATTGGCAGTAGGTGATTTGACGGGGGATGCCGCCCCCCTTGTTAACTGACCGTCCCTCCTCTTCATCCCCTAATAGCAGAGAGAGTGCAGATGCAAAGGGGTTGTTTAGTTGAATACATTCGTCTAGTCTGCCTGACTCATTGATCCTTTATCTGACGGAGGTTTGTGCAAGTTAGTGTCTATGGCCCCGACCATGGCTGTGAAACATCAGTGGACTAACTGTGCTGTATATTGATAAATCCATGACGCTGACCGTGGTGCTGAAGCAGCAAATGCATTTGTAATTACTGTCAGTTTCATCTTGGATCTATATTTCTTAACTTTGCAGAACCTAAACAGTTGTTCATGACTTGGTTTGTTTGTCACAGGTGAACGAAACAAACCAGGTCCATCCCCCCTTGTTTAAAATTAAGAAATCACCACCTGGTATCGATGAGGCAATAAAATATGATCCAAGATGTCCCCTTGGAGTAATGATGAATGTGTTTAAAATCCCAAAATACTGCACAACGTTTAATAATACTGAAAAAGTACTTAATTACTAAATTATCTTTCGTTATGATGAGGTAAACAGTGGCAATGGAGCATTCATGTTACAAAGGAATAGTAATAGGAAAAGTAACAGAAATGCACGGTTGTAATTGGACACCCCAGCATTATGATGATGTTGCAGTGGTAAAAAGTTGAACCAGGTGCAGCTGTTTTGGCCCAGCGACCCTGCAGGGCCCCTCAGTGCTGGCACAGCCAGGACTGGCATCATTCAAATGAAGGACAGACTGCGTTTTGTTCCACAGAGCTAAACTGTCTTTCAGTGGCCATACACTGCGTTTAAAGAGTTTTGAGGGTGGTGTCTTTTTTTTAGCCTTTTCAAAACCAATAACACCGACTGAGTGTTGTTCAAAGAAAAGGTGATGGTAAACATGCTCCTGTCACTGCCTAACTAGGTCTGCACTGCACATGCCAAACGGATCATAAACTGGTGTTGACTTTTTACTTGGGACATCCAGCAATAACCACCTGTATAGTACCATTATGTGCATATTTATCTTTTAACTGAGTTCTAAAAAGGTCTTAAATTAGTCAGTTAAAAAATGTTTCTGACAGACTTCAAACTTCAGACAGAAAGCTTAATATGCATAGCAACAGTAACTAAGGAGGGGCAAGCTCAGCAAATGGTCAATTCAAGCAAGTAATATGAAAAAGTTTCAGTCGGCACACAAAATAAATAAAATAAATAATCTAATTATGAAATATATTTTAAAAATAAAAAATATCATAAAATGTTCCTCTCTAACCTGGAGATGAAGCAGTCCACAGTGTTGGGGCAGGGCCAGCGGCCACATTTATAGAGCGGCCTCAGGTGGAAGCCGTAGAGGAAGTACTGTCCCAGGATGAAGCCCACCTCAAACAGAGTCTTGAAGATGATGTTGAAGATGTAGGTCCTCAATAACGCCCCTCGGATCCGGATCTTCCCGTGCTCATCACGAATAGGCGGCTTCTCCTTCTTCCCACCACCACCTCCTCCTCCCCCGTCACCGACTCCGTTGTGATAGAGCGGGTCGTGGTCCTCCTGGTGCCGTCCGGCCTTCCTGAGCTCCTCCTCCCTCTCCCTCCTCTTCTCCTCCATGCGGACGATGTGCAGCACATGGCCCAGGTAGATGAGGGTGGGCGTGGAGACAAAGATGATCTGCAGCACCCAGAAGCGGATGTGCGAGATGGGGAAGGCCTCGTCGTAGCAGACGTTCTCGCAACCGGGCTGCTGCGTGTTACAAGTAAAGTCCGACTGCTCGTCACCCCAAACCTCTTCGGCTGCTGCTCCCAGCACCAAGATGCGGAAGATGAAGAGGACGGTCAGCCAAACCTGAGGAGGAAAGGTTAAAAAATGGATGGAGAAGGTCAGAGATCTCATGCACTTCAGCTGGTCTGAATGTGGCCACTGTATTAGATTTCAGTGCAAAAGAGGAAACTCAGCCGTGCAGCCCAGACAATCACCAGACAAGAAATCCTTATTGCTGTCTACAACATCTGTGTATGACAACTATAGTACGGTTAAGTCATTGTAAATAAACAATAATTACAGTTCTCCTGAGCAAGAGAGTCAATCAAACCTCTCCTGCACAGTTTTAAAAAATGGTCTTAATAGCAAAATTAGCTGTTTTTTGAACTGGGTTTCTAATAGCTATGAACATTTACTTTCACTCAGATTTTTATGGAGGCTCAACTTTCATATCATATATTCATTTTTACCACTTCAAGCCAAACTTTTAGAGGCTTTAAGGATTTTCTGAGGAGAAAGGAAGAGAGGAAAACTTAATTTCATATTCACTAAGTCAATCAGTAGTCACCTTTCCGATCACAGTGGAGTGTTCTTGAGCATTCTCCAGCAGCCGCCCTAGAAAGCTCCAGTCACCCATGCTTCACTCGATTTTCTAGCCTGGAGAGAGAAACAAGAGTCTGTGGTGAACAAAACAGAGGCCAGGGATGAAGAGACTGTGGCATACAGGGAACTTAGGAGTGAACTGATAATTGTTTTAAAGGGTAAAGCTGGTGTTGTTCTGTATTTTTCTGAGGAAAAGATGCTTTAGTTTGTCTCTCAGTACATTTCAACCACTCTACTCCGTCTGTGGCCCGAAGTCCACTGGTTTCTACTGAAGATTTGAACAATAATGCAGTGCAATTTTTAGCAAACATCTCTCAAACAGGAATAAAAAAGTGCATTATTTGGAAGTGTCAATTTCAGGTTTGAGGTCAGAGGAGACGACAAAAACGCCATAATAAGGACAAAGAGAGCAGACTTACTAAAATATTGTTGTATTGTCAGTGATAAATCCATCGACCAGAGATCAGAAGAAAAACAATATCTGTGAAGAAAAGACAAAACACTTGCATTAACTTTGTAGCTCATTGTCAACCTCACAAAAAAATTTAATCTCACCACACTTATTCATCTCAGGCCACTGAAATAATCAGTAAAATTAAACCACAAACAGTCAAAAGTTTGAGCATGGACTTCATTTATCATACGACACAATCAAACCAAATCACATTTATGTTTAGACAAAGCTGTAAAGCACTGACATTTTATCTCCTTTCAGGTTTTACATTCAGCAAACACAGAGCAACTCCGGTATGCATTTGAAGTTGTGTTTGTGACCACCTGATGAATGGATAAAGCTGAATATTAACTCTCCTGAGCAAAATATCTTTCTTTTTAGCTGCTACTGTAAATCCTCCACTATGTTCACTAGATAGTTGCTGCTGAATGTTCACAGTGTTTTTGTTTTTGTTTTTTTTTTAGAAATTTTTCACTAAAACAGCTGCCTTACCCATCTGGAAATTATGGTAATGATAAAGTGATGAAAATAAACCAAAAACAATAAAGTTGTGGGGCATAAATCCAAAACAATGAGCTGAAAGACCCTAAAAAGCTCCACAGAGCCGAGGGGAACTTCACAGATTGTGATAACTCTCTGTGGGTTCATCACATACACATAGTTACTTGATCTATTGATAAAATAAACATACTGATTAAAGCTGCTTTTAAAATGTCCGACGATAACTCGACTGCTGGAAACTTAACCATAAATGCGTAACATACAGAGGCGTTTTTGACAATAGAGGTTTTTGGGCCCTGCAACTTCTTCATCGTTCTAAGAACAATTGTCAAGTAGGTTCTCTTCCAGCACAAGAGGAACCTATGTTGATCGGGCGAACACATGAGCCAATGCATCACCGACAACTGCCATTTTTAAAAACCTGTATAAAACATGAGCTGTGTAAATAACAGCTCATAACTGTAGAAGGCCTGCAACTAATGATTATTTTCATCAACCATTAACCTGTTGATTACTTTCTTGATTAATCAATTACTAATCGATTAGCGGTTTGGTCCCCAAAATGTCAGAAAGTGGTGAACAATCACAGTTTTCCAAACCCCAAGCTGACGTTCTAAAATGTTCCATTTAACATTCATGGAAACTTGGTGCGATCAAGCGAACCTGCCCACAGTTCAACTAGTTTTCAGTGGAACCACAACAACCTGTTGAGTGTGACACGCCCACTTTGGCTCCTTAGGAAAACCTGCTATAATTTGGTTCCACCTGAGAACCAACTTTTCAGGTTCTGACTAATTTATTTTTGATGAAAATAAATATATCTGCAATAATACTGGCCGATACGTTGGTCCAGCCAATTTATTTGTACAGCTCGAGTCCTTATAATTATTACAAAAAGAAACCAATAGATTATTTATAGTTTTCAGATTTCAGAACTAGTAAAACATAACTATAAAGACAAAATAAAACTGTATCCATTCACATGAATCTCTGCAAAGTAGATATACTGGTGTGTGTGCACGTTAGGAAAAATCCCTATGTGCATTCCTGTTTCTTACTTTATGCACGTGTACATTTGCTTGCAGACGTGCACGTATTTGTGTGTACTTGTGTGAGTGCTGCCGAGCGGGCCGGCTAGTGGACAATGGCTGGCCATCTGTGGGAAGTGAATGAGTGGATAACAGGTTGTCCCAGTCGAATGCTGGACTCATCACATCCCAGGAATGCTGAGGAGGGCAAATGTTTGCCTGGGATCGACTGATACGTACACACACGCAAACACATACACACTCAGTTACAGTAGCATACATCACTCCTGTATATATGAGCTACCGACAACTTATTTTACATTTAATATGAAAGATAAACCCAAACTCCATCTGATTTACTCTCACAACAGCAAAACGTTTCTAAAAAATATACATCAAAGTTCTAATAAAGTTGTGTTTTGTTTCAATTCCCCTTTAATACAATAAAAGATTCTAAATCCACTTTCACAAATTTTGTCACATGACGCTGCTCTTGCAGTCCACACACTGTTTCTGAATCCTACAGTTGGTCGAATACAGATTAATATTCTCAGGAAATAAATGAGCAGCTTACTGTAACTGTCCACTGATACGCCAATCGAACAGTGGCATGTGTACATGTACATGATGTGTTGACGTGATGAAATACCATCTGTCACGACAGACAATAGAGAAGCTGCCAGATGGACATTGTCCTGGCTGGCGTGTGCTTTTGATGGATCAGAGGTCTTTGTGCTAAAACAGCCCAAACAGTTAACTCTTGGGCTGCCGTTTGCACCCTGAAAACCTTTTTAAGATATGCAGACAGAGGCATGTTCACATGAAGGATGGCTCTGTTTGCCACAGAGTTAATCAAGTAGCCTAATTTTGGTTTGGTGCGCATTATACATCAGTTCAATTAATGCATATAAGCTTACAGTAAATAGCTGGTTTACTCCATGTATGTAAACACAACCAATGTTGATTGCTGAAGAAATTAGGCTACAGACTGATAACAGTTCAGGGTCACCAAGTGCGTAAGGGAGTACAGTACAGTAACAGTAAGTGCACAAAGTTGGTAAAGGTGCAGAAAATGCCTAAAGATACATAAAGTGGCACAAATGTATATAAAGTTATCTAATGAAAATCTTATGAAAATGTGCAAACGTGCAAATGTAATGTAAGTAAAAGTCAATAAATTAGTGTAAAGGGAGGACTCAACAATAGGCATTGCCCACTTGACTGTGTTAAGAAAAATATCATGTCAGGCAGGCACATCTACCAACTCAGTTGTCCAACTGGGCAAGTGGTTTAAGAGGATTAAACTTTTAGACTATTTGATAAGTGATTACAGTAATTTTGCAATAAAAAGGTTGGAGAAAATGCTGTTTTCACCCTCTCAAATTTCTCACTTTTCTCAGTTTTATCACATTAAACTGGATATCTTTGAGTTTTGGACTGACAAAACAAGACTTTTAAAGACATCACCTTGGACTTGAAAAACTTTTTCACTACTTTCTGATATTTTATCGCAGCCTGACATTAAACTTGACAATTAACTTAAATAAATAAAACAATTTTTACAGAGGCAAGTAAAAATGACTCTGGGCAAGTAGATAATATAAATAAGGATGTTAATTGTGTGTAAAGGTACATAACAGTGTGAAAAAGAGTATCTGCAGTTCTATTAATGTACACAAAGATGTTTAAGGGCAAACCTCGATGGAAAGAGTTCACCAGGGTGTCCAAGCTTTAATGAAATGACCCGGACGTTTTCTGTTGAATTTGGCTGCTCTGATCAACTCGGTAACACTGATACCTCTGGCTTCTCTTCAGCAAACCAAACAACCCACAAAGAGAAACCAGCCAAGTCCTGCCAAGTTAGTATTAGAGTTACTATAAGATATGTGATGTGTGCATTAACCATTTTACTTCTGGTAGTTCCTGACTGGTGATAACACACCTCAAAATAATGGATAAATTATGACCCATCAACAAACTCTGAGGTCCAGTACCTGAAATTAATCTGTCATCTGCCTTCTTTTTTTCATTATTAGCCTACATGACAGTAGCAATACGGGGAATCAACAACCAAAAAATAACAATTAATAGTGCTGCAATGATTAATCAATTACAAAATGATTATAACATTACTGCCAAGTATTTTAACAATCGATTCATCAGTTTTAGTCATTTTTAAAGAAAATCCAGCTTCTTAAATGCGAATATTTTCTGGTGTCTTTAGTTCTCTGTGACAGTAAACTGAATAACTTCAGGTTGTGGACAAAACAAGACATTTTAGAACTTCATCTAGCAAATGTTACTTTAGGCTTTGGGAAACATTAACTTCTTTTTAACCATTTTCTTACATTTTATAGGCCAAACAACAATTAACTGATTAATTGAGAATATAATTGATATATTAATAGAAGAGGAAAATAAGCATTAGTTGCAGCCCTAATTTAAAATATATAATAAGTAAGTATGATGTTTTTACCAGTTAAGTTGCAAAAAGTTTGAACATTGTTCTCAGCTAGAAACAGTGGTTTTAAGTATGTTGCATACACATTTAAAACACAGTATTATATTGAGAATAGTTCAATTACATATTTTGTACTATAAACTAAGCTCACACTGCTTGTTTTAATGAATAAAAGTGGGGGGGAAAGTTGCTCTTGTACACTTCATGAACCACCTTTTTTAAGAGAACAGGGTGGCTGCCAGTGGGGAAACGAGCAATTGAGGCCAACTTCTTATTTTACTACCCAGGACATTTTTAATGATATTAGTAATTGTGATGTCGAAAAAAAAAATAATCTAAAATCTCAACACTGCGGGGATTCTGTCCATTTTTTTTTTTTTATCAGAAAACTATAATAAATATTAGTGGCTCCCTGTGTGCCGTATTTCCTACGGGGAAGTGAACGCAGCATGAGAGGTGCTGCTGATAATCCAACAGGTGGAAGGATGAAGATAATCCCTCCTCTTCCCTCCCACTTCAGCAGCCAGCAGCACCATCACTCCAGCACTCATCCACCTGCTTACCGCTCTCCTCTGAAACACGGCTCCCTCTCGGCAGCGCGCTTCTTCTTCTTCTTCTTCTTCTCTTCTTCTTCTTTTACTCCCACGGTGAGCTGGAGGCGACCAGGCGAGGAGTGGGTGAGATTAGTGGGAGAGGAGGGGGGAGGGAGAGACAGACAGAGAGAGAGAGAGAGAGAGTAAAAAAGACGTCTAGTCTAAAAAAGGGCGCGTGTGGAAGCTGTCTCGCGAAGGCGAAGCGCAGCGGCTGCGTCCCGCGTGGCCACGGCCACTGTCACACAGGGTGTCCCCGTGCAGGGGCGCACGAGGGGGGTGCTGGTGGGGGGTGGGGGGAGGGAGAGGTGCGTGAATGTGTGCGTGCGCGCGAGTGTGTGTGAATGTGTAGGTAGGGGCAGGGGGGCAGACTCCATCACATCACTGACAAACCACATTAAAACTGCGAGAAATAAATGATTTTCCACTGTTTTTATTATATATTCATTATTGTTCCTGCTATGGTTGGGGGCTTTCAGTGGCATCAATACTATAATTGGTCTTTTATTGTTGTTATGGAATTAATAGTATTGGTAGGCTTATTAGAAATAGCTATTTAAAGGTCCAGTGTGTCATTTTTATGGAGCTGAAGTGGGGTGAACAGATGAAAACGGGTGAAATTCAGCACAGGGGAGTGGGGGGGTTTTCACATTGCCTTTAATATAGGCATTGGTTGCAGTGGAAAATTAGGCTCCTGGCAAATTTAGAAAGGAGGAGTGCCGCAACGCTCTGTGTCAGGCAGCGAGGTTTTGGCTGAAGGTCCAGCAGATCCCGGGACACTGAGCTCCATGTCAGGGATGGATTAATTTCCCTCAGTGAATGTTTTAATTCAACACTGTTATAGCCATGCATTGCCATCTCAAATACTTAAAAATAAACAAAAAACAAAAAGCACATGACATTTTTCATGTTCTCTGTTTTATAACTGATCAAAACTTGGGTTTAGTCTAATTATCGGGGCAAACAAGGCCAGATCCAGAATTTGGTACACCTGCTCATAATTCATAAGTCCTGAATTTTTCTGGAAAATAATAAATCATGAAAAATTAAAGTATTTTTTGTGGTGGATGTATTTAGGAGGCTCACAGCCTGAGAAAGATCTACAATGGAGGTACAACTTAGTTTTGAGTATGGAAGTGTAATAGTACTGTAAAAGTCTGAAAACAGAAATTATAAGACACTGTAATGTTATTAATTAAAGTAGATATGAGAAATTATACATTAATGTGCACATTCATGTAGTCAGTCAGTGCCGAACTCGGGCCACCCCACTCAAAAAAATCTGGAAACGCCCCTGGTTGAAGGTGTTGGCTGAGTGCAGCAGCATCCAGTAGATGAAGAACAGCACCACGATCACCATCAGCATGCAGATGACTCACCTCTTAGCCTGCAGCTTTGTCTCTGAGGTGTTGGCTACGAGCGCGCTCAGTCTTGACTTGGGTGACAAGACGGTGGAGTGCTCCGCGGCATTTGAGACACCTGGATGTAGCAACCGTCCTCGGCATCATTCGACAGTCTGTCCTGCTCCGTTCTTCTGGCCTGTGGAGGGTCATAAAGTTTACATGTGGAGAAGTCTGGCAGAATTCAACAGACTGTATTTGCCAAATATTAAAGGATAGGTTCAAAACTTTCAAGTCAGTTTTTCCTTGCTGTTTTTCCCACTTCCTGTTCATACTGTTCATTGTGTTGTTGTTTTTTTTAGCTCCACCACATAACTGTGATTTCTAAAAGAGATTGCTTTGTACCAGTGATTGATTAACTGTTTCAGCATGGTTGTCTGATACAGGGAGACATCACCTCTTGACCAGACGTGTCTGTTGTACTTTTGTTTTGTGTCTGTGGTCTGTCAGAGGAGGGGGACGAGGGAGGACCCACAGACATGTCAAAGTTGTTGCAGTGGCCGGTGGTCGCCAGCAGAGGTCAACAGAGGTTAATATAGTCGATCGCATCTGTCGTAAATTATCATGCATTTGCATTCAAGTTCAGTCAGTTATTTTTCTTGTCAGAATAAAGCCAAACTTTCACTATTGGTGCCAGACATAAGAAAAAAATAAATCATAGAGGGAAGATTTATTTGTTTTGCATGTTGAGATTAAAGTTGAAATGTCAAAATGCAAAATACAATCTTCCTCCTCTCATTTTTTACCCTTATACTGTGCCCTAATACTAGTAATATCATATTAATTGAAAGTATGAGACGAAAACAAAATTATGATAAGATGAAACTTTATTTGTGGACATAAAGTGTAAAATAGTGAGTGCATTTATATTCAATGAACTGTTATCGAATGACTCCATGAAAAACAAAAACTTTTCTTTACGTGTGTGTGTAGCTGCTAGTGAGTCCTCACATTTCTCTCCTCGTGCTGTTTACCGTTACATTACAAAATATAAAAGTTATAATCCAGAATTAAATATTGACATACAGTCTCAAAACGAAATCATGTAAAAATACAGTTTGGAATTGCGGACACTGATTCCATCCTCTCCACCTGCTGAATGTTACATTTCAGGCATCATGGAAAATGTTCAGTTGTATTTACACATGTTTTGGGTCATTAATTCACGTGTGCACCATTTGTAATTCTGCAGCTTTTAAAGTGTTTCAAGTCTTCGGAAAGTCGTTCTTCTTTCGTGCATTTCTTCCTTCCTCAGGCTGAGACGAGCAACTTCTGGTTTGTCTTGGTCTGCGTCCTCTCTCTGGTGGATTTCCTGCCTGTTTTCCTTTCCTTTTGATGACACAGACCCCTGAAAAAAAGAGGGTATATGTGGATTTAAGGACTTTCTGCATTTTGTTTAACAAATGAAGATGAAGATGAAGGATGAATGACTACAAATTCAGACAGGCCTAGGCACATTTATATTGTATGATCTGATCAGACTCAAACACATGAAATACACAACTACTACTTTGAACGCTGCTAAAAATGACAATTGATGGAATGATTAAAGAATTAATCAGTTGATTAATCACCTGACTGTCTGACTGATTAATACCTCTACCTAGTGACAGCCTTGGTGACAAGATATGCGAGTTCAGCCATGTTAAGGACCATGCAGATAGAAGAGGCAGTGGCCATGAAAACGGTGAAGACAGTTTTCTCGGTGGGACGTGAGATGAAACAGTCCACCAGGTTAGGACACGGCCACTGGTCACACTGCACCAGCCGCGGCATCTGGAAACCATCATATACCACGTACAGGGCGTACCTGGACACACAAGGACACAAACTGTATGGAGACAGGCAATATGATATGATTATAACATACCGAGAATATGGAGGACAGACAGAAAATCAGAGTGGCAGTTCCTACATGAAGCCTCCTTCAAACAGCAGCCTGAACAGCAGGCTGCACGCATACGTCCACCAGAGGGCGCCAGCTATCGGGAGTCTCCGTTTCTTCAGAGTCTCCAACTCTTCCTCCTGGCCTTTGGTGCTGAGGAAACCAGCTCTACCAGAACCCTGTTGCAGAGAATGGCATGACATGACATGACATGACATGACATGACATGACATGACAAGATATAAGACAAGAAAAGAGGTGGCTACTACTTGGCTTGAGAATGCAATACAAGAGAAGAGATGACATGTCGAGATAAAATAAAACGATCATTTGACATAACATGACGATACAAGATAAGCAAAGGCAAGACATGACATGACATAAGACAAGACATGACATAAAACTGGATAAGATATGACATAAGAAAACAAGATAAGATATAACATGACAAAACAAAATAAGACAAATCAAGATAAGCAAAGACAAGACATGACATAATAAAACAAGATAAGACATGATATGACAAAATAAGATAACACAAGACAAGACATAACATAACAGGCCAAGACATGACATAACAAAACAAGATATGACATGATTTTACAAAACAAGCCAAGACATGACATAACAAAACAAGATAAGACATTACAGAACATGACATAACATGGCCAGAAAAGACATGAAGCATTAAAGACATAAAGCAAAACATGACATGACAAGATAAAACATAACAAGACACAACCAGAAAAGACATGACAGGACAAGACATAACCTAACATCACATGAAACAGTGGGTTTCTCTCCCAGCAGGATGGCAGACAAATTGACCAGCACACACACCTGTAAGACTCTCTTCTTGTCCCTGTGGTTCCTATAGGCCACATACATTGCAACCAGGAGCGTTGGTGTGGAGACGAAGACAAGCTGAAGACACCAGAGACGGATGTGTGACACGGGGAAGAACTGATCATAGCAGACGTTTTCACAGCCAGGCTGAAAAACACAGACAGGAACGTAAATTGTTGTAATTGTCGCCTTCTTTTGATATAACAGAAGTAGATGTACTAGACTTGTAGTGCTCAAAACACCACCAAAAGAAACAGCAGCAATGTCTCTTCTATCGATCTATATTTTCGGATGAACTGTCCCTTTAATATTCAAATATGCAGTACAGTGCTCCAAGATCTAATTAATCCGCTATGTTGTATTCACACAATGGTGTAATGACATTACATTCCACATACAAGGTTATTCAGGAGACTTGAATTATACCAGAAGAGGAGTATGAGGGCATTTTATTTGTGTTTTTTTTTTTTTTTGGTTGTTTTTGTATGTTTGTGTGGGAGATTCTGTGAAACCCCAGTAGTGTTTTATGCACTAAAAAACTAAACCTGTCCTTTAATCAGCAGGAGGGTGAGTAGATAATGCCTGAATTTTCATTTTTGGGTGAATGATGACTTAAACATTTAACACAGTTTATTAAATTTTAAGTGTAAGGGCGTAGGGGCTGAATTCAATACTAATCTTCATGACGGTTTGCAGGCAGGCAGCCATGCCTTATCTTAAAATGTATTAAAGACACACTGCAACTTTTCATCATATTTGTTTTCTTCAAACTATAAAAAACAATCTGGAGAGTTTTGACTCTCAAACAATGCATGCTGGGAAGTCTGCTAATTTGCTAATGTTTCTTTAGAAGCTTAATTTAATGAGTTGATTGAACTTAATAGAGTAAATTCATTCAACTCATTATTTTATGTTAGAAGTTTATACATCCTGAAGTGTGAAAATAAATAGAAATGTTAAGTTTAATTGACTTGAATAAACTAAACTTTCCACTAAACGTCTGCATGTTTTTTTCACAGTGTGGATATATCATGTATACTCAGGGATATTTCCGGCCGGGCGTCCTACCTGTAGTGTGTTACAGGTGAAGTCAGACTGTTCGTCCCCCCAGACGCTCTCAGCAGCAACAACCAGCACCATGACCCGAAAAATAAACAGCACCGAGAGCCAGATTTTACCCAAGCTGGTGGAGTGACGGTTTGCCCCGACTAGCTGAGTGTACAGAGCGGGCCAAGACATCCTGGGGACACAGTCACAAACATGGGAAGACAATAATATGACGGCAGTCAAACCACTGTATACGTTGTGTTTCTGTAGCAGGCTCGGCTGATTCCTTTGAACTGTGCGTCTGACAGCAGCACAAATGGAAATTCAGAAGGAAGTCAGTGGCAACAGATGAAAGCAGAGACAGGCGATGAAACAAAAGAGAAGAAGAGGATGAAAAGGAATGAAAGTGAGAGGAGGAGGAGAGAAGGCCTGGCGCCAACATTCATGTGAACTGATGAACCTCTCTGCCCACTGTGGACTGTACTGAACTAAGCCCACTCAAGTAAAAACACACTGAACAACACACTGTAAAAAACCCACACTACTACAGTTCTCACTGATCCTCACCATTCACTGTCAGCCACTGATTATTGACACATTAATTATTTAAAAGATATGTTCTCATATTAGATCTGCGTGATGTATTCATTAAGAACAAATGTTTCCAGTTGTAAATTTTTTTAAAAACTAAAATATTCTGATCATAACGATTGATTTTTCTACAGTTTCTTTTCCAAAAGTGATTCAGTCTTCATTAATGACATTTTTCAATTAAAAAAAGTTAAAGTATTTTCTCACCTTGTGTCTGGAGTGTCAGGTTGTTTGCAGGAAAATAATCCACATGGTCCTTTGCAGCATGAAACACAATTAAACAGTGAGAGCTCACTGTCACATCAGCGCTGGCATCATTATAATGAAATTAAATTTAATTGAATCTGGATCTGAATTACTGAACAAAACAAGACACGCTGAACAAAACACAGACCTGCAGCCACCGCTTCCTTTGCAAGAAATAAAAGCTGCGCCTCCAGAGTCAAGTCAGCCAGAGCAAGACGAGATGACTTCCTGGGACGGCTTTCAAAATAAAACCTCACAGTGCCAAAGCTGCCAAAGGAATGTTTTGGAGCGAGACACCGCAAAAAAAGTTACATAAGCAAAAATGGAAATAATGTTTAAGGAGATGTGCAGCAAAGAGAAAAACTCTGAAGTGATTCTGATTTAATTTGAAAACACAAAACCACTATTACTTACTTATACTGTGTTTTCCACTACGTATGGATGCATAAAGTTGCTTTTGTGATTTTCAGTGAACAATGAAAGCAGTGAAAGACCAGAGGAAAATCGTAAAGAAAGTAAGAGTCGAAATCAAAGCAGCTCTAGAGGCCGAGATAGCCTGATTTTTAGTGTCTAATATAGGTCAAGCTCTGCTCCAAAAATGCTTTCATTAGACCTTCCCTGCTTCCCAAATGCCCACTTCTTTCAAACACACCTCCAGATTTCAGCCATGCTAGCCTTGTGGCTGTAGGGTCGGCAGTGTCAGCTCATCTGTTGATCCACCACTTAGAACAGAGTCCATCTCAACAACTATTGGATTAATTGCCATGAAATTCTCTATCTTAACGAGTTTGGTGATCCTTTGATTTTTCCTCTAGCGCCATCTTGAGGTTCTCATTTGTGCTACTGGATAGATTGCCATGAAATTTCCCAGATCATCAACCAGACATTTATGCCCTGCTCCGGATGAATTGTAGTAACTTTGTGAACTTTTCATCCAGCGCCATCAATGGCTCAAAATTTTAATTTGTTCAAACTAAAATTTGGGGAGCTGCTTGCCTCTAACTCTGAGTAACATCAGACGACTTCATAAAATTAGACAAATGACCAAATCTGTGAACAACCTCCACTGCCACACACACATACAACATATCATATGTTTTTATGTTGTTTTTTTTAACTCTGGAAAGCTCCTCCAGGAGCTACTATTATTTAAACAGTAAGGATGTTTACAAATGAATATTTTATATTACATTTTTTACAAACAAATCATCTTTAATCACTGGATATTAAAGGGTTGCCATCTGTTCTTGCAGTGTGGAAGTCAGAGGGTTGAAGGAACAAAGTTGCATTGTAATGAAAGGGTGTGTGTATGTGTGTGTGTGTGTGTGTGTGTGTGATCCCTCTGACTGTAACAGGACACAGGTAGAGAGTCAAAGTGACTTTTCAGACCCAAACCATCAGTTGGCAGCAGTCAGCCAGCAGGACAGTGCAGCTCTGTGTGCCTCTAATGACTGTGGCCGATGAGCTTTTCCCACTGTTTGTTGACGTGTGGGAGCAAAACCAACTTCCTCAGTTTACACTGTGGCTACTTTTGAAGAAGCTGTAACATATTCTGCATATTCTGCTTGAGCTACAGTGTCAGGAGAGGTACATGAATTCAGATATAAAGAGTTGTAGCCATGAGTGCATACGTATATTAATGGAAAAGTATTTATAGTCTTGTTTAAGAATTAGCATTTGATTACAAAATTCTGCAAACTCCAGTTCCACAAAAGTTCAGACGCTGTGTAAAACACAAATAAAAACATGATGCAATGATTTGCAAATCTGTTTTGACCTCTATTCACGTTTCAAAAAAGTTGGGATGGGGCAACAAAAGACTGGAAAAGTTGTGTAATGCTCCAAACCACCTGTCTGGAACATCCCACCACTAAACAGGTGAACTGGTAACAGGTGACAGTATCATGACTGGGTATGAAAGAGGAGAGAAATCTGAACAAAAGAGGAAAAAGATCATCCAGATTGTTACCAGCGCTAACTTCAAAAGTCAGCATCTGTGATGGTATGGGGATATGTTAGTGCCCGTGGCATCATGGGTAACTGTCACATCTGTGAAGCCAACATTGATGCTGAGAGGTACAAACAGGATTTGGAGCAACATATGCTGCCATCCAGATGACGTCTCATCAGGGACGTCCCTGTTTATTTCTTAGTGTTGTTAAACAAAAGGTGATGTAACACATAGGTAAACATGAACCTCTCGCCGCTTTTTGGAACACTTCCAGGCAGAATTCAGAAATAAGTGTATATTTACAAAAAAACACATACTGTATTCAAAAGAACATAGGTCAAAAAAGATTTGTACGTCATTGCATTCTGTTTTTATTTACGGTGCTCCAACTTTTTTGCAGGGTTGCAGCTGTTGGACTGTATTTAGACTCTCCTCTGCATCGCTGCGTATAACATGACCCTGCAAAATGAGCGGCAATGATCTCGAGGGGAAGGAAAACATCCTGTGTTGGGGCAGAGAGGGCGTTAGTGATTCTAATGGAGCCATTAGGGGGAATAACAGCGACACTTATTCCTGATGCATATCAATGAATGGATATCAGTGTCAGGACTGGACTCAAAGAGCCACTGTTTGATCTGTCAGTCAGGACACAGCTTAAAAAAAAACAACAAAAAACACAAAAACAGAGAGAGAATGGCTGGTGGATTGTTTCAAGACATCCATTCTGATGAGGGGAGGTGGTGGTGGTGGGGTGAGGAGGGGGGGAGGGGGGTCACACAGAGTGAATGAGTAGGGAGAAAGAGAGAGAGAGAGGTAAAATAGAGCTGATTGTTAGAGTAGCTCCTGATCAGCCGGCCAGCAGGAGAACAGAGGGGGCCAGTGTCAGGATACACACACAACCACACACTGTACAAACACACACTGTACTACACTCACATACATGTTACCCAGAGACACACACACTGTAATGAGTGAGGGGGAGAGCAGCATGTGACCGAATAGCAGGTCTCAGTTCTGTAGGTGGACTTGGCTGAGTGGTCCTGCATCAGCCAGTCTACTGTATGAAGGTCTGCACAAACACTGCAGGACGCCCTGGAGCTTTTTGTTCTTCTCTTCAGTAACGCCGAACAGATTTTTAAAGGCTATTTAATTAAAAAAAGAACATGGACCCCCTAAAACCCACTCAACGACCACTGTTGGTCTCAGGACCTCAGTTTGGAAAGCACTGCCCTAACGTACCACTCCTCATACCTAAACCCACCAACCCTACAAATGAAGGCAACAAGTTTTGCGTGAAAATCAGAAGTTGAAGTTGAAGTCACTAAGAACAGTAAGTCGAGGCTCTGTTGTTAAAATGGCTTCACATTTGTTGAAAAGCACAGTATGAGGACTCAAACCTTAAAGTTTAGGACTTGACTTGAGATCATATTTCTCAATTTTCACAGGTTTTTCATTGTCCTCTCCCTATTTCCTCCCATGATCACAATTCTCTTGTACTTCTCCTGATTTCTGGCAAATTTTCACACCTAAAAGTCTAGTGTTTTCACCTATACAAGAACTCAGCTGCATCAAACTAGACCTCCGAAGAGGAATTCCTGTTTTTTAAGGAAGGGGCATTCATTGTATAAAATCTGTGGTGTCAATTTTCTTTTAGGGGCAGGGGGGAAAAAAATAAATGAATGAAAGAAAACTGCCAGAGATTTGTGCGTAAGGTCGTGCTCAAGGGCCAAATTATCCTGTATTCTTTTTCCTGAGAATTATCAGTAAGATTACAAGTATTAAAATGTGTAGTTGTTATTTTGTTAGTTTCATTCTTTAAAAGTCACCAGAATGCAGCAAACAAATTATTTTTGGTATCAAAATCCTCCCTATTTGTGAGGTCTAAAGGTTGGACTTGGGACTTGAGTGAAAAGACTTGAGACTTACCTGTGACTTGCAAAACAGTGATTTGGTCCCACCTCTGCCTCAGGGTGTTTGGACTTGGGAAGAACCATTGTTGCAGATCACAGCCCTATAAAAGAGGGATACTAGGATACTGAAATTTATTCAATCAGTGTGGGAGAACATGCAAAAAAAAGAGCTATGGATCAAGTGAAAAATAATGATCAACAGCTAAATAAATTTCTAAAAATGATGCATGCATCCTCCCAAACAGCAAGGGGGCGGTGCAGGTGACGCTGGACGCTGAAAATCCGCGCCACCGGAAACGGAAACCCCCCGCTGTTTCGCTCGTCGCTGCAGCCACGGTAA
This sequence comes from Lutjanus argentimaculatus, assembly GCA_034769285.1. Taxonomy (NCBI): domain Eukaryota; kingdom Metazoa; phylum Chordata; class Actinopteri; order Lutjaniformes; family Lutjanidae; genus Lutjanus; species Lutjanus argentimaculatus. The sequence continues at coordinate 3,154,633 of JAWZSL010000020.1, read as the reverse complement.
AATATCCGAGCACGGGTGGCAGAGATTTCAAAGAGTAACAATGGCCCTGGAATCGCGGATCACGCAGGAAGAAATCAAGAAGGAACCAGAGAAGCCCATCGACCGAGAAAAGGTAACAAACAGTTTATTTCCGGGTCTGGGTTCGCTTGTTTACCAAAGGAGCTCGCTTAATTAAGTCTGATGATTGTTTATTTATTATGCGTATCCATGCCGATGTTTACATCAGTATTTACTACTACCTCTCAGTTTGAACACCTCTGAGGATGACAATACAGCAGTGTTGGTATCTGCTGTATTTTGGCTCTGGAAAAAAGTCGAGTTGTAGTTGCTCACTGTGGCCACGAGATGGCAGTGAAGCGTCGAAACTCCATCACTGTTGATCAACAGCATCTTCCAGAAGAAACTTTCAAAATAAAACTTCCTAACTACACACACACACAGTTGTGATCCCTATGTTGTAGGGCTATAATATCAATATTACATTTTGTTAAATGTTATATCACGATATAGCATAAGTTTTTTTCTTTTCCTGGTATTTAATGTTACATTACAGCACAGTGATGGAATTTATTCAGTTTACCAGACTGTACTATTATTTGCCAGTCATTTATATCCACATTACTAATAATTATTTATTAAACATTTCTGTTAATATCTTGTGAAAGGATCTATGATCATTCCTACAATATGCTTACAATAATGCTAAATGTTGATATAGAGGTTAACACATATTGTGGTATTTTTTCAAAATTATCAAGATGTTTAATTTAGTTTCTATTCAAAGGAATCGATCCATTATGATTTTTGTAGATTCGGTTATTGTTTTTGCTGAGATTTTTTGTTTATCTCTTTTGTATTTCATGCTTATTTTTGTTGCAGACCTGCCCCCTTCTGCTGCGAGTATTCACCACCAACAGTGGCAGACACCACAGAACAGATGAATTTGCCCGTGGCAACGTTCCCTCCAGTGAACTGCAGATATACACATGGTGAGACAGAGAACCTTTCACTCTATTTCTTTGTTGTCAAATGAGTCAGTGTTTTCAGTTGAGTCAACAGAAGCACCTTGTCGAGGCACCATTTAGAGCAGCTGTCTGATTCTGTTCATTCCTCTCAGGATGGATGCTACTCTGAAGGAGCTGACCAGCCTGGTGAAGGAGGTTTATCCAGAGGCCAGGAAAAAGGGGACCCACTTCAGCTTTTCCATCGTCTTCCCTGACCCCAGAGGAAAAGTGTACCGGTTGGTATCACAATACAACAGCCCTGGTTGGATACATGCAGCAGGCCACTGGCTAACTGGTCTGAATTTGTGTGCACTTTATATTGAAACGTATTTCTGTCCCCCCTTTCAGGTTGAAAGATATTGGCAGTACTGTATCTGGCAGGAAGGGCACAGACGACTCCATGACGCTGCAGTCTCAGCGCTTCCAGATTGGAGACTATCTGGACATAGCTATTACACCACCCAACAGAGCCCCACCACTTAGCACACGCATGAGGCCCTTCTGAACATGCACACACATAAATACACACACACACACACACACACACACACACACAAAACATGCATACATAAACCAACACACATCAGCCTGAAGTTTTTTGTTTATTTTTACCTGTGCATCATCTTGAATGGTTTTTGCCTCATTGTATAAAATGTGATGTGAAATAAAGTTGTCATTTTTTCCAACATTTCTGCCTCTGTCTGTGTAATATATCGTGAGATGGTATAAGGAATTGAAGCTTAATTTCAGCGTGTTAAACTTCTTTATTTATCTTCTAGAAAAGGTCACTAATTGATCTGATTTAAGTCTGTACAAAACCCATCAACATATTTGGAGGCAGAATTCCTGTTGATTTATGTTTGATATTTCCTGATGTTTCAAATTTTAAAGTTAGTGAAAACAGCTAATGCAGAAAAATGCAACAGCTCTGAGAATCTTGTAAGCTAGGAAGAGATAATTATTAATTATAAGGACCTTTGATTATGCTTGTGTTATAATAGTGAAAGGAGATAAATGCTACTCTAAGAAATTGTACAAGAAATCTGGGTTTTGCATACTTGAAACTAAAAACAGTACACTAGTATGTATAAAAAAAATAGCAAGGTGTTTAGTCATTGCTGTAATTATACTTACAGTAGTGCTGGTGGTTATTATTAGTATTATTATTTTGATAGTTCTACCAGGAAGTCGTCGCAGTCCGGCTGACGGCGCATGCGCAGTGCCACACACTGCCAGCTAGCAGACGATACAGCAAAGGCAGTCAACTGTTAGCTCAAGAAAGCGCTTATTTACACACAAAACAGACGTTAAAATGTTTCGGAGGAAACTGACAGCGCTGGATTATCATAACCCTAAAGGATTTGACTGCACAGGTGAGAAAAAACTCCTCAATTAACTCTTTGGTTCGGTTCAGTCAGTTAACGTGGAGGCTAACGTGGATGCAGGAATCACAGAATCTCGTCACTGGAGACGACGACACGCCAAATTCCATTCATAAAATAGTAGTTTTATATTGTTTTTTGGCATATAAGCCTGTATGTTTGTTAGAGCACGAGATAAAACATTATATAACCTCTTAGTACACCGCACTTTTATTCGGCACAGTTAATTGTAATATATAAAGCACAGTCAGCTAAAACAAAGCGTTCAATTTTTGCTGCTTTCATGTATCTGTCTCTATCTGCGCAGATGAGACACAGTTTAGGAACTGCATCGTGTGGCTGGAGGACCAGAAGATCCGACATTATAAGATCGAGGACAGAGGAAACCTGAGGAACATCCCGAGCTCAGACTGGCCCCAAGCCTACCAGAAGGTGAGACCACCATCACACCTGTTTAAACCATCATTCATGCAGCCTAAATCAAAGCAAACATTTGACTTATAGAGCATACCACCGCAAAGCTTATATGAAAGTTGTTTGTGAATTGGAAATTGGTCTTGGCTGCTACCACTGTCAGCACTTATTTAATTTTCTAATGCATGACAAGTGTTTGAGTGTCTTTTTCCTGTGTGCAGTACCTGCAGGACGTGAACTGTCCATTTGGAGTCCAGGAGAGGCAGGAAGCTTTGGACTGGTTACTGGGCCTGGCTGTAAGATATGAATATGGAGACAATGGTAAGACGTCAATACGTGTGCGTCTTTTGTGATCATTTGCAGCGCTGCATGAGATGTTGTCAGTGAAGTGTGACTGTTAAGCACATTTTTATCAAGACTGATAATCTGTAGATCAACAATATGGCTGCAAATGTGTGCAATTCATGCTGTACTACTATGTTGTAATACTGATCATGACCACTAGATGGAGACTTTATCAAAGGAATAGTGTTTTCTAAAGTTTGCAACATTACCAATCAAGTTACTCTTATACAGAAACTCTACTGGAAACATGTTTTATCCTCATAACATACTGTTATATTCTCTGTACAATGCCACAAACTGTATATGAAATTGTGTTTTGTGTGTCTTTAATTAGTGGACAAGTATAAGAAGTGTGAGCCGCTGGCAGCCTCCAACACTGGCAAAGCAGTGGACCCTCTCATCAACCTTGACAGTAAGTAGAAACACTTCACTGCTCCTCCGTCTGTCCTTGCACTTTGCTTCCTCACATTCCTTCCTTTTCTCTTCAGTCCCGTCATCTCGTCGTTCCAGGTGAAAGATGAAATGATCGCTTGTTTGTGTTTTGCAGGTAATTCTCCAGAGTTCAAAGCAGGAGTGACTGCTCTGTCCAACATCCTCAAGATACAACGGCACGATGATTACCTGGTGATGCTCAAGGTGGGAGAACGCTCATGATTTTGTGTCTTAAGACTTTATATTAGACTCATTTTGTTAACACTGTACTAATTTAATAGATTGTCATATTAATCCATTTGTTTGTGTTTTTATCCACTCCTGGTAGGCCATTCGTATTCTGATCCAGGAGAGACTTTCTCCAGAAGCCATCACTAGAGCCAGCCAGAACAGAGAGGTATGGATGCACGTATTTTATTTCAACAATGATCGAAGCAGCAGAGGCGGAGATATCCAGACTTTTCTGCCTCATTTCCACTTCATTGTATGTAAAAAGAATGGTTCCATTGAAGCTGAGTCTGGCTGAACCATGCAGTGGAAATGAGACATTAGTTTCTATTATGTACCAGGCTCTGAAAACAATATGAATTAATGTGTAAAATCACTTCACCCAGGATGAAATTGTCTCTAATTCCTAGTTTATGTTCCCGTGTTTTCCAGGGTATCCCAGTAACTTTAGACAAGCACATCTTGGGTTTCGACACTGGAGGTGAGTGCTGCTTTTTATTATTTAAACAGCACATGAAGCACAAATTGATGTTGAAGGGTTTGTTTGGATTTTTTTGGATTGTGACCCCTTAAAATGTAACATCTTTGTGTTGTCGTGGGATACGAGCAGTGATATTTCCTTCGCAGTTTTTCTCATTTGAAGGGAGATTCTAAAGACATGAAGAGGTCAACTCAGTATTTCACAAGAATAAAACCAAAACTAGAAGAAAGTAAAGAAACGTACCATTTTCTGTAAAATCTTTTTTCTTTATCCTTTAATTTTTTTTATGACCTCTCAGATTTATATTGGGACAAATTAGGTCGTCCCGAGGCCAAGGTTGGGATCAATTTTTATATGCTATATCAGTACAGACTTGTGAGTACATTAGTGTCCAATAAAACGTAATCATCTACTGGAGAGTAAAATAAATTTCTTCACAGATGCGACTCTGAACGAAGCAGCTCAGATCCTGCGGCTGCTGCACATCGAGGAGCTGAGGGAGCTCCAGACCAAGATAAACGAGGCCATCGTAGCTGTTCAGGCCATCATAGCCGACCCGAAGACAGACCACAGGCTGGGCAAGGTCGGCAGATGAGAGCGAGGATGAAGGACGCTGAAGGAGGAATGAAGGGACTGAGCTACGACGGGAGTTTGAATTTGATTTCGAGAGAAGAAGCCTTTCTTTGTTTGAATCTGGACATTAATGAGTTTGTATTTTTTCCGTTGTTGCATGACGAGATCAGACTGTTGGAATTGGGAATTTGGAGCAAGGTTGAGCAAATGCCAAGTTTTCAGATGCTGTCTTTCTGATGTGTACCACAGCATGAATAAGTTTACACCAAAACGCGTTACAATAGTTGCTAAATAGTTATTATTGAAGAAGTCATTTCTACTAATATGTTGGGTCGTTAATTTCTTTAGAGACTTTGCTTGAACCACCTTATCATCTCCTGGCTGCTACAATCTCTGCCTCAACAGAAACCACAAACAAAAGTTATATTTGTATCTTTTGTCTTAAAGAGAAAACATTTTTTTGCAGTAGGAAGAAAAGCTTATTTTGAAATGGTTTACTCTTGATGCTGTGTGGGAAAATATATAAATACAGCTGAACAGAGTTTGTGTCCTGTGCTTCTTCTGTGGTGGATGTTTGATGATAATCTTCCTCAGTGGAGCGTCGTCATGAAAACACAAAATAAAGTCTGTCAAGTACCAAATCACATTTTATTGTTATAAATATCACATCTTATAAAAAGATAAAGATTTGAAAAGTAGTAGTAGTAAAAATATTCGGCAAAAAAAGAGAAAGTAATGTCATTTCATCTTGTGTGAAATACAGATTAGTAGTGCAGAGAAATATAGCAGGACTGTCTTCACTGCGATGTGACTGTGGCACACACGGCTGAGGGAAACTCAACGGCAATGAATGAATGAACAATCAACTCTTCTATTATCTGCCCAGGATCCTGTCTGAATGCTAAACTGTTAGCCTGAATTTAAATTCCACTGTGGCCACTTGACCAAAAAGAAATCTCGGCTTCACAACAGAACTTTGGCTCGACCGCTTTTAAAGCTCTTCATGTGTCGTTTCTTCTTTGGCTTTAAACAACAGAAAAACCTACACTCATACATTTTAAAATCTGATTTCATTGTTCTGTAGCTTTAATTGATAGAAAAACAAAAAAACAACTCACGTACAAAAATACAGTAGAAAAAAAAACAACTAAAAATGAGGTATAAAACAAATTTACAAAACATTTATTTGGGGGTTATATCTTTAAGGTGAGATAAAGGGGTCGGGGTGAGTGGAGGGGTTGTAAATTTGCTCCGACGGTCGATCTGGCAACAGGAAGCCATCTTGCTCCCTTCTGAGTGTCCTTTCTTCTGAGGGACACTGGAGAGGGCACTTGTTTCGGGTGGTCCTGCCCTCTGATCAGGGATTGCCCCAGAACTTTAGCACCAAAGGACCCCGCGGCTGCCAGTCCATCGTTAGTGGCTCCCTGGGACAAAGAAATCAGAAATTTAGAAGATAAAACGGCTCATTTTAATGACTTTTACACATATGAAACCCCTTTTTTTCTTTGAGTTTATGGCTCCAGGAGGAAATGAAGAGTTAAAGGTCTGATTTTCTCTTCCTGTGTGAATCCAAATGTGACAGGATGAAAGCTTAAGTGCTGCGGCGGCACTAATGACAGAACAAACAGACCCTCCATCCTGAACAAAGCCCTACACTTTACAACTAGTGGAGGCTCAGAATTATCTCCCTAAAGAGCATGTGTGTGAGAGTGTTGTGTTCATGTATTCAACAATAACAGCTTTTAAGCCTCTTACAACCTGCTCCCAAACCCTTAACAAGTGTGTTTTAGAGCTGTCATCATGGTCAGAATTACACCGCACATCTTTGAAGCGAGCGGCTGTTGTCGTCTGAGGCTTTGGAGAGTGTGTAGTGATAGCCATTATTCTGGCCGTTACGAGAGTCAGACGCACAAACTCCTCTATCGTGACCAGATTTTACACTCTGTGCAGATGTGTGTCGCGCTGACAGTGACACCTGCCAAGGTGCTACTTTAGGGATTATCCTGTGTTTAGAGGGCGACTTTGTACTTTAACACGAGGCTTTGAAAGGACGTAAAGCCATCTGCAGACATCAGCACATCAAACATGACACACACAAACACAAAATACAGGTAGAGGGTCGCACACAGCTGTGTAATCATTGTTCTGTTCATGGGTGGATGTGAAGTCACCACACACGCACACACACACACACTCGGGCAGGTAGGTGTGGAGTAGAGGGTGTAAGCCAGCTGTGTGATGACTGTTTTCTGGGTGCAGGGTGATGAAACAAACTTGGCTTTGTTTGCAGAATAAAAGTTGCATTTACATCGAACGGAAAAATCAGTTTTTTTAATCTTCAGAGCTCAGCTTATCGTTCCCTTTTCAGTCATGCTTATTTATGTCACATGAAAACTATTCATATTTGAAGAAGACAGAAGAAAGATCTTTGTTCAACATATAAAAATATAAAACATAAATAAAAGCAGAAACAGACAAACACCAGTAATAGCAGCATCAAAATAGATTGAAGGTTATATACATTATATGGATTCTTCACATTTTGCATGATTGGTATCGAATTTTATTAATTTATACAGTTTCATAGATGTGTTTTGCATTTTAGTGGTACTATTCAAGGACCATTGTAAAGGATTCAGTAGAATCTAGTGGCGAGGTTATAGATTGCAACCAACCAAATACTGCTCGCCTCACCCTCCCCTTCCAAGCATGAAGGAGAAACTAAATTGGCTCTAAACTTGCAAAATGTCATATCTAGACCTAATGTTTGGATTCTGTTCTCTTTGCAAGGTTCTAAGGTAACAAAAACACAACAATTCTGATTTTCAGGTAGTTTCACACTGATGAAAACATGCTTATGAATATAATTTTCCATGCCTGCCATGTTCTGCCAACATACCCACCCAAGAGTGTTTTAAGTAAAATAAACATGTAAAGATCATCTCCAGATGTGCTTTATGACATATAATTTGTGTTGGATATAGTTTTTCCACAATAAAATTGAATTACTTCTTAAAAATGTTCTCCTTTACGGAACAATCCATCTACAAATATATTGAATTAATCTATAATAGTCAAACTTGCACATAACGAAGTGAACCTTTACAGTTCAAGTCTATTTTCTTCTGTTTTTCCATGCAGATCTACAGGTGACCTACACTTAATGCTGTGCCTGATCGCATCCTGTGTAGACAGTGTGTAAGAAGTTCATATATCCTGTGTTTCCATCAGACTTGAACGCAGCATTCTCCCCCACTCCCTCCCCTGTGTTGGGGTTAACTGTGTTTTCTGTCTCGGTTAAATGCAGCCTTCAGGGTGAAGGTGACATCTGGTGGGAGTTGACTGATGTGATGACATCACTGTGCACAAACCAATGAGCTCACTGTCTGCTACACCTTGAAGTCAGTGTGTGTGTGTGTGTGTGTGTGTGTGTGTGTGTGTGTGAGAGAGAGAGAGGGCGTTTGGTTGTTATTATACAGAGCCAAAATTACCCGTCTGAACAGAATCTGAAATAAGTGTGTGTGAGTGTGTAAGTCAAAGAAAGTGATAGTGTGTGTGTGTGTTTGTGAGTAAATAATGTATCAAACCATGTTTAGCTTTCATTAAAATGTGAAAAAGTACACAATGCACATATCTCACCTGATAGACACTGGCTGGTTGCTATGGCGATGCCGTACAGGTGAGAGCGCTGGTCAGGCAGATATTCATCAGTGAACTGACTGCTATCTTTGCTGACTGCGATCACTCCGTCCCTACGAGGCAGCAAAAGGAGAGAGACGCGCTGAGGATTAAGACGGCAGCAGGACTTCGTACTGATCAGCTCATTGATCAGTAATAAATTGAGACAAGAGCGTCGAAGAATGCCTGATTGCGGCGGAAAAAAACGGACAGAAAGATGAATTGACATGGCTACCTCCTCCAGTCAGTGTAATAGAAGTGGTTCCTGTAGTAGACCATGCTGAACGGGTAGTTGAGGCTGGGGTGGATCACTCTTCGACCTGAACCGTCCGGGTTCACACACTCCAAACGCTTTGTACCTGACGATCAGAGAAAAAGAAAAGGATGGATCATAATTATCTTAAACATGTTGCTTTTAGATACAGAGAGGAAAACTACAAACTACAAATTCCTTAAAGCTGTACTTGATTACAGTTCTTAAGAAAATGTACTACAAAGAGCAGTAGCAATAATAGTATTAGCAGCAGGAGGAGGATAATAGTTACATAAATAGTAATTAGTAATTATAGTGCTTTTCATCCTAACAGTCTCATGACAAATCTTTCAAAACAACTAGTAACTGTTGCATTATCTCCAGTATAAACTCACTTAATTACAATAATATAATTACATTATGTTTCCTTGACAAAGTCTTTACTACAAAAAGATCTTTATCTTTGCGTTTACATGGACCCTAATATTCCACTAATAATTGGAATAACAGCCCAATCAGAATTTCAATCAGAAGATTCTGGCGCGATCAGAGGTAAATTTTCAATCAGGCTTAGAGGAGACGATCCAATCAACAGGAAAATATGAGCACATAGTAACCATGTAAACGCTTAATCCGATTGTTTCTCTCTAGGTGGAGGAATACGCTCTTTACCGTTCATGATGAGCTGTAAATGTTCTCTTGCTTTAAGGTAGAATCAGTAGGATTTGTCCAAGCTGTTCGTAAACGCACCATAAAAACAGTTGAGTTTCATTCCCAGGACGACAAATACCATAATGAGAGCGTCCCGAGCACAGTAAAATATGGAGAAATAAGGAAATCCAGGCAGAGTCTTTGCAGATACAGACACCACTACACATTTCTAGTGTGTCATAAGTGATGGTTGAAAGGGATTTATTTAAGACTACACATTGTTTCTGAGAAAATGTTATGCCTTGTGAATTTGCAGGAGATGTACTACTGAGAGCGATGATTAATCAGAAAGAACAGCCGAAGCACTGATGTTGTTCCAAGGACACGATGGATCCGTCTTGAAAACTGTATCAAGAAGTCGCACTGACAGTCGTGTTTACCTGCGTCGGCCCAGCAGACTTGTCTTGAAGACAAGTCATAGGTGAGAGCGTTGGGCAGACCAATCCCGTCAGACACCACCACCCTGCGGTTCTGACCGTCCACTGTCGAACTCTCGATCTTTGGAGCCTCACGGTTCCAGTCTGTCCAATACAGAGTGCTGCAAAGAGAACAGAAAGAGGGGATTACAGACCATATGACACTAAAACGGCATCCTGCTAATTATTGAACTCAATCTAGGCTGAAAGTAAACCTGTTTTTGCAGTTACTGGGTTTGTGCTGGGACTTTTTTTGTCCTGGGATCTGGCTAATATAATGAGACAAGAGGGAAACCACACACAAGCATTCATACAACCACACAAATGAGCGGGTACACATGGGTATGAGAGCGCAGGGCTCGAGGGAGCAGCTGTCTCAAACTGATGAGGTCACGGTCAGGTTACTCTGAGCAACGGGCGACCTTTGACCCCAGCTCTCTCGGTACATTTTTTTGTTGCCTTTTCATGTGTTCACATCAGAAAATATGGGCCTGACTGGCTAACACAAATAGACATTTAAAAAAAATTGAATAAACTTCATATTTCTCGTGGCTGTGTTTCTGCGATGAACCAAATCATATTTTATTGTTTGCAACATTTTGCTTTAGGCAGAGTGTGTGGGCTGCTCATGACGCCATGCTGCTTTTCGTCTGTACATGATGGTGTACATGTGGGCCGTCCATTGGGAACAACAGGTAATACACACCACATGAGCAATCAACACACACACACACACACACACACACCATGTGTTTATGAGTGTGTACGTTCATCAGGGTGAGCAGATGTTGATGAGGGACATTCATACACGTGTACATGCTTTTATAATGTGTGTGTGTGTTTTTAATTTCGGTGTGTCTGCTTCGCTGTATATGCTTTATGTTCTGTGTGTGTGTGTGTGTGTGTGTGGGGTGTGTGTGTAAGGGCAACATGTGCAGGCTCAGAAATCACAGAGCACATGCTTAATCATAAGCGTACCCGCGTGAAGCAGTAATTACCTTTAGGACTTGGCTTTTTGTCAGAACACACAGTACACACACACACACACACACACACACACTTGGCCTTCAGTCAGAAAATAAACTGTGAAACCAATAATGTGAAACACACACATGTAAGGTTTTATGATTTGGGTTATAGCTGCGATGTTTAATCATTTGTATCAAACACATTAACAGTCGCACACACATTCTCCATCTGTCTCAAACACACATGCATACCTGTTGATTATATGATTAGCTGCAATGATGAAAAGCAGATGTTATCCCTGGAAAGCTGACCAATACTGGCCTCATGCTTTCATTGCACGTGTGTGTTCAGAATTTATAGCATCGGTAAATCCCGTGTCGTTTTCTTGACTCAGTTTGGTGCAACACCGTCAGAGAGAGCACTAAAAGTCACAAAATTATCAAACAAGCATTACTAAAGAGACGTTACTCCACCCTGAAAACGACGTCTCACTGATTTTCCTGCGATTGCCCATCTCATCCTGATGAAGTCATGTTCGGGTCACCGTCTCCCGAGTCTAGAAACCAGACTCAACAAGAATCCTCTCTGCAAACTGGTTGCAACTATCATCTGCACTGTACTAATGAATTATATACAGGCCTGGCTGACTCACAGCCTGTCTCAGCACTGAAATGTGTTGGATGTCATGGTCGTGCTAATGGGCTGAAAACCATCTGTGCCCTCACATCACTCTGGATCCACAGTGAGAGCTCATTCTGCTTCAGTGCAGCACCTCCGGGATGTTACACTTGATCGTGAAGAAGAGTGTGTGGGCGCTTGTTTGTTTCTTGCTCAGGGAAGAGATTTGTACATGTTTGCAAATCCAGACTAAACTGACCCAACTGGCTTTAGAAGTTGTGGGTTCTGTGAGTGGTGTGGCTCAAATTTTCTGCAAGTTTTTTTTGTTTTAGCACTTTTTTTTTGCAACTCTAAGGGGATAGTTTGGATTTTCTGAAGTGAGGGTGTATGAGGTCTTCCACTGGCTTGATCTTTCTTTTTTTGTTTGACTGTTTTGGAGTTTGAGTTTGACTGGTTTGGAGAGATATTTGCCTGATATAACTGTGGTTTCCTGACAGAAAAGGCTGTCTGATGTGAAGGTTAAGTGGTAAAATATTCTAAATATAGCGGATACTTAAACTGATATAGATTATGTTTTTTATGTGGACTTTTTTTTTCAATGTGACTAAAATATGTGCTTTAGCATCCTACATTGGTACTCCTCTCTGCTTCTCCAAACTGGGGGTGTGTCGATCGCCATCTGTTGTAGGTAATACTGTAAACTGACTATTTTAAGTTACAACAAACACTGTCAGAAGACAAAATGACAAAAAAGAGAGGCTGGTAGAGGAACAGGGTGCTTTACCCGGTGGAAGAGACCACTATGATGGCGCGGGGGTTGACCAGGTCTGTGTCAAACAGTGTCCGCCTCCCACTGCCGTCCAGGTTGGCGCTTTCAATCACATCAGGATTTGAGTCAACCCAAAACATCAGCCTACGTTTCACGTCCACCGCCAAACCCTCTGGACTGACCAGATCTACACGGAGCAGGGAGAACATGTAACAAGTATTGAGATCATCTGAAACATCATACACCAGTTATTACACAGATGAAGGAGTGTATGTGTGCGTTCTTACTTGTGTTAATGAGGATCTCAGGCTCGGCTCCAGTGGCCATTGAGGCTCTGTTGATTGTTCTTGCAGACAAATCCGTCCAATAGACCCGGTTCTCTTTGCAGTCATAGGCGATACCAACAACTATAGAACCCTGGACACACACACACGAACATTATGCACAAACATAATCAGATATGTTAACATACTGTTTGTGTAATTTCAGGTTCTGTCTCTTAACCTCTGGTTACTATTTCTGCTGTTGCTGTACATTTCTGAAACTTGAGAAAACATGACAACATTTCTGATGCAGTCATATGACCTGAAAACACCACATTCACTACAAATATCAGATTAAAAAGATGATGGCACAAAGCTAACTACAGAACTACGTTAACTTGCTCATAACTGGCCCAATTACCTTACTTTATGTTGTAGCAGTAGCAAAAACTGATGTAATTAGGATGCTATGTCGACAGCAGCTAGTAATAAGAAACTGTGCTGTCCACCACACCTTCACACCAAGTCTCAGTGCCAAGCTTTTGAAAAGTCAGACATTTTCAATCAAATGCTAATTTCATTATTACTGTTATTATGACTGGCTAGCCTGCTCCTAACTTGTCTCATGTCTGCATTTGTCAGAAATGTAGTAAATACAAGATGTAAGAGCTGAAAGAAAATGTATGTAAGCGTGTTTTTAATGCATTTATCTCTTACATGTAGAGTCAGTAGTGTTTTGGACCGGGAAGCATCTAGTCTGGTCCCATTGAGAGGCAGTGCCCCGATTTTCTGTCCTTGAGCGTACAGCAATGTGACGTCAGTGTTTGGCGGAGGGGTCACATCTGGGCGGGGCAATGGGCGCACGGTGGGTGGAGCCACTGAGGGAAGGCCTGGGACAAGATTGGATGGATTCAAAAAAGGATTTAGCCACTTATGGCACGAAAAAGCACTGAAGCAAGTCATTTGGACCACAGAACTGAAAAGATACTCACATGCCGGTTTGACAACATCATGTGATCGGGTACCAGGAACCTCCCGTCCGTCCTGGTCCACGCACCAGCAGTAAGTGGTTTCTCCATAACACTGGACTGGACTGAGAGACAATCACATGTAATTTGTCATTAAAAACAATTCCAACTACTCTTTTTAGCTCTGCGTGTGTGTGTTTGTGTGGTGTGTACCTGAATTGTCCATCTGCCTCACACTGAGGCACGTACTGTTGTGGCTCTGGTTTTCCACCGTAGTGCTCGATCAAACTGGCCCTCCATCGCTCACACACACTCTCAGGGCGTTGGGTCGGAGCCACGGGGACTGAGGGGGACATGAATCAAACAAACCCACTGCTGTTTAAAGATAACCTTTTCCACTCGACTCCTCCCTACCATACACATATTTTTGTAATTTTTATGAGGGACAGGAGTCTGTAGGGGGAGATATTAGGTCACACAGTAGTGATATACATCATCTGAAACCTGGAGACCTGAAGATTAATTTAAGATGAAGCCCTCTGTGTCAGGTTTTTCTGGTTGGAAATCTGTAATTCACATTCACATTGATTGGTGGAGTGCTTGGTTAATGGTGTGGGGAGCCTCTGTGTTTAAAGAGGCACACACACATACACACATCTTGCTTTTGTCAATACTGTTTACCTTGTAAAATCCCCTTAATGACTCACTTTATAGAAGAGCTTTAAAACTAAACCAGAAACCACTTTAGGCTTCTACTAATGTTTATCCTGGCCTCCCTCTCTGTCTCTGAAAGTTTCTAATGTGAGGCTGCGCAGTTTCTGGACTGAGAAGGAGATTAGGATCATATTTGACAGGCTGGTGAGAAGAGGACAGCTCTGTAGTGTAGCAAAGAGAGACAAAGTCTAACTAAACAATTAGACTGATGTCTCATGATAAGTTTTTCCTGCAGGATTTATTGTAGCAAGCTGCAGTTCAGGCTTATGAATCACTCGGTTTTACTTCTATTTACTGTTTAACCACATGACCAACTGAATTAGTGGTTCCTGTGTCTCTGACGTCCTTCCCAGAAATCGACAGCATGTGGACTGTCCAATGAATCAATGATATTTCAATCCTCAGGCTGAATGACTGTGCTGGCAATGAGCTGTAATACTTATGTGGGTAGGCATAAATACAGACTAACTTCAACCAGCACACAAATTTGAAAGTTTAATGCGGGTGTTTGATGCCTGCGTCACGTAAACTGCTAAATTGGTTGCAAGTTTAATTCGTGAATACAACTAAAATTGTCAAATTATGGGCTTACATCTACACAATTAATGTTTCTTGTCCCAACTTCTGATGTGGACCAGTGGATATGAATCCCAAACCAAAAATGAGCAGGAAATGTCCTCGCCTACCTCATCGAGAGCTATTACTGAAGAATCCCTGAATAAATCTCCAGTGCAGTAACCACCAAAAATAAAACAACAAAAAACTGAGACTGTGGTTGCAGCTTCCAGGTGTGAATGAGTGCAACTGAGTCTGTGGCAGCGCAGGAATGAATTCAGATAAGTTTTAAAACAGCAGAGCAAACATACAGATGTACAAGCATGCGTTTTTGTCTGTGTGTGCATCTGTAGGGAGGGTGTAACACTGTTTTGTCACTCAGCCGGTCAGGCAGCCTGTCTTGTTTTATTTTTGGTTGCCTGGCAACAGCAAGCAGCTCATCTCCCCACCAAATGACCACTTCAGATGTTTGGATGGTCATAAATGGAATTTATAGCGAGACCTGAATTTATAGAGCGGCCTCTGTGTACATTAGAGTGTGAGTGAGAGAGCATCAGAGACAGAGAGAGAGAGAGGCACAGAATCAAGTGTTTTTTCAGTTTAAAGCTCAAGTAGGTGATGTGTGTTTTAGAAGCATTTTTGTTTTATTTGTTGAAATTCTATTTGCAAAAAATAGCAAAACCAGTATGTGTGCATGTCACAGGCCTGTGATAAGCCTGCAGACATGAGGGTCACGTTGACATTCTCATCGAAATCTTAACAAGAAAGTAAATAAGCATATTTCCCTAATTGTCAAACTATTGTTTTAATGTGAATCGTATTTTGTTTGGATGCACAAATCCTTGACTGAATCAATAATAGTGAAACTTCATGCCTCTCAAGCTATGACAGCAGTCTCACCTGGTCTGTCACAGTCCACAGCTGGTGTACCAGGTCCTGTCCTGGTTCCTGCTCTCTCCTGTCCCCTACCGTCCACGCACCAACAATGTCCAGAGGAACCGTGGCACTGAAATACGGAACCATTAAAAACAACATTATCAATAATAAGAAGAAAGAGAGAGACATGAAAAAAACAAAAGAAAAATTCATCTGTTTGCAGAAAAATCGCAATTTTACCTGTTGAGGTGTGTACTGTCCATCTTCATCACACTGAGGTACGTAGGCTCCGATTATAGGATACCCCTCTGGACTGGTGGTCTGTACACTGTCTCTGTGGTGCTCACAGTGAGTTTTAGGATGCACAGGTTCATCTGGAGAAGATTAACAAATTTACACAAGTTATGAAGGAACAAACATTCATTATGTCATTATGATTTACTGACCATACGCAGATGTTGGACCTTAACTTGGCTGGTTTTGTCTCCTGACTGTCAAGGATGCCCTCTCTGCTGTTAATCCTACTCACTCAATGCAGGTTAATCTCTCTTGTCTTTCAGACAGCACTGCCTCCTCATCAACTTTTAGCAGTTAGTTCAGCAGTGAGAAAACTATTCTGTGCATTCTGTGCACCCTGCACAGGTTTTTGGTACAATCCTATGTTTTTATACTACGGTGCTATTTCTTTTAACAGAGGAGTTGCCGTTCTCCTGCCAGGGACTGCAGATAAAAACTTGCTTATATGCAACTCTGGAGGAGCTAAGAAGTGCATTGTCCCTGTCAAATAAACAATTAAAATAAATAGTAAATAATCCACAACAACCATCTGGCATGCATCACGGACATTTCTCCTTCCGTGGATCTGCAATCTACAACATTTGGCTCGTTCAAGCTCTTCTCATATCCTGTATAAACTATTACTATAAATATTTCTAGCTGGCTTCATAAAGGATTCTTATCAGCCTGCACAACTCATCCAGAATGCTGCACAATGTTTATGTTAGTGTCTAACTCCTCATAAACTATGTGTTATCATCCTGCTCCTTCATTCTGTCCTCCTGCTTCTTAGCTTGTTACATCCACTGTGATGCTCATATATGAAACATAGCCCCAAGAGGTCTTTGTATGGATGAAACTGCAGTCTCACCTGGTTTGTCACAGTCTTTAGGTGTTGTACCAGGTGGAGTCCTGGTTCCTGTTCTCTCCTGTCCTCTACTGTCCACACACCAACAATGTCCTGTAGAGCTGTGGCACTAACACAAAAAAGAAAGATAAATCAGGTATTATGTCTAATTATTTTGAAGTTAGTCAAAGTAATATGAAACCATGTTAAAGACAGTTAAAAGGTCTGTCATTTGAAGCTAACCTGCAGTGGTATGTACTGTCCAGCAGCATCACACTGGGGCACAAAAGCTCCAACTACAGGATATCCCTCTGAGCTAGCAGCCTGTGCTCTTTCTCTGTGTTGTTCACAGTGAGTTTTTGGTTGTTCTGGTTCATCTGGAAAATATTTACAAGTTTACACAAGTTATTAGGGAACACGCAAATTCTTTCTAGCACATCTCAAGTTGCAGCTCTGGGCAATATAACTTAAAATCCACATCAGCCATGGTGAGGTATTATGCTCTCCTGAGTCAGCTGACTGTTGGACATCATCTCGGTAAGATGACCTCAGAAAGACCACTCCATCCTCTTTGACAGTATCACAATGACTTCTGCACAGTCTGGGAACCAGATGAATCTGTAAGCTCATGTTTCATTTGTTCTGGCAGATACGGCTGGCCATCCTCCCATTCAGAGATTTCCACGTGGCCTGGTTCTATTAAGGCCAATCACAACCGTTTATTAAATATGATGACTGACAGAGATGCATCACTGATTCAGATTGAAAAATCACAGCAGTGGCATGTTTATTTTTAGCTCTAGCCTCCTCATATCCTCTTTAAATTATTATAATTCATCAAGCCCGACTGCTTGTGTCTAACTTGCGTCTTCCCTCTTGCATGTCTTGGGCAGCTAGAGTTAGCGGTCTCACCTGGTTTGTCACAGTCTTTAGGCGGCGCACCAGGTGGTGTCCTGGTTCCTGCCCTCTCCTGCCCCCTATTGTCCACACACCAACAATGTCCAGAGGAACTGTGGCACTGAAATAGACATAATGATCATTGTGAAAACACGCACAGGATGCACACTATATCTCATTTACAAAGCAATCAGAATGTTACCTGTCGAGGTATGTACTGTCCATTTGAATCACACTGAGGTACAAACACTCCTGGTATAGGATATCCCTCTGGACTGGTGGTCTGCACACTGTCTCTGTGGTGCTCACACTGAGTTTTAGGACGCTCTGGTTCACCTGGTGGAAAAAAAGTTATGCATTTTCACAAGTCATTAGGAAACAGAGATGTTAGGGGCAAGACTTCTCATTACTCCTGAGCTATAATATTTAGGAAAACCAATTCAACTTTTAATCCTCAAAGTCCAAATAACTGTTCATGGTTCTATAACTTAATATCTTACTTTTACTCATATTCTCTCTCCTTCCTCCACCCTTGCCTTCTTTTACAAGCTTTCCACTTTTAAAGGCTTTTAAGAGGACGTACTGTCTCCTCCCTGTCTGTTTTTACCAAACATCTTCTGCACTGAGATGCCACATGGCTCAGTAATGTGCCCACTGCTATTACTCCACATACTAGTTGTGCTCAGTCCTATTGGAACAATCCAAAACATTCTGTTACATCTGTCATTAGCTTGTTCAAATCTACTCATATCCTACATGTTCCCCTTTTAACTGGTAGTTCTAACGTCCTGACAAGTTTGGATGTAACAAGTGTAGAAACATCAGTCTCACCTGCTCTGGCACAGTCCACAGTTGGTGCACCAGGTGGAGTCCTGGTTCCTGGTCTCTCCTGTCCCCGACTGTCCACACACCAACAGTGTCCAGAGGAACTGTGGCACTGAAATTCACCATAATAGTCATTACAATGACAGAGCAAAGACATATTGTCTCCATACATTAAAACTAGATCTTACCTGTTGTGGTGTGTACTGTCCATTTGCATCACACTGAGGTACAAACGCTCCTGGTATAGGATATCCCTCTGGACTGGTGGTCTGCACACTGTCTCTGTGGTGCTCACAGTAAGTTTTAGGACGCTCTGGTTCATCTGGTGGAGACAGATAGACAATAACAGGATCTCATACATATTCCTCTCCTATCATAACAAAATGGATTATCCAGCAGATTAGCATTTTGTATTATAATTTTATTTATCCTTTAATGCATAAGCTACCGCTTTAGGTTAATGCTGGTTGTCTTTGTGTAAAGACACCTACAAAAGGCACGTTTTCAAGGGATGACTGAGGTTACTGTTTATTTTCTCACTGACAGCTCAGTTAAAAAGGGTCAAAGAACATGAAATCCATTCAGCCAGCATACATCTGTGTCAGCTTCCATCTAGAGTTGCAGTTACTTTTTGACGATAGCTACAATATCTAAACCAAATGTACTTTTTTTCCTTTCTTGTCATTTTTGTTTTGCTTCATCTCACTGTTCACTCTGCCATCCTGTACTTCCCACCACACACACACACAGTCTGACAGTGATATCATCTGTTTTTGCAGGCATTCCAAGGCTATGACCCAATGACCTCACTAGTGCACCACTTACAAGGTTAGACACACACTCACGTAAACGTGCCGTCTGTTTGACTTGTCATTGAATTGAGGAATTAGTGGGTTCACAGGTCAATGTTTAGCAAGAAAGCCTTGGAGAGCCATGACATAATACACCTGCTGACGCCGGTACTGTTACTGAACATAACAAAACGGATTTAAGCACTCACGGGAAGCTGAGGAGAGAGAGAGGTTTGTCTGTTCATGTGTACTTTTGTTTCTCACCTGGTTTGTCACAGTCTGTAGGTGGTGCACCGGGTGACGTCCTGGTTCCCGCTCTTTCCTGTCCCCTACTGTCCACACACCAGCAATGTCCACTTGAGCCATGACACTGAAAAATAAACATTTTATTAATTTCATGCAGTAAGAATTTTGTTATGTTATACTAAATGAAATTCAAAAAGATTATCAATTCATCTGTTTGACAATTAGCTCATGCTGACCTGCAGTGGTATGTACTGTCCATTAGCATCACATTTGGGGTACATATGCTCCAACTATAGGATATCCCTCCGGACTAGTGGTCTGTACACTGTCTCTGTGGTGCTCACACTGAGTTTTAGGACGCTCTGGTTCAACTGTAAAGGAAGAAAAAGAAACACGTATAAGTAATTTATAAGCTAAGGGAGGATTATACATCAGCTCTGTGTGCTGTTGAGGAGTTTCCTTTAATCTGCTGTTATTTTTTTGTCTCCTCAGCAGAGCAGAAGCTTCAGTGGACACTGAAGGTACGTGCTTCATGTATGTCCAATTATTTACTAAATCTGTTTCAACTGCACAATTGCACTTTGTCGCATTTTGCTTTTATCGATACACCAACTTTTCCACCTCAAGCATCATTTTTTTTGTGCGATATTTCAAGATTATTTTTTCCACTCAGGTTTGTTTATGTGCACATTGAAAATGTTCACAAAACAGGTCAATCGAAAGACACCTAATGGTTGAAACACCCCTTTAATACTGTGGCTAACACCTAAAACCTATTATGCCAAGATAATATTTGTGTCTTTCTGTCTCACTCCTATATTTTAGGATGCATCAAGAAGAATGCATTTTCCTCACCTGGTTTGTCACAGTCTGTGGGTGTTGCACCAGGTGGTGTTCTTGTTCCTGGTCTCTCCTGTCCATTACTTTCCACACACCAACAATATCCAGAGGAACCATGACACTGCAGTTAATAATATCAGCAATAAAAACAACAAGATATTTTACTATATTTATATGATTAAATTAAGTTAATCGTATTTCAGTTGGAGGTGATACAACGTCCTTTCAAACACTTAATTCGTGACAAACCTGCAGTGGTATGTACTGTCCATTAGCATCACATTGGGGTACATATGCTCCAGCTATAGGATACCCCTCTGGACTGGTGGTCTGTACACTGTCTCTGTGGTGCTCACAGTGAGTTTTAGGACGCTCTGGAAAGATAAAGTTGGACAAAACACACCATCTAATTGTTTTTTTCGAAGACCAGCTTCTACAGAGTTATCACGTTTAAAAACACACTGATGATACAACGGACTGTGAATGTATTTTTGTCAGCCGGTGTGTATCTCACCTGGTTTGTCACAGTCTTTGGGGGCTGTACCAGGTGGAGTCCTGGTTCCTGCTCTTTCCTGTCCCCTACTGTCCACGCACCAACAATGTCCAGTGGAACCGTGACACTGTAATGCGTTATTAAACGTTTCCAAATGAGTACGTCATTTAACTCAAGTCATCAGTCCGACATGCACTTAACCACCAGTCAGCGCTCACCTGCAGAGGTCTGTACCGTCCATCAGAGTCGCACTGGGGGATGAAGGCTCCGATACTCGGCCGACCACCATTTTCACTTCCACTCTGCAGACTGTCTCTGTGCTGCTCACACTGGCTCTTTGGACGACCTGTCTCATCATTTTCAAAAATACATTTTATTATTGTTTTTTTTCCCCCTTTCCTCCCAAGTCTTTGTATTTGGTTCATTTAAAATAAAAAAACCATTTGTTATTTATGCAGTAGTTCTTTCAGTTTTTGCCACATAGCATACACATTAATTTGTTTATCAAACAAACTGTCCTTTCTGATATGTCTTTCCAAAATAACTACAGTGTTTTTATAGGAAAACTGATCAGTCCTCAGTGGGAGAGCTCAGAATGTGTAAAAGAAAGTGAGTCTGGTAATTTCAGAAAATCACATTACTTTACTGTAATGCAGCCTTTAAAACCAAGAAAAGATGTTACTTATGCCATGTTATGACACAACGATATCAAAAATCTAAGACCACATCTAGTCTAATATCACAATGTTGATATATTGCCAGTCCTAGCATTTTTACCGACCTTCCTGTTGGGAACAGTAGAAACCATCGCCATAAAACCCAGTCTGGCACTGACACTGGAAGGAACCCAGTCCATTGATACATCTGGCACTGACGTGACACGGAGAGGAGCTGCACTCATCGACGTCTAAGGAAAACAGAGGGAGCAGGAAAAAAATGAACAGCTAGAAATGTAGAAACACATCATCAAATTGGAATTTTGAAATAAATATAAACTCCATGAACTTCATGTATTAAATTATACTGAAGTATAAAATGATATTTGGCTGCTGGCTGGAAATAATTCAGTTCAGTTATATCTTATCAAGGCTTTATGTAAAGAATTATATTATCTATCAAGGAGGGAGGTACGGAGGGTTTAGTGAAGGTTCATCAAAAGTTCATACTGATGGGTGAAAGGAGGACACACACACACACACACACACACACACACACACACACACCACACACACACACACACACACACCACACACACACATACCGGCAGGACCTCTCTCCTCCACACATTCCAAAGCAAAACACACATTGTGTCATTGCTCCATTTGTCTCTCACTTTCACCCCCTCTCCTGTCTAATCTCACCCTCTCCTTCTCACATTAGTCCTCCCATTCCCACCCTTGTTCTCACATTTGTCACCCATCCTCCCCTCTTGCTGTGTTTCCTAGCTTTTGCAGCTGTGCGTTACTGTTGTGGAAGAAATGTTATGCCTGCGCCTGGACAAATATGTGGTTCCCTTCCAAATATTCAGCTCATTTCGGAACATTATGTGACCGACAAGTGAAATTGACAACCAAAACTTGGAAAGACAAGATGAGACCATGATGAAGACGGGAGAATGACATGGTTGAAATAGAGTGCATGTTTACAGAGGGATCCTTTTTATTTGCATGTGAAGATTTATCTTAATTACAGTGCATGCAGGAAGACAGGCTGACAGTGCTTGATTCAGCACAAAACAGCATGTTTAGTGGTTGTAGCTGACGTTTTTCTGAAGTCAAGCTTTTATGTTTAGTGGCTTTAGCGGATATCTTTGTTGATGTAGCTTTTCAGTTAAATGATGGAGTGTCATGGAGCTCAGCTCAAAGGCAAACCACTACAATGATCTTGTCATTCATTTCAGAGAATAATTAACAGGTGTTGAAACAATTTCAGACACAGACAGACACAAAAACACAGAGGGCTCAGGTGATCCTACCTTCTAAGTACTAAATAGTTGCCTTACTAGTAATTAATATGGCAACTGTGATGATATAAAAATATCAGGCCACTACAGATCTGTTTTTTGGTTGATGTTTAGCCACGCTAGCGTTAAAATTTCCATCAACTTCAGCTGTACTTTGTGTTTAGTGATAATTAGCTAATGTTAGTATGCGAACATACTCAACTAAGATGGACAACATAGGGTAAATATGAATATGTTAGCATGCTGACTTCAGCATTTAGCTCAAAGCACCACTAGTTATAGTCTCATACAGTCGCGAGTGTGGATAGGGAGTCTTGTGCACACAAAAAGCTAACAACTTAAATCCATGTCATGAGCGCATTGCATTCACTCATTGCAACTCACCAACACAGGTACGCCCGTCGAAGCCGAGCTCATAGCCAGTCTGGCACTGGCAGCGATGGCTCCCAGGCAAGTTCATGCACTGAGCATGAGCACTGCATGAAACCAAGCCCTCAGCACACTCATCTATGTCTGCAGAGAGAGAGAAGGAGAGAAAGTGAGACAGATTTTACATAAACTCATAAACCTGTAAACCAGGAATCCCCTATGTAACAACATAGTATGTGAGTGTAAAAGCTGTAATTAAGGGTCATTACTGGTGCTTTTACATATACATTGTGTGCCACACCTGGATTCTTAAATGTACTGTGCAACATACAGGACAAAACCACACACACACATAATGTGACCAGAGAGAGACACTGAGGCCCAACCATGGGAACTAAGGCTGAGCCTCGGGCTTTCCTAGTGCTGTCAGCAGGAGGGAAAGACCTGCTGCTGGGCTAATGACAGGCCACGCACCAGCTTAAGCTCTGCAAGGTCCTGTAAACTACAGAATTAACCTGGAGGAAGAGGAGGAGGAGGAGGACGGAGACGAAGCGAGAAGAAGAGGGAAAGATGAGAACAGAGATGATTCCTTCCATCCAGCCTGTACTTGACCCATCTGCACTGGAAGGACAGATGTTGATGAAACACAGACACACTGCCTTGACCTGTCTTTAGTTGACATGTGTTTGTGTGTGTAAGTGTGAGGGGGAAAGACACCATTAGATGAATCAAACCTCACTTGACATACGCTGTCACAATGCCGGACAGACGTCTTTAACATGAGCTGTACGCGTGCATGCAGGCCCATACCGTAACAGTTGCGTCCATCTCCTCTGTAACCAGTAGCACACTGGCACTGGAAGGACTGGCCCTCCAGTGGGATACACTGGGCCGTGGTGTCACAGTCGTGGTTTCCAGCGTAGCAGGGGTTGACCAGCTCCGGTCCTGTTGGCTCAACTGCAGAGAGGAGCAGAAACAAATTAAATGACATGAGGGACAAAAGAGAAAGAAATCTTTTATTTGAGTTCATCATTGTTTGATACAATACAGCGATTTAAGCTTAAAAATGTATTCAAAAATCACAAGACACTCCAAGGCAGTCTCTTTTTAAACAATTAAAATGCCTTTCTTGTCAGGGCATGGTCATGATACCTGGTATCAGACCTTACAAACAATAAAGGCATTTTAAATGTTCAGAAAGATAGTACCTTGGGTACAGAGATAAATTTGGGCAATAATAATGGGAATACTTTCTGGCACCTTATAAACTCTATTATTTGTTAGTGCCTGTGTAACTATTTAAGCTGTGCGACTTCTGGGACCTTGAAGCACAGATAGAGATGAGATTAAAGTAACATTTAACATTATCTGTTCATCCAGAGCAGCACAACTGCACAGACTCTCCAACACTCCAAAGTATCCTGAACTGAGATTAATTGAGATTTTTATTATTCACCAGTCAAAGTCTGATGATTACAGCGATGATTACAGGACCGCCTAACCAAACACACATGTAAAATCACTCCAGACAAATTCCCATAGGATGGTTTCCTCTTAGGAAGTGACTCCCTTCATGTTCTCAATAGTCAACATATGGATGAGGTTAGACACACATATACATGAGACAGAGGGATGAGTGAGCGGATGTGTGTTCGGGGTTTCCTCATACCAACGCATGGCTCAGACATACAAGAGTATTTAAGCAACAAACCTCAGACGTGTATCTATAAGAGCAGCAAAGTGAAGAAACCCATGGGAAATCATTAGAAAAGAATGCAGAAGACGTAAATAAATATGCTTATAATTAAGTGCTACTCTGCTTCATCAGGATGGGTGGCACAGTGGGAATCAAGCCCCAAATCCTGGCGTGTTCGAGCCTTTGTCTACCACTGAAATGCTGTTAATTAGTATTGGTTTCAACAAGTAATACTTAAAAAGCATTTATCTTATCTTTATCATTTGTTTGGTTTTCTTGTGGATTTGGTGTCCCGTTGTTTAAATAATGCTCTAAAAATGTGGTTTACTGTTGAAAAAATGTGTGATCGACCTTGATAGATAACTTTGCTATCACATTGTCTAAATATCTCTCCAAAATACCTTTCACTGGAGAGTACACCATCTAAATATTATTCCAAATATGGCATTCATTAAGTTTAAAGAGAGTGTTTCAATGTCTGCATAGTTTAAAGTCTATTCAATCAAAATGTCATTAGAGATTTTATTGAGTAACTTCCTCTAGGAACCCTAGCTGATTTTTACTTCCTATCCTATCTTATCTCAGGTTAGGAGATCCTACATACTCAACCAGAAACCAACTACTGCTTCTAAAATATAAACATACACTGAAACACATAAAACAATAACAGCCTCTTAACTTCAAGACAGGTGAGCAAGACTAACTTGAGAGATAAAAGAAAGTGACTGGGATAAAATTGCAGACACAGTCTCCACCACACCCAGCATCCATTGTGTAAAAGCAATAAAAGAAAGCCATACAAGTTATACAAGATAGCTAACAGTACCTAATGGTAGTATTAGCTAACGCTACTGTTAGTTACATTGACTGTACATAGAATTGGACAACATCAGAGCTCTCCAAAAGTGAAGCCAATGCAAGCCTGCAATACAGGTTATAAACCCTGCCTCCCCAGTGTTAATAGGTAGAACACGGGCCAAACTAAAACATCAAGTACATGTCAAATAAATTTTTCACAAAGACAATAACTGTTCATTTGTTACGGCTTTTTTCCTAAATCAGGTTCTAGCCAAACCCACAATGCTGGGAAAAGAATGCTGGGCTTTGAAGCCAGTTTGACATGGTGGCCAAACCCTGTATGACAGTGTCACATGACGCACTGCGGCCCAAAAAGACTTATATTGTGTAAGAAACGGCTGTAAAATGGCTGATACATTTTTTGAGTATTACAGCCTCCACACTGGTTTCATGTGCCACTGAGCAGCTCTCATAGGAATCAAGGCACACCTTCAGTGCTCTAACCAGTTCTCCATAATACATCCATGGTCCTAGCCCTAATTACCATGGTTACCAAACTATAACTATAGGATCTGCAAGTTAGGAAGTTTCTGTAATCCTGGCCCAATTGGTCATAATGTCTATATATGTGCGGTTACCCACAAGAATAAGAAAAGCAAACCACCAAAAACAAAATAAAAGAATCACATCACTAAAATCTGTTTTTAATGATGTTTAAGGACGTGCTTTTTCTTTACAATAAGGGGCATTATCCACTATAAACACCAACACACACACTTACACCTAAACAAAATCACACACACAGAATTAGGCACAGCTTGCTTCCATCTCTTACAGCCAGAGGCCAATTTTGGCTCATTATCAAAGAGGGAGAGACTCTTCAAAGTTCTGAATGTGGCCGGGAAGACGGGGAGATGAGAGGGCGAGATACATGTGGACGAGAGAAAAGACTGAGGGATAATTAGAGAGACAGAGAGACAGAGAGAGAGGCAGGAGAGAGAGAGAAAGAGAGGCGGAGAACACACACACACACGCAGTAGCACACACACACACACACACACACACACACACACACACACACACACACACACAGAGTACACACCATCAAAGCAATGGCTGCAGTTTCCCACCTGTTGCTTTTTACAAAACTCCTCCACACACACAAACAGACTGGTTTTACAGGGGCGTAGTCAAAACCGTATCAAGATGGCCAAGGTGCAGTGGAGCGGCTACTCTTGAAATCCATCTCTTGAACCGCCCTCAGTGCAACGCAAAATTATCCATCCATCATCACTGACTTTTACTGACACCCTGAAATGACCTGAAATTTAAGAGAACGTGGTGTTTTAAGGGATGAAAGCAGCATCTTAGGCGGGCCTAAAACAGCACTTTCCTAAATAAATTCATGGGTAAGCAAGAGGTGAGAAGATAAAATATCATCTGAAACATCCAGTTTTACTGATAAATCCATGAGTTTTAAAGCCAGCGGTTTAAAGGGGGCTTTATCAATTTTACACACAAAGGTCAGTACATGGGGAGTACTATTCAGCCTGTGAAAACACTTGTAAAACGTCTTGTAAGGCTTAGGAGTTTTCTGAAGTCTGTAAAAATAACTCATGATGATGATGTCATAGTGATGTAATCTGGCTTATCTTATGTTAGGCTTCTAACATTTTACAAAAACCTGCAATATAAAATAAAGGCGATGAATTTTTAACAGACAGGGAGGGTCTAATGAAAGACGATGGCAGGTTGCATTATGGGATATGTAGGATCCAGAGCTTTTGAGGCCTTGTACTAGAGACTAAATGGCCTTTGCCACATCAATCTTTGATCTGTCACTCACAAGTTCCCCAACTGTATGGAAATGCAATGCTAAATAGCTGGAGCACACCTTTAAAATCCTATAAGACAATTTTGGACAGTTATAATTGTGACAATTATGTCATTCTTTATCACCATTAGTGCTGAAACAATTCAACAATTTGTTGATTGATGCATCATCTGGCTGAGGAAGCTCCAACTTTTTCCTATAAGCCCCCTTTTGCCAATGGTCTGAAAAGAACTAAAACTGAAAATGAACGAGGGGGCTGCAAATTTGGATGCAGTGTCAGTCTGTTGGTCTGAACGTGGTCTTTTACAGAAAAAGTGTGACAGGTATTGATATTTTAAGGCTCATGCAGTCCAGATATTTAACAATCCACACCACAATCTAATTTCATCAAATCAATGGACCAATAATTTGTTTCCTTTCCATTAAATTTCCACTAATTCTATTCCTATTCAATCACACTATTGAATGAATCACGTTCGAGAGGCCCACAGCAGTGTTTCTGTATTCTGTAGCCGACTAAGTGCGAGTAATATTGTACACATGTGTGGCTGCCTCCACTGACTTAATCAAAATATATTCAAGAGAAGAGAAACAGCTGGTCACTATGCACAAAGATATTGATTTTCATGAAAGGGGCTTTCAGTATACAATATGTGTTACAATAACACACAGGTTGTGACCCAATTTCCACAAATCTTTAATAAAGAAAGAATTTTTAACCCAAATCCAGCCTTTAATTTGAAGTGTTGAAAGTTAGACTGAAACCAAACAAGGCTGAGTTGCATTGTAGGAAACAATATGACTGTGTTAAACTTTAATCATCCCCATGTGGACGAGAGGTGACAAAAGAGGCAAATAACACATATTAACGTCAGGTTTGTCCTCTTATTCTCCGAGTCTCTCTATCAGTTCAGTGTCTTAAGTTCTCCTGCAATCTCTGATTCTCATGACATCAGTGGGCAGCTATTCTGCCCGACAACCCCCTCCCCGCTAGAAAATCTGTCATTGGCTGGGATATTATTTCCCAGAAAGCGTAAGACCCTTGAAAACACACACACATAGAGACACACCACACACTCATACACGTGCACACCACTTAACCCGTGTTTACAAAACCCTGATCCCAGAAAGCTCTTCCAGCTGTGCTCTGGGTGTATCCGTGTGTGTGCGTGTGCATGTGTGAGATGTGTCATCATAACCTTTTTAATCAACGTGTTGACGTTTAAATGACAGAAACTTGGTCTGGATTCAAAAACTGGAGTAAAAAAAAAAAAAAACAGCCTCTCCATCTCTGTCTCTCAGTCTCTTCCTCCTCCTCTCCATCTTTTGAGGTCTCTTGTCTCTGTGTCACTATCTGGTTTTCATCAGACACAGTTGGTGAAGAAAGCATGACCACTGTGTGTTGACAGAAACGGAACATGACACATGGTCATGCCGCATTTCTGTACACATCACCATATTTGTAGTCTTTCTGTTTTTCTGATGGTATCTGGTAAATGGATGAGTGCAGGTGATGCAAGAGAAGATAAAAATGAAGCAAAAGAAGGTGAAGGGACACAAAAGTGTGAGAAACGCTGCATCTAATGAAACAATATTTTTAAAAAAGCTGTGTGTTTCATTCTACATATCGACTGGGATCCAAAAGAAATAGGAAAATATCCATTTCTGATTGGCTCAGTATTTAATTGTAGCCACAACACAAACAAACAGCAGGGTCAGCAAAGGAGCAAAAGGGACATCAGAGCATCTGTCAGCTTCACCTCCAGAGGCCTGAGCAGGGGTCACGGTGGGTTCAGCCCTGGGGTGCCAGGAGGGAAACCCAAACCCTGAGGGCAGACTGAATGCTACAGAGAATCACTATCACCTCCTGAGGTACACAGTGGTATTACAAGGTATTACAGGAGGGAGGATTATTTTGTTATATATTTATATTTTAAACAGTTTTTTTTTTTTAAATATTGCACATTTAAATTCCACAATATTCAAAAACTACATCCAAATTGCTCAAATTGAATGAGCTAATTTCAGATCTAAGAAATCAGGTCAAAAAATCTGCTTAAATTGTCTTGGTACACAAGATTAAAACCATTACAGCCATTAGGTTTTGTGGTTTTGGTTTGTGTTTTGGTACCACAAAATACTTTCATATACCAAACACAACAATGAAGTGGAGATTTTTTCTCTCTATTTCCACATGCTAGAATTTCACTGAATATTGCTGGCCTCCACTGAGCTTTAAATGATTGACCAGCTCGCTCTAAAAGACCATGTCAACACTTGTCCAAATTCACATCCTAAATGCCATCGTCTGCATGAACAACCCAAACTAGACAAATATCTAAAGTCAGCTGTGACGCAAATTGCGGTTACAATGATCCTTAAAGTGGTGTAGTGTGTCTGCAGCCTTTAGTAGACAATGAACGCAGAAACAGCAGAGGTAATACAGTCATTTTAACATTGCTTTCTATGGTTTCAATGTGTAATTAGCCCTCAGCTTGCAGCATGTGTGTTTAAAGCTGAACCCTGTCCCGCTGTGGTTTGGCGGAGGTTTCTGTGGCAACACTGCAACAATTACGAGGTGGTCTGGTTGCTAGTTGTGGCTCTGGAACAGAAAACCTCACGTTTTCAACGCCTCCAGTGTGATCACCCACTTAGAGATTGACAGTGATGATCTGGAATGGATTTAAGCAGTCACTCAGGGCGTTTTCACACTTATTGTTCATCTGGTCTGGTCCAAATCACTTGAAGAGTTTGTAAACTTTGAGCATTTTTCTCTTGGTTTGTGTGTTTTTTCCTCACAGGGATAAAGTCAAGTGAACCAATATGCATCACTACAACCCTTATTGTAAGATGTGTCTGGATCAGGGGGCAAGAACGTAAATACAGGAAGAAAGTTCTGTGCTCTGGATTTGTGCATATTTCTGAGAAACTCATTGCGATGCAACTTAAGATTGGAGCAACAGCAGAGCTGGCACTTGCTCATAACCGTGGTACTTATCTGGGCAATACACCAGCAAATCTGCACCAGCAGAATGCCAAATGCACTTCAAGGAAAAATACTTGAAAATACTAAACTGCTTCACATTTTGCAGAGAAGACGTGCTGCCTTTAGATGAGCCAAGCTCTAACTTGTGGAGTACACCTGGTGGTTGGGTCGGTTCTAGGTCAGATCACCACAACAAACGAACTAGTCTGTCTCACTGGATGTAGACTGTGACTATAAGCCTGCAAGTGGGTGGCTGTTTCAGGCTGCATTTCATATCTGCTATCTGTGTTTTCAAAGTCCCTTGTCACTCCAGGAAACAACAACAATCAATGAGCGAGCAACCTACACACTGAAAATGGCAAGTTAGCACCTGGAAAGCCTGCAGCTGTTGTTTTTTCTTGTGCAGGGATTTTGCCATTTCAGTGCCAGGGCTCACCTCCCCCTGTGCAAATATTCCACCAAAACAAGTTTAACTCTAACACAATTTAGCAGGGGTGACAATACATTACATTAGTTTTTACATTAGTTATTAAAATGAGATCATACAGAATAGCCTAAATGTGTGTGACCTGATTAAAGAGATCATTCAGAGATACAGAATTGGGTAATTTTAATGTTTTTTTCCAAAGAGAGAAACTAAAAATGCAATGGGCATCTTGGCTCAACTGTGTATATGGGATCAAAGAACATAATAATGATCTCAGAGACATCCATGATTTGAGCAAAATTAAGTGAATAAATTAAGTGGGGGGCACCTTTTTCCAAGTTATGTCTGAGGGGAGGCCCACAGTCTCAGACCCCTGTTCTAGTCTGTTTCTTTTCATGTTTTTAGGTTTGATGTATTATACTGTAACTGTTCTCTTGTGCATGTTTTTCATGATCGCTGGCTGAAAAACAAACTGCCATTCAGGAACTAATCAAGGTTTACTCTACTTTCTTTCATCACAGCTGCACTCTCCTGAGGAGGACTAAACCTCTCAATTAAGACTTTAAATACCGCTTATATTACTGTTGTCATTATTATTTGTGTAATGCCTGTAATATGAGGAGAAGAAAGAGTCTAAAATACTTGTGTGGGATTGGATCAAAGTATTTCATTAAATCTAATTCAGCCAAGGGAAATAAGATGTTGTTATTGATCAGTTTTACAGTAAATGTCATTTCCACTGATGGCAGCACATCTGGATTTTAATAAAAGCCTGATATCTGCATCTAATCCCAGTGTGACTCACCTCCGACTGGGCTGATCTTGTTGGTGATGCCGTATCTCAGGATCCGCTCCTCCTTGACGTACATTACAAACACCCTCTCCATGGTGATCTGCAGCGTCTCCAGGGCGGCGGCGCGGTTGTCATGTCGACAGTCGCGGTAGGTGATGTTTCTGCTTCAGCTGGAAGGAGAAGGACTCTGAGCCTCGCTCTGCCGAAATGACCGAAAACTCCCTCACAGAGGTGGAGGTGGCAACTAGAGGGAGAGAAGGTTTTTAGGCAAACTGAGGCATCAGATGTGACACACAAATTGTCTCTTATGGTTGTTATGGTTACCAGATGGGTAGTACTGGTAGGTCTCCTTGAAGGGATCCATGGTAACTTCAGCTCCAGGGGGCAGGAAGGGCACGCTGCCGCTGACTACGGTATCCACAGTGAGGTGGTTGTGGTCATCAAGGCCGCGACCCGTCTGGATGATTGACAGGCGCTGGTTGCCAGGGTAGAAGATCACCTCTGCGTGTCGAGTAAACTCAGCACCTGGTGATACAATGAGTTGATCAATCAGTTCTTCTATTTATAGATTATTTTCCATTACAGATGACCGCAGACACATCAACCGTGTAGCAGTTACATATCATAAAAAGTGGAATGTCTGCAGCGCTTACATCTGTACAGACACACACACACACACACACACACACACACACACAGCTGCTTCCTATTAGAGAGGGGAGGTGGAAGCCTGATATCACATCACATCCCTGGAGACAATACAGCTGCCTGGGAGACTGAAAACACACACACAGTAGAGGAGTTCCCTCATTTCTCTACATATGTGCTCAAGAGTCAACAACGTACTTAAACTTAAACAAGCACACACACAGTTTACCTGTGATTTTGAATCCGGCTTGGCTGTTGGGCAGCTCCAGCGCAAACAGCCACCCAAACAGCTCTCCTATTGGTGCAAGTGGCATCAGAGCCCAGCCCACTGGCTCGGGTACCTGACCAATCAGCACAAAGTTTACAAAGGAAACAAGACAATGAATTGTGGATGAGAAGAAGAGATTCATATCGTATCAAATCGTAAAGAAAAGTTCATTTAAAAATGCACATATGAAGATGTCCAATGGGATGAGGGTTAGGGGTGGCGTCCATGATAAAATATTAATATTAATAAAATCTTTGCCAACCATTGAGAAAGTCAGCCAAAATGCACATTATTATACGTATTTTCAGTGTATTTTATGGAACATACGCTTTTACGTCTTATGTTGGATTGGATATTTCTTCTGTTCTTACTAGACAATTAATGTAGTATGGAATTTTTGTTAAATTCGTTTGTCCTAAATTATGTAATGCCTCAACTTCAACTTAATTTTTGTCTCTGAAGGCAAATGGTTATGCAGCAGGGCACAAGTAAAACACAACTCTCTTTCCTGTATTGATATCTGTGTCTGTGAGCCTAGTTGTCTAGTTGTTATTCTTGAGGGTGAGTTGCCCCTGAATGTGTTTTGTGTTGTTTTGCTCAGGAAAAACATCAGTAAACATTAAAAAATTGAACGTATGAGTAACTTATCAAAATGTATTTTTCAGTGTCATACCTCACTGATGGCAGTGTACGCTCTCCCGTCTCCCACCACTATGTAGGCGTGAAGATCAATGTTGTTCAGTTCAACTGGAGTCGAACCCACAGTCACTGTTCCGCTCACCTTGCCGCTGACACGCTGTGGAGCACCTGAAGGAGTAAAACAGGAATTATACTAAAACTACTTTAACATTTGAATAAAAGATAATGCAAATGCTCACTACCAGATTTAAAAATATAAATGAGATTAAATATATCTCTGTGGGTTAAAGGCTGCACTCTGACCCTCGGCAGACAGTGGCGTCCGTTT
The DNA here is from genome assembly GCA_034769285.1 of Lutjanus argentimaculatus. NCBI lineage: Eukaryota > Metazoa > Chordata > Actinopteri > Lutjaniformes > Lutjanidae > Lutjanus > Lutjanus argentimaculatus. Next base: position 3,121,020 of record JAWZSL010000020.1, on the reverse strand, counting down.
CCGTAGAAGCCAGGCCGGCAGTGGCAGCAGTAGCCTGTGGCGTAGTCTGAGCAAAATGCATTCTGGGAGCACTGCTGTTGGAATCTAGAACAACAAGAAAGAAAGAGCAAAGAAAAACAAGTTTAATGGTGCACTGGAAAATTTTCACACAGTCCTTAATTAAATCAATCAACAACTACTACTAATAGTTTGGGTAAACATTTTTTATACCAGCAAGTATGTATCATGCTATTTAGTCTTCACATACCTGGCACATGTTTCCTTATTCTCTGTAGTGTACTGAATTACTGAGAGAGGGAGAGAAAATAATCATTATTATGCATCATAAATACAATACAATAAATAATAAATTATTATCCTGATGTCTCCAATCCAAGATCTGAACAACATGCCCACACATGCAAACTTTTGTTTGCAGTGTTAACATTAAAGGTTCTCACTTGATCTCTGTGGTATATTATCTTTATAACTTTTAGCTTTACTCTCCTCACATAAACCTTCTGTGTATTTGGAAGTGAGAGATGGAAAGATGTAAAAGTGTCAGTGAAGTTGGTTGGCTTTGCTTGAACACTTAGAAAACACAGTATATTTCTTTTGTTTCCAGTATTACATCATGCAAACGGTTTAAATGGAGACCATTTAAAGGTTGTTTCCATTTACTGTAAGTACAGATGGACAAGAAGAATAAGAAGGTGGACAAGATCCAGGGAGACGTATACACACACACAAAACACACAAAACACACACGTCAAGGAACCCCTTGGAGAGAAACCAGCTGTTGCAGTCCTGCCTCCCACGCCTACTGATACACACATACACACAATCACACATACATGCACATTCTCTGCTGCTTCAGGAGCTCCCAGAGGTATCTAAAATGCCTCAACACATGTTTCAAAATCACAACAGATAAAGTATATAAAAGTGATGTATATCTACAGTGTATGTAGCTCATCAAAGTTTTGCCATGTGCTGTTCTGAACACTTAGGGATAATCACTCTTTCCTGGGAAAAAAATCTTATGACACACAGGAAGTGATGCTCTCTGTTCTTGATTTATTTAAAATAAACAGAAAAATAAGTGGATAGTCAGCATGATAGTCACCACTGCTGAGCAGACAAAAACTAAAAATTACACTGACATTTCTCCTAATTTGTCAGACCACTGGAACTAGGAAGTCTCAAAGGGGATATCAGATTTTACATGTCTCTAAAATGAAGCAATTCATGGAAATGTAGCCCTAAAATAGCTGCAACTGTTGCTAGAACTTCTCAAGGATTACCGATCCTGACTGCAAAACACAACTTGGAACAAGTGAGTGCTTTGCTCTGTGGTCTTTTTGTTTAATGGCTGATTTGGGATCAAAACGCAGCATTCTATCATCCTACAGGGGCATCACACACTCACACGCTCACACACAAACAGAGAGATGAACACAGGATGTCAGGGTATTTTCTCAGGGACTTCACACACACACAGGAGACAAATCGCTGTGCTTCTACATACATAAACATGTGCCAGTTCTGTATAACACCATGTTTTTATGTTCTGTCTACATTTCATAAACATTAAACCCATGAGGGCATTGAAAAATGTAGGCGTGATGCTTTTTCTCACACTTTGAAATGCACACACACCCACATGTCTGTCTGTGTCCACATACTTCTTCAAAAATACTGCTCTGAAGAAAATGAAGACATTCAGTCTTAAAAATTGAATTTTGCTAAAAACAAGCAAGGATTATTGATTGATCAGATGCAAAAAGACTTGTTTAAACAAGACATGAGAACCTCTTAAAATACACGATGAGGGATTGGTCTAAATTCAAAAATATTTCTGGAAAATGTGCAATCTGTTCACATATTTCTTCGCATTTTCTAAAAATTATTTCATCACCCTGAACGAAGCTGAGATTAACATTTTTTACCTCACCAGACTTTTTGACCCTTATATAACGAGGCGAGTTGACTGAGAACACATTCTTATTTACTGCTGTGGGAGTAGTTGCAGTGGAGGGTGTGCTGGACACACACATACACACATACACACACACACACCTGGGAGCTGCCCAGCACAACGGCAGTATTGTACTGCCAGCTGCTGAGCTGCTCTGCAGCAGAGGGCGAGGTAATGTTACTCTTCTGTTTCTCAGAGTGAACGTCCTTTCATACATTAAGAAGACAACTACATATACATATTTATATAAACTCATAAAGTTTGTGTCTTACCTCCTGTGTCAAAATCAACATCCTCTTCATCCACGCTAACCACATGACCTCCGGGGGACAGAGGTGGCTCATTCCTGTGAGGGGGATAAACATCCACCACCTCCAGAGGAACCTACAGAGACGGATACAGCAGCAATGTTTAACTTCAAATATGTTTTTCGTGTTGTCATTAACAGCAAAGACAAAACTTTGTAACTCTCTCCAGATGCTTTAAACCAGACAGCTATTATCTGTGCATTCTTGACATGTTGTATGCAGTATGTCGGGTGTCTTGATCACAGCTCCGCCAGCGTTTTGTTGACACCCACATACTGTCTCCAAAACAGCGTTCCATCATAACCACAGAATTTACAAAAAGTGACTACAATTTCAAATCGTTATTACAAAACCCTCAGTGCTGACAGCACTGCCAGTTTAAAGTCTTCTTTTCTCATTTCCACGGCAATAAGTGGTGTTTTCAGAGAATTTGAACAGACTGCCACACAGACAGACAGCTGCTGTCTGCATGAGCTCTTGTAATAAAACAAAAGTGTGGTCTCATGGCTTTGCAATGTTTGTAGTTTAGGTCAGTTTTTCTCAAATGGTGGTGCTCATACCTCTGAGGGTACTTTGGAGTGGTACTGGGGATACATGAAATTTTATTTAAAATGTTAATTACAAAAATGTCAGTCATGGGGTGCCCCTGTAGCTCGGTTAGTGGAGCATGCACCTCATATACATGTACTGAGGCTATCAGTCCTATGCAGCGGCTGCCAGTTTGACTCCACCTGCAGCTCATTTGCTGCGTGTCATCCCCATCTACAGTAACATACATTATAGCTATCTTAGGATTTCTTGGCATATTAATGAATTTAATTTGCAGAGACATTTTTAGTGTTACCTGTGGCGGCTGTTCCGGATTGTGCTGAACGCCTCCCTCTGGTGCTGATTCTGGCAGATTAGGAGCATACTGCCTCCCTGCTGGCTCTGAAGTCAGTGGAACATCTTCGCTACCGTTTGACACCGGACGACCAGAGTCCTCTGAAGGGGAGGAGGGACTGGCTGGCTGAAGGGACTTGGAGTGGTCACCACCAGCAGGTGCTGGCTGGAATTCAGGGTCCCCGCCTGTCAGAGGGTAATCGTCTTCTTCCTCCTGGTTATCAGGGTCAAAATTGTTGTCTGAATATTCCTCAAACTCAGCGTACTCAGGGGTAGTGGTGTCCTAAGGGCAGAAATGGAGGAGTTTTCTGCATGTTCAATAAAAAAAAAACAACAACTCTTGACCATAAATGAAATGAATAAAACCAAATTACCAGGGAGAGGCTGTGTCCTCCAGGTGGTGGAGTAGGAAGGAGGCCACCGATGGATACAGGAACAATATTGCCGAAAGAGTAACGGTTCCCAGTATGGAAAAGCCAAAACACCTGGAATTCCTGTATTACCAACCCTGGGGAGCAAGAAACCAGTCAGTGAGAGCACACAGTCCTGTCTGTGTGTGTGCATTTGCAAACTCACAAGTTTAAATTGTTATCAGATTTCTTAATTACACCTGTGCTTTTTCTCCAATGACATATAAGAATGTCTTGGAAAGAGGTAAATTATATTATTATTACATGTTATACATTATATTGGAGGCAATTAGCTCCAAGACAGAAGTGAGGGGCTACTAAGTTTTATTTTGTGTGTGGATCAAAGGTATTATAATTAACTGAAACTAAACTAAAAATCAAAAATAGGTGTTGTCATAAATTGAAGTTTAACTGACACAATAACAGTATCTTTCAGATATTTCTGGTTTTCTAGCCATCTTGGAAGCCTCTATCTGCAAACTACTAATTCTCAGATTAATTAATGTTGACAGATCTGGCTGTAAGGTGTTAAACGTGAGCCTTTTTGTACTTACTGATAGAGGTTTTTAACACTCTGCTCATCGGTGGTAACGCTGTAGTGAGGTCCCTCTGTTCGGGAGAAGATCAGATACGACACTTCTCCTCTGCTGAAGCCAACTCTAGCAGGAAGCTCAATCTCAACATTATAAGACTCCTAGAAGCAGAGAAGGTGCAAAAAAAAAATGTTTTTTTCTTCAAATAATTAGCTATAACAGCAACATCAAACTTAATTTGTGCATGTCTACAAGAGCTGCAGTAGTTTCATGTCAAAAACGGTCTATTAAGGCCTGTATAGACTATATGCAGTTTACCTTGGGTCGTGTCCCAAAGAAGTTCAGACCACCTTCGGGGTAGAGGAAGAGAACGTATGAGTCGGTCTCATCATAACCAATGACTGCCTGGAACGTATTGAACTAAGAGAGAGAGAAGAGAGACGAGCGTCAGTCTGAACTAGACTAAAAACAGCGACAAAAACTAAAACCAACGTCATTCATTGGTGGTTCAAGCGCAGTTTTCTGCAAATTTTGCATTTTTCTGGTAAACTCACAAATAGCTATATATATCTATGAGGAAGTATAAGGAGAGAAACAAAGCAAAGAATAGAAGTCTTCTCATTTCTATTTTGGTTTTCCTTTCCTATCCTGTAATTCACACTTGCGGCCACAGTAGCTGCTGTTCAGCAAACATCACATGGTCTTGATTTTATCTATGATTCCTTGTAGTACTTAGAAGAAAGTTGACCATGTTTCCTTCAGGCAGAGACTATGAGACACATCATGATGAAAAGTACAAGAACTTACAAATACAACTGAGTGCAGAGAAGATAACTGTATTGTTGGCAGGTTTGAGGAATTAGTAGTCTGTTTTTAGTTGTAGCCGAGAGATCAGCAATGGAGTTGTGAAAGCTAGCTAGATTATTGCTGAAAAAGCAACAGCGTCAAAGCCACAGCCTACTCAGAGGATGAATTTGTAAAAACATGCAAGCTGAAGGCAGCAGAAACCCGTGTCCCTCCCATTTTCAGAATGTACTTGTATTTCTTTGCACTGGAGGAAAGGGGAAATTTGGAAATATTGTTATTTATAGGTTATTATGTAATGGTTTTACTGGTCCGGCCCACTTGAGATCAAACAGGGCTGAATGTGCCTCATGAACTAAAAGGAGTTTGACACCTCTGCATACAGGTTTTCAAGATTTTCTCAATATGCAAGTTGCACCTACAAAGTTTAATTTTCTCAGGTAATTTTTTTTTAGTTTAGTTTAGCAGCTTTCTGGTATCATGATAATGTTACGTGATAATTTTCAGCTGTGCAAGTGTCACACAGATGAGGTCACCTATTGTGTGTACGGGGTCAGCCAGGCTCAACCACCTTCAAATTATTCTAACACTCACTCCTCATATTTAAACTTCACACCTCTCCTCACACCTCCCCCCATGTCTCCTCCTCTTCCTCTCACATCTCTGCCTCTGCTGGGATTCAGGGTTTGAGTTCTCACTCTTCATACCCCTCCTCCTCCCCTTCCTCTGATCACCACAAATTATTGACAGATTATCTGGGTTTCCAAACACCTATTTTTCCCTAAGTTAGGAAAAATTAAGTGACCTGAAAAAGCATGAACTGATAAACTAGGGAACCAGGGAACGACTAGAAATTCTTTTCTAAACACTTAAGGAACTGATTTCCAACGTGTACATGGGGGCGTCCAGCTCATTCAGCCTCCCAAAACCACAGTTAAAAAAACACAGATTTGGTGAATGAGACTGTGAGTGATCCCATGTTGTTTTCCTTTGGGACAGAATCAGATTATCTACACACACACACACACACACACACACAGACCAAGAAATGTACACACACACACCTCGGTCCCTCAACCCCCAGCCCAGATGTTGATCTCCACAGCTGTCTTCCTGTGTGTCTGGACATCTTTCATGATGATGTTACAGCATACAAACCAGACATCGTTACAACGTGAGACACGGGGCGCACATACGCACACACTTACACAAGCACGCCCGCAGGAGCAGATGTCCCTCCACCACCTATATTCATCTCATGTGAATGTATGTGTGTGTTCCTAATTGTTTACATCAACATCTTTAAACTATCTTGTTGTTTGTGGGCGGGGAGGACTTTGTAGCCTCCAGGCTCTGTGTAATTAGTGAGGAGGGGGTCTTTCTTCTTCTTCTGTGTTTTTTTTTCTTTCTTTCTGCTTTTTCTTTGTCCTTCATATCCCCTCTAAATGTCTGTATTTTTCTTTCCTGCTACCACTCCTTCTTCCTGGGAGGAGGAGGAGGAGGAGGAGGAGGAGGGGAGGAGAAGGGATAAAGAAGGAGAGGTATAGACAGATAGGGAGATGAAAGGATGCAGGGGGTTGGCAGAGCTAGGAGAGAGGCCAGAGGTCTGGTTTTCAATGGGAGAAATATGGAGGTTTCCATCCAAACAGAAATGACAAATTAAGTCAACAAAGAAAATGTGAGTCAGTGTGTTATCATCAGAATTTCTGTTCCCCATCTCTATAATGGGATTTAAGTTCCTTTCGTTTCTTTTTCTTTTCCTCTGTCCACACATGGTGCAGTCCTTTCTTGGCTGAAACAGTATCTCGTCAACTATTGGACAGATTGGCATAAAATGTTGTACAGACATTCACCGTCCCCTGAGAACTAATCCCACTGACTTTGGTGATACCCTGAATTTTCCTCTAGCCGCACCACAAAGTTCATATTTGTAGTTCTGGACTGCCATGACATTTGGTACACATATTCGTGCCCCCTTCAGGATGAACTGTAATAACTTTAGCGATCTCTTAACTTTTCATCTCAGCCTAATGTGAATTAGTCTGGAACCTCTCAGTTCATTTTCAATTTCCAAAGGGTGCTAACAACATGTGCAGGTCAAAATGTCTCAGTGTGCAACTGGAAAAACCTACAACCAACCAGAGCAACTAAATGTGTAAAGAAGAAGTGCTGCAGTAAACTAAAAATGTTTCTGAAAACATTTTAGGTGAGAAATAGGCAATGCAATAGCAGGCGCCTGAAGAGTTACGCTGGATGAACCAGTGACGGACCAGTGACGCTCCTCTGTCAATTATGTTTCCATCATCCTTTCACACAGTTCTGAAAATTGCAATATTTTGTTTTGTTAGTATCTGATGTTTCCATTTAATTTTTCTTAGCCATGAATTAAATTAGGTTTTTCATGCAGATAGAGAAAATAGGCAAATGTAGGTACATTTAAGAATCTGTGATTTTTTAAGTACTACAAGGATGTTTCAGTGCAAAAGCCACAACACACACTTGTTGATTTTACATTTTGGCTTTTGGACGAATTAAACAAACAAAATATAGTTTGTTATTAAACTTGAGAAGTGCTGCTAGGCTGATTTTTCAATTTTGGATAGAGCCAGAAGAAGTGTTTCTGCCCTGTTTTTAAGTATTGCTGGCTCTAGCTTCATGTTTAGCATACAGGACAGGAGAGTGGTAGTCAGTCTTGTCATCTAAACAAGCATTTTCCCAAAATGTCAAACTATTCCTTCAATTTCTGCTCTCCTCTCCATCCTTCCTCTATCTGTGTGGTCATTTGATGTCTTTGAGTCTGTGTGTGTAAAGTAGTCCTGGTGTGTTTTACAGACTCACAGCTGGAAGACAACAAATTGCAGCCAACACACATCAAAGACTTTCAGACAGTGTGTGCTCAGTATGTATGTGAAGGTGTGTGTGTGTGTGTTTGTGTGTGTTTGTGTGCGCTCTGACAATCCCCCAACGCCACACACACACAACCCTCGACCTCCCTACAGGCTTTTTGTCACACCTTTTTTTAAGAGCGCGTCCTCACACTCTTTGCAGTGACCAGACGCTAATTGTCTCCGGGACGGACAAATGTTTGTTGTCAGTGTCCTCCTGACTGTGTCAGGTTTAGGTGGTAACATCATCAGTCTGCTAGATGTGTCTGCTGCACAGTGGGGGTTTGAAGGTTTGGAAATACCTGACAGCTTACTTTAAAATACAGGAAGTTTGTTTAGGTAATGTTAGGATGGAATCATTCCATCATAACAGGTAATAAAGGAGCAGCTAAACACACTTTTTTTCCCCAGGATGTGTCATGTTCAAGGTCACAAATATGCCAAAAAACAGGGTTAGTCATCAGTAGAAAGCAGGATGGAGGACAGTGACACAGAGTGGATTTTCAGCAGCAGTAACTTAACACAACTAATATCAGCTGAAAATAAACATGAAACAGTTAAATAAATGATGAAAGCTGAATGCTGATTGTACCCTTTCTCACTGAAGACAAAAGCCAGATGTTAGAGAGCGTTAGTAGTGTTTTTTTGTCCAGTGTAAAAGGGGCTTTGGTGAACTTTAAGAGGCAGTGGTCAGTAGATTTTGTTACCGTTGGATAGAGCAATGCTACTTGTTGCCCCTGTTTTCAGTCTTTATGCTAAGCTAAGCTAAACGCACTGATGTCATATGTAGGGATACAGACATCGGAGAGTGGCAATGATCTTGTCATCTAATTTTAGGCAAGAACTGCAATACAGCAAAAATAATATAATAATCCATTAAAGTAGGCCTAAAACTAATCGCTTGTTTTGAATTAATGGAAGTTTTTGCAGCCATGAAAGAAGTATGTTTTATTGCGCAAGCCAAGATGAAACCATTTCATGTACACAGTGTGGGTCTATAAACCTATTTATATAGATATGGGTCAACATTTTATGTTTTTCAGAAAACTTGAAAGGAAGCTTTAAATGCCTTTTAGCATGTTTCACAGTCAACCTTTTTAGTTGACAAGCATGTAACTTGCATACCCTACAGCAGCTTCAAGCAAGTATATACAATTAATTTTGTGTCTCATTCCATTTAGTCCCTCCATATTTTATTTTAGTTTGGTCTTGTTTAGTATTCTCTTATTTATTGGGATGGTTCATTCCATCTTTACATAGTTTAGTCTACTCTGCCTTACATAACTTCAGCTGCAGATACTTGAACTGACTGCTCATCTTGTCTCTGTTTCGAATAAGTGACTCAACACTCTGTGACAAATGTTCTGAATCATAATATAATTATCTGGGGTTGGATCCCACTTGGGTTAGCCTGGAACATCCCGAGGAAGAGAGTGAGACAGAGATAGAGGAGGGCAGCGTGAATGTGCTACACTTGTTTGTTGGTTGCAGCTCAGCGGCCGCAGCACAGCTGCAACCAGGCGGAGAAGAGAGACGGAGAGCAGCTGCAGTCCAGTTGCCAGCCTCACCAGAGTGCTACAAACGGAACTGCCTACAGCGTGGGAACTGGCACACACACACACACACACACACATACACACACACACACAGCCCAGGCTTGTGGCCAGGAACAGTGCACAGTCAGTATTTCACTGTTGTCATATGAAAATCCCTGCCCCAGTCTTCTTGGTGACTTTCTTGTTATAACTTCAGCTGTACTCAAAAGGATTCCCTCCTCTTCTAAAGCTTGAGGAAATTGTACAACTTCAGGGCTTCTGAAAGCTTTTCAAAATCCTTTTGATCAACACAAGAACACATGGTGGGTAAAACCATAGCTGCTTTTCTTAGATCCTGAAAGGTTTGTGAACATGAACTACAAACCAGAGCAATATGACTGTACTAGTAATTAGTAAAGCCGCCAAGATCCAAAGTCTCAATTCTGGTAGCTGTTGTGCGCTCAACAAAAATATAAATGCAGCAAGTTGGTATTTGCTCCCATTTTTCATGGGCTCAAGTAAAAGATCTCAGACTTCTTCTGTGCACACAAAGGGTTTATTTCTCTCAAATCTTGATTAAAAATGTATTAAAATCTGTGTTAATGGCACTTCTCTGTGGGCTGGTCACAGTAAAAGACAACTCTATGATGTCAAGTTTCAAATGAAAATACATTTATTTGGCACTGTAGTACAACTGTCTCACTTTTTTTTTTTTTTTTACTTCAATTCGTGAAAAACGGGAGCAAAAACAAAAGGGCTAGGTCATAGTTTTGTCGAGTGTATTTTATTGAGCTCTACAGATACAAGGTGAGGTTATGGTATGTTCAGACTCAGTGGTCCCTTCTAAAAAAGTTCTGTCCCATGGCATAAGGACAGAATAACATATTATGAAAGCTGAAGTTCAGTAAGAGTCTCCTTTGAACCAGGATGCACATATTTCAAGGGATGCCCCCTGTGTCACTGCAAGGGGGCCCCCAGAAACAACAAATAACACTAATAGAAACAATAGTTCCTATTGTGCTATGGAGGAGAAGAAAGACAGAGAAGTAAAGAGGAACATAGGCAACAGAGGAGTCCATTTATTCATTCATTCAGCCCCATTTGACCCTCACACAGCAGACATGTAATATGCTGTTCAATCTACAACACTTTCCTTTTCTGCACATGTAGCTTTGAAGAGAGCTCGAGGGGGGAAAAATGGTCTACTGTGGTCAATTGCAACATCACATTCCACTTCAAATTGCTGCTCATACACAGCATGACTCTCAGGAAGAGAACTAGAGCACAGATGTGCAATATTGTATGTCCTGTCAAAGTGTTTTGATGTTATATACCCCCACTTTGGCAGGCACCACAACACAGACCTTTCAATGGGATGCAGGAGATGGATGCCTCTTCTATATTTTAAGCTTCTTTCTATAATTCCCCAAAAAATTCACAATAAAAGTCCTGTTATTTTGCTACTTTAAAAATCTTTTACTATGAGACAGCAAAATCGGAAATGTTGGGTTTTCATCAGCAGTGACTTAACACGACTCCTATAGAGCCAAAAGTGACATGAAACAGTAAAATAAAGCAGACAACCGAAAGAACAAACAGGAGAGAAACTAAAACTTAAGACTTAGTGACTTCTAAAAAACATCGTTTCTCTCTTTCTGTCTGCTCTCCTGCACAGCACATTGAGTTTCAGCAACGCGCCATGGTCAGCAAGACGTCACCACAGCCTGCTTAGAGGTGTGTCAGGAGAGCTTGGGCCCACCAGATGGAAAATGGGGCCAAACTGCTAGTGTGGCTAAATATGTCTCTAATTATGTAATCAATTTAAGAAATCAGAGTTTATTTTTTGCACGTTGAGAAAATGGTGATAATGATGTGATAAGGGTGTTTTTGTTTGTCTGATATGTAGTCTGAGCAATTCCAGCTAAGAAGCAGCCAATTTCTTGCTGGCCCTAGGTAACCCTTAAGTAGTTAGCTTTAAAGGTGCTAAGCTAAGCTAATTCATATCTAGCATACAGACATGAGAGTGGTATCAATCTTCTCTCAACTCTTGGCAAGAAAGCAAACTGGCATGTATCCCAAAATTGCACTTTCACAAAGGCAGCAGCGATTAAAACTAAGACTTCCATCCTGTGTGAGCATCAATATGTGACATAAAATTCTTGGACACTGATTGAACTTTTAGTGGGTGATGCGAGAAGCACTTTGCAGTAGTTCGCAGTTCTGCTGCTACGAAGCTGACGTTCATAGGAGGGAAGATAAACGTGTAACACAATCCACCAACATGACAGGTGTCCACATGTGAAGAAGGATTAGCAATACACTGCTCAAAGCAATCCAAGGTCAATACTCCTTAAAACATCAACATACAGAAGTCCAGATTCTTGGTGTAAATGGCTCTGGTCATTAGCAAATTGGGCTACATGGTCGTAGATACAACAGAGTGTGTGTTTTAGGCTTCAAGAGAAGCAATTACTTTCCAATTATGATAATAGCCTCTTTTGGACTAATTTCATAGAAAACACAACCCTACTTCTTAGGGATGTGAACTTTCTCTCCTCTGTTTTCCTGTTTTTTCTTCCCTCTCGCTCTTCTCATCTCCGCATCCGACCCCCGAACACCACACAGTCTGTCCCTCCCCCCAAAAACGCTACCCCTAACACACATCCCAACAAACACACACACCTCAGGTTAATCAGTTCTCACACACATACCACTCTACCCCCAACGCACCCCACCCAGCACCTCTGGCTAATCACTTCAAAGAAAGATGCTATCAGTCCAAAGAGAGACCCACTGAAGCAAATCCCAGCCGGGACCCCGACTGCTCGATCTGACAAGCCCAAAAGACCCTTTAAATAAGAAAACAAACCACATGTACAAACATTTTGCTCTTTAAGAAGTGGACTCCAGTCTCTAATCAGCATTGGGATGAACAGCGGATAGAGACTCTGATACTTAATTCCAATATTCGAGGTTCAGAAAAGATGCAGTTGCTGATTTGTTCATTTGGCAGTGGTGCAATCAAAATGAGCCCTAGGTATTGAGAAATAAGAGGCTTAATGCTTTGTATCCCCACTGGACTATTTGAACGTTTAGCTTTTGATCAATCAGGAAGAAAGAAGGAGCATAAAAGAAACCAGACCATCAGAGTGAAGAAAAACGAAGGACAAACAGATGAGAAGGAGGGAGGGACGGAGACACAGAGATCTCCTGGGGGTTTCCCTTTAAATCTGCCACTCCCTTCATCTCTCCATCCCACATGCTACAAACCAGGAACAACAAAGCACTGTTTGTTTGATCGATAAGTTCAGTAGGGCCGGCTTTACTTGGAGTCTTTCCCAGAGATTAACTTACACAAAGCCTCTAGTGCTCCTCCAGGTGACACTTAATTTTAAAGGACCATTTACTTTGCTATATATACAGTATTGCTGTTTCTATTTTTATGTATCATTGTGTGTCCTCTGGCTGTCATTACTGTTTGAATGTATTTCATGTGTCTTATAGCTGCTATTACACCTGCCCAGGGACTACATTTGAAAACTATCCAGAGAGCTTTTATTGCTCTGTAATTTTATTCTTCATAAATAAATAGGGTTGTCTCAGTTTGTCGTCATCAGCTTGAGTCATAACAGAACAGAAAGCCTGCATTACAAATTGGAGAAACAATGCAGGCATTAAGGAGTAGAGTCAGGCACATATTTTGGTTGGCTGATATTATCGGCCTGTTATTGACCTGTCACAGCTATATTAGGAATCGGCGTATTAGTTGTCCATTTGCAATGATATGAAAACATTATGTTCTTCTTAAGTTTCTAGTAATAAGTGAATGATGAATGGATGTTGTCCTACTTTTGAGATTTTCTCTCAAGAAAATTCCCTGTAATTAGTGCCAAATTACACGCTTCTTTCTAGGAAAATTCCCAAGAAATTCCTAGAAAATTACGGAGGTGTAAAATAGAATGTTACCCTCCTCTTGAGGTTTTCAAACTGTGAGGCGTGCCTCCCTGGTGGGTCACGGGAGAATTGAAAGAGGGGCAAGGAGGGAAGGAGAGATACTGTGTGAGGTGAGAGGGACAGGTGCATTCCTGCATCCTGAAACAAACTGGAAGTTAGTTATTGTAGTTTGGCCCAATGATATGGACCGCTCAATAAAAAAGTCAGCAGGTGGAGCTGGAGCTGTGGCTGTTACTCACTGCTCAAAGAGGTGAACATCAAAATTTCTACTCCCTCTCAGATTCATAACTCAGTCAATTATGAACACAAAGATATGATACACATATCTTAAGATTCAACATGACTTAAACTTCCTAAATATATATACTATCTCAGATGCCCATTATGAATAAATGTCCATAAATCAGCCGAAAATTCATAGAAAAAAGACACTCATATAAATCCAGAACTTGGCTGAGAATGTTCATGTTTTTACATTTGCTTCATTATCAAAGTAATCCAGTGACAGTTGTCTGTACACCCTTTTGTACAAAGCAAACAGGAACTTCTAATGGCTAACTTGGCACATTTTAATGGGCGGGCCTATCATTGTTTTTGATTTTTTTTTTTTAGATTTTTATATAATTCTGTAACTTCCCAGTATTGTTCCTTAGATTAAAATCTGCATTTAGCGCCAAAATGCTATTTTCCCAAGCCCCTCTAAAAAGTTTTCCCAAATGACCTGGCATAGGTTTCTTTGACAAAGCTTTACGTGCATATATAAAGGCCCTGTTTAAAGCAGGGGAGTGGAGGACATCAGCACTCTAATCTACATCACAGCTTTTTAATGGCTGAGTGGGAGCTTCCATTAGAAAAACCTGGAAAATAGTGCAGATGGAGTCACTCTTTATTCTAGTAAATATGACCAAAGTGTAAACAAATGCAGACAAAAAAACAGGGCTCGAGGTGTAGCCTATAACTAACTAAAAGACTACAAGAGAATATTTAACTTTCTGTTTACATCCCCCCAAAAATCACAACAAAGAGAAAGAATATTAATCAGACTTAAAAGCTATTTGTATATTTTCGTTGGTATGAAAATGTGTAAGATACTTTGAATTATCACTGAGGTGAAATTGCGTTGCTGGAGATGATGAGTACTTTAATAGTAAACCAGGTTATTAACTGGTAACTGGCTGACAAACAGGGAGGGACGTGATGTCCAACAGAGCATGTGAGCATGAACGGTCAAGGCATGTTTGTGTCCACCTGTGTGTGTGAACTGGAGGAGGGGATAACGAGTCGGGAGGGGGGGTCGGCACTTTGATGACCTTTAAAGATGACCTCTGACCCCTTGAAAAGGTTAAGAGGCAGATTAGGAGGGGAAGGGGAATTACAAATAGACCCCCCACCCCAGGCTGATTACAAGTGATGCACATCATCCAGGAATTTGGGTTTCTGTCTCTCATGAGAACCAAAAACATAATAGTGAGGGACGAACTCGTTCATTCATAAATCAATACACCGACAAACAAAATGACAAAGGAGGCCTGAAGCTCGTGCTCTCAATCCATCCAGCCATCTTACCTTGTTTGAAGGTCCATTTTTTCCAGTGTCCTCATAAGCTGCAACGTTCTCCCATGTAGCAACCATAGCATGTGTGGGTGTGAATTTTGCATCTGGGAACCCTCGATGTACTTCCTGGGTGAGCAGATGAATGAACGAATGAATGAATGATAGAGGGAATGAAAGAGAAAAGAAAAAAAGGAAAGATGGAGCACACAATGGATTGAACTAATGGATGACAGACTGAAAAAAGGAAGAATCCAGATCTGTAGTTAAGTACAGTGCAAACTGTATTCATCTCAACATGTAATTTTAAGCTTTTTTCTGCCTTATATCGAGACAGCAAAAGTCTGGAGTAAATCAGCAGTCATACAAGTTACAACTCCTAAGTTCCACATCTTTTGTCTTTTTGTTCTTGTCACAGTTGAAACTTTGTCAAAGTTCTTTGCCTCACTCAACTTTAAATATGCTATGTGCTAGGTCTGGCTGTGTTGAGAAGAAAACCTAAGATTTATGGCGTTAAAAGACGTTGCTAAGGGACCTGTAAAAGCAACATTTACCTGCATATGTAGTCACATCTTAAATTAGCTAATGTTAGCATTGACTTCAAGACGAGGGAACCCTGAAGTGCTAATATGCTAACTAACTTCTGGTTTATAGGACTCCTTCCTATAGACGAGCTCAGCACAAAGCATATTTAGGTACAGGTAACTGGAAAAGACACAGGTGACTGAGGTTCCAGTGACTGGAGCACACAGCAAAAAGGGGTGGGGCTTAGGGTGGGTCAACAGTGATTGACTTCTATTGTTTCAGTGGATAAACACACCTGGGCCACTCTGTTGAGGACACTGGGCATTTCGGTCACCCGGTAGTAAATCTGTCCACGTCCTTCGCTGGTGTCAATGTCAGCCAGAAACGGAGCCACCACAGGGAAATCTGTAGGTAAGCCGTCATCAACATATTGCTTTTCCATCGGCAAGTCCTGGGTTGATATGATACCGTTGGTAGCCACCTAAAGACAGAGAGAGTCACAAATTAACAATGAGCCCAGTAAATACCACCAGCATGATGGCTCATGCAGACCATCCCGAACCCCTGAATACTTCAAAACCCATCATAAAAACCTTTTTCTGAGAAATATCTATGAACCCATGGAACCTCCTAATGAACCCTTATCCCCTCATAAACCACTGGAACCTTCTTTGGACACTGCTGGAACCCCTTCATGGACCCCAGAAACCACATAATGAACCCCAAGAGTCCCCTCATAAACCACTGGAACCCCCTCAAGGATCTCTGAGGCTCCTTCATGGATCTCTGAGGCCGGCCCCCGACTATCTTTTGGAAACACATTCTGATGACGAACATGATGTGTATAATACTGTATGTGCTGTCTGTATTTATGTCTGCATTTAGACTGTTTCATCAGTGTTTGAATGGAGCAAAAATACACATACTCAAAAACTGTACAATTGTTAAAACATTTAAAAGCAGCTAACATGTTAATGCATCAACAATAATAATCCCATACAACACAGACAGAGCCTATTCTTTTTCTTAACAAGTTACTTCTGATGTTTGATGATGAGTAAGTATTTTGAATGCAGGACCATGCAGGAGTATTGTTACATTACAAAGCTGCTACTTTTACTTAAAGGACCAGCATATACGATTTAGAAGCATCCCACAGCAAACATGCCTGCAAACATGTCGTCCCACCCTCCCCTTCCAGAAGCTACGGTTGCTGTGAAACTCAAAAAACGCAAAAGGCCGTATCAAGAGCCAGTGTTTGGATTGTTCGTTCTGGGCGACTGTAGAAACATGGCGGTGCAACATGGCAGCCTCCATGAAAGAGGACCTGCGCCCTCTGTAAATATAAACGGCTCATTAAAAGTAATGAAAACACAATTATTCTTATTTTCAAGTGATTATACACGAATGAAAACAATTATATATTCAATTTCTGCCATATTCTGCCCACAAACCCCCATAAATCTTACACACTGAATCTTCAGTTAATTAATTCTGACTTCAACTCGAAAGCAATGCCTACATTTTAATGCATCAAAAATAAACATCTAATTTCATCTTTAGCTTAAGCAAAAGCAGATAAAAAAATATATATAATAAAACCCTGTAAAAATACTCATAGGTGCATTAAAAGTTTCACAAAAAATATAAGCATCAGAATATACTTAAAGTATCAACAGTAAAAATATTCATTATTAATTTCAGAACGCCCATTTCAGAATCACATATGTATGGTTGTAATATAACTTTGGGTACATGAATGTGTACATCACTTTAATGCTGAGCGGTGATTATATTTTGCATTAATGATCCAAATCTGCAAAGTCATTAAAGCTGTCAGGTAAATGTAATGGAGTAAAACCGTACAATGTTTCCCTCTGAAACAATCTATTCTCAATCACCAACATATCTAAATATCAGTTAATTGATTTTTAATTTATTTTGACACCAGAATATGTAAATGTTAAAACTGTAGTATTGGAAGCACAACTTGTTGAAATCACTTCAGAGTTGTCCCTCTTAACAGTGATTTCTCCCATTTAAACATGCTAATAACTCGCTCCATTTGGCACTATGAAACATAACCACCGCTCTGATGTGGAGCTCATTCAACAGCTGCAAATATCACCTGCAGAAGCTGAACTTAAGAGAACAGAATCAGGCTTACACAGGCAACAACACGCACGCAGATGAGTATGAATGAAGCTGTACTTACATATAGCTGGGAGAAGAGGGAGTCGTAGAAATAAAGTGGCTTGGGCAGGGACAGCACTTTGGAGGTTTCATCGTCGCCCTCTGCCAGAATCAAATCTCCACTCAGAGTGCCATAAGGAAACAAATCAGTCCTTTGGATGGCTGTAACCACACACACACTGCAGCTCCAGCAGAGCAGACACACAGCCAACAGGTCCCCTCTCTCCATTGTAGAGCTGTGGGGTGAGTGAGCAGCTCTGCACTATGAGAGGGAGCAGAGGTACAGATGGACTGGGAGAGAGCAGCAGAAAGAAGTAGGAGAACTCTCCACTTCTGCATCGAGCCTCTCCGTTACTCTGCAGGGAGGGAGGAGGGAGGAGCCACAGCCCGCTCTGATTGGTCAGAGGTGGGGTGACTGACAGCTGCGGGCCGGTGCTGCTGGAGGTAAAACATCTGGCTCGAATTAAGGAAAAGACAAATAGAGCGTTTTTAATCCGGATGTAACTCTATCTGTTTCACAACAATGAAAAAGACACATTGTGTAATTTATACACACTACCACACACACACACACACACACACACAGAATAGTTTGAATTTCATTGACACTGGGAGACATTTATCAAGAAAGAATGAGTGGAAACGCACAGGGACTGTATATATATTTTCTTTAAAACACATCATAGGCCTGCAGACGACATTATAATCCCTTCAAATCACTTGGGGTCTAGATTTAAATCTAAAGCTTCATATCGGCAGTAAATTGTTTTAAACTAAGGAGACTACATGCATTTATTATTAGCAGTTTATTCTGTGTATTTCTAACTAGCATTTTCTTTTGAATACACATTAATCAATCATGTATTTTACATTACAGTCATTTCAATTTAGTCTTTCAATATATTATAGATCAATGGCAATATCATTTTATATCAAATTATATCATAATTTCCTGTGCAACAGTGTTCAACTCAATTGTTTATCCTGCTGTTTAGTGTTTCAATAGTATGTTTATTGGCTTTTCATTCATTCTGAATAAACAGAGCAAACCCATCCTCCCATTCCCAACAACACAGCATTCTCAGTTCAAAGACACTTAACAAGCACAACATTGAATGTGATAAGTTAGTAATTAAAGCAAAGAAGAAAAAAATTAATTTAAATACAGTATAAAAAGATATGGCGGTGACAGTGGCGTCACTTGTCTGATCACAGGCATCTACACAGACAGGTCATTCATAGAATGTAAGACAGGTGTCCACATCTGATAAAAACCCTTAACTTTGTAGTTACTATGTAGCTCTGTGTTTCTAATGCCAGACTTCAAGGCCCACTGACAAGAATTAGGTCTGTGAATATGGTTTCATTTTAAAGTAATTGCCCGTTTGGCTTATAACAAACATAAATTAGTTAGTTGTTCCCTGTTTACTTAATATCTTGCTTTTTTAATTGATGCCCCTTTTGCTGCTGTAACACTGCAAATTTCCCTGTTGTGGGAATATAAGAGTTATTTCACAAATTGTTTTCACTCATTGACGGCAACCTGAAAATACTTAACCTTGGACACCATCTAGTGTCTGCAAGAGTGTATAGTAGCCTGCAACATGTACAGAGCACTCGTGTTGGGTTTGAAACAAGAGCTGAAACAATTAGTCAATTAATTAGGATGAATTTAAAACAAGTTTTAAATTACTAAAATTACTAAATTATAATTTAAGAGAATTACCATTCTCTGCTTCCACATTTTTATTATCTGTTTTCTCTGTGTTTAAAAAAAAAAGTTTTATTCTTATTTAAGATTTGTGACAGCCTTTTTTCTCGCTGCAGCAAGGTCTTCAGAAAGTAGGTATCGTCTTTACTCAGCCGGTCGGGGATATGTCCAAGATAGAGGAATGTGAATTTTGTACTGATGTGTACTGTGCACAGTATAGACATTAGTAAAATCAGAATATGGAAAGTCAGGGTGACAATATTAGGTAGATAGATTGCCAACACAAATGAAGAATATGGTTTGGAAGGATGTAGAGTAACTCCCAGACCTGAACCATACAACCTCCTCTCTACTATGGAGACCTGGAAAAAGGACAGATTACACATGCTGCACACACAAGAGGCAAATCTGGATCACAAAATTCAAACAGGGGCAGAACAGATGAGAGATGAGTCTCCTGGAGGCTAATATCCAGCTTCAAACATCTGGAAAGAGGCACAAGAGGGGGGAAGAGAGGGCCCAGGATGGCCGGTGGTCCAGCACAGAGAAGCTTTGGTACTGTGAGGAGAGGACAAGTTTAATAGTTAAAGAAGACTATTAATGAAAATAATTGTTAGGTGAAGTCCAATTTGATATCTAACAGTGGCTATGAGCTTCAAGTGATGACCACAGTATCTGCTTTTAGGGTGTTAATATCCATATTCAGTGAATTGTGTACAACTTCACATAATAATCACACAATTTTCTGATAATACAGAAAGACAATTATCCCAGACACACACGGATGATAAACGGAGTGGAATGTGTTCGGCCACATCAGTCAAACACATGTAGCGTCAGTCCAACTCAGCATGTGTTTCACTGGCTGAAGACCAGAGTGAAAGTCAGCTGTGCTGCCAGCCTGGACAAGCTTTAAATTAAGTATAAGTTACTCACAGTGCAATCATAAATGCATATCTTTAAGATGACATTATTATAGTGGAATTTCAGGGTATGTGATAGTGAATGAATGAATTTTTATTTTCGTGTCTGATCATTTACATGACCCACTTCCCATAGGATTATTCAGACATGTTAACTATAAACCAGTCATTCTGGCATGTTGACCTGCCATCATCTGACAGCACAATACATCAACATCGTCCAAAAGTAGACATAAACACAAACATCCAAACAAATATTGCTTCATGAGGACATCCCACAACACAAACACACAAGCACGACTCCATAAACACACAACACAGTGCACAAATCCAAACATGGCAGAAGACATCTGCATCCATGAATGCTGAGCAGATGTTCTCTGGGTTCCAGGTCCAGGCTTTGACTGGACCACTCAAAGCTGATGTACTGTGGACATCCCTCTGCAGGTCCTCTCATCTCTGCAAAGGACGTCTTGTTCGTCACCTCCCTGACGAAGGCCATTCCTGCATGGTTACTGAGTCTTGGTGGCTCCAAATCTCAACCATTTCCCAAAGACGGGACATTAAAAACAATAGAAAAAATAAAAATAAGAAAATAAGATTAAAAAACTCAACACAATTTGATTATAGACTTCATCCACACAGAGGTGTGCTTTTTTAACCAAGTTGCTTTGTCTTTAAGACTTACTGTATAAAATTAGTTGCCCAAAAAACTTAATGTCATCTATTTTAAATTTAATTTACCCATATGGAAGACATATAAATAAATCTTACTAAATGTTTTATCTGATACTTATCTGATAAAAACTTAAATAAGTTGGGCAAACATTAGTGAAACTGAAACCCTTCAAGTATTGTATAAAAACCTGACAACACATTTTAGATGTCACATATAAAATGCATAAATAATGGTATATCTTTATATGAAGAAAGTATATGTCTATATGACTGAGACATGTTCAAATATTTATCTATTTATATATATACAAAAAACATTTGCTATTTGAGGCAATGAAAAAATCTTTTCTATCTCTTTGCCTTTTGGGTATAACACAATGAAAGTGTGCAACAACCGACAAGGTCTGAATACATTCTACTGTATACATCAGTGGAAAAGTAATTATAAGCTAAATATTGTTTACCACAGACAGTGTGAGGAGTGAGAAAATTAGAAAAATGGCATTTGTAGGCATTTCATTGAGTTTTTTCAAAAGCAACACACTGTAATACAAAATGCCTCACTGTGTTGATTAATTGAACCTATTCGATGAAAGTTGATACTTGTACTTACCCAAAGGAACCTGTAGGTGGAGGCAAAGGCAAGGCTGAGATAACAGACCACACAGAGCATCACAACAATGTAGATTTCATTTAATTTATTAGTGTAAGTGTAATAATATAATTAATATATGTGAAAAAATAACATTTATAGTCTGCAGTCTCCTGTTTATTAGATTATCAAAATCAGCTCTGCATTCAGTCAGAATATCCAAACACCCTCATGTAACCTGATCACGTGTACATTTGGATTATTGTACTCTCAACCTATCACTGCATATAAATACACAAGTTCAATCATCACTATCTAATCTGATAATGTCCCCTCTGTTTATCTTGTTTTTCAGTATTACAGTGTGTAATTGCCGGCTGCTGACTGACTGGCTTCATTGGTGACATCAGATATTGACCAAAATCAATGAACTCGTCAATGATTCAGACAAACACCATTAGCAGGCAGGAGTACGCACACACCAGTGTATTTTGTTGGCATAAAGGAGTGACATGAGAAATGTAGCCTCGCAGTGGGACTCTGGATGTGTGTGTATGGGATGGGGAGAGACTAACAATACGTACAGCACTCATCAGCACTTTAACTGACGCCAAGCTCACAACAAAGGCTGTTTACCACCAGAGCACACCAAAGGATTTGTGGATCGAGACCTTGATCAATAATTGAATTGCTTCTAAATAAAGAGCGCACAGATAGACAGTGCGGATCACCACTTAAGATGCCCACGCCGGTATTCTCTCTATCATCCGGATCAATATCAACTCAAGGGTGGATCAGTATTAGCGTCACAAATCTGGATTCTCAGCAGGAATTTTCGCTTATTGATTTTGTATTGGACAAACTGACTGCTTGTCTGAGTCAGTTTCTGAGAGTTTGGTCAAACTATTTTCTGGGCAGATTCATGAGTAAAGGTCAAGACAGCAGTTAATTTATTTTGTAATATTGTAAGGGAATAAAGTGGATGAATGGTTGAAAATCGTGGAAACAATCCCTCTAAACAAGAGCTGTCTAGCACCGCTTTGGTAGGAAACAGAGAAGGGAAAGGAAAGGAAAGGAAAGGAAAGAAAGGGAAAGGAAACAGGAAAGGAAAGGAAAGGAAAGGAAAGGACAGGAAAGGACAGGACAGGAAAGGAAAGGAAAGGAAAGGAAATGTATTTTGGCATCAGGAATGGCAGAGGACAAGGCAAAGGAGGCCTCTGCTGCATGAGGAAACAAAAACAGAGCAAGGGTAAAAGGAGACAGAGACAGGAGAAATGAATGTAGAGAGTGAGCTGCTAATACAAAGAGAGACAGAAAGACAAAGTTAAAAGGAGGCAGAGAGTCAGGAGGGATAAGTGCGCAGGATTCCTATGTCCGATGAGTGCTGTCAAAACTAAAAACAACCTTGAGAACATGACGAGTCAGGTTGTAAAATGTTTGTATGTGTTACTTACACCATAACTTCAACACTTCATCAGCTGAGGCACTTCAGGATTTGGCAGCATCACATTGACTGAGGTCATCCTGGAGAGGCACAAAAGTGTGCAGAAATAAATGAGACAGGAGTGAGACAGGAAGCAGTGATGAAATAATGCCATATGTCACAATTAAGCAGCCGATAATGGGCTGGAATAAAAGCACTCAAGTGCCATCATTTCAGGGCTTTCAGCATTCAGAATCCTATTTGGCATTTATTCTATTCTTAAAATGGGTGAAATAGTCTAATCAGAAGCACATTTGAATGCATTATTGAACTTCTGAAAGCAATTTAGCTAAAAATTAGCCAATGTTTTGTGGTTGAATGTCTTCCAAAACTGCAAATATCATTAAAAGCCTGGTCATACTTTCCATTTATTACTCATTTTGTTGATTCATCCTATGTATTCTTAGGACCATAAGGGAATGGAAATAAGATAGGAGAAATGGAGACGTGCCGGATATGGTATGTCGTCAGTTCATGAGGTGCACAAACAGAAATACAATCACGCATATTCATCCCAATGGGAAATTAAGGCCTCAAATCCATGTGACTGTGAGAGGGAACCCAGGAAAAACAACATGCAAACTCCACACTGAAAGACACAGGAAACCACACACATCTCTCACGCCGGATACTTTGAATGCTTTGGTGTTACATTCATGGGCACATGTGTCCACCCACACAAAGACACAGAGGGTTGCATGATACTGCCAAAATATCTCAGAGAAAGCAGTTTACTACATTATGTCCTTTATTTTCTCTTGTTATTTTTGGAGCCGCACTATTTGCAGGCCTGGACATCTGCACAGTGCCATGTCTCCCTGTAGTTTGTTTAGACAAACATTGATTCAGGGACTGAACAGGATTGAAGATTTTCTTTTATGCAATGCAAACTGTCTCATTCAGTCAGCACTTTGTGTGTGCTGCACAATTCAAGCCAAGGTGAGCAAAATTCAGTTATTATTCAAAACACACACAGACAAAGCGACAGATAGTAATTAGGCAAATGTTTTGACACAAGGACAGTCACAGTAGTCTCTGCAAATCATGAATCTGTCTTGCTTGTCTGAATTAGTGTAAAATAATTACATTACAGCTGATACAATTAGCCAAGTGATTAATCGTTCAAAAGAAAATTAATAGTCAACCATTTAGATGGTTGATTAAGTTATTTATTAAGCAAGAAATAATCATGTCCTGGTTCCAGTTGTCCAGTGGGAGGATATGCTGCTTTTGTTCTGTTTTTTATAATTTCAAGTATAGTATTTTAGGATTTTGTACTATCTTTTGACTATTTTTTTCCTATAAACTAAATGATTAATTCAAATTTTAATTCTAATTTAATTTGAAAAATGTAGCAATTTAATCCACATATTAAACTATACTTAAAATAAATGAGCTGTGACTGTGCATTACAAAAATGTATGCACACTCCTTCCTTTAAATGTAAATTACTTAACCATTTTGGTAATACATATTAAAATTGATTCCACGGCTTATGCGATTCTGATTGGTCGCTAATGGCTTTCTACAGTCTGTTATTTCTGAATAGCAGACTACTGCTATGTTGTTATGTACAGTTCTGAAAAAGACTCCGGAGCACTTAGCAGAAGCAATAAGATATTTTTTAAATAAAAGAAGACATTTTTAATCAAGATTTAGTGTCAAAATATTGATTTGTTTAGTTAGCAGCATGTAATAAGCACAATAATGTATAGTAAGAGGGTCATTATTGCAAAATGAACCCAAATAATGACCTGCTTACTGTACATTATCCTTATTGAAATTAAAGTATTAAGTATTTATTAAATTATTAATATCTCTCCATATATATGATAACAGGTTGCTCCAAGCTTGGTTCTCCCAGTAACAGTCTGTTTTTCAGCTGAAAGGTATTTTCTAGTACCTTTCAAAGGTGAGGCTTGTAGCTTTTCAGCTAGCTCCAGCCTGCATAAAAACGGGGGCGGGGGGTATACCCATTCCACGTGACGTCACCGCATCATTCCCTGTACCCCGGGTCCATTCATGCCTGCCTCATCACAGTGCCGCGCGCCTCGCCCTCTCCTCACCTTTAACAAGAAAGAGAAGCGCTAAAAGAAGAAGTGAAACAAAGGATAAACTGGGATATATTCCTCTACTGTGGACTGTAAAACACGGAAATAAACATCCACAGCACGGGGAGCAAGTTATAAAATAGGTGAGAACTTTATTATTTGGATGCGTTTCACCGCGATGAGGTCCACGCGGATGTGACAGTTGTTGCCTCGCGCTGTTTTTCTCAATCGGAGCGCCTTAAAGCAAAACTCCATGCAGAAAAGTGTCAAATTACCTTGCTTACTTAAAAACGAACATGTTTTCAGGGCTTGATTAAAGTAAGTAAGTGGTTTCTTAAAATGTTTTTATTCGATCTTACCTTCGGCACAAATTGAATACATTCATCAAATGAATTTAAACTTTAACAACTAGTTACTCCCCTTATTGACTAACTCAGTCAGCACGTTTTGTGTACAATACACGCTCTTTACTGACTTTTGACATTTAACTCACAAGATCGAATTTAACTGTAGAACTTCTCTGATTTGACAGTATTTTCCAGCGTATATCACAATTGATGCAAAGTCTGCGTTCAACCGCTGCTGAACACAACCAGCCGTCCGCGGACCCAACACCTGGACACATCTGTCAGAGCTCCGCGCTGTGTTTCGGAGCAGACATCGCACATTTTCAGGGCTATCGGTGCCTTTTTTGAGCGATTCAGTGACCTTTGAAGCCCCAAACCCCCCACAGCAAGCATCAGCAGAGTGGACACGTTGTGCATTGGACAGAGCAAGTAGGTGAGTCAGTTATCTGGTCGTTACCCACGCAGTGAGAGTGAAGACACACACACACACACACGGAAGTCTTACAAGAAGTGGAACAGATGTGTAACATTATGTACGTCTATATTTATGAGATACAGAACACTCACATACCCAAGAGGGAATCTGAGCAGAAAATTCAGTGTGATAACTTGGATCTCAGCTGTGAACCTTGGCGCCTGTCAGCTGATATCTCTTAAATGCTGAGACAGAAAGGGAACAACTTTGGGTTTCACAATTTCAAAACTCATACTGGGGCAGAGTTCAAGCCCTGTGATTTTTCATTGTATGCAAAATGTTTCTTTTTTATGAGAGAAACGACATGCCATTCTCACTTTTCTGTGTATGTATGGGATCAGTTAGAAAAGGACTTGCAAATATGAAATCAGAGTGGTGTGTTTAATCAAAATTGTTGACATTCAGTCAGAACAGTTTCTGAAAATATGGGTGACTAGTAAACATCCGTCACAAATGTTGCAGGATCTCCTCGGGCCAATGAGTAAGTAAACAAATGCTGTGGCCAGAATCTAATTTTCTTGGCAGCCAAGATCTTGTGTTTGAAGAACAGACAGACAGCATGCAGGCTGTGACTGACTTTGGCTTCCCACTTGGCCCTATTTTTTTTTTCTTCTGAGCATTAAAAAATATCTTAACATCCACGTCGCAAGTCATGAATTTTAATTTTTTTTTACCCGGCTCAGAAAAGTTTCTAAAATTCTGCTAATCTCACTAGGCTGCAACTGAGTATTATTTGAATATCCATCAATGTGAAGATTGTTTTCTCTATTAATGGAGATTAATTGAAATGTGAGAAAAGAGTGAAAAAAATGCTGTTTGCTTTTGATAGTTACGATTATTTGATGCCATGTGATGATAGTCAGTATATTACCTACAGTAGATGCGCGTCGGCATGCCCCCAGTTAGGAGCAGCAGAGAGGGGCATCTAAGCAATCTAAGCAATGCACTGCTGTGGACGGGGTCAGAAACAACAGTCACTTAAAATAAGGTCCAGCTAAAACAATACACATCACTTTAAGTGTACTCTATATTTAAAACATTTTTACTGCTTTACTTTGCTGTCTTGACAACCTTTTCTGATGAGAAACCACAGTTTTATAAGCTAAATATTGCTCTCTCCAAAGCAACTCAACTTCATCGGCAAAATCAGTAATTTTACCTTGCAGAACAGTGGAGTTTATAGTCTACCACTGCCTTGATTTGTTAGTTTTGTTTGTGTTATTGAGTGATTTTGGTGAATGCAGACTATCCTTTAGTAACACCAAAGTCAACAACAAACAAACTAACCAATCGAGGCAGTGGTGGACCAGCCTACTCCTGTGTTCTGTGAGGTTGGTTGGTTTGGAAAGAACGACTGGTTTCCCATCAGTGGAGCGTGTCTGATAGCAGGGAACATCTGTGAAAATATTCACAGCATATTCCACAGCAGTACATCGCTGAGCTTCACTGCTGGTGCACCTCTCTGCTTTTTCAAACTGGGAGCGTGCTGATTGCATCTACTGTGTGTAATACACTGCATATCAATAAGTACAACCACACTTAAAAAATCTGAACTATGCCTTTGATTTCCCATAGCTCAAGATGAATGATTCAAACTGATTGTTTTACTTGACCTTCACACAAAAAGTTTACTATCATATATGATAAAGGAAAACATCAAATCAGAATCAACAAATGTTTTTAGACAGAGATGCTGATTAATTCCCTGTCGATCGACTAATTGATGAATGAGCTAATCACTGCAGCCCTACATCTCACATTTATTCTTTCTGTTTAACCAGGATGGCTGTGGACAACTTTTTAAGGACACCTTTTTGACACTTTCTTTGGGAGCAGAGACATATTTCCTAATTAAACCATACAGCCAGTTTCAGCCATGTCGGATACAACTTCTGACCCGTGCCACTCCAAGCACCACATCGACGCCACCATGAGCCCATTGATCAGTGCCATCATGTTTGCCGCAGGCATCTTTGGCAATGTGGCTGCCCTGGTGATCCTGGAAATCCGGCGATGTAGAGACACAAGGACTGGGAACACACGGAGGCGTTCGTTGTTTCACGTTCTCATCACGTCGCTGGTGGTGACAGACTTGGCAGGCACCTGCCTGGTCAGTCCGCTGGTGCAGCTGTCATATTCACGCAACACCACATTGGTGGGGATGTCGCCTGAAAATCAAAGTGTGTGTAAATACTTTGGTGTCAGCATGACCTTCTTCAGCCTGGCCACTCTGTCGCTTCTCTTCCTTATGGCACTAGAGAGATGCGTTGCCATTGGTTACCCCTACTTGTACAGCCGGCACGTCACTAAGAAATGTGCCTACATCACAATCCCACTGGTGTTTTTGTTATGTACACTGTTCTGTCTCCTCCCTTTTGCGGGGTTTGGTACTTATGTACAATACTGCCCCGGCACGTGGTGCTTCATTGACATGAACCCCCGGGGAAAGGAGGACAAAGCCTATGCCACCCTGTATGCCACAGTTATGCTGGTGCTGGTGCTGGCTATCGTGGTGTGCAACGGTTTTGTGGTGTACCAGCTGTTCAAGATGTACCAACGTCGGAGGAGGAATGGCGGCTCTGTGATGGGGACCACCAGATCCACCACCGAGCGCAGACCAACGTCTATGGCCGAGGAGGTGGAGCATCTCGTTCTGTTGGTCTTCATGACCATCATCTTCATCATCTGCACACTGCCCCTGGTGGTAAGATGACAGCACATAACTCACATGCATGTTTTACCTCCAAAAATACACAAATATGCACAATTTTTAGGCAAGTAAAGGTGACAGTCAGTTGACGAGTGACTTTTGTTGGGGTGAATTCACATTATTATCATAAGTCATGTGGACAGTTTTGACAAGAACATTTCCTTTATACAACTGTAAGAGATCCAAACCGTGTGAAACAATACACAGTATTTCCTTTTTCAGTATCTAAATGCCAGAGCCCTAATGAACGCCAAGAAGAGGTGAAAGATAAAACCGTGATATGGCTTTGAGCTGAATGCCAGCCAGCCACAGAAACACCACAACAGTCATATTAAAATGTATCAAAATGTCACCAAGTGTAGATATAATTAATACAATTTGTTGTCTGATATACTGTATATCTTACTGAAATGTGTCACTGCACTTGTGGCATTTAATGACATGCAGCTATTCATAAATAATACAATAGACTATAGGCTGTTCTGGTGCCAAGCTGTAGACAGGAAACACCCTATCAGTGCCATTCACACCACGTCTGACTCAGCTTCTCATTTTGATGCCACACGCATTAAATATAGATATCATGTCAGTGATGTGGTAGATGTCTCGTAAACATACTCAGATCCTCTGACTTTTGTATTGTATTTTTGTACAAATAAGTTATTTTAAAATGATTACAATTGAGTTTTTCAGACACTTCCAGTTTTCACAGTCCATTGTTACTGTGGATGTCAATAGAGGAACTAGACAGGAACATTCTGTATTTTCCCAAGAAAACAATATATTGCTTATTCAGGAGGAGAAGCTAATCACTAGAATGATTAGAGTGAAGTGAAGGGAGTCGTGGAAGAAGTTTTTCAAAGGAAATGTTAAGACTGAATTGTACAAAAGATTGTTTTCTTTTTTATTTGATACATTCAATACAAGATAAATGTCTAAAATTTGGGGTTTAGTTTAGGAGAACTGCTCTGCATTGAGTTCAGTCTAAAAGTACATTACATGTGCAAAAAAGTCTCGGGTTCTCATTTAGAGCTGCAGCTGACGGTTACTCTGGTTATTGATTAATCTGTTGATCACTGTCTTAATCAATTAATAGTTTGGTCTATGAATTGTCAGAAAACTGATAAAAATGCCCTATATTCAACTATCACATATGACAGAATCAAGCAACAAATCCTCACATTTTGGGAGCTGGAACCAGAAAATGTTTGCCATTTTCATTTTAAAAATAGCTGCAACAATGACTCAATTATCAAAATTGTTGCTGATTAATAATCAATAAATCTAATAATCATTTCAACCATAGTCTCAACAGTTTTTTTTACAAGATAAGTGTGCTGCTGGTTACACCATTTTTAATCTATGGCGAAAGAGTTTTCAAACAAACACCATTAAACAGAAGTGATATTTAAAGGGGAAATCCACCACACAAACAACACACTATACATACAGTAAACAGTGTAACTGTAAATTTCCCTTGAAGAATAATTTGAACAGTTACTTCTCAGTTACTTGGAAATTTCCCCTAATAAAGTAATATCTTATCTTATCTTCATCAGGAAGCATTTTGGGCAGAAGCCATGATGAGAAGATAGAGGTGTCTGTCTGATAAACTGTAATTTTAACTTTGGTCTCAAATGTAGCAACAACAACAAAAACCCATTATCTGATGACTAATTGGGGGATGGACATAATGATTTACAATGCCTGTTACATGCACAAATGATGGACTGCAATAAGATTTTAATGAGATCGACCCATCACAGCAGATTAGCCACTGAATCAGTGTACAGTAATGAATTACACACAAGGGATGTGGAAAGTGATAACACATGCTATCAACAGCCAGGACGCTGACCGCGAGCCCATCAGATTAAAAATAAATGATAATAAAGGATTAGCTTTTGGCAGAGCTGGAACAACATTTTGGAGCTATCATTTCAGTGAACTTTCACCTGTTCAAACTGGCCTGTGAGAACCAGTTTTGATAGAAGAGCCAGAAAGTTAATTTTGGAGACGAATAGACCAAAGTACAAATTCAACCCGCAAATGGCTCATTATCCAGTGATTAGGCATGATGCTGTCTGTCTCAGTAAGACCCCTGAGCAATCTGTTCGTAACCACCTCAGTTCTGAAATTGTCACTTTGGATTTCAAATTGAAAATCAATGACTTTTCCCAGCAGTGTATGATGTTTTGCAGGCAGCGGTAATGGGCCAAAGTGCCATCTTGTGCGCCGCTGTAGCTCAACTGTGGCTTGAAAAGCAGCATCTTCTTCTAGCCAACGATTGCCAAACTCTGCATCACACTTAATTTAATAGCATCCACAGCATCACAAACACAGACCACATGAAGAGCTCTGTGTTCTCACTAAATAGAGCCTGTTAGAGTCTGCGTCAACACAGCCAGAGCAGTTACAGTTCAGCAGTATATTGAGCATATTTTGACACGCAACAAGTCTTTTTTTTTTTTTTTTTACTCGGCTAAAGTTAAGAGTTAACGCTGCAAAGTTGAAATCATGAAAAAACAGCAACTATATACGAAGTAATGGATTACACAAGGATTAAAATGGGTCCACAAAGTTACACCTAAAGCAAATAGCTGCTTCATGACGCCATAAAACCCCTCAAAGTCCTTGAAATCAGATCAGATACTGCTTGTTGTGGTCGGTTGTACTTAATGTTATAATTACCCCAATAATTAAAACAGAAACATAATAACTTCCAACATATCCATAGGGCATTTACAGTAAATTTGCAAGAATGAGTACAATGTATAGTAAACCTACCTTAAAGTTATCCTTTGAAAAGCATCACATTATTTGTGTCTATTTAAATGCAATGGTTTATTAAATTAAATAAATCAACAGTACACTATGTACCAGATGTCGACTACTGTAGGCAGATAAAGGACACTGGTATCAGATTTCCACGTGCTGTCTTCACTGCCTCATTAGGAGGCTTAACGAAAGAGAGGACTCGGGCGCAGTGAGGTTAAACAAGGACAGACAGATGCAGCAGAGGCAGCAGGACAGAGGAAGAAGAGAGGGAAAGAGAGAAATTGTATTAGACTACAAGCAGATCCTGTCTCCTCTCCTGCAGTGCAAGCAGGTCTCAAAAAAACTGAGATTTAACACCTAATAAATCAGTATATATATCAGTATTTATCTATCTTGTGCTTGTTTTGACTTGGTTATTTACACGACAAAAAGTACTGCAGGCATACCACTCGTCCCTGTCTTGAGAACAACCACGCCCCCTTTTGGGTAAAAAACAAGCTCAGTAAAAGTACTGGTCCCAAATTGAAAAAAAATAGTGGCGCCATGCCTAAAAGCCTTCCCCCCTTTACAATTTCCCCAAAGAGCCTAGGACAGTAAAAGGAGAGATCTGTGGCTTCAGGCCATATGCACTGAGGATGAAAATGATGTACAACTGAGTAAATGATGTGTGTCATTTGTGCCTGCAGATCAAAGTGAATCAGAAAAGAGTGGTGGTGTAATTTAAGTTTTTGCTGTTAAAAAACAGGGGTGGGGGGGCAACTGCTCTTATCTATTGCTAATGTTGTGAAGCTAGGCTTGCCTTTGTTCCTCATTTGTCCTTCAAAATGTTGAATGCTGTAAAGAGACAGTTCCAACACTATGATGCCAGGAAATACACCTTATCATAAAGTGCATCTCCTTGCAACACCACTTCTCAAAAGTCAGTGAACAGCTGTCATGGAAAACACCCACTCAGAGGGTTGAAGCTCACCTGCTATTTCCACAAATGTGTCCATTTTTTTTCCTATCATTAAAAAAGACATCTGCAATATTATTACTGCTCATATCTCCTGACTCAAAAACTGAAGAAAGAATTCACTCATCAGTTTGACTTTAAAATGTCACAAATTAATACCAGACCTTTTTTTCCCAAGAGTTTCAGGATTATTAACTGATACTGATGCTGCAGAAAATTGGACACAGATACAGTAGATGTATGCATATAGTGATTTCTTGTCAAGGGGGTGTTACAATTACATGTTTGCCTGTTGATCGATTGAGTAGAAATTCTTGTTTATGTTTCATATTTTTGTGAAATCACTCTTGACTTCAACTTTGACTGCATGGAAAATATCTTTGTCTTTCTAGTCAGGACACTGGTTGTTTAGCCATTAGGCTGTGTATCTTCATCTTCATGTCTGTTGTGCATTCAGTGACAGTCAGCAGACCTTTCACCAGCAGGCAGAAGTCAGCATAATATTAATGTCGTCATACTTGATAAATTCTTCCTGTAATGGGAGCCCTATGTCAGACATACAAGTGAATCACTTACCCGTGGCCGTCACATTCATGTCTCCTCTCTGCTCCCATCCTCTCATCATATTTCCACAGAATGGCCACATTAACCTGTTGCCCTGCAGGAAGAGTAGCAAAACCTTTTACCATATTTCATTTGGAACATCCACCCTCAAGTTAAATTTCCTCTCCCATTCCTTTCTTTATGATCTAGATGAGATGAAGGGAAAAAAGTCTTATCTTTGACAGCAATCATTTTACATTTTCGGTGTTTAGCTGATGGTCTGTCTGTAATGAGTTCTGGTGCCTGAGTAGGGCACTATATAGGACCTGAGGGGTCTCTTCACAGAGGAGAGGTCTGTAATTTGAGATATTTGCTGTGTTTGTGGGGACAAAGGTTCTGAAAAGTGCTGTTCAAACTTGCATTGGTATAGACTTAGATGGCCACAGCAATTGTGGTAAACTGATGAATCAAATGATGATGATGATAATCCGTGATGACTGAGATGACGCACTTCACACGCTATCAAAGGAACATCATGTGAAAACATACAGCACGTGTACGTAATACATGACTGATAGATGGTCCCGCTTGTTGTTTGGCACTGCAGGACAAACCATGTAGGAATAAATCATTAAACCACAAATTAAATGAAGATATTATATTGATAATGTGAAATAAGACTAGATATCAGCTTAAATTTTTGGATATCATTACATCTTGATATGGCATGAGTGTTGACTTTTCCTGGTTTTAAAGGCTGCATCACAGTAAAGTGATTTTCTGAACTCACCAGACTGTTCAAGCTGTTCTATTATTTGGCTGTACCCACCTTATATCAAGTCATTACATCCACATTACTGATGATTATTTATCAAAAATGTCATTGTGTTAATATTTTGTGAAGGCACGTTTAGTATTTAGTCATAAGATCTATAAAAGTCGATAAGATCATCATGCTTACACCATTTGAGAATTTACAGTATGTTATTTTAGAGAAAATATATATTGTATATTGCAGCATAGTCTAAAAATATTAGCATATTATTTGTAACCCATGTTGCCCTGCCCTAGAAGATATACTAATGTGTGTTTTCTAAAAGGTTTTCCTTGAGGCAGCAGTATATCTGGATGCTTTGTGTGCAAAGACTATGCCTTTTTTGAATTCCCAAAATCAAAAAAAAAAAAAACAAAACAAACAAACAACAAACAAACAAACAAACAAAAACAACACATTATAATTAATAAATTAAGCCGTGTATTTCTCTAACAAAACCCGAAAATTAGCTTGCCTGGCTGGCTAGCAAGACTAACCTAGCATAATTCCAAGGGGAAGGCATAACATTTGCTAGCTACATTATTTTGTGGGGTTGCAGTTTAAGTTAGAAAAACTCCTGATCAGGTTTGGATCATTCACTGTGTGAGATGCTAAACCCTGGATGCTACTATATCAGAATGCAAGCTAATATTAGCAGGCCTGCCCTGTTTTTTATTGGACTGAAGTTTAAAACAATGCAACCCTATTCAAATTTGTAACATGAGATATGAGCATGAGCATCACTTTCACCAAATGTATTGATTCGCTGTAAACTTATAGACTTTTAAAATGGTAGAGCTAACTAGCTCTACCTTTTAATAAAAAGAACAATGTTGCTTTCTTATCGTGCCAGGGACAGCCTTGAGTTTTGTAGCATGATATCATGTACGTAACCACTAAGTCCAAATGTAAAACTCCTTTAAAAGATGGTTGTTTTAAAATGAAACATTGAATAGTCAGCTGAGATGCAGCTTTCACCCAGCTCACTGAAATAATGTGCAGTATATATGAGCTAGCAAGCTACAGCTGATAAAATCTGCTAGTGACAGATAGAAACGCCTAGAAGTGTGAAGCCTGTATATGAATACTTCAGTTTGAAATGAATTTCAAGTCATGCAGTGGTAGAACGGAAGGCTTGAGAGGAGTATATTACTCTGTATTAAGATTTTAAAGGTGTTTTATATAGGTTTTGTGGTCACAATCCTCCCAAGGCTACAAATTCAAAGGTTAAACAAAACTACAAATACATAATTTATCAAGAGCTGTATATAAACACTCACGGGTGTTCAGCCAGTAATGTGACACCACAGTCTGAGGTCAGGATATCTCACACAGACGCACACAGATCATATTACTTTTTTTCTGCTGCTATGAAACTGTGTGCTGCTGCTTCTGATGTGTTTGTGATGTGCCCCCGGTTTTCTGCAATTGCATTAAAAATTGAAAAGGCCAGACGATAACCTTTGGGCACAGAAAAGGATACACTCTGATGGAGCGGTGGACATGGACAGAGCAAGAAAGACTGAAAAGAGCAAATTCAAATACAGTAATGGGAAGTAAATGGTGCAGTTGTTACAAATACATTCATTTCGCTGGCATTTTTGCAAACAGCACACTTCATACAACAACTTTTCAAATATTAAGGCAAATGGGACCAGACACAAATGGATCTTTAAAATGAGATATTTTGAATAGATCTCACACTGAGGACCAAACAAAGAAAAAAAAAGCCAAGAAAGCCAGAAGCAGATAAAACAATATTATTAACCTCTGACTCAAATATTTGCTTAGCGCACAGATGAACAATTTAAAATTTTGTTCTTGAAAATGAAACTGAAATAGAGGACAGTGTTTTGTTCTCTGAGCATCAACCCCTTGCAGACACTTCACATTAACACCTTTATTGCGCTTCCTGTGGATGCTGGGAAAGAAAATGTGCTCACAGTGTGAGTTTGGATTTCACGGTTGAGCCTGGAAAAACAGAAAAAATCTCTCTCTCTACACACACACACACACACACACACACAAGGCTTTGCCTGCAGTGTTTTTGTCTCTCACACATTGCGAGGTCTGTCACTAATCACAGTAATGATCACATGTGGTTTTGTTTAAAATGACAGTGGAGTTAGCACAGAGTTGTTTTACACTTAAAGAAAAAAAAACCACACCACACCTCCTTCATTTTCATCCCAAAGTTGTTAGATTTGTAAGCATTTTTACGTCATTTTTTATTTTTGAATATATTTTGTTGTTCCTGAATGAGTTATGTAACAATTACAATTTCTCTGCAGTGGTAGAGTGGTGGAAAAGTGACTATTTCAGAGCTTCCTCACACATCAAACTAACAGCTGCTGATGTTCCCTCAAGCAAGACTCTTAAGTGCCATTTGCAGCTGTGTAGTTGACTGGGAGGGCAGAGAAAGAACCAATTAGTCTTCATGGCAACAGTTCAACCACCGGGTTGAGTGACTGAGCAACAGGAAATTGGCTTAACGAGACTGGCATGACAAAATGATGCAATTGGGTGGTTTTACTGGAGTCAAACCTGAGTCAAGCTTATAAGAAAAACTTCATAATGGAAGAAAGCAGAATAGTCTGGGCAGTTCACCTAAGAGTGAGGCTCAACCTCACACAAATCGCAACATGAACAAACTTAACAGATTTTGTGTCCTGAATGAAAGAAAAAAGTCTTAGAGAAGAAACGTGTAAGATCCTAGTGTCAAAAATGAATGCTGCAGTCCAAATAGTGAGTTGGAGCCATAAACAGTAATATTAAATAAGGTTGAAGCCCTGTTTAATACAAAATCTATATTCCAGCCCCCTCCTCCCCAGAGTCACAGCTGAAAATACACACTCTGGAGGTGTTGTATAAACATTTATAAACATCTGCACCTTCTACATTAATGATTTCTTTCAACTCATAAACACTTACTCATTTAATTATTTAAATCAACAGCACTATATTAATATACTTGTACACAAGGCAACACAAACTGACACTAATCCATATAAATGTTGGCACTCATTAACATAAATCTGAAACAAAATTATTTATTTTTATTCATTACTTGCACAAAAACTTTACTTTTAACATATTTGTGACTGCAAAAGTGGAACTAATCAACGTAAATGTTGGCAATAATGAACAGGAACAAACTTGGTTTCATTACAAAGATACTGCAAGCAAGCAAACCCTCTGGGTCAGTTTGACCCACTTATGCATCTACAGTTTAAGAATTTCCTTTTGCACATTCACTGTACTGTGTCCAGCTCCATGTCTAAAGGTTTCTGGTTGATTGTGGACACCACTGAACCCTTTGTGTGGATATGAGACAAGAGGACATGCATAAAGCAGTTTTTTTAAACATGGGAATGAGAAGAAATTGTGGCATCACTAATTTCAGTATTTCAGTATTTTTCAATACATTCCCTTACTTGGAGAGTTTTTGTTGCAATTTGTGTGGGGTCATGTCATACAATGCCTGTACAAGAAAGACATGAGGATGGTGGGTGGGAAGATGAAGAGAGAAAGTGAAGGAGAATGGAAAATATCAGACAGGAATAAGAAACACAGTGCTGTGTTAATAGATTGACTTTACAACCTGTTGTAAGGTCATTTTTCCCATAACATTTAACTGGATATTGTTCCTTTCCGAGCCCCTGAGAGACCAGTAGCAGGAATTTCTAAACCTGTGAACAACTCAGAGCTTCCATGGATTGTATTAATGTGCTGGTTCCCAAACTTGTGGCCATCAGCCCAGGGAGTTTACTGCTTTTCATTTCAGCCAATCACTAGCCAGTGGCTGATTTCACGCACATATTTTAAACACAGACGAGGAACTAATAAATGAAATCAGCTGCTCATTCTTGGCCTCAGTTTTGATAATAAAAAACAGTTGTATTCAAAAGCTGCTCTCATTATAAAAGGTCAAAGATTTTGTAATACAGCAGTTATTGATCAGAGTTGTGGAAGAAACACGCATCAGAACAACATGTGTGGGGTGTGTGTAATATCGTGAGATGGAATGTAGACTTTTATTCTCCCT
The DNA here is from genome assembly GCA_034769285.1 of Lutjanus argentimaculatus. Taxonomy (NCBI): domain Eukaryota; kingdom Metazoa; phylum Chordata; class Actinopteri; order Lutjaniformes; family Lutjanidae; genus Lutjanus; species Lutjanus argentimaculatus. The sequence continues at coordinate 3,083,378 of JAWZSL010000020.1, read as the reverse complement.
TTAACTGTTTTATTTTATTGAAGGAAGGCTAAACGTTGCAGATGTTTCACAAGAATGGCATTCATTACCACAAATAAAAACATTGTTAATTGTTGAATATTCTATTATGCTCCTGTGTGAAAGAAAAATCCAGCAACCTTATATAGTCAAAACTGAATTCAAGTCCAGATCATTTGGCATTTGGAGAGTATCTAGCTTATGTAGCTTAGCCTGCATGAATAAAATCAGATAGGTTGGTGGCCATGGCGTTGGGAGGAAGCTGAATTAGAGTTGCAAATTAATAAAGAAATCACCAAATACTTTGATAATTGATTAATTGTTTTGATTCTTAAGACAAAAATTCAAAATTTCAGCTTCTCAGGTATGAATATTTTCTGATTTCTTTAGTCTTCCACGACAGTAACCGAATATCTTTGGGTTGTGAAACAGGGAGAGAGTGTGGGTGGATGATGCTGGGATCGAACCCATGGCTGCTGCAGAGGACTCGGCATCAGTAAATGGGACACTCCAACTCTACCAACACATTTATAAACTATGAACATATAACACTTATAATTATCATTCAGAATGGTGGGATTGGAAAAAAGAAAAAACAAAAGTAGTATTGAACTCATTTATTATCGATATAATATTAATTGACTGTGCTTGTTAACCAAATCATTCGAATTTATTTAGCATGAATTATGGCTAAATTAAATGTTTTTTTTAAAATAATACTTTCCTGGTCCCAGAGGGTAAAATTAGTGGGGAAGCTCCTTTCAATTTCATGTCAGGAGAAAGAAGGATCTGCATTGCACGCCAAATTATGTAAAAGGTTTTGAAATTTCCGTTCCAGTGCGTGAAAATACTGTGCAGATAATAATAAATGACAGTAATACTGAATACAATCCTGATTCCACAACAAAGATTCTTTCATAATCTCTGTGTCTTAGTTAGTAAAACCACTCAGCTGGATATCAGCATGGGAATCTCAATTTGGCTTGACCATAGAATTCAACATCTGCCTCTCAGCCTCTCCGAAAGCCACAAGATACACACATGTTGACATTCTCAATGATTCATAGGCTGCCTGTGTTTGCCTCGGCAGTCGCTCTGAAAAGCAAACAAAATTATACTGAAAGTAATTCAAATATCCTCTTTCACTTACAACAAAACCCCTCTCTCTACAAACATCCTGTGTGTGCTGGGATTAGTGACAGTGCTTCCTACATGTCAGAGGGTTAAATTTTTGTTGATAAGGTTTTTGTAGAACAAACAAAAGTCTTTTTTTTTTCAGTTAGTGTGAGCAAACACATACTTAAACTATTACCAAAAGTACACACTTCAGGTATTAACCTTTGTAAACAGTCTCTCTGGTTTAGAGATGCTGGTAACTGACATGTGCCCTTAGTGACAATTTTTATGAGCCAGTCTTCAACAAATTTATTGTAATCTATGGGGCCAAGAAGACACTATATTATATATATATATATATATATATATATATATATATATATATATATATATTATATTATATGTATATGGCTCTAGTGATGACAGTGTCAGTTGTTTGGTCCAACACTTTGGTCCAGACTGAATTACTGATGGATGGATTTCCATGGAATTTTGGTAGAGACATTCATGGTGCCCAGAAGATGAATACTACCAGCTTTGGCGATTGTCATATTAGCAGGCTCAAGCCAGCATTAGTCTTACATAGTGTTTACACAGCCCATATGTTGAAAGCAGCACATCAGTAGTGCAGCAACAACTTTAGTCCTCTGTCTGTGTATATATAGGATGTGACAGGCACAGTGCTGAGTGTAGGAAATCCATGGTGCACTATGCTGTGCATAACACTGGAGTTATGCTGGTAAAATGGAAGATAACAGACTTATGGTCAACCGGTCTTTATATGTTTCAGTCTGTGTTGGAGTTGTAATCAATGTACTCTGCAGGGTTCATTACTATCTTGCTGAACTGGCAGGATCAAAAACATAGAATAGGTCACTGGTTTCTGTGATGTCTCACTTTCTATTTCATGTATGAGAACAACAGCGCATCCTCAACAATGGATTTAGATATGCTGTCGTAACAAAACATTAGTTCACCACCCTGGCATTTAAGGGACTTATAATTAAACATGCTTGATGAGAATCAGCTTGGCATTTCAACCATTAAGTGGTTTCAACTTCTATTGTTCACCTCCTGTATCGGGCTGCTCTGCTGCTTTAGAGGGTTTAGTGTTGAACCAGGATGTTAGCAAGGATGTGGCTGTTATGGATGGTGTTAGCAGAAGGATTATATCTTGGCAACTAATTCAATTGCTCTCTCTCCACCTCTTCTCTCCTCCCTCACTCCATCTCTCAGATCCGGGTGTACCTCAACGCGACAGGGGACTACAAAGAGTCTCACGGTTTGGACCTTATTGCTCTCCGCTTCATCTCCGTGAACTCCATCATCGACCCCTGGGTTTTTATCCTCCTCTCCCCCAGTGTGCTGCACTTTTGTTGGGCCTCAGTCTGCCGGGCCCCCCTGGGAACCTCCAGGGGCTCCGTATTTAAATCATCGCTGGCCAAAGACAATTCTCCAGCTAACTTAGAACTGTCTCGCCCACTGGAGTACAACGGGGATTTTAACACTGTGGAAACTCTTTGCCCATAACCGTATTTTAATATTTGATATTTATATTTATTGCACACAGGGACTGGACAGTGTGTTCTCCTTACTGATCACATGAAGCGGAGAGGTTTTGCGGACCAGAGCATCTGTGGAGTGATAGGGTGGAGTGTCTTATCTATTTCATGGGTGTTTGCATTAGATAATGACCCTTTCTGTTTGACTGATAAACACACCAGTTCTATCAGCTGGTTGCTGCCTCTTGCCATTTACTGGGTGTTTCCATCCACTTCTAGCATTTGTTAAGTTGATGCATATTTAATGCATACTGACATACTATTCTAAGAGTAAAAGCTCAATATTTTGCCTCATTTGCTGCTTATATTTTATGCCAATTAATCAAGGAATGAAAAAAGGCTGCTGATGGGAGGACAGGTAAACTGCAAGTGGAGTCTGCATTGTATAAAAACAAGGATATCCGATTGGAGAAGCTTGTGTAAGCAGATGTGACAGAGTGCAACATACTAAAGACATTCATCTATCAACATGTATAGAAATGGGATTAACCTTTGATTCAAGACAAACAGTGGAGGGGGAGGTAATCCTTGCTGTACATGCCTTCTCTGATTCAAATGCTGCTTTCTGAACAGTTGGTACTGGGTCTGGGAATGGTGAACTGAGTGAGATATCACATACAGGAATTAACCATTTTCATTACCTGGATTTAACATGTAATTGTACAGAGCACAGTCAAAGAAAATCCTAAATAGAGTCCATGTCAGGTTAAATGAAAAGAAACCACGATAAACTTAGTGGCACGACTACAAAAAGTAAGTACATCCAGATAAACTTATTCTTCCTAATGCTGCATTCAAATGGAACTTGTGAGCTTGTAATTATGACACAGTTTACAACCTACATACCCGGATCCTCTGCTGATATAAACAATTCCTATTTTCAGGTGATTACACACTAATTAAAACACTTAAAATATTATTTTCCATTTCTGCCATATACTGCCAAACAGATCCTCCTAAATCTTACACGCTGAACATTTAAAAACAGGTGAAAGTCTAAAGCATACCAAGATATAATCTAGACCTGAGACATGTTTCTACAAGTGTAAGTGAGACCTCAAATATTTGACATTAGATATTTGGGTCATGACTTTCTCTTTTGAACACTTGAGCAGTTATGGGTCATCATCTTGAGAACATTATCTGATTACCTCTGAGCTTCTTAACCCCCTGACATTAGCCTCAGTGCTGCTTTGGTTACTTTTACCCTCACACTCCTACCACATTCATGCTGGAAAGTTCAAAGGTCAACAGGCTTAAGCAGACTTTTTGGTCCACAAGACAGTCAAAACTTCACTCAAGAAATGGGTGGGACAGAGTGGGAAAAAACAAAACGTTACTTTGATTGTAGTGACAATATTTCATTTATACTTACATGTACAGTATGTAGCATATAATATCATATATGATTGATATTTTATAAAAAGTTCTTTTTATGAAATTGCAGTTACCTTTTGACTTGAAAACTTGTGCTTCTCATATACTGAAGTGACATCAGAGCAAATATTTGTGCATAATCTGGTTTCTGAAATACTAAATGAATGATAGGACAAAATTGTACTATATTATGGTACTTTTTAAAGAGCAAGCTACCTCCTTTAATGACAAAATAACACATTTATTTTGTTAAAACACATTGACAAATCAGGTTCTCTGTGTTAAATATTATTATTAAAGGATGAACTTGAGGTTACTCGTTCTCTCCTGCAGGAATATGCTGGAACTTAAATTAAATATGCCCTGTGGAATTTTCTTGTGAATAAAATGATGAAGTTTTGCCCATCTACAATCTTTTGTTGAGATAACTGACTTTTCATCTTTAGATAAACCTGAATCTTTGACTTTTAGAATCCCCAAAAATTCTGTATTTCAAAAATTGTTCACAGTGAGCTGTGAAACCGATTTGTCATTATGTAGATGCTTGAAAATTAAGTGGTTGCGAATTAAAATATGCAATTATCAACCATTGTTCACTTTTACTTCAAAGAGTTTACTCAACAATTTGTGAGCATTTTGTTAGCAAAACTGAAAAGATTCAACTTTTTCTAAGCAAAGTAAGTTCTCTCAACAAAAGATTATGGGTTGACAAAACTTAAGTTTATTTTAAAAACTTCAGGTTTTGAGTTTGATTATAAACTCAAAAATCCAGTGAAGGCAGTTGCCTTGAAATTATTTATTTAATTTTTTTTTTTTTTTTTTTTTTTTTACATCGTCCTCATCTGTGCTCAAGTATGTGTGTGCTCATGAGTATGGACGATACAAAAACGGAGACCCACACATAAAAGCACAAAAACAAAAACAAAACAAAACAAAAAAGAACTCCACAGGGAACACCAAGTGTTCAGTTGTAGTAGTACAAAGGCTCTAAAAAAACAAAATGTAATATTATTTATACAGTATAGAATGTAAAATGTATTGAGTATATAAGTATTTAGCCTGTGGGTTGTCGACCTAAACTGTCTGTTACCCTTTAAAAAGTACCATGTTTTGTTTTCAGTTTGTGCCATAAATCAGTTGTCAGTAGACGAGTCATTTTGGAAAAGAAGTCTTACTCAACTTTAAAATTTTCGCTCTGTATCTCGCTTTATTTTCTCTTGCCAGGTACTGCCACATTGCCTGTAAGTTATTTGGAAACTATGAAAAGAGCACCCTTAATTTTTCAACTTTATAACCAAAGTGCCATTTGAGCTGCATTAGTTTTACTAGGGAACATCTTGAAATGTTATTTTTATTTAAAGTGTGCCTTTCCAGAGTACTACCGTTCATAAGGGACAAAGGACGCCCACTTAAATTGGCGCTCATAGCCCAGATGGAAAATGTCTCTGATTATATCCTCATGCTATTCAAACAAGTTTAACTGCCAACTAAAGCAAAACCAGAAAATGCAGATTAGCTTTCAGGTTCACCAATAAAAATCTAAGTCGAAAAATCTCTCCCTGCCATAGACTCTTAGTCAGTCTGCAGTTTGCCTATACACTTCATGTGTTACATGATCTGCCACCCACCAACATAACACATCATTACATTACAATGATGTCATTTTGAACTAACTCGCTGAAATCGAATGAGTTTCCTGGAAAAACCAGGCTGTTTTCTTCATGTTGTTTTTTACTTTGCATACTGGTAAAAGTTGGAACACATGGTTTGATTCAGACTGGTTTAAATTACACAACACCACAGGGAATTGTAGCTATTACAGCATATCTTCCTTTACAATGAATCCAATTTAAGCAGGGCTCAAGTGTCTGGCGAGAAAATAAGCTACTACAGATTTTTGCAGGATCCCCGGCCATGAATCTCTTGAAATAGAAAAAAGATTGGGTTATGCAACAGCAGCAGTCCAGTTTAAATCAAAAGAGTCTGGTCCTCAAGTGTGTAAAATGTGTGGGAAAAAAAACTACAACTTCTCAACTATCTGTTATTTTAAAGGATGCCAGAAAATGTGTGAGCATCAGGTAAACTTTTTTGGGGCTGTAAGCCTTCATCTGAATGTGTCAAGAGTGTGTGTGTGGGAGAGTGTGTGTGCGTGTGACAAAGCACTGATGATGTTGCCATTGTGTTGTGAGAACTGCAGTTTATTGCCTCCCTTGTCGGTCTGTTGTCGGTTGTGAGCTCAGCATCAAAATGTTCAGTGTTTACGACAGTGACTTACTGCTTCCTGTCGACGTTATGTGTGAATTTCACTTCTGTGTGTTTAAGTGTGCTGGTGCTTTTCCTGTTGCGGATTTTGTGAGTGTGTGTATTTGTATTATTTCGCAAATATGCAAGTTCCCATATATTGGGAAACAATTGGTTCAAGCTTGTGTGTCTGTGCATGCTATTGTGTGTGTGTGCGTGTGTGTGTAACAGACAGCACTGAAATGTAATGATGTCAAAATGTCAGAATGCTACCTACCTGGATGTCTTGTACTCTGTAATTATAAAGTACTGTAAATGAAACTGAACGCACTGAGCACACAAGTATGTATGTGTGTGTTTTATGGCTTGTGTATATAAACATCTCATCCACCACGTATTCATTCTGAGCTGCTTTGTGACCCTTTATATCCACACACACACACACACAGTTTGTGGATGGGTTCCAGATGCAGAGAATATAGCCGAAAATTTCAATCAGACATGCGTGTTTACATGTCTGTACGTCCTCCACATCACTTTGAAACAGGCTGCTTTGTTCGTGTTGTGTTTGTAGTCATTTGAACACAACACATTTCTATGGCTTCATGTAAGTAGGTCAATATATAGACTGTGGGTACTGACCACATCAACCATGCAAATCATTGCTCAGGAAGTCTCAAGAAGTGATTTTAGTCAGCAAGCTTATTTTTTTTGCTTGCTGCCACAGTTTTCGATCATAAATGTGTTCACTGTTTTAGTGTTTTTTCTGGTGGTGAAAGAGGTATTGAGATCCTTTAATTAAGTAAAAATACGAACAGAAAACTGTGAAAATATACCATACAAGTAAAAGTCATGTATTAAAAACTTATGTATAAAAGTATTATCAGCAGAATGCACTGTAAGTATCAAAAGTAAAAGTACCTATTCTACAATAAAACGGTCAGTGTTTTACCATTATATATGAAGTTTGTTGTTACTGCTGCCTTCCAGTGTATGTTACATTCACTGCTGTAGGTCTTCAAAGTTGATGTAGTTCTTACTACTTTGTATACGGCTGGGTAGTTTGAATCTGCCACAATACATCATATTCTATAAGGTCAACATATGTTTGTGCCACAGTACTTGAAGTAAATGTACTTTTCTTACATTTCACCACTGTTTTTTCTTCATTCATGACACTTTAGTAACAGAAGCAAATTGATGGCAAACTATTTATGGAAATTGGCATTTAATAGGGACAGGGAATAGCATTTGACACATTATTCACATACGAACAGAAGCAACCAGTGTCTCAATTTTTCCCTTTCTCCCCCTGCCATGAGCGACAATTGACACAATTATCCACAGACCTTCCACCACTTCTCAGAATCAAAACTCTGCTAAATCAAAACACACATACATCACACACACAGCGGTACCCACTTTTACAGTTGGATATGAGGATAAATGTAGGCTACATAAATCTACTTAAGAATCATTGAAACAAGAATTACCACCTCACAGCTGTATGCTGCCCCAACCAGTTAAATGAATTTTTACATCCATGCCTGCCCAGACAGGTATAATATATGTAGTGAAAACTTCAAAGGAATTTAAGAAAATGTAAGTTATCACTACAAATAAGGCTACTAGATAGAGGTTCGAGGTTCAATATTCAGTCATTCAGCGATGTTTATCCTCACAAGCTCACCAGGTTTGTGGAAAAAGCCTGACAGATGTTGTGCAGATGTTACTTTTTATCTCATGATCTGATATTGAAGCCTGGTACCTTGCTGACCTAGACGGGAAATGCACGAGCTGATGTTAGGGACTGCTTTGAAAGTGTATGCAAAATGGCCAAGAGAGCTTTTCAGATTTTTGTCAATATCTTTCTCATTGTTTTGTCATTGAAACTGACTTCAGGCAACTTCATTTTCATTTGTGCCTCCACCCACCACAACTTCCTTTTAAAGAAAAATGATGCAATATCGACGAATGCAGTTCTGACTTGTACTTTCCATTGCTAAAACATTCTATTCCCACGATTCACTTCCACAACTTTTATGTTTATTTGTTTTTGAAGATGAGGCTCAAATACAAATCACAGCACGTGGTTGAACTGTTCTTGAAATATTTTGTGAGCTGTTAAACTTTAACTCATTTTAGCACAAACTAAACACTCTAGATGATTTCAGTCCCTTCCAATTTCTGGTATTAATCCAAAACTATATAGCCTTTATTTTTCTGATATTAATAGATGTAGAGCGTAGAATTGCTACATGAGTCCAGCTTTGTGTGGGTGGGGTGGTCACACTACTGTTTGGAGGATATTTTGTGTTCTGCTTGTCATATAAAAGTCATCTTCTCTTTAGGGTTGAGAGGTGACTACAACAAATCAGGTAATTATTATCAATCATCAATGGAGATGTCATGTCACTCCCATGTTGCAGCCACACGATTTTGAATTTCATTTTGCAGATTTAACCACCAAATTAGTGTCTCTCTATTCCTTCCTCTCTTCTTCTTATGACATTTCCTTCTCTCCTCCCCTCCCACCATTAGCCAGTCAATGTGAGATAATCTAATTTATCTAGAGTTATGATTCAGGATTGGAGACATTAAATGCCACAACCCATTTATATGCTCACATCTCTCCCCTCCCTCCCTCTTTTCCAATCCATTCTGCAAATTAACCCCCCTCTTTCTTTCTTTTCATATGTCTCTCCAACAGCAGTAAACTAAAAGCCCCTTGGCATCAGGCACTGGTGCGAACAGTCTATCAGTTAGAGTAGTTGTTAGTGTATTAAACTGTGAGTGGCTGCATTTGAATATTTATTAGTATCTTATGCTGCATCCTGGTCATTGTACTGCAGTATGACCTACCAAGTGTATTAAAAATGCCATCAGCGATATTTGGTATTAAATTATCTATAAAAGCATCTGTCTTTTAGTTGCGTCCTCAAGACTCAAGACTCAAGTTACGTAATGAAGACTTCCTGTGTCTTTGCATGCTTTCTAGATGAGTCACTCACAGGTCTGTCCTCTGATAAATACATAAACAAGGATAACAACAGTAAAGACCAGCCCCTGCATAAGTCATCATGGCTCTCCTCCTGCTGACTGATAAAGGCAACCTGTGAGAGTTCCTGCTAAAAAGGTCTACAGATAAAACTGCTATGCAGTGATGAACCAACAGAGAATTATCACGCGACTCGACAGTTCCCTTCAGCAATGTGGAGCATCCTTCAGCTCAGCTCATTATAGCCATGTTTCCATCAACATATGCTTTTATGCCCATTAGAAAAGGCTGATAAGAACTGCAAAAAAAAAAAAAAAAAAAAAAAAAAACATACTCATTTTTACAAAAAAAGTAAAGTATTGCCTTTTTCAAAGAAGAGATAATACTCTTAATGGGAGATGGAAACACTTTGTACGAACAACAAGCATGTGAGCTAACTTTTAAACCCAACGTTTTGGCACTGGACCTTCATGGTTTTGCTAATGGTTTTCGGTAAAACTTTTATCTCAATTACATCTTTAAGACCAAATGGTACCACTTTACTTGAGGTCGAAGGAATTATTCATGACACCATTACAAAATCATTTGACAGTATAATAAAACTTAATGACATCTTTATGACAAGTCCAAAATGTACCACTTTGCTTGAGGTCAAAGGAATTATTCATGGCACAGTCATTAATGGTTTCATGACAGCCAGTGTCAAAACCAACCACATACGACAGTTTAATGTAACGTTAAAACATAAAGCTAAACAGTTTCACCAAGTCTGATGATGTCAAGTTGTCATGACAAATACATTATTGGATTGAACAATGTCAAGAGGTCATCTCATTGTTTGAGATGTTCGACACCTCAAACAATGTCAACTTTGCTTTAAACATGTTAATTTACCAAATGACACTTAATGACAACATTCATATAGACTCACTTCATGTTCATAACAAATGTGATGAATTTGCTGATGCAAGTGCTAATACATTCACTTATATACAGGATCTGAGTACTTTATTCCAAGTCACATAAACACAAAGTAATTACTATATAGTTCACATGTTGTATAATGATCTATTATATATTCTCTGCAGGTTAAAAGAGTAGCAAAATAAGGGATTGAATTATTCTAATTTACACAATTCAACAGTCATATATCTTTAGAAGAGGTATGAATTTACACAAATGTAATCTGCATTTATACAATGAAAAATGAGGTAGGACTTTATGCTTGATATGTTTTGACTGCTAGGCTCACACTAAACAGCAGCAGAGACCAGGTAGTAATGTCCTCCAACAATGACACCTCCTTCCTGAGCTCACACCACCTACAATCAAACTGTGACCATTATGGGATAACAGGACCAAAGTACTGAGAATCAGATTTAAACCTGTACGGTTGAAAGCACATGTCATTTTATTACATTTGACAAAAATGTCATTATCCCCTATTATTACCCACAATTCACTACATATCCTGTCAATTAATGCCCTGCCAATAAACAATTACATCCAACTGACCAACCAGACATCAGGAACACATCAGCTATAACTGAATTTATGCCACATAATTGATTAGTTGATTAATTAACCCTGTCTCTTTAATTGGATAATCTCTTGTCTTCTCGTGTGTTGATTAGGTCAGAGGAAGGAAGGAGCTGACATGTGTGTTGAGTTTGTATTTGAGAGCTTCCAGATTACTTTGATGACTCCAGATAGCAACACCATATTATTAGAGGCTGACCCTGATTATTTCCAAAATATTCAAAGGGATATCTACAACCCATTTGACTACTGGATGGTTTTCAAGAATAAAGCCAAACTATTATGAGAAAAAAGTAATAATATTTCAAGAATAAAATAATTTTGACACTGAGAAGGAAAATTAAAATATGTGAAGGTAAGAAACTTAAACAAAGAATAAAACCATGAAATTTGTAGCCTTGTAGTGAACTGTGAGCCCACAGGGAAATAAGGCCAGCGCAGAAGAAATGTGATGACCCCCTTTTTTTAACACTGAAGCAGCATCATTATTAAGCAGCTGCAGGCAAACTGAATATGAGTTAATGACACAAATGAACAGGAAATTACAACATTCCAGATGAGATTTTATTTGTAACTTTTTCCATATTTGAGAATACGAGAAATGGCTTAATTGTGGCTACAGTCTTTAGTAAAAGAAACTGGCTTTCACAACAGAGCTCAAATGGATTTTGTGTCAAATGTGAAGGCCAAGTCAAAACTCGAAATATCGGCTCAAAGTTTTGCTTTGAAGTAGGAGCCAGTCCACTTGACCCTTCACTCCGAACAGTCTTTCTAAAGAGGCCACTTTTGTTTACTTCTCTGAGGAGATGAAGACCCAGTGTTTCAAAAATTACTGCCAATTTTGATGTTTAATCTGCCACCGCAATCACTGTAAACTGAATGTGTAGTGATAGGAATGGAAAGCTTGACAGACAAAGCGACAATAACTAAGGAGGGCGGGGCTTAGTGAACAGCCAATTACTTGAATCTTTTTCATTCACCCAGCATTTAGCATTCAAAAACACACACATTTAAAAGAAACACTGTCATGTATGTTTTTGAGCTTTAATCTAAAAAACAGATACTGTTTACATATGTTATATATGGTATAATATACTGTAAACAGTCTGTGTCCATACTGCCTGGATTTGTCATTTGTGGTTTAGTATCACATTATTTCCTTGTTTCCTTGTTTATTTCATAATATTAATTTTGACAAAAGTCGAAGCAATTTAAGTGGCAATTGAAAAAGGAAGTTTTTCCTTGCCACTGTTGCCATGTGCTTGCTCGCAGTGGGAATGGTCTCTGTAAATAATATTACAAAAAGTAAGGTCTGGACTTGCTCTATATGAAAAATGCAATAACGTCTGTTATCCTCTCTAGTTCTGAGAAAGACAATCTGCTGGGTAGATTAAGAATCAAATAAGGTAAATTGATTTAAATGTCCTACCATAGTTTCCTGCTATCAGCTTGTAACTTAAGATCTGCTAGGACTGAGCTTGTATAATTAAAAAAACAAAAAACAACCCAGCAATCTCTGATAGTTTTTGTTGTAAAAATTCTTCCTGAAGTGAACGAAACTTAACAACTTAATTGCTACCCAACAGGCAATAATAAAGACAATTAGCCTTATCTTCTCTCTGCAGCCATCAGCTGATGATCTGGAGGTTAAAAGAGGGTTAGAGGTTAGAAAAGCAACTTTGGAGCAAGAGGTCACAAGTTCATCATGCACATGGGAAAATATAGCTTTAGGGGAAGTGAGAAAGTCAGAACACGATGCAGATCAGCACAGTGGTTAACTAAGATTACTGTTAGTAAATACGGGAGAGTCTCACAGATTTGAGCTTGTGATCTCTGTGATCTTTGAACTTGTTTGCTACTACTGTAGATGAGATATAAGAATTGTCTACAACAGTGTGCACTTTGTCACTTATCAGGTTTAAGTAAAAATACAGGTTTTAGTTACCTAGCTTTTCTATTTTTCAACCCATTTGAGATTGTAAGAACTTTTATCAGTCCTAATATGAAGCAAAAACCATTTTGTTTGAAAAAGAAAGTTTGTTTAATATATCATATTACTGTCAATGCTTGGGACACAGCTGGTGCTGATGCAAGTCAGACGTGGATATTATATGTCTGTTTTGTTTGCCAGGAAAATTTATTAGGTGTAAAGGTTTTATAGTCTCAAAAACACATTTTTTAACTATTACATGATGCTCTCTAAACTGCAGGTTTTTTGTTGATCACAACTCAGCTAAGCCAGCATTACAAGTGAGAATATCAGGTCTGTTCAAAACAAATTAAAGTCCTCTGTTGGTGTCCTTTTCCAGCCCAACTTTAGATTTCCATTTTAACACTCTTCTTCATCATCTTGACTGTAGTGAAGGAACATTCTTCTGGTAATAGCTTTTAAAACGGCTTCATTTGTCCTCAAGGCTTTTCTCATGGAAATCAGATCCAGTCACATTGTAAAGATATTTGAAACCACAAACTTGAGTCAAAGATTGCTCTGCTCCATTTGAAGGCAAAATTAACGTCAAAATCCAACTAGGGAGCTTACTAGTTTGATGTCCCTTGATAGTAGACAAATACCATAAATGGTCTGTTTGAGCAAAACACATGGAAAAACTGCTTGTAAAGCTGATGCCAGTTCATTTATCCGGCACCAAAAAGTGCCTTAAACGGGCTCTCCTGGGGGGGGGCCCCTATAGCTCAGTTGGTAGAGCATGCGCCCCATGTACTGAGGCTGTCAGTCCTCTGCAGTGGCTGCTGGTTTGACTCCTGCCTGTGGCCCATCTGCTGCATATCTTCCCCTCTCTCTACCCCCTTTCGTGTCATTTCTTCAGCTGTCCTTCCTGTCCAGTAAAGGCAAAAAAGCCCAAAAAATAATCTAAAAAAAAAAACAAACAAAAAAAAACGGACTCTCTTGTTATCATGCTGTAATAGCCCAAGGCCAGCCACAATGTTCCATCCATTCTTCTAAAAGTAATTTAGCAGCTTTACAAAACAAATTTGCTGACATGAATCCATTTAGCCTATTATTACATAAACTTAGAACCTTTTATATTAATACATTATTAATTTAGCATAAGTTTGCGCTAATTAATACATTTTTTCCCCTATCTTGTAAAGAGTTTCAATGAAGAGATCCACTGTCAGAGAAGAGGGAGTTTTCTAGTTTTCTAGCAAAGATTTCCGAGGCAAGCTGTATCAGTGCTGTCAAGTGACCTAGAACCCACTTTGGTCCAGAAATTTCCCAAAACTACTGAATGGATTCCCATTAAATTTTGTACAGACATTCATGGTTCCCAGGCGATGAATCCGTCTAACTTACCTAACCTAACCTCATCAGCCTCAGCTGTACTTTTTGTTTTGAGCTATTTACCAAAGGTTAGCATGTTGACCAACGGTTGCCTGCTAAAACAGCAACATGTTATTGTCACAGAGATGAAGGAAGACAATGAAAGTGAACATCCTCATCTCCTCCCAAAACCAATATAAGACACCCTCAAATGTGGAACATTTGACAAATACAGCAGATCTCAGGCAACAGGCCAATAATAGGGTTGTACCATGCTACACCCTGAGGATCCACAACCAGAATAAGAACTCAACTGTCTTGTTTTGTCCCCAACCATATATATTCAGTTTACTGTCATAGAGGAGTAAAGAAACCAGGAAATATTTACACTCAAGAAGCTGGAATCAGATCAAGTGATTATTAAAATAGTTAGCAATTTAATAGTTGACAAAGTCGATTAATCGTTGCAGCTCTAAACTCCACAAATACTGACATGTGACTACTGCTAGACTCCTAGTGTTGTTATTATGCTACTTTTGACTCAGTGGGACTTTTGGCATTCCTTGTTTTCCACAATCCTTTTGAAATCTGGCTTGTAATCTATTTTGGCCATTTAAAGCAACTCCTTCCCATCCCAATCCTCTTACTCTATTAAAAATTATATTGCCTGTCCCTGGCATGATGTTGAAGCGATTCCTATCCCTAGAATTATCACAGGTAGGTGCATTTCTAAATGAATACCACAACAACATGTTTTAATCACATGGTTCTGGTATAGAACTGGTATATATTGTGTGGACAGAAGGGGCTGACTGTAGACAGATACTTCTCCTCAAACCACTTCCTTGGCAAACCACAAATGCTCTTCTACACTTTCACTGTGACATCAATACGAAGTGCAGGCCTAATTAACAGTAAGAAACGCGGGGAGATTCACACAGAGTGAGACTGAGAAGGAATGAAATGGTGAGAAAGGATGCATGAACTTGAGAGGGATTTCCCCTTTGGTCATACAGTGCAGAGAAAACACAAGGAGGATTGCCTAACTCTTAAATGTCCACTATGACACACTGCAGTGACAAACTGAATCTGGACACCCTGTATAGTTAAATATAACAACACAAAGGCTTTCCATAAGTCACCCAGCTGTAAGAGCAGGATAACAATGACAACTTCAAAACAGCTTCCTCGCCAAGCAAGTGAGGTACCAGTGTTCATGAAATACTGCAGATTTTTTACTGCTGTTCACTGGACCAGGAGTTAAACCGTGAGAAATAACAGAGCACTTTATGACTCAAAAACAAAGAAGCTGAAAAGGTTCAGATGACAGTGGGGAAACTACACTTGTCTGTGCTAATTATTTCACCCAGAGTGAAGCTGTGTGGGTACACATGAGGTAATTCCATTTTTTTTCCAGGGTGGTGTAACTTGTTTGGAACCAGACAGCACATCAGCCTGGTTTTAGTCAGCATACTGTATGTTTTGTCTAAGTTATTCTATGACACAACACTATTGCATACAGCATCAATAGAAATTCTCCATTAGACATGACTTTGCACTGGCACATGTTGAACAGTTGTGGCAACTTCCACAGGAAACAAGCTAATAAGCACACTTCAATATTTGTTTATTCATCGCAAGCCGTATTGTTGCGGCAAGTTTTAACAATGTTATTGCACATCACAGATTTTCCACATATTATGTAAATCTACTGAGTTCAGTCAGAGGCTGAGCTGAACACAAACACACAGACACATTTCCACAGACTCATGTGGCATGTCCGTTGCTAGTTAGCTTATAGCTAATGTCTGCGCAGTTGGTGCATTGGTTAATCGGGGGCAAATAAAGGCCAAAATTCACTTCAGTTCCTGTCTGAACACACCTGAAAGATTTCAATCCAATTCTTCAGAAGTAACGTTGCTCTTAGTGTCTTACTCTAAAATGTAGGGCAAGTATGTGTGAATCATTGCTAGCACACACCTTTACTGTTTCCCTCTCTTGGCATTGGCTGCTAAACTTGTTTGCCCGCTATGCCTGATGAGCATCACCTGTAGTTAGCTTGGAAACCACGGCCAACTCCAAAGGCTCTAGCTTGGGTAACAGATAACAGCATGTTTCAAAAGAGTGTTAAACTGGTGCCTGAAAGTCACTTATGGATGGTGTTGTACATGCTAAAAGAGCATGTTCACTGAACCTGTTTTAGGCAAGGGTATGGAGGTTTAAGGGTGCTTCTGACAGTAATGCTATCCAAAGTCAAGCTGCAAGGTGCATAAACTGACAGCAAAGCGAGCCATTGAGGGGGACATGAGATGGGAGTATAGTAGAAATTCCCAATTTTCATGTAATCCTTATGTATCCCTTATGTATTTTACATATCACAGTTACTAAGCAGAACACGTGCAGAAACTTAATGCTCTGTTTAGAATATAATCTATGCCTCTGTGTGTAGGCTGTAAGCGCCCAGGGACAGGACAGATAGGAAGGTCTGAGATGCTCATGAGTGTCACAAGACAGGATAAGACAGGGCAGATACTGTTTGCTGAAGTGACCATCTTGTATGTATGCTAATATATAACTCACTATCTTCCTGACCTTGTTGTTTATCAGTGTGTATAAAACACTGACTCCTCCTTTGTTCTGTGCTCATTTGCCCAGTTCATTCATTGACTGTGTTGAGTCCATCTGCAGATGCTGAATTAAACCTTACAGAAAGACTTTGTGTTTTTTGAGTTTTGACTTTGTGCTTTATTCAACAGAAAGTGGCACCACAGTCATGCCTTGTCAAGCAGAGATTGTGTAATTGGGAGATTATGAAGCGGCCTTGTCCAGTTGCCAGAGGAAAGGTTAACCAATCTTTAAGTGGGAGAGAACACACAATTATCCTTGGTGAAAAGATATTGCAACAGATTTTCTATTTCTCATGAACATTTTATTTTCAGGAATTATTTGCAGCGTCAAAGAAAAACTATTAAAGATCCTTCAGGAAAAAAGGAACAGAAGATTTGGAATGAACCAAAGATTAGAAATTACGTTCAAATCAAAGAGGATTACTACTCAGAACTATTTTAAAAACTTAATTTACAAAGAAGCCAAAGGTTCCTGTGTGTTCAGGTAAAATCTAGTACCTTACCACTATCTAATGAGGTAGGCAGATATACTGTAAAGGTATTCCTGAAGAATAGCGATCATGTGAAGGTAATATTCTGAAATTAAAGTGCTAAATCTCTGAGAAAAAAGTCACAAATTTAGAGCAAAAAACAAATTTATGACTTTTCAATCTCTTTTTTAAACCTGCAATTGCACTAATGCTCTTGTAATGTACAATAACCTGAGGAATCATTTGTTCAAGAGCCCAGATTTGTTTTGGTTGCCTTAAGGTAATATGTCAAGCTGTTTTTTTAATGGGAAGATTGGGACTCTGTTAATGAAGGATAAATAGGCTTTATAACAATAGGGTGCTGTTTTACTGCTATGTTGTCTAGTATATAATGCCTGGTATCATGGTTTCAACGGTATTTGCCTCACTGAAATTTGCCAAACAGACAGTGGAAGGTGGTTTCAATTTTTTCCCCTACTGGTTCAAATAAATTTACTCTAAATAACCAAATAACAAATAAATAATGTGCTTCATACAACAAACTTTTAAAAATCTGACAACCAATTCTAACATTTTATAGTTGTAACTTTTTTCATTATGACAAGAATGCATTTTAGGGGGAAAACTGATGACTGACTTTCTTACACTGGACCCTTTCCATACCCCAAACCTTGATATTGGTTAAACTGGCATCTTTGACTAATATGAATACTGTCAAACTCATGAGACAGACGCTCTTGACTCTGTTTAAGAAACATGGCTGTGTATCATGTGTTTATCTTTATATTAGAACAACACTGATTAGTTTGACATGTTCCTGGCAGGTATTTATAATAATAATGCTAAAAATATGTGACTGCTGATATGTGATGTTAACCAAATGTGCTTGAGTGACAGCAGTGTGGTTTGCAGCTGCGGTTCCTATCTGTTCTTTGAGGATGCACAGAGATGGCTCTGTGTATCCCCTGCAGGATACATCTGTTCAGAGAGGAAAGCACAACAACAGTGTTTCTGAACATGAACAACGCAGACATGTGATGCTATGAGTCCAGAGAAACTGCCAAAGACAATAGTGACAAAAAGTGTCCAAAGTTGACTATGTAAAAGGTGTATGTGTGTTTAGAGTTACTGGGGTGAGAAGTCAGTAGTCTAGACATGTCTCATCTAGGGGAGAAGTTAAATGTGTGTTTGTCCCGCCATTTCCTATTTACTTACTACTTGGGAAAAACACTAATACTATTGTTTTTGGACGGAGTGCAGTACAAAACCAAAGCAATAGCAGTTTGCACACAATATCAAAAATAATAACAACTGAGGAACTTGACTGTTGCCACATTAATGTCTTTTGGAGTTACAGGATCTTCCAGAGAGTTACATAATTATCATTATTTCAGAGTTGTGTGAGAAGCTCCCCCTCCAGTTCTTCCTCCTGTTTCAAGTTTGAACACATCCAGTTTCACTCTGACATTGTTGTAATTGTCCTCCTCTCCCCTGCTCTCTGAGAGCTGCACTTATTAAACACTCAACAAGTCTGCCTGGAAGTTCATTTCCACTGGCTAAAAATGTCAAATGACCCTTTATATTTTGATTACATGAAATGGACCAGCACAAAACACTCCCATGCCTTTGTTTCAGTTTAGTACACAAATACGACTTGCATGTTGTGCAATGCAAAATGTGTTGATCTAAAATGTCCTTCTACTTACCATAGCCTTTGGTAGGCTGATTTTTTTTTCCTTGTATATTTTGTTATTTCTCATGGCAACTTCTTCATTTTATGACAATTTGTGAACTGCAAGTGACATTTTCGCTAATGTGAGCTCATAGAAGTGGAATATGTTCTCACTGTAAATGAGAACAAGGTCAGTTTAAAGGGCGATGACAGCCCATTTCCTGAGGTTATGTTATTACTTGCATTATTGCAACATCAAAGTATCTGTAGGTAAATCTGAGTCATTATTTTGTTGCAACAAGTGGGGGTTTCCTGGCACAACTTCACCCACTAACAAGGTGCACGGAGAGATGACCCTGATGAAGGCCTGAGCCGAAATGCATTGGTCTTCCTAGTACTACAAGTGTTGCTGGAGTTTTACCCCTCTCTGGTCATTATTTTGTTGCGAAATGGACACTTAACTCAGGTGTCCCCCAACCTGCTCTGAACCTGAATATTGATGAGCTAATACCTGGAACAAAGCCAGCTTCTTCCTATGAGGAATCAAACTCTGCCTTTCTGTTCCTTCTTGTTCTCTTTCTGTTCATCTTTAAACCAACAATCCATGTGAGATATTGTGCTAGGCCAGTGGGTAACACAAACAAAATCAACAGAACACCGCAATGTTAAAAGGTGACTTTCCCATTGGCTGCACAGTTTTGTGTACATGGGCGTGTATTTGAGAAAGTCTGTTAGTTCTGTATGTGAGCCAACAGTGAGCCTTGTCAGGACCTGCTACAAGAAACTGATGTCTGAATAATGCTGGCAAACAGGCAGAACTAGCAATAAATTCCAGGATCTCCAGTCCACAGACAGAAAGTGTTTGTCTTCTTCAGGGACCGATGGCAGGCGGATGCTACTGTGGTCTTCCTGTTGATGCTTTTGTGGCCACGCTGGGGCTGAATGGCTCGTATTGATTGCAAGTCATGTCTCCTTTCCAAGCCAAACCACCAAAAGAAAAAATGATGAGTGAAGCCAGGGTGCTCTTGACAATCTATGCTCTGGTTCTTGTAATCAGGATCTTTTTATTTTATGTGTATCATGCAGTTTCAAATTCTTTCTGTCCTTCCATGTTTTTCAAAAGAATTACAGTTAAGTATTTTCTATGAATACCAGCGCACACTTGGATCATTCTACTGATAGCTGTTTATCAGCTGGTTGATAAATTTGACCAGGCTTGGCAGACTTTTCCAGGCTTGCCTATCTACGTACCTCAAAAGCTGGCCATCTTTGTCTTTTTGGCCTCCACCTTTGTTGAAATTAAATTAAATAATGTTTCCAAATTGTTTTATTTGAGCAAACATTCTATAAATGCCAATAAATGTAATTTTATGCTGGTCACTGCCAAAAAAAAAAAAAAGATATTCTCACTAATTCTTACCCTTCTAATAGGCAAAAAAAAAACTCTCAGGTTTCAGCTAGAATATTTTTGGTGTTTTACTTGATGGGTGTTATTATAATCAATCTATTGCAGTTGCTTTTATTCAGACCGTGCATGTTGCAGTACTGTTTGGGCAATTTATTTATTTTTATCATTTTCTTCACATAAATATCTTTTTTACAGCCAGGAAACGTAAAATGTCTCAGCTGAAACATAATAAAATACAGACTTAAAAAACTTGCTTAAGAGGAGATTTTAACTGATACTTCCAAAGACAGCACTCATAATAGACTGGAATGATTTTTTAGCCTACATGCATGTACTGTAGGCTGCTGGGAAATCAGTTCTTCTTTTTTTTTTAAATAAATAAATGTGGTTTTATATAAGACCCTGACGGATTTGAGACTTGGGAATTTTTCTGACATAATCTCCCTGATAGTACAATGATATGACAGGCCTGAAATGTGACCAGCACAGTATTCCCACGCTCCGTTCATCCTGGACGAAAACGCGACATTCGACTTTACAGCTAACCCAGAACAGCAGGCTGAGTCTGTCTTCAAGGTGATGTCTTACCACATGTTAAAATGTTCTCTGATTGGATGAGACCGCAGCCTTTTAGCCTTGTGTGTTTTAATGGAGCTTTGTAACTTATTGCAGTGTGTGTGTGTGTGTGTGTGTGTGTGTGTGTGTGTGTGTGTGTGTGTGTGGCTATTTCCTGGTATCATGTGTCAGCAAGTGATGGAGTAACCAGTGTCTGTTTTAAATATCACAACATATTTACTTTGGCGTCATCTGCACTGCTTTTTTTTTTTTATTGTTGCGATGTTTGTACCACATTTCCCAGAACAACCAGTCAGTCCAGTTGTATGTTGTCCACTTCTTAGATTTGCTAGTAATAAAGTAAATTTTTGTATAAAACAAAAACATTGAAAAACTAAGCATCATTAAAAAAATCATAACATTTATTTTAGAATTTAATAGTTCTGACTTATTAATTCTAACTTATTGTTTTACAACTTTTGCTTAGTTTTTGGCTTAGTGTTTCATGATTTTGATTTGCTATCTCTTAAATTTGATTTAACATGATTATTTCTATGTCTGCCATACATCACTTTTCATCCATTATTTTTCTGGCAGAATGAGCTTCCATACACTGTAAAAAAAAAAAATCATACAGGAGTTTAGTGGAATCTACTAATCTTTTCTCATTAACTCAGCATTTCTAGCAACTATTTAACACTTTAGAATTTATAAACATGAGTTCTTCTAACTGGAAGTATTCTGACTTCAGATGAGTACTGTACAGAGTTCAATAAACTCACTAAATTGAGTTTCTAAAGGAACATGATCAGGATATTAGCAGACTTTCCAGCATGTACTGTTTGAGAGTGAAAACTCTCCTGATATCCTCCTTTTCTAAAGTTTGAAGAAAACGTACATGAAGAAAATTTACTATCTGTCTCTACTATAGTTTTTTGGTTCAACTTATTAATATTGATTTTAATATCTTATAAGCTTATTGAACATCTTTTCAGTTTTCTCAACTGAATTAATGCGAAGTTTATTTGACTAGAAGAGTGTATTTGTTTTGAATCACAACAAAATTACTTCAACTTGCCTTTTTAAGTTCAGTCAACTTAAAATTTTGACACACTAACCTTTAAAGCTTTGTATTTTTACAGTGTATATTTCTTTGGCTTTATATTTCTTTCTGTTTGTGTCACTTTGTTGTTGTCACTGTCAATGGTAAGACGGTTACTTAAATCGAATATTCCACAGTGAGCGGCATTTCTTTGGGGACTTCATCAAAGCAGCAATCTTTGGAAATCTTATTTTGGAGGGAACATCTTGATTGATTCTGCAGTTTGGTTGATCTCGCACTTGGTTGTACACGTAAGTGCACTCTGTCATATTGTTCTTATGAAACGATGCTATAGAACAGAAAGCATTCTGGCGGTTGTTTCCTAAGGATCAATAAAGTGAAGGTCGATGAGTCCTGCAAGGCTCCAGTCTAAAGGAAAAATCCACCATAAAACCAATAATGTTTCTTCCTGTGACCTCAGCAAGATCATTTAGAATTTGTCAACTTCATCCAATTTCTCACTAAAAGCAGAGACAGAGGCTCCACATCATGCTATTGTAATAAATTCAACACAAGTAACAAAACAGTCGGGCAAATGAATGTAGATTCTGACAAACAAATCAGATTTTGTTGACATGAAACATATGGAGGTTGTGCTCCTGAAAAGGGTAATAATATATCAGTCAAAAGATTATGTGTCAGTAGCTCAAACTGCTAATTGGCTCACAGAGGCAGCTGAATAATAATACAATATGCCACATTCTTCTAACGGGTATCCTTTATGTAATCTTTCTTAACTGAGAAACATTTTTCCCTTTTAATGCTTTGAATTTTAAGACAAAGTGCTAAATTGATGAAAGTTCAGAAGACCTACAGAACAACATACGAACAGATTTACAAAGTCTTTTTATTAATCTGATTCTTAAGTCCAAGTCAGAATTTATTCGAATCAACTGGTCTGTTTCAATTGGCTGTCAGCTAAAGCAAAGTGCATTTTGTACATGTGCATGTCAGTGTGCAGCGGACTGTTAAAAGTCAGTAGGTGGTCCTGCAGTGACAGTAACATTAAACTGTTGCTCCAAATAAAAGACTGAAGATGGAAGAGTTCAGACTAAAACTGCATGTATGCCGGAGCAAAAATATTATTTTTAACCCTCCAAACTATTCATAAATATTGCCAGATCTCCATTTATCTCTGTTTATCCACTCCCTTTACTCTATTTCCTCTGCTCTCGCCCTCATACATAATCTACCTCTGCCTTCCTCTGATCACTTTCCATGTCAAACTTCCTTTCCCTCTGACCCCCCGTCATCCATAAATATTGATAGTCCTCTCCTTATCTCTCCTTCTCTGCCATGTCTATACTCCCTCATTAATCTCCGTGCTTCCTGGTGAATTATGGGAGAAATCAGTGCTTCTAGAAACAGGGTCTGAAGCCCTAAACAGCTAACTGGTGTTCTTTTAGAAAATATTAGTACATCAAATGTTAGGTAGTATGTTTTATTGCGTGTAATTCTGTATTGCAACCACAAATATCTGGCGAAGAAATTTAACAGGAAAGCACCGCCTTAGAGACGGGCTGTTAATGAACCTTAACCTACCACAGCTTTGATGGGTTTACTCGAAGTGATGATGAGTCATTTCCAAATTTTCTTAAGAAACTGACTGACATGTTTCTTTAGAATGACTTTTGGACTTCAGAGGACCTGCTGGTTAACAGACTTACTCATTGGCTTCAGCCTAAGCTGTTGTTTGAACTAATCAAGTTGAACTAGATCCAGCAGCTAGCATTCAATAAGGACCAAACAATAAGAGGGCTCAAATGAGAGCCAAGTTAGTAGAAGTGAACCACACAGAGAGTAGAGCAGATCACTGAAGAGGAAATAGGGCCACAACCTTTACCGACATACACACTGCTGGTGTCAAACCACAGAGAATAGTTTCGCACATGCATCAGAGTTTGGGGTTTTATACCCACATGTGAATTTGTCAGCTGCAGAACAATGCAAGACGACTATCTGTGCATATTTCTGGAATGATAATATGAGCATTCTTTCCACTCTTTCAACAGAGAATCGCAAAAGCAAGGTGTCAGTGCATCAAAACTGATAAAAAAGAACACCAAGCACCAAGAGGTCCATGCTTAATGGAGTTGTTTATACCAGCACCAAGGAGATTTACATCGTTATGATAAAGTCAACAGCTACAAACCCCCCACACGTGATCAAGGTGAGCAAGGTAGGTAAGGCTCTTTACCAAGTCACAGCATTGTAGTGGCTTTTCATGGCTCAGTATGACTACCCATGTTGGAGAAAAAACTTTAATTTCCTGTTTTGAGGTCTTTTGTAGAGCATGGGTATTACCACAACCGGACAAACACACATACACACATTTGAATTTCTATACTTGTGAGGACTCTCTGGTGCACCTATTTGACAATATATCCCACCAGAAACAATTTCTTTTAGAGATGCACTGATTGCTATTTTCTCATCTGATTCTGATTTTTTTTAAGTCAGATTTTTTTTTTCGCTCTAAGAACTACAATTGACAGGATACACCAACATTTTTGTAACTTTTCTTTGATGGAAAATTAAATTGTGTGCTCATAATAAAACACTGACTATTGAATAACTATTTCAAAAGTGCTCCAGGTTACTGCCAGGCCTTATTATATATTAAGATTATGTACCAGAGCAGATGTAAACAAACGGAGGGTGACGCAGTGCAACAGTTTGCTGTAGTAATACTTTGCAATCAGAAAAAACAAAAGCAGACACTAAATGAGTCTGGATAAGAAAATATTTGGTGAGATGCGGTCAACATGGGTTGTGAGGTGAGGTGAGATTTTAACTGCCAGTGTGTTAACAGAAGTATGCTGCTAGCTAACGTTAGCCTGAAAAGCAAGAAAGTTTACCATTGTTTGGCAACACCGTCAGCTGTTCAGCTGCTCCATCTCCTTGTAGATTTGTCTCTCCTCTCTTCATCCTGTTCTTGGAGACTATCGCTCTTCTTACATCAAAATCCAATCATGTTTTCTCCCTGTAAAACAAATGCATAAACATATGCCATGTGCTCACATAGACTTGAACCAAAACATTTCAAGCAATAATATCTTGACATCCACCCATCAATCCATCTTTAACATTTAGAGGCACAGAGCAAAGATTGATTAGTTAGCTAGCTAGCAACAGAATGGTACATGGAGCTATAACATGGCCACTTCTAAATGCTCAAATCAAATACCTTCCAACATTATGTCCCACTATCCTGTTTCACAAAAATACGGAAGCTAGATACTCTGGAAATGCTGTGAAATCCTGTAAAAAGGTATGTTGATTTCTTGCATACTAATTCCAAAAAAAAACAATTCACTGTAAAATTAGTATAATAGCACATACTGTATCAAACAGACCTTTCTCACTGCAGCTATATTGATATGAAATAGTAAGGTTAACGCAGGTGTTACCAATGTGTTTGGCCTGGATGGAACAAATCCTTAATTAGTAACATTGGTAACACCTGTGTTTTCTCTATTATTTCATATCAATATGGCTGCCGTGAAAAGGGTCTGTTAGTATGTATTATGGAATTGGGACACAGCTGCAGTGTTACACAATTATTCAAACAAGTCCTTACCAGTAGAAAAAGAACTGCACGCCTATTCTAGCTGCTACCAGTGACTGATTTATATAATGATTTGCTGCTGTAAGATGTTTTTACAGTTATGTAATGGGAGGTAGCGACTTATAGCTGATAACTACAGGCTTTACATTTTATTTGGTTCAATATTACCCAATTTATTAGCTGATGAAAGTGTCACTTCTGCCACACGCAAAGTACCTTTGTAAATGGTCTCTGTGCTTTGTAATCTTTGTGAGCTCTATCTCCTGCCATGATTCACTAAATCTGAAAGTTCACTAAATCCAGAGGAAGTCTCTACTTATTTTCTCCAGAGAAAAAGAGAAATAAAAAATCCAGTTAATACCACAAAACATCACTGCGGAAAAAAACAGATGATTTCACAGGACTCATGTCCAGTCTGATACAAATGACGCTTTTACTGAGTTTGTTTTTTCTGTTATGATCTCATTCATTTACACACCAATGTATGGCAATCCCATTTATCACAACCATGCGTGTATGTGTAGGCTACACACACCTTATAGCATCCATACATCAAATCGAGTTAAAAAAGAGCATATTATTCATACAGTGTTTCAAACCAAACTCTGCGTGTGTATGTGTGTTTGAGATCATCACCCAACTGTCACATTCAACTGATTTATCTGCTCCAGTTTACTACGACCACTTCATAAACTCTGCTGTGTGTGTGCACCCTTTCTCAAGGACACAGTGAAGCAAAAGCCCAAATGGGACGACACATCTGACTGTATGAAGTCTGTTACCCTGCTCCTCAATCAATAACACACACGCGCGCACACACACAAGCCATTTATCCAGCTTATAGATCCTTATACCCACATCATTCTTGAATCACACTGACCAGAATAGAGAAATCGCCCAATCTCTTCAATTTTCTCCTCATGCCTCCATTCATCATCCTCCATTCATAACTACATCACATGTTTAATGCATGTAGGTCACCTGTGCAGTCACCACATGGGAGCTATTTAAAGCCTTACTGAGCCTCTGATTCACTGCTGTATATGAACACACATTAAAAAGACATGCTTTTGTTCAGTCACAGTTTATAATGAAACCTCAAAGTTTAATTTTCTTTCATGAATCTGACTCTGAAAAAAAGACACAGTTTAGTCACGAAGACACTTCCTGGTGGTTTCACTCATAGAAATAAGGGTTCCAAAAGGGTTCTTCCTGAAGTGCTGAGGTTCAACTGAGAACCTGGAGAGGGGGGGGGGGGGGATTCTAGATAAAACCATTTGAATATAAACAGGTTCTCAGTCTAACTCCCTGGGTTAGACTGAAAACCCATTCTTAGGTTCTTGTTAGCACCCTTAAAAGGTGCAAAGATTTTGAATAGAGTCCCCAGGGACTGTTCTGGGTGTAACAATTACACCATATAAAAGTTCGCCTTTAGAACGTCTCACTGGAGTTTTTAGGTGAAACCTTTCACAGATGGTTCTAGAAATAACCCCTTATACTGGGTTGTAGGCAGACCCTCTGAAATGGTTCCAAGTGGAACCTTAATTAAAGAATGCAAGGCTTCAATAGGACACAGTTGACCATGATACTGAATGACAGCTGGTGTCAGTGTGCAGACCTCTGGGATGTTACAGACTTAATACAGATTTGCACCCATGCAGCACTTGTATTGATCTACTGTCCACACCACCCCCAGCCTGTGTCCCAGTGGGTCTCATATATGACAGAAATAACCTATTTTGTGCTTTGTATGTGCAGTTCTCAGCTTAACCTTTCACCCTAACTAATGACCCATTCTGGTGATACATTCATATGTCAATGAAATGGTCTTCCCAGTGAATGGGTCAGTCATCAGTCACCTGGAAGGACACAGCGTTTCTATAGGATTTTTTTTTTTAGCAGAAATCCTCAAAGATGTTTAATGAAGGTTTTGTTTGAAGAGCACACTGAACTGGCCATATGCTGCAGCCCTGCTCCCTCTGTGGTGCAGTCGGTTGACAGTGAGTCATCCGGAGACCAAGGTGAGAAAAAATCCTGCAGTGCCAGATTATAGTTGCCACTAGAGCTGTACAATATGATTTAAAAAATCATATTCTATTATTTTGACAGATGCTGAGATTGCAATATGATGCAAAATTAGTGGGAAATATCGTTTCTGGATCACACTTTTCATTTTCACTGAATAAAACTATTAAAATTGTGATGATGTGACATTTGTTTGGGTCTGTACCAAACAAACATGTTTTATCAGATCTGGAGACGATTTGTAGTCCAGGACATCTCTGCAGCACTACAGTACTTCATTATAGCATGTTCCGTAAATCATATGATTATCACATCTCTGCCTGTCTCACCTTGTCTTGAAGAGTGACAGTTTTCTAACAATTATAAACACTTTTGCTTCAGATATGGTTGGACAGCACATCATACAAACATCGTTTCAAGCAGCCTTTAAACATCAACAGAGTGTACAGTGTGACAGTTGATGTTATTACACCGTGTCGACACAGGATTTGTAGTGCAAGCAGCATGTTGCACATTGAGCGGCAGCTGCCTCAGTCCTCCTGCTGTGTCCACATTTGATGTGTTAAGGCACAATATTAAGTGTCGATCACCTGCATTTTGGCAGGACTCACAGCCCAATGCAGAGCCACTGTAGTCACATGTAAGATGGAATAACACAGACTTTAAGTGTAAAAATGCACTTCAGATCACAATTAAAGCAATATTCCACCCCAGAATGATAATACACTCAATATGTACTCACCGCTATGCAACTGTAGCCTCCCAGGTAGCATGTAAACATGGCGTCGATGTATCACAAGACTTCGTATATCTCTTAATGGATGCACGTGTGAAAATATCGCAAGATCTCTTGTGCATCTGGCTCGAGTCTGAGAGGCTACAGTTGACATTTCAGCTGAAAACATGGTGTAAATGGCATCTTTTGTGACCGCAACGCTGTTTTCCGCTGAAACTCCAGGATTGTTTTGTGAACTGAAGATCTTCACCCATCATCACATCAACATAGAGGTGAGTACATATTGAGTGGATTATCATTCTGGGGTGGAATATCGCTTTAAGTGCATATAGCATGAGTAAAATGAATACTGTTGGGAAACTTGGATTGATTAAGCATATCTGTTTCACACGCATGTGAAGCGTCCGAGTTTACTTCCTGGTTATACAGCCCATTAAATATGGGCAGTAGTGTAAGTAAAACTAATTCAATTCGCATTTACACCAACACACTCCATCACAATGTGACCCCAAAAAAATAAAAATCAATGAAGAATAAATGTGTGTGTGTGTATGCGTGTCACATGGTTTGTTTTATGTCCCCTAGTTAATTTGCCGGTCCAGTGAGCACAACATACTCCACATGGTATGCTGAGTCATAGAGATTTAATACACTGATGGAGGATTAATAATATTCAACTGTTTATACTAGAAAAGGATTCTGCTCACACACAGCACACGACTGCTCACATACGACATGCTGAAACACAACACAGTATCAACCGAGCATGTGTGTGTGTGTGTATGTGTGTACTTGAGATCGAGCAAGAATGTAGACACAAAAGAGAGATGAGAATTCTGACGTCATTAAACACACAGCAGTTACCACACACACATGGTTTTGACAGGGAAGAGCTGTCCAGGCTTATCATGGGTGGCACACACACACACCCACACACACAAATATCAAAAACATCAACGCTGTACATTCCTGAGGAACAGAGGGAGAGGAGGATGTTTACCAGGTTGTACATGTGGGGACAGAGAGAGGCACAAAGAGGAGGATGTTTTCTCTACTGTAGCTTCAAATACTGTACGGAAAAGTCTATGTAAAGCTGAGTGTGACCTCAACACAGCCACGCACACACATACACACAGACACACACACACACACACACTCAGATCACTTTGTATAGACCCTTTTGTGCCTGAAAGAATTACATCAAATGCTCATTTGGACAGAATATGTAGAACTCTTTTCCATATTGATCGAGCAAAAATCTCTTAATGGCAGCAAATGTTATTAAATGTTGACAAATGCTGACTACAGAGGTGTGTGCATGTTTGTGTGTGCATTAGGTGCATTACAGTAATGCTGTGTTGCAACTGTATACGATATTTAGAAACAAGCCCTCATTAATAAATCAAATTCAACCACTTAGAAAATTCCCATGGTGGGTTTTATGTTCCTGTCTCAGTTTGAGGGAAACATCTTTGAAATCTGATGACTAGATAGCTAAAAAGGAGAATTTTAAGATCCACAGTGGAGATCAGCCGTGTTTTGTGTGGGCCTTGGCATTAACATTAGATTATGTTGGCATTACATCACACCCAACAGAAGCATCCAAGCTGGAAAGTAACAAAATTCACATTTCATCTTGGCGGTGCAATAAAGAGAAATTCTGTTGTTTTTGGTTCTTAGGTGTTTACTGCACATCAGGATTTTATGTTCTGTAAAAAGAAGAATTTATATTTCTCAAACTACCACACATCCTCCAATAAACAGTAGATAACTGAAACATAATGTGCTGCTTTAGAGTGTGGTTATTTCAGGTCAGCTTTTATTCTCATTTGTGCACATCACAAGAACTGCCAAAAAAGCAATGATGCATTTTGTCCAGATGCTTTGATTTCACCCTTTTTTAACATCAGTTCTGACCCTGCGTTTCTTTAACATGTATATTTAGGACATTTTTTTAATACTTTCAGGTAGTAATTTCTATCTTAATTAGTGAGCTGTACCTTTTTAGTTATTTAAAAAACTTTTTTTTTTTTTTTTAACTTTTGTGGCTCACTTTTTGATTTTATCTCTATTTGTTATTACGTATCTATTTCCCCATACTATCACACAGGAAGTAACTACGTAAGTATGATCCAAAGATACAGAGCAGTATAAAGAAACTTTGCAGTATATAAGGTTCTTCTTTAGAAAATGATACATAAGCATATCTTTTAATCATCATTGTAACTGTCATCAACACACATTTCATCTGACTCATACAACCACAAATGTCCTTGTGATGTGACTAACATGGACAACGTGCTCCTGCAAACACTCTGTTTTAAATGCTTCAAATGAAAGCAAAACTTAAACTTTTGTTTGAATCAATTTATCATCTTTCACTGAACTTACTTGCAAAGATTATAATGTGAGCCAGATCTCAGAGACTAATGACATTAATATTTAAAAGTGTATTGCAGTACTCTTGGGCCAGGTGCATCAAACGAGAAATATGCAGTCTTTTTTTATCAGATTTAACAAGCTGTGTGTACACATATTTTCCTTTATAAATTTCAGTCATTGTGGAACTGGTTACACATGCAGGAGGCTGATTTTCAATCGTGAAGGGGCACCCTTACACAACTGCTTGCTTATCGTTAATTCTGCCATGCAACCTATCATCGGAAAGAAAGACAAAGGAGTGCAAATAAACACATCCATAAGCAGCTGTTATTTGTGACCACTACACTGCTGTGGCTGTATGTACACATATATGATTAATTCATCATATGTAAGTGTAAACTATAATTGGTTTTTGATGTCTCAATCAACATTAGTAAACATCAGAAAGGCAATCAATTATTCAGTTTACTCACATCCAAATAGACTTTACAATGTGCTTCGCAATAAAGCATGAAATGGAAACATAAAAACAAGGAAACAAAAAAATGCCCTCTGTTGTAAATTAAGAAAGGATCATAAAATCAATTACATAAATGTTATACATCAAAATGAAGTGTGTAAATGCACATTTGTGTGCAGTGTACAAAAAGAAAAAAAAAAGTTGCATTTTTTTGTCTTTTTGCCTTTATTATATGGAGACAGCCGAAGACAGGCAACACAGGGGTTACAGAGAGAGGGGATGACATGCAACAAAGGGCTGCATGCTGGAATCCAACCAGGGCCGCTGCAGAGGACTGATAGCCTCAGTACATGAGTCGCACACTCTGCCAAGCGAGCTATCAGGGTGTCCCATTGCTGCACAAACTTCATACAGAACACATTTGTTATGGAGCACTCAGGGACTGTAACATCGCCACAATTGCTTTTTAGTCAAACTAAGGTGCAGCTATGGAAATGTAAATCCAAACATATATGGAATATTTAATTATAATACTGAATATTAAAATTGATATTGAAGATTTGCACATCATAGAAGACTGGACTATTGCTGTTGGCTGAGTTCTGCACTCTTTGAATGCCCTTCTACTTAAATTATGTACTTCTTATGATTATGATGCAAGACATTTTTACTAGTCTTTTGACACTCAGCAACTTTAACATTCACATACTTTCCAACAGTGATCAACAATCTGCACTCAGTTCGACTGCCACTACAGTGATAGTCCCATCATTAGACAGCACATCACATAAATAAGCTGCTGGATTAGTCTTTAGGATGAAAAACTGTTGCCGTGGCTACCGTTGATACAGGACGGATAAGAGATCTCAGCCTGAATGCTATCCTTTGCTTCACATCCCTATAAATGATCAAAACCTGCGTTGACGGCATTTATAAGCCACTGACTCCAAGGCCAATCCACAGTCATGCAAAGTGCACTTTTTCCAGTATATTATGACTTTTTTTTGTATTGTTATCCAAAATTTTTAAAACATCTAACTGCTTGAAAAATGAGCAGCTTGAATGACTCTGAGCAGTAAACAGACCTCTAGCAGAGTTGACTAGGGACACCCTATGCTTTCTGCTGCCTCGCGATGCCTCTGTTCTGTCTGGACTATGTTTCTGAGCCTCTGAGGACCGGCAGGAATGCTGACCTCTGCTCTTCCTCTGTTTGGGTCTCTCCCTCCCTACTTTGCAATTAGTTTCCAATGAAAACATGTGCCTTTTAATCCATGCTGAATTTGGAAAGCTCCAAGTAGGGGAGATCTTAATCCTTCACCCTTCATATACTGTTATTGCAGCCGAGTGAGCAACATCAGTCAAGCACAAATAAACTTGAAAAACCACTAGGAGAACAAGTACACCAAAATGATCAGATCATATCACTTTGACCTTTACTTATTTTCACAATTTTATTTATGCTTGCTCCACAAGAGGTCATAGACACTTGAACATGATGGACTCAAAACCAAGATTAGAGGCTCCAGGTTGGACTCTTCAAACACTTCACCTCCCTACAACTCTGAAGCAGCAGTAACTGCTCAGCGGAGTCTGGCAGCTAAGTGAAATCAGACATCTCTGTTCCTCACCATCCATGTTTGGAGAATTCAAGAGGTTTACTTTTCCACTTTTGAAACTTTATCACAGAGATTTATAGTAAGTAAGCTCCATTCTTCCCTTTTCTCCTAACTTGATGTATAGACAAAAGAAAAAACATTCTTGAAACCAACCCATTTAATGAAGGGGTCATTTACAAAAGAGCAATAAAGGAGACATGAGATGAAAGGACGAACCCAGAGGAACTCCTATAAAAGTCAGTTATACATCATTGAAGGTTTTGGTCTGAAAGCTTCTCATACTGTAGTTTGAGCAGTGAGTAAAGAGTCTGTAAAGCAGTCAGTTAAATACAACCCTGTCCCTGTTTATATACTACTAATTTCCAACAGAAAATACATTAAGAGAGACATGTAAGGGCGCCTGAATTTAACTTAAAAGTATTTGCACTTGTACATCATAATCATGAATCAAATATATAACATCCATCCATCCATTTGCTATTCATGCTTATCATTTAATGGGTTGAATATAACACATCAACAAGTGTCAGAAAAAAAAAATGCACTGAACAACATTGGAAATTTAAGCTACTTCATATAATAATATACAGAGACAGTCCATATGTGTACAAGGTGTGTTAGTATTAACTGTAACTGAACTTTATGTTCACTTTTGCACAGTTACGGTTACAGACTCTCTCTCTCCACCTCCCTACACTTGTATTTTGACTGTGATTCAATTGGTAAAAAGGAGACAAAATGCACAATCAACAAAGTTAAAGATGAGACTGATAGCACATATTTTTTTCAAACTTTAAATATTGTAATAACATCATTTTTGTAAACTCTTTTGGCCATGAGAACGTAATGAAAATTTGGGATCATGGCAGCCATGGACAATATGAAGCTGACTGAACAGTGGAGGAATTACTGCAAGGGGACAGTAGCTCTTACTATTACTATCAAAAGAATAATAAAATAAACACCATTCCCCAGAGTTCGCTCCCTGACAGGGAGTATGTGCCTGGGATCACTCACACACCAACACACACTCTAACACACATCTTTAATCCCTATTAGTGATAGCTGACACTACACACACAAACAAGACAGACAGATAAACAGAACGTGCACGTGTTCACGCTGCATGTCCTGTGGTGACCTTTCACTCAGTGCATCGTCATGGTAATGTGCTGACAACTTCCTGTTTCTATTTGACTGTTTCTCTCCTAGAAATCAGTGGTTTAAGAGAGAAAAACACCAAAAATAGCCAAAGAAAGATAGTCCCAGGTGAAATGTAAAATGCACACACACACTGCCTTTGTCCACTCCAACTGGGTTTAAAAGGATTGCAGACTGAGAGCCAAAAACTGACTGTGGGAAGAGCTCAAACTAAAGAGAGGTCAATCATGAGATAAAAGTTCATTTAATTCCCTTGTGCAAACACTGAATAAAATATGTTTAGGCTGATTTAAATTTAAGACAAAGGATCAATTCATAGAAATGCTCAAATCTTTTTTATATATAATCTTTGTATATTATCAACACAAATCGAATTAATTTATGGGACAACTGACCAAATGATGAAAGTAACAATTATTTATCAAAAGTATCCAACAAATACTAAGTTTGAAAGGTCTATTTGTGCAGACCTGCAGGAATCAATTGTATATTTCAACATGCATCAGCTACATCTGTCTTAAAATTTTGATAAATCGTTTAGCTGGGATCTCCTAATCAAATAAAACAACTCCCACATTCCTCTAAAGTTATACTTTTGTGTGCTTATTTATAACTAGTTTCACACATGTCTGCTTGATTTTGTGCTTTGACAGGATTTATGACAATCTAAAGAAAATACTGTACATGGATCCTGAGTTGTCCTTGCTGAAACAGCCATGAGACGCAAAACAAATCCTCCTTGGCTGCAGTTGTGGCTGAAAATCTCTGTGAATTAATAGAGTAGCTCTCTGCCAGACTTTATCTCTCCCTCAGTGTCACTGACACACAATGCTTTTGTTCGCTTGTCCAAAGTCTACACCAACACACACACACACACAGCTTTTGTGTACCATTCCAATAGGTGCTAAAAGGTATTGTACTGTAAGGCTCCCATGAGCTTGAGGTAGGAGAGAATTTCTTTGTATTGTGGCAGACAAGAGCCAACATAGAGGCTCGTTCACCATTTCATTCACTGTTATGTACAATTACTGTACGTCATAGATCTGCGTCAATCTAAAGCATAGGAAGAAATGGAAAGAAAATTTGAAGGCTTTATTTAGAAGTGGGAAGTGTTTGGTCTATAAAATGTCAGTAAAATTGGCTAAAAATGTCAATCACATCACCAGAGTCCTTTACCCCTTTTACACTTAATCGTATTAAAATGCAATCAGTATCCAGATACGTTATCCAGACATGGTAAAACACATGTTACTGCAAGGTGTGAATACATTATGACTGGAATGTGATTTGATCTGCCTGACCACATCTGGAGATAGTCTGGCTCGCTGACACATTGTGTTCAAATCTTAAGGTGTAAACGCAATACATACAACATGCTTACATCCATACAAAACATAAGATTGATACAAATTTGTTTTTAGCTAACATAAAATATATTTTGTTATTCAAAATTAGAGAGTGAGAAAGCAAGAAGGCTGACAGAGACACGCCTTTAATTGCTGATTCTGTGCCATGAAGGTCCCAAAAGATGCATTATTCAACAGAACCGCATGAAAACCGAAAGGAAAATGGGTGGGAAATGTATGCTATACAGTAAGAAATAACATCTGTACAAACTGGCAGAATATTTTCTACACAAATAAAGGAATAAGGGGGGACAAATAATTAAGAATTTGCTGTAGACAGCATTTAACGTTTATAAAGAAGGTTAAGTTTATAAAGTTTAAGGGTAAGGTTAAGTAAATAAAGTTTCCTGGAACTAAACTTTGAAAGGAGTCTGGCTGATTTGCCTCCACCTCAAATTTGGTGAAAATGTGAAAAGGGGTTGCTAATCATCAAACCGAGTGCCAGAGAATATGTCACAACTCACAACAGCAGAGAAAACCATTAGAGGGTTAAACCCATTGCACGAGATTAAAATATTCTTTTGCTCTCTTTATAAAAACACAGATGTCTTTTACTTGCTGGTCCCAACTGGCACTGGCTCGTAAACTGGCAACAGTTAAGTATGACCAGACATTTTTTGTTTGCAATATTACAAGAAATAAAAAAGCATCAGATCCTGGAAAAGTGCGAGAGGATTTGTCCAGAGCTGTGTTACCATCTGCAGCATGCTCTCTCTTTCTCATCTCATCACACACTCAATACAAAAACACCAAATTTCCTGACATCTACTGCTCCACGGCAGGCTATTGTGTTTCTCTTCCCAGAATTGTGTAACAAACCTAATAAAAGCGTCTCAGATGTCTCTCTCCTAGATGGCTTTCTCTCACTCACTCACACTTTAACATACACACACACCACACACAATATCAACCTGTATAAACAAGCTGCTAAAATGACCATTAACACATTCATCTTGTAATTCTGTCTCAGGTTTTTACATAAATACATCTTTAAGATGCACACATATGTGTTTATGAGCCCCAGTATGAGTATCCAGGGGTCACTTTTTAAAAGTAGTTAATGTATTCTTGTATAGAAAACATTTAACAATAGCTCCAGTTCTATATATTTTAAAAAGATCAAAGTATGTGACAATGTACATTGCTATTTTGTAGCAATGTTTTTGACTGTTACATACATGATTTTGAGTTCTTTTAGTGGTATTCAAAAGAGTTTGTCGCTCAAAGTAAAAGCTATGAAATCCACTGATGTGAAAAACAACATTATTTCATAAGATCATGCAGTATTCTCTGCAGTCTGTGATAATTACCATCTACATGGAGGGTCATTGGTGGTACAGAAGCACAAATGAAGCAAAGCAGAAAAGTCTGTGTACTGTAACAATATATTTCTGAACATTTACACCTACTGAACCATTTGTTTGCACAGGTTCTTCATTACACAAAAGGTACCCATATTTGTAATAATGCCCATTTATGGATATACTTCACTTCAGGACAACTTAAATAATGTTGTTGGCTCCCCCTATTGGCTGCTTCCATACAGTAGTTAGTATAGTTGCGTAAATCAATAAAAAAAAAAGGGCTTAGACATTTTCAGTGGCTTCTAGTGCTGCATTTGTTGGGGTCTGTACCAAACAAACATGTTAACTTACACTTGGAAAATAAGATTTGTTGGGCAGAGCGTCTCTGCAGCACCATAGTACTTCATTATCATGTTGTTTTGTCACACATTTTTCAACCTCTGTGATCTGGATATTGCACTTGTCCTGAAAATATTGCGAGTTCAACAGCATTTTGAATTGTGCCAACTGGCTTATAATTTGATCGATAATTTCCTTTAAAAAATTGCAGCAGCTTTCTGTTTCTTTTTTTAACAAGAAAACAATTAAATGCAACACATTCACACAGGCTGGTTGCAAAACTAACTAACTTTTTTGTCCACCGGCCAAATGGCAAGTATATGTTCTAATTTTACCAGCCGCTTAATAAATTACAATTGTTTTTTTTTGGTTGGTAAGTGAAGCAAATCTCCCGGCCACTTGCATTACCAGCATTTGCTGGTGGCTAATTTTGTGCCCTGCACACAGGCTTTCTCACTTAGTTTTAATTAACTGGCCTTCTGCCCAGCTTGATGTTAGTCAGGAAATTACTTGAAATCATTGAACATCACGAACTAATAAGAATCATAAGGTGTGAATTGTCTTGCACAAACAGGAGCAATAAAAACCACCAGGGCTGGTCTTCTCTTAAGCTTAATAAGCCTGACATTATGTGAAAAACAAGAGAAAAACAACTTTGTGCACAATATTATTTAGAACTGGAGGTGTGAGCAATGGAAAGACCCGAATATGAGGTCACTCCCCATGCCTGATACTATATTTCATAGAAATATAATTATTTCTTCTGATGTTAGCTGAGGTGACTTTTATTTCAGATGAGGTGTCTCCACTATAAAACACTGTGGAAAACATTATCTATGTTCCAAATCCAAACTATATAGGCCTACTTAATCTTAGCAAGTTTTGAGTATGTGTATTAGGGTTGGGTGATATGTAAACTCACAAAATGTCAAGAATAGGAAATATTCTTACACCTATTTTCCTTGTTTAATGAAAAAATACACTTGTACAGCTTCTGAATCAAAGTTTTGTTCTTATACCAAACTATGACGAGCTTAATTGCCTTGTTAACTCAGTAAAACACTAAAACACACTTCAACTTTATCAGTAAAACAAAATAAACTCACAAAAACTGTCTTGGCTAGTCCTTCCACTGTTCCAATAATCACCAACTCTGGTTTGGTCAAAATAAACATAATTCACCGCATTAGATTTGAAAATATTCGCCTCTCATGCTTCACCTTGTGAGTGTCTACTGTGCTGCTGTCCCTGCAGCAGCATCTCCCACTCGGTCTTGAGAGACATACAATTAAATTGGCTAAGTGAAATGACAAAAATTCCCATCATCCCAAAGAAGACACATTTATCCAATCTCCCAAGCCAAGAGTGTACATTGTGGAAAAGTAACAAAATTAAGTACACTCTTAACAAGAGATTCCTTTTTTTTTTCAATCCAAGGACCCCTTACAAGATATAAAATGTACCAGGAACCCCACTGTGTATTTCCTGTGCAAATACATTAAAAAGAATAAGGAAATTTCATCTTTCACCTGACGAATCCCCGAACTGTCTGCTGTCCAAACTACTGTAGTGTCATGAAAACAAATGCAAGAGACATTAGATTATTAATACTGAAAGATCATTATGCAGCCTGTGACTGCTGTGTATGTATAGTCAGAGCTATATGACCTGGATAGGAAGGGTTCATAGCGTAAAACAAAGTTTCTCAATTTGTATGCATTATTCATAAGTGTGTTAATCAACCTGGATATGAAGCATCCGTAGTTATGTGAACAAAGTCTATGATGATTATCATTAATGAGTGCCGAATGGCTTAATCAATGCTCACTATTGAGTTAAATACTGAGTATATATTATATAGAAAGTAGTGAATTAGTGAGCAAAGGAGTCAATTTAGCATTATTGTGTGTGGCTAAACAAATTCATGGCATTTTTGGATACTTTTTTTTTTTTTAACAATTTGCAAATATGATTTTGGTACTGGTGATAGCAGAGAGACACCAGACAATGCCCAGACAAACTCGCCGCTTACCAATTGTCTGGGAATTTCTAAATAATAGTGAGTGCACAATGTCAGATGTCACCATTCCAATATGAAGGGCCGCCCTAAAGACTTGGGAAAGGTTTGGCAATGGAGGGGTTTTTTTTAGGTACAAAAGCTGGGAGATTGTCCTCAGTCCCGAGTGAGCAAAGTATTTAGAGTCTGAGTTCTGAGTTAGGTTTGGTACCAAGCTTCTCAAAACCAAATCTTTTTTTTCCTGGCCAGACTTCCAGTTCAAAATGAGTGCATGAATAGTGTTACTGTATGGTATGCATGTCATTTTAGTTGTCTATGTTGGTGGGGCATAACTGACTCAATTCTCCACAGACATGACAAACATAATGAATGTGACCTTGAGGACTAGTCTCATTTTGACTCATCAGTG
Source organism: Lutjanus argentimaculatus (assembly GCA_034769285.1). Taxonomy (NCBI): domain Eukaryota; kingdom Metazoa; phylum Chordata; class Actinopteri; order Lutjaniformes; family Lutjanidae; genus Lutjanus; species Lutjanus argentimaculatus. The sequence continues at coordinate 3,044,011 of JAWZSL010000020.1, read as the reverse complement.
TCCCTACGCCCTTTATGACTTAATTCCTATTCCTCTTTTTCCCCTATGGTGGAGAGACAGGAAATGGCACTGAGTGGTTCCCATGGCAACAAAGTGTGTCACCAATGAAGGCTGGACAAATATTATCAGTGACCTCTGGCGCTGAATTAAACCTTTTAATAAAAAAAGTATGTTCTCAAATTCACATACCCATCATACGTTTCTCATAATTACTCACTGACTTCCTGATGACAACAGTGGCAATACTGATTTTCCCACAAGGCAAAAAATAAAATTGTTCTTCATTTTGCTGAGTTTATTAAAGGGGAAAGTTGGATCTGAAACACATTGAGCTTTTAAATCGTTTTATTGGGAATTCAGCTGATACTGTCTTCAAATCCTCTTCACATCAGCTCAGTTTTTCCACTGCAGATATAGCACTTTTATTTTTACAGACTACATTCCTCTTTTCTCTGTATGTGCAGCTGAATGGAAAGATAACAAGATAGAGACTGAAATAGGCTGTTAGTTCAAGACTTTGAAGTTTTGAGATCAAAACTTTATTGCCTTCATCAATCAGTTACGATAGGTGGGAAATTGTTTTACTCACAAGAAAGGACGGGTTCATACAGAGGTGGGCACAGCAAAAGGATGGATATAAAAACTTAAAGTATTTTAGAATAGAGTCACACCCTGAACTTTGTTGCTAGAGGAGGGAAAACAGCTGTGGTACAAAAATATATCTACAATCTCTGGCATACTGCATGGTCCCTGAGGGCCCTCAATCTGGCGTCCAGGTATTGTCGTTCTTCTATTTATTGCAAATAAGTTCAAACCAGAACAGAGGAGAAGAGCAGTGTGCTAGAGAAAGACTGTAACAGCTTTCATGACCTGGCTGTAAATTGAATCATTATTGTGTAATGTAGAGAGCTGCAAAACAATAATTGAGTCATATTAGAGTACTAGGCACTAACTGGCTTAAACAGAAATAATTGATCCCACCAAGAGGTCATGAGATTAATTTCATTCATTATCTCAGGTGTCACAACATTAAGAAAAGAAGAAAAAACATTGTTTTCCTAAAAAGTAATCTTTTTTGAGAGCTTTCTGTACATTTTTCTTTTTCTCTGTGAAATATTGGATAGTTTTACCTTTTCTAGCCATCATGATTTTGTAGATACCACATAACACTCCAACTTTCCTACACAAGTCACAAGCCAAAAAGGTAAGTAACTGGCAGGCTAGAGTGTATGCTGATAAGCACACAGCTCTACTGCTAGAGCTGTAACAATTAGTGCAGTGGTTCCCAAAGTGTGGTCCACGGCTCACTAGTGGACCATGGAGGCTCTGCAAGGTGGACCTTCAGAGGTCATGAAAAATAAAAATGTTTCCATTTTATAAATTTGAAATCCTCATAAATTATTTATGATTATTTCTTAAAAAGTTATCAGAGCTAATAAAACAAAGCCATGGGATTTAAATTGCGTGTTTTTCTGAATTTTACCGACCTAGTTTAACAGGTGTTACACTGTAATGTAACATTAACACTGGAACGTATCTTATATCTCGTCAATGGTTTGATAAACTTGTGTGTTGATCAGAGTTGTGATTTAAGGTTTGGCTGGGCTGCAGAATATTTTCATGGTATTCTTAAGTCTAGGAATCCTGTATTAGTTGATCAATTGATTAGTCAATGGAAATAATTTTAGTTGCCAAATAGGGGTGAGATAATAGATAATACCAGAAAAAAATTGACAATACACTATTTATCGCAATATCAAAAAATGAAGAAAATAATAATGAAAATAATCTGCAGATTCATCAATAATGAAAATATGAAAACAATCCTTAGTTGGAGCCCTTCTCTGATGTAGCATTATCACATCATATCACCTCTTTAAATTCTTGTTGCTGATGGCTTTTCCTAGCTTTTCCTGCGAGTGTACTGACCCGTAAGATGAATGAGCATTTTTTTTTAGTATGCAGCCTGGCTTTGGCAGTGAGATCCTGTGCGTGTCTGTGAGAACACAGATGAAGGGACATCCCGTAGGAGTTTTACTGTAATTATGGTCGAGAATTTGATTATCACAATCTTGGAATATGCGGTATTCCCACACATGGCCAAATCAAGTTCACAAAGACACACACACTACACAGTACACACAGCCATGTTCTTGAAGTATTCCCAACACAACTCCATATCTCTGCAACCCAGCTCCTGGATGGCTCGGATCATATATCTTTGTCACACACACACATCAATGACGGTACATCCACCAACACACACACAAGACACACATGCATGGACACAGTGTAAGATCAGTCCTGTGGATGCAAAGCTTGGCTAAGACCTGCAGTTGTAACACACACAAATAGAGCTGCAACAATCAGTCAATTAATCGATTGTCGATTGTCAACAATTAAATTAATCGCCAATCGTAATTTTTTAAGGAAAAAAAAAACCAAATCATCTGATTTCAGCCTCTCAGGTTTGAATATTTTCTGGTTTCTTTATTTCTCTCTGACAGTAAACTGAATATCTTTGGGTTGTGGATAACACTGATCAACATTTTTCACCATTTTCTGACAACAATTAAGAAAATGATCGATTAATCTATAAAGAAAAAATCTCTGTGTTGTAGCCCTAAATACAAACAAGCTCATAAGTCCTGGAGACCAGGGCTGCAACTAACCATTATTTTCATTATCATATAATCTGAGGATTATTTTCACCAGTAATTGTTTTATATGTAAAATGTCACTAAATTGTGAGAAATGCTCATCGCAATCTCCCAGAACCCAAAGTGATGTCATCAAATTACTTCATTTGTCCAACCAATGGTTCAAAACTCAAGGACTCATTATTTACTGCCATAAGTGACAAAGAAAAGCAGCAAATCTCCACATTTAAGAATCTTGAACCAACAAATGTTTGACATTTTTGCTTGAAAATCGATTATCAAAATAGTTGGCAACTATTTTCCTTTCTGTCAACAAGTAATCGATTAATCAGCTAATTGTTGCAACTCTACTGGAGACAGAAAACTTTCAGACACAACGAAACATAAATTATTATCCTCTCATGGCTCTGCTGTGTTTTTGCCTCCACATCTACACATCTTCAGTTTTGCATTCTTACACTCGTCTCAGCATCTGTGTGCTATTATACCATTACTTCTCTGTGATTGCATAGGCTGACCTTGTAATCAAGCCAGAGTGCTTCTCCACGTGCCTGCATGTGTGCTGACTTGCTCTTGCTTTAATCTCATGTATAGCTGCTGCTGCACACATAGTTGAAACCAGTCTTTGTGGTTGGTCTTACATAACTGCTGAAACTATTTTAATTAAATGAATAGATTACGTGGAGTTGGCTTTTTGTTCAATAGTCTGCTATCACTCAGTATAATATATGATAATGTAAGTATTGAGCCAAGCCGATAAACAACAGGGATGTACTGCTTTTCTAATTACTAATAATGACTCCTCTCCCTTACTCCTGAAGAATAAACAAACAAATTATGACATGAATCTATCTGCAAAGGTTAATAGTGAACATATCGCTTGAAGCATCAGGTCTGCTGTGTGTATCTGCTGTGTATCCCAGAAATTGAATAATACAGTATACATGGTTTGCTTACGCTAATATTATAACTCACATGTAACATGGGTGGGTGGTCGGTGCACAATCTAGTTACATACTTGATCTACGTCCGATCATTTCCCAACTGATTGATTATGCTGACTCAGGTTTTTTCCAGTCACAGCAAATGCAATTATTTTGTATGTTTGTCTGTGACTGTTTCTGTGTATGACAGTGACGCAGACTTACACACATTCTGTATATTCATAGCTGCTTAGCAGGTTTTGAGCGTGATTCAGACATAAACATTTTACCCAGAATGGCACAACATATTTAAGTACATATGACCCACATTAAATCTCAAAAGATGGGAAAAACACCATCTGATTATGTGTTGATGTCCTCTTTAGTTTTTTACCGTGGGCTCACATAATGCTTTTGGAGCAACAGGGGATGCTTTGCTCTGGTTGCGGCTCCTCTCTTTGGAATTTTTATTTTTATTTTAATTAATGGGGTACAGCCTGACAAGAAGACTGCAGGTGTAACTCAGGGCTAAAACAAAACGCCCTAATATGCCTCACATCAGATTTTTCAGGTTAAAAAACAATAATTTAACCACTGTTATTTACAGCTAATATTCTCCCACAAAGATCTTACATCTGAACATCAATCACAAATCATGCAGTAACGTACAGTGCTCTGTGCAGTAAAGGGTAAATAAAAAACATATATGTCAAAATATCCGGTGTCTATCAAGGAAATAAAATGTGATTTTAAGTACGCCTGTGCTTTAATAATATATCAGTGTACATAGCATTTCCAATTTTTGGGTGTACAATTTTTTTTTATTTGAGAAGCTTCAACTTCTTCAGTTAAAGATATTCTGTTTTCTAACAGCATCTTATAGGTTTTCTGGGTAGCTGGTGCTGCAGATTGTGAAACTGGCCAATGCAGGTTTCATATGTTGGCATTAATCAAACTGTCTGCTGCTCCAGATTATTGCCAGAGTCATCTGGATAACTGGGCAGCTACACTGTCATTATCTTGTGTGTTTGATTCTCTTCTCGGATCCTTCAACAGGAGTCAGTTTGCCTGAAACAGCTGCCAGCAGCAGGAGAGCTAACTGTTAGTGACAGCAGTTATTTCACATTCTCAAGTCAACACTGGCATCATCATACATAACAGAGCTGACACGAGTTGAGATCAGATAAGCTCTTTAAGCCCAGAACTCTGACTAAATGTTATTTTATTTAAATATAGTTTTTCCAGACAGGTTAAGCGAGGCAGCACCCCAGGATTTAATCCTCTCCTAATCATTGGCTCCACTGAAGAACCAAAACAGATACTGAATGGTAAAATCCAGCCGCCTGCCATGTGTTAACACATACCGATTTGCTTGGCCTTGGCTTTTAATCGTGTTTTTCCCGCTCTGCTTACTACAGCTTTGACACTGATCGACTTGAGCAGCGCAAAGTAAAACGAAGACTGACTTCATGAAGGAGAAATCCAATCCAAGGCAGGAATCATTTACTATATGAGGACTGCTTTCTGGCTCCTATTTTGGCCTTTTGCAATGCATTTCTGATCAAATGGTCTTAACGTTGATCTAACTGGCCAGCGGACCCCATACGTATACTCTCTGTCATATCTCATGGGTGCTTTATTCTATCATTCTAGCATGTCAATTTCTGAGTACTTCAAATAATAAATGACTTATATACGTTTGTACACGTGTTATTGTATATCTACATTGTATTGCATATTACAAAGCTTTCAGTCAGGTATAGCTCAGTAATGAGCACTTAAAAGATCTAAAAGTTTATGTTCACAACAAAAAACGTTGATGCATGAATCAACTACATGACTTACACACTCATATCTATATGTTTGCCACACAAAAACCTTTTACACTTTTACATCAACATTCACACACTTCAAAACATACAAGAACTGTCTCAAGAAACTCATATTCTGCCCAGCCACCTTCAAATACCACGCACAGCCAACAGGTGAATGGACTAATACATCTTTTTCACAGCAGCCATATTGATATGAAATAGCAGGGTAGAACACAAGTCTTACCAAAGATACCAAGTAAGGTCCCATTCCATTTAACGTGGCAGAGCCAGCATGCTGTTTGACCTGAATGGAACACCTCCTCATTAGGATCACTGGTAACACCTGTGTTTACTGGAGCCTCCATAATGTCAACAAGAACATAGCAAAGAGTGGAATATTTGGTGTATTTAAACAGCTAGCAAAGACAGACAGGGACAGACAGAGGATATGTCTGACTCACCTTATTTTTTTAGTAGAAGTCCATTCTCCTTTCTTTCATATGAATGAAGTGTCCATGTTTCCAGTCTCTTCACGGCTGCTAGTTAATTAGCTTAGCAACACGGTAGCTACTGATAATTAGCCACAGTTAAACCTGATAACCGTCAACTACTTGAACGTTTCTTCTCCAGAGACATGTCCATTTACAGTTTAGAAGTGGTATGCAGTGACCGCATCTTCTTTAACACTTTAAAATATGTACTTTAAGTTATTTTTTTTTTTAAATCAAGTTCACCTTCTTTTCCTCGGTAGACGGGTGCAATACCGTCTCTGACCACACCGACTGGCTAACGCTTACCGCCGTTACAACCAGGGGGCGCTGTTTCCCGCGTTTTTTCAAACTCCACGAAAACTCGACGAAACGTGTCAAGACAATTGAAATCATAAATCTGTTATAAAAAAAATATATATATAAAATCCCTGTATTGACACGACAATGATTATTTTGGCTAGTTTCTCCTAATTTGCCTCGGAGAAAGCGGTCTCGTATAGAATGGAACCCCAGACCCACGGCAGATCTCGCGAGAGTTAAAGTTTTAACTCGAATCATGATCTTTCCCTAACCCTAATCAGGCGTTTTTGTCCATTAAACCATAGACTGTATGCCTCAAACCCAAGGAGAGCTTACCTACAACGTTGTTACATTATAAAACATAACTTTTTGTTTTTACAAAGTAAAGAATAAGAACACCATAAACAAAACTCGCGACAGTTTCTCAAATCTAGGGTTCCCCTCTAGACAAAGAAAACGCCACATTATGAGGTCCACTGGGGCAGTCTGAATTTATAAAACTGAACTTAAATAGGCTATATTCTGTGTCAATTTTTTTTGTTTGTGTTTGGTTTGTTTTTTTTTGTTTTGTTTTTTTACAAGAAGCATTAGTTAACCAAACTATATTTTTCCCAAGGATAGTTTTGTTGTCGCTTAACTTCTATCAGTGTGCAAATTCAAATTTACTCTCCATATGTTTCTTTATTTTACACATTTTCCATCATGGTGGAAAAATGAAGCCGTCACAGCATCTGTGCCTTTCATACTGAAAGGCCTGAAGGGCTTTTGCATGTGCGATGTTCCCTTTCAACTGAGAGGCTAATTGATTCATCTGAAACCACCATAATTACAAGAAACCAAACAAACTGACCTACTCCACCTCCTTTGATCTGCATTTCTACTGCCAGGAAGAAATTACACAGTCAATCCCATGATGCCACTCTTATTATGGTACACGAGGTGAACTGATGGGGAAAAAATATCGTCAGAACACTTTCCAAGACATTTCCAGGACACAGATATCCTTCACCCTAAGTCACTGCATTTCCGCACAGTTAGAGCATTCCTGTTTCTAGTTATTCCCGAAAGAGAGGGCAACGGTGTGAGGTCTGTTCTGCTAATGTGACTGCAAGGCTTACTGGCATTGAAAACATGCTTTTGTTGATTAAATCACATATAGATTCAATAATAGTATAATAACATTAGTTTAAAAAAGGCCAGAATCAGTATATATACAAACATGTTTAATCAATGTCATTTCCTCTCATCTTGGTCTGTTACAGTTCAGAGTGAGTGTTTGGTTTATTGGAGGAGCTGGAGGAGGAATCCATCCCCCTCCTCTCCCACCACATGTTCTTTCACATTTACATCTTCCTCGTCTTCATCCCTGTCTAACTCCTCTTCCTCTTCCTGATGGACCATGACGGGTTTCTGCTCATCCATGATTTTCAGGAAGTCATAAAAATGGGCAGCAGGGGGCCAGCTATCCTCACCCAGCATCCCTACAGAGACAGACCAAGACAGACAGAATCTATGATTATAATGAGAAATTAAATGAGAAATCTGTAATATATTCCCTGTAATAAACCATAAAATGAGCATAATGTGTCATCAGAGATTAAGGAAACTCGTTGAATTGAAATACTGGCTTCTCTGACAACAACACTATAGCCGACGTTCTCATATTACAGCTAAACAGCACACTAAAATGTGTTTCTGAAAACATTTGAAGCCAGGAATAGGCAATGAAGTAACACTCTGATTCCTATAAATGGTTGTGATTGGCTGGAGGAGAACCAGGACGGATGGAAATCTGTCCAGAGTACATTAGTCCAATGTTTTTTGTTTTTTTAAACTCAAAAGCCATTCATGTTAATGTTATTTGACAAAGTACACACTTCAAGTCAAGAGAAGAGTTTGGAAACTGCCTTGTAAGGAAAACAAGGAAGTAAAAAGTATAAGTCAAAACCAATGTGCTTCTCTTGAGGTTGCAGGTCTCTGGTTTCTTTGCACAGAATGGATGGAATGTACTGGATGACAATCCTTCGGTTCAGATAAACAAACAGTTGCAGCGAGACCAATGTGTTATCTTGGCCCACACCTATTTAAACACAGGGTTCAAAAGGTCAAAGGTTAATGGCATCAGACAGTGGAGGTTTCAGGCCTGACAATCATCACCTTAATTTAAAGACCCTTTTACGTTCCTCGCACACATTGTTACTTAACTCAAAGTCTCTTGCTTGTATCTTTACATTCCTCAGACAGGAACACACAAGCTCGATCCTGACTGGCTGTCTTTAACCTCTATACATCCTGGGAGCATATGACATTATACTGTATGTACGCCTCACTATAGGACATTTTCAGTTCCTTTTCTCCATGACTGTACATTTCCACATGACTGTCACATCTATTTTATCAGTTGTTTGATGTTTTTTCTTGTACGTTCTCCATGTGAAGTCATTCACATCCTTCCAAGCCTTTGGAAATTTTTAACAGACACACTGCTCCATATTTTCTGTCTTGTAAAAAATTATGTTTTTTCCATTTCCTTCTCTTTTTGACAAAGAGAAAATCATCCTAATAATTCAGCAGCCCTCTGAATTTGACACTCTTATTTTATTATTTTACACCTTAAAATAGAAGAAATGTAGATTACTATACGATTTAAACTATAATGCCACTATAAAGCCATTACACAGTGTCAGAGTGAGTCTCACTTTTTAACGTAGTGTTGAAAAATAACCTGGATATGTCCTGCACTCAGCAGCAGACATTGTGCTGACAATGTGCTGACCGGAGTCATACAGGTGTAACCGTACAGCATGTTGGAAAGTCAATACAGGTGGTCACCTATGAAGTGCATGTAAGTAGACAATCACTGCGGATAGAGGAGTCTCACTGCTGTTAAGACAGCATTTATTAATAATTAATTAAATTGTTTAATCAATTAAATTAGTAATAAATGTTATTACAACAGATAAATAAGTAATTTAAGTAGTTTATTCATTAGCAAACCAAACAGTTAGCTTAGTTAGCCAGCCTCACTGCCTCATATGCAGATCCTTATTTGTAGTTACCAACTAGACAGGCAAATTTCTGTGTTTACTTAAGCATTTAAAATGATTTCTGTAAAACTGAAGTTTCTTTGGAAAGCTTTAGGAGACTGATTTCCTTGATACAGAGTCGTGTTCCCCGCAATGGGCTGACTAACAAGAGAACAGTTTTTGGTGCAGCTCCAGTAGCTTTTCAGAAGAACTCTAAACTTGGCAACATTTTCTCATTATGTCCTTATAAACCACTGCACTGACTTTAATGAAAAAAATAATCTGAGAAGCTATTCTATGATCCCATTTCTGATTAAAACGTCTTGTGCTCTTCTATTATATCATCATATATTTCTATCATGTTGCATATCTGTTTTAAATACTGTCTTAACCTGACCTCCAGCACCTCCTCATGCTTACCTGCTGGTGACTCCGCCCCATCCTCGACCCTCCGCAGCCACTGGAGGACAGAGGGGGCTACTATGGGGGTGTTGGGGGGGTACTGGTAGATTTCATCTCCAGACGGCAAATGGGTGAGGACCAGTGCAGGGAGAGGGGGCATAGAGCCCAAATATGAGCCCAAGACAGACATTCCAGCTGGAGTACGGCCACTGGAACACAAACCAAGAGAACAGATCTATTCATGTAATAAACAGAATCCTAAAATAGAAATTATGAGATTATAGTCAGTATAAATTGGTGTTTTCATCTGGATACATGATGGATGGAGGGAGGGAAACAAATCCAGTGTCATATTGACTGAATATCAATGATTGATGTACATACAGGTGGATCCAGCAGGCAAGATATTGCTCCATCCCACCCCCTCCCGACTCCACCACTCCTCTCATCTCTTCCACCAGCACCTGGTTCTGCCTCCGCCCGATCTCGTCCTCCTCCTCTCCCACAAAGAGCAGGAGAAGGGCTTTACCCAGGGAGAGGTAGGACGGCAGGTTTTCCACCGTCAGCTCAGGCTGGAGATGAAGCAGAGATAAAGAATAAAGATGTGATAAAGAGCTGCTTTCAAGTCGTATGTGTGCAATACAAGCCAACAGGGAGCAGCTGCGAGACAGACAGGTAATAAGAGCACGTGAGACTGACAGTTTAACATCCAAAATAAAAAAAAAATAGAGGTTTAGAGAAGGTTTGGTGATGGTTTATAGAAAAACAGTGCAGAGTGCAGTTTCTGCCTCATACATCAGTGACTGCTGTTGTTTACTGCAGAGGCAGCAATTTTTTACTGAATAAGGCTAAATAATGTGAGCAGAATTCTGAGAATCACTGAAGGAACTGTGTGCAAATTATTGTTACTGGAAAGGACACTTAACTTGAACAGACAACAGAAAATGTCGTACTCACACATCCCTACTTTGGAGCCGTCACTTGACTTAGTAAAAGAGCGCAACACCTTCCTCCCAATATCTTTTATAAGAATTTATGACAATGTACCCGATTTATAAACATGATTCTTATTAGAAAGTATTTTTTTTTTCTAAATTTGCACCACCAATTACACACTAGAAATAAAATCAACAACTACCAAATGGATCATAAACAAATGACGCCTCCTTTTTCCATTCCAGTCACTGTTAATGTTTGAACCAGGTACATACTAAATGCTCTCACAAGAGAAGCCTGACTGAACAAATGCAGGCAGAAAAACATAATTCATACAGTCCCTAAGTCACTTTCTATATAGAAGAAATTCTGCTTTGAACTGGTTAGACTCATTAAATCTCACTGCTTTCCAGTCTTGATGAAAATGAGGACAACAGCGCCACCTAAAGGAAGATTTTGTTCCTGTTTGGACTTTCCATCCAAAGTGCCCTGTTATACAATGAAATTAGTTCATTTTAGACCCTCATCCCTGGCTAGTACTCTTCAACTACTTACTCTCACAGCACCAGAACAAATCTGGAGCCACATTCATCAGTCCAATACAACATAATAAACACTTAAAGGGAGAGATGAGCTCTTCTTGTTGAGCAACATCTGCATTACTGATAGCCGTTTCCACATCAGTTCTTAGTATTTGTTTAAGTGAGAAAACGTAAACTCAGGCGTGACGCATTACTCTGACCTCGGAGTATTGAGGAAACCACGTCTAAACTCCGTGAACCCACATATGGTGCTTGTTATCTGTGACATACTGTGAACGGTTCCATCCTGGCTTCCACAAACTTCCAAGAAGTTACGTCCACATCATTTATGGGTATTTAATTTCAGGAGATTTAAATAAGATAGGCTCCAGTCTGGGCTGAGAGACACTGGGATTTAGATTTTTGGCTCGATTAATTTAGTTTGAGGAAACTGTACTAAAATAGTTTCATTATTTAACTTAAAAACACCTTTGTTTAGTATTCCTGAATGCAAACATGACAGACTGGTTTACCAGTGGGTGCAGCAGTGCAGTGTTGATGTGTGCGAGCAGCTCTTCAGCAGACGTGGACACAGACAGTGCAGACGGATGAGTGTGTGTCCTCCAAGATGGAAACACAAACACTGCAGGAAGGTCCATAGTGTGCTCCGATGCCCTGCACAGCAAACACACAACTTAAATAAATATTGAAGACATTAAAGGTCATAATGTGGCTGTTAAATGACAGAGGAATATCTTACCCTTTACGAAATGCAATAACACATGGACCAAAGTGTTCTTTCAATACCTGACTGGATTTTAATCATCTTTGATCAGCTGCTTAGCCTTTTGAGTGAATTTTGCCCCCAAAAACACTGTCAATCAATCTCATACTGCTTTTAAAGGGATAGCGAGGGTTATTTAAGCACAAAGCAACATATTTTCTTGCAGAATAAAATCAGTTAGTTAGTTTATGTTATTGTTTGTAAGTTAAATGAGCATAGATGCTCCAGAAAATGCACCCTTTCTCCTCTTCATACTTCATGAGATAAGTGAAATTGACTTGAAGAAATTCAAGTGAATGACTGAATTACAGCTTCACACTTCACACAGAAATAGAAGCTGGAGAGAAGCACTTAAAGGTGTCAGGAGCAACCTTGAAACCGGAAAGACGAGACTGAATTGAGAGCTGTTACCATTTCCTGCCAGCCCATCTGTCAGCAGTCCCGTCAGCACCTCTCCTCTCAATGACTTTGCTGCTTCAGTGAATAGAGATACACCTGCCAAGACAGAGACACACCGCTACTACATCTCACAAGGTGTCACTGACAGTGGTCAGGTCAGTGGTTTGCACAGAGAGCAAGTCACAGATCTGTTACTGAAAATGGATTTTCTCAATCCTGTTTCATTTCTCGCAGGTACCTGAAGCAACACAAACTCCAGCCTCTTATGTTGTATTAACACAGGGATGCTTTTTCAGCTTGAACCCCTGTTAACACTCTAAATTTGTATTAATCCGCAGATGAAAATAGTCCCCTACAAGTACACTGTTTGAGTAACATTTGCTGACAGCTGGTGACCAGCTGTTGAAGGAAATTACTGAGCCCTCTTTTAAATGAAACTATATATCTGTAACTTGTCTTAGATAACCAACAGAAGCCTTGTACCTAAGGGCCATCCACTCCAAGAATGATAACTAACCATAAATACGCTGTTTTAAAGTCATTCTAACTCAAGTGGATGATGAAGTCCACACAACTACAACAACAGTGGTAGTGGAGATCACTGGGACAAACTCGATGTCCTTACTAAACTGAGGTTGACTCATACTAAAGTATGAATAAAATTTCTCCTCGAAAAACAACAACTCTTGCAACAGAGTGCTGGATTCTCACACAACTCCTTTTATCTGTGAAGAACATTGTGAATCCACATCCTTGTGGTTTTCTTTTTGTTTATCTGTGCAGTGTCCAGCAGTAACAGATCATCAGTATCCACTTTCCTAAACTGCTGGAGTATGAAGCGTTCATCACTGAACATGCTCGCATTGTTACTGTTGTCTTTATCTTTTTTGGTGCGCACGAAACTTCACAGCGTCGCTTCAGTGACACAATATGTCTCATCCCTTTGATTTAACTCAGGCACAGTTGCCGTACCCACTGAAAAGTGAACAAAGTCCTCATTTTGATTTCTGCTGTTGAGGCGTCACCATTAATTAGAAGATTTAGAAGGCAATCGATAAACATAAAGTGCACTACAGCCTCCTACCTGAGTGTGTTTGTGTATTAAACAACCCCAGCACCCTGTCAGGCTTATAGCCTGCTAGCTCAGGGTGAGGCACCTCCTGAAGGAATGATGTCACTTCCTCCTGAGTGGACAGTCGCACAGGAGAAGCATGACAGCTCCTGGTTAAAGAACAAAGAAATAACCATTTATACACAGACACACATAACAAAACCTAACAGTCATGTATTATTCTCCAGGCATCTCCAGGCAGAAATGCTTTGTGCTTATTTGGACATCGAGTTATAGTGTAACAGTCTGATGATGAGCTTTATTTATTAACTACTTATTGAAGAATAAACACAAAAAATGAAGTGAAAAAGAACAGTAGATTAACGGTTGCTGACTCTTTGTTTTAGGCCTGTACTGTGTGGATGACCTGATAGATGTTAAATGTTCAGAAATATAGCTACTCCGAGAGAAAGGCTGCAGTATTTTGGTGTGACTGGTCTCATTCCACTCTGAGGAGACGCTCCTCAGTCAAGACGCGGTGAAATAAAAGCCTCCATGTGATTACAGTACAAAAAAAGCTTTTCCTGTGGAAAATCTCTGTTATAGAAATCATGACGGCACATCAATGAGCACTTGACTCCAAGATCCTTACATAAAGTATATTTGTAAAAGCTCTCCAACATGGATTTATGTCACAGCTGTTTGCACGCAGCCAAGCTCATGAAACATTCATGCGTTTCCTGTGTGTGTTTATTTTGTCATAGTGAAGATTAATAGTGGCTTATACAAAGTTACTGTGAGGTCTAGAGGAACAAGACAAGATGCTCACAAGTGATGCAAACACTGTTATCTGAGTGCTCTCATTTGTCCTATTTTCATCATTCTGATACAATCATGTCTGTTTGTTTTGTTGAATCTTTTCGGTGTTGGTTTCTGTTCTCAGGAATCATTTTATGCCCTTGATGCAGCTGGAATTAGTCCCTACTGGGACATTAAAGTTTATTTTTTATTCCCTTGACTTTCTTTAATCACATATGGGAATTTCAGAAGCACGAGAACAAATATATTACATCTTTATAGGCTGTGCGCTTTGATTGTTGTTTAAAGTAGTTTGTTTATTCCACTGCTGCACTTGTTGGAATTGGTCCAATGAGCTCTACAATGACTTTAATGTTTAAAATGTTATATATTTAATTAAACTGCTACTCATGCGATTTAGTATCGCACGTCCATAAAGTTAGAGGATTCACAAGAGACACATTAATAAGACAAATGGTAAAAATCAAAGCCGCGGAGGCCAAGATCTGCCGACCTTTTAGTCACTAGAATGGGGGCACAAAACCACTGGCTCCTTACATTTCCAACGATGCAGCTTTTGTAACTTTCAGTCTGTAGTGTCCAGGACCAAGTGGAAACTACCCTGATGACATCACTATGACATAATCAAGGTTATTTTCTCTCCGTCCTGAATCACAGAATGTACTTGTTCTCACTTGCTGAGTAGTCGTCCCCACACCAACTGAACTGAACTACAAGTGTAAAATGCTTAGAAAACTTCTTACAGCATGATGAAGCGATGCAGCGCCTCGGTACCCAGCATGCCCCGGTAGTGCTGGGCCGACTCCTGGGGGCGGAGCAGCAAGACGCTAGGGAAGGCCGTGACTGGCTGGAAGGGCATCGGGAGAGAGCTGCCGGTCTGAGCCGCACAGAGGTCTGTCCACTCTCCACAGTCCACCGCACTCATCTGGACCGAAGAATCTGATGAGACAAAAATCACAACCAAGTCATTTCAAAACTCTGATTATCTACTTAGTCAACAAAACATCAAAATGACACATCATCTGTCAACCACAGTGGCCACATATGAGGAACTACTTAAATTGCATAATTACAATAAACCCTAGATTAGAGGTGGTTTTCAAACTATAAGGCACAGATACTGTGAGAGGTGAAGGGAGCAGGTAAATGTTCTAAAATCAACAGGAAGTTAGTTATTGTAATTTGGCTGCTGATTTGAGTAGCTCACCAATATGGTGGCAAGCACCTTTGTCCTCCTTTGTTGAGTCATAACTCAGAAAAATATAAACACACTGACATGATACACATATTTTTAGATTTAGCGTGACTTACACACTTGCGCAAGATACCATTATCAACAACGATCGTTGCATATACACTTTAGTAATCACTGCAAACTCCGGAACTTGTCTTGTCTGACACATTTTGAACTTCCTTCAGTATCAAAATCATTTTAACAGAGACTTAGAAATGTCCTGCTGTCAAAAACATATGATCACACATCAAACTGTTGCTCGTACTGTAAGCATGGTGACTATGCCTGCTTCTTTTTGTTTTTAACTGTGTAAATTTCATTTTTTTTAACAATAATTCTGCACATTTTATATGTGCAATTTCACTAAGCGCTATGTCTTTTTGGTATGGTTTTCACATAAGCCTTTACAGGTTTCTCCCCCACCCTCACATGTGCTTTAACATTTCCTTCACGTGCTCTTTTGTATTTCTGTGTATGTGAAACAACAAACTAAACTAATGTAATTCCACAAAACTTATTTATACATAGATGCATTGCAATTGCCAAAATTTAATTTGCCAAAATTTAAATCTATACAGGCTAAAAAGCTCAGGCTGTTTCCCATACCCATCCTGTTTACATTCCCCAAAGTCCCCAAAACTGTAGTTGGTGAGTAACAAAATCCATTAGTATTAAAAAACAATATATTTTTGACTTGACAGGCTCAGAATGTCTCATCAAGATGTTCTCATGACTTAAAAAACTCCTTCCATAAGGACTCTGCTCATGCTGTTTACCTGCAAGTCTCTCTGCAACTTCAATGAAGGAGCTGAGGAAAGCCATGGAAACAGCATCCCCTGGTGGTGAAAACAGAAACTACAGTTAATTCCTACACCCTAATCCACATTTATTTGAGCTTTAAATTCATATTCACTTCGCTTGCCATCCTTAATAGAACAGTGGGGAGACTGAGTCTTACATCTGAGGTAGAAGAGCGCCACCGTGAGGCTGCTTTGAGCTACTGTGGCGTGGAAGTTGTCAGAGGTTAGCTGGGTAATTGAGTCCATGTCCAGCATGCTGCCCCTGTTTTCGTACACAGATATCGCTATTTCATCGTCCAGCTTCTCGTAGTCATTCTCCACCCTGTCGTCCGCCTCCTCCTCTTCATCCTCCTCTTCATCTTCCTCCTCTTTCTCTTTACTTGTGAAGAGCTCCAACACCTCATCAAGGTCGTGTAACGTCAAATACTTCACCTCTGAACTCTCAAAGTACACACGGACACACAAAAGGTAAAGCACACATGGATAAAAATAACAAGAAAGTAATTTTGTTTTGTATGTATGTATGTGACCATCATACCTCTCTGGCAGCCTGTACGCAGCATTATATTCATCAGGGGTTTTCACTTTAGGACTCTGCCTGATAACACACACACACACACACACAAACATCCATGGTACAGAGATAAAGGTATAATTTCAGTGTTTTGTTCAGAAAATAAAGAATACAATCTGATAAATGAAATATACAAATGAAAGACTATTACAGAGGAATAGAGGACAATATGTTTACAGATACAACACAGGCAAAACATAATAACACAGGAAAAATACAGCATGTTTGATGAGTTAAGTATTGTGTACCTGTGTACAAGAAAGAGCAGGGCGAGGCCGCGGAGCCTCCAGGCCAGAGTGGTGGCCGTGTCCCAGTCCAGGTGCTCGGTTGCGGGATGAGAAAACAGGAAGACCTGGGGGGTCTGCTGGTAGGGGAACTGAGGGGGCTGGACCGAGGAGGGGTCGTCGTAAACTTCAGACTGCAGCGCAGAGACAAGAATGAACCAATTAATACATTATACACAGTCACACGTGCAATCATTTTCAGCTCTGGAGATAACTCCAAAGTGGATCAAGTATATTTGTTCCAACTGACCACCAGTGGAGCCTCCATGAGCTGCAGGAAGGAGTAGAGGCTGAGGGTAGACAGGGTTTCTTCATACGGGTCTGTGGGCAGCGCTCGGAGGTCATAGAGTCCTGAACCCACTGTGAGCTCTACAGTGGAGGAACCACACTTGAGACGAGTGAGACAACTCATCAACACTGAAAGACAAGATGGAGAGGGAAAGAGACACAGTAATTACAACTTTTCTAGTAAAAAATACTCCGTTCTATCCTTCTGACAGGGGTTTGGGACTCTACAGGAGGGACAGAACCATTCTTCCAAAAGATATCTCCTCATTTGATGTTTTGATGATGTTACTTAAATAAAATCTCAGAAAAAGACACCAAGGAATCTCTAGTAAAAATGCAAGGGGACAGTATCTAAACATATGGAGGCAAAAAGATAAAGAACCCACCCTAAGTGCTTCAGAACTGGGCCTCCAGTTATGAGGATGAACTGGTATTTGGATCCGTACACATACGCTGTCTCCATCATCGATCTGTGCTCTTAATTAATACAATCAGCAGGAACCATGCAATTAATTTGATTAGTCATTCAAGTCAGTCAATCAATCAGACAACAATCTGCATTTCCATCAGGAAGTTGCCTTCCACAATACAATCTGAGTCAGTTAATCAGCTGTTAAAAACATCCAGATAATCTCCAATCACTGATCCCACGAACAACAACTTTCACTCTCAATATCCTCATCAACTGTACATCCACTCTCTACGACTTTTCCTATTTTTCCATACCCTGTGTTCCCAAACTGCGGACATAACCGAGCACAATATCCTTCTTCCCTCTGGCTGCCTTCTCCATGGCCAGGAGGTCGGTGTCTGTGTGGACGTACTTGACCTCTTCACGCAGAATGGCACTGCAAGAGAAAGACATGGAGAAACAGCTCTGCTTCATCTGTCATGTAATATTATCTATTTTTCAAATTGTCAACCAATCCCATGTCTAACCCTACACCTTCTGTGGCATTCAATCATTTTTGAAATGTTTTAAAATTGAGCTCTATAGCACAAACAAATAAGACACATCAGGCTTTGGATACACACACAATGCTTGTTAGTCGGATACATTCAATGTTGGGTTTGGTCTTTCCTTAGGATTTGTTGACAGTAAGAGGGAGATCAGTGTTGTTTACTTACAACAGACTTCGGAGACGATGGAGTTGACATCAAACACAGTGTCCAAATCAAAACCCAGGAACTCTTTACCACCCCTGAAAGAAAGACATGAGAGTTAGGGAGAAATTAAAGGCAGTTTATGTACATTTATGTCTGACACAACGTACCTGAACAGAAACGCCGTGTGCACACCTTTTCTTCTGTGCAGTACGTGTGAACCAGCTCTTTATTGCAGTTGACCTGAACAGAAAGAACAAAAAAGGTACTGAACTAAGACCTCTCTCTCCAGTCACTTCATGGTATCTGTGTCCACATCTTCAAGTTCATAAAAACTTTAAGCTTTAATGTCAACTTCTATGACAGATCGAGCACTGTGAGGGCTATAGTTACCTTGCCAACCAACACCCCATAATCCTGCAGAGCGTCAGCAGACTTTTCCAACTCCACCAAGAAGAGGAGATGGTTGGAGAGACTGGATACAGAGAGAAATACTGCTATCATCGATTAGTGGGTAAAAGGCTTTAAATAACGCTGAATTCAGCTGCTATCTGCTGGGCTGCACCTTGACAAGTTGCTGGATCATTGCTGACATGACAGCACAAACTGATGCACAGAGCATGACGGACAAATTGATTTGGAAATGGAACTTTGCATGGTATGTTATTACACTATCTACTGTTGTCAGCAGGAGGCTACGTCTTTCAAGAAGTAGTTCCTGCTGTGCCTGCCCCCTTTTCCTGACTGAGGGGAGTCAGGGCTTCACTGCATACACACAATCTCAAACCACATTATATACTCAAAATACTACACAGACTGGACTATTTCAAAAGAAAATAATCTAGATGTTTCAGATGTCTGTCCTGTGAATAATTTAATAATCTTTGCTAATTATTATCCTCATCTCATCAGTCGTGAAATCACAGGTGGACATTACCTTGAGCTCAGATATTTATGTTATTGGCATGGGATTACAACATTCTTCTAATCATCTGTTTCATATTTTATCTATATTTTCTGATTTCAGCTTCTCAAATGTGAATATTTTGTGATGTCTTTCATGCTCCATTGAAGTACACTGAATATGTTTGGGTGTTGAACAAAACAAGACATTTGAAGACATTACCTTGGGTGTTAGAAAATCATAATCAAAAATTTTCAACATTTTATGAACCAAACAACTAATCCATTTATGGAGAAAATGGCTGACAAATTAATCAATAATGTAAATAACTGTTAGTTGCAGTACCAATGTAACCTGCCTCTATATTTTTTCTTCTATGGCCTGCTGCTGTCTTGCCCAGAATGATCTTGTAAAAGGTTTTTAATCTCAGGGAGGCACTCCTTCTTGTTAAATAAAGTTAAATATTAATCTTTCCTCTTAATGTTTTTAAAAACTAATTGAAACATCTAAGACACAAATGTTAACTACTATATAGTCACAAATGTATTACATTTTAAATAAATCAAGATGACGCCACTCTATGGTACTTTCTGTCTTCACCTAACACCAAACACATCCACTTACTGCCATTATAGAATATATTATTACAGATTATATTTTTACAGTTATAACACATCCTTCTGTTTTTAACATGTATATATTATCATACACTGTCACTAATAAATCCTACACGCTGTATACAGACATGAATGCATGCATATACTTTCTTTTGCACTACAATTGCAATGCTACTGTAAACTGTAGAGAAAATATGTGGAAAAAAATAGCAGCCTACCTTGATGCTCAAAATAGATAAACATCATCTTCCCAGAATGCAACTTCTCATAGAAGTCTGCAGCAGTGTATTCAATGAGATCTGACGTGTTGGCCTTTTCTGTGCATCCTCCCGACCTCATCCACAGCAGGAAAACAGCCAGGCACATCCACATGATGGGCAACAGACTCTGTTAGGCTCTCTGTGGGGGGGGGGGGGGGGGGGGGGGGAATCATTGCAATCGGGAGATGCAGAGTGATAAACAGTAAAAATCATGATGTGATAGGTATACACACTACTATTTCATATGACTTAAGCTAAATGTAAGTAATGTGCTAGAAGAGTGTTACCTGAGAAAGTCGAGGGGTCAAAGTTCAACTTTTGTCTTGTCACAGTTAAAACTGTGGCGAAAAGAAATAAACACATAACGACGCTGGTTATATTAGCAGCATCTTTTCCTACGAGTGTAAAGTCTCGAAGAAAGTTAAAAAAAAAATGGCGCTTTCTGGCTTACTTAGGAATGTAGCAATGCTAGCTAGCTTATTAGCTCGGCTTGCTAAGTGCCAACTGACGGATGCTCGACCATAGCATTAACGTTAAGTGGCTAGCTCATGCTAACACCCGTGCAGTCAGAAGATACATGTCGGTTTATATCCGTAGGAGATTAAATAATAGGCCACCGGCATGGCAAATCTGAGGGGTTATTTTTCGCTAAACTCTACAATTAAATGTAATAAATGTGTTTTAAAGGAATGACTTTCCATCTATCGCGACAAGTTACCGTAGTCAAAACAGCACTTCCTGGTCTGATTTCAAAATAAAATCCCTAACTGACGCATTTGTTGCTTAGTTTTTGAATAGCCCGTGTCACTGAAGACGATTAGTTAACTAATACTAAACTAAAAACTAAAACTAGGCGAGAAAAAAAAATTAGTTAAATGAAATAAAAGTAAATTCTAGACTTCAGGAAAATAACGGACACTAACTGGAACGATATTTTGTACTATAAAACTAACTCAAATAAAATAAAAATATACAGGAAATGTCTTCATGTTTTTTTAGGTCTTCGTTAATTTATTTGCGTTTGTGTATCAAAAAGGTTGAACTGAAAATAAAGATTAAAAACATTTTTTAAAATACAAAAATATAATTTCGAGACTATACTGCAATAGCTGATAAGAAAACAGCTGTTTCACATTTGCTCTATTTTTAATTTCCAAATGTTGTGTACCACAATAGGATGCAATTTTATTTTGAAGGTAACATCACTTTTCCGCAGACGTTGGTTTTTTTTGCTCAGGAACTTGACGTAAACGTCTGCTGTTGTTTTGATGTCTCTTTCTCTGCGAGAGACGCCCACGTGCTCCTTTGAGCCAATGAGATCAGGGAGGAGTTTTGACTTGAACAACTGGCCAATCACGAGCGCATAGAGGGCGGGAGCTTCCACAGCTGACATCATCATGAACCAATGGACTGGGGAAGCTGTGGAGGTTGGGCGGCAGGGTTGGCCAATGAAGCGGCGCACAGGGGAAGTGGGCGTGAGGGCGTCGTTCACTGTGGAGCTTTAGCTCGGAAACTGGCGAGGATCTGTGGCTCTGCAGTCAGCTGTTTCGCATTAAAACGAACCTGCTGTTGAGCCAAGATGGCGGACTACGCAGCGCTTGTTTCCGTTTTAATTGAGAGCGTGGGGGCGGGTCCAAAACTGCATCACAGCTGATCTGGAGGTTTTCCCCCCTTAAGTTGTTTTTTGCAGAGAACAGCTTTGCAGAGAGGGGACCTCTCTCTTGTTTTCTTCCCCTCTTTCTTGTTATTTTGGACCCAGCGCCTTTTCAAAAGCTAAACCCCAATTTTTCTTCAGCTCACTATCGGATTTAACCTCAGCGCAGTTTCATTATGCCACTTCTTTCAGAATAAACTGCTTTTATCGCATATTTTCACCCGAATACCCTCGTCTTTTTGTCATAGGTCTGACCCAGTTTTAGTGTTTCTGCCCTCCCAGCATCCCATGTGTTAGTGCGAGCCGTCAGTGGAGATGTTTTCGGCAGGAGAGGAGGTTAATTCCCATTTGTTTACCTCACTGAAGGAGTCCCATGGAGCTGCAATCTCCCCAACACTGGAGCTCAGCCTGACCACCATCTACACCGTTCTCTATTCCTTCTTGTTTGTGTTTGTCTACCTGCAGCTCTGGCTCATTTTGCACTACGGACACAAGCGCTTCAGCTACCAGAGTGTGTTTTTGTTTTTGTGTCTGCTGTGGGCAGCGCTGAGGACGACCCTCTTCTCTTTCTACTTTAAAAATGTGGTGCAGGCCAACCAGCTGCAGCCTCTGGCCTACTGGCTGCTTTACTGCTGCCCAGTCTGCCTGCAGTTCTTCACCCTCTGCCTGCTCAACCTCTACTTCACACAGGTACGACTGCACAAATCTGTGTGTGTGTCTGTCTTGTCTTGTCTGTGTGCAGGAGAGGGGGAGAGGAGGTGTGTGAGGGGCGGTGTGCAGTGTTTGTGTGTGTGACCTGATTTCAGAAAACAGCTGAGATTGCAATTCTGTGTCCACTGTATTCATATAATGTCATGTTTAACTCACAATTTCACACCCACGCAAGCAAATGGTGCTTTTATTCTGTTGTACTGTATTCTACTGAGTCCTTTGGAGGACTTCTATTCATCCAGGGTCCTCAATTCCTGGTTTCACCATCACCCAACGCCCTGCAGAGAAAAGCTCTCCAAGGATGATCACCCATCCCCAGTTAAAAGTGCACCCATTTGAACAACAATCAGTATGTGTATGAATTTGCACTAAACACACATCAGTTGTCAATGTAACAAAGATTTTCAAAAACTACAGCTCCCATGAGGCCTGGGCAGTGCTTCTTTGGCATAGTCTCATCAGACACAGTATGCTGTAGAGATGTTTCAATACCGATCCTGATGCCTGAACTTTACGTATCTGTATCGATCCGATATCAGTGCATTAAAAGAACATTATTATTATTTTTAACATCATTATACTACAATCATGATTGCTGGCTCAGGTTAAACCCTTTGCAAAATATGAACACTGATCTGTGCATAGACTCGCCGGTACCAGCATTTTCAACAGTATCTGAGGCAGTTGATACAAAAAACAAGCAGTGATGAATTGATGAATTGTTTCAGTGATTTTTCTAGCAAAAAATGTCAGACATTTGCTGGTTCCAGTGTCTTAAATGTAAGAATTTGCTGCTTTTCTTTGCCATTTGTGACAGTAAATGAACAGTCTTTGGGTTTTGGACTGTGGATTGGACAAGAGGGGCAATTTGAAGACATCGCTTTGGCCTTGGGACAATTGTGATGAGCTTTTTTCACAATGTTTTGGCATTTTATAGACCATCCATTTCCAAACTTAAGAATGCCACGGCCCAGTTTAAAATCTGAAAATCTTCAGCCTTTAATCACGACTCCGAACAACACACAAGAATAATAATAACAATGACAAGATCTAAGATATGTTCTGGTGTTTAGTGACAGGTCACCATAATCGGTCTCATACCTGTTAAACTAGGTCAGATAACATAACATCATCAGCGTCATAAATCACATGGCTTTGTTTTATCAGCTCTGATTACTTTTTAAAATTAGTCATAAGTAGTACTGCATGATTAAAAACTTAAAAACTTTTTTTCGTGACCTCTCAAGGCCCGCCTGCACCAGTGAGCTACGGCCCACACTTTGGGAATCACTGTTAGACTAAACAATTAACAAAAACTCTAAAAAATTAACTGGTTACAGCTTCACAAATGTAAATTTCTTTTCTGGTTTGCAGCCAGGTTGGTTGTTTCTCCCTGTTAGCACTCTTTATGCTAAGCTACGTTAGCATAAGCCCTGGCTGTAGCTTCATACTTAATAGACAGGCACGAGAGTGGCATCAATCCTTTTATCTAACTCTGGGTAAAAAGGCAAATTAGCATCTATATTAAAATGTTAAAGGACCAGTGTGTAGGATTTAGTGGCATCTAGCGGTGAGCCTACAAACTGCAAACACCTCGCCTCATCCTCCCATTGTATAAGCCTGTAGGAGTGGGAGTGGGAGGAATCTATGGAGGCTGCAAAACAAAAGGACATATCTACAGGCAATGTTTCATTTATGCATTGCAGGCTACTGTAGAAACATGGCAGGCTGTTGGGAGAAGTTAGCCTTTGAAACTTTCTGCCAGAAAGCCCTTCTTGTGTAGGATTTAAAATGGCAAGATTTCCATCAGAAAGGCTTTTCTAAAGGCCAGCTTGTCCTGGAGGAGGATCTGTGCTCACTGTAGATATAATCAGCTCATTCTAAGGTATCAAAAACACAAAAAATCTTATTTTCAAAACATATGTATGAATATTATATGCCATTTTTTCCATATTCTGCCAATAGATCCCCACAAATCTTACACACCAGACCTTTTAGTATTTCTTTAGACCAGTCAAGATGCATTACTGTGGGTGACCAAGATATAACAGTCAAGATATGTCTGTTTTTCCAGCAAAGTAACTTAAAGCTCAGTAGGCTTCTGTAAAAGCCAGCCTTTCTTCTTTCAAATGGGGAAATGTGGTCACTGTGGTCACCTCTGGCCTACATGCTCCACAGTAGAGTGGGTCGACTGACTGACTTGAAGCAGTTTTTTTTTTTTTTTTGGGTGGCTGTCGGTTTGAAAGCTCTGCAAATTGATGGAGTCCATGTCCCGGGGTGGCAGATGTTAAGATCTCCCACTAAAAGCCTGCGTCGCATCCATTGATGTGTTTTATTCAATAAGTCGACTTAAAGAAATGTTCCAGTCGGTGTGTGTTGTCGCAAAACCGAGTGTGTGTGAAAGGAGAGAGGGACACAGTTGGTCGGTCACAGTTGTTTAACACCTGCCCACTCCAAATGTCAAAGACCTGTTTGTTTCTCTCCCTCTCTCAGAAAACACCTACACACTCTGAGACTTTCTGCTGGTAACACCATCACAGTTCACTCAGTGCTTCAAAGGAAAACACTGTATGTATCTTAATCACATGCAGGGGTGTGAGGAGAAAGGAAGCCTGTCCAACTGGCTGAGTGGAGATTAGGTAATGAAGCCAGTGGTGTCATATGACTGCTGAATAAACATTGTAGACCATTAGTTGATCTGTGGCCAGTGAAAGCACACAAACTACACTCACTCTGATTAAAATAAACATCAGTTTCATTGCTTGTTGTGATACCAGGTGGCCACAGTGGCTTTTTTTTTCCTTTCCATCATCACCAACAAACTGCTGTTCTTCTGTATCTGCTCAACCTGTCATTATAGGTTTAAAATATGTCAATCTATCTATGTGGGGGAAACCACGTGACACGACTGGCCCGGCTCAGTGAGCAAACTTTTCCTGCTTGTGGTTTCATGTCTAGCCGGGTCAGACCTGAGTAATATATCGGATTCATATTTTCTCCCGCGGTAGAAACTTCCATCCTGCTGCAGCGCCGTCGTTCCTGACTGTGACCTGTCGGGCAGACAGTGCAGGCATTACTTTAAAAGTCTCAGTAACACCAAAGTTATCCATCAAAAATGGGTCGGCTTAATTCTGGTATCTTTAGACAATGACCATATATGTTTTTTTTACATATTTAGAGTCTAAATGACTAAATATGCACAAAAAGTTTTGGAATTGGTCCAGTAGATTGCTATTATTTTTTGCATGTTTACATGACAACCATAAGATGAGAAATACACGTAACTGAAGAAATGTATTCTCTTGTGTCCCACCCGACATTATATCTTAGTGGTATCCTTTAAATAGTCCTCAAGATAAAATCTTAGAGGTCATGTGCGAGCAAAACTGCACAGAGCCACAAAAGTTGCAGCCTTAAGAACTTTGTGTAAATAAATAGAGTGAATTAAAAGCAGCAACTGTATAATGAAAATAATAAAACATGAATTAAAATTTTTAAAAGAAAAGATAAAATGAGATATAATAAAATAAAATAGTAATTAAAACCAATAGTTGACCAATAAAATGTGAAAAAGAATAAAAAATCATTTTGGTTGAAGTGCTCATGAGTCTTAAAGCTGTGATGACGAGGGGTCACAGCTAAACGTTGCTTTATTTAACAGGGACACGAGCCATAAAGGTTGTGAACCACTGTCTTAAATTATAATTCATTTATAAGAGTGCACTTAATTTTAATTCATTTAGGGGAATGCTCTCGCTGACTGATCATAGTTTACATTAGAGCTGGAATCAATGATTATCTTTTATCATCAACTAAAAATGACTCGTTCAAGATGCTTATTGTATCTGACAACCAGCCCAAACCACAAAGATATTTTGTTTACCGCCACATTTGTGAAGCTTGAACCAGAGCATATTTGCCATTTTCTTTGATAGAGTAACTGAAATGATTGTTCCCTTCTCAGAATATATTTGCTGAATAATTGTTTGTACATCGGCTAATGGATTTATTCACTAATGGTTTCAGCTGTAATGGACATTCTTGCCAAATATGAAAAATGGCCTCATATACGAGAATCACAACCTACAATTTGTCTCAAGGAAGTAAAACCCCAGAGCTCGTTAGTCTGCCTGAACCCGAGCACAGAAAATCCATCTTTCAGCAAAGTCATGGCTGAGTATGATTAATAATTTCTTCAGCGTGTGTGTCATAACACCGTTCTCAAATTAGCGCCTCACGACCGAACAAACTCACTGATGGTCAAACATCATGCCACCGTGACACGGCCTGTCACCTGACACACACATGCATGTGTGGAAATACTCGTGTGCAGCCCGTGAGTTTTCTGATGAGTCAGGCGTGAGTTCTCCTGACCTGTCATTTACTTCCCTCTTATTACATTTGAGCTCTTTCTTTTCTTACTGGAGAAAATGACAATCATGGTGATAATCACATAAAAACAGCGTTCATTTCAATAGTGGCAAACCTCACTCTGTACTGCAAGACAAAATATTGATTTATCTATATTTTCCTTTGATTTTTTGAGGTATACACACATGTTGTAGATAAGGTATGTAATGTGGCAGTGTTCTGTTGGCTGCTTGCTTCATTTCTAGGTTAC
Source organism: Lutjanus argentimaculatus (assembly GCA_034769285.1). Classification (NCBI taxonomy): domain Eukaryota; kingdom Metazoa; phylum Chordata; class Actinopteri; order Lutjaniformes; family Lutjanidae; genus Lutjanus; species Lutjanus argentimaculatus. The sequence goes on along the minus strand of JAWZSL010000020.1, from coordinate 3,016,834 downwards.
AAATTACCTCCTACTGGCCTACATTCTCACACAAAAGGCTTAGTGTGCGAGTGGAGGTGAATGTGTGCGTTTAAACTCAACGTTGAGCAATTTTCAAGACCTCGGTGGCCCTGGCACCTTTCACGTAACATCAAAACATTAATTATCATAAATGATCAGAGTCTGGTCAGCGATTGTGCTGTATACGTCTGCATGTTCGCATCTGAATAAACAACGTTTTGGTCAATATTTTTCAAAAACTAAAAGTCAGTCTGCAGGTGAATGAACAGATAAGTGGAGGCCAGTGTCCCAGCTTTTGTAAAGTGGACTTGTGTACAGTTTGATGTTTGTTAAGGTTGATGCTGATAACATGCTGGCAGCGAGGCGGCTGCAAGATAATTTTGCTTGGCTTGTGTCGACTGTTTACTCATTTTCATACCAACCAGGCAACACAAGCACACGAAAGCCTCGATAGGGCCTGTGCTGAAAAAGTCAAATTTTTGGTCTGATGATGGCACCCACTGTGTGTGTGCGCACAAATGTCAGCAAGCCGCGGGTTCATTGTTTGGCCATTTACAAACAGCCAAAGCACTTCATTTTAAACTGTATTTGCACAAAGCAGCGACTGTTCCTGCTTTATCAGTCGCATAATGTAACTCTGAGTGCAGCACACATCAGCTTCTGGCTAATGTCTCCTTCTTATCTATTATTAGTATTGGGCATTATGACAAAAAAATAACACTGGATGATGGAGATTTTTCAGCAAACCGGTGGAGATTTTGCTGTACTGATTTTTGGAAAACTGATCCTTCAAATGTAGCTGTTCTTTTAAAGGTTCTGGTTGTGTTAGAGCAGAGCTGTATTATCCCAAAGCTCAAGGAGTAATTTGAATTCTAAACATTTTATTAACCTAAAACACTGGTATTTACTTACATACTTTCTGGTGCATTCATGAGCAGCTTGTAGAATCCCCCTGACACTACCTTTAAGATCTAACAGCATATTGATTAAAGGACCTCATATACAGGAGGATAAGGATAAGGTAAACCTCCATCATGATGGAGACAAATTAGATTCTGACTTACATTTATTAGGCAGTTTTGTGCAAATCATTTCAAATCACTGAGCAGGACAGCTTCATGACATTTTTGCGTCAATCTGATAAAATAATTTAATTTGTCAGGTATTTAATTCACTTGATCACCAAAAACCAGACATTTTTATGTGGCGTTTTTCCCTATAAAAGCTTTCTGAATTGAATTTCCTAAAATGTAACTGAAATCATGATTGACTGATTAATCTGCAGCAGCTTGTGTCGTGCATACTGCCTATTATTATTATTCTTTCTTGCCTTTTCTGCTCACCTGTAATTACATACTGATATGTGCATCATTTTGTGCAGCATCCTGCATTTTTTAAAATGGCATCTGCATAAATGTGCATATATAATGAGCTCCGACTCCAGAGGAAATAAAGTAAGCTCACCTCTCCTGCAGCTTTAATGCTTTCAAAACAACTGCTGTGTCAAATTATGCACCATTTTTTGCAGATGGATGCGATGACTTTTCATCTTAACTACTATTATACTGTGACTTATTAAAATGTAAAAACCCTGAGGACATTAATTATATTTATATCTCAGTCAGACTGGGGGTTTGCACAGTAATCGCTTGAACATGAGCTCATTATGATGACATGTACATTTTAGCGTTAGTTAACCCTCATACATGCAGAGTTGCCGTCTTGTTTTTCCTGTTTTGTTTGAAGGTATGTTGCATATATTTGTGTCTGCATGTCTGCGTGTGTACTTAAATGACACACAGGAATCTCCTCAGGCTCTGTTAAGTTCACACTCTTCTCCTAAAATAACCCCCATCCCCCCCTTTCCTCTCTCTTTCCTTCTATCTTCATATGCTTTACGCGTCACATACTCATACATAATCCTGTAGAAACTGACAATGTGCCCTGCCAAAATGTGAAATTTAAAAAAAATCTGTATGAAACAGAGTATGAAAATGTGTTTTATGTACATTATTGTATGTGTATGCTGATGTTTTTATGCTTTTCTTTGTTCAGGTGATGTTTAAGGCTAAAGCCAAGTATTCCCCGGAGCTCACCAAATACAAGTAAGCCTGTCCTTTAACTTTTAAATTGTAAATAGCTTTGTATTTTTCGTCATCCTCCTCCTTCTTCTTCTTCACAACCAGACTCTTTCTTTTACTTTCTTCTCGCAGACACAGTTGGTTTGCAGCTTTAACACTGTGAATTTCAATGAGGTGTTGTTTATGAATAAACTCACCTGTTTTTTTTTGGGCCATGCTCTGACTTTCCGTCTGTGTTTTCCTCGCTCGTTCTCTCTCCAGAGTTCCTCTGCGTTTGTTCTTCCTGTGTCTCAGTATATTTTTCCTGGTGGTGAATTTAACGTGCGCTTTGTTGGTGCAAGGAGCTCTGGAGCGCTCTGAGTCACCCAGGTAAACAACAACAACAACAACAAACCGCTCATAGAAGATTTTCTCTGCACACAACAATGTCACATTCTGTCCCAACAGAACGGTTTTTGTTTGTCTTAACTTAATTACCTTCATGTTACCAGTGATGGGGGCATCAGACATGCAGTCCTGGCCCGGGTCTTGATCAACGACAGTCTGTTTGTCCTGTGTGCCGTTTCTCTGGCCGTCTGCATCTTCAAGATACGCCAAAATGTCCTCCGCCAACGTTTACCTTGAATCCAAGGTAGGAATAACAGCATGCATGTGTAATTTAGCTAATTTTAGACTAAGGTTGCACTGGTATCATTACTGCTGCAACCTGCTGGACACCATATATATCAAAAACTCAAGGTACGATAATACCACGATAAAAAAAATACACAATATATTTCTCACAATGTTTTTCTTTTAAGTTCAGGTGCTTCTGCTTTCATTAATAATATAAAATAAAAGCAGCCAGCCATGACCTAAACATGCAAAAAAATTGGCATGAATTGTCACTCAACTCAGATCCAAACTGTCAAACTAAGTAGTTGATCAGAAATCACACAGGGGAGACAGAGAGGCACTCGCATGCACCAACACACACATGTACATGCTTGAGCATGCACACACAACCTTCCCGGATAAACAGATATGTCTGAATAACAACAAAAAACAGTGGGTGTGACGTCATTCTCTGCTCAGGAAGCATTACTCCATTTTATCTTTGCATTGCAAATACTTGTTTGCTGACATCTCATGAGGCTGAACGTTTTATTTACCTTTAAAAGCACAGAAGCCCTACTCACACATCAATAGCACCGAAAAGATTACGCAAGCCTATATAGGATTCTTGTTGTTTGCATGTGCACAAGCACAGATGGCACAGATGCATTCATTCTGAATTAGTGAAGTTAGCGTGAATTTCCTGCGATTGAATATCAAATATAACAGACACCAGCTGTATCGAGCCACCTCAATAGTCGCACACTGAAACTGAAGTTTGTGTTAATTTCGTTAATGAAAATCCTGACGAAATATGTTTGTCAACAACCTTTTTTTCCACGGCTAAGACGAAAATTGAGGAGACAGCACTGACGTCATTAAACACTAGCTGTGTGCTATATCATAATGCAATATTAGATAAGACTTAAACTTGACTAACAACAGGATGAAGGTGACTAAATATGGTAACTAGAACAATCATGATGAACTATGGGGGTTTCTATCTTGGGATGTTTTCTTGCATTACCTTTGTGATTTATGCAGTTTGCACAAAATCTACCTCTCATCTTGTTCTGCCCATCATCTCTCAGTCATTATGGGTTGTTTTCTCCTGCACATCTCACAATGATGGTGCTTGTTAACTTGGTATAGATCATTTTGGAATGATACCCAGCACCACTGGCGGCAATGGTGACTCATGCTTGTTAGCATAATGCAGACAATACAGATACTTAAAGTTAAATCCCTCAAAACTCAATCCCTGCCCTATAGTCTGTCATTTTGGTGGTGCGGAGGCCTCAGTCACACTGGTGAATCACATCTGTGGCCCATATCTGACATTCAATTACAGGCCAGTGGCTGACTGATACATGAGCGTGAGCCTGTAATAAGCACAGTAACTCTTCCTCCAGGGTACATCAGTGTGCCAAGCGACGGCCATCGGAGCGTGGTGATTCTGCTCTACACATCCAGAGCCTGTTACAACCTGGTGGTGGTGGCCCTGTCCCCGCAGGACAGACCCAGTCCCTTCAACTACGGCTGGTACAGCGTTTCTGATCAGGTACCCTATCTGTTACAGATGGACAGTAAGATTTAATGCAGCTAGAAACACAGCGCCCCAATGTGCGGTGTGTGGTGTGCGTGTGCGTGTGTGTGTGTGTGTGTGTGTGTGTGTGTGTGTGTGTGTGTGTGTGTGTGTGTGTGGACAATCCATCTTAGGAGATTTGGGAAAGCAATGCTTAGTGGGGTAAAGGGCTTTGTTTGGCTATAAATAACCCTGTGTGTGTGTGTGTGTGTGTGTGTGTGTGTGTGTTGTGTGTGTGTGTGTGTGTGTGTGTGTGTGTGTGTGTGTGCGTGTGTGCGTGCGTGCGTCTGACCTACATTAGGGTTCAGGCCTTGAGACAGACAGCCAATTTTGAAGGGTTCCATCCGTGTGTGTGTGCTTGTGTGTATGTGAAGCCATAATCTGACATTACAAATGATTTCTTTTAATCTGTCTGTATACCAGCTGTCAGACCAACATCTCATTATTCTGTCCCTCAACATGTGTGTCTGCGGGTGTGTGCACCAAGGTTTTACCTGTAGACGTACACATACACTTTTCTGTCATTTTTGCATCATTAAACAGTTGCTTAAAATTGTAGTTATCATGTGTTTGTGCTGCATTTGACTTTGGTTTTTGTTCGCTTTATTTCCTGCCACATTAACTTTAGCTCGCACACCCAAACCAAGGAGATCAAGATGAAATCAGCCTAATCATTAGTGTATGATAATGAGTAACTCAAGGGGCCGTTGTTAGCACAGTTCTAGGAATACTTTGACATTGACTTTGAGCTGTATCAATATTCTCATTTAACTCTTAGCTAGAAAGCAAATAACCTTATTTCCCAAAATGTCAGGCTATGTTTCAGGCTGCCATATTTATGAGACAAGTGATGTTGATCTGTGTTTCTGAAATTTGGGTAGTAGTACCCCTAGTGGCCAGCAGGGGTACATCATTCTATTTAAATGTTAATTTAAAAATTGTCAATCATTTTACAGAAACATTGATGACACAACAAGTTGGGCTTAACACATGTTTATATATTTAATTAAATAATAAATTATGTGCCATTTTCTTGTGATTGGTGTTACTTATAATGTAAACAACATTAAACATTTTTAAAAATATAGTTTCCTCACTACAATCTGGATGTTTAGATGAAGGTAGAGTAGTAGAATGATAAGACCAAGAAAAATATTTGATTATTTACTTTTTTTTTTTAGATTGCACAAAGCAAAATTGTATTTATTTGATTTGCACCATCAATTTTGTCAGTCAAATCAAAAACATTGAAGAATATTCAAATACAATGTTTGATACTAACACTAAAATATCATCTAATGATTAGATCATATATTAATAATAATTGAATGTTGCTAAACATTTTTGGTAGAGAAAAAAAGCCTATATAAAGAGGCACGCGACTGCTGTGCGATCATGTTTAGCTCTGTTTTTGCTTTCTTTTACACTTCTTGCTCTTCTTTTACTGCCACATTTCAACCATAAATCCATTTTCTTGATTTTTGTCTGTCATTAAATAGAAAAACTGGTTTCCCACTGACAGTGAATGTGATTGTGTTTGTTCTTTTGCAGCAGTTCACAGTTTTTGGCATTTAATGACGATTGAAAATATGAATACTGAATATAAATTGTGGTTTAATATTCTGTTTGTTCAGGTGTCTTGTGTGTTGAAGATTCAGGTTATGAATATATTAAACAGTGTGTGTGTGTTACAGGCTGATGTGCAGGAGATCAGCGGTGAAGCCTACATCGTGTTCGGGATCATTCTGTTCTTCTGGGAGCTGCTGCCTACGAGCTTAGTGGTGGTTTTCTTCAGAGTCCAGAGACCAAACCAAAACCTGGTAAAAATGACATGTGATTAAAAGTAGAAATGCCAGCAATAAACACAACTGACAACTTCCAGAACTGAAACTTGAACTTCTCTTTGCCTCTCAGGCTCCAGGAGGGATGATCAACAGCCACAGTTTCAGCTCCAGGGCCTATTTCTTTGACAACCCTCGACGGTACGACAGCGATGACGACCTGTCCAGAAGCATTAACAGTAGGACTGATCGGGCCAGGTGGGCACAGATGCACTCAGGCATAAATACAGCCCAGCATTAACAACAAATCCTTTTAACTTAACTCTGTGTTTTAAGCTGTGCTGAAAAATCAATACCCTGACTGATTAAATGACTTCTGATTGATTTTTCATCTTTCAGTCTCCTCTCCACCACCCCCCAGCTGGGCGCGTCTAGTTGGTACGGCTCCATCCAACGCAACGGGACCCTGACAGCCGGCGTCGCGTCCGCCCAGCAGCCGCCGTCTTCCACGGCCCCGCTCCTCTTCGCCTACGGAAACATCCAGAGTCACCATCACCACCATCACAACTACTACTCGACCCCGCAGAACAACAACTACCACCACCATCACCACAGTAACTTCTACTCCACGCCACAGAATTATTACTGCGGGTCGCAAACGTATTTCTGCACCCCGCAGAATTAAGTGGGTCCAATTTAAAAAAACAAAAAAAAAAAAAAACTGACTAATAACTAACAATTTCCTGCGTTCTTGTCACCATTTTGCTTTCCCAGATGCATCAAAGCAGGCACTTTGCTTCCGGATCAGGTCGGGCCTGAAAATTGGTTCGGCGTATTATTCCAGAGAAATGTGGTGGCATCAACAACTAGGAAGTTGTTGTGTCACTACTAACTGCTTTTTAAAGACACCAACATCTTTAAATGGCTTGAATGGACCAGCATGAAAGCAGGCGCAGGCCATGGAGGAGAGTTTTAGCGCTACCGTGGCTAATACACATAAAACTACAAAGACCAACCTTTTTCTTTTAACTGTTTTGGTCAGAATAATTGTCATTTCCTAAGACTGGAATCACCAGGGACCAGATAAATCATCGCTCTCATCATCCTTGTAAATTTCATCCAGTCGTGGAACATACTGGTCAGACAGGAGCCATCGAGCTAACGTGGCTAATGCGAAGCTACAGCAGTCTGACAGTCAACACTTCTTGACACAAAGACGTTATGGTCACTCGGCATTTGTCTAAATAGGTTGTGTGACTGTTTTCAAGGGGCACACATGCGATAAAATCGTTTTAATTAGCATAAAAAGGGTAACTTTGGGCTGAAAAAGAACAGTGAGGGATCCAGCCTGCTGGCTTCCGACTATGAAAACCAAATGACGTGCGTCTATAAAGGGCATTTCATGGTGTTTCTCACCTTTAGGTCTGGTTACATTACATGTGACAGGAATTAGCTGTTGCTAATTTGCCATCGGCTGTTGTAGCAGTGAGAGCTAGCTTGTAGCCAACGCTAACAGTGAGCTTAAACTCGTAATCTGTTTTACCAAGAAAATTCTCACAGACCGAGCAAAACCTAAATAAAAAAAAAAGCTAATCAGACTCCATCACAGACTTGTTATCTTGTTGGTGGCAATGGTTGTTAGGTTTATTGGTGCCACTGAAAAAAAAAAGCAAGCTTAAGACTTTAGCCTGGCTACTTTACTGGATTCTTGTTTAGTTACATGTAAAATAAGCTTTTTTTAAAAATTCCATTACTGACTGTAATCAAAATACTGGTCAATTTATCTCAGTGTTCACAAATATCATCCATGTAAACAGCTTACAGCCGCAAAATCAATGTGAAATGTGTGTAGCTGCCATATGGGTGTTACTGTCACTCTGAATAGCACAAGCTTGGTCAATACGTAAACGTGTAAAAACATCAAACCAATGCATTTATAAAGACAATTGACCCTTCCTACGTCACGCCCCTTTTGGACCCTCGCTCTGCTTTTTCCTTCCCTGTTTTCTGTTCTTAGAACACTATGTGACAGCCTCGTCCGTGTTGAAAAGAAACCAATTTTGAAGACATTGAAAAGAAAAAAACAAATTCCCCAAATGCATCTTTTAACCATCTTCAAAACGTGGTTTTATTTTCAGCATAACCTTTGCCTACGTAGCATATCGAAGTACAGGAAACAGGACAAGGTGAAGTTCACTGAGGTTCTGCTGGGTACCAAGCATGCAAGGAAGGTCGATTACTGGTGGGGGACAGTTTCAATAGAAGACTTTCAGTCTCAGACTCAGGCTTTAACTAAATCTGCTCAGTTACGAGAACACGCCCTGCTGAAAAGAAAAGCAGCCAAATCCACTGTTTCCTAACCCACAATTATACAGGGGAAACTTTGAGAAAACCCTAGACAGGAGTGTCAAACACTGTCAAACTGTTGAACGTTTGGGTTATGAGTCTCATTTGGACAATAAATAACAGGTCAAAGTAACAATATTTAATCTACGTTCAACATTGGAGTAGAAATAAGCTTTAGGATTGTTCATTAACAGGGTGTCAGTGTCTCCAAAAACACAATTTTGACCAAAAAACATGTAATCATGTAATCTGATCCTTTGTGAGCTGTGAGGCAACAATTTGCACTTAGAAGACGAAGACATTCACCTTCAGAAGAAAGGCTCGTAGGAATGTATGATTACATCTCCTACTTGTTTTATGTATTTTCTTCAACAATCGTCTGTATTCTGTATTTTACTATTTATCCTTTGAGAAAGGAAACATCAATGTGCCATCACATTTTGTCATATCTAATAGTTTTCATTCCTTATGGAGAATATTTTTGCACAGGAAATGTCTGGATGATGTATGTTTTTGATTGTTTGTGTGTCTCCGAGATAATCGATTTCTAATCCATGTGTGAAGTGACATTTTGAGTCCGTATGTGCGCGTGTGATCTTAGATTTTTGTGTTTGAAGTTTGCTTTTATACATTTTTTTTTTACATTGTTTTTATTGTTTAACAGATTTTATAGTTTATTTTTGTCACTTTCCCTCTCTCCTATTGTTGTTCATAATGTCACTAAATTTCTAAATCTCATGACAGACTGCAGCTGGTGAGCAATACTTCAACTTTGATGGAACATTTTCATGTAGAACCCTGTTCTCAGACCAAAATCAAAGTTTGTCAGGACTGAATGGGGGAAAAAAAAACTACTACTTTAACAGACTTCAACTGTCATGAAACTCAAATCTGTAAATGACCATTTTAAACTTCACTTTGAAATACAATAATGGAGATGAAGCTGTCAGTGTTGGGTCCACTGTTCACCTGTTTGAGAAAAACGAACATCTGCAGTGCATGCTTCTGCACCAGAGTGCAGGATCTCAGTGTCATATCTTCTTTCCGAGGTGATATTATTTGTGTAAAAATGTTATCTGCTCTGTCTGCTAGGAAAAAGGCAGTCGTAATTGTTTTATGAATTGTTTTATGTTATGGATTGTTTTATCCGTGGCCATAATGAATGTAACCTGTTGTGCGACAGATCACTAACAATGTATGCAACAAAAGCACTACCATGTTTAAATAAAGGCCTACTGCACTGTTTTTAAGACAGAAGTCAACTAGTTTGTCGATTGATCACCTGAGAGGTTAAATTAAAATGCAGCAACACACAGAGATCAAAACAAAGCAAAAAAGCCTTGACTTGGACTTTCCTCAGCATGCATGTTGAGTCACCTCATTGTTACACTACAGGTGGTTCCATTAAACACACATGAAGCCAATTACCAGCAGGTCAAATCACCACAAACACGTCAGAACAATATCATTTCACAGCACTGACACATTCTCATACACATACTTAAGTGTCAGCTTGTTGTCTTTGACATTGGGCCACTTTAAAGTCTGCATTATCATATTTTCTCCACTGGAGGGGCAACCTAGAGCGCACTATATCCCATGTTTTTCTACTGGAAGGGCACTTTTTTTTACATTTTGTCCACAGGAAGGCACCCTGGAGGACACTTTATAATGTTTTCTCCACTAGAAAGGACAGCAATGGATGTGATTTAAGAGCATACAGTATTTTTAAGGGCTGCTGGATTATTTACACAATATTATCATATGTGTATTATTTGTGATCAATATATTGCAACACCCCTTGTGCATATATGAGAATGTGTCGGTGCTGTTGAAGTATGTTGTCCTGATGTGTTTGTAAAGACTTGACCTGCTGGCTGCTGTTTAATCAAGTCTTAGATTATTGACTTGATGCACCTGTGGAGTCACTTTAATATGAGGCGACTCAGCATGCAGGCTTTATTTTGCACTGAGGAAAGTCCAGTATTGACTGAAATATTTGCACTTTTGCACTCTACGCACATATTTCACTGTCTGTGATGTATTTAATTGAAATGTTTAAAATCAAAACTCAAGTCTGAGTCTTTTTTTTGTTGTCTCCCTCTGACTCCCACACCAGGAAAGAAGACAAAATACAGTTTTTTAAGGCAAAGCTCAACCTGTATGAATCACTCATGTTAAATTAGCCTAAAAGTCTTAAATGAAACATTGCACAAAAGACAGTCCACTGTTCTTCCACTTCTGCTCGACCACACACAACCCAGACTGATGTACAGCGTGACAAAGTGTGATAAGTACGTCACCACTACGCACAGAAATGAAGTCCTGCAGCTGGTCATGTGGCTAACAAGTTTATGAGGAACATCTGAATCAATCAAGATCAAGCAGCTGGCCGGCCCACTGCAGAACATGGTCAAGTTCTGTAGCTGTTCTCCGACATGTAAACATTTATGACGTATCCAGTGAAATCAGAGCACCAGAAAATATATCTAGACTAGATCTGCAGGTACACCAGAGTCCAGCACCCACTGTTCTCTGTGCTGTGACGCTAAAAGCTCTGCATGCCTGTGTGAACAAATGGATTTTGTTAAGCAAAGAAATCCATAAACAATGATTCTGTGCTTTTTCCATTTGCAGTGATTGATCCTTTATTTCTCAAACAAAACAACATCCGATCGATCATTTCATACAGCATGAAAGACAACTGAAAGGTCATGTGACAGCAAATAGTGTTCTCCATGATGATCCAATTATACTTTTTTTTTTAACAATGGGCAAATTCCACAATCTGCATCCTGACAATCACTGAAGAAAAACAAGATATCTACTTTAGAAAATATAGTTAATAAACAGATTTTTTTGTTTTATTTTGTAACCATAGAAACTTCCATCTCCTGTTGTATAAAACCCTGGGAGTTTCCTCTTTTAAAACTGCGTGAGCTGCAACGTTTCAGGTCCACAGTTGATGATTTTTCATAACATCATTTATGGAAAAGTATTGAATATCAGCTCTGCTTTTTAAAAGATGATTGGTTCAATGACAGACTTTAAAAAATGGCAGCCAGATTGAAAAAACACACAAGTATAAAGGTTCCAGTGTTTCCAAAATGTGCAAGATACTCACAATGAACTTGTTCTTGTTGACGCATGTATTTTACTTGGTTTCCCTCTACTGAGGTCAAAGGTCACTGTTTTTGTGCCTTCAAGACACTTGCTGGTGGATACTTGCTGAAGTTCTTCTATTCAGCACCACCCTGCTGCTGATGAATCAAACACACCTCTGAAGACGTTCAAGTGAAAAACTTGAGATCCTACAAAACTACTGCGTGTTATGAGTTACACAGAAACAAACAAAAAAAAACCCTCATTATTAAAAATATTTAAGGCATCTCGGTCATTAGGCGTCAGGGTCAACACACGCACAGAACACAAATGAACCATCACAATCATACTGTACACAGATCATAACACACAAACATGTAAATTCATGAACACATCTGTGCAAATACATGAATTTGCAGTTACACATAAAACAAAATATTAAAGGAAGTAATCTGATTGCATGAAGAACCAGTGTAAACAGACCAGTTCTGTAAACATTCTGGACTGAGATTCACTACTGAAACGTTTTTAGACAATTAAAGGGATAGTTCAGATTATTTCATGTGGCGCTGTATGAGGTACTTAGCGATAGTCAGTGTACAGCAATACAAAGGTCCACTTAAAAAAAGGTCCACCTAAAATTAAAACAATGTCAGTTTAAGGGCACGCTGTATTTAGAATATTTTCACTGCTTTACCTGGCTGTCAGGCTGGTTTTTTCTTACAGGAAACCACTTTAATCTGAGTCAAATAGCACCGTCTCCAAACCAACCAAACTCCAGAGGCAAAATCAGTCATTTTACCTGACAGAACACGGGAGTTTCCAGTCGACTGCTGCTTCGATTTGTTAGTCTGTTTGTGTTACTGTGTGACTTCAGTGTTTTAAAGGGATTATTTGGATTCACCAAAGACACACAATAACACAAACAGACTAACAGATCAATGCAGTGGTAAACCAGAAACGCCCCTGTTCTGAGAGGTAAAATTACTGAGTTCTCCTATGGAGTTTGGTTTGTCTGGAGATAACAATATTTGACTTATATAATGGCAGTAATGGCAGAAAAATCTGTCTGACAGCAAAGTAAAGTGATAAAAATATGATACTGTACCTCATACAAACCCATATCAACTAATCCAGCCAATCCCTTTAAGTTTAATTAAATAAACATCTTTTGTAATCAGGTCTTATTTGTGCTGTTTGCAAACCTGCCTGGTGGAAAAACACGAGGCATAACAAAAATATTTTTTCTTTTCAAGAATTTGAAATGACATTACCAAGACGTAATCGTTTTCCATCATGACTTTAAATCACAACTTTTCCGCTGTTTTCTGCAGCCGTTCAAGTCCCAAAATACACAGTTTGAAAAACCCAGGTTGAACGACGGTCACCGTCTCTTTCCGAGCAGAAATCAGCATCATATTTGTTGAAATCATGAACTTATTTGGCTGATCAGAGGGGAACACAGCAGTTAAAAAGTTGTTAAAAGTTTTCCCTGCTGATTTCTTGATGTAGAAATCAGTCCTGGTCCCTCCAACAACGTCTCACTCATCACTGCTCATGTTAGAGTGATGATTTTTAAATCTTAAGTGTTTCTTAAATTCTTCCCTTTGACCCGACAGAATCAGGGTCATATTGGATGAAAAACTTTCAGAGTTCATCGTCCTCGCTACTGTCCCAGGACGAGAGGTTTGTGGATCTCCGAGGGAGGAGTTTTCGCTTCTGTCAGGATTCCTCTCCCGCTTCCTGGTTGATCACGTGGTGGTATCCCCGGCTGCTGATTGGCTCCTTGTGCCAACAAACAACGCCGAGGAGGAGGGCGACGAGGAGGAGGAGCAGACAGCCGGACACGGCCAGACTGATGATCACTTCTGAAGATGGAGAGACACCCCCAAAAAAAAGATCATTAGTGATGGAATCGTTCATGTTTTTCTTTTTGTGAGTAAGTTTTCAGTGTGTGTGAAAAGTTCACCTGTATCTCTCCCGTCTGAAGGCAGCTGACACTCTTTGTCTCGGTCCTCTGCAATAGAGGGCTTTGTAATTTCCACAAACTGCTCCAGGGGGCAGTCAAGGGCGCAGCCTGGTAACTGCAGAGGGTACGGCTCCACTGTGCTGTCGTTCCGGTAAAACATGGACACTGACGCAGAGCTGGATGGACACAGATAGAGACAGAGGGGATTATGATTGTCTGATGTCACATTTAAAGATGTCTAATGTTCAATATCAACAGTTTGTCTTTGTATTTTTCACTCAGTTTAATCTGGTTCTGAATTTCAAAGTAAAAGCCTCACCCATTTAGTCCACTCAGCTTAATTTTTCCTTTCTTTCTGTTTCTTTCTGTTATCTGCTCTCTGGAGTCTGTGTGTTTGTTTAGTATCTACAGTACACTGTATGTGTGTGTGTGCGTCTGTTTGTTTTACCCATTGCTATCCGTGTACAGCTCAAATATTTGACAAGAGGCATATGGCGGCTGTCTTCCATTGAACACATCCAAGCTGGCTTGAAGGGCCGACAGAGTGGTGTCATGCTGCGAATCAGACAAACAGGCACGTTAAAGAAGTAGTTCCACATTTTGGGAGAGAAACAGATACTACACTCATGTCTGCAGGCAAAATATGAAGCTATGGCCAGGAGATAAAGGTGAAAAGTGCTTTAAGTTAATTCAAAAAGTAGTTCTTGTAGTGTTAGTACTGTTAACAAGCTCACCGCTGACAGCATCATCAATTTCAGCCTCTGTTTCTGGTCGGAGACGGCCATCTTGGAAAGATTCTTCACTATTTCACCCAACAGCATACCTAAAAGACAGCAAAGACAGCAGTTCTTATTTTCCTATTTAATCCCGCATTTAAAGGACGAACTCCGGTCATAGTCTATATTTGTCTTACTGTCAACGATTCGTGTGAAAAGACTGAAACCAACAATGAATGAATCCATCTATCAAATATTCTATGCATGTCCTAAAGCCTGATGTATTTTACTCCCCTGTGACACAGAGCTTCACTGTTGTCCCCAAACTAATTAAAACACATCAATGAGCCACACTGGGTGGCTTAAGGAAATTATTTAGCCTTTTTTTTAAAAATGCAGTTATAACTTATATTACATATAAACTATGTAACTGTTTGTGTGTAATGTTGAGCTTATATGGCCAAGTCCCTGCAGTAAAGCAGTTGAATTTCACTGAACTGCACACACGTACCTCCCTGCAGCCGGCTCTTTTCCTGTCGTTTGTAGACCCCGAACATCACCTGCGAAAATTGGACATCAGTGTTACATTTCATCTCAATACATTGTTTTTTTTAATGATCACAATTCATGATCATCATTACTTTTAACTTTGAAACTGCATGTAAACACCAGAACTCCTCAATGAGACCACAGATATTGCTGCTGCTTTTTACCTGAAAACTAAAATCTTTGATCAGGCGGAGCTTCTCCATGACCTCAGGAGTCACCCAGTCAGGAGCCGTCAGGTTGTGACGGGACTGAAATCACACAGACACACACAGTGAGAATTATTTCAAAAAAACACAACACAACACAACATCTCTTACTTTCAGGTGATGAAACCCTACTAAAAACATTCTTTTGAATATTTTATTCAGTTTCCACCATATTCTGCTGCTAAATCCAAGTAATTATTTCACACTGGACCTTTAATTAAGCAGTGGTTAGGATGTCTTGTTGTTGTTGATAGCACCTTGTCAGCAATCCTCTCCCTGCAACCCTCCTCTCACATGGTTGTTTAATTGTTCTGTCGCTGTGCTCAGTGACCTCGCTGTCCCCGATTTCATGTTTGGCTCTTACTTGAAATCTCATTTGACTTGTTATATATGTGGATTTTATCCCTGAAAATTTGAAAAATATAAGATAATATAACAAACTGATATCAGGACATGTATTGACTGTAATCCAAGAGCCATGCTGACATGTATCAGCTTTGTAAACAGAAAAAACAAAAATAACACAGATGTGAAACTGCTGCTGGTTGCGCAGTCCTCTTCCTCTAACTGCCTGTTTGTCAAAATTTAAATGTGTTCCTCAAAACTGAAGAGGCCAGTTTGAGTCACAAGACTTAAAACCAACCAGCGTACATGAAATTTGGTCTGTTTTCCTTTTAGCCCGTCTGGAGTTTCCACATAACTTTGGCAAACTGAACTGAATAAAGGCACTTATTTTGAAATGATGCAACATCAGTGGTAAAGAAGTAGCTAACATGTTGCCTGTTTTTTCTGCTGGAGTTCTTCTTACTCGAAACATGTTCTCACTATGATGAAAACCTGGCAAAATCTCTCATTAAATAATCAAACTGCATGTCACGTTTCCTGGTTCATGTCACAAATACATTCTGTAAATACAAAAAGTAAATAGAAGTTTCTAAAACACACCCTTTCACTTCTGTTCTAAACTTCTTGTTTTTTTTTTTGCTTGTAGTGAACGTGTGGTTCTGTGTGTCTGTGTTTGTGTTCTCACCTCACAGAAGAGTGTGTCATACACACTCCAGACTGACTCCACAGTGGTCTTATTCAGTCCCGTTTTATTCCTCACAAGGTCAATAATGTCCTAAAGAGAGGAAAACAGTGAGCGCTGCATACTTTTTCTTTACAAATCTGTACATATTTCATAATAATTTAAAGATATTTAGACTAGAAAATAGCTTAAAAAGTGTGTCTAACATCCATTTCACCATATGTTGAGGACATGACCTCAGTGACCTCCATGGTAGCTATACCCCTGGTCCTGGCGCTTGGCATAAAATTTAAAGAAAAGTAAAGAAAAGAAAACTGCACCTGGTATTTCGCGGTGACATTGAGAAATTCCTCCGTGTGCTCAGTTTCGTTCATCAGCTGTTTGTAGCGAGGACAGTCACCCAGAGGAAAAGAGAGAAGCTGAAAGAAGAGATGTAAGGTTCAGACGCAGAACCACTTATAGCGAGGAGCACTGATTAAACTATTTATATCACGCGTGCATACCCTCTCTTCACTCTGTGGCACGGTGTGTACAGGTATAGGCTGCCACTTCAAGTTTGGTGTGAAGACCTGCTGACCTGAGGGGGGGTAGAGACCTGGAAGACGGCAACGGATGGTTAACGTGAGAACGAAAAGTGCAAGAAATAGAAAGAAGAGGAGTTAGCTGATGTTCAGACCTGCGAGGTTGGCTTCAGCGCTCATCAGGGTGCGATCGTAGTCTGTACTGCGAACTGAGATCTGAGGACGAAGGAGTTTAAATATGTTATTCAGATTATAAAGGAGATTAAAAAGACAAGAGTTATGCACAAGTTCAGCTGTTGGATAATAAATTGTGACGGGGGCCATCCTCCTGGAAAACGCTTTTCAAACTTCCATCATGTTCCAGGAATTCCAGCACTGGTGGAACCCTGTATAACACCAACCTGGCGAGGGGCCCTTTCCCCAAACATTCGTATGAATCATCGTCTGTCTGCGAGGGGTTTTGCTGACGTGTCATGTGATCTGACAGCAAAGGGGAGAGGACACCTACCTCGATGTCTGTCATAGGATTCGTTGAGGAATCCTTTGTATCGATTCCTCAGAAAGTGGCCCAGGTCAAAGTGCTGCCTCATCCCCTCCTGAAAAAAAAAAACACACACAAACACATTCAATAATCAGTTGATCATCATTTGCAGCCCTACAGCATTAAATTATGCACCCATCGCTATGGTAAATGCATGAACAGTAAATGCACACATAAGTTCTGATGCACTGCAGTCACTTCAGTTAAAAAAAAAAACATATTCATTATACCTGGGATAGCTGTCCAAAGCCTTGTGGCCAGGCGCTCTCTTGGTGCGGGTCAGTGGGATAGGCTTTGACTGGTGAGCGGTCACCATGACGAAACAACTGGAGGGTAGAGAGAACAGATGTCAGTTAACACCCAACTGATCAAACATCATTTCCCCTTTAATGTGTAACCACAAGAAAAAACACTTCCTACTACTTAGGTTTCATATAGCAAAATATGCTGAAGATTTTTTTTATTAATTTCTTTATTACAACCGCCAAACTTTTTTGCTGTTGATGCCATAAAAGCCACTTGATCCGGCTAAATTATTGACAGTCACAAATAAAACTTTCAGTTTCATCATGTGACTTGACTTGACTTTGGTCTTTGCAAACCTACTTCAAAGTCCTGTTGTGTATTTGATATCTCTCCCTCTTATTATTTCACCCGTATTACATGTAACATTTGTACAAACCTCCTCTGAAAAAAAAAACAGGATCAAACCAAAACCTCCTCCCAGTTTTATCTGCGTCACCACTGGATGTTCTGAAATCCAGTCAGCTGATAGCAACGATCCTGCCAAGTGTTTGTCAGATACTGTAATTTCATTCATGGACGGAAATGAGTCAACTGAAGACTCCAAAAACAAAATTATGAGGAAAACTGCAGTATAGGAATGTCCAGAACAAAAAAAGGAAGTTGAGCATGATGATTAAGAGGGTAAAATCCATTTAAGAAGTGAGTTTTAGGACATGATTTACACGATACTAATGGACCCTTAACCTGAAACTGCTCCTTCGATAGTAAACAAAGAACTAATCCTGTGAAACCTGATGTCTGTCTGTAGGTTGAAAGAAAGGTCTGTGTCGAGATAATTAGGTCTCGTTACCACAATCAGATGTTTATTCAAGCGGAACAGTTTCAAGTTTCAACCTTCGAGACACTAAAAGGAAGTGTGGGTTTCCGTTTTCTGGTGCGAGTGGCACGCATGACTGATCTGTCCAGAGTAGCAGAAAAAGTGTGTGAAACTCCATTTTAAGTGTGGATTATCCCTTTAAAACTCCTAATCTTATCTGCACCAGGATCCATTAATGGCTATCCAGCAGGCAAATGGGCGACTGTTTCTGAGAATGAGTCCAAGAATAAGAACGTTAAGCTCCCTGAATGGCAGCTGTACCAAAACAACTTTCGTAAGAGAAAATCTATAGCTCTCAGTGTCATATTTTAACACTGTGACATGCCAGACGCTTGACGTTACAGCTTTAACACGGGAAAACATAAGCGTGTCCGATGCTATTTCAATTCTCACATCCATGACAGATTCCATGTCTGGAGCGCAAGGAAAAGAAGAGGAGGAGGAGAGGGTGGGGAAACACTCAAACTCATCCTCAAGCCTGAATAGAATGAGATCAATAAGAAATTATGATAAATAATCCAAAAAAGTACCTTGTTTTGGGATTCTTTACGTTGAAAATTTGCAGGACGATCAGTTTTTTTCTTTGTCATGACAAGATTTAGTCCATACTCATTCATTATTTGTGTTAGAGCCGCAACAATTAGACGATTATTCGATTAGTTGTCAAACATTAAATTAAACACATTTGTGTTTTTTCTTTAGTCCTGAATATCTTTCAGCTGTGGTCAAAACAAGACATCTGGGGACCGTTTTTTTTTCCTGAAATTTTATGGACCAGGAAACAAATCAATTCAAACTAATCTTTAATTTCAACTCAAGTGTTTACAGCATGTCACAGCGTGTTCTGTTCTCTAAAGAGTGGGCCAAGGACTTTGCTGCAGCTCCGACATTATCACCATCCTGCATGTGTCTCTTTACTTTGCATAGGAAATGACCTGACAGATAAAATTTACAGGCCCTTATTTAACGGTTAGCTCGGTGCAATAAAAGGAGGACATGCAAAAATACAATAATGTGTGCACTTAAGGTGGACGTGATGCCTTAATGCTGTCAAGACAATAACTCCTGTATTCCTGACAATGCAGCACTTTTTCACTCGGGGGCAAGATGGCATTCCTGTTGAGCTGTGAACAGGATCAGGTTGTTTCTGCATGACCCAAATCATTATCAACCTGACCCAAGCACAGCCTCAGGGAGTACATATCACCCACAGAATATCAGCATTTACACAATAAACATTAGCAAGTGTTTGTAATGTTAATTCAGCTGACTGGTCACCTGACAGGATGGGTTTCTGTTTGACAGTGAACACTGATTTTCTTTAGCTCAGTGCATTTCAAATAGGTCTAAACCGTGCAGGGCTGTTTCCTCTTTTGCTGGGAATAACCTGACATGAACCTTTGAAAACATAATAAGTGACAGCCAGACACTTGATAACAGAGATCCAGTTGTGCAGTACCATTTATACTTTACATTTCTTCCACTTCAAATACACTGATTTCAGATTGAAGTTACTTTTATTTGAATAAAATGAATCACTTCTACTACGGGTAACTGTTTTGCAACACAATGGTGGCTTCTTTAAAAACAAACAAACAAAGTGTTGCTGGGTGGATTAATATGCCGAATTCACGTTGAGACCGAATGATTTCAGACAGACTTAATTTGTGTTCAGATACTCAACATATTTACTGATGAGCAAAGGAAACATAAAAATCTTCTCAATTTTGAATATAGTTTCGCGAGCGTCTATCCACGTCAAAGAGGAACGAGACGAATCGCTGCAACACAGCTTCCGTAGAGTTACACCGACATTAGTATTACTTACCACAGTCACATATACTAGTTTTCTTTCTGCTGCAGCTTCTCCACAGACACACGCCACCGTTAAAAGAAGGACAATAGCGGAGGACACCATTTTTTTCGTCTGTGCAACTACAGAGCTAACCGACTGATTGCTCATTCTCCTGTTTTCCCTGCCCGAGCTGCGTCAAGTTAGCAATGTTAACGCTAGCGCAGTTACACCGGAAGTTAAAGAATTAAATGTAACATGCAATTTTAACAAAAAACGTCCAAGACTGGGGGCATGATGTGCGTTCAAAAGGGGCTACTGTGATATTTCATAAATTTTCGAAAGCGTATGCTTAATTCTTTAACCCGCATTTGCCCTTTTTTATCCGTGAGAATGGCAAAGTCGTTTACCAGGCATTTTATTTTGAAATTAATAGCTTGCGTATTGTCATCTAACTTGATACAAAAAAAAGGGGAAAACGGAAGTGACCAAACATCCAATACGTGTGCGCGCTCGTTAACAGTCCCGCAGACTTGCAAAATTGTATTATTATTATTATTATTATTATTATTATTATTATTATTATCATATTATTATTATTATTATTATTTATATATATTATTATTATTATTATTATTATTATTATTTTATTTCATTTTATTTTGATGAGGAACACTCGTGTTCTCGCTTTTTCTTTATCTACTTCAACATCTATGATCATT
Source organism: Lutjanus argentimaculatus (assembly GCA_034769285.1). Classification (NCBI taxonomy): domain Eukaryota; kingdom Metazoa; phylum Chordata; class Actinopteri; order Lutjaniformes; family Lutjanidae; genus Lutjanus; species Lutjanus argentimaculatus. Next base: position 2,996,179 of record JAWZSL010000020.1, on the reverse strand, counting down.
CAAAAATACAGTTTTCTCATCGTTTTGTAAATAATTTAGGGTGCATTGCCCTTTAAATCTATTAAAGATACTTTTCTTTAAATGAAAAAAGCCCATTATATTAAATGTAACTCGTGTAAATTAAATGCAAAACATATGTTTTACATGATTAAAAAAAAATCATTTACGTGGTCACAATGTCTTAAATTTGACCTTGCCTACTAAGTCTACATTCTGAGAGCAAAGTCATATCATTTACTCACTAAGTCAAAATTATGTAAGTAAAAAGTATATACAATTTTGACTAATAAGTCAGAATTTTAACTTAACATGAGTATTATTATTTTTTATTATGCCCGACTCGTTCTTTATTTTCATTTTCTTATCAGAAGTAGGCCTCCACCTGTCAAAGCACACATATCAGAAGGTCACTCTTTTGTGGGCTTGCAGTTCTTCTCTTCGGACACTAGAGGTCAGTATTGCCTTGGCTGCAATCATATCTTCTAGTCTTACTTGTCAGACATACAGTATCTGCAGTTTAACTGTGCTGCAGACTTTAATATCTGTCACTGACTTCAGTTGTTACCATATGAACCTGATGGATACAAAATGTTGCTGGAACTTTAATCTGTTTGTGTCTAAAAATCGAAAAGTTAACAAAAAAAAAAATAATTTCAGAAGTGTATTCAGCAGCCATACCCAACAATAAAATACTGTATTTTGTTAGGCTTTGCATTTTTCATTTTATGATGACATTTTATAATTATTATAGCTGTGTCCCAGCTCTGGTCCTGAGGACACATTGCCCTGCATGTTTAAGATATTTTTCTGCACCAACACACCTGATTCATCATCAAGCCTCTGCAGAAGCCTGATAACGAGCTGTTCATTTTAATCAGGTGTGTCGGAAAACATGCAGGACAGTGGCTTCATTTACATGCACACTGCTGTCCTACTATCATTCAGAATATGACAGTATTGATACAGGTCATGTAAATAGTGTATTCCTATTGGATATTATGAATTAGGCCTTAGTATGAATGGAGCATATTCTGGTTAAGATGTGGGATATAATGGTATTATTCTGATTCTAGGAGCATTCTTTGGATTTGTCTACAGCAAATTCAGAATATGCATCTCAGTTGGGGTTTTACTGCAGTTTGTTGCACACAGCCTCTCTCCTGTTTTCAGTCGTTCTGTGCTGTAAACAAACCAACTAGCCAACAGTTTGCAAGGCTGGAGGACTGTAGAGATGCAGGCACAAAAGAAACCAAAATCTTTGGTCAAAGGGAGGACCAAACTCACCTTTAAACATTATTTTAAACATTTGATATCAGCAGGTTTTTGGATATGCACAAATGTCGCAATGTGGCCTTTTCAAGAAGCATTGAGCGAATGAAGAGGGAGGCTGTGTTTGCACGGTCACAAGTCTGCAACAGTGGAAATTTTTGACACAAGAGGCGTCCATAATCAGAGTATGCACGGCTGCATGTAAACAGGAATATTAGAGGAATATTCAGTTTCATTAGCCAGTAAACAGCTTAGTAAGATTAGTGTCTTTTCAGAATTGGGTAAAAACTGATATTGTGTGCATGTAAAATAGTCACTGTGTCTAAGGTGCCAGGGTTGGAATGTTGTTTTATAGACTAAATGATTAATTGGTTGATCAAAACAAATAAGCATAAAGCTGCAATCCACAAGTGGTTCTTTGGACATGTGGGTCTTTGGTTGAGTCCACGCATGCATGTGGGTATTTACCATTGAGACCTTTCATCCATATCTGGCTTACAGAAGCTGCAAAGCACCGTGTCATAATCATACTTGTTTTAAAGTGAGGTGTTAAATGTTAAAGCTGCATGTGTGGAGCGTTTGATGTTTTGAAAAGGCTTTCTGTGCTCCAGAGCAGTTAACAGTGAAAACCTTTGGTCCTGAGCTGACCCCTTCTCTCATGACCCTCCGGTTCACTGGTCTGTATGTGTTTACTCGGTGAAAAGCAGCTTTATTGTGTGACGATATGGCAACAAGGAGCGCTAAGCATGGATTCCGGTGGGAATCAGATCCTCGTCCATCTTTTTTCATTACCCGTGCTCAACTACACCGTGCTTTCGTCATGGTTTTTCCACACAAATAGACTGAATAGACCCTTTGGGAGCGTTGCTTCCCCCGGTGTTTTGGCTTATTTTCCTATTTGCTACTGTCACTGTATCAAGACGTCCTTTATCTCTGTCCAGCTTGGTTAATGAGGCATTACCGTGTGCCATAACTGCATGATTAGCTAAAATTTTCACAGTGAGACACACCCTCTGTGTGACCACTGTGTTTGACTTGATATGTCGATGACTGAAAAGCAGAAAGTAAAGTGATCAGACAGTTTCGAACGGTGGAGTCGTGGAGTTGAAATTAACCAGTGGCTTCTCTCTGAAAAGCTCATAATTTTCTGATGTTCTGCTTTACTGGTATTAAAATCTGCTTGCTGTAAAGGAACATATCTTATTTTATGTGAGGCCAAAGTTAATGTACTTGTGTTTAATAAAATCATAATTCCACATGCTTTTTTGAGAAGTTTGTGTCCCACCTGGACGTCAGCACAAATAAATGATATGTGGATTCACGAGCAGAAAACACCCAGATTAGTGTTGAAATAAACCCTGTGGGAACATATCAGCACACCACATCCCATGAACTGCCAGCAAAACAACAATATTCAGCATTCAGCAATATTCCCTCAGTATTGTTGCCAAGTTATTGTGCGTCTTTGCCAGTTAAATGTCAACAACAATCTCTTTGTTCCTTTGTTTTTGCCCCAGGCTGTTTATATCTGCGGTCAAATTCTATGTGTTACTAAATCCTGCGGAGGTGTTTATGTTTTTGCTCATATCTCAGATTATAGGTGATGCTTAATGCTGAAAACACATGCTGCGGCCGAGCTTAACCCCGATAAATTAACACTTGTGCAAAAACAGAAAAATAGGCAACGGCCAAGTGTCATCAGAATCACACAAACACACACCGGCATCACAATAACAATAATGAGGGAACAATAGTGATTAGACAAGGCAGGGATTACCCTTAATCTGCAGTATCTATGTGTTTGTTTAAGGGGGTAGATATGCTCATTACAGAGGGGTTAAAGCAGGATACCCTCCTTCAACTACAGACTTTTAATTCACACTGACACCTCATTCACGGAGGTGTAATCTGCTTGTTGGGAGATTATAAAAAGCAATCCAAGTGTGTGTTTGCGGCGGGGGTCCGATGGCTGGGTTTCCCCTGCGCCGCACGGACATGACTAACGATCATGAAGATCACACGGAGAATTACTAACATAATTACCAAGATGATCTGATGAACAGATGTCTGTGAGCTTCCTGTTGACAGGCCCTTCACAGCCTCACCCCAAACGCTTGTTGTTCAGCACTACTTCTGGTGCCTGTTCGTCTCTGAAAAACATGAAACTGTCCCCCCAAATAGAATTATATCTCAATAAATAAAGTAATTGCAATTATATATTTACATTTCAAAGCCGACTCAACTTTTGAAATAATTCACACTAAACTAGCAAGCTTGCTAGCTAATATTACATTGATGATACTGGGTTTATCGTATAGCTAGTTAAATTAATTTAAAAATTCTCATTCCCCTCCATAAAATACTCCTCCATGTTTGTGGTCACCCTCTAAGTTGTAATGAGATTACACCCTATCTGTGATTATGATTTACTGAGGAAAAAGGTGTTTTCTTTGCTAAAAATCATATGTGGGAAGAGTTTGTGTGCTGCAGAGTGAACCCGAGCAGCAGCCAGACGATGGCAGCATTTCTGCAGGTTGTCACCGCACTGACTGAACCCTCTGACGCATTTGCTTTAGTCATCCCCCCTCTGTGAGATGGCTGTTTTTCATTCAACATCAACATTTTGTAAATATGCAGCAAAGTGCAGCATAAGCATGAAGGGGGGGGGTCAAATCACAAACAAAACAAGGTTGCTGCCTGCCCTCTGCTGTTTTTTTTTTCCCATGGCAAAAGCTAGATTTTGTAGATAATGACCATAATTATTACCAAATGTGGACACAAACGTGGAGTGTTGAATGGATGGGAGAATAAATGGTGAGGTACTGAAATAGGAAACGCAAGGTTCCAGTTGGAGAGGAATACCCACAGGTTTAAAAATAGGCCACAACACTCCTTATATAACAAGTGGGACATCAGGGTTGTTTACAGTTTTACTGCCTGGGAAATGAATGGTTACAATTCAGCATTATGTTGCACATTTCAAATCCTTGTTAATCCAAACAAGCCTGTCAACCACACTGTAAATAAAAAATATTAATGTATTTGTTATGTTTTGAAGGGAGGTATCATTCTGCTGCATTAACCAGATATGAGATAAGTCTTGGGTGTGTGTGTTTTTTGCATGACACTTTCATTTTACAGTCCACTTAACAGGGGTTTCGTGTTATTCAATGGGCTTCTGAATTTCAGTTTCTACATGAGAGAGCTGTTTGGAAAGCAGGGGGGGGGCGGGGCTTGCCTGCCTTGAATTATTTAATGAGCCAATGGGCAGCGTCAGAGCCGTGTGATGGACAGGCACGGCCCCTGCAGGACGCACCGCCCCCCTATGACTCTGTGTTTTATTCCTTTTTTTAGAGCAGCAGCAGCAGCGTCACATGTTGTTTTTCTCCAGGATCAGATCAGTAGTCTCCGGTCTGGTCCCACTGCACTGTTGCTTCAACCGTGGCGCACAGCGGACGCAGCGATCGGTGTCTGCTATGGATTAGATAGAAAGAAAAGCGGTTTATATTTAAAGTTTGTTTTTTTTTTGCAGCGAGTTTCTTCGTTAAAAAAAAAGGCTTATCTGCAACTTGAAGAGAAGTGGAGAGAAATGGCAAGTCCTCCGGCGACGGGAGCGGGAGGACACCTGTTATCTAATGGGACGAACGGTGTGAAGAAGTGCGGGTACCTGAGGAAGCAGAAGCACGGACACCGGCGCTTTTTCGTGCTGCGGGAGCCGACCGAGCGCTGCCCTGCCCGGCTCGAGTATTATGAAAGCGAAAAGAAGTGGAGGAACAAGTCCGCCGCTAAACGGGTCATAACTTTGGACTCCTGTCTGTGCGTAAACAAACGCGCCGACGCCAAACACAAGCACCTCATCGCCCTCTACACCAAGGACGAGTACTTCGCCGTGGCTGCGGACAACGAGCAGGAGCAGGAGAGCTGGTACACGGTTCTGACTGATCTCATAGCCGAGGGGAAAGTGTACGACAGCCCAGCCTCCACCTCCTCTCTAGTGGGCTTTGAGGAGGCAAGCTACGGACTCATTACTCCTGCAACAGCTGCCTACAAGGAGGTCTGGCAGGTCAACTTGAAATCCAAAGGCTTGGGTCAGATCAAGAACCTCACTGGAGTGTACCGGCTGTGTTTGTCCAGCCGGACCATCAGCTTTGTCAAACTGAACTCTGAGACAGCTGCTGTCAGTTTACAGCTCATGAACATAAGGAGATGTGGACACTCAGATAGCTTCTTCTTTATAGAGGTGGGTCGGTCAGCGGTGACCGGCCCTGGGAGTTCTGGATGCAAGCGGAGGACTCTGTGGTGGCGCAGAACATCCATGAGACCATCCTTGAGGCCATGAAGGCCATGAAGGAGCTGTCCGAGTTCAGGCCGCGCAGCAAAAGCCAGTCAGCCAGCACTAACCCTATCTCTGTGCCCACACGACGCAACCTCAACAACCTTCCCCCTAGTCAGACGGGCCTGGTGAGGAGATCCAGGACAGATAGCATGGCAGCCACCTCCCCGGGCAGAAAGTTTACTTCCTGTCGGATAAGAACGGCCAGCGAGGGTGATGGAAGCGTGACCCGGCCGGTGTCCATGTCCATATCTGTGAACGGGAGTCCCACCAGTCCAAACTCTGGGAATTTCAGCAGGTCACACACACTCAGCAGTGGGCGCACCTGCAGAATGCTAGAGTCCTCCGCCAACCTTCATCACAGCCGCTCCATGCCGGTGTCCAACTCCCCTCCGGCTGCCTCCAGCCCCATCAGCATGTCCCCCAGAGGGGGGGCGAGTATCTGCACTCCTGACAAAGCCAGGCGGCCATTCAGCTGCAGCGCCTCCATCTCTGGCTCCCTCAGCGACACCGGCTTCATGCTGTGTGACGACTACAGCTCCAGCCCAGGTGACCCCAAATTTCTCCCCCTGACCCGCAGCGACACCCCTGACTCTCTGTCCAGCACGCCGCCATCCCGTGACATCAGCGACCCCTGCGGCTACATGATAATGGAGGGGGTGAACGGCAGCAGGTCTGGGGCTCGTGGCGAGGGTCTGGCTTACAGGAAGAGGACGCACTCCCTCACCACGCCGCGTCAACAGAGGGTGGTGGCGCCGCTGTCCTCGGCCTCACTGGACGAGTACACGCTCATGAGGATGGCCCACGGACAGAACTCCCACTCCGCCTCCCCCAAAGTGTGCTACCCAGAGGATTATGGTGACATTGAAATTGGTTCCTCCAGGAGCTCCAGTAGTAACCTTGCTGACGATGGCTACATGCCAATGACGCCAGGTGTGGCCTCCCAGTCTGGCAAGGTCGACAACTATGTACCCATGAGCCCCATGTGCGTGTCAGCGCCAAAGCAGATTGTGAACCCTAGGGTGCATCCTCAGGCAGCTGCCAACGGCGGCTACAAGACCAACTCCCCATGCAGCAGCTCACTTGAGGACAACGGCTACATGAGGATGTGGTGCGGCTCCAAATCCTCCATAGAGAGCCCAGACAGGCACGGTGAATACATGAACATGTCTCCTGGAAACCCACCCCCACTCCAGACCCCCCCTGATTACTACACGGGCCTGCTTGCAGGGGAACCTGCCTCAGTGAGGCCACCTTACCACGCGGTTCCCTCACGCTACCTGCTAAACTTCAGGCCTCCAAGACTGAGGAGAGCAATCAATATGTGTTGATGAGTCCGCAGAGTTTGAGGCAGAGGATGGGGGAGTCAGACTATTATTCAGTGATGCAGCCCACCTCACCGCTGAGCCCCTCAGTACCCTCTCCGATCAGACACGGCCGGGCGGAGACCCTACCCTACAGAGGGAGGCTGGGCAGGCCGAACAGGCTATCCCTAGACACCCTGAGGACCCTGCCCACCACAAACGAGCACCCGCTGCCCGGAGAACCCCGCAGCCCCGGGGAGTACATTAACATAGACTTTAGCAGCACCAGGTTCTCCCCGCCCTCCACTGTATCCACGGAGAGTCAGTCATCCTCACTGGGCTCCAGCGGCGGGGGCCCGGTAGGTCCTCGCTGACAGACTACATCAACTTAGAGCTGGGCTCACACTCACCCAAGGAGGCTGACACCCCCGCTGAGCGCTTGGACACACTTCCAGAGTTGTCAATGTGCCCCTGCTCAGAGGAGGACGGCGTGTACCATCTGGACGGTGAGAAAAGGTCTCAGGGCCTCTGTGATGAGGTGAAAAATGACTACACTGAGATGACGTTTGGGATGACCAGCTCGCCTCCACAGCTCGTTCCCCAGAACACAACAAGGTATTTTGGAAAGGAGTCATTTATCAATTATTATGATTTATTTCACCTGTCTGGCTTTATGATCGAAAGGGAATAACAGTAATTCGGTTGTTACAAGAACAGACATGTTAATTACTGTAATTTTATTCAATGAATAACTGTATAGTGTGTAATATAAAGTGTCTGATGATAATCAACATAATCATTAAGGTTACATGAACCAAATATATTTACACTGATCATAAGGGTGATCATGGTAACAAGAACCAGAGAGCTATTTTTAAGCTTCAGTGTACAGTAGTTGGAATGTGAACTGTGCAGAAGAGCCTGTGACTCAACATCAAATAAATATCCTGAAAGGGATAGTTCGGGTTTTTTTGAAGTGAGTTTTATGAGGTATTTATTGACAGTGTATTAGCCACAGTAGCTGCTGGTCAGCATGCCCCCTGTTTGGAGAAGTAGAGGGGGGGATTTTAGGCATCGGCTTGGGTGTACGCAATATTTAGAGTATTTTCACCACTTTACCTTGCTGTCAGACAGCCTTTCTGACAGGAAACCGCTGTAACAGAAGGCAAATATTACCAACCAAACTCCATGGGTGAAATCAGTAATTTTACCTCGAGAGAAGTTGCTGGTCTACTGCTTCCTCAGTCTGTTAGTTTGTGCTATTGTGTGACTTCAGTGAATCAGCAATAACCAAAAACACTGAAGTCACACAATTACACAAACAAACTAACAACATCAACTAACAAGAGTATCAAGGCTGCAAGTAGACCAGCACCTCTTCTGTGAGGTAAAATGACTGATTTTGCGTGTGGAATTTGGTTTGTGTGGAGAGGGTGATATTTGACTTCTATTAGGTGGTTTCCTGTTGGAAAAGGCTGTCTGATGGCAAAGTGAAGCAATGAAAATACTCTATAGAGTGTACTTATACTGGTATTAATTTTTTTCCCCTCTCATACAACCCTATATCAAATAATCTGAACTATCCCTTTAATATCACAACAGTTCAATCATATTCAAACCTTTGTTTAACAGCTTGATGGTCTCGTTTTTTTTTTTTTTGAACAAGTATAAAATAAAAGCTACTTGCTGACTAAACCTCTCATATGTTGTTCTCTAGCAGCGTGAGCAGCAGGGAGAGGCGGCTGTCTCTGGAGGACCAGGGAGTCCCAGAAGGCATTGGGGTCTTCCTGCTTGGGGCCACCTCCTCTTCCACACTGGACCCCGACTGCTCCGCCAAGGTGATCCGGGCCAATCCCCAGGGACGTCGGCGCCACAGCTCCGAGACCTTCTCTTCTACCGCCACGGTGACGCCGGTCTTCCCCTCGTTCGCCCGTGGCGACATGGTGAAGAGGCACAGCTCGGTGGAGAACATCTCGTCCCGGAGCAGCGAGGGCTCAGACGAGGAGTATGGCAGCCCTGTGAACCGACAGAACTCGGCCGGCTACCCCAACGGACTGAACTACATTGCCTTGAACCTGCTGGACAGCCACAGGGACGTGGAGAAATGCGAGGACCTGGCTGGCTTCAAACCCACCAGCAGCTGCAAAGGGGGTATCAATGGATTACACAGCACGCCATATGTCTGTTTGGGATTCAAGGAGGCTGCAACCACTGCCAAAGGTGAGTGAGGTCGATGTCAGGTGTGTTGCTGCTAAATAATTGATCTAAACGTTCAGCTTTAAGTCCCGCAGGCGCCATAGACCTTTTTCACAGCCGCCATTTTTGAAATAGTAGGTAAACACAGGTGTTATCAGTGATACGAATTAAGGTTCCATTCCATTCAGCTCAAACAGAGTCAGGGTGCTTTGAACCTTCATTAGTATCACTGGCAACATCTGTGTTTGCCCTACTATTTTATATCAGTATGGCTGCTTTGGCTCCCTATTGTTTTAAAGGAAGCAGCTTAGGAAATGTGAAAAGTGGCTCTTTTCAATGGAAATAGGTGAACAAAGCAGTTTGGCTTTGCTGTGTGAGAAGTGCGCAGTTGGTAGAGAAAAAAAACAAGGATGAAGGCAAACTCGCATTTCCTCTCAATTCAAATTCAGACTGCCTCTGTGGATTTCAAAGTGTAGGTGGTGCTGATGTGGCCTTCAGATGCTCCTTTTAAGCTCCTACTTCTGAGTACTCACAGATCCTGTAACATGAATAGTGTTTATGGCACCCAGAGCTGCAATGATAAGTTGAATAATCGATTAGTTGTCAGCTATTGAGTTCATTGTTGACTATTTTGATGATCGATTAATCATTTGACAAGACAAAGTGTCAAGATTCTCTGATCTGAGCTTCTTATGTGAATATTTTCTGGTTTCTTTCAACCATGACGGTAAATTTAATAGTTGGTCAAAATAAATCCTGAGCTTTGTGAAAAAGTGATCAAAAGATCAAAGTTTCTCACTATTTTCTGACATTTTATGGACCAAGCAACAAATCAATTAATCCAGAAAATGACTGACAGATTGTTTGTTTTGGTTTGGTTTTACTGTAAAAAAAAAAAAAAAAAAAAAGAAAGAAAAAGAAAAAAAAGAGAGCTGTACTGTGCAATTAGAAGAGGAAAAAACAAGGCTGAAGGCAAACTTGCATTTCCTCTCAATTCAAATTCAAACTGCCTCTGTGGATTTCAAAGTGTAGGTGGTGCTGATGTGGCCTTCAAGTCTCTTTTCAAGCTCGTACTTCAGAGTACTGAGAGATCCTGAAACATGAGTAGTGTTTTTTGCCAAATTTTGCTATTTGTTTGAGTGTTTGTTTTTTGATTAATATTTTGAGTTTTCAGCTTGTGCAACAGGCTTCATATAAAGCAACACATAAATGAATAGATACATAAAAAAGAATAAATGGATACAGAAAAAAAATATATACCTGTATGAGGGACGCTGAAAATATAGAAATCTTAAATGTAAATACTTAAATACAAAGAACAACTACACAAAAGTACACAAAAGAAAAAAAAAGTGCCATGAGTGGAGATCTGTCAGCATTCCCCTTTTACTGTGTTTTCCTGGCAATCCTGACATCTCCCACAGCATGTGAACGCAGCGCAAGGCTGCTATGAAACGTGACCAGGCTGAGCGCTCTGAAGTAAACAAGCACCATGACTGAGCAGGACGCTGCTGCCTTGCCGCCTCGCTGCTGCTACTGTTGTGGGCTGCAGATACTAAAAATACTCGAGCAGATTTTGGGATTCCACCAACGCTTATTATGAATGGAAACAGAAAACAGAAATGAGAGGCTAGAGATTCATTATGAAGCATCAGCCACAAGTATACAGCAAATATGAAGATAGGGGTATTAAATAGTCCTTATCAAGCCTATATAATGTTTTTACTGGGCTTGTTATTGGCTGTAATGTGAAAGGAATGCCTCAGATCTGATAGGTAAGGTTCCTGTCAGCTGTAATGTCACGCTGAGCCGCAGGCATTTCCGGCTGTTGTTTTTCAGTTGGATAGGCTTTAGGATGTGTTGCACATCAATGTGACCTCTATAGAGACCCCTTATTCCCACCATCCCATGATCAATAGCGTGTCCCAGAATATCCCAGCGAGCGAAATAAAGCAGCGGCGTGGGACAGCAGACGGTGTAAACAAACATCCCAGCGCAGGGACAAGCAGAATGTTGACATTAAAGTTTGACTTTCTGTCCCCACGCCGTTTATTGGACACTGCGAGCTCACGTGTGTCCGCGAGCACGTAGTTCTAAGGGTGGGCGGCGGTAGAGGAGGGAGGGGGGGTTATACGCTTGACATGTGAGGCCCAGCACAAGTGGATATGTGTTTGTATGTGTCCTTGTAGGCAGCAGCAAACAACAAAGTGGGCGAGTTGTTGCTATGCGGCCATCAGGTAACTGGATGTCACGGTCCGCATTCCTGGCAGAGCGGTTTTGAAAAGTTGCTGTGAGAGGGAGGCCTGTTTTTGTCCCGGCTCCGGGCCATTTGAATAGATAGTGGCTTTTATTTCACCACAAGGCCCCCGTGTATGCAGAGGAGTTATATTATGTTTCATTTTTAACACACAGGACACAGAAATTCTCTAAAAGTGACGTTCTGGTACATAAACAGGAATGTACCGTCACTGATCAGCCCCCGCACTGTATTGAAAATCAATTATTTCACCACAAGGCCCCTGTGCACAGAGTGGCGTTACATTATGTTTCATTTTTAACACACCAGGACAGAGAAACACTCATTGTTTTTAATTTGCACAGTTCTGACATTCTGGGAAATAAACAGGAATGTACCATCACTGATCAGCCCCCGCACATGATTGAAAATCAATTATCTTCCCAGTGGGGGCTTAATTTATGCATTCTTTAAATGCGCAAGTCTTTGAGAGTGACATGTTGCAGTGTAATGGCTGTTTTTTTTTTCAGTTCAACAGGTGGTAAACATCCTTGCATCCCTTCAGAAGTCTGATTTGCAGCTATTAACATGTGCTCACATGTTTGTTTGTTTTGATCTGAGGTGTGTTTTTTCGCACGTGTTCCGCACTCATGTTTTGATGGAGTACAAATATTTTTATGGCGCTAATAAAGCTTGTTGCATGTAACTTAGTAGGGAGAGGGCGGGAGAAGCCTCAAGCACATACATGTGGACTCTAGCACGTACGCATGCAGGGCAGTCGGGGGTGTTTTTTTTCTCTCAGGGATCCTTTTTTTTTTTTTTTTTTTTCCAGTGGCGTAGCCTGCATCCGTGAACACTTGGCAGGCAGGGATGTGCACAGAGAGAAGGAGAGAGTGGCCTGTTTTGTTTTCCAGCGCTGCTTGCCTGCCTGTTTGTTGGGGAGCGAGTGAATGCGTGCATAATGGGGCAGGATGGCACGTGCACTCCACTGCCCTTCTGCCTCATTAGGCTGTTCACTTAGCAGAAGTAAGACAAGCGGAGAGAGGGGGAGATGGAGCACAGCCTTGTATGCTCAGTAGAAAGAGGAGGGGAGGGGCTTGAGCTTTTTAAAGCAACAAACAAACTCATTGGCGAGGCCCCCCTTCAACCAAGGTGCATTCTGGGAGCGCAGGGCCCAGGATGGCAGACCTGATGGCTTGTTTACTGAACACTCGGTCCTGCTGCTGTGTGGCGAAGCGGGGTGAGGGAGGTCAAAGTGCACTACGGGGGGTTTTGGCGCCGGGCCCCACTGGCGGAGGGCTTTGATTTCGTGTTTATCAGGACTTCATGCTGGGCCCCCGGACCATGTGCCAACCCGACCCGAAAGTCTGCAGGTTTTCGTTCCAGACAAACGCCTCTGTGCTTTGACTTTGCAGATTAGCTCACTGGTTCCCAACGTGGGGCTCCTGACACCTAGAGGGGCCCCCAAAGCTTCACAAGGGGGTCGTGAGGCCTTCTCGATATTTTTACTTCATATTCTCATTTTTATAAGACAAAAAATAAGAAAAATAAATGAAAACAAGGGGAAAGAGGAAAAACATGTTTTGTATGTTATTAATGATTAATTAATAAATACAATTGATTGTTCATGTTTTTGGTTAAAGAAAATGAACAAAATTTGCAACCCTAGTCTGTATGATAAGATATTTAGACCAATACATCTGGTATTTTGACACACACTTCACCTTTAACAAATGTTGCACCTCCAAAAAATTGCAGCAGGCCAAAGAGCCTTCACTCTCTGCTGAACAGCCTCATCTTGCACAAGAAACAGTTAAAACAACCTGAGAGCTAATAGAACATAAGTATTTATGATTGTTAAAAAAAAGAAAAACAGAGAATTGTTCATCAGTTGTTCTGTATTGTTATTGTTATGCATTCAACACAATATGAAATATCCATAAAATCTGTCACTCAGTCAGGGGCTCAGCACTTTATTCTACAATAGACAAAGGGTCCCTGGTTTAGGTTCCCCTCTCAGTGAAATGTAGTTTTTGTATAAAACCTGCTGAACCTCGGGTCAGGATCATTTCTGGTTGAGTGCTGCCACTCTGCAAGACCGTGTTTGTCAGTATCAAAGTACCGCTAAACCAATCAGCCCCAACTTCCCCTTGGAATTTAGCATTTGCCCCCTAGACGCATGTGACAGCCCCCTCGCTGAGGAATGTGACTGCACTGCTCCTTGTCGACAAAACCCTGAAGCCATAAGCTTTTGACACCTGGATACGTTTTCTTTTTTCGGTGCTGAGGGTCAGGTGTTTGTTTACATCTTGTTTTGTCAGCGGGCCAGACCATGTGACTCTGAGGTGGTGTTTACCTCTGCCCTAAACCAAGCTGCTCGCCTCCTCTCGTGGCCCTGGCTAGCCGCAGCTCAGCCAGGTGGATGTTCTGTACCAGACCCAGATTAGCCAAGTCAGCCGTCTCTGTTTCCACCTCATCGTCTGACTAATACCTTTATCTGACGGCGACAACCAACTCCTGCTTCTTCCCCTGGCGCTTCAAGAAGCTTGATTAGCACAGTGAGATTATTCTTATTACAGCTCGGCTTGCATATCAGTTTGCTTGTGTGTTGATTTAAAACTCTAAAGTAAATTTTTGAGTTTTGAATCAAACTCAAACTCCCAAGTTTTGAAATAAACAAAAAAAGTTTTGCCGATATGCTGCTTTGTCGTAAATTAAACTACTTGTTCACCAGTTTTGCACTGATATTAATATTTAAAGGTACTCCGAAGTCAATTTTTTTTAAATTATTATTTAACATATGCATGTATATCGGTCCTGCTCTAGTTCATAATCATTTCATCATCAGGCATCACAGTAAGTAGAAGATAAAGGATAGAAGGAGGGTGAAAATATTAAAAGGAGGCTCCAAGACGGGAGGAGCCCTGCTGTGACACCCCGAGTCCCTCCTGAGTGCTAGTGGCAGATGGTCACTCTCTGGAGGGCAAGTGTGTGTGTGTAGTTGGGGGGCAGAAGGGGGTGGAACGGGGGGTTAAACACCTGCCACTCTGCCCTGTCTTCACACACATGCAAGCACTCTCATTATTACACTGATTTCCCTGCCTATAGCCACACTAGCATGTAAACACACTGTATACATACCACTATATGTCTCTTTATCGTGCACACACACCCACACACACACTCTCTCATCTCTACCTACCCACTATCCTTCCGCTAATGACAGCCCACCATCTGCCGCACCCACAGGCTGCAGAGTATGACCATCAGCATCGTGCGTGTGTGTGTGTGTGGGTGTGTGTGTGTGTGTGTGTGTGTGTGTGTGTGTAATTCATCAGGCAGATTAGAAGCATTCGTGTCCATCTACTCAAATCCCGCTTCCTCTTAACGTCATTCAGTAGGTAGTATTGAGAGTGACGTCATCGCAGACATGATGTTATGGTTAGATCCAGATACACCCAGCTCAGTGTGTTACGTATATCTGTGTTACTAACATTTCCTGTCTGTGTGCGTGCGTGTGTGTTCGCTGTGATGTTAGAGAGTGCAGCGAGCGAAAGAGGTCTAGTTGCACAGCCATGCATCCCTAACTCGCTCTGAGCATGCTCAGTGGATGGAACAAGGCATTTGTTGACACTCAGAGGGAAGAGGGAATTTGTTTTCAAGCCCTAAGCCAACTAAATGCCTCTCCTCACTCCTAAATTTGAGCCAAGCAATTAATCAATTATTCGTTAGACATAAAAATAAACAATTATGCAACTATTTTGATGATAAATTATTAATTTAAGCCAAATATTCTCTAGTTCCAGCTCGTCTTTGTCTTATGTCAGTGATTTCCAGCCCTCCTGTGAGTCACAGGATAAATTTGAGGGGGTTCATTAAATGCATCACGAGATAGGTTCTGAAGAAAAACACAATGTTCAGCCACACAAATTTGAATTCTTATCTCCAGTCTCTGCTTTTTATGTGGAAAAAAATTATATTTTAACCTCTATTGGCCTCAAAAATATGTTCAAATGTGGAAATATGTCTTCTGACACATGCGATGAGTTGTCGCAAGTAGATGTGACACTGTCTTATGTTCTGCAGGTCCTAAAGTCAAAGTCAATTTAATGACAATTCTGCCATCTACAAGTCACGTAGAGGATCTAAAAGCCACTTCTCTTAGAGCTCTACACCCCGACACATACAAGTACTAAATCTAGGATGGAAACAAAATACTTTAAAAGTCACAAAACACTAAAAAAAAAAAAAAAAACTGAAGACCTTGTGGTTGTGGACTTTGATGACATAATTTGGGGTATTTTTTTAGTATTTTCTGACATTTTAAAGACCACATTGGCAGATTAATTGATAATAAAAATAATCATTAGATGTATTTTCTTCTGGCTCTCTGCTGCTCACACACTGAGACTTAAACATTTGCAAAAAGGCTGCATTGATACCACTTTTTCCACTGCTGGAATTCTGGCCAACATCACGGCTGTGTGGCGCCCATGTGGCTCTATTTTGATTTCCTTCGTGTCCCATTTTTGTTCTGGCATTTGTGGAATTACTCGTAAAGGTGACACCTGGTTTCACCCATCAGCCTGATTGTCCAATCCATTGTTGCTGTGTGCCTGCACACACATACGCACGCACATACGCACACAAGCTGTTAAATACTTTATTTACATCCGCATCAGACGTGCATCGAAGCCGAGATCTAGCAAACATAACAAAGCAGAGCAAATAGCGGAGGCAGGAAATCCAGAAATGCCATGTTACTTGATATATAGAGAACAAACATGCACACGTAACACCGCAGGCTCTTGTGTCAGAGTTTCCAGGCACCGTGTGTGTGTGTATGTGTGTGTGTATGTGTATGTGTGTGTGTGTCATGGCACGGGGAGGAGGGGGGCTAAAGTAGGCCGGGATGTTCCAGACAGAAGCGCTAGCTGCTAGATAACTGCGTGGCCAGCGTTCCCCACATTTAGCCAGCCACGGCTCCAGATGAGATTACAGCCTCTGCAGGCGAGATTAGACAGCCAGGGGTAGATGAGTGTGAGCCAGCGGCTACTCCACCGACAGCAGCTGGGTAATACGTAATGCAAGGTGTGGGCATTTGGTTGCCTTAGTCTGTCCAAATTCACGTTTGACGTAATTGTGCACAAATAAAGCTAAAATCAACAGAACTCTATATGGAATTGGGTTATAAATCACATCAACCAAACAGTAATATCCTCTCAGTGATCATTTCTTGCTCCTCTTCGTCCCCAGAGGTGGAGTGTTTATATACCAGTGGATTCTGCACATTTTGATATTAAATTACATAAGACATTCATGGACTTAATGTAGGATTTAGTGACTTAAAGGGATTATTTGAAGTGGGGTTTTGTATGAGTTACTTATTCATTGTCAGTGTGTTACCCACAGTAGATGGCGGTCGGCATGCCCCCAGTTTGGAGAAGCAGAGAGGAGCACCAGCTGCCAGACAGCCTTTTCTGACAGGAAGCGCGCTGTTAACATCGTGGTGTTCTCAGCTACCCTTCATTCTCCTCTGTCTATCTTTTTGATGTGCTAAAATAGACTTAAGATAGTGTTTTTTCAAAGCTGTTTCTTTATGTGTGCACTGGGTGACTCCTCCAAAAATGGCAACTTTTCAGGAACTGAGAAAACCAGCCTTGCTTTCAGCCTGACCGCTGCACATTTTTGAGGTTATCCGGCGTCTTTTTAAAGAGTTTCATCAGCCTTGCACTGATAGAAGTCTCCCAGCCTGAAGACAACCATGTAATCCTGGTGTGGTTTCATGACACATGACTGCAGCGAGGATATTGTCCCCCTTCAAAGCCTGCATCCCGGCGTCTCTGGGGCTCGTTTCTTTCATCCCGCTCCTCCTGTCCCGCCTCAGCTGGACTGCAGCTCCTCCTGGAAGCTTCCAGTTGACCCAGTGCCCCTCCCTCCTCCCTGACCACCATTCTGACTTCAAGTAAATCCTTCCGTCTCTCTGCTTGCAATGCCCTGAGCCCCTCCTCCACACTCCAGTATCAACAGTGGCTTTTAAAACACGATAAAACACCTAAAAATCGGACATAATTATCAATATATGTTGATGCAAAATACGCGCAACCACACAGCTGTCTGTATGTATATCAGAGGCGCATCAGCTACTGGCTCTCCTCTGCTCGGCGTGTGTCCATAGCAACACAGCAGCGCGACAAGAGACCCCCAACCCCCATCGCTCTACTTCCCAGATTATGTAATTACGACCGTTGCCGACCAGGCTCCCACTCCCAGCCTACCCCCACCGTCCTTCAAGCGCTTCCTGGGCGAAACAGCTGGTGTGTTAAGAAATGACACACACCATCTAACCACAGCATGATGCAGATGATGGGGTTTAGGCGGAGGGGCGACCAGGTCAGGTGGAGCAAAGTGAGCTCCAGTGGCCGACTATCCTGCCGCTGGAAAGCAAAATTGTCATGAAACACAACTAATACGCATAAAACAATCAAGTTCACGCTTCGCAAATCCCCTCTATTTAACACGTGTGTGTGCAGCACTCTCTGTTCTTGTTGCTCAAGCTGTTTTTCCCCACTGTCTCCTTGTTACTGTGGCACAGAAACGCAGCCTAATCTGAGTCTGTAAATGAGTTCACGCTGTACAGTATAAGACTCCGCTCATGTCTGCTTGTCTGAAAGGTCTGAATTGTTGGCACCGGCGTTGTTTGTGGGAGAAATAATGAGACTACAAACCGGGGGTTCACTCACTTGAAAGTAATAATCTGCAGTGAAAGGAGCTCTTGAAACATCCTCACTCACTGTTTCTACATTTTGTGCATTTATTGAAAGAGGATTTTTGATTGAATTACCTGCAGCACACAAAAAAAAGCTTTTCACCCACCTGATGCAGGTTTGATATGTTTAAGTGGTTCATAATCATCAGATTTTATGAAAAATTAAAGGTATCCTGGGGAGTTTTGACCACTATTAGTGCTATAGAGAAATGTCAGACAGGGCCTGTCTTATGCTATGTGTTAGGCTCGTCTGTGTCAAAAAGACGACAACATTTTGAAGATGCATAAATCTGTGTATATATTTAATGTTAGCAAAACACCAGCTAACTAGTTTAGCTAACATTAACTAACTTAATATGTGACTATCAGGCCTCCCCGGCAAAATCTTTCGACTATCTTCAAAATTTCTTTTCAACATGAAGGAGCCTGGTAAATAGCATATCTAAGTACAGGAAATGGAAAAGGAGTAGTTTGACGGAGGGTCTGTTGGGTACCAGGTTTGCTCAGCTGTTGGATCACAGAGCAAAAAGAGCCACAATTAAATTAATTTTAAAAATCTGTGAAAGCAGATCTATTTGTTAGACCTCAAAGATTCACACAGCGTTTTGGCGAGACACGCTGAATGTAAACAAAACATTTGTTTGTTTAACCTACAAAAAAAAAAAAAAATTCACAGCACAACTTTTAAGTCCATGTACAGTTTGTCATTACTGTCGGCCCTGACCGAGTTCGTAGGTTTTTATGCACTTGCACTCAGCTGATGTAAATGCTCCACATTTGTTTTTATTCTTTACATGTTAAATATTTGAGTAGAATTTGCTTGACAGTTTTATGTAAATGCTCACATCCTGTAGTACTTTGTAGTATGTTATTGTTTGAGAATATAAGATGCCTTTCAGAAAAGAGTTGTAGATATTTCCACTAACTCTCGTCTCCTCTCTGGTTTGTTTCTTTCAGACTGAAGGACTCCTCTATCCTCTGACTTGGCGACTTCACCGACCTGCTGCTCGGGAGGGGGAAAAAAAAAAAAAAAAAAAAGCCCTTCCACTGGGCTCTGTGGCCCTAAAAGACTGTCTGGACCCTCAGCGACACTCACACACAGACCCATACACACACACACACACACTTAGGAAACAAGCAGGTCACCATCTATGCATGTCATGAATTTGCTGAAGGCAGGACAGGTGCGTTTGTGTACGTGTGTGTGTGTGTGGGCGGATGTGTTGTGTATTGGTGTTCCCTGCCTTTCAGAGGCCATTTCTCCTCTGACCTAAATTTTGGCGCAAGCACAGAAGCAAAGATAGTCAAGACAATAACGAAACTCTAATGGTACCCAGATACTATTTATTTACTTGAGGGTGGTTTTATTACTGCCTGTGTGCGTGCGAGTGTGTGTTTCTGAGACAAAGTACGACCAACCGGTATGTCAGTGAACAATGAAACCTACTATAGAAATGGCCCAGGGAGCAAGGACACCAAGGTACACTGAGTATATAACTATATTTAGATTAGATATTTTATTTATTTTTGAAAGATGAATGTCTGATAAGACCTACCCAATGCCTTAATGTCTATACTGTCCTTATGTTTTCTATGAAATAAGAGATAAATATTCTATTTCAGTATGTATGTTTGGACCTACATCTCTATATTGTTATTCTGTTGTGAAAAGTAAAAAGCCTAGATTACCATTAAAAAATATTATTTCAGAAATGTACAGTACAGTGGGACTGCTTGAGATCTGATTTATCGTATTGATATTAAAGTATTTTCTTAATTAATAATTTCTTATTTATTCTAACCTAGTTTATTTTTTGTCCAATCAAAGCGCTGGACTTAAAGAAATATATTTCTAAATGTCTTTAAGAGTTATGCATGTCTTTATAACTCAGCTCAGACCCAACAACACCAGGCATCTGAATGCACTGTACCTCCCACAGTTCCTCAGTCACTTGAGCCTGAAAACCTCACACACTCCTACCTTCAAACCTACGGCCTGCTGTGTAAGCTCGATGCAGGCCGCTCCTGCTGTGATATCATTTGACGGTACAACTGTCTAAGTCGAGGTGGTGATGGAGGGGTGGAGCCAGTGAAAAAAAACAAAAAAAAAACAGTCAAGGTTGGGGGGCACAGTCGAGGCGGTTTCCGGTCGGCCGGTGAGGGGCCGAAGTGAGCGGGAGAGGGGCTGCCAGTGTCGGCAGTGCTGGACATGCACTGAGGGGAGAAGGGGCTCTGCAACACACAAAAAGTAAAAGAAGAAAGGCCAACAGCCACATCTGGCACCATCATGGAGGTTCAACAGAGAACAAGCTGTCTGGAAAATATAACTGTAGTGCAGACAGCATAAAAAAGTTTGATACGGGCGAAGAGAACTGTGTCATTTAAAAGTTAAAACAGGACTAAAGAACTATGTGACAACTAAGCAAACTATATAAATAAAGCTACATGCTAAAACATAGTTTTGTCTTGTGTACAACAGTATGCATGCTTGCATTAGGCACCATTAGCTTCTACATTAGCTAACATTAGCTACCATGAGCTACTGGTCACACCAATGCTGTAGCAAGGGTGTGTTTTACTGCTAATAAATTCAACTTTTCTTTTGTTAGAAGAATAAGGGGATTTAATTTGAAGGAAGTAGCCAAACATTACAAATAAATCTTAAATTCTGCTGCTCCCGACAGCTTTGAACCTCCAAAATGGCCGCTAGATGTTTTTTTTCTTTTCCTTCTTAAACATTATCCGACATCCTGACTGTGTGGTCTTTGCGTCGTCCACTGGCTCACAACCCCCTTTAGTGTACAGTAGATTGTATAACTTTTAAAACCATGTCTGAATGTATCACTGAGCTGGTGGGAACACCACAGAAACATAATGTGGGGAAATGGTTTTTGACAGAGTCTAATAATATTGGAGCTGTACCACACTGAGTGGTGGTATCTATTTATCTTCAGAGTCTTGAATGTGTATATTGTGTACATAGAAAGAGTTTAACTAAAAGAAAATCTATTGAAAATACATAGAGTACTTAGATTTTACCTTTGTTGCAATGATATTCCTGTGTAAAGACTTTGGCTACCGATTTTTAAAAAGGGGACGGGGTTTTTGCTTTGGGGTTGTACAGTGTATTGTATGCTTTTCTCCCTCACAGTCTCTGTGACGAATGGAAAAAAAAAAACTCTGTCTATTTTATTATAGAGATCTCTTTGCCTTGTTGACACACTTTACCTAATCGCATATGCAATAGTGACATGAATACAATCTAGTTTACAACCGTGGAACCAAATGTAACATTGCATTGATGATTTATTATTTTTTTTCTTTATGTGATGAGCAGAAGCTGTTTTTTGCTCCTTGTACATTTCTCTTTCTGCCAAGTGTTTTGTTTTTTGTCGCTGGGAACTTTGTTCTTGACACGTCTCAAAGCGCTTTCCCCCATCTCTGTGTCCATGGACGGACTCTTCTTTTGCAGATTGATCTTGGATCGACTCAGTCTGAACGTGTTTGTTGTCTTCCATTGTACATAGCTCAATATACTGTTTATTGTGATGCTCACAAGAGATGATTATAATGATTTATAAATTCTGGTAGTTGAGTATTGCTTTCGTCTGTATTGATTATGGATAGCAACCTACAGAAATAAATGAATTTATTTAAAGAGATACAACTTTGTCTTCATTTTTGAGTCCACATGTAATATCTCACACTGCATATGTTTGGCTGTGGTATAATATTAAGACCTTCTCAATACAATAATATAACATTTAATAATAATAATAAATATAATAATAATAAAATCTATTCCATATGGAAATATCTTTTTCTAGCAGATAAATACAGAAGAAATCATCTTTTGGGGCAAATATTTTTACCTCAGAAATACTTAAAGCAAGCCTTGGCTGACCCATAAATGTTATTTATGACATTTACTACGGTGGCCCTGAGGTGCAAAACACAACGGCAAAAGAGAAAACACAACGGCAAAAGAGAAAACACAACGGCAAATCAGAAAACACAACGGCAAAAGAGAAAACACAACGGCAAAAGAGAAAACACAACGGCAAATCAGAAAACACAACGGCAAATCAGAAAACACAACGGCATTAACCAAAACGGAAAAGGTAGGTACCCTCGGGCGACATGAATCGTCGCTGATTGGACGAAAGAAAGGGACCTTTTTTTTAAATATATATAACTTTATTTAACAAAATCATGTACAAACAACATGGCTTACATCTTTTTTAACGTTTCAAATGAGCAGGTGCATAGGGAGAATGCAGAGGAGAGAATGAGAGAATAACATCCATGAAATGAAATAAATAAATGAGATAAATGAAATAAACCAATTAAAATTAAATAAAACGTTTAGCTAGGGCTTTTGTTTTAGATCATATTTTTTTAAATAAACTGAAAAGTTTCATTGCATATTTACCTTTCATTATGTTCAGGGCTTTGGTGAAGGAAAGAAACTCATTATGAAAACACATTAAACTTAGGTTTCACTTTCACATATTTACATTTGTGTATGTAAAATTCTCCAAGGATTAGAATATTATTAACCATAAAGTCCCATTCATCATTGTCCATAACAACACCATAAATAATGTCCTTTTGAGAAAAGGGTTCGAGTCGGATCTTTGTGTGCATCCAGTCATGTATATCAGTCCAGGGCCCCGTTTCCCAGAGCCTTCGTAGCGCTATGTGCTTCCTAAGTTGTATCTTAAGGTCTCTGGTAAGCTTACGGGCTGTTTCCCAGAGTCTTCTTAGCCAAGATATATCTTCTGTAAGATATATCTTAAGACGAGTGGTCTGAACCACTCATAAGCTGTCTCTTAGTGATGCGCTCCGTTCATCCTAACACAGTTTTAGCTTTATTAGGCCAAAATTATGCTTTTCAAATGGATAGTTTTAGTATAGCGCACATCAAGGCTGCTTACGTAAATTACATCATCAGGTTAAAATTAACTTAATGAAAAACAATAATTAATATTGCTTATTTATTTATTTATTTATTTATTTATTTGAGCTAAATAACTGAGGATATGTTTTTTTCTGAGTACGCTGTGTTGCTATATTATTTTTACGGTTTAATTTTCATGCGGGCTGGTGTGTGTTTTGTTGCTCTTATGTGTTTTCCGCCGAGCACATCAGGCACTTTAATTAAAGGACAAAGAGCCATGAAGTCAAAGGCCTGTGATCATTAATGCGTTTAATACAGTAAATTGTGTCTCTACAATCTGAATGAGACACACAACACGATGTCTGACAGCAGCTTTGTGTGGAATTACTTCAAAAAATTAAACAATGAAGATGCAAATTGTACGCTGAGCTGGAGGGATAAAATCCACTGGACTGATGTTTGCTGCGACATTTCCAGGTGAAAGCCCAAAGTTTCAAGAACACTGGATTCATACTTTATCTAAAACACATCTGGGTGAAATACTGCAGCATCCGATGGATTTACCTTCAGGCTGTGGCAAAAAGAGCCGCTCACTGAAGAAAGATGCCAAAATCACCTGAATAATCCATCCAAAGCCTCACACAAAGTGAGTGAGAACTTGTTAGATTTTTACTTTTTAACTTTGAGCGATCATAAACTTTATTAAGCCGACTATGTTGAACAGTGAAGCGCGCACAGTGGGAGCCGTCTGCTGCGCTCAGCAGCCGCATGTGAACGCGAACGGAATGTAGAATCTGTTTCAGCTCAATATCATGATTTTAAAAACACCAAATAACTTGATTTAAACGAATTTCGTTAGTTTAAAATATGATGAATGAGCCTATTCAGTCAGACAATAAGAGACCACAGAGTGAATTTGGCATTTCATCCTCCATGCAGCTGCAGTGAAGGTCAAGCTACACACAGCATGTGCAGTTTATATATGTTCATTATAATGTTGATTAATGTTGAAATCGCGTTCTTCCGCCTCAGTAATAATTAGTAATACCACCAGATAATAGACTAGTTGTCATTTCCTCGAAATGTGTCATTTCGGGAAAACATGAATCCCTACCCCTCACCTCATCACATTATATGTGCCGATATTTTAATTTAAAGACAGCCCAGCTGGTAGAGTATGAGCGTGTATGGTGATATGTGTTTTGTGTTTTGACACTGCAGAGTATCTGAGTCTGTACATTGACAAAGATGGACATTGGAAGTACATTGATGGAAAAAGAGAGACAAACACGTATGCTGTTGTTGTTTTCAATAACAAAAACATTATCGGTGAGCAGCACAATCACGTTTCTCTGCTTCCTCATTAGTCTCCTTGTTTATAACGGAATGTGCATGTAAGTCATTTTTTATGTGATATGCTTCAGACGTATTAGGACTAAAACGCTGCTAAAACGCTCGTCTGGTGTGTGTGTGGACCAGGCTTCAAATAGTTCAGCAGGTGATCTTTAGAAGGCGTAGCCTCATTTATAATATAATATTTGATGGTGGTAAAATTATTAATGCAACACTTGTTATGTTACAACATCATTTATTTACCTTTATAAGAGATCAATCGATGCGTGCAGCATCGATTAATACACTTACGATGTATCTTAGCAGCTCTCCTTACGAGCTCCCGCTAAGAGACAGTTTGGGAAACACTCGCAGGAAAAGAAGTTTGTTTGCTAAGATATATCTTAGAGACCTTCGTAGAGCGCTAAGATACATCGAATCTGGGAAACAGGGCCCGAGTGTTTCAGAAGCATACATTGAAAAAATATATGCTCCAAGGTTTCAATATCATCACAAAATACACATTTATTTGTTTCAAAACCAAATCTCTGTCGTAATAGTACACCGCCAGACTCTGCGCAGAGAATTTTCTGCGCAGAGTCTTGCGGTGTTGTCTTTCCGGTTCAAAGGACGGACCAGTTCTTTCGTCCAATCAGCGACGATTCATGTCGCCCGAGGGTACCTACCTTTTCCGTTTTGGTTAATGCCGTTGTGTTTTCTCTTTTGCCGTTGTGTTTTCTGATTTGCCGTTGTGTTTTCTCTTTTGCCGTTGTGTTTTCTGATTTGCCGTGTGTGTTTTCTCTTTTGCCGTTGTGTTTTCTGATTTGCCGTTGTGTTTTCTGATTTGCCGTTGTGTTTTCTCTTTTGCCGTTGTGTTTTCTGATTTGCCGTTGTGTTTTCTCTCTTTTGCCGTTGTGTTTTTCTGATTTGCCGTTGTGTTTTCTGATTTGCCGTTGTGTTTTCTGATTTGCCGTTGTGTTTTCTCTTTTGCCGTTGTGTTTTCTGATTTGCCGTTGTGTTTTCTGATTTGCCGTTGTGTTTTCTGATTTGCCGTTGTGTTTTCTCTTTTGCCGTTGTGTTTTCTGATTTGCCGTTGTGTTTTCTGATTTGCCGTTGTGTTTTCTCTTTTGCCGTTGTGTTTTCTGATTTGCCGTTGTGTTTTTCTGATTTGCCGTTGTGTTTTCTGATTTGCCGTTGTGTTTTCTCTTTTGCCGTTGTGCTTTGCACCTCAGGGCCACCGTAATTTACAGCATAATAGCAAAATCTAAATCATAGTGTATTATTATCACAACTAAAGAGGTAAGTAAATAAAGTAAGTAATATTAATGACTAAAGTAATAAAGTCATTAAACTGAATCTGGATGTCAGTGATACAGCAAATCTATCTAAAGTTTGCTGATGTTCGCTAACATTAGCTGCCATAAGCTGCTGGTCATACCAGACCAAGTAAGGTTGAAACAAAACCCCTGAGTGTACTGAACTGAGCAAAAGCTTGAAATTTGTAATTAGAAGAATGCGTTATTCAATATTTTGTCTTTTCAATGTTTCATGTCACTTTAATTAGATTTTCTCATGATGACTTGAATCGGTTTAATAACATCAGTTTGATATGACCGAACTATGATGCTAACATTGCTAACATACAGCTTCCTCGGCCTTAAGTGTGGGCAAACTGATTCATAAATGAGTCCATTCTCCTCTAAACCACTAATTATAAACCTCACGAGACTCCAAATCCCATCCTGCCCCTCTCTCTTCTCCCTCCACTGCAATATCAGATATTTGGCAGCAAGTCTAATAGCTTCCTGACTGTGAGTAAAGAGAGGAGGATATCCTTCTCCTGCCTCCGTCCTGCGGAGAGTGAGGAGCTGAACTCTCCGGCCAAGACTTTCTCTCTCTCTGGAAGTGTTTTTACTTCAGATGGAGGCCGAGGCAGGAAGCTCATACTGAGCCAATGACTTCCTGCCAAGCCACGCGCCTCCAGAAAAGACTGCGTAGTGAAAGTTGGGAGGTCAGTGGGTGCAAAACATGAAGTGAACAACACATTTCACCTGTTTCTACCTGCCACACACAGGAACATTTTGTTACTTTGCCATGTGGTTATCATATTACAGCATTCACTCTAAGATATTTGAGTATTTTCCATTGACGAGGTTGCATTTCTCATCACTGGTTTCTTATTATTAGTTTAAACAAAGCGTAGAAGTTTATGGGTCAGTTCACCTGAATCACAAAACAAATTTTGTGCACTTTTGCTTTAGTCATGCAAGTAATTTTGCCATCAGTGATAAATTGAATTTTAAGCAGTTTTAAGAAATAGTTTATATTCCCTTTATATGCTGTCGTGTGAAGAGTTGGGAAAGATTGAAAGCACAATCATGTCTGTGTGCATGGAGCTGGAGGTAGGGGGTGATTAGCCTAGTTTAAAGTAGAAAATTCCTAAATAAGCCAATTCTAATTTAGGATTTTAAAACTAAAACTTACTTGCTACAGTGGAATTAGTGAAAAAAAAAACCACCTAGCTTTATCTATATTTTGTTTGTCAAGAATTAGTTATAGTAGGCCTATGTTACTCCCCCTAAAACCGCAAACTATTATTGTCACTTTTAGTGTTAATTAGTGAGATTTTAAGGTACTAGTAGGCAGATTTTTTTTTTTTTAAACTTTGGACAGGCTAGCTGTTTTTCCCTGCTTGTAAGACTGCTAAGCTAGGCTAATTTCCTCTTGGCTCCAGCTCATACAGACATGAAGGTGGTATTTCATCTTACTCTTGTCAAGAAAGTAAAAAAAAAAACAACAAAATGTTTCATTATTCCTCCAAAGTGAAATGACATTTCAAAAACTATGGATAATCCACAGTGGACAGTTTTTCTTTGTCCCAAACAAAACAGTTGACAGCGCTGTCTGTGGATTATATTTTCACATGTTTTCTCCATAATAATCATATCGATATCAATATTATAATATATGATATGTATATTTATTAACAACATATGAGGTGTTGTTCCTGGATGTGCTAAATTAGGGCTAACCCTCCTGTGGATGTCAGTATTGGACAGTCAGAAGACGTCAAAAAAAAGACATCCTAAAAACTTTAAAATGCACATCTTAGTTCACCGTGTTAACATGCTCACATGGTAAACTAAGATGTGACAGTGGTCAGCATGTTAGCTCTGTCATTATGAGCATGTTAACAGCCTCCTAGAGGCGTGAGCATGACTGTGGTATCTTAATTTTGTGACCACTGATATACTGTATATATATAAAGATACATGACAACATGGCAGCTCCATAACGTGAAGCCAAACATCTTGATCACCCCCTGGTGGCTGGCTGCAGTATAGCTCATAAATCCCACCCTCTCTTATCACGCTAGTGCATATTCAGGTGTCCATTTTTCTGATAAATTTGGTTTTAATTAGTTATTTTATGCTATTAAAAGTGGGTTTCACATCACGAATGACAGCTGAGCTCCGCTCCCAATTGAATTGGCCGTGTGTATGGGCTGGATCCTGATCATTAAGGGACAGACTGTGGCTCCTGGCTCCAGGGAATGCATGGAAGTGGGCCAGTATGTATGCTGCTGGGCTGATGGAGAAGTGGGAACAGGTGTGCAGGTAGGCGGAGAAGGTCAGGTGATCAGGAATAGCGGGAACACAGGCAGTAATGTGGGGCAGGTGGCAGGATCTGAAACGACATGAGAGGTACATGGCAGGGTAAGAAAAGAAAACAGGGAACATGTGAGACTAGGATCGGCTGACATTGTGACATTCTTGTTTGCAGATGAAGCAGAAAATGCGCAGAATTCAGGCTACTAATACTCTCACTCTACATATATCAATTTAATTAGTCACCCTGGGTCTCACCCAGCGTGTCCCCTTGAAACACAGAGGTCTGTAATTGTTTAAAACATCCCAGGATGTGATTGTAATGCAGCTTTAATATTCTTTATGGGCATCACTACACTAACTTTCCAGTACAGACAAACTGAACACACACACACACACAGTCACTGAGGGCACACCTCTAGCTGGTGTGTATTAATTAGCAGTATGACACTGTCAGTGGGGCTCTGCTCTGCTGCCAGGCAGAAACCAGCCTTACATAAGAACCCACCACCAAGCCACCAGGAGGGACACAATGTTCCTCACCCCTCTCCGCACTGAATGTCTGTCTGAGAGAGAGAGAGAAAAAAAAAACCAGTTTTTCTTCTCCTTTTCTTCAACGAAATCTGTATGGGCACATTTCTGCTCTGAAGGCAAACCGCAGGAGAAGGACACGAAAACAGAAGTCTTTGTTGCATGATGCTTTTGTTGTTGCTGCTTGTCTCCCTCTAACATAAAGGACAGCTTGCTAAATAAAGTGTGTCAGGGACGTGAATTTCTCAAGCTGCGCAACAACACTTAAAGCTTCCTAAAATACAGTTTACAGGATGCTCCTTTGAAGTAACTGTGTGTGTGTGTACGCTGTGTGTGTCTATCTAGTCTATTCCTGGATGCCCTCAATTATTCCCAAATTTAGAATCACATTCACAATCACATGCTTGTACACACACACACGCAGACAAGCAAGAAAGAATTCATCATGGCTGAGATACTGGAGCCACGAAATCTGCATCATCATCATCGTACAGTTTGGAGGCTTCACTGTAAAAAAAATCATACAGGATTTTAGTGGAATCAACTAACCTTTTTTAAGTTAAAACATGTTTTTTTTTTGTGACATTTCTTGTTTGAATATCAGGTAATTTCCAATTTTTAGTGACAGGTCACTGTAAAAAAAATGAACTATCTGGGCGTTAAAATTTTAAGCTGACTGAAAGCTGACAAGTTGGGGTAATTTTGTATTGATTCAAAACGAAAATAAACTTTTTCGAGTCAAGATTCAAGACACACAGCAAGTTTTCATCCAATGTTTTCTACAAAGTATAAAGAAGAAAGGTCTCAGAAAAGTTGTAACTCAAACAATGCATGCTGGGAAATCTGCTAATATGCTGATCGTGTTTCTTTAAAAACTTAACTTAATGAGTTGATTGAACTCTCCAAACTCATTTCAAGTCAAAAGACTCAGGAGAGTTAGGAGAACTCCTGTTTAACATTCTGAAGTGTCCTGAAAATAAGTTTTAAGTTAAATTAACTGCAATAAATAAAACTTGTGTATTTGCATTAAGTTTATGAGAAAAGAATAGTTGGTTCCACTGAATTCCTGCATGATTTTTTGCAGTGTGGCATGCATTACTTTGCAAAGGGGATCATGTAAAGACAGTTAGAAACATGTAAACTAAATAAGCAGCCTTAACTGGATTTGTTAATATGATTACACGCTGGCACGTGAAAATATACCACAAGCGCTCTCCAAACATTTGCACATGACATCCATCGTTTTATTACATATTTCATTTGAGAGACCATTTTAATTGTTTCTGCTATGAAACATTTTTCTGCAGAACTTGTGAATCAAGTGAGCAACAATCATTAGTACCAGTACCAAACTGGAGAGTAAGCTGCACTGGGAATTAAACCCGTGACCCAGGCCTGATTTGTTAGTGCCTTGATACGCAGAAAGCGGCCAGGCTGTAAATAATCATATGAAATTGAACTTTAAATGCCCCCTTATGTACAGTAGTATGGACTCTCTGAACCCGGTGTGCTGTAAGTTAGAACAGCATGTGTGGTATGCGGTGTAGATTAGGGTCTTAAAGAGCGAATAGCTGCTCCTTTGGCAATCTCGTCCACCCTGTGCTCCACTGGGCCTCCCTGCCAGCTTGCTGCCGTGCTGTGCTGCGGCTCTTGAGGGGATTGGGAGTCGCTGGCCCCATTATTTCTCCCTGAATCAGCCTAAGGAGGGTTTCAGTCGGGCTCATTGAACTTCGCCGCGCAGCAGCAGGGCGGAGCTGTGACCCACTTACAGTAGCCAGCTCTGGCTCTCCACAGAAACGACGACAGAGGCACACAGCACTCGTGATCCCACATCAAAACATAACATACTGACATATATTTTGGAAATACCATACTGATCATATACTAATGAGAATATATCGCCTCTTAACCCAATCAAAGCGATTAAAGGATCACATGGTCTTGAAAAAAATGCTGCCATGTTGTTGTTTTTTAACTTACAATATGATGTATGCTACTAAGTTTGCCACTGTTTTTGGATTTTGCCTGTTGGAGATACACAGCTCATCATCTGGAAAGCCAGTGAGCTGAGTGCACATTAAATACTTGTTCATGCTATATTTTGCGTGTGTAAGCATGTGAGCTCCTGGGAAATTGTAAAGACACAATGAATGTAGGCAGTGATATGCTGCGGCATGCATAGCATTGCTGCTTAATGTCAGATGATAAATTAAAACATAGTGTGTAGCCATTGTCATTCCTCTGCTTTTTTTTTACAGAAAAATAAAGGGTGACAATGTATGTAGTGGGGCAAACCTAAAAAAAAGCTGTATTTTCCTCCTGTAAAACAAAATGTGTTGTGTGTTTACTTAAATCTTCAACTTTTAGCAACACAAAGCTAAGATTTATTAGTTGGTTAGGTATCAACAACGTGGTACACTGGTTATATGTGCCCATTTTTCTGTGTTCAAATCAAATTCCTCTTAAGGTTTCGTTCCACCCGCTATCTGCCTCCTTTTTCGTCAAAAAATATATAGCAATATGGAAGCTACCTACTCCTGAAATGCCGTTTCATGTGGACTTTAAATGCTGAAGTCGGCATGCTGAGATGCTCACAGAGGCAACATGCTAATGCTAGTGTTAGTGTAGCCGATGCATTCATGCCAAAGTGGTTTTATATTTCACCAATAATCAATTTTTTTGTTCACGTTTGGTTATTATTCTCGTTTTATAAACGAATTTCTGTGCATATTTCCTTTGAGGAGCTTTTATTTTGTTAATTATTTTGTTTTGTGTGACCTTAAATTTTAGTGATGCCCACTTCCTAATGATTCATGTCACTCTCCTCACTTCCTGACCCTGCTGATGAGACGTGAGACTAGTGCTCCTGTCAACGGTGTGATAAATTTGGGGGAAAAGTCTGAATAGAGGCCCAAAACTTACATGTTTAAAGGTCACAAATGTTGCTCCTTGTTGGCACGATGTTTATTTCAGTGTGTTACTGAATTTTTTTAACTGTGGTTTCTTCTTTTCACTCTACAGGTGTGCGTGTAGAAAGTTGCTGCACTGATATTATTGTGTGATGTTATTGTGCTGGGTGGGAAAATAGCTTTTAAAGTCACATTGCAACTATACAGTCAGAATGACAAGTCTTTTGTTTTACTGATTTAAATGAAGGCTGAATGTGGTAGTGATGCACAAGTTAAACAGTCAGTCAGCGGCAGGCCCTGCTGAGGAGACGTGTGTGTAGAAACCTGGTCATGAGAAGTTTCAAACACTGATATTATGTTTATACACAGCCTGGAAGAAAATAAATCCCCCACGGGTTGGCAAGGCAGCGGTTGTCCTTGTGTCATTCCTTCACATGCACAACAATGCAGAGCTTGAAGAAAAATGAAGCGCAAGAGCAGACTGGACACATCAACAAGGTAACATTTGCTAATTAGTCAGTATTTAGTCATAAAACCAGTGTTGGACAATGTAAAATTTTGACAATATGATGATGGCTCCAGAGGAAACATTAAAGGATCACCAAAGTTGTTACAATCCATCCTCTGGGAACCATGAATCTCTGTACAATCATGACAATCCATCACCTACTAACATGGTTAAAGCCAGATTTTCACATTGTGGGATTTCTACCTCAGGGACCAGAGTCTAAATTTGTGGGTTAAGGTTATGGGAAACACCAGGCTGCATGTCGTTAGGTTTGAAAAGGGTTATTAGTGAGGTTGTCTTGTTCACATCTGCTGTTGTTTGTTTTTAACTTGTCAAAAAGAAAGATGGGAGCTGTAGGACGCGAGAGGTCATGTGGTCGGCGAGTATCTCTATCAGTAACAGGCTGCACTCTCTTCGGGTCTTTGTCCCGGAGCGACAGCAGCACTCTAAGTTACACGAAGGTCAACAGGCCAATCAGCCCTGATGCATTTTCTCTGAATCTTTTTGGCTTTTATCAGCCATCACTTCTACATGCTTGCACAGACAGAAAGCTGCCCCGAGGCAAAAAATCTGGATGCTTGGCTTAGTATCTGAAAGACTGGACGTTTTTCATTCTGATCTGTCATTTTTGTTGACGGAATTCTAACTGCGATGCCAGTGGAAGTTTCTGGGTTAAGTTTTCCGCGATTTTAAAACATCTTGAGAGCCTTACGGACCATGTGTGGTAACCCTGGATTGTGTTGGGCTTGTGCCTGCTCAGTTTGACTCAAGCCAAGGTGGTTTAAGTTGGTGCAGAGTGTATTATTGAGCATTATTCGGAGCTCATTTTTCTGCTGCTTTAAATGCAGAGGCAGATTAATCAAAACAGAACAAAAACGTTGCACTGTTTTTGTCTGCGAGGGAGCCTGTACATGCATGCGAGTTTGTGTGTGTGTCAGTGGAAAGCTCAAGTCTCTGCAGCTCTGTCTCTCTTGGTCCATAGCATTCAGACTCCACGTGTTTGGACAGCATGTGGAGCCCAGGTCCCGCCCACTGCTCACAAACACTCCTGCTGCTGTTTACCACGCTGGCAGTGGAGTGGAAGACTCCAGCCTGACGGTCCACATGCCGTCTTATCAGCCGACACTCTCACAGCTCATAAACATGTTTTGCAAAGGAAATTCTCTGGGAAAACACTGTTGTCACACAGCCAATAATATGTCAGATCATATTTTTGGGTCTCTGATGAGCTAGTATCATATCTAGTCACGCAGGCAGCATTGTATGTCACTTAACTATTTTTGAGTCACCTAAAACAGATCACCTGACTAGCCTGAGGGGCACTTTTTTCCCATGCTCCTCTGCTTCTCTTCATTGCAATACATGACCCCAATGGCATCATGCTGGAAATCTGTTTTTTTTTTTTGTTTTTTTTTTTGGAGGTAAAGCAGTCTGAAAGAAGAGGTTGGTTGAGTTAAATGTCAGG
This sequence comes from Lutjanus argentimaculatus, assembly GCA_034769285.1. Classification (NCBI taxonomy): domain Eukaryota; kingdom Metazoa; phylum Chordata; class Actinopteri; order Lutjaniformes; family Lutjanidae; genus Lutjanus; species Lutjanus argentimaculatus. The sequence goes on along the minus strand of JAWZSL010000020.1, from coordinate 2,962,819 downwards.
GGCAGAACCGGAAACTGACCCTTTGCTACCCCCACTTCAGTTACTGTTACTACACCTGTCAAGTGTTCCGTTCTCATGCTGCACACGTGCCGTTTACAGTGCTAACTGTGGCAGATTTTACATCGAAAATGGTGATAATTTGTGAAACACTGGGCCTCATTTCTTGCTGACCATTGTATATTTTGTCAGCTTGCTAGCAGATTTCATTAGTGTAGCTAGCTAATGTAAGTTAATGCTAATGCTTGAACTGAGAGGTTGGTCTCCAGCTGACTTTTTGTTTGTCTGTTTGTTTCCATCGGGCACATTTTAAGTCAGGAACTCTGTAAAAGGGTCTGAAATATGTAAAGTTACATAACGGCTGCATATGTGATATAGCATTAATGCTAAAAGACTGAGGCTAAAGTCAGCTTACATCACAGTAAACATTGGTTTGACAATGAAATACGGCAAGTATATTTATATGATAGACGACAGAAATACTCAGAACAGATTAACGTCGGGAAAGGAGCTGCAAGACATGAGTTTGGCAAATACAGCGTTATCTAACACAAGTTGGGCTGGAGGTAACATTACTGCAGGTTGTAAGGTAGTTTGCGGGACATATTAATGTTTGCAGTGTACGTAAAAGCAGATAAAATACTTTTGCTCTTTTGTTTTACGATTTTAAAGGACTACAGAAGAGACTCATGAAACTCAACATATAGAGAAATGCAGAGATTGACAAGCTTGCGGGGTCCAGTGATGGTTGCTATTCTATGATCTGACAGTTGCTGTTCAGAGGAGGGGCTAAGCAAAGGATAAATTAGCAACGGAGGAAATGACAAAATAGGCCTAGGATGCTAGAAGCTTGCATGGTTACACTGCTGTAGCCTTGCTCAGCGAGGCTAACACGATAACTTGTAATTGCACAATTTATTGACAGCGGCAAAAAGAGGAATATTTATTTCAATTCTACAACCACAGCATTATTTATTTAATTCAACACATTTTTGCTCAAAAGCACACAGCAAAATGTGCAGTCTCCCAGTGTAAGACCCGGCACAAATACTGTGTAAATATTGTTTGTTCTGTCTATAATGTGTCTCTGTTTTTCATGTAAGTCCTTCAGATGAGAAAAACATCACACCGGTGTACATGAGTCACTGCAGGCCTCAGGCTGAGCATGTGAACACTCAGCGGTCTCACAGGCCAATGAAGGGCTTCCTAATAGCTAACATGCAAATCCACAGTGTGACAACAACACTGTCACCTTTTCTCTGCTTTGCATGTCTAGAGTTTGCCTCAATTCTGTTTGCCTGTAAAGCTACAACAACTCCATGCTCATATTCACATAATTCACAATTTTACACTGGATTAAAAAACATTAACAACTGAATAAAGCACTGATACACACACCACACACACACACACACACACACACACACACACACACACACACTCAAGTCATTTCATGAAGTCTTATATTGAAAACATCTCAATGATCAGAAATGGTATCATGACCTTTACAATGTCAATGTTTTCATTGGCTCAAAACAAACCCATGTTGCATGCTGTGCCTGCTTCTCTGCAGCCAATCTAATCAATCAATCAAAGAGGGAAGTACATCAAAATCTCGTTGTATGATTAATAAATCTCTTGTATCTTGTAACATCTGGCTTTTGTCTTCAGTGGGAAGCAGTGCACCCAGCATTCATGGCTGTTATATTATGCTGCAGAAGTTACAGATATTTATCGGCTCAAGCGCAGATCTGCAGTGACAGAAACATGACAGAAACTTCCATGACTTTTTTGCCCCTTTCTTAGCCAAAGACATGTGCAGGCTTGGTTTGACTCGGAGGAGGGGTGTCAGCCCAGCACCTCAGGGACTTGCATCTCTATCATAACAGAGCAACCTGCTTGTGTATTTAAATGATGACACACTTGTCTTGAGTCAAGTGGCTGTAAAAAGATGGATAAACATTTATTTCCCTGTAAATTCTTATGACGAAAGGCCCCTGAAATTTTGTTATTTACTGTAAATGCTTTTCTTATGAAGCAGCAAACAGCACGATATATACAGCTGAAAGCAAAGATGAAACAGTGAAATAAAGTAGGTACCTAAAAGTAAAAACAAGCACACAGGAGAGAAATTAAACCTCAAACCACAGAGATTCAGTTAGAAGATACAGAAGTACTGAGAGCTTTTCCTGCGCAGACATGAGTTAAGTCGCGGCTTTCTGGCGTGTTTGTGATGTTGAGTGTGACACATCAGAAAGAAACGTATCTACTGGCAAATGGAAAAGGGTCATTTACCTTTTTTTTTTTACCAGCATAATACATGCTTATTTTGGTGTAGAACAGTTTTACTGAGTTTTAAAGATTCGTCATGATCAGTCAGAGGTATCGGCTCGTTTGATCTCAGTCTGTTTTGATTTTCTGTGTAAGTTTCCAAGCCAGTAAAGCTCCTTTGAATTTGCATCTTCAGATGAGAAAAACACCAGGCCAGTGTAGATGAGTCAGTGCAGGCCTCCAGCTGAACATGTGAACACTCATTGGTCTCATGGGCCAATCAAGTGCTTGCTATTAGCAAACATGCAAAACCACAGTGTGGCAACAGCAGTCTCACCTTTTCTCTGTTAGAGCTTTCAAGTTACTTAAACCCATCTGTGTCAGGGGACATACAGAGAGGTGAGTCACCCCTGTCCTGGTGGACCACTGTGCGACCTAACTTATGAACTGTCGTCTACAGTGAGAGACAAATGAATCATTCAATCCTGTTTGAATTGTGCCACGAATCACACATATGATGTTTGTCACTTTAAAACATAATTTTGCAAGTCAAGAAAGTCGACATTTGAAGTATAAGACTGTGACAAAATGTAATTAGAAAGAAAAACATGCCTGTGCTGTCATGACTTTCTTCCTCCAAAAGTAAACGTTAGCCACTAAAGCTACGATACCTGCATGTTTCATACCAGGATGTTGTCACACAACAACGGATGTGACTCATACTTTGTCTTTGCGGCTGATTTAAGGACCAGGAGTCACTGGATAAAACACTTCAGATAAGATTACAAGGGACAGACATGTTGTTGTTGGTAACATATATTGTGAGAGATGAGAAATTTAGTTTTTAAGTACAACAAAGCTACCACAACCTGCGGCTTTCTTGACTTTCTTGTCTTCCGCCATAGACTACCATTCTGAAGGAAGGTGTCATAGCGCACACTGGAGGGTGTGTGACTTTACCTCTATATACAGCCCCTAAAGCGTACCTTGTGTATGAGATGCAGAGAGGCGGTGACAAAGACGTCAGTATCCTGGGATGAGAACTGGTTAGTTTGTCTGCATACCAAACCTACACGGTCTTATTCATATAGTTCACACTTTCTGAGTTTTATGAGTGTCAACCAGAGGTATCATCTCATTTAAAATTTGATCTCAGTCTATTTTATGTTTTTGTGTCTAAGTTCTGACATCACAGCAGCCAGTAAGTCACTTCAGACCTCAGGCTGAACGTGTGAACACTCAGCTGTCTCACAGACCAATGAAATGCTTGCTAATAGCTAACATGCAAATCCACAGTGTGACAACAACACTGTCACCTTTTCTCTGCTTTGCATGTGTAGACTTTGCAAGACCTTTAAGATGTTGAGATGATCTCAAGGAAAGGAATTTATGTTGCACCCTGAGGTTGTTTGAAAGGAATCCTGATGGTTATTTGATGCAGCTGCAGGCTCCTGAAAGAGAAATACTCTCTCCTTCTACAGAGAAGAATCTGAGACTTGCAACATCCATGCAAACATGAATTATGTTTTTGAATGAAACACTGCCGTTCTATCAAAACTTAACACTTGTTTTTTTTAGCAGTATTTAGAAGGAGGAAGATGCTATAGAGTATATATATATATATTTATTTCAGTTTGTGTGTGTGTCTAAACAAGAGTCTGCAGTTATGCTTAAGCTAAATGTTCACATTGTTTATTTTACCTTTATTTAACCAGAGTCAATTGAGAAGACAACCATCTCTATGGCTGGCATCTCCAAAACTCTGCACACACACCAAAAAATTATGGATGGATAAATAGCACCACAGACCGGGAGGAAAATCTGTCCCTTTAACTAAAAGCCAAAAATGTCAACCTGCCAGTGGCGCCAGAGGGGAAATAAGGACCCCATTAAAAATTGTATGATTCATCATCCTAAAACCACGAATATCTGTACAAAATGTCATTGAAATCCAAACAGTTGTTGAGACCATCAGATATGATCATACATCCCTGGAGCCAATGCCACTAACATGGAGGACCACATTCGTTTTTATGTCATTTAATCCATTATTTATCATGAAAAGCAGACTTCTTGCTTTTTTTTCCCTGTGAAACTATACAAATCTCTTTACATTCATGGAAAAGCAGCATTAAAACGCAAAAAATCCGCCACACACTGTTTGCCCTCTGACTCTTAATCCGCACGTGTCAGCAAACGCAGCCTCTGCATGATATCTGAGTTTTAAGCACGACATTCTCTGTCACAATCAAAAACCAAAACACGCAAGGCGAGATTAGGAGTTATGGTGACGCTGATGCACACATACAGTTGTGCACATAAACCCTGTCAGCTTATCCATCTGCCTCTCTCTGACCTTTACTGCCTGAGAGCAAACAAAATTAAAGACACACAGAGCTGTAAAGGCATCCTTAAAGAGCATTTCCTCATTTAATTACTGAGGACACATTATTGTGTTTGATCACAGATTATTCTCTGTATTGCCGTTAAAGACCCTGTAAAAATGCATATAAAACCGTGCATTTTCCTGTAGTTGGCTTGTATGATGTTCACACATGTTCTACATTGTTCAGGTGTGAGGTAATTTGGTGCCACCTGTGCTCAGGAATTTGAACAAACCACAGAACATGCTGACGTGAACACACCCTTCATACAAATATACAACATTTCTTAACTCGTATATGACACACTTATTGATAGTAAGTGTTACCTACAGTAAAAAAAGACAGCAATATCAACGTACACTGTATTTAGAATATTACTCTCTCCACACCAACCAAACTCCATAAGCAAAATCAGTAATTTTACCTTGCAGAGTTTGGGAGTTGCTGGTCTACCACTGGCTCGATCTTTTAGTTTGTTTGTTTTATTTTGCGACTTTAGTGAATCTGAACTAACCTTTTAAAATCCCTTAGTCACACAATAACACAAACAAACTAACAGATTGAGGCAACGGTAGACCAGCAACTCCTGTTCTCTGCAAGGTAAAATTACTGATTTTGTCTATGGAATTTGTTTGGTTCGAAGAGAGCAATATTTGGTTTATAAATGGTGATTTCCTGTCAGAAAAGGCTGTCTGACAGCAAAGTAAGGTGGTTAAAATATTCTAAATGTAGTTTCACTGTTGACCATTTCCACACCAGGTAATACACTGACCATTGATAAGTACCACATACAACCCCTCTTCAGATAATTCAAACTATCCCTTTAATTTTGAATACAGCTGTGTTTTTCACTGTGTACATACATCCAGCATTTCTGAATGGCTGGATGGCGTGACATGCCTTTTTGTTGCTTCAGTTTCTTGTGGCGGCTCTGCGTGTTTGGCAGTGATGCTAACAGGTTCTCTGTGGTGGTGGTGGAGGAGGAGGAGGAGGAGGAGGAGGATGCTGTTTCAGAGCGGAGTCAGTGAGACACTGATGCTAATGAGGCATTAGCTTAAGCTTATAATGCGGAGCATGGCAGTTTAACGTTGAGGGTGGCCCCTCAGCGCACAACCAATCTGACTCACTGGATTTGGGATGATACGACTGGTGACCTAAAAGCTACAAAACACATTCAAACACAGACTGTTACATTCCTCACCTAATGCACCATTTTGATTGCTTTTTACAGAGTCCTGCATAAATCTAATTCCATCTGTGGTAATATATTTTATTATTAGCTGTAGTAGTATGAGAGGAGGAGGATATGTTGTCTATAAAAATGGCCAAATTCAGACATAATAAACAGTACAAAATAATGTAAGACAGCAGCTTTAATCTGAACATTTTGCAGCCTTCAACAGTAAATAATTAACATACCAAGAACATAGTCTTCTGATGCAAATAGAAATGATGGCAGAGTAGTTTTTGTGTGTTTTTGAAATTGCTAATTTGGCACTTTGACTCAGGTTTATCTGGGTTTTTCAACTTCTTTTAAATTGGTGACAGATACATAGCTAGGAAAAACCAAAACATACATTAAAAACTCAATATTGCTGTTCCATGTGCAGCTCTTTCAGCTTTTGGTACTGGTCCCAGCTCCACCGGCAGCAGCCAGTGGTTGTCTCTGATCCCAGCTGCTCTGTCACTCTCAAACAGGCTTAGCCATCATGTATCTAAAGAAAAAAAAAAGCAAAATTAGCAAGTAAGTAAGTTTTCCCATGTACTAGCTTTGTGGAAATGCTCGGTGGAAAAACTTCATGTACACAGACATATATGTCTTTAAAAAGCTTTATGTCCATGGAGTTTGTATAATTTGACACGGACTATTACTTTATTGCTCTGAGTATTTTAATTTGCTTTAAAGAGCATGAAAGAACAAATGCATTTCATTTGCCTGTGTGACTCGGAGCATACCATACAGTCCCTCCAGTTTTGTCCTGAGTTCAAATCTTGCCCCCCCCCCCCCCCCCCCCCCCCCCCCCCATACATTCCTCTAATCTCATCTCTGTAAACGTATTAGTGCGGCTCCTGTATCTGTAAAGCAGAGCAGTGAAACAAGCACCACGGCTGCCTCTAAGCCTATTCTCAGCCTTTAGGTCAAACAGCTACAAAAACTGATTTGTGTCAACGTCCATTAAAGCCTTAACACTCTGGGTAATGCTTGAATGTGAGGATGTGTGCATGAGGACCTTCTGTGTGTATTTAACATTAATGTAATCAGCTTGTTGTCCTGTAACGTTACCTGTGCGTCTGTGTCGACGTCTCTTTGAACAGCGGCAGCTCTGAGCTGGAGCCAAGTTTCCCCTCAGGGCACAATAAAGTTTATCTTATCTTATGTTTCCATTAGCGTGAGTGTGTTGCCTATGAATGAATGGATGAAGACAAGAATTATTTCATGCTCACTCCTGTCGGACTGCAGGCTTTAAGTGAACTTTTCAAATTCCTTTTTAAACCCAGACTTTTATGAACTTTGCTCTAAACCTTCAGGACTCACTCTGCATTGCCAAATGAGGAAAACTCTCTAAATCCATCGACTTAAAGTCTAACATGAACTTCTGGCATTTAACCTTTTATTAGCCACAGTTCAGCAGGCAGGTCTTTCACAGACTGCTAATACAATGAAAAATACACAAATACTATTGTACATTTATAGATAAGAGCTAGGCTAACTGTTTCTCCTTGCTTCCAGTCTTTATGCTAAGCTAAGCATAACTGAATTAGCTTCATATTTATCACACAGATGTGGCAAGAATCAACATGGCAATATGATATATGATACAGGTGTTATGATTTGACATATTTTGGCTTAGCAGGTCCTCTTCCACAGAGTCTGCCATGTTGCAGTATCCCAGAACAGACAAACCAAACACTGGCTTTCATGTTTTTACGTGAGTTTCGCAGCCACCATAGTTTTGGAGCACCACAGGCCGAGTGCCCTTCAATTCCATTATATTGGAGAGAAGGCAGACGTTTCTGCAGCTCTCACCAAAACTGTCTACATATTTCAGTCTTCCAAACATTCTTCCAGCATTCCTCAACCTTCGATGGAGACTGTCACTGTACTACAGTGGCAATTAACTGACTGGGTAAATGGATGCTTACAGTTCTTGTTGATTACTGAGCTTCCTAAGCCATGCAGATTTTAATGACAGCTTGAGTTTGTATGCTTGTGGGTCAGTGAGACTCAGATCTGTTCCAGCCTCCAGTGTCTGGCTCCGTGGTCGAGCCGGCCGACCGGTGCCTCCCTGTTTTTGACCTTAGTCGCGGTTCTTGTTTACCTGCTGAGTGGAATGTGGAGTTATGTAAGGCTTTAATCTATCAGAAAGTACATGTCCCTCTGTTACCTGGGCCACAGGGCAACACACACACACACACACACACACACACATGGATGTTCACACTGACTCACACACAGACAAACAGCTTAATGATATGGCCGTTCTGGTGACGGCAGGCTATATCCAAACTGTGCTCATATAAAGGCGCATAACGTTGTGTACACGCCGCTAAGCTTTACGACACGCACCGCACACACGAGTGTCTGAGCTCGCTGTGCCCTGACGCGTGCACATTTATGACCAATAACCAGGCTTTTACGGTCACACAACAGAGATAACGGCACACAGTGGAAACACACACGCGCACACGCACGCCTCAGGCCGTGATAACCAGTCTGTGTGTGTTCCCTCTCATGTTTGCTGAAAACGCTCAGCTGACGTGTTTCCATCATATGTTTGTGTGTTATTGACGTGCAGATGAGGTCAATATTTCTTTCCGAAGGTTTCTGTTCATGGAACCTGTTTGAATTGTGTGAACATGCATCTCCTCTGTGGCTTTGTACTGGTGTGACGGGGTAGGTGATAGAGAGTTATAAGTAACACAAAAAAATATTTCTTAAATTAGATTTTCAGTTTCAAAGCAGAGGACGTAACAGTCCATCCACCTCTTCCAATCCTACCCCGTTTCCTTCTAGTAATTTAAACAGATAAAAATCAGTGTAAACAAAAATATTATTAAAAGCAATAATAACACTGTGTCAGTTTGCTTTGGCGTGAGGAAACACCCGCAATAGGTGACAATATTAGTAGACTTCTCTACCACAGACCCATATCACAAGTATCAGAGTGACACATCCGCACAATCTTTGCTTAATCTAGTCATGAGAAAAATAAAAGAATCAAAGTTTAAATATAAAACAGACCAACCCAACACTGCACATCTCAGGAACTAGTCTTCAGAGACTCTGGGGTCTGCCCAAAGAGGCTAGAAATGGACCCCAGACCTTATGAAAACCCAGTGTCCTTTACTTACTCTAGTATATTTCTAAGCAAGTCATTTACTTGCTATTCACTACATTTGTCTTTGTCTTCTTTAGTGTTTGATGTTATTGACATTACTTTATCTTGTATATAAATACTGCATATAACATATGTCTTGCATTTTTAGACATTTAAATGCAGAAATGTCACATAGTCTTGCTTTAACAGAACATAATTACAACTTTAGCATTAACATTACTTTCATAATTGCAGTAAAGCCTAAAAAAATTAATATATACATTTACTTGAGACATTTTCCACAGGAGTAATTGTACTTTTACTTGAGTAAAAGACTTGCAGTTTTCTACCCACAACTGCTGCTGTGGGACTGGTCCAGACAGCTCACGAGCACCGTCAGACAGACAGTCTGTTACTCACCACGCTGGGTATCAATGAGCCATGACTTGTAAGGTTTCCACACAAACATATCAGTGTATTGAAAATAAAAATAGACGTGTGCACACAGAAAGCACACGTGTGACAAATATACATGTACACAAGCCCTGCTAAACACAATAAAGGACGTGTTGCAACCATTGTGCTTTGTATGCACAGTTCCAGTTCAACATACTGAACAGTGCATTACATAATCTTATATTTGAGTAAGATAATTACCTGACATTCATTCTCCCGGTTGGCGTCACATGGAGCTACATTGAAGGATTATATGGTCTTATATGAGAGCAGAACTGAAGCAAATTCACAGACACAAATATGAGTTTTTGGAGGTTCTGTTAACTTATTCAAGCAAGGATTTGAGTTGCCTTCTTCCTGTAAACCTGTATGAGCTATATTTATTACAGTAGGTACACACAGGAGTGTTATTCCACGGTGTAACAGCTTCCCATATGCCCCATATGAACTTTTCACTAGCAGCTGTCTGCAGGAGTTTGAAACTGTGCCCAATCCTATTAGTGGGACTGGGTTAGCGCCTATAGGAATCTTAGTCAGCAGCACAACAACACCCACCAAAGCGAGGTCATACCGGGGGCATGTTTGCGTGCGCAGCGGCCAAGTAAATCATCCATCAAACATGCCAGCCACGAGGCTAAAGCTTACAGAACAGGACAGAGTCGCAGACACACATTCAGAGGAGCTTAATGGAGAGCGGTGGCACGCAAAGATGCTGCACCCAAAACCTTACGAGCAAATCCAGAAAACAGCCCTGCGCTGGAGGCCCGCATTCACCCTGTGCTGTCTGCAAACACGCAAATGAATTCAAAAACACAGATCCAAGCAGCCATGAAATCAACAGCAGGTGCAGAACACTCATAAACTAGATGACCAGCAAGGAGCAGCTCCTTTAGGTAGCTGTGATAGGCTGCACCAAGGTGTCTCATAAACAAAATAAACATGGGATTAACTCAGAATTAATGGCAAGTGTGCTGTAAACAGAGCGTGACCTTTCATTTCTAAAGAAGACACACCTGCACGTGTTGTGAGTAGAGCTGTTAGATGGATGTTTTGCCGTCAACTCCCAAAGTTCTATTTTTTCCAACAAAACATGGTCTTGATCTTTGTTTTTGTCCTACTAAGGAGAAAGTCAGAGCTGCTGGGAGGCGAACAGGGTTTCAGACAGCTTATTGCTATCAAAATAGCCAACTGTAGCCTTGGTCCAATGAGCAACCTGCTTTCTGGCACAGAGATATTCATTATGATCATAAAATTTGCACTTCAGAAAACGTGCTCTTAAAACATCAGAGCAACACCAAAGTAGAGGTTTGTCCTTGTAGGGTTGAATAGCTATGTTCGCTGTAAAAGAGAAACCTGAATGCATCACTCACCAAAAAGATCTGTGATTGTGCAAAAGGTGATCAAGGGAAACTATAGTCACCTCAAAAGTTAGCCTGCTGAAACGCCTGTCAAGCTTTTTATTCTAGCGTACACATCATATGCAGTGGTGGACTCAGGCTGTCTGAGGGGCAGAGGCGAAAGTAATTAAAAGGGCACCACATGTACGCGGGAGTCATAGAGGCCAGAAATTTTTCTCCCTAAAGCTCCCTAAAGGGCACTTTATCATGTTTTATCTACTATAGGGGCATCCAAGAGGACACTTTTGCGTCGTGGTTTCGTACATGGGGGTGCTAGCTTTTTCTTCCCTGCCTTTGTCAGCACATTTTTAGACTTAGAGTCCAGAACTTTAAATACACATAATTCAAAAGATCAACAGATAACAGCAAGTGCACAATTAGCCCATTTGAGTGTGGAGGAGAAACAATAATAAAATGAATTTTCCACAACCTGGCAACCCAATAGTTGCTCATTAAGATTCAACATGTTTAGTGTCACACTGGATTATACAAGTAAAATTGTGTGAAAAACTTTGGCTGGGATGCTCCATTACAAAATAAAAGCTAATTAAGTAATAAAAGATTGGAAAATATATATATTAATGTACAATGGCTGAACTGATCTGTGCATGAGCAAATGACAAGAGGCTGTGAATAAATGTTTGTTTACAAATGACCAGATTGCAGTTGCTCCAGTTGCTCATTGGATTATGGAGGCTGACTGGCAAGTGTCTCAGATTGGCACAGTGCACTGCGGGCCAAAGTCCTGGCCTGAGGAAAACAAAAACATGCCAATACCACTGAGAAATAAACAACATAAATGGGAAGCGTATCTGTGATTTATTAATGGTCCCCGTGGGCACGTTAAACGCTGCGTTAGAGAAATCAATGACGCCTTGTCGTTAAAATTTCACAGGAGCCTAAATGATCTGAATCGATGCCTTTGTGGTGAAACAGCAGAGGGGCTGTATGTTTGCTCTCTGGACGACTGTGAATGAATTTAGACAATAAAAAGATTAATGAAGATAAACGGCCTGTTCAAAGCTCGTGTCCTATGTAACAGTGTTTAAGACCAAACTTCACAGCTTACCGTCTTGGCACCATTCCCTGGTTTGAGTCAAAGTTTGTCCAACAACATGTCACACTGCCTCAGAACATTGCCTTGTCATTAATTTGAACGTTATGTAAAGAGTTGTTTTTGAGCAGAACTCCCTATCTTAAAGCAGGGCCGGTGATAGCACGACGTTACATAAGATGCATCAGAGGGTGCTGTCTTGTTGTGTTCTCGCGGTTGCTGATATTATATGTGTTTGGCCTCTGATGTGACATGTTAGCAACCATCAGTGACCCATCAGGACGGGAGCAGTTATCGCTCTATCAGTCAGTTCAAAGGGTTCAGAGAAAAAGACACGGATAATGAGACCGCGGCGGATAACAATTACAGCAGCCACAGTGTTCAGAATACAGTGTGATCGATAATATGACCTTACTGGAAGTGAAGCCTGACGATGTAAATGCCTGCAAGTGCATGTTTCAGGTTCAGAGTCTGTAAATGAGAAGCACAGGGGACACTTCATTTGAACTAATGTGAGGCATTGCAATTGCATTCTCAATGCACGTAAAGTCCATGTGACCTATTTAAAACATTGCAACTAAAGTATGAATGTGATTGTGAGTGAGAGCACGTGTTTATGCACAATATTTCAATGTAAATATATGGGTGCATATATTATATTTTCAATTATTTTAGTGATATTTTCAATTATGAAAACAAAAGTGCTTTTTTTTCTCATATAGGTCAAGCTAGACTATGTATATGAATAAACCTGTGATTCATATGGGCAGAAATGCTAATTTATCTAATTAATATGTTAAAAAAAAAAAAGACAACAGACATTGTACAAAAGTACAATAACACTAATAATGCAAGACAGTAGAAAGTAAATTGAGAAAGTAAGAAAAAAAAAAACAAAAGTGTGGGGGGATTAAAATAAAACCTTACAAAAGGTCATAGCCCATAATTATATAATATACACTGGATCAAAATACATTTTCACATAATTATCTTTTGCAGTTTTAACCTCTAGTATGTTGTTTGAAGTTGCCTATTATTTTACTACATAGTCTTTAAAAGCATTTAGCATTTCCAAGAGGATATAGTCTTTTAATATTGAATTATAGCATTATGCGATAATTAAATGACAAGATGAAATCATTAGTTGTATTTAATAATAATCCTGATTTTCTGAATGTTTCTGAATTTGATCTACACAAAAACAGGATGAGGTACAATACATTTCACAGGATCATTCATTAGATCCGTCCTGTGTGAGGCAGTCATACACATGCTTCAGATGCGTAAAGCCTGTTTGGATAATGATATAATTTATAGCGCTCCATGTTTATTTAGGAGACAGGGAAGTCTGGTTTGTACTGTACATTGGCAGTGACTAATTCATGTTTCTGCTGTCAAATATACATTAAGTGCTGCATGGTAACTTTAAACAGAGTTGTGAATACATAGATCATGTAATAACTTGAATATAATGCAAAGCGCAGCGTGTTGCAGTTACACTATTATGTTGTTGCATGTTTAGATAGGTGCCTTTGTTGCTGGTGCATTTAAAGCTTGCTTACAGAGCTACAGCTAAGTATTATTTTTATTATCTCTAATCCATTATTAATCTACCATTTATTTTCTTGATTAAATAAATCAGCATTTGGTAACAAAAAAAAAAAAAAAAAAAAAAACGTCCATGACATGTCTTTAAACATCTTGATTTGGTCCCAAACCCAAAGATATTAATTTTACTATGACTAATAAAAACAAATCCAATTTATTCACATTTAAAAGGCTGGAAGTACATATAAAGTAAAAATAAGAGGCCCAAGAGTGGAGCCTGAGGCACACCGCATCCCCGAGCATCTAAAAAAAATATAGTTTTCACTGGATACTACAAATCCTGCCTATGACAACCATGGAGAACCAATCAAATGCAGGTCCTGATGTGTCAGCCCAGGGCTTAAACGAATGAATCATGATGGCGTGATCAGCGGTGTCAAAAGCAGCACTTAAATTTAACACGGGCAAAATGGGCAGCTGCCAATGTAGAAGGGCTTAGATGTCAGTGGAAAGAAGTGTGGGTGAGAGTGTGTGGCATTAAGCCGACACCTCCCTCCACACAAACAAATCCAGTGTGCTGATAATGGTGCCAAACAACAGTCTTTATGGTTTTCTGTGGCTTAATTAGCCCCATTGACACCTGAGCCTTTGGAGATTGGAGCTAATTTAAGAAAGTGTGCTGATATCTGAGCATAATAAACAGAGAAAAATAAGGAGCAGAGGAAAATAACCTCATGGTTAACGATCACTTGTCCCTTAAATTAATAAATTAACAGTTACAATTGTGATCTGATCAGCAAAGAATAACACTAACTTTGGTAATCGGTAAACTCATGGTTAAACCTACCCTAGTGAAGTATATTAATGAATATATTATGAAGGTCTGCTATTTTAGAACAACAAATTTTGTGTCAAGTGTATTTTAGTTGTAATTAAATTATATAAAAGCACAATTTTAAGTGTATTTATTGTACTTTTATGTGCTAAAGTTGAACAGCTTCAAGTATATTTAGTGTAATTACCTTAGTTAAAGCTTTAAATAAACTTATATTGAAGTGCACTTTTTGTAAGCGGGGTTGGATAATAACAGTTTACATGTAATCGGGATTACGTACAAAAATAAGTAACTATAATCAACACAGATTACGGTTAAAAATATTTCGTTAAGTTACAGTTACATTGTCGAGGATTACTTGATTACATTTTTAATTGCATCTTTAAAATATGGCCATTTTAAATTATAAAACTTTTTTTCACGATAACCAATAATGCTCTATAAATATCCCATCTGACATACAAGGCTTCTTAGGCAACTGCTCTGCAAAAAACCCACAAAAAAACCTAATCAAGTGGATTATGTTACTAATTACAAAAATTGGCATGTAATTTGTACAAAGTAACTGACTACAGTAAAAGTGATCTTAGTATATTTATTTTTAGTGCATTGAAGTTCAACTCAACAACTATTTTGAAGAACACTTTTTAAAAGTACACTTGAAATATACTTTTAATTAAGCAAAATACAAGTATACTTGTAATAACCTGCAGGAGAGCGACATTGACAATGACACACATACACTGTACACGGATCAGCTGTTTTTAACTATCTACAAAGTTCAGTCTGTTATCCTGAACACAAAAAGCCCACTGCTCTGAAAATACACACTCTGGAGTTTGAGTTCAGTGACTGTCTGCCAAACTGCATTAACATTTTTCTCAATGTAACTGTTATGAATATCTGCTCCTTCTAAAAGATAATCAAGGCTTCCTTATGACTCATAAACAAACACTTACTCATTCAGTGAACACCAGGCATTAATTTGAACTCAAATAGAATAGAATAGAAATTTCAAAGGAGGACACAGCAGTTGTTGCATTGTTGTCAGAGAAGCCAATATTTCAACTAAGCATGTTTTGTCACTAAAATAAACTACTTTTTTACCTGGGTACTTATAAGCTACACTTCTGCTTTTTGTAATAGCACACTGTAATGTATGTAGGTATAGGGACCTTTCATAATCTGACCCTGACCTTCTTTGTGTGTCCATCTGCTTCACTTTATGGCTGCAGGAGCTGTTATCTCATGCTTTAACCCAACCCAAGGCCGAGTCGGGGGTCACGGAAGGGTTGCTGTGGTGACCTCTCTCTGCCCCTCTGCTATTATGCCACATGATGTAACCGAACAAGACCTCTGCACAGGTCAGCCGGCTGTCCAGCCAGCCTGATGAAAACAGAGAACGGTCAGGGATTTTATTGGAAATTCAATTTCATAACAACAGAGAGGGAGAGCTGTTATGACACAGTGTGTTATGACAGAGATTGAATCGGGGAGACAGACAGACAGACAGACAAGCTATTAAACAGGTAGAAAAAAAAAAGAGGGCAGATCGCAGTGTGGAATGGCAGCGATGTGTGAAGCTGATCTAATTTTAGGCGAAGGTCACTGGGTACTGTCTGGCTCTCCCTGCCAGCTGAAAAAAAAGCCCGGCACAATATTTTGTGCTCTGCAATTTAGGTGAACAGGATCTCCCTGTCCTCATCCCTCCTGACATTTGTGTAAGATTATGTGGTGAGGAGTTCAATCGTGCCTTGAGGCGGCCATGCATCAAAAGCGGCTTTGGCAAGTGTGCAAGGTTTTTTTTTTTTTTCATTCTGTTTATAAAACAACTGCTGGGAACACACATTAGGCACCGCCATACGATTGGGAACATACTGTACTGAAAACACATTCCCATACGCACAATGCATTCGTGTTCGCTGGTAATGTGTGTCAGCTTCAGCCTTCTGACTTCTGTCAGCAGCTGGTGTGCTACAGTATACCGCATGAAACCAACATACATGCTATACTTCATTTTGCAGGATTCTACATGGAATTTAACAAATAAGATATAATAAGATAGGTTTTAATTGATCACCAGAGGGAAAACTCAGCTGTTGCAGCAGCACAAAATAAGAGAAATCAGTGCAAATAGACAGAGAAAAGGTAAGAAACTAATAAATAAGAAGTAAAATAAAAAGAAAATAAAAATTTAAGAGGGCAATTGAAGTCAAAACTACAAGGCAAGCAACACTGTGCACATACAGTACCCATGACCAGTGTTACATCATATTGCCTCTTAAGTAACAGCAAAGTCAGCAAAGTATTATGTATCAGACACCACATGGCAAAGCATGATAGAAGATCACGTATGTAATGTTATATTACATCCATCATGTTATATTAGGTGTGTCATGTAATGAAAGATTGTATTTACATATAAGCATCAGGGTAACATGATACAAATTGCTATAACAGCACTGTGACACCATTTAATGATTGAGCTTCAACCCACAGCTCAGTTATCTTAAAGCTTAAAGGTGTGTTTCAGGAATTTAGTGTTGCACTTTCAATAAGTCAAAGGACTCAGCAGAGTAGATACTGATATTTAGTCCCCTGTATTCAAGCTCCAAAAACACTGAATCCTACAGTACATTTGCTATAATCAGTGTTGTGCAAATTCACACTCCACAAGTTCAGTTCACAGAGATTAAAATGAACTAGTACATTAATTTCTTCTTTTAAAAATATATTAAATAGAACCTCCCCCTGGCTGAAGTCTATATATAATGATGTCATATGTGATATTTATGTTTTTTGCTTTCATTTGAATGGCCAGCGTAACTTATATCTATAGTTTTTAAGCAGCAAGTTACACTTTGAGAATGTAAACCACAGCAGACAGCAAACTGAAACACAGAAATCCCAGTTTCCCAGTTCAAACTGAACGCACCACAAACAGGAGCACATTCAATGAATGAAGAGCCGCGCGTAATGCAACCCAGTAGTGTCTCTTTATCTCTGTCAAACTGTGAGTCCCAAGTTTGTAGCAGACTTCTCGGGACCCTGATGACATCACCGGGACATCACTGGGGTTATTTTCTCAGACTATAAAAAGTTTCCCCCAGAGTCACATTACACAACTGTTTTCACAGGCTGAGATGTGTTCATCATGATGAGTAAACTGATCTACATGTGTAAAATGAGTGGAGCACCCCTTTAATAGCCCTCCTCGACTCATCTATTTCTAGCTATTTCCATCTTCTGATGTGTAATCTAATAAAGAAAATCTATTCTGACTTTTACCTTCTGTCTCGAATGAAAAGTTGTTTGCTCAATATAAATAATCAATGGGAAGCGTTTTGCCAAACAATGTGTCATCGCGCAGCAGGACACAGGAAGTGTTTACGACTGTCTCTACAGCCACGCATCACCAACAGCTCACTCAGAACGAGGAGGCTGACGCACCGCTTAATCATCGGCCATGTTGAGGGGGGATTTTTAGCTCTATTACTCTGCCCAATTCTCTCTGCTTCTCTCTGTGCCTCCATGCCAAAATCTCACTCAGTCCTACACTATCCCCCCCATTCCTCCTCCTTCTCCCCCTCCTCCCCTCTGCTCTCAGCCCCAGTGTGAGCTGATGCATGCCACGGAAGCAGTGACGTCAGTTGTTTACTGTCTTGTAGGCCGCAGCTCGTTGTAGTGCAGCAGCACATCCAGCAGGGCTTATGTAACTCCTCCACTGCCTGCTGCATGACAGCATGACAGCCCGTTTGCTGCAGAGGTGGAGGGGGTGAGGAGGGGAGGGTGGGGGGGGGTCTTATGCTGCAGCCTGCATGGCATCACCCACTCCACACACGCACAGGTGCATGCTCTCACTGTACGCAGACATACATTGTAAACAGCCAGCTTTCCTCTCTGCTGCACTGCACTGTGTGTGTGTGTGAAGTGAAAACACAGCAGGTTCACTGCTGGAGCACATAGTAGCTCCAAATGGCCCTCCTCCCTCCCTCCACACACATATCCCACAATCCTCCACTGCAGCAGCAGCAGCAGACAGGTAAACAACTCTGGCTGGCGTGTGACTCAGGACTCAGTGTACCATTCCCCTCGCACAGATACACGTCGCCCCCTGTTGGCAGCAGGAAGCAAGAAACAACACCAAATTTGGTTTGCTGATGGAGTGAAGACCCAGAGTCTATTTTATTCTATCAGATGAAAATGAAGTCCTTCTGAAGGCACCACTCTGGCTGACTGATCTCATATCTGTGTTTAAATTAGACAAAGGTAACAGTCACTGAGGGGAACACCAAAAACATTCAAGCTGTCCTCTCCAAAACTAAAAAAAAAAGGTGAATGTAAAGGTAATTTTAAGTTGACTGAATTTGAAAAAAATAGTTGAGGTAATTTTGTAATGATTCAAAACAAATCAACTTTTTTAATCAAATAAATGTGATGAAATTTAAATAATGAAAAAAAGTTTTCATTTTATTGTGAGCTGTCACTGGTCTCGTTCTGGGAATGGTTTTCACTTCTAACACAAACTATGATGAATATAATATTATCTATGTGATATCTTATTTTTTCACCCTTTGCTTCCTTGACGTATTTTCCACATTCTGTCAAGATATTCAGCCATTTTTCATCTTCCACTTGTCTTCTCATATCTCTCTTCCACAACCGTTTCATATTAGATGAGCCATAAATTATTAAATTGTTTTTTTAATTTGTAAGATTTATTCATTTATGATTTATAAGTTGTCTGTTACCCCATTGACCCCCAGTTTTACACAGTTTCTTATTTGTAAATATTTTGTATGAGACCGAGTTTTTAAATTAAATGTCATATAATAACAGAATTAAAAAAATGTAGGATATAAATAGGCAGTCCTATGTAGCATTTTTGAGCATTATACAAACTGTAATACATTTTATTTGCTTAATACCTTCCAAACATAGTTACAAAGTTAGTAGCTGTAGGAAGGTATGTATTAATGTACAGTATTAGTCAAGGACTTCTGTTGTTGTTATAAAATATATAAAGAACAAAATGTTTCTTAATTACCTGGGTTCATTTTATGTACAAGCTGTTATTTTCCATGTCCTTTGTGTGAGCTGTGTCCATAATAGCAATCAAATAAATAACCACTGACGTGCTTTATTGGACCCTGTAGGGAAATCTCTCCTCACACACACACACACACACACACGGGTCAAAGGTCAGGGGCAGCTCTCGAAGAGATTCACAGTCCTGCTCAAAGACACTGAAGCTGCCACCAAATAAATTATCAAACCACACAAAAATCACAGAAGTAATCAAATAAATGTGACGGCAGACAGCTTGTCCTCCAGACTCCACCTGCGTTATCAGTATGTGTGGAATCTAAGTCGGTACGGGCGTCAGATACTTTCGACCGGGAACAAGACATCACTGGAATCATTTTGGCACCACAAGTAACACCGTGTACTTGGAACCACACCAGCGACGACATATAATGGTGTCAGAGCCAAAACAAGTTTGTAATGGAAACAAAGCACAAGGTTAAAAGGTGTAAAGCTGTAAACAAGAGCTGGTAATAAATATGTTTGTGCAACCTTAAATGACCTAATCCAAAATATGTCAGCAGAGCATAAATATGTTTGTGCAACCTTAAATGACCTAATCCAAAATATGACAGCAGAGTAGAACAAAAACAGGTTAAATATGTCAGAATCTATAATACATGCATATAACAGCTTGTTTTGTCCTGGCTGGTTAGTGTCCATCAGTGAGTTTTTGTCAAAGCATGAAACCAATTTACAAGTTTTATTAGGGGCATCAAAGTGTCTCCTGCAGCTCTTCTCATTTGCCAGAAAAATGTTCAAACCTGGTTTGACTGACTGCTGCGATTAATGGTGAAAGACTCATCAACTTTTGTCTTAAATGTTCCTGACACAACTTTCTTTTTTCTCAATTTTTGCTGGGGTTTGGTCAGATTACTTTGAAATGTCGTCAGTTCCTGAATACAAATTGCGTAGCTATTTTTGTAATTAATAACATAATTAATTGGATTACAAAAAAGTAATCTAATATAAATACTTTTTGCTGGCAAGAGCCACTTTTCATGCCCAAAATGACACCGGTTGTTTTCTCAGTTTGAATCTGGAGGAAATCCACGTGAAGACAAGGAGACCCTGCAAACTGCACCAAATACAGGACTATTTATTTCCTAAAATAGAAGGAGAGGATATTTATGTTTACGGCAGCATTTGGTTGTTATAAATACTTGAAATCATTTGAAATATCTGTGATTGATCCCAGGCTTCTCTTCATGTCTGTCACAGTTATTGTCAAAACACTGTTACTGAGCAGGGAGGTTTTAAGTTCTGATGATAAACCTTCTTCCTTCTACCAGACGTCTCTGATCCAAATATGTCTTACATAATCATTGTAGTGAAGGGAAACGCCCTCCTATGGTCAACAAGTATTCATTCCTATCTTTTACTACCAGCTTACTACTGACTGACTGGCTCCAGGCCCCTGATGGTAAACAACCTCACTGACTGACTGCACCTCCTCTCAGCACTGCAGCGTCTCAGTGTCGCCCTCTGCTGGTGGACAGAAGAGCAACAATATTATGTCTACATGAATTTACATGTTTGTTAAGAATATGTTTTAATCTGGCATTAAATCACAAAACGTCCATTGTTTTTTTTTGGCTGTAATGCAGCATCAATTCCACCATTGTTAACAGAATTATGTCTTTTATTTTTGTGTATTTTCCCCCATCTTGTTTTGTATGTTTTTCTTGTACTAAATAACGTTTATTTAAAAAAAATACGAAATATGTACGTTTAACAAAATTAATCACAGTCTTAATAGACATTTCAGCTCAAAGTGACAATTCAAAGTGTGAAATTTGAGTTTCATCGTAGGGGAACAAAAGTTCCGCTCTTGTTTCCAAGGGACCGTTTTCAGCGTCGGTCCCAACTTTGAGTATGAGGAAATGTTGAACCTCTGAACATGCAGCTCTCTGTGAGAAGTCTGACAGGATAAAAAAAAGAGGAAGGTAACGTTCAAACATGACATATTTCAGTTTTTATATTTTGAACAGAATATACATCGAGCTGCTGTTAAAAACCACAATACTATCCTTAAATATCGACTTATTTCTCGGCGATTTTCCGTGTTTGGACAACACAGACGTCATGTGACAACATGATACCTTTATTTTGAAAATCCATCAACAGACGGAGTTTTAAAGGTTTATGTTTACATCTGTGAATGTTAATATAAGTGATTAGTAAACGATGCGATTAGTGGCTAATAATCATTAAAAAAAAAAAAAAATCTTAACTTGTTGTTTGTTATTGTTCAGTTCTTGTTTGTTTGAGCCTGTTTGCTGTTTGTCAGGTTTTTAATCAGACATGTCAGAACATGTCAGGACTCAGGAACAGAAATCCACAACTGAGGAGTGAGTGGAAGAAGAAAATTTTGAATGAAGTGTTCACTTCATCCCACTCCATTTTGGGCATCAGTTATTTATTTATCTTGTTTATTGTTTAGTTTGCTGAACATTCTGCTGTTTTCTTTATTGGTTGTTCTTGTTTTCTTATATTTTTTCTGATATTTTATTACATTTTTTACGTTTGAAATCTAATTAAATCGAATCTAAGCATTCTGGCTTTCTGTACTTCTGCATTATAAAGTATCAGAGATGGACCACTTGTGTGACAAAAACAGGAAAGAGAAAAAAGCACAGATTAATTAATTTTCTCTGGCTGATTTGTTGTGTTAGAGTAAGTTATTTGGCTAGAGAAAAACACTCATGATCATCTGATTGCGTTATACTAAGCTATAACCTGTAATTTGTATGATTGTAGGGCTGCAACTTAGAATTATTTTCCTTGTCAAAAGACAGTTTTTGTTGTTTGAATTATAAACCACCTCATACAATATATTTAGAGAGCTAATAATTTTCACACTGAAACTGCTGATTGTTTCTCAAATCTTTTATAAAGGTACAGGCTGCGATTCTAGAGAGAGTCTCAGTTCCAAGTCATTAAGTGTGAGCGTATGAAAATTATATTTCAGTGTTTCCCACAAATACTTTTCATCTCAAACATTTAGGACACTAAAATGTCCCCTTTAAAAACAAAACCAATAATAATGAGTAGAAATAATTAGAACTGTAACTAATGATTGTTTTCATTCTGTGCTGGTTATTTTCTTGATTAATAGATAATCATTTGGTCTATAAAATGTCAGAAAATAATGAAAAATAGAAAAAATACATTGCTTGTCCAGCCAGCAGACCAAATTTCATAAAAAATCATTTTGCTATGAAACAGACAAATATGAGAAGCTGGAACCAGAAAATGTTGGCATCTTTGTTTGAAAAACGGCTTAAAGATGAATTGATTAATAAAATAGATTTTTTTAATTTCAGACATCTGGACTAACCATTCATTTAAACTGATTTATATCTTTGATCAGATCTCACCATGGAGGGAACTTCCAAAAGTGATGCTGCAGCTCAGCCCTCTGTGGCAGCTCAGGTTCCTTTCCTTCACTTGTGCACCACTTTAGAGAAAATCCAGAAGTCTAAACTCCGTCCGGATAAAAACAAGATCCTTGGGGATTTTGTTGGGTCATGGAGGCAGTTTCATTCTGCCCTCACAAAGACAACCCCAAAACAACAGACTCCTTCTACCCAGCTATGCGCCTCATCGTCCCTCCCTTCGAGCGAGAGCGCATGGCGTACGGCATCAAAGAAAGCATGTTGGCCAAACTCTACATCGATGTATTAGGCCTCCCAAAGAACGGTCCAGAAGCTAATAAACTGTTGAACTACCGTGCTCCGACTACATCTCAAGGAGAAGCTGGAGACTTTGCCGGCATGGCTTACTTTGTGCTGAAGAAACGGTGCACCAGTCAGGGAAATCTCACCATCAAAGAAGTCAACGACTTTCTGGACTCTGTGGCCATCAACAACGCCAGCAAGAAGAAGGATCTTGTGAAAAAGAGTCTGCTGCACCTCATCACCCAGAGCTCCGCTCTCGAGCAAAAGTGGCTCATCAGGATGATTCTGAAGGACATGAAGCTCGGGATCAGCAAAGAAACTGTCCTCCAAGTCTTCCACCCAGATGCTGCTGAACTCTACAACGTCAACACAGACTTGAACAAGGTGTGCCAGCAGCTCCACAACCCCGCTGTGTCTTTAAGCGAAGTCTCCATTGGACTCTTCTCTGCTTTTAAGCCGATGTTGGCAGCTGTGGCAAACATCCGCAATGTGGAGAAACAGATGGGAAACAGCCCTTTTTACATTCAGACCAAGTTGGATGGTGAGCGTATACAACTGCACAAAGATGGAGATGTGTACAAATACTTTAGCCGAAATGCCTTTGAATACACGCAGCAGTTTGGAGGATCCCCACTGGAGGGCTCGCTGACGCCCCACATCCACAACGTCTTTAAAAAAGACATTGTAAACTGTATCCTTCGATGGCGAGATGATGGCTTACAACCCAACTGCTGACACCTTCATGCAAAAAGGGAGCAAATTCGACATCAAGAGACTCGTGGACGACTCTGAGCTGCAGACGTGCTTCTGCGTGTTTGACGTGTTGTTAGTCAACGGCCGGAAGCTTGGAAAGGAAACTCTGAAGAAACGCTACGAGACCCTTGAGACAGTTTTCACCCCAGTCAAGGGACGGATACACCTGTGCCAAAGAAGGAAGGCAGAATGATGCAGGAAGTGGTGAATGCCCTCAATGATGCCATTGACAACAGAGAAGAGGGCATTATGGTGAAAGATCCGTTATCTATCTACAAACCTGACAAGCGTGGGAGGGATGGCTGAAAATAAAGCCAGAGTATGTGGACGGTTTGATGGATGAGCTGACCTGCTGATTGTTGGTGGCTACTGGGGGAAAGGCAGACGTGGTGGTATGATGTCCCATTTCTTATGTGCTGTTGCTGAAGCTCCAAAGCCTGGTGAGAAACCCTCAGTTTTCCACACCCTGTGTCGCATCGGCTCTGGCTACACCATGAAGGAGTTGTAGACCTGGTTTGAAGCTTGCCAAACACTGGAAAGTCTATCGGAAAAATGACCCACCGGCCTCCATCTTGTGCGGAACGGAGAAACCAGAAGTTTACATCGAACCCTGCAACTCCGTCATCATCCAGGTCAAGGCGGCTGAAATAGTTGGAAGTGACATGTACAAAACCAACTGCACCCTGCGCTTCCCCAGGATTGAGAAGATCCGCGAAGACAAGGAGTGGCACCAGTGCATGACCTTGGCAGAGCTGGATCAGTTCCGCAGTAAGGCGTCTGGGAAACTCGCCTCGCGGCACCTTCGCATCGATGACAACGAGCCACAAAAGAAGAAGCGCAAGCTGCCGGCCAAACCCAAGAAAGTGGTCGGGATCATCGACCACTTTAAGCCCCAGGACCTCTCGGGGGTTACCAAGGAGACGGATATGTTTGAGGATGTGGAGTTCTGTATCCTGAATGGCACTGAGGATCACCCCAAGGCTGAGCTGGAAAAGGGCGTGGCCAGGTAACATGTCACCGGTGAAAAAAAGCCTTTTGTGTTTGTAATTAAAACAGTAATTGTTGTTGTCAGAGTCCTCATAATGTAAAAAGTATTGTATCTGTACTGGTTAATTTTAGCCGAGTATTTGCTATTTTAATTATAAGTGGAAGACTATTTTATTCCTACTTTCAAAAGTCACATATTCACGCAAAATATGCTGTCACAAATGGCTGATGTCATCTTCTCATCAGGTGTGGAGGTATCGTGGTTCAAAACCCGGGACGAGACACCTACTGCGTGATCGCCGGCGTGGAGAACATGCGCGTGAAGAACCTGATCACGTCCGACCAGCATGACGTCGTGTGGGCCGCCTGGCTGGTGGAGTGCCTGGACCAGAAGGAAGTGGTGCCGTGGCAGCCACGCCACATGATCCACATGTCGCCCTCCACCAGGGAGCACTTCGCCAAGGAGTACGACAGCTACGGCGACAGCTACTTTGTGGAGACAGACGAGCAGCAGCTGCGCGAGGTGTTCGGCCGGATCAGCGGCGCCGACGTGTCTGCGGGTGTGAACGTCAGCCAGGTGGAGCAGCGTTACGGCTGGGAGGACCTGCCCACCAGCATGTTCAGACCCTTCAAGGTTTACATGGACAGCTACGCCGACATAGGAGACCCTAAAACCGACCATAGCCGCCACCTGTTTGGACATCAGGGCGCTGGAGTTTCGCTACCATGGCGGGACGGTGGTGCGGAAGTTAGAGGAAGGAGTCTCTCATGTCATCATCACAGAGGAAACAAGGCTTCTGGATTTAAGGACTCTGAGGCGCTGTTTCAGGAAGAAGTTTAAGATTGTCAGAGACTCGTGGGTGACTGATTCAATCACAGCAGGGTATCTGATGAACGACACTGACTACTTAGTTTGAAGAGTGCTCTGCTTAGAAACACAGGGGTTAAGTTGACACTGGAGAAAAGCCCTCTTCTAGCAAGCATTTTAATGAATTTCTAATAAGATTAGTAATAAACTATTTGAAAAATAAAAGTTCCAGACAGCCAAAATCACCATTAAGAATAAGGTAAGGGATGTGATTTAAAATTACAGTGTACCTTACAGGGATGTTACTTCTCAGGGCTTTCATGCAAACTTTATGAGTTTTATTTTTTGTGTTCTTAATGAGTGATTAAAACTGCTTGTTATTTTATTATTCATTTTAAATTGATAGACCACTCTGGAAGTCAGGGAGGCCATGATTGTTTTTTCAATTTTGAAAGTTAGAATTGCATTATAAAGTGTTTAAATAAGGAAAGTGATTATCCTCTTTTCAGATACACCTTCCCTTAAACTTTTAGCTGAGCTGTTAGTAAAGGAGCAATATGTAACAGTTGTACTGTAACAGCAAGTCCAAAAATGAGGACTGCAGTCCAAACAGTTGGAGAGTCACAGCTATGGATGGTATATTAAATAGGTTGAAATCCTATTTAAGAGGAGTGCAACATCAGAATATTTTCACTGCTTTACTTTGCTGTCAGACAGCCTTTTCTGATGGGAAGTCAGAGTCGGTATAGAAGCCAAATATCACTCCCCCAAACCAACCAAACTCTATTGGTGAAATCACTTATTTTACCTTGCAGAATACTGGAGTTCCTGGTCAACCACTGCCTCGATCTGTTAGTTTTGTGTTATTGTGTGACTCTGGGGTTAGTTCAGATTCACCAAAATCACACAATAACACAAACAAACAGATGGAGGCAGTGGTTGACGAGGAACTTCTGTGTTCTGTGAGGTTAAAATTCTTAGCAAAAGGAGTCTGGTTTAGCAAGAGGGAGCGATGTTTGGTTTAGTAACAGTGGTTTCCTGTTGATAAAGGCTGTCTAATGTAAAATACTAAATATAGCATACACTTGAGCTGATACTGACTTTTTTAAGTGGCTAAAATTCATTGTGCAGCTGACCCTGTCCACAATGTTTAGCTTCTATGCCGGTAACGCTGCTGCTCCTTCAACCGGGGGCGTGTCGACTGACATTTACTGTAGGTAACACACTGACTGTAGATAAGTACCTCATACGACCTCACTTCAAACAAACTTTGATACATTTTATGGAAAGGAAAATGGGTTTTCCATTCTAAAAACTATGTATAATTTCAGAAACATGAGATTTAGCAGTACTTTTTGTGATTTGTGATGTGTAAATCAGGGGCTTGAACTCTTGTTGTGATCTGTGCCTTTTATGTCTCTTTAATTGCGTATTAAGTAAACTCTAATAAATAGCTTGAATTGGTTTAAAATACAGAACTGGGGTGGCAATTTGTTTTCAGAATTGGTAATTACCTGAAATCGATGGTCTGTGTGAAGTGCTGGCTTTCGCCTCGGCTCTTCAAAGAGAGAGGAGACCGAGGGACACCACAGGGGTACGTTAAAACCGGTTCAGCTCAAGGCCTTCCAACAAAGATGTCTCCATGTTTTCCCGTCTTAAAAAATGTCACCAGAGTGCCTTGGGACTCATTGATATGTTATAACCTTCATTACCATCGCCTCTAGGGTGCAGGTAGCTGCCTGTGGTGTCCTGGGTATTGTTGTGCGTAAATGCCGCATGAATACATTGTCAAAGTAAAAGTGATGAGGTACCTGTTCCTAATCATATGCTGGGAATAATGGCTGTTGTAGTGTTCCCTGTAGGGTTTCAGTTTTTGTCACTTTCACATCACCGTTAAACAAATTCATTAAAGTTCCTCCTTGGCAGTTTAGGCAAAAGATACACCACTTTTGCCAAGAAAACAAAACACAAAAGCACAGAGCACTTGAGAGCGTCTTGTTGCAGGTCAAAGAAAATATTCTGTGCCTCAGTAAGCATTCTGTAACCCGTCGCCCACTCTGGACTATTTCCAGGTGATGTGGCGTGAGTGTTTGACTGACAGGCTTTAATTAGAGGTACTCAACTAGTGCTTATTCAAGTGTGGCGTTGTGTCACTGCAGCACAACTGTCAGTCTTGGAAAGTCTAACCGCTGCTCCTCTGAACAGATTATCAATCATCTGGAGATACAAATGACCGCTGAAAGCTAGCATCGCAGAAATACTGTGTCCTAATGGGATAAATGCTCTAATTAGGCCGGGACGAGGGTACTGGAGAGATGGAACCTGCGAGCACGCTGGACACGAGCAGGAACAAAATGGTTTGGAAGCGGCGCCCCAGACGACCAGCGGCTACACGCACTCAGCTGAAGTAAATGAGCTCCTGTAGAGACCAAACAGAGGCTCGTGGCTGCAGGGAAGGTTTGTCTGCAGCAATTAGCACGGCCCACCCTCAACGAGGAAATTCAGTCAGAAACAAAGAGAGAGAATCAAGCTTCAGTTTGTGCCTAAATAAGTGGTCACAAAGTTCATAAACATTTATATACTGTATGAGCAACAAGGGTTGTTCTGATACCGAGACCAGTATCAGAAATACCTCCAATACAGCCTGAAATACTGGATTGGGTATCAGGGAGTGCATAAGTCTATGCTGATATGCACAAAGTCATATATCAAGCAAGAATGGAAAAAAAATCTCTTTCAAAACTTCAACGATTAGTGTCCTCACTTCTCAAACGATGACTGAGTGTTGTGTGTTGATGTAACACAGTCGTAAACCAACTTTTTTTTGAATGTGTTGCAGGCATCAAATTCAGAATGAGTGTATATTTACAAAAAAACAATTAAGTTGATCAGTTTGAACATTAAATATCTTGTTTTTGTACTGTATCTGATATGCAAAGTTCAGGTATCAGTATTGGGCAACAGAACTGGGCACAGCAGCTTCCCGGTGAACATGACCGAGGTTATTAATAGGTTATTAATAGAACAATCTAACTTTTTAGAGCGTATATGTTTTGTCTGGTTCCTATCCTGTTGTCGTAGCCCCTCAGATTTTTTTTCTAGACCCCTTGTGGGGTTCTGACCCCTAGTTTGGGAACCACTTTTTTTTTAACGTAGACCTGATTGTTTAAATTTTTTATCACAAGCTCAAAGTTTGTCCGTTAACATGAATTCTTTGCCTTTGCTGTAAAGTAGCAGATAAACTCCAGATTATTTACCCTCATTAGAGAAGCTGTAGCTTTGATAAAGCCTTGAGTTGAGAAAACTAATTTAATTCTAAGTCCATATTTATGTTTTTTGCTTGTATTAGCATATGACTTCAGCACCTTTCTGACAATAGCGAGACATTTCCACAGCCTGCTGTAATGTATATGACTTTTAAACTGTGTTTTCCCACCTTCCAGGCAGACGCTCATTTTCAACCATTTCATTAGTGTTTTCAGATTGACTTTCAGAGACTTGCTAGACTGGCATCACCACACTAATTGGCAAATGTGTCTGCCAGAGCAAATGAAAACATGAGCTCGGCAGACTTGTCTGGATTTCCAGGCTAGAGACTCGCTTCAGTCAGGTAATCCATCACAATAAACATCATGTCTGTTTTAATTGTCAAACCTGTCTTTGAGTGGTAATGAAGTTGTAAACACTCATTGATTTAAACATCTGGAGCCATATTACAGAAACTTCCAATCGTAACAATTAAGATATGAGTCTATGGTAGGATTTTTCCCAGTTTCATATGACAGAATGAAATCCTAACTAACTTTAGGAAACATATCTTATCTTACTTCATCCTGTTTTATCTCAGGTGAGGAAATCCTGATGTTTTTTTTTAATCATTGAAACATACTGAAACATACAAAAAAATGAAGCAAAGGCGACAAGCACCTAACTTAAAGACAGATGAGTAACATCTGTGCAGAAATCCACAGATGTTCTTTTAGGGAAATTTACAATAACGCTAACTCAGGAGATAAAAGAAAGAGAGTTGGTTATCTAAAGTTATCTGGCATCAGTTGTGTAAAAGCAATAAAAGCAAACATACTGTTAGCTAAAACTACCTTTAGCTACTGTGAGCTGGTTAGTAAGTTAGCTACTAATACAGGTGGAAAAGTGAAGGTTGGGATAGTTTAATTGTTATAATAAAGTTAGGAGGGTGTATTTATGAGTTTTGGAGGTTATTATACCTGTGTAATACTATAAGACCATTGATTTAGGAGCTGTAATCTATGATGGCTTTTCCTCCCTAAATCAGCTCCTAACTTTAATTACCATGGTTACCAAACAGTTAAGAAGGAATCTGCAAGTTAGGAAGTTTCTGTAATGTGGCCCCTGCATTGGTTTAGTGTGCAACAATAACACAACTATGGCGAAAAAATAAAAGTTGGCTCTTCACTGTGATGGATTAGAGATCTGAAGCAAATGTAAGTCTGAGCAGGTTGATTTTTCACACTGTTGAAAATGAGAACAAATGCTCATCAGCATTTTGATGTCTAATACACAGCAGCAGCCTGTGCTTTTAAGAACTATTGGCTTTATTATAAAGCGCACTTGATTTGAAACGGGCTAACACATGCAAAAAACATTGGTATTTTCCTTTAAAGAGGAGACAGGCTCCTTTCTTTAGACGAGAGCATCCTGCCT
The DNA here is from genome assembly GCA_034769285.1 of Lutjanus argentimaculatus. NCBI lineage: Eukaryota > Metazoa > Chordata > Actinopteri > Lutjaniformes > Lutjanidae > Lutjanus > Lutjanus argentimaculatus. Next base: position 2,932,562 of record JAWZSL010000020.1, on the reverse strand, counting down.
GAGGCTGAAACCAGGTGAGAACCAACCTGTCTGACTGCTCCAGTGTCAAGCCATCCACAATAGAGGTTTTAATAAGTCTGCTGGGGTACATTTTCAGAATAAAACAGTTATCACAAACTCTCTTCGTCCAGTCAGCACGTTTTATTGATCAGTATTCTGTGTGGCTGCATGTTTTTGCTTTTATTGGTTTTAGTTTGTCGTTACCTTTTGTTCTGTAGCCCTAAATAGCTGAGACAGAGATTATTTTGGAGACTGACAACACAGACTTTCATTTTGAAGTCACAATTACAACGTTTCTGGTGACATTTCATCTGACTCTATTGGACTTGACGCACCATCAGTACCGAGGGATGCGGCGACTGCGGTGCGCGCGCATAACGTCAGAGATGGAGAGGTTTTGTCGAGCTGGCAATATTAGATAGCACAATACAGGATGTTAAGCAATTTGCCCTTCAAAATAAAACTTGTATCTTAACACAACATGCGGTAGTAAATAGCAAGAGTCAAAACAAGAGTTTATTCAGTATAACTGTTGCTAAAAAAAGTTCCATACAGCTAAACTGCATTTTATGTAAACTGAGAGGCTGGATCCAGGTAAAGCCTATGACAGAGGGACCTTCAAATGAGTCTCAAGATTAATCTGAGAGGTCTAATTTGAAACTTTTTTTTCCTGCACTGAAATATTAGATAGTTTAACTTCCTATGGCATTTAAAATCCCCTGAGATTAAATAATCTGAGTAGGAAAAATCACTCTTTGGTTAGGTGCTTAAAACTGTGACAAGGGGTCTCAAATAGATGTTGCTTGATTTTAAGGTTAAAGCAAAGGTTGGGAACCAAGGTTTTCTATGCTAAGGCCTCCCAAATAGCATAAAGCTTATAGTTGTGTGTTTTGCAAAGAGTTTCTGGCAATACTTTAAAACGACAACAACAAACAACTGCTGAAGTATTTCTTTACTTTTATCAATACAATAGTAATTTAATTTTAAATAATGTATACATTTCCATTATATTTCATAATAATTCAGTTTTATTTAATTTATAAAAAATTTGTTTATTTATTTCACTCTTCCATCTTCCGTCAAATTTCCTGACGCCCCCCTCGGCCCCCAACTTTTAAAATCACGGGTCTGAAAAACAGAAATAGGGGGAAAAACACAGAGGTAGCCGTGAAGCGAAGCGACACAATTCAGGTTGTGACCTTTATTTTGAAGACTACCACCGGAAACGCCGCTGGTTATCGCTCCTGACTTGACGCAGCTTCCTGCAAACACACCGTCTCTTGGCGAACATGGCGGCAACTTGACAACGGCAGCGAGATGAAGACGGCGAGGGCTTGAAAAAGAAAAGAGGTCCGTTACAGGCTGCAGGCCCAACCGCCGACACAAAGGCACACAGCTTCGCCATGTTGGAAGAGGATAGCGCCCTTGTCCCTGCACGACCGAGGCCGGGGAAAACGTAAACGCGTCGGTGAGTGTTTCTGAAAACGGAGGGAGTCGAGGCTACGCAGAGGAGCGGAGCGGCGCGGCGCGGCGCTCAGGGCGGACGGGAGGACAGCGGCTTCACCGGTCAGCCATGGAGGATGCGGCCCGTGGTCGCCTGCGTCTGATTTGCCACCCGGCCCACGCTCATTTTGATGGGAATTACCGCTGAACGCAAAGGCAAGCCGGGACGACCCCACCACCTGACACTCTGAGGGGAGGAAAACGCGAAGCGGACCCCACGTCAATGACTGTTGCGGCAGAGGAGCCCCCACGGTGGAGTCGGCCGGTTCCCAAAATATGACCAGGGGTGCTGGGACGTGTTGGCAGCAAGAAGATGACGACGGCTTCCAAATCTGGCTAGAGCCCCCCCGCGACAACCAAAAGCCATTCACCGACTCAGAGAGGGCGCAGAGATGGCGACTGTCCTTGGCATCCCTCTTGTTCTTAACCATCCTCCTCTCTGATCACCTGTGGTTCTGCGCCGAGGCCAAACTGGCCCGGACCCGGGTCAAGTTCGCATCCTCCAGCCTCCTCTCCCTCCAGACCCACTCAGCACACAGAAGCCTCAGAGCAATCCCAGATGCTATTTTTATAGGAAACTCTACCAAACATTTGTGGCGGCTCGGAACTTGCCACCACCACCATCACCAGGATAGTTTATCTACAGACTGCTTTACTCTCGCAGATGCCGACCATTTGTGCGGGGACAAAGAGGGGACTGTAAATATGAGCGATTTGTACCTTCCCTTTTGTAACTCCTACTCTCTGCTGGATTTGTTCCACGGCTCGACAAGTCCGGACAATTTGAACTGCAGCCTCGACGTGCTCGCCGATGGAGACACCACCAGATGCAACCTGTGCGTCGAGGCGTTCCAGCGCTACGACCAGCACGCCCAGGAGAAATACGAGGACTTTGAGCTGCTCACTCTCAAATACGAGCCGGGGGCATATTCAGTGAGGACGTGCATGGAGCAGTGCAAGGTAGGATGCAAGAAGAAAAAAAAAAAAAAAAAAAAAAAAAAAAGGGAAGGGGAGGGGGTGTTGTGATGTGATGTGGCGGCCATCTGTTGATTTGGGCCCGGATAGATGCCAGTTTTGGTCCTCCTCCTCCTCCTCCTGTCGCCATGGAGACGGATGACAGATTCAAGGAGACTCCCGGCTCCGGGCCTCATGTTCATTCATCTCCTCATTGTGTTTAGGCCCCATGCTAATGTGCAGATGGAGGAGGCCCTGCATCCACACTTCTTTGACATTGATGCTCATAACGCGCCTGATCAGCCGTCGATAACCTATTAGGATTGTTTTTATAGCCTACTCGCGGTTATAACCGTTTAATGAGCAGGGAAGGAGGCTTGCAGGCATATGCAAACAACTCCTGGAGCTGTCCTGTGTGTGCTGTCGCAGTCCGCCAGGTGTTCATCATGGCCGCCCACTCCATATCGAGAGCGTTTCATTAAAGTCAAGAGGTGGTTTCCCTGCCTAATGTGGCGGAAGGCTTGTGTTTGCTCACCACCAGGCCCCTAGCACGTAGGCCTCGTTCCGGCTAGGCCAGGTCACTGTTTACCATCAGCCGGAGGAGGGTCAGAGGAGGCTGGGTGGAGAGGGTGCTGCGCGCCGCCGCTGAGCCGTAAAAAGCAGCGTTCAGCACCGCGGACAGCTCCACTGGCAGCGCGGTGAGGTGGAGCTGTCCGCGGTGCTGAATGGAGGCGCTCCCCGGCTCCATTCACAGAAGCCCTGGCCAATCCCAGATGGCCTCCATTCAGCCAACCAGTGGCAGAGACACGAGCATAGGCGTCAAGAACGCGAATCTAATAAGGCCATCTGCCTGCTTATACAAATCCAGTGCAATTTAGATAGATTGAGCCACACATGCAATGTGAGCTGGGCCTAGTTTGCAAGGCTAGCTTAAATTCAGAGGAAGGGAAGCACACAAAAGACTGAATTCCTTTTGTGTTTTCATCAAACAGTGATTCACTTTGTTTTATACTCCTTTTGCTGTTGTGTGTCTTAATCCTGACAAAGAAAACACAGCCTTTTTAAGCGAGATAAATCCAGCGTTCATATGGCTGTACAGTAGACTTCACATTTTTACTTATATAAACACTTAAACAGAATCTTTGTGTACACAAATGAGCTGGAGACTGCTGAACCTTAATGCATCTTATGCTCAAACATGAAATCAGCTTGGTCGGTTTTATATCTGATGATTGTGATATCACAGTCAATCTGACAGACGTAGTTGCCAAGTTGTTGTAGTCGTCCATATGTTTGAAATTCTTCTTTTTTTTTTTTTTGGATAGAGCTGAAACAATTAGGCCCAACTTGTTGTCAGAAAATAATGTGTCATTTTTAACGCCAAAATAGTGAAAAATTCAAAACATTCTCTGTGCGTTGCTTCACTTCTCTGTAAAGTGAATATCTTTGGATTTTGGACTTATTGTCAAACAGAAAGCATAAGAAGACGTCACCTTGGGCTTTGGGAACTTGCCATGGTCACTTTTTCACAAATTTAAGACATTTTTATGGACTGAAAAAATTACTCATGATGAAAAAAATCCAGAAAACATGTGGCTGTAGATGTCACTCCCTTCCTTATGTAAACACTCACACACGCTCTTTGTGTACACACCGGAGCTGGAGACTGCTGCACTTTAATTTATCTTATGCTCAAACATGAAATCAGGTTGTACAAATTGCTATAGCTGTCCATATGTTTGAAATTACTCTGGGGCTGCGCCTATTGATTTATTTCATTGTCAATTAATCTTTTGATTATTTTCTTGACTGATCGATTAGTTATTTGGTCCATAAAATGTCCCTCTAATGTCTTGTTTTGTCCACAACCCACAGATATTCAGTTTACTGTCACAGAGGATGAAAGAAACCAGAAACTATTTCCCTTTCATGAGATTTTTCTTTAAAGAAATTTGATGATTCGTTTAAAGGACCAGTGTGTAGGTTTTAGAGGATTAGTTGTCCACTATTAAATTAATTGCCAACTTTTTTGGTAAGCGATTAATCTTTTTGATAAAAAAAAAAAATCAAAATTCTCTGATTCTAGCTTCTTAAATGTGAATACTTTTTGGTTTCTTTGCTCCTCTATAACAGTAAACTGAATAACTTCTGTTGTGGACAAAACAAGACATTTGAGGGCGTCACACTGGGCTTTAGGAAACACTGATCGACATTTTTCACATTTGTTTGACATTTTATGGACCAAACTACTGATCAATTAATCAAGAAAATGAAAACAAAACCACCTTGACTTCACTTTACATTCATTCTCATATACAATAGATAAAATAACACGTACAGGGGTAGTAGAGCGTACACACATCTACTTATACGTTATACCAACAAAAATTACTCATTGAAAGTAAACACAAGATTTCTTGCTATGGTCCAACTCTCAACAAAATATGAAGTATATACAGAGACACTGGTCCGTGGTAAACAGATGTTCAGGTGATATTTCCAACAATAACAATAACAGAGAGCAATGGATAATTTTCTCAATTTCTTATTTGATATTTTAAATGTTTTTATCATAGGCAGTCCCAAATACATGTTTTATTTTATTTTATTATTTTATTTTGATGACCAAGTCACCTTTTAGTCATTTTTCTAGGAAAAAATGTAAAAGATTAGACATTCAAAGTGTGAAATGATGGATTTTGGACTTTTGATCAAACACAATAAGACGTTATAAGACGTCTCCTTTGCCTCCTGTATCTTGTTATGAGCACCTTTTCCCCCCTTTTCTTGACTTTATATGGACTAAAAACAATTAATTAAGAAAATAATCATCCAGCATTAGAAATTTGGAGCCGTACTCCTGATATTTCTCATAAATCACCATCGCTGGAAGCTTTATATCCCGTCTCTGAGAGCTTTGAAACCCACTCTGCATACCAAGGCCTTTACTAATGTTGGGTTGGTGAAGCTTGACCTAAGCTACTTCAGAGTCTTACTTCAAGGTTGTTCAGTTTCCAGCTTTAGAATATGCAATCATGCTACACGGGAGAAAAAAAAGGCGTCAGTGGCAATGGCCTGAATGCAGCTGTTTTTTTTGTTTTTTTTATGATAAATAGCCTAGCCAGCACCCGTCCTTGCCGTCAAGTATCAACCATTGAGGAGTGCTCCCATTGATGTTAACTGAAGACGTGTCTGCTTCTTTGCGCTGCACACGAGCCTCCGTGTGTGTGACATTCTTTCCCTCCACATGATTTCATGTTTTATCCGCCGCCAGTCGCAGGCCGTTGTTTCCCCCGTCCTCTGAGCTCACCTCTTGGCACTTGGAGAGAAAACAGTCATTTAGTCAAACTGCTAATTTCTTTAACAATGACCCCTCTCTATCACCTTCTTGATTATAGGCTTGGTGGAGCCTGTATACGTGGTCGGCCGGCGTCGTTATGGAAAGAGCAGCGTGATTCAAACGATAATGCCAAGCACTCGTTGAGTTAATGGCTACCTGCCTTGGAGAAACCAAGCAGTGAGAGTTGTGTACCCGCACAGACAGATGTATGTGGAATCTGTGTAAATATGGTAAGATTACAGCGTACACTGAGCTGGCAAGTGTGAAAACATTAACCAAATAGATCCCTGCCTCGCTGTGTCATTTCAACATGCAGGGGGAACAGCGGCGGCAGGTATAGTGAGAGCTGGAGGAAGATCTCTGACATTTCGAGTGCGGATATTTGACATGGAGAGTAGCGTTTGTTGTGCAGGAGCGGCTCCTGTGGTCCGCAGGTGGTGCTTTGATTCCTCTTAGCCTGAGGTGAAACATCACACAGTGGACACGGCCGGTGTGCTGTTCCTCACAATGGGATTCTCCATCATCTGACTCTGTGAAAACCCACCATTCATCTTGACAGCGGGGCCGGGCTTGAAACATTTAAGCCCGGCCCGACGCAGTAATGCTGACTTGAAAGCAGCATTTTTTTTTTTTTTTTTCCCCATCCCAAGTGTGAATGAAAATGTCAGACGTGCTAGTAGTTTCACAGGAAACAATGAAGCCAAAACAAACCTGCACGTCTGCAGTACAACAACAGCAACAAGTGTAAACCAACAAAGGCCTGTAGGAAACGCATGATGTGGGGTTTATGACCTGTTATGCTAAAAGTCTGCAGTAAAACATCATAAGTGTTATAATCACTTATTCATATGAAGCATGTTTGAGCAAAGGATGTATAATTTTCATGCAGGTGCACTACATTTAAACTCCAAAGCCATTCATAATAATTGGGAACTTTGAAAGTTATCAGAACTGTTTGACTGCTTTCAGTCGTCAACTTTTATCATGTTATATAGTAAGTTTTGTGTAGCACCAAAGCATCCCTGAAAGTCTGATTTCAAGCTTAAAAACACTGTGTTTTGTTGTTATTAGGGCTGAAACTAATGATTATTTTCATTATCACTAATCTTCCCATTATTTTCTCCATAATCTATTAGTCTGTTTGTGTAAGAAAATAATGAAAAAATGACCATTACAATTTCCCAGAGCCCAGTGTGACATCTTCAGATGTCTTATTCTGTCTGACAAACAGCCAAAACTCAAAGATACTCAATTAACTTCCATGAAAGATGAAGAAAACCAGTAAATATTCATATTTAAGAAGCTAGAAAATTAAATTCTTCACATTTCAGCCAAAGACATTGAAATGTCCCAATGAAAACTAAACTGATAATTCTAAGAGTGAAAATAATTAGGGCTACAACTAATTATTATTTTTTGTTAGCGATGAACCTGGCGATTATTTCCCTGAATCATTATTCGGTCTAAAAAATGTCAGAAATTCATCATATCACAGTGTTCTACAGCCCAAGGCGATGTTTTTGAAATTGTTCACTTAAACAGTCTAAAACCAAAACATATTCAATTTTCTATTTTAAAATAGAAGGAAGGCAAAGAATCCCAACAAACATTCACATTTAAAGGCCCTGAAAACATATACTCAGTCATCTCTTGGTTAGAGTGATGGTGTTCTGCATGGACAAACAGTTTTGGTTGTTTCACCTGACAGATCAGGGTTCAGCATTAATGTTTTTTATTTTTACTTGCCCGATCGGGAAAGTGGGTCAGAAATCTACTTGCCCAAAGTCAATTTTTGCTCGCCCCCGTACAAACTGTTGCATTTATCAGACTCAAGTTAACTGTCATGTTTAATATGGGGTTGCAGTGTCTATAAAATGTCAGAAAATAGTGAAAGATGTCCAATATTCCGTACTAACATGCTTTTTACTTCACCAAAACCGTATGTGAGATATTTGTAGTATGTCTGAAACCTCAGTATGAAGGTGCATGATATTTCTTACTTATTACGAAATATGACAGTATGCAAGCACTGGCTGCTATGTTGGTATGAATATCCCACAATGCAATGCTGTAGTGACAACAACCACAACAACATAACAGACGAAGGCAGACAGCGACCAAGGCAGATCTGGCGTAACGTCAATAACGCTTAAGTTTAAATGTACGTAATGTCAGGTCTCACTTTGCCTATCTTACCATGGTTACACATCTCCAACCAGCAGGACGCTGACAGGAAGTGACATGCGTAAATATACCCACTACTGTTTATTTACACTAAATTATGTTGAACGACAGTAAAGATTTTGGTTATGTGGTGCATAGTATGTGATTTCTGATGCGGCTTGGTGTGTTAGCCTGATATCTGACTGAACAGTCAGCTCGTAACAGCCAACTCAGTGGAGAGGACAGATTCGAAGGCCTGGACCCAGGACACTGGTGTGTTGTTTGGTCACTGTAAAACAAAGCTGATCAAACAACACCCACACAGTCCTGATGAATCAGATTACCTGAGTTTTTGTGTGTTAATATTCTAATAAATATTACCTAAAGATGTTTTATTAACTTTCTTTCCTGTTTAATCATGAATATTTAAGTTATAGAGAAATACTTCAGACTTGAAGCCAAGTTTCCAGGGCCTTGGAAAAGATGGAACTAGTAAATTTTAGGCATTTACGCTCAAAAAATGATGAACGATGAATTGATTATCATAATTATTGCTGATTAATTTTCTGCCAATCAGTAATCTGTCACCAATCATGTAAAGAGAGGCTACTGCCCCGAGGCCCCAGATTGATAGGCGACCCAACGGCTGCATGCCAATTAGTTTGTAATGGTAATTGGTAATTTGATTTGCAACGTGATCTCATGGTAATTTATAGTTTTAAAGGCTGTATTCTTTCAGTTTATCTTGTGCTGACATTTAAATAAATTAATCAAGGTAATTACAAATTGCAAACTAATACAAACACAGTGTTCACAGTGTGTATTAGTCAACATCAATTTGATGGTATCTTTATCGTCGAAGAGGACGCCAGTAAGGATTTGCAGCCTAATATTATGTTATAGAAGTGTTTAATTAGTTGTACACCCTGTAAATTCAAGTGGTTTTTGACTGACTGTCGATGTTTCTGAAAACTGTTGTTGCCATTATAGTTGTGGTGTGAACTCCATTTGAGTTTTAAAAAAAAAAAAAAAAAGTTGTATTTGTCGTTCTTGTTTGGGTTTCACACCAGGAATGGTGAGTTTGAGGCTCCTTATTTTGGATGATATCTCGAAGTTGAAAACGTCCCAGTTTCCACCTGACACGATCACAGCATGAGACAAAAACATCTGCAATTTTTCACACTTTAAAAATCGGGAAAAAAAAAGAAAAAATGAATTGGCTGCACAGGTGTCTGTACCTTGTTCCTGCTGCTAATTTCACTCATTTGTGAATCTGAAGACAGAACTGTTAGCACCTAGCCCAGTAACCATGACGTTTCTAGAACTGAACTAATACTTCTATTATTACGTCTTCCTCTTTGACCCTCTGTGACCTTTACTCCTCGTGGTACCACGACCGATCCTGCTACTTCTTCTGCTTTTACTACCACCAGTGTGATGGAGAAATCATTTCCAAACACAATCACTGACAAGTCTGTGCACAAATCCATCTCCTCCCCCACCCTCCAGGTCCAATTGAATGTCTAATCTTAGCCGGTGTTGTGTGCAAGTGGAAAGGAGGACAGCGTCCACAGCGTGCTCCCTCTTTAGATCCTTGTCAACCGCACACATCTGCATTGATCTGAGCTCTTTTTGAGCCGGAGGGACGGGTGGCAGCAATACCAAGAGGTTGATCCCTATTGATTTGCACTGAGCCCTCCTCTTTCACTTGTCCTTCATTTGATAGTGGGCAGCTCCTCCGACCGAAATAGGGCAGCGCCTGAGCTCAGTGAAGACATCATGTTAAAATGTGAACCTGTGTGATTGTGTCATAAGACCTGTGTGTGTTGTAGTTTGGGCAGACTTGGTGTTAAAGTTGCGCTCTCCTCATCTGTTATCCCCCTACCTACAATATGGACAGTTATGCAATTCTGCAGCAAATGATGTGTAACAACAAGGATATCAGTTCTCAGATGGGGGCCCTGAAACAAAGTCTAAACACAGATGGAGGCTTGTAGGGGAATGCATCTTCCTCTTAGGGTCCGGGAAAGAATTCAGCTCCACATTTGGAGAAACAAATCTTTCTGCTCAACAAAATCTCGCCAGAATGTTGACAGTGTGTAACAACTTCAATCACTTTCAAAACCAGTATGTGAACCAGTGAGGGCTGCAAATAATGATTATTTTCAATGTCATTTTTTCAGTGTCAGTGTCGGTCAGCATGGTATAGACTGAAATGGATCGTCATGACATTTGGTATATACTGTATCCCCTTTAGGATGAATTGCACCATCTTTGGTGACCCGTTTGGAGGGTAAAAACTATTTGTTGAACATTTTGATTTATGACAAATACCTGCCAAATAGCGGCATTCCCATCAGCCTCAGTCGCACTTTGTGTTTAGTGCTGATTAGCACTAAATGTTGCCATGCTAACGTGCATTTTATACCTCTGCATGTTAGTTGTCACTGTGAGCACCCTTAGCATACCATTCCTTGGAGCTACAATGATCAGTGTCTTCATACATGTATATGTATGTGTATATATGTAGTTAACATCTTTTATTTGTTTGTGTTTGTTAGCTTGTAACTGGCAGTAGCTGACACAGCTAATGCTAACTCTCGCTCTCTGCACAGGCAAGTCGGCGCTGGAGGTTTCAGGTTTCTTTGCCTGGATAAAGCACAGTAAATTTTGAATTTGTTACATACAAAATCCAGCTTTGCCAAGGGTCAAGTGACAAGCTTTGCACAGATACAAGGTCAGGCATTATGGGGGACATAAACATAAGAAAAAGGGTATCTTTCACAATTGATCAAGTACAAATCCACAGCTAATTTCCTCATTCTGCAGTTCCCATCAGCTTTATAGTTTTAGTGTCATGGCCTAAAACTTTACTGTTTTGACTCACTGTCACCACTCTCATGAGTATAATTTTTTGGCTGTAGCAGGCAGCTGTTTTCAGTAATAAAGCTCAAAAAAAAACCTGCCCAGCACCAAGTGGCAGGCAGTTAGCAACTAGCTGCTGAACACAGTGAAGTATTTAGCATTACAGGGTTTGAACAAAGTCTTGACAGTTTGGAAAACGCTCAATTTTAAACTTTATGTTTTGAACGTTGGAAATATGCTTGAATTTAAATGCTTGATTTTCAACATAATCTGGTTTTTCATCTACACAATCACTCATGTAAACATAAAAATCTTTTAACATTTGAAATCATGTTGTCATATTTGTCATTCATAGCTAGATAAATCCTCTGTTGATCCCTTACTCTGGAAATTAGTGAGCATTCAATAATTATGATCAAAACATACAATCAGTGTAAATATGAACCGCTGATTAAAATAAACAGTGACAATATAAATTGATTACTGTGGGTATAAAGGAATTTGCAGTTGCATTTATAGTAACAATTTAGATGTGACTATAAAAACTTGAAGAGTCAGGAAATGTTTGGTTTTGGTTTGAATGAAGGCTAATGTTGCTCCATAGCTGCTGGATATTGATGATAAAACAAGTTAGCCTTAGTAAGCTAACTTAAAAGGTTAAAATATTCTGCTGCCCAGTGTTCAAGTGTTTTGTGTGTATACGTAGATCAAAACAGCAGTGATTATGAAGTGGATCATACGGGTACCACTGTAGCTTTGATTCGCTCCCTCCCTCGTTCCACAGTACCTCCTACTTGACAACAAGACATAGATACACAGACTTTCTCATCCCTAAATCTATCAGTTATGTTTCAGTGGTTTATCTCATCTGCATGAATATCCTGTGATCGTCCATGCTTCTTTTAATTGCTGCTTTTGTTAGCCATCTATTCATTATTCATATTAGCCGACACTGTGTGTGTGTGCGTGCTCCAGCCTCATGGAGCCTCGTGTGCATAAATGACCGACAGATTGTTGCAGTGCATTGCATTGTTCACCTGTCTAGGTTGCACGAGAGCCGCAAACGGAAGTGCTCACGTGGGATTTCTGCCATTGTGCCTCCCTGCAGCGGTTGTGAATGCTGACCTTGGAGAGGGTTTTGTCCCCTCAAGAAGCCTGGCCCACTCCACGACAGGCCTTTTATGAATGGGCAGATCCCTGAGCTGAATGCTAATGAGGCAGAAAGGAGAGAGAGAGAGAGAGAGAGAGAGAGAGAGAGAGAGGGAGGGGAGGCTTAGCTGCTGCAGTGCACGGCAGCGCTTCCATATTGTTTTAACTGTGAACCGCTGCTGCACGGTGAGCAGATCAGATCACATGAGATAACAGCAGGGCTGGAGGAGGGAGGAACACCGCACCGGGCGAAAGGGGGTTAAAGTGGGTTACCACATTAATAGGCCTCATTTAACCTCAGTGGCATTTCCATTATAGATGACATGTGAGGTAATTTCTCTGGCATACTGTAATGTTGTCAATCAAGGCGAGGGTGAAGGCTGTAATTAAAGCTACATGTCTCTGCGTACAGGAATGATTTCATTTAGGAAACTAGCTTTTTTTTTCTGTTACATGACAACACAGGTCATCTAATGAGCCTGAGATGGAAATGATGTGATTGACTCAAATGTTTCAACAGCTATTGGATAGATTTCCATGAAAGTTGTTACAGACAGAACCAAATGTCTGTTTGTTAAATACTTTGGTTCATGACCAAATACCTGCCAAACAATGACATCAGCCTAGCATTGTCACTGTGAGCAAGTTTGCATGGTGACGTTAGCATTTAGCTCAAAGCACTGTTGTGCTACAGTAAGTCTTGTACATCCTCAGTATAGTTCCTCTTAAAGCTGCATAATAAGTTCTTTATATTAACAACTGACCAAATAACCATGTCTGATCTGAAAAGAGCTGCTTATCGTGACAATCTCTCGGCTAATTACCTGTAAACTAACAGCATTCCCATCACCCTCTGCTGTCTTTTGTGTTTAGTGCTAATTAGCAGATGTTAGCACTCAGCTGGTGGTCATGGTAAACATATACCTGCTCAACATCAGCATGCTAACATTGTCTTGATGGGCATGAAAGTAAGAGAAGCTGATGTTAGCATTAAGCTCAAAGCAACATTGATAAAATGAAGAGATGTATATGTTTCTAACTCGGCTGTCTTCAGGTCCATTGTTTGCAGTGAAACCATTAGCCTACTTATTGCAGTCAGGTTGGCAGCCAGTAAAATTGTACAAAGATAGAGACTGCTTCACTATAGGACTTCTGTAATCGATCCAAGATACAATATCTCACTGTCTTTAGGTGTACTCATGACCTAAGATGTCTTTTAAGGTAATACTTGATGTATAAACTCCAAAATACGTGAATCTTATGACATGATCAGTGGATGTAGGAATGATTAGCACCCATGTGTCCAGTCAAATTTCACAACCCTCTAAAAATGGTTGATTTGTGTTTATGTCTTCTTGTGGAACCCACATTTCCCATAATGTAACTCAGTGGTCTCTTGTTGGATCTCCCTGCGTGGGCCACATCATCCCCAGCTCTCCCATAGCAGAGTTTTACATTTTGCTAACACTTTTAAACGCACCTTTTAAAGCCAAAAAGAGCATCATGCAACTGATCATCCTGTGTAAAATTTCTGGAGTGTCCCTTTTTTGTGTTTGTTGTGTAAAGTGTATGTCTCTCCTGAGAACACACACACACAGATGTGTTACAATGACAGCCTTAAAACTATATCCTCCCTGGAGATGAATTGCATTTAGTTGCCAAGCTGTTCTCCTGTTTGTGCAATAATGGAACAACCAGAATTTAATTATAGTAAAAACATTCATTACTTTGGCTTCGTAATTGTGAGAAAATGAAGATGTTTCAAGCAGGATGTTTTTTTTTTTTCCTGTGAAACACCTAAGGGTCAGACTAATACCTCCATTCATTTATGGGCATGACATCAATTAGTCTAACAGTCCTATTGTCTGCATAGGTATTTGAATGGATTATTTTTGCAGGGACAGATATAAGCCTGAATGCATATCCCAGCCGCCACGTGCTACGCTGAATTTTAGTATTTAACTAATGTGGAAAATGCAGGGTGGAGGTGTTGTGCCCTTGTTCAGGGGGGAAACTGAGCAGCATTCAGGTATGAAAACTGATGACTAGGTAACTCAAATACATCCTGCGTGCTGCCTTCACATGATCACATCTAAATTCCCCCCCAGTTGGCCACTAACAGGATTATCTGACTTCCCCTCATTCTCCAGTAAGATGGAACCTCTCTGTTCATGTGCCCTTTTTTAAAAAAAAGCTTTTCTAAACCAGGCCTGCATGTATACAGTGGACTAGGTAAAAGGTTAGGTTTGGATCTTTGTTAAGCTCCGTGTGGCCCATTAGGATGATTGAGGATGATGTTTGTCCCGTTAAATGAATTGTCAGTCAGTGGACATGAGTTTTGTTTATGAGTGCGACGGTTTGACAAACAGTACTATCTTTTTAAAAAAAAAAAAACTGTATATGAAATTGCTTAATGCATAAAGTACGCTGCCATCTTATGCAATGAGTTGATGTACAGTATGACAGTCTACTGCACTGCCAACATATGATTTATTCCACTGTATAAAGTTTTTAGTGTATTAAAATGCACCACCCCAAGATAGTGTAAAAACAAATTAACCTTTTTATTACCTGCAGCAACACAACACGCTATGATTGACAGGAATCAACAGCTTTTCAGTCAGGCAGTACTGGAGGCTTGTTAAGATAACTCACAGGGCTAGTTGATAAGTTTCATTAGCTGAGAAGCTAATAGCTAACACACAAGCAAGCCGGGAAACTACAGCTGGGAGGTTCGACTGTTTTTACTGAATGAGTTTGCATGAGTCACTCACAAAAAAGAACTGGGTTTACAAGCCAGCTTCTGGTTTAGCCTTCCACTAACTTGAATGGGCTAAAATTTTCCAAATGTTATCAGACAGAATCGACCAAATTCTGATAGTGAAACGAGTCATTTCGTAGGGGTTGTAACACTCATTCGTGGATGATTGTTGACTGTGGGTGAATGATGCGTGCAGCCTTAGTCAGACCTTCATCTCGGAGCAGGGAGCAGGCTCCAGGCTGGGAGGGCGAGTATTGGTTTTTAAACAAGCGCTGAAGTAGGTACAGTTTAATACAGTGATTAACTTGGTATGTTTTGAGAAGTGCAGTTAGTGTGTGAAACTCTGCTGTTCATGCTTTGTAGTAGCAGCCAGGAGAGGTGAGTCAGTGAACAGGTTAGAGGACTTGTGAGTCCCAATTCAGTAAGAAGAGTTTTGAGTTTTGATTGATTCATGACTCGTGCATCAGTACACAAACTCTCAGGTCAGTCGCAGTAGCTGTCCGAGCTTCTTTCTTTTTTTGTCCCTACTGTGCTGTTTACTCTTCTGCCGTTTTGTTCTCAGGATCATTTCATTCAAAGCTCTCTAAAACCCGACTTGCCAATGTTAGTTGACTGTCAGTTAATAAACTCGCTAGCTGAATCACTAATGGGGCAAAGTTTACATAGTTCTCCTGGCTCATACCAGCGAATGTCTGCAAACTATGCCTCTTTTTGGGAGCATTTTAGGCTCTAGAGGGGAGGTTGAATGGAAGTTAGCGGTCTAACACAGCTAATAAACTAGCGTTCCTTCAGTTTGGACCAGTTTTGGACCTCTGTGTTCCCTCAAAGTTCAGTACTGTCAAGACAATTTGTTATTTATCAGCCATGAGAATTTGTTCACTTAAGTCAAAATGAGTTGAATGACTGCAGCAGTTCCACTGAAATGAATTGATTTAGTTGTTTTAAATACCGCTGTGAACTTTTTTGGCCTTTGTCAGCAGCTAGTTGTCTTTCCCTCCTGCTTACAAGTTTGTTTCTCTCCGTTTCCCTCAGAAGAGATTTTGAAAAGGGTTGGAAGGTATTTTTGGAGGTAGAATTTGTTTACCTGAACTAACAGGTCCATTAATTCCAGTTACCCTGCGTCTTATTTCCTCTGGCTCTGCCTGGTTGACTGCTGGCGAACATGAATGCCAATTCTTCTTAGGAAAAAAAAAAAGTTTTCGACGTAATGATTCAGAGTTTGATATTTCAAAGTATAGTTTTGAATGCTCGGGAACATTTTATCGTTAATGGCGCTTTTGTAATGGATGTTTTAGTTTACTTTATAGCTGTTTTTTTCTGGGCCTAAAATAATTGTGTGGCCTGTAGGTACAACTTTGTCGCTACACTAAATTTTCTGCTCAGCAGAGCAATGTTTGGGTGACTTGCAAAATAATAGTGCGAGGTCATTTTTGTTATGTCCTCTTGTAAACCAGTCCAAGCAGCACCGTGTTTGTCTGCCTGTCAGTACTTTCTGACTTCTCTACTCTGTTTGTGGCTCTGAGCACCAAACCAACTGGTTCATACTGAAGATATGAATTTGTTAAAGATGTCTGATTCTAAAAATATAAGGCAATACAGGAGTGCATTTGCTGAGGACTGTTTTCAGTTGCGGATTAATCCACATTTGTTTCTCTGGTGATTATTTGTGGCAGGCAGGATGGTGTATGTGGGATTGATTCAAAATAAAACACAGTGTGTGTTCATGGGAATGAAGGAACATGTCACCCAGTGCTACAGTGTGGCTCACTGATGTGTTTTTAATGGTTTTTAGACAACAATAGAGCTCTATGGCACAAAAGAATAAGATATACCAGGCTTTGGATACTGAAGCTGAAGTCCCTTGATGGTGTTTTGCATTTATTCAAAAGTCTTGAACTGCAGTGTATCATCATCACTCTACCTGAGATAAGCAGATGTCATCTGATATTAAAAGAAATAAACAGTATACCTGTTATTTCTCCAAAATAAAGAACTCTTTCTCTTAGACGACCAGTAATAAACATCACAGTAGTTTGACCTGTAATTGTAATCAGTGTAATTCTAAAAGTGTCAATCAGACATTATGTATGATTGACAGAAAGATGATGCCTCACACTCTGGCTTGTTGTTTTAATATGTAAAGATCGCATAATGCCGTGAGACTTTCTTTTATGTTGGTGCATTCCTTTTAATAATGTAGTTTTTAACCGAAGCTCGGGCTGTTTAAACATAGAAAACGCTGAAAACAAAGAGAACAATTGGTGACGCAGAAGGCAAGTCTGCAGAGAAAATACATCATAAACAAAAGCAGTGTTTCAAGGATTAGATTCATTCTAGTTAGATGGCGATGGTATAATATAACGCATACAGTGAACATATTGTTTCCTGTAGGAGGGAAAGGAGAAGCTCTGTGGTGAAAATATAACCACATTCTGGTGAAGATGAGATGTGACTGTGATAGCCTGTCCTTAAGTATTGTTGCAGAAAATTCCTCTCTACCTTTGGTATCCTGCCCACAGAGTCAAGTCCTCTTGCAAGAAAGAAAAGCACAAATTCTATTCTAAAGGGAAACTACACCCAAAACTGTCATTAGAGTACAACAAACTCACTCCCTGTACACTTGGCAGCTATGAGGTGCTATAAAATGTTTGTAGTTTGCACCTACTCTCGTACTTCTCTAGTAGTGCGATGTTTTTATGGGGGGAATAAGTATCAGAAGATACTTCTCAAACCACTTTCGTAGCATAATCCACTTCTCTGCTGTTTATGTATAAGTCCAGAGCAGCTCTGCTCTGGGTCACAGCATCTTGGCTACCCTGATGCTGTACTTTCTATAAACAAATCAGACTAAAAGTCTACAGCCACGCTCGCAGCTTTGTGAGGCTGAGGCATGCTAACATTAGCACTAAACACGTCCAAGCTTTCTGTTTCCTTTTAAAATAAACTGTGAAACAAACATTCATTAAAAACTTTGTGTTCATACTGTGTACAGACCAGTCGCGTCACAATAGGGCTGAACAATAAATCGAAATTTTCATCGAAATTGCAGTATGGCCTTCAGCTATTTTCAAATCACAGGATGCACAATATTTATTACAGGGAAAATGTGTGCCAAACCATTTTAAATGAAATATTTTGGTGCTGCAGTCTTTCCTTAATCATGAGTGTTTTAGTTGTGCAACATTAAATTTAACTATAATTTATTTGCCTTGATGTTCTCTAAACTTAACCAAATCATAAGTGCCGTGCACAGACAGAAAGTGAAAGTTTTATTTCTGCAGAATGGTCCAGTATCAGCGTTATTGTCTGGTTACAGGGCTCTATGCTCTGCAGTGATCTATCTAAGAGAGCTACTCCATTTAGTGTGAGTAGAGAGGAGACAGAGGATGTCAAACAATTATCAGAGCCACCTGGTCCACCCACAGTCCTGATTTTGCTCCTGCGTGACCTCCCCTCCAAATCCTCACATCTGATCTGCCAAGTGGCCACCTGAGTGGAGAGCCGCTCTGCCGCGCTTTGAGGAGCTGCGCCGCTGTCACACCGAGAGGCCGTCTCTTCAGCGGTGCTCAGCTCTGTTATAACAGTAGATGTTAAACGGGAACACTCAATCCTGGACTGTATCTCATTTCAGCGCTCAAAAACACAGCCCTTACATGTCCCAGAGATATCACAGAAGTTATATCGCAGTGACTCGAGGAGTTTGGTTCTCAAGGCCGCGATGTTGACTGCAGAGATGGGGGATATGGAGGAGGAAGAGGGGGTGTATCATTGCAGGAGCTTGTGGGCGGAAAGGGAGGCCTCTTGGCTGTTTAACTTCTATTTTGTCCTTGTATATTAATCCTACACTCCAGGATAACTCTGATGAACAATATACCAGAGCTCTACGTAGCAGTGATGTTTTATTCCAAACTTAACAGCCAGTCCATTGGTTTAATGTTGAAGCTTTGTGGCCTTTAGACTCCTGAGTTAAACTGTTGATACCTTGCATGAATTGTATGCAGAGTTTCTGCTTATTCCTTTCACTTAGCCTGAGTTAGCCATATGCTACAGGTGTCCTCCCTCTTCTTAGAGCTTCTTGAGGAAAAAAAAGGATGTGGGAACACGGCCTGTCACACCTTAAACAGGATAATGTGATCATGCCTCTGCCTTCTACTGTCGAGGGACAGGAGGATGACCTGAAGTTAAGCGCCTCTTCTTTTGAGCACTACATGTATAATATTTTTCATGTAACACTCGAGGCCTTGAAAACTTATTTCCTCCCTCACCTTCTCACTATGAGTGATAGGATCATGAACACAATACCATAAAAATAAACTATTTGTTTAAACTTAAAAAAGCCTTGCCTTCAAGTTGACTGTTTCAAAACAAACTTTTCTACTCAAACTTGATATTAATTCAGTTGTACTCGAAGAAAACGCGTTCAAT
This sequence comes from Lutjanus argentimaculatus, assembly GCA_034769285.1. Lineage (NCBI taxonomy): Eukaryota > Metazoa > Chordata > Actinopteri > Lutjaniformes > Lutjanidae > Lutjanus > Lutjanus argentimaculatus. Next base: position 2,913,402 of record JAWZSL010000020.1, on the reverse strand, counting down.
AAGTTTAAAATTTTAACTTGAACCGACAACTGTTCAGTCACGCTGACAAACGCCACAAACAAATTTGATTTCCTTTTTACATTTTCTCAGTTTGAACAGTCAGTTGTTCATTTCACACAAATAACTTAGAGCTGCAGCTGCTCCTCTTGGCTGCTTTGTTCCAGCATTGGCACAAAGACAGTATGTGAAGCTGCTCCCAGTGAATTTATTCAATTTTAAGTGTAAGAGGGTAGGTTTGCAGTGTTTTCGATACTGCAAGAGCAAGTAACCGTGACTTATCTCAGCAAGTTTTCATCTTTAAGGCCTCACATGTTGATCATGTTTCTTTAGTGACTTAACTACATTTCTCACTGGTTTGGATAGCTAATTAGCAAAGTTTAGCATGCTAACCTGCTAAACTAAAATGGTAAAAATTATGTAGCCAAACATCAGCATGTTAGCATTCTCACTGTAAGGATGTTGCCATGTTAGCATTTAGCCCATCGCATTGCTGCCTACCTGACACCCTCAGTCTTTCATCGACAGGGAGGACAGGGGTCACAGTTATCTGCCCTCCATCGCTCCCACAGCGACCCGATCACATTTTCCCTCACTTTCGGGCTAATAAATCTATATGTTGATTGCTCTCTCCCCTCAGGCCGGCCGTTCCTCCTCATTCCCTCGCTGTCATTACTGCCAACACTTAGCTGATAATGATGGTCATTCACAGTATTTACCTTGAAAAGTGATAATGAGTGACGTCATTCCACACATACATCGTTTTCTGAAGACACCAAATCGTACAGGGTCAGCAAAATAAAAACCAGCAGCCTATTTCATATCATGCAGGCTTATCATACAGTGCCCAAACCTGAGAAGAAGTCTGATCAACCTTAATCAGTGGAATCACTGATATGCGTCGAGGTGTGCGGGGTTTTGCCCTTCTATTTGTCTTAAAGGTTAGGTTTATATTTATTCAAGGCTGTGCCAAAACAAAACCAACATGCTCTTACGTACATTAAACAGTTTTCAGTGGCTGTAATTGCTGCTCTGAATAGATTCAAAGCTAATATGACTCTTGAGCAGTCAGTTCAATCAAGTGGGTGTCTTTCAAAGTCACAGTCTTTGTAGCACATAATTCCCCCTTTGTGTTAGTATCCCTCCACCGCAGCTCCGATAGACTTGAAAGAATGTGAACCTATCCGTTAATCAGCAGTGGTATTCTGAGGTCGCGGTTTGATTGACGTCCTGTTGTATCGTTTTCCTGTCAGAATAAAGCGGTGAAAAAATGATGATTTGTTTTATACTTACTGCAAAAAATAGGATGTAGGATATGTTGTGTACAGTCTCACACAGTTGTCATACACTTCTTTGCTTCTTTGCTGAGAATCAGATGAGAACGTTGATACCACTCTCATATCAGTAGCCTTGCATAAAGCCTGGAAGCAAGGAGAAATAACTAGCCTGGCTCCCCAAATGTTTAGAAATTTGCCACTCGGGGCCTTTAAAGTTCTCTTATATGCAGGTCACATTCACACACAAACAGAAAAGTAAAAAAGTCAAATTGTGGCTTTTATGGAGAGTTAAGGAATTATGTCTCTCGAGCATATTCTTAAATTTAGAGAGACAGCCTTAATTCCCTTGAAAAGGCTCGTGTAGGTACCAGATCTGCTCACAGTCCTGCGTTTAGAGCTGACAGACTTTATGGACACATTGTGATTGGCTATACATCAGAAAATACTGATACCATCTACAAACAGAACTCAGGACAAAGTTTATGTAATTTAAGATCTGTAAGGTTAATTTGAAATTGTTGAGCAACGGATTTTGTGAATTACAATATTGGAGGAAAGTTACTAAGTGGATTTACTCTGGTTACTCAGAGTTGTGCAGAGCTGCTTATGTCAACGTGTACTAGGGCTGCATAATTTGGTAAAACAGTCATGTTGCGATTAATTTAACAAATATTGCAGTTCTGATATGATTCATAACTAGTGGGAATGAGCATTTTTGGACCATTTTCACAGAGAAAACTATTAAAATCATGATGATGTGACATCTGTCAGAGTCTGTACCGACCAAACATGTTTTCTTACGTCTGGAGGATAAAATTTTAAGGCCAGGACGTCTCTGCAGCACTACAGTACTTCATTATAATGCATTTTGTCACACATTTTTCCCTTATCAAAAAATTGCAGCCTCTGCAATTTGGATATTGCACAAGGCAATATTACCATTTTGATAATATTTAGATTAATTGTCCAGTACCATGTACTGGCAAGAATGATAAAGCAACAATTCTAAGAAGAAAAATTATGACTTTTTTATCTTGTTGCAGAGGATAATAATCACAAATTTATATCTTGTCTGCATACGAATAAAAGTATACATTTTTGCCACCTCTGGGGCTTAACACTCTCAAAGGGGCCATTTTGCATGATTAATATTTTTATTTTTGATATAAGTATGTTTTGCTAGTGTTATTTACAGTATGTACTATTAATCGAGTCATTTTTAAATGCAGGACTTGCAACAGAGAGCACAGGATGAAAGATGAGGTAAACACACCAGTGCAAACAGAAATCAATCACGTGTAGTTCTCCTGCAGCATATTTTCATTGCATTAGTTCGGTCTGGTCTCAATCTGATGCGTGATGACTCTGAATTCAGGTTTACGTCGGTATAATCTGCTGATAGTCAGTTTAATGAATGAATGGGCGCTGCTGATAATAGTATCGCTCACTCAGAAACATGTGTAACTTGAGCAGCACAGCTGAGCTCAGTCCAGTGTGTTTTGGTTGTTGTGTGTCAAAGCGTCAAAGCACCCACTCAGCGTTTATCTGTCTGTGTTTATCGTGGAGCGACATCTCTGGGGGGGTTGTTCAGTCAATATGTCCTGGGCGCAGGTCGGGCCTCCTGCAGTCAGCAGGCTCTGCATCGATAGAGAAAGCAGAGCCACCCTGACCTATTCAGCAGCCTCCCAGAGCTCTGATCCAGCTGAAAATGAATTCTTTAAACCTTCAGAGAGGAGAGCTGCAGAGCTGGAACTGAGCCAACAGAGATCCTGCGACCAGAGCACGGCTTAATCTACTCAACGTGAAACCAAACCTAGGAAACAATCTCATATCTACTGGAAATTGGGTTTGTTTCCCTCGGCAGATTGAAAGCCAATTCTTAGATCTACCTGTTTTGTAATCTATCCGATTCATTGCTGCGCCTGCGTGCTCAACCAGGCTGAAAACAAATCCTTCCATACACATTCATGACCATGTTTTCTCAGAACTGATCTACAAAACATGGTTCAGAGAAACGGATGCCGTCTTTGGTCGTCGTGTCCTGATAGGTGGATCCAGTGGGTCAGTCAGACGCCCCATAATGCAGTGTGCTATACAGGGCATTTCCAGTTAAAAGGCTCAGGGTTTCTGGAAGCCTCTGGAGGCCTGTCAATACTATTAATGCATCACTAATCAACGTCACAAGATCTGAATGTGCATCTGTGAGCTGTGAGAGGATCTGGGGCTACTTTGGTTTTAAAGTTTTTAAGGACAAACATAAAACTTTGAAGACAAGAACCAGATGACAGAACTTTTTAAAGTATTTCAAACAGCTTTGAAATGATGAAAGACACAATATTGAGTCATAATACAGGGAAAGAACAGAACACATTGACTCTAGTGTTGGGGTGTCCCTGCCAGTGTCTGCTCCTCATTGCTTCAGAAGTGATTTTCTTTCATGCAAGTCCTGCAAATAACTCCGTCCTGCGGTAGATTAAAGCCAATCTGCATCATGTCCGCTGTTGTAAATCTTCAACAAGCTGATGCAAAAGCTGCATTATGCAACTAATACTATCTGAGTGTGAGTGGTTCAATATTTTTGTTGCAACACACAAACAAAAAGCTACCTTTGTACTATATTTGAGGCCTTTTTGATCTACATTTGACATTTCTGTTCGCTCAGATGGCAGGCTTGTGCTTCTCTTAAAGCCTGAGGAGCAGCCACTGCAGCCAACAAGGGGCAATTGAAATAGCTAAAACAAAAATGTAACAGCAGCATTTATTTATAGCCCCAAAATAAAGGAGTTCTGATTAGTGTTATAAACTGGATATTTGAAACAAAATGAAAAAAACATTTTAATGTTGCACAGACACTTGTGTAGCCAGGGGAGCATGAGTTTTACAACCGCTTCACAAAAAAAGACAAAAGATTTCAGAGTTTGTGAAAAAATAAGTGTTTTTATTTAGTTAGAACCACAGATACCGTTCCATTTCATTAAAAAACAAGGCTTCATTTATATTTATGATGTTTAACAGTCGTGTTGATGAGGTTGCATTGTTATTATACCATTGTACGTTCTGTAACCCACGGCTTCTCTTTGTAGGACAGGCCATTTTATTTTTGTTGCACATTTTCTACGCAAAGGGAATTCAAAGTGCTTGACATAATGCACTTAAAGCTTTTAAAAAAACAAAGAAAAACAACATAAAAACATTAACATGTAAATTAAAAGAATATAAACCTTTTTAAAGGTCATTAATAGGTTAAAAATAGAGACATAAATTCATTTTAGTTAAAGAGCATAAATGTTTTTAACCTGGATTCTTGTGCATTTAAAAGTTGTTGGATTTAGTTAGTCAAGTTGAGTAGTATTTGTTTATGAACAGAATAATACGTGCGTGTACACTGTTATTTGCTCACAAATCATCTCACACATTTTTAAATCTCGCTTTTTATTCATAAACTATGAAACACACAATTGTCCCCCCAGAAGACTGTTTTCTCTCCATAAAGATTGAATATTTTATTATCAAAATGCAAATTTAGAGGATTGTGCAACTGTGGCAGAGGCATGAGCTCTCAAAGTGCTTTCCACTTAAAGGGAAAATTTAGTCACAGCAATAAATTCCCCAGCGCATGCTAGACTGACAGAGAAAAGCTGAGCTCTCCTGCTGCACGATCTGTTTTCCTTCCTCCATCTGGGTTGCACAGAAAATAAAAAATAAGGGAGGGTCATTAGATCACTAGTGTCACATTTGAAAGCTCACGGTGCAGTTAGCGTAGCAGTGAATGGGCAGACCACCCCTTCATCTCTCCCCTCTCAGTTGTCACAAGTTATCAATCTGTTTGATGGAGACACCGGTATTTTAATGCTAATGTTTCATGTGTTTTCAAGGTACATTTTGTTTAATTTGAATCTTTATTTGCATGCAAGTTAATGTTATGCTAGATTTTTAATGGACTGGAGCTTCTTATGCATTTATGATTGAGGTTAGTAACAGACTAACACTAGTAAGGTAAATACAATGTGATAATACCCTCACTAAATTAACTCTGAGACCACTAATGTAATGTAACAGAGCAGAGCACCAGCCATCATTGTTGCTAAAAAATGTTCTTAAAATTGAGTCCAACCAGTTTAGTCAGAGATATTAACAATTGATCTGGGTATAACTGCAGTCTGGTCAATAAAATTAGATCAGCAGTGCCTCGTTTGATCATGTATCATTATCATTACATTATTACATGATCTGTTTGGAGACCAATAACAAGGAGGACAAACACATTAAGATTAAAAATATCATTCAACATCATGCGCTGTGTAACTTTTCTATTTTATGAAAGCATTTTTCAGTCAAAAATGAAACAACAACATGATGGGTAATAGTGGGACTTTAACTTCAATAGCAGTGGCACCAAAGTCTGGCACCAATGCAAAAATCAAATGCTAATCCTATGATGTAATGACCTCCTTCTTTTTTAGTTTCCTTGCCTTGACGCAGGAAGAACTACAGCATTGTTCAGCTTGGATTTCTAGTCTCCACCTCTGGGTAGCCAGGGGGCGTGTTAGATGAGTATTTATGACACCTAACACTTTGTTTTGGCCAACAACTTAATAGCTATAAGCTAATGATGGTGGTACACCCATTGTGGGCATCAGAAACAAGCACACAATGTGTCCTGGTACGTACTGTATAGGCAGAGAACTCGGCTGTCTTGGACAATAACGCACACATGAGGAGTTTATTGCTTCAGTTGACTACATTTGCCAGCCAACACTGACTGCACAAACACATGAAAAGTGTGGGAATTTTCCCTTTAAACATGTGCATCACACAGACATCCTCGCCTGCAGAGGTTAAGTGAGTCAGGTTTATTTATACAGCCCAAACTGACAAGTTGGTCCCAAAGGAAATCATGCAGGATTGCATGCTATATTGTTTCCTGCGAATCTCTCCAGTGTGTGAAGGCACACATGCTGACTATAGGGAGGTAATTACAGAATGTAAATACACGGATGCTATTCCAGAAAAAAATACAGACCATAAATAATATCAAAATCAATTTCACAGTGCAATTAAAACCTCAAATGTTAAAAAGATTTTTCCTTTGCCACATATTTATGTTGATGCTTTCCAGACAGAAGAAATCCTCAAATGCTGATCTGTAGGGCTGTTTGTGATCCTTTCTTGCTTGTGAGTGTCAGTCAGCCTGCCGGTGTCAGAGGTGTCATTCATCTTAGCAAGAACTGAAGCCTGGACTGAGCTTCTCTTCCAGTTTCGAGCCCTCAGGCCATTGCTTGCCAGAATGTTATCCAGCAAAGAAAACTGACACAAGGATCCATTTAAAAAAAAAAAAATTTGTAGTCCTCCGCCGCAGCCCCTCTTTGACCCTGTTTTTTCGCTCGTTGGTGAAAGATGACACGTTGAACGTACAAACAAGGGTTGCACTGAAATTGCAAACCATCTAATTTGATGAGAAGAATGCTCTGCCTCAGAGTGTCATTTTCCAGAAGCACACATCCAGCTGCCTGGATACGTTACATCACCAGGGAATGGGATGTAATAAGCACGAACATCAGTGCGGGAAGACAGACACCAGTACGCATCCCTGTCCTGCCGGATTATCCGAGGGTTGCGTCAGTGACCTGAGGCGGCCACTGAGATTTGAGTTGTGAGTGCATCAAAGTCCTGTCAACAACATTTTGTCAGGATTGATGCTGTTTCTTTTATGTTGTGTGAAAAATATTCTTCCAGTGTTTGAACCACCACAGGCCAGGTGACCCCATCTTGGAGTTCAAAAGTGTCCTAATTTGATGGGGTTTTTTTTCGGTGTCAGGAATCCGGTTTAAATATTCTGCAAACTCAGTACATTTTGGTGCCTCTCATCAAAACGAAGAAACGCGGCTGAAAATAGTCCAGGTAGTGTGAGAGCTGCTTCCTGTTCTACCCCAGCCGTGATTTGTGTGAGTGGTAATGATCTGTGTCATTCAGCTTCTAACTGGGATCTCACTCTGCAGCTGACTCATATGCTTTTTATAGCCGTCTCTGTCATTCCACTTTATAGCCGCCGTGTGTGTGTGTGTGCGACAACACCGTCCTGCTGGGAAGAAAGAGAGTGTTGATACTTGAGTGGCGTGTTGAAGTGAAAGTTTTTACATACCTGGGAGCTTAAACCAACATGAGTACAGTTAACTTGGCACTTTATTTTGGATATAAAGCGCAGGGATAGGGCGCTAATGGCTAAATTTGTGGTTTTGTGACTTTTATTTTGGGACTACATCACTGCACATACATTATACATCATCATGGCTTGAAATCTTTAAGTCTTATCCTTAAGGTTTCCTTAATATGTTCTTTTAAGTATTTAAGATATTCTCCTTGTCCTGGTCTTATATTTGCCTCTGCACAAAAGCACTTAGCAGTACTAAGTACCTCTGACTATCTTAGCTTAAATATTTTGCTGCTGTAAAATCCCTTTAAATGCAGTAACAGATTGAAAGTTTCCTTAACTAAGGAAACCTTTTAAGGGATTCTGTGCAACAGCCAGACGTAAAACCCTCAGCTAAGGAGAAATTAAGCCCTAAGTGTCTTACTTAAAGAGAAAACAGCAACGGCTGAGACATAAAATGCTCTGTATTAGCATATATATTTGAGTTAAATGCCCAGAAAGAGATTGATTGACTGTTCTTTGGGCTTATTAACACTTGCGCACTTTGTTTACAAGATTTAGCGGAGAAGATCAATACCACTCTCATGTCTGAACACTAAATATGAAGCTACTACTGCCAGGTGGTTAGTTTAGCTTAGCATAAAGATTGGAAGACAGGGAGAAACGGCTAGCCTGGGTCTGCTTTTCAGATTTCTACAGACTAACAGATGAGATACATCATGTTGATTTAGATGTTAGCAACCAGCTGATGAACATCGTGGAACATTTAGCTAAAGAGCCAAAACGGAGCTGAAAGAAGAGTGATTAGAGAACTTAAGTAACTCCAAATGAATGGTGATGTTGCTCTGTCTGCTGGATGTGTAAATAGGCAAATGTTTGCTTACAAATTTTCCATAAAAATCTTATAAGGTGATACTATGTCTGCTTGTGCTATGGCCAAGTGGCCAAAATAATTAATCAGTGCCGGTTTGATACAACTACCAAACTGTTGTTAATCTATACGTCGCATCAATGTTCATTCTAAGGCCAAACAGTGATGTCAGGATGGAAAATTCATTGAAAAAGGCAAAAGAACTTCACTGGACGCTGAGACTGTCCTGTGACTCTGAAAAACATCAGTATTTATGATATATATGAAAAAGAAATTCTCAAGCAATAAAACAAATTGGTAAAAATATTATGAATATTAAAAAATGGTAATATAACCCCTAACAATTGTTTTACAATTCCCAATATAAAAATAATTTAAAAAATGTATATAAAATAAGTTAATTTGTCCTTTTGCATTTGCATAATGCATCAAAATAAACACATTTGTACTTACATGCATTATTGTACCTAAAAACATCCACGTCCACTCGTGTTCATGTTCCTCAACACATAAGTTTACCTTCATTACTTCCATGAATATAGCTGCTTTGCCCATTTTGTTTCAAAGCAGTCAACATCACTGATTGTTTCCATTGATCTATATTTGGCCTTTTTTGCCTTTTGTTTCATGTAATTACTTTTAAAGCAGTTATTGTCTTTTCATCAGTCCATTTTGTTTTGTTTGTTATTGACTTGTTGAAGTTTTCTGTCCATGGTTTAGATTTCTCCATATTCCCTCCATCACTTAGATGATGCTGATATGTATTAGTGGAAACAAAATGTTGCATCTGCATCGCGTGCACTCTGTGAAAACAGTTTTATGTGTCCCAATAATACGAATGTCCTCCCAGTAATCAGCATCAGTGGAATGCAATTACCAATGATTTATCCCTTTTTGGTTTGCTATAATTTGTTACAAAAATAAACAAAAATTTGGAGAAAAAACTATTTAAAAGTGAATTAGGACAGCACTGGTTGTTGCTAAGTGTTTCTCCTATGATTTTGTGTTGTGGCTGGTGCTCAGGAGTAATTTTATCTTGACATTTCCTGATGGCGGCGGTTATTTTGCGACAGAATAAATATTGAGCAAACACTTATATATCTGTGCTGCTCAGTGGTTCCTCTTGTCTGCAGACAAGCTCTCCCACAGTCCTCTCTGTGTCAGATGACAGGCATGTGAATGGGGATGGTGAGGGGAAGCCCTGCACCGGGGCGAAGCAGAATGGAGGAAGAGCTGCTTTGCATGTCAGATTTACAGGAGCTGTCAGCCTGAGACGGCCGCTGCCTGTGAACCGCTGGATGCCGGTGGAATGACCAAAACTGACCCGCTTTTTACGACACAAAAGTCACAGGGGGGTGTGTTATCCGTCTGATGACTGATCCCCCTGAAGCCAAGCAGCGAGGAATTCTTTGTAGTGTTAAACAAGGGTCGTCGCATTACATCATAAACGTGACATTTCTCTCTCTGTAGTTGCTAATTTATATTACAGTACATCAAGCACCAAAATAGCTCAGTAATTCTCCTCATCCTTTTACATGTAGTACAGCTCGCTACCTGCTGGTTACAGCATCAGTACATTATGAAATAGTGTGACCACCGCGCACACACTCCCTGTTGAGACACAGTTGCTCCTCTATCGGATTTGAGAATGTTTTTCGGTCTCAGATTGATTGATGCTGCATGACAGCAGACAGGCAGAAACCCCCCCGAAGGCATGAGATGCACATTTGTCCGACCTGCCGATTATTTTATGTCCCAGACACAAACACAAACTAGAAGCATTTAAATTGAGCTGTAGGGGCGTGAATTTTTTGGTCCTGGCTGATGGCGGCAGTACTAGTAATTTGATAAGTGCAAGAAAGTGTTGTTAGTGTTAGTGGTGTTAGTCATAGTCGCTTTTTAGTCCCATCAACACCGTGACCCGGTGATTCCATACATTACTCTGCGAGCAAGGCTAACTTGCTAACTAGCTTCCACTCACGCTAGGCCAACAATTTCCACTTCCCAAGTGGATGTACTGGCAACCTCCATTCAAGCTAGGCTAACTAGCCTCCCCTATCTGAGTGAAAGTCCAAGCAGCTTCCACTCATGTTTAGGCCAACTAGCTTTGCCTCAGTATTTATGATATATATGAAAAAGAAATTCTCAAGCAATAAAACAAATTGGTAAAAATATTATGAATATTAAAAAATGGTAATATAACCCCCAACAATTGTTTTACAATTCCCAATATAAAATAATTTTAAAAATGTATATAAAATAAGTTAATTTGTCCTTTTGCATTTGCATAATGTCTGTCTGAGTTGAAGTACTGCTCAAATTAGAACAGCTAGCTTCCAGAGTGGAAGGATAGCAATCTAAAGCGTACATGTTAGCTTCCCTTCAAGTGGAAGTACTAGCAGCTTTTCAGCTAGTTAACTAGCTTCATACTGAGTGGAAGCACTAAAAGCTTCCATGCAAGCTAGGCGAAGTAGCTTGCTGGTTTCCACTTCCCAGGTGCAGTACAAACTAAATGTTGAATGCTGCAAAGAGACAGATGCCCTGAATCATTAACGGTACATAACAGACGCCATGTGGGCCACATCAGGCTATGATGTGCTCCAGTCTCAGCACAGCCCTCAAAAATCAGTTAATCGCTGCCATAGGAGGTGCCAACCAAGAGGCTTGAAACTTGCATGCAGTTTCTCAGTGTTTTTCTAATCCTTTTTTTTTTTAATCCAGTGGCTGCAGTAACTTAGTTTTCTCACACAAAAAGTGAGGAGAATTAAAATTTTATTTTGACTTAAATATTTAAGACCACCTTCATGCATCTGTTCTAGTTTAGGTGGGTTTTTTGTGATATGTTTCTAGGAAAACATGCCAAAGGTAATCAATAAGATATAGAAGAAAAAGTATAGTGAGTTATATACCGTTTTACATAAAGTTCTGAATGGTATGTTCTGGCTGGTGATGGACCCAGAGTACGAGGACTGCATGCTACAGATAATAATAAGCCGTCCATGACTTGTTCTACAGCCTGCTTCTTATATAATAGTAATCACTGTGGTGAAATTCAGATGCCAGCGCTGCTGACACTTATCTGCCAAAGCGTCAGCGTTTGAATCTTAATTTTTAAATGTTATTTTTAGGCTTCAAAGATTTGCATGTAAGCACTGGCAGAAAACGTCTCACTGGAATATTTTACATCCCCACATTAATGTAAATGTCCAAAACATCGGGAGCATTTTCTCCTTGATTTTATCTTTGTAATTTTAATTTGAAGTGCTGGCCGATGTTAACACCCAGAGGGGGGGTGAAACGCTGTGTGTACAAATGACCAGGCTGGGGCTGAAATCAACTGCAGGCATAAAGCCCCGGTGGAAACGGTTGCCAGCTTGGTGTCTTTCCTATCTGTGTCTCTGGGCTTCAGTACATTGTTTGAAGCAGACTAAGCTGCATGGCGACAGAGGCTTTTTGAGTGCCAGGTTCCCATTCACACTGATCACACATTAGACTGATCAAATCAGACTCCAGGCCTGCTTCCTGACTAACTCAATTTGCTCTCATACGCTTCCCTTTTCACGCTGAGCACACGCACGCGCACATTTACACACACACACGGGGCCTGGCCGCGCGCTTCAACGTGTGCACACAAACAGAAAACCAACAGAGAGTGGGGCAGTACCCATTGAGCTCTAATGAAAAGCAGAAAAAGCCGTTACCTTGGCAACTGCCAGCATACATCTTCAGGAGGACCCAGATTTCCTGTCTGACTGTGATCGTATTGTTTTGGTTCTCTTTTGATAGCCGCAGCATCCCTAGACGGATTATCTCACCGCTGGCAAGAATTTATGCTCAATCATCGCGAATTAAACAGCAGCCATTTGCGCAGACAGGAAGCTGCCGCCGCTGCCGCTGCACTGAAAATCCTCAGTCATGGATTTCATTTAACACCTCTGATTCTGACAAAACACCACAAACTCTTAAAAAACACAAATGTAATCAGTGATCTGAGGGATTTTATCTTGGCCTTGAGCCAGTTTCTCCTCCACACAGAGCCCCTCTAAGGCGAGAGCACGGCTGCCAAAAGCAGAGGATCATGGGAATTAAACTGTCAGTGTGATTTATCCAAATTACCCTCTAACATACAAAGAAGTGTGGCCACTACGGTGTGAATGAACATGTTTATTAAGACAAAATATCCACAGAAAAACATTTTTTACCCTTGCACCAGGAGCATAACCTGGATTAAAATGGAGACAGATCTCCTATCACTAAAACCACAGAGTGCTGACCTTTTTTTTTTTTTTTTTTTTGAAGGATGAGTGTATTTCCTGCCAAACAGGTATGAGGATTTAACCCCCTACAGCTCAGTATATTCCACACACATACTATATCACCATGAAGTCATGCGTGTCTGGAATATATTTGATTTTTACAAAGCATTTGGGTCCACGCTGTTCTCGTCATTATCATTCTCATCACCATAATCAGATTATTATAATTATTATAATTGCCTGTGCTGTGTTTGTTATCTTCGTATGTCGGCCTAAACAGGAAACAAATCAGACCCCCGTTTGATTTCGCAGCGTTTGAAAACGCAGGGGAGGTTGGAGGAGGGGTGGAAGATTTACCTTTTTAGCCTGGTGGAGGTCCTGGGTGTAATTTAACCAAACATCCAAGGCACTTTAAAAACCACAATGACAGTTAACTCTCCTCCCTCCAAGCCATGGATGTTCCTCTGTGGTTAAATAACACGGGGGATAATTAACTGTGTGCGCAGTGTGTTCTCCGCTGTGACGTCTCTCTCCATGGGATTTGTCTTAGTGATGATGTTTCTGTAGGCGCATGCTAAACGCCAAACTTTAGCAACAAAGGAAATGTAAAATTAATAATTCAAAAGAAAATCAACTTGATTCTGTGACAAAAAACATGAACGACAAGACAAAAAGTGTATTTCTAGGGTTCCTACTCAGTATGGAAAAGAATGGAATTTGATTTTAGTAATTTTCAGGTCTGGAAAAAAAATAAAAAGGCAGTATGCAAAAAATTTGCCCCTATTTTGTCTTCTAAAATATAAAATTCTGAACTTCTAAAAATAAATTGACCAGACAAGCACAGCCCAAAGGTACAGAGCATCACAAATAACTAAATACCAAGCTTGTCTGAACATTTATGAGTTAGTTAGTGATGTACTTAATCAGAAAAAGCAACTATGGACTATTTTGTTCTGCCTGAGGAACCATTAGAGCTGCAACTAACAATTATTTGCTCACTAGCCAACCTTGTATCTGCAGTTATTTTCTTTCTTATTATTCTGAGGTCCTACTTAAAATCGAAAAGGAAAAATGACCAATTTTTAGCACAAATGACCATCCCATGTTGATTGCTCACCAAAAACAGAATTCCTGTGTCGTACAGCAAAGACTCTAAGTTTCAAAAATTGAAATTCATAATAAATCAAATACTGGTGTTAATTGATTACATTTTTCTATCCCGATGAACCACGATACCTGACAAACTTTTGTACACTTTGAACTATTGCAATTTGAAGTCTTCTGTTTCAGCGTTACTTGTATTAAACTCTTCTCTCCCACATTGTTTGCTCAGTTGGCACTCAAATGCTGATTGTTTCAATGCCTACACAATCCAACAAATTTTTGATTTATCAAAAATTACAAGTGCATCATAATGTTTGACTTAAACGTTAATATAACACACATTACATTGCAAGATTCTTGCTAAATTAGATTTCAGTTCATTGAAAAAAAGATGACAAATTTTGGAGTCAATGGTAGAATGAAAAGTGTTGAAAATTAAATTTATCTCATAAAACTTAATTTTAACAAGCATTTTTGTATTATTCACTTTTTCATGGTTAACAATTGGAAGTCATCGCAAAAATGGCTTTTTTAAACTCAGTTTTTCTAACATTTTAGCTATCATTGGTAAAACCCATATGACCACTAATTCCATGCTGTCTGACTGATGCATTTCCTTGCTTTCTTGTAGGTATGTATGCTCCCAATACACTTTCCAATACTTTTGCACAGCCATTATCTCCTTTACCTGATGCTAACTGCTGGTATGCACACGACAATGTACGTGTCTTTAAGTCAACTTTGGGAAGCCTGACAACGTGTTGTTTACCATATGGGCAATTTAGCTCAGTGAGATAGAGATGGTCTTTGTGTTGAAGGTGTGAGTTCAGCCTCAGCTTGTACAACATTTCCATATGAGAAATCTACCCAAACTTTTCACAAAGGTCCAGTCCCATGCCAGATGTCCTCAACTGGAAACACAAGACAATAGTCCTGATGGTGGCGCTACAGCAAACCTCTAAATTTCAAAACTTTGAAAATTCACAACAAATCAACCATATGTTGCTACAGATTTGGAACTTTCACTTTGAAATGTGTTTTTCCATGGCATGGATGGCTGCTGCCTGGCACCCTGATCCTTGGCTTAGTCAATTTGTGAAGCCACACATGAACTGTCACTTGCCAATTAGCTCAGTGAGATAAAAGACGGACTTCAGTGTCAGAAGTCGTGAGTTTTGAGCCTCAGCTAAGGCAGGATGGACTTTTAAATGTGAAAGCCTTATGTTCAGGTATCATGCTATGTGGATTAGAGACTGCTAAGATTTAAATAATTATAATTCAGGGAGTTTTGGGAAGAGACAAATACTCTTTTATCAACACGTTTCCCTGTTATCCCTTGTCTCTTTTCCCTGTTTATTTGGCTTAGCTATCAGTCAATATGCAGAGTCTCTTGTGCCAGAAATTGTGAGTTCAAGCCTCAACTGATGTAAAATGCACATTAGAATGCCACCTTTTTTTTCATCTTCCTACACTCTGCTTGTTGCTCAGAATTGCCTAATTTTGCCTAAAATTGCCCAGCCTCGACCATTGCTGCGCAGCAGCTATAATTTTCATTAGCAATTCATCTGTCAGTTATTTTCTCTCTTAATTGATTAGTTGATTGGTCCATAAAAGGTCTGAAAATGGTTGAAAAATGTTGATCAGTGTTTCCCAAAGCCCAAGATGACGTCCTCAAATGTTTTGTTTTGTCCACAAACCAAAAGATATTTAGTTTGTCATAAAGGAGAAAATAGACCAGAGTTTTTTCTTAAAAAAATAATCAAACTGATGAATTGATTATCAAAATAGCTGGTGATTAATTGATTAGCATTATTTTCTAGTCCTGAGGGAACACAACCTTTTTTGACAAAGTTTGAACAGCTCTGCTTATTCCCACGAGAGATTTCTGTATCTGCGTTTTTGTCGTCTCTTTTCTCGTTGGTTTGAAGTGAGTGGGAGTAAAATGTGATTTGTTTTCAATGCACCAATCACATTTTAGTCAGAATTATAATTCAAATGTGGCAACATTAACTGTTTTTAATCATTAAGTTAATATGAACAGCAACATGTTCATTGGTTGCTGTGGCTATAGAGGATTAGGATTTGCAGTTGCATTAATAGTAACAGTTTTGATGTGATGATAAATGCTTTGAGAGTCTGGAAGTTTTTGGTTTAGGAACCTAGAAAGTGCTTGAAAAGTGCGTAAAATTTACTCTTGATAGGAAACTTAAATTTAGAAAGAAATAGCTCCTTTTTTTTCATAATAAATCAACTTTTCAGTGGGTTTTAAACAGGATAATGTTTCTCGCACAATATTGCGTTTGTGTGTGTGAAACTCTTTTTGCTGAACATTTTATTATTCACTTGGTAATTACCTGATTGCCGCTAATGGTTTGTTTGTCTGTGATTCATGACTTGCAGACGGCTGTTGTTCCCCTTTCGCTTTCATGTGTCAGGTAGTCAAATGACTCTCTTCACACTTTTCCTCAATGCACTTAATAGCGGCACATGTCCTCTATTATCTCACGGACTGTTATTTCCCCGGCATGTCTTACTTACTGCTGCAGAGCACTACAATAGGTGACACTGTACCGTGTTTCCATCCAGTTAGAGGAGATACAGTGGACTCGCTGACAGGAGCTGCCATGACGTACGCTGTCCAGGTTGCTGATGTTGACAATAGAGTAACCTTGTGTGGGCTGCACGTGGTGACGTGCTGCTTTGCTGTGCAAATGACTGGCCACTGGTCAGCAGTGACACAGAATGACATGTTCACTTCCTTGCGTGGGTGAACACTATTTAACTTAGCCTTGCTAGCATGAGACAGAACATGTGTATGACTGATGCAGCGGATGTGCTGATTTTACTAGCCATTAGCTTATCACAGACCGACAGGTGACCATAAACTACAGTGCAAACAAGTACAAATATGCTAGGGTGTGTGTTTGGTTTGAGTTTAATCTGTTGAAATAATTTTCTGCTCATTGCAGCACAATAGAAAGCAGAATAATGGAAAATGAATAAATTAGCATTAAGCTAAAACACTTTTACTCAAACATTTGCTACTGAGCAGCCTCGTCTGAAGCGTGCTAACGTAAAATGCTAGTCCTAAGATGGTGAACACGTTAAGCATCATAGCATGAGCTTGTTAGCATGCTAACCTTAGCACCATTGTGCCTGAGCGCGGCCTCACAAAGCTCCTTGCATGTCTGTAGTAGTGTTGTTAAAGCAGTGTAAATTCAGCGGTTGATTTTCCTTTTCTGTGTTCTAACTGCTGCATTTTTTTTATTAGTTTAGTCTCATTTTTCCTGTTTTTCCTGTTGTATTTGTGTTTATTGTAGTTATTTATAGTCATTTTATTAATTAATTTAAATCTTACTGTTAGTTGCTGCTACTGTTTTGCATTTCTGTTTATGTCATGATTAAAAAGAACAATGTACACAGACAGTTTCTCAAATGTTGCTCTTGACATTGGTCTCAAAAATCCTGTGTCAGTCAGGCTATAATTTTTAGTATAGACACTCTAGGAAAGTCCTGAAAGTTTGGAAAACGCTCGGTTTTACTTGTTAAGTTTCCAGGTTTGGAATATGCTTGAATTTAAATATACCTTCTTGAAAAATGCTTGATTTTCAACATATGTTTTTTTAAATCTATACCGTCACTCTTGTAAGCCAAAAATCTTTTCATAATTGAAATGAAACAATCCTGTTGTCATATTTATTTGTTGTCTCCTGGATTGGAGCTCGGGTGACAAAAAATGAGGTATTTTTCTGTTTTTTTTTGCGTCCTGCCAGCGTCATAACATACATGTAATGATAAAGACTTCAGAAGTCTAGGAATTTTTGGCTTACGTATCTTGCAAGTTGGTTGAATTTCACTCTTAGAAAGCTGTACAAACCCTGTCATGCATCCTACTGTATTTTGTTGGCACATAAACTGTTTATTTTCTTGGTCTGTCTGGTCCAGAGTTTGGGCTGTTGCTCTTAACTTGCTTGTAGCCCTTTTTATAAACCTGATTCAGGATCACGCTGCGCATTTACAGGCAAACTAACCCTCGTAGGAAAAGTCACACGGGCTCACATGTAGGCTGTTAGTCAGACAGAGTTCTGATGACCTTTTCATCCCACCAGGCTGGTGGAGACTTTAGTTAAATAGTCTCAGTTCAATGGATTGTCTGTGTGCTCTTTATTATAATTTCCCTTCTCTGGTGTTAAATCCCAGTGAAAAGCACATGAAGGAATATCTAAAAATGAGAATGAATCCAGACTGTGGTTTGCCCTTGGTTCTTTTTTTTTTTTTTTTTTTTTTTGCTAAGCTTTCCAAGCCCGAGGCTTTGGCTATTACATGTCACCATCTGTCTCCTTATGCACATAAGTCTGTGCATTTTGTATTAAATTCTGTCTCACAGTGAAATACAACAAATTTAACTTGGAAGAGGATGTAAACTTATATTGGATTAGGTTATTTGGAGCCACTTGCTTTTAAATTGTGTTGTAGAGCTGAAACGACTTGTTGACTGACAAAAAATTAATCAGCAACAATTTTGAGAATCAATTAATTAAGTAATTTTCCAGCAAAACTGCAAAAAAGTTCTAACCTATCGTATGTGAGGATTTGTTGCGTGTTTTGTCTTATATGATAGTAAATTAAATATATTTGGGTTTCGGGAAATAGTGTTGAGCATTTTTCACTAGTTTTCATGACATTCAGTCGTTAGTTGCAGCCCTAGTTTGGTGTTTAAGTACCTTTTACTTAGGGCCGGCCTATATATTGATATTATATCAATACCATGATAGATGATTGGATCGTTATACCGTGATATGAGTGCTGTCTTTTCCTGGTTTTAAAGGCTGCTTTACAGTAAAATGATGACATTTTCTGAACTTTCCAGACTGTTTTATGACTTGTGTTTACCAACTTCATCCTTATATCCACATTATTGATATTTATTCATCAAAAATCTCAGTGTGTTAATATTTTGTGAAAGCATTAGTGCCATATCGACAGAAGTATTTGGTGAAAAATATTGTGATATTTGATTTTGTCCATATCCTCTCTAATAAGCAAATCATGACATCTGGCGTGGTTTACTGTCTGTTAGCTGCTCTGTTGCAGTAAGATTGATCCAATATCTCAGTGGCTCTGCTAGCAGACTAGCCTGGGCTAATATTTCTTCAGCTTTCACTGAGGCATTAAGTGCTGGGGATCCATTTTTGAAAAGTGTTTGTATCTGATGCTCAGTGGTTTAAGTTTACAGAACGAGATGTTAGGATGACAAATGGACAAATGACTCTACTACTAGCAGGAGGAGGCCTGAGACCCTGCAGAGCCAAACAACTTTCACCAGTCTTCGAGTGGATCATGATCCAGCATTTATTAATGTCATCTTCTCCTCTTCCTCCTCAGACGGCCTATAAGCCCTGGCTGTGCGCTCAGTATTTCCCCACCACGCAGCAGTCCTGTCAGAAGAGGGTACCGTGCCACCAGTTCTGCCTGGAGGTTCAGCAAAGCTGTCCGTTCATCCTGCCCGATAACGACGACCTGATCCACGGCGGCAGCCCCAGCTTCATCTGCACAGGTTCATGCACGCTCACTGTCCCGTGTTGCTTTGTTTACAACAGGCTGCATGTTTGCATGTGCGTGTTTGTGCAGCCTTGTATTCTCCACCACCCCAGAGAAAGCTCCTAATTCACTTTATGTCAGTGACTATAAAAGAGTGCACAGTATTAATTCATGCACAGTGAGTGTGTGTGTCTCCTCCAGGAAAACAGCAGCAAGCTGTTCAGCTGTTTCTGAAGGCTTTCTGATGACATCTAGTGGTGTTAGTGAGCACAGCCGAGCTGAGACAAGGACATTTTAACAATGCATTGATAAATTGAATTTGGCCTGTCTCACAATATTTACTGCAGTTTATACAGTAGTACTCACCAAGGACTCAGCCTCAGAGGACCAGACGCTGGCTGTACACCAACAAACAAGCTGTGTGGAAGAGCTGAGCACCACAACAGCATCATCTGAAAGGCTCTGCACAGACACACCGCTGTTTTCAGTGGACCTGTGCTGGGAATTATGTGAGGTCACCAACATTTCAGGAGCTAAGGGACTGTCGACAAATTAACAGTGGTGGACGGGTAGTGAAAAAAGTAAAAGGGTCTCTTAATTTTTACTCAAATTTATGTTTCAGCTTTCTCATACAAGATGAATAACAACTTGCATCGCAAATGGTGGGTTTGGGGTGCGCAGTGGGTCATGAAGGTGCGCTTTATTTATGCTAAAGACAATCCTGTCCCTCTTTCAGGTGTTAATGTTTCACATCAAAGTCAATAACGTCATTGGCTGCCAATCTTTTTCTTTATGGGGCCTTTTTTTCCCCGACTACGTGACATATTTTATGGATATTTCATATTATATTCAGTGCATAACGGTAACAGCACAGAACAAATGATAAACTGTACAGTTAATCCAAATAGTGAAGAAAATAACTGCAGAAACATTTGAGTAAATGAGTGGTTTGGATGAATTTCTAGTAGATTATTTCTGTGAATATTGATATTGAAGTTTTCCAGATATTTTAGGAACTTTTCTCACAATTCTCTGTATTATATACTTTTTAATTGTTGATGCTTGGCTATTGTTCAGTTAGCTCTTTGGTTGTTTTAACTGCGTGCTTTTCTAATTCAGGACGAGGTTGTTCAGCAGAGTGAAGGCTCAGTGAATAAATCTCGTGTTCAGGTCCTCACCGTGCCCTCACGTCAGTTTATATCTTAAATAATAATCTAAACTTTAAAAATCACAATTTCATTTAATTTTCATTGCAGAAATGAATGAAATGTGAAGCTTTGGCGACCCCTAGCGGTGCTCAGGACCCTCTGGTTGACAACCAGTTAATAGGATCAATATGTTTATTATTGTACAAAAGACACAGATAAAAAATTTAACCCCTTTATATCCCAGTAATTTTCATGCAGTCCCTAATCAGAGTGAGAAAGTTTTAAGTTTGATGTGGAACAAAACCATCATGGGCGTCATGGGATGTCAGTCATTTCACACACAGTCCCGAGACGATGTTGTATCAGGTAGAATAAGTTAAAACATCTGTGCAGATGAACTGTGAGCGCGACGGATTCTGCATGAGTCAGTAGAGAGCTGTTGCTTTGTTTAGCCACAGACACACTGAGGCAACATTTAATGTCCCAAGCAAAGATTTTTTTTTTCATTTTCCCCTCAATTTCTGATGAGTGTTGAGTCGAGAAATAAGCTTCATCCTCGCCAGATCAGCCGAATCTGCTCTCATCATCCTCCGACTGCTCTCTGCTTTCGTTGGAGAGGACTAAGTGAGCTTGTCCTTGTGCAGATAAGCGCAGTGACAGCTCCTCTTACACTCTGGCAACTTAAGACTTCCAGAGTCATCAGCTGATGCAGCGGTGCGTCAGCCTCTGTGTGGCTGTGGATCCTTAATTTGAGTTCAGCCGAGGGTCACTGTGTCTGGTCCTCGCGTGTCGTGATCAGAGCTCCGCGCTGAGGTCAAGTGATCTGTCCACAGAGGCACAGATTAGATTGTTGTTATTAACAGATGCTGTTTTAACTAAACTGGAGCAGTTTTTCAGGCTTCGTTCAGATGCCCTACTTCCATTTATTCCTCAGATCTCATACTGAAGACAGGCTGTGTTAGATTATATCTATACTGTATCAGTTTGGTTGTTTATCAGGTTGATATTGGCCTTTTACTGGACCTGAATTCACATTTATTTGAGTTTGTGTTTGTCCTCACTCACCTCACGATTCCAGTCACTGAATCATTTCATGGATTTGGATCCTCTTTTCTATTCTTACTACTGTTTAAATTTACGATTATCCCATAATCGTAATTGTCAGTTTTTGCTGTTTATCCAAAGTTACATATTCAGGCTCTCACGTCCTGTAATCTGAAGGCTGACTTTAATGCTTTTCTGCTCTACCGAGAGTGAAATGATTTCTGTATGTGTAGATAATTAAAGCTACAGAATACGAGCGGGATTTATTGGTTATTGGCGACTTCATTCAGAAGTCATTTTTATTGGTGTCAGCTGGTTATTATTAGATACCTACTGTACAGCAGCACAGAGTCAGCATTTCTCTCCCCTGTCATCTCTGTCTCAGGGCTCCTGGGAGATCATCTATCAGACAGTGAGGCGGAGTGCTGCGAGTCCGATGGGACTCCAAAATGGACAACCCTTCAGGCGGGACACTAAAAAGGACTGCTTCTTCCTGCCAGCCCGAGGGGGCCTCGGTCACCTCTGCTGCCACCCCGAGACTGTGCAGCGGGCGACTGAAGATCTGCCTGCTGGCCCTCGTCCTCCTACACACTGTCATCATCATTTCAGCCTCCCATAATTCCACGTTGGTGGGCGTGGCTGCCATTTTCTCGCCAGAGGAGAGCGCTTCTAACGAGGAGTGAACCTTGGGGTTGAATCTGGTGCTTGTAAAGAGTGATGTCGCTCGAGAGGATTGTGGCTTTTACAATGTCGCGGCCGCCAGGGACACATCTGGCGAGACATGCTGGGAAAATGCCTCTACAATCTGCCGCAGATGAACCATCAACCACAGGAAGTGGGAAGGTTTTAACTGGAGCTAAGGGTGCTGGGATTGGACATCGACTGAACCGAGATGTTTGAGAACCACCCCCCTAAAGAACTGACCTCTTGCCACTTGAAACCTGCTCATTGTTTCTATTCCATCCAAATGTTTTCTAGCATATCGTCCCTCCTCTCCTCTCCTTCCTCCTCCCTCCTTCCTTCCTTCCCTCCCTTCCTTCCTTCCCGGCGTTTTCGGTGTGTGTACGGATGGCACGTCAGAGGAAAAACGGACATCGATGAAGTGTGCGCTCTCACTCATCATTACCTTTAGATTTTTGCTGCATTTCTTTCAGGTGCCAGAATGTTTTTTTGACATATCAACTGTGTTCCACTTCCTCCTCTCCATCACCTCCGAGGCATCTTCTTTACTACCTTGTATGTGCTGTCGCTCGAGGGCCTTGCCAGGACCAGCTCATCCATCATTCATGTGAAAACAAAATGTATGTGACTCTTCTATATTCTAATGTTCAGCTTGTAGAACTTATTTTCAAACCCCTTTTACAACGGTACATGCCTACATGTTTTAGGACCTTAAGTGCTCTGAGACTGGCTCGCTCTCTCTTCTAACTTGTTGGGCCATTGAGCAAGTTAGGAGGGACGATGTGGAAAAGGTAGCGAGGGTTCAGCTTACGCTTACGGGGGGTGTTGCAGGAGTTTGCGCGGTGCTCCTGGACAGTGGAGCGGTGTTCTCTGGTTGCTAAAGTGTTCAGTTTACCTCATATGGTAGTGTCGGCGTGGTTCGTCCTGACGCCACAGGGAGTGTTTAGAGTCGTCGTACACGAGACTGCAGGGACAACCCAGGGACGCTAGAGGATAGTTGCATGATGCCAAAACACCAGGGGCCTCATTTATCAAACATTCGTACACTTGTTTCTATAAAAACAACCCGATCTGTCAGTTTCTTCTTGTGCTTGAGAATGAGCGGACATTAAGAACCAGTCCCGACCAGCAAAACCCCGGTGGTACACAGGTGAAGAAACTAAACTACAAACTCTACTACAACTACTACAAACCTATAAGCATTAAAGCTGGGGACGGTGGGGAATAAGACTCAACAATCAACTGTCTTACCGACCTGTGATTGGCCAAATCCTCACATCACAAGTCAGAAAACTGAGACAAGAAGAGCAGAAGTATAATTTTCTCTCAGACCACTTGAATTATATTCTTCTCAAAGGTTTTTATGGAACTTTTGCCCATTTGGCGCCAGAAAATAAACTGCCCACACCAGCTTTAATGGTAAACTTCAAACTGTCATTCTTTAAGTCTGTGCTTTTCTGTTTTTAATCTGGAAACAAATCGAATCTTTCAGAGCGAAATTATGCCATGAAAAGTCACAGTTAAATGGACATTAGAGCGTCTTAAAGCTTCGGTTTAAGCATATTTACAAGAGAGATTTAAATCACGTCCCACAGAATTGATTGGATCGACCAAAAGTCGATAAGGAGCATGGGAGCTACCGGACCTTTGGCCTCCGCCTACACCTCCTCACCCGTGTTGTTACATCAGGAGAACAAGGATAAATGAGACTAAATGAATTAAATTGACCTCAACCACATTCTTTGAAAATGTAAAAATTATTTTCAGCTTGAAATCCAAGCCATGAAACAAACTTTATTTTTTTTAAGAAAGAAATGATTGGCTGCTGATTCAGGAAGTATTTATGCTGAGCTGTGATCAAATTTCACACTACTTCCGACGTCTGACAATTCAGCTGCATGAAAACACGGACCCGCATGATCACAGGAAGTGCACAGATCTCACAGTGCGCTTGAAAAGGATGGAAGATCATTTTCATTATCAATTAATCTGTTGATTATTTTCTCGTTTAAAGATTAGTTGTTTGGGTCCATAAAATGTCAGGAAATGGTGAAAAATTGGTCGCTGTTCCCCGAAGTTTACTGTCAAAGAGGATTAAAGAAACTTTTTTATATTTGAGACGCTGAATTTAGAGATTTTTTTTCTTAAAAAATGATTTAAATGATATCAAAACAGTCTGTGATTAATTTAATAGTTGACAGTTAATCGATTAATCGACTAATCGTAGCATGCAGACATGCCACTAAACCAGAAACGTCTTGTAAATGCACAGTAGATGAGCTTTTAGAGTTAATTATCTGTAAATATTTAGTTCCTTAACGTCAGCAGGGGGAAAAAAAAACAATCAGTGATAGTTAGTGGAAACACTGAACATGTAGCTAACGTGAAATAAGACCAGCAGCACTGCAGGAGCACAGACTTATGTTTACCTTTTTTCTCTGTTTCTATTTTTCCCACAAAAAGTAGTCGACAGTGAGGCTACGAGGACTTTCACGCATATGTACTGTAAATGAGCTTGTATGTGCACAAGCAGAACCAACACTTGTTTGTACAGTTCCTACGCACACATTCTTGTTCTATGCCTGGTTTGATAAATGTGGCCCCGGATCTTTGAGTGCCTCTCTGCTGCGTACGTCCAGTGAGGCAGATACTGGCAATGGAGCAATATAGGAAAAAAAAACAGTCAGCGTTAGTGTCCTACATCTTCACTACTGTTGGCTCGGCTTTGCTGTAAGTGACCAGCCAATCAATCAATCAGTCAATCAATCAATCAATCCGTCGACTCTTAAATACCCTTAGACGAGCTGATCAACTGCTATCTTTCACAGACTAGCAAAGGGCTGTGTTAGTGTCAGCATGCGAGGAGTGTGAGGAGTTTTCAAGGGCTGATCCATCAGATTTTGTTTCTTTCCTTTTCTTTTTTCTTTTTTTTTTTTGCATGGCTGCTGCCAGTAAAGTGCACATTGACACGAGGACGGGTCACACAGGGATTAAGAAGAGTTTAAACTCCCCTTTCTAGATAGAAATGCACTGAGACTGGACAGAAAAAGAGGTTTATTGAATATTAAAATCTGATACAGTGAGCAACTAGTGATATACCAAAAATTAAAGCTAAGGACAGCAGATCTTTTTTTGTCCTCCATCCTGGTTGCCTCTAATGATCAGTTAAAGGGATAGTTTGGATTATTTGGAATGGGGTTAAGAAACAGAGAAGTACCAGCATGGAAGCTAAACAAAGAACTTCAAAACATCTTTTAGCCACTGAAATTAAGGTCCACCTAAAAAAATAGATATCACTTTAAGTGTACACTATATTTAGAGTATTTTCACCACTTTACCTTGCAGTCAAACGGCCTTTTTTGACGGGAAACCATTGTTTTTGCAGCCAAATATCACTCTCTCCAAACCAACCAAACTCCATAGGCAAAATCAGTAATTTTACCTTGCAGAACACGGGAGTTGCTGGTTTACCTCTACCACTATTTGTTAGTTTGTTTGTCTTATTGTGTGGCTTCAGTGAATCCAGAATGATATTTTAAAACGCTAAGGTCACACAATAACACAAACTAACAAGTTCAGTGCAGCAGCAACTCCTGTGATATGTGAGGTAAAATTGCTGATTTTGTCTATGGAGTTTGGTGGATTTGGAGAGGGTGATATTTGGCTTATAGAATGGCAGTTTCCATGACAGAAAAGGCCTCCTGATGGCAAAATAAAGCAGTGAAAATATTCTAAAAAATAAATCACTGACTTCTGATAAGTACCTCACACAACCCTACATCACATAATCCCAACTGTCCCTTTAAAAACAGATTGGAGCTTTGAACCTCACCTCCAAATTGTTCTTGGCTGTGAAGAACTCGGTGCCCCACCGCCTTTCCCCATTAACAGCTCGACCTTACCTCGCCTCACATCGCCATCAGTTCGCTCTTCACACACTCATCATCAGAGTGGGATGTCACATAGAAGTCAAGTCTACAGTTGCCTCTAGATTTTCAAGATGCAGTTCATAGACTTTAGCCCCCCGCCCTCACAGTTTACTCTCTGATCCCTTTTTTCCTTGATATTCTCGTGTGACGTGCTGTTTTGTTCGTTTGTTTTCCTTGACGAACTGTGACGACAAGAACTACGTTCCCTTGAAGACAGCAGCGGATGTAATAGGCCCACACTTTGTGCTCCGTCCCCTTCGATCTCTAGCTGTTCATGATCTGAGTCCTGTGGATCTATGCAGATGAACCCCCACCCCCAAATTCACCCCTCCTGACCACCACCACCGCCACCACCACCACCAATCCCCCTTGTCCTTTCTGTTGTAAATATGTCCTGAGGATGTGGGATCCCAAAATGGCCGCCCCCTTCCCTTTCCTCCCCCCGAGACCTCCCCCACACTCCCCCCACTGTTGGAATCTCACTGTGTTTTCTGTTCGCCTCCTTGGTTTTTGTCTGTTTTTTGAGATTTTTGCCGCATTTTTCTGTTGTCTAAAGCAGTGGTGTGAGTTGATGAGTAGGACTAAGTTGGATGTTAAAAAGATGAGATAAAGAGGTCTAAAGAAAAATATACAAAAAAATGAAGCTTGAATTGAGAAAAAGGGTTCAAATATAGAGAAAAAATTATGATAAAGTTGTCATATTGTCATACTAGAGATGCTTTAGTTTGCTAATTTACTTTCTTTTTTTTCTACAAAAAGACTTGGATGAAATTATTTATAAAATGCGTCCCACGAGTCATGATCTTTTTTGGACGTAAAACAAATACATTTATTAACATTTTGTTCAAAAGAAAATAAATATAAATTATGTTAAACATTACTGGTGTTTGTGTTTTTTTCACTGAGTGTCTGATATTAATAATTGTTGTGTTACCTGGATTGTTTCGGTGTGTGGTGCTGAATTTTAGAGATATTGACTATAGAAATGTCTGGCTTGGTCGTGATTCTTGGAAAGAGACATTGCTGATGAGTTTTTCAAATGTATTTTTTGGTGCTGTGAGCCAAAATGTTTGAGAGAAAGCAGACGACATCTCTGCAGCTGATGTCTCCAGAGCTCTGCAACTCACACCAAACCTCCAAACCTGTCAAGATGGATAAACAGTTCTACAGGTAAGAGGAAAAGTATGTATTTCTGATTTTCAGGTGGACTGACCCTTTTAATAAATGAAAAATACATGATAAATTAGCAATCATATCAGTAAATTGTGTAAAATATATAAATTAAGCAACAATTTGTGAAACAATTGAATCAATTATAACTGAACTCATTATGAAAAGCTTTTTCAACATTCATTTTCATTGTAGCAGCATTTTATTGGAAGTGATTTTTATTACATTATAAACATTTTATTTCAAAATGCCTCATGACAAAAGTCTGCTGATAACATGGAGTTGTGTGCATTTGTCTGAGAGACGCATCTAAACTGAAAATGTGGCAGAAGCAACTGAATTAACGAGATCATTTTTTAGAGGAATGGTCACAACCCTGCCTAGCTGGTTAGCCAGATAGCTAAGCAGCATATTCACCTTAGGATGTTAAATAAAAGGTGTTACTATTATATCTATTTATTCAAATATTTATGTGTAGTGTGTTTATATGAAATAAAAAAATGACATTTGAAAACGGGCATTTTGAAATAAACATCCTATCATGAAATAAAAATAAATATGAAAATAAGAATGACTTTTTATAGCAAAAGATAGACTTTTATTAATATCTTCAATTATTTTACAAATTGATGTTTTATATGTCACACAAATTATTAATGCGATTATTATCTCATATTTATTTGTTTCATATCAAACACTGTAGCAGGCAGACAGCACAGTTCAGTGTCTCATGTTGACCAGCAGAGGGCGTTATAACATCACATCTCAACATGAATGTCCTCATGAAGCAGATTTTATGAACATCTACTATATGCTCTGTCACACCTGAATATAATTAACCTCTAACTTTACTTTCTGGTTGAATGTATTTAATTTGTAAATATATATTTGTAACTGACACTGTATATGTATTTTTTTAACTAATGAATAATAATTATTTGTTCCATATGTGATAAGTGTGTAACAAAAGTAGAAAAAAGTGAAGAAATTATATTGTTTTTGGTTTGTAAAAGATCTCCACCGAAACATGTAACCCCCCTGTGTAGTTTTAATCACTTCCTGTAGTCCAAGTCCCCCCCTCCTCTATAAATTCAATTGGAACCTTCCACTTCCTGTTTGACAGTCCTCTCTTCCACCTGGAGCCGACAACAAGTGGAGCACATGGAGCCTGGTCAGTGTGTCTTTTGATCATTTCATTTACCTTCAGAAACGGTTATTTAAAAACAGAAAACGAGCAGTTATTTGATTTACGTTTTGAAATACAAGAATTAAAGGTGCGTTAAGATTCTGAAGAAAGATGATTGATTGTTGAGTCCCAGGTGGACAAACGCCGAAGCTCGAGACTCAACAATCAACCAGCTTTGTCCTGAACTGCTCACTCCACCTCTGAAACTGAAATACAAGGTGTTTTTCTTTGTCATGGTCCAAAAGGAATGAGAAAAATTTAAAAAATAAGTGTGGCATTTGGTGCTCCTATCCTCTTAATTTGTAAATTATGGAAGCCTATAACTGTCAAAAATGGGTATTAAATTAATTTGGTTAAAATTAAGTTAAAGTACTTAATAAATAAATTAACTGCTGAACTGGGTACATATGGAGGACTCTAAGTGATAAAATAAAAAATAAATTAAGTGACTTTAAATGAAAAAAATAAAAGCCTGAATTAAGTTCAAAATATGATAAATATAATAATAAAACTAATAAATAAAATTAAGTTAATTAATTTAATTAAAATTAAATTACATTAGTTGATAAATAATAGGCTAAATTAATACCCATTTTGCGGTATCAACTGCCAACATAATAAAGTTGATTAAATTAGATTAATTAATTTAATTATTTATATGTTAAATTACTTGATAAATAGGCTTTAAGTCAAATTATTACTAATTTTCGTCAGTTATGGTCTGTAACTGTGGAGGACCAGAACTGTCAAATAAAAAATAAATAGATTAATATGCCATGAAATGTACAGAAATAACATTGAAAATAAATGTATGCATCAATTAATTTAGAAAATGTGACTATAAATTGATACTTATACTTTAAATTGCTTTTTTTTTTATAATTGACATGTCATCTGTAGGCTTAGTGTGTGAAATTCAACTTATTTATTACTTAATTTATAATGAGCTGATTAATATTTAGAATCTAAGAGTCTGTGTCCATGTTAGTAAATATATAAAATGAAACTTTTAAGGGGAAAGTAAATAAATAGATTTAATGGCATATTAATTTATTTATGGTGTAATCCTCCATAGTTACAGATCATAACTGTCAAAAATGGGTAATAATTTAACTTGATTTAGCCTATTTATGAAGTAATTTAACTTAATTTTAATTCAATTCATGAACTTAATGTGATTAACTTATTTTTAACTTATTTACTTAATTTAGTCTATTTATTAAGTGATTTAATTAAATTAATGACTTTATGACTTAATTACATTTTTTCAAAGTCATAAATACAGAATCAAACTAAAACATGAATTTCAATTTGTCACATTTAAAAAAATACTTAATGTCTAAATTTATTTTTAGTATTTTTGGTGCATTGAATGGTATATTAATATTTTTATGGTAGAATTTGTTTATTTATTTTTGATTTTGGCAGTTAAGGTCATCCACGTCTCCAATTTGGCAGTTAAAGTTAAATTACTTAATAAATAAAGTTATAGTCCTGACAGTTTGAGTTCTCCATCATTAGTGACTCAGAAAAGTTTTCTAGGGATTATTTATTTGTTATACTAACTAGAAAATGAAAATCAAACTATTTTTTTAAGTTTTGCTCATCCCTTTTTGACCATGACAAAGAAAAACAACTCGTATTTCAATTTTAAAGGTGGTGTGTGCAGTTCTGGAGAAAAATAATTGATTGTTGAATCACTTAACGCACCTTTAATTCTTGTATTTTAAAATGAAAATCAAATAACTGCTTGTTTTTCTTGTTTTTAAATAATCGTTTCTGAAGGTAAATGAAATGATCAAAAGATACACTGACCCGGCTCCATGTGCTCCACTTGTTGTCGGCTCCAGGTGGAGGAGGCGGAGGGCGCTGGTGTGGAAGCATGGGGGGATGCACCACTGGGACATGTGCAGCGGTTTACAGATAAACACGGTGCAATAAAATGTTCCATAACTCCCTACTTATCTCTCTCTGGAACTTCGGGAGGAGACACAGCCTCCTCCCGGCCCCCTCTGCAGCGGGTTATTGTGCTCCAGGAACCGGTACCGGGTAGGAATCGAACCAGGCACTGCCGGCCTGGCACACCCAACGGGTGCAGACGAAACCACCACGCCACCAAATCCCCTTCACACTGAGACTTCTTCTCCGGGCGCTTTTATTTCTTCACTTTGGGCATCAGAGTTCAAAATTCTCTGAGGAGGATAAGGATCGAACACACAACCTCTCGCTCCCCAGCCACCTTCTTACAGCGTGAGCTATTGGATCAGACATGTCAGTCTGCTTTCTCTGAGGTTTTCACTTTTATCTTTGGACAACAGCCTTTAAAATTCACTGGGTCTCATAAGGATCGAACACACAACCTCTCGCTCCCAAGCCATCTTCTTACAGCGTGAGCTATTGGATCAGACATGTCAGTCTGCTTTCTCTGAGGTTTTCACTTTTATCTTTGGACAACAGCCTTTAAAATTCACTGGGTCTCATAAGATCGAACACACAACCTCTCGCTCCCAAGCCATCTTCTTACAGCGTGAGCTATTGGATCAGACACTTCAGTCTGCTTTCTCTGAGGTTTTCACTTTTATCTTTGGACAACAGCCTTTAAAATTCACCAGGTCTCATAAGGACCGAACTCTCAACCTCAGAACAACGGAGCAGACCTCTATCCTCCTGAGCTACCCAGTCAGACAGTTCAACTCTCTTTCTCAGAGGCTTTGAGTCTTCCTCTGGGTGTTGCACTTCAAAACTCAAAGCACTGGTTGAGGATTGAACCCACAACCTTTAAATTTCTATGTTGTTCTCTTTCTCTTTGCGCTATTGTGCTGCACACACTCAAGCTTCACTTTTCAAGCATTTCAGTTGTTTCTTTATCTGTCAGACTTCAAAATTCACTGAGTCATATAAGGATTGAACCAGCAACCTCAGAACTGTAAAGCAGCACTTTATCTTCCTGCACCACTGATCAGACAGCTCAACACTGTTCCTCAGAGGTTCTGAGTCGGCTCTGGCTGCTGCACTTCAAATCTAATGATACTGTTTGAGGATTTAACCCTGACCTCAAAGCATCTAAACAGGTTTCTTACTCCATGAGCCACCCTGCAAAAATGACATTTTTCAACCCTTTTCTTTAGATGTCAAACTTAAAAAGTCACTTGTAAGGCTTGAACTCACAACCTCAGAACCAGCAACCACTTTTCTATCTTCCTGAGCTACCATCAGACAGCTTGACTCTGTTTCTGAGGGGTTTTGAGTCTTCCTTTTGCACTTCTAAACTCAGGACTCAGTCTAACACGTGCAACGAATGTAATGCTCCTTGTTAGGCTTAAACCTGCAGCTTCATCCTAAGTTGCTGAGTCATGAGGTTTTAAGTCCATCTCTGGGTGTATCACATTGCTTGAGGCTCAAAGACTTTGCTTACTCCTTGAACTGTTTAGTCCGACACACGCAATCATTCTTCAAGCTTTTCATTATTTTCTTTATACGTCAGACTTAAAATAATCACTAAGTTTCATGAGGATAGAACCTGCAACAAAAAAACTCATGACCAGGCATTTAACAGGCAGAACTAAAGCATCTTCTTGCCTGAAGATTGAACCCTGCTGCCCCTCAACAAGGACTGAGTCACATGTTATCTGTACGCTGCTGAGAAGAAGGCCATGATAATAATAATAACAATGCATGGAGGAGCGGGGACTTACTGACATTCAACATCCCAAGCCACAGCACATGTGCAGATATCCAGCACATATGTAGAAAAACACTGCAGAAATGCCCCATCAGATCTGACTGAAAACAGTTTAGACACGAGCATCCTTTTGCTTGAAACACTCAGCAGTCACATCTCATTTCCACTCACTCTCTGACCCTGTTTGCTTTCCATCACACCTCCTCTAAATGGGTCATTTTCTCTTCCTTCACTCAGGTTAAGTGTCACATCAAGTGCGAAACATCATTTAATCTTGTAGAGTCTCAAAATCTGATTTCTCACTCGCAGACATCACAAGTTTGATGAAGTTTTAATGAAACAGGCAAAACATCTGGACTCAACTAAAATGATCTCACATCTCCAGCAGGCTTTTAATTTTTTTGTGCGTGAATATCAACTTTTTGGCTAAAATGAAGTGTACCGTGAGTACAAGTAAAGTAGAAGTTACTCAGTAATTTCAGTCACATTAGTTACTGTAGCAGCCGACCCAGTGACTGTGCTGATGTTGTTCATGCTCTCGAGTCCTGATCAGACAGCGTGAGGCCGTGTGATTCATGTGTGAGTTCTTCTACACGGTGGCGCACGTCTGTAAAGTCACATAAATGTCCCGACCGACTGAGTCACGGCACTGACCGGCCTACTTCGAGCCCGCAGACTGGCAGCCAGGTTAAAATGCTCCTCACAGATGGAAGTTCTGGTTATACAAACAAAAAAAATAATCTCATTGGTTGAGTGCAACCTCCATTACTCAGAGCCAAAAAAACAAACAAACAGCAGCTTCCCAAAGAAAATTAAAAACATTTCTTACCAAAACAAAAACGCAGGCAGCAGGATGGCATCAGGGAGAAAGGAGGAATGTTTTTTTTTTAAGATTTGAGACATTTATTTTTATTCTCCCCAAAAAAGCCAAGTGAATGTGAAAAAAAAATGTGATGAAATGTTTTCATGATTGTGTCGCATCTTGTTTAAAACAGATTCTATCTGACTAAAGAATACAAAACACCTTTCAAATGAAACAAAACTAACATTCACTTTCATATCATGAAGATCAAATAGATGCTGAACCGTCTGAACAGCTGAAGGCCTCTTAAACGTCTGCAGACGACACACAGGTCTCGGATATTTCAATCAGGCAGTAAATAGAGGATCCTCACTCCCAAGGATGACCAGAGACGCAGCAGATTCAGTCCAGCATGGTAGGAAACAGATGTCGAAGTGATCACGGAGACAAACAGGAGAAAACACAGGAGAGACGGGCATCACCTTCACATAAACAAGAGAAAAAGGTCATGAACAAAACCGGAGTCGGAATCTTCAACAAGAGGATTAGTCCTAATATTTTCCTGAGTTATTATCATTTTTGTTTAATGCATTTTTATCTAATTTCCCTCTATTCCAACATGTGCTGGGATCCAAGAGGACTGGACATCTATTCCCAGATGTTGCAGATTCAGTAATATCACATAAACCTTAATTAAAAGCACCACCCTCAAGCAGGAAGCCATTAAACTCCAGTACAAATACCTCATGACAGGCCGGTTCAGTTGTCAGCCTGTGGGAATCTGGCCTTTTAACGACCTCTATTGGCCCTTTAATCATTTACAAATATTAAAAAAGTATATCACTGTGATTTTATTTTAATAACCTGCTAACATTTTAAGCTTGTGGGTGTATATTCTTTTTTTTTTTCCTTTATTAAAAGATCATCATCTTATTAGCAGGCTCACTGGACCGTTCATTAGTCAGACCCTTAATATTTTAGTAAGTTTTCACTCTGTTGAAGCTGAGAGAATTCAGGAAAGTCAAACTGAATGAAAAAAGGTGTTAAATGCAGCCTTGTGATTATTAAAACAACTACTTCTAATCTAGAATTATCAAGGTGCTTTGTCTGTTTTTTCCCTTTACTTTGACACATAATGTTTCTTTTTCCAATGAGAAAAATAATAAGGTAAAGAAAAAATAAAAACATGCACTGTTTCACCCATTTAAAATCCTAAACTTTACAGGTCAGACACAGGAAACGTAAAGTCTGGCCCCCTAAAAAAAAGTAACTGAATAGGCCTGAATTATGACGCGGGATTATAATATCATTCATCTCTGATCAATGCACTGCCGCCCACTCAGATGGAGACAAGAAGTGAGCAATTCAGCCACAAGATGGCGCCACACGACCAGTTTACATCCAAGAGTCACGCTCCATGGATTTCCCTTCTTTAGAGCCAAATGCACAGGGAAAGAATATAAACTTTAATAGAATTTAATAGAATAGAATTATGCTAATTATACACAGAGCACAGTTTGATGGTAATATTTTAAACTAGAGAAGAATATATTTGAAGGAATAATTGGCCTTCAGAACAAAGTATGGGTTGCAGTGCCTAAGAGGATGAAGGTTTTAAAATAAGTCCATGCACACTGCAACGCCAAAAGAGCCCAGTGGGGAGTGTGAGAATGTAAAAACAAATAATACCTGAAAATAACTGGACATACATACAGTATGCTGTGCTTCACTGTGTTGTGTTCACGTTAAAATGTCAGTAGAGGGCAGAATGTGTCCACATGATGGATCTGCTGCACCAACAGAACATCCATGCAGATGATACAGGCACATTAATTCACTATAACAGTATCGTGAAACACTATTATGTCCTCGTTCTCATCCTGGGATGTGACATTTCAATGAGCGTCTCATAATGTGGATACAAAAACCCCCACGTTAATTCATCTTTCCCACAGATTAACGTGCTTTCAATTTCCAAACAGTAAAAAAAAAAAAAAAAAAACGACTCCAGTGGCTGTTGTGGCTGTTAAAGTGGTTTGACTGCAATTTCCTCTGTGTGCCTTTGCCATTTCATGCAGTTCTCTCCCACAGCAGAGCTCACACGTCTCCCACTCATTTCCTTTTTTTTTCTCTTTCTCTCTCTCCCTCTGAACCACATGTCAACTGATCTGACATTTCCCCATCTCTCGGGCTCTTCTTTTAACTGTGCAGCCTGTCAGACGTTAGCGAAGGAGTTGGTGAAAGACTTCTCGGGACTCGAAGATCTTGTTATACCAAGAAATCAATAAATTCCTAATAGTGTCTTCAGTGTGGGGATGTAGGATGCTGCAGAAATTAACCGTTTTCCTCTAATATCCACTCCGTTTTAGAGATCACTCTGAAACGCTGCAGCTGTAGTTTAAACACCGGTTTACCACATCAGACACAACACACTGCACAAATGCATTTCAGCTAATTAACTTTCTGAATTTCTCATTAGTATGTTCATTTTCTTAAATATATTTTAATCTCCGGGGACACCTACACAGGAAATTAAAGAGATTTATATTCATGGAGTTGATGAGACTTTAATTTAAAGCCATCTGCTGTATCTAAACCGAGGCTGGCTAAATACACGGGGCTTCTTTCTGCCAGCATATCACAACAAACTTAAACTCATGCTGTTCTTCAAATTTTCTGATTTTGCTCACTTTGATATTTTAACTGCAGAAATTGTCAGTCTGTGTATGTTCTAAAGCAGCTACAATCAACTTTATTACACCATCTATTGATCCTGAGCCCATTTTATTGTGATCAGAACAGAAGTTATTTTCCTTTTCCCAGAGAAAATCCAGTAATTCTGTCCTCCAGACCTCAAAAAAAAAAAAAAAAACAGTGAAAGAAATATGACACCCTGATCTGTCTGTGCCCAGATTATAAGGTTTGCTCACATTTACCCCCACAGACCCACAGACATGAGAGTCAGTGGGTGGAGCAACTGTGACTCCTGCTGTTTTGAAACCTTGAGTTTGGCGCCATGCAGGTGCCATGTTCGGTTTTTTGCAACCAAAGCAAGCACAGCACTGATGCTGAATAACAATATCTAACATGTTTGATATTTACGACTTAAAATCTGTATGATTGCGTCAGTACAGACGAGACAGAGACAGACATGACTTCACGTCCCACAAGAAACGGCGCAAATCTTGTCGTGTAAAGTTGTAAAGTTTCTCCTGCTGTTTGGTGCAACCAGATTTTAAAACTCCTGTAGAGTGTAACCAGCCTTAGTCTGTGCTAAACACTGATTGCTGCACTTACAAATAAATAAATATAGAAAACCTCCATCTGACAGTAAAAAGCTGACTGAGAAAATTGTTTTAAGGGCCTTTAAATTTCCAGTACGCAAGTCGGAACATCATTAGTGTTTCTGCACGACTGTGGAAGATTTCTGGACTGAAGGAAATATCTGGTCATAAAATGAACTTATATTTTATTAGCACTTGTTACATAAAAAGTCTAGAATCCAGGAGGGATGACACTTTAAAATTATGTTTTTTCTTAATGCCTCAAAGCTAATTTTATTCATGCCAAGTAAACAAAACACACAAACACTCACACAGATTGTACTGTACGAGCCTGGAATACAGAAATACAAAAAAAAAAAAACATGCTCCTTCTGCTTTTCTTAATTATACACACAATAACACATGTGTACATAAAGTGTCTGTGTTTAACTCGAACATCCCCCAACACCAAAAAGCCCCGTGTGTGTTCTCACTGTCACTCACTGTAAATGAACCGCAGATGCCAGCATCCCTCCCACATCTCGTCCTCTTGCTGCCCACTTTCCTCTCCAGTCGCAGTTTATTTATTGAACAAACTGGCATCCGACTCGCCCGAAGCGCCTCAGTAAGTTGACGCCTCGGCTCCTGTTGTCTAACACACCATCCACCCGACGCCCGGGCTCGTCTGCATCAAAGGCCGTGCTGCTGCAGCGGCAAGTCGGAGGGGTGACAAAAAAAACCCCTGACAGCGTGCATTTGTTGCTGCCGCTGCTGCCTGAGGGAGAACAGCTGGGGTTACTACTGTACAACGCTGCTTTGAGGAGTTAGGCAGTTTGACATGAGAGCGAGGGAGAATAATGTGTTTACATGATCCTTTTTGTCTGAGGGAAGTGCAGGAACGAGGTGTAACACAAACGAACGCACACACCGAGGTCCAGTGACTGTGCAGTCTCACATCAAGCCCTCTGGACACGCGCGTCACTTCCCATCTGTCTTGTGCACTCTGTCGAACAAGCTCCTGGAGCCACTGTGTTTTCAATCTCGAACCGGAGAACCACATTAAATTTTAACGCTACAATATGAATTTCCTCATGTGTGCCAGTGCATTTGAAAATGTAGTTTTCTTACCGGGAGGAATTGAATAGAAGCAGATACGTGCCAAAATAATTAGTTATCAGCAACTGATTACCAAACTGTGAAACTGAAACACTGCAAAATACTTAAAAGGAACATTATGTAACTATTTTACCTTAAAGTAACAACTTCACTTCATTTTGATGCTACACTTACTTCTAATAGGGTGAACGGTGCCTCTGTCATTCCCACTTTGCCCCTCGTACGCCTGCCCTCACACTATATCACTTTGGTGGCCAGGCTAGCAACAAGTTAACACTTTACAAAACAGAGGGATGCACACCATTTTGGAGGAACTTGATCACATTTTATGAGGAAAATGAATGTCTGATCCACATTTCCTGCTTATGAAACCTGTGAGAACGTTGCCATGCTAACATTAGCTCAGTACGGCTTCACAGAAAGCAAGTGTGGCTATAAAATCTCTCTCAATTTCAAATTTCAACACTCGAGTCCACCTCCACGTGTATTTTCTAATTTCTGTTAACTCTGTTTCAGTTGCTCCAGAACAGTAATGATCACGTGTTGACAAGTGTTCACACCCCTGAGCTTTATATGTGCTGCATTAGCCTTGAGCTACTGCTGCTCCTGTTTGCTGTAATGCAGCTATCAATAGTCCTGCAGCAGGTGGAGGTCACGTTGTTGAGAAACACACTGACGCTGTTGTTCTTTTCTCACTGCGGGTTCACAGGTGTCATCTTTGTAGCCGCAGGTTTTGCTCCATGCCATGCATTGCAGCTATATTATTTTAAACCTGGTTGTCAGCCTGTCTTTAATGTTGCCTACAGCGAATGTCACAATACATACACAGGGAGGAAGATGAGACTGCACTGTCTTTGTCATGCCTTTTCTCATTAATGACGGGAAGTGACCCATTTTTTTCCTAGAGGACAAGGGTTAAAGCGGGAATTACGGGAAAAAAGGAGACGTCTGATGGCGACAATCTAATTCTGGAAATGTAACTGCAGAATGCAGCCCTGACTGGACAGAAATATTAATAAACTTCGACCAGTTTTGACGCCGTTACGCAGGTGTCACTACATGCGTCAAATGCACAATAACGGACACCTGTAGTTATTGATAACAGCTAATGTAGTTTAGCCCTACAGGCCACAGAAATCTGGAGGCAGCAAAACAAACTATTGTGGTTTTAATGGAGAAGTCAGGAAGTAATCAGCCCTTTTTCCAACACGGCTGTGAACAGCAGTGCCAATTTAATGCTGTTAACACGAAGCTGCAGCAGTGGGAAATGCTCGGTTTGCTTTAGCAGTAACACAGTTAAGAAAGGTTTAAAATATCAGAGATTTCTGGGAAAATACGTCAATTGGGAGGAGAGAGAGAGAGAGAGAGAGAGAAGGGAAAAATATGGGAGAATCCCAGGAAAAATGGGATGGTTGACAGGTATGACACAGAGATTGTGTACACCATCTACACTGTGTAGACCACACCAACAGCAAGGATGTAACACGAAAGCTGAGCTAGCAAGCTAGGTGTTTATTATGCTAACGTCAAATGGCTAATAAGCAAAATACTTCAGAATCCTGACCTGACTTCTCTGCAGATTTCTTTACCGTACACACAACTGCTGCAGAGAAAGTAGTTCCAGGTGACAGGAGTTCTGTATTTTAAAATAAAGGTTTAAAAAGTAAAAAGTAAAACTGAAGACTATTTTAATTAAATGTTTTGTTTGTTTTTAAAAAAACAAAACAAAACACAGATAACAAACACCATGTGCAAAGGGGATTGGAAAAATGAGGATTGGAGGAATGATGGGACAAACAAACACACAAATCACTTTTTAATTATATTAGTAGGATTTAGGATTAATTCCCAGAGGGCACAGTGTGACTGTCAGTCTGGATGTTATATTGTGTGACTTCCTGGACATTTTTCAATTCATCGCAGTAAAAGAAGAAGACATGTATACACTACACCAAGTGACTTAAATAAAATCTGGCAAGCTGTAAATATTCTCTCTGGATTGTTGGCACAGGCCGATCTGAATCTCCACGCAGCGAACCGACTGTGTGAGGTGAGTAATGCATGGAGACATAAAGTCGTCCCTTTTCTTTCTGTGTCCAAGAATCTGCAAGAAGTCACAATTGCCAGATGGCTTGTGAGACGCTCCGGGCTGCACCAGACATTTAGCAGATATAATTTTTTGCAAACCTCCAGATCCTCTACACATTTTGCCTCTGTATGATTTTTTTTTAAAACCATTTTGCTGCATTAGTCATTCATTAAAGAACGCCACACAGCTGAGCTGTAAGTGACTGATGGCACTGAAGTGTCGCAGGAATGTTTCCTTCAATGCACATTTACCACATTGTTCAATCGTCTGTTCTTTGCTGTGACTATCTTCTATTTTCTCTCTATTAAAATGTCCCTCAGGTTGCCTTAGAGACAACGAGACAACCATTTTCATCCTCACTTGCAGCACAGACAACAGCGGAGGATACAAACGCACATCTGTGTCTGTTACTCAGTCTGATCTATAGCACAAGGTGACATTCTATACACTTCAAAACACTGCTGTGGACAAATAATCAAGCCCTTTTGCCATTTTGCTTAATTAGAGCTGATATTATCATCATCTTCTGCCTACTCGAGGAAAGCAAATCTCAGCATTAAGAAGTAGAGCAGCCTAATCACAATCAAGACACTCAGCGAGAAATGCATTATAAAGGTCAGTCACAAGGAGTTAGATCGCCTGGCAGACAGGGATGACAGCGTGTACTTCATTTGTTCTGCTGATGGTTTTGCGGTGTGACATTTAATTTCATTTTCACCATGCAGGATGCAGTGTTAGTAGTTCAAAAGCCCAAACAAAGGTTTGTTTGTTCTGAAAGCTTTCATTTTCCAGGGAGCTCTCCAGCATATTAATACTCTAACATTTGGATATGTGTTGCCAGCTGTTTATTTGCATTTGTGTTACAGGCTCAGAGCAAAACTCAGGCTGGTGCAACACATTTAACAACGGGTTGTCTGTACAAAACACAGTCAGTAACACTCTTGATACCATCACTTGACCTCACAGTTCTCTCATTTACTATTTTACAGGTTGACAATCTCATTTTAGACTTCTAATTGTATTTACTAGCTAACGTAGATAGCTTACAGCCCTGCTGCTTATCTCTGCTGTTTGGGTACGACAGGAAACTTAACTCCCGACATGGCTGACAGGTTTCATTCTGCAAGCTGTCTGTCTGTCTCCTAGCAGTGTTTCCTACTTATGCACAGTCCCAAACACAAAGAACACTGTTTACAGGTCACAATAAAAATTGTTTGGAGCTACTTAAACATACGTCTGGTCTTCTGTAGCTCTAAAATGAGAACTAGGTGTGTTCAATACTTACACACCGTGTGTGATTTGTTCTTTTTTAACAGTAGGAATGGCTCTAACCCTAAATTAAAACTGTATCTGCTGTCATGTCTCCCCTAAAATATTTTGTTACAGTGTTTGCTTGCTTGGGGGGGTGTATTTAAGAAGGACAGACGCTATTGAATGGTCACAGAAATATAATACTACTCTATAGAATGTAGTATTTATAGTAAATAACCCAGAGAATATTATAGATCCAAGATGAAAATGACGTCTGCAACTTCAGCACCACGGACAGCGCCAGGGATTTATCAATACACAGCACAGTTAGACTGCTGATATTTCAGAGCCATGGTCGGGGCCATAGATTCTAATTCATGCAAACCTCAATCAGATAAACGATCAATGAGTCACGCAGACTAGACTAATATATTTAACTAAGCTCTCTCTGCTACGAGGGGATGGAGAGGAGGGATGGGAAGTTACCAAGGGGGATGCATTTTGCTAATAAGGGGGATTAGAGTTCCTGCTTATCAGACACTGAACTGACTATACTGAATAATTACTGTCACTGACTGAATCAGTATTTCATACATTATGTTCAGATAGAATTCAAGTCCAATTTTAGAGAAGGCACAATTGTATACAGAGCCAAAGGAAATATGCATTAGATGAAAACTTGAGCGGAAAATTCACATAGTATTTGAAAGAGCCAGGCTAACTATGTCACCCTGTTTTCAGCATGGATGTGTTAAGAACAGGTTACTGGTTTACTTTCGTCTACCACTGTCACTTAAATTAATCGCCAAATATTTTGATAATGAATTAATTGGTTTGAGTAATTTTTTTGAGAAACAAAGGTGAAAAGTTTTCCAGCTTCTAAAATGTCAATATCTTTTGGTTTCTTTACTCCTCTTTAACAGTAAACTGAAAATCTTTGGGTTGTGGACACTTGAAGACGTCATCTTGGGCTTTAGCAAACACTGATTTGACATTTTTGCCATTTTCTGACAATTTCATATTCCAAACTAATCAATTAATGGAGAAAATAATGGACAGATTAATAGACAATGAAAACAATCGTTAGTTGCTGCTCTGCACTCAACTTTTCACAAACTTAACACAAGACTTCCAGTCAGTAAGTTCCTCATGCCCTGGTTTAAAGTCAGCTGTCTCTTTGAAAAGTTCAGTGGCCAAAGGTTGTTTATTGCTGTCAAATCTGTAATTCATTCTGGATGTTTATGTTAGACTTTCAAGTGAAGTTCAGTCAAATGATAAAAGAATGAAAAGGAAGCTGACACGAGCACCTGGAGTAGATCTCATTAACCCACATTGATTTCAGACATAAAAATCTACTGGGGTGTAATGACTTTTGGTTGAAATGTTCACATTCAGGCTCAAACCAATCACACGCCATCACTCAGGAG
Organism: Lutjanus argentimaculatus; assembly: GCA_034769285.1. Lineage (NCBI taxonomy): Eukaryota > Metazoa > Chordata > Actinopteri > Lutjaniformes > Lutjanidae > Lutjanus > Lutjanus argentimaculatus. The sequence goes on along the minus strand of JAWZSL010000020.1, from coordinate 2,871,417 downwards.
CAATTACAGCTATTATATTTTCACAGATCCTCAGAGGGAGCTGGAGAAAAAGTAAAAATTTGCCACTACTCAAAAAAAAGTTCCTGGATGTGCTTTAAATACGTGATGTGTACGTTTCTGTGATACGATTACATAATGATAGCAACACGCTGCCGCACAAACACATACAAAATCAATGTGTTCCTCCCACACAGTGAGCGTAACAGGACAGTGTGAAGTGTGACGCCTGGGGCGAGCTGATGCTGTCTGCTACCTGATTACCTGGAGGGGACGGGGAAATTAGGGGGTGCAAACACTTAAAAACCCACATCACCCACACACAGTGATTGTAATCAGCGAAGGAGTGAAGAGCGGATTGTTGTAGAGAGACAAGAGGAACAAAGACCCGCACTGCTTTTAAAAAACAAAGCTCCTTTCCATGTCTCAGAGTCAAGTGCAGCTCTCTCGTGAATCACAGCCTCGCTGCTGCCTCTGTGGTTAAAAATGAACTCCCGGTTCAGTGTGTGTGATTTCAAGTATGCATCTGTGTGTGCATTTACTTAAATTCTTCGCTCCCTCTGCAACCATGACATCCTCACCGGATAACTTCTGCTGGAAAATTGCCCATTAATCTTGAAATAATTTGAATTTCCTTCCGGTACAAAAATTAAGTCGACTCCCGAATCAATCTCTAAGCTCTTTGGCCTCGGGGCAGATGGAGGAGGAGATTGGTCTTAAACCACAGAATAATCACTGCAGCCCTTTTGTGGCACTGTAAAATGGCTCATAGTTTCTCTTTAATAGCAGCTACGCAGCAGAATACATTGTGGATATTTTACAGTCATCACTAAATTAATTAATTCATAACTTTGGTGTCTATAAGAAATCTGAAATGAATGAGGTTTGACTCTTTAAGGTCCAGAGTTTAACATTTAAGGAGATGTATTTGTTACCTTAGAACGAGCCCTTTATATCTACAGATGGCACGGTTTCCCTCACACTTGGAAGGGGAGGGTGAGCTGTTCTTGCCACTGTTCAAGCAACTATTTTGCATTTAGAGACATCCCCAGAAAATCTATAGGCAGCGAGGACTCTGGTATTGCTCCAAACAAAACAAAAATGATACCTGTACCAGCACTGTCTTTATGTTAAACTAAGGCAATTTCCTGCACTAGCTCTAGCCTCATATTTACTGGACTGACATGAGTGTATTTTCCAAAATGTCAAACTACTCCAACAAGAAAATAAGACTAGAAGGACTCAGAAAGTTGACTTTTGAAGGCAATTAATATTCAAGGAAAACCTGTTCACACTCCGGTAAAATGGTGAGATCGACAGGTGGATTGGTGCGGTGTCAGCAGCCATTTCATCTGATCAATGTGGTGAAAAGGCAGCTGAGACGGAAAGAAAAAAAGCTTTTAAATGCCAGTTGATCTACATTCCGACCTCTCACCTGCGGACGTGAGTTAGGGTAGTGACCGACACTTCCGGCTCTTCTTATTTGGGGTAACTTTTGGCTATGAGTGTCGCCTTTTTGTGGATGTAACTGCTTTAACATCCATTCAAACACAAAGTTCGCATGGCATCCTTTGAAAATGACATATCTATTTTTGATGTAAACAGGGCATCGAAAGGAGTCAGCTGAGGTGGTTCAGGAATCTGATTGGGAGGGCTCCTTCCTTTGGAGGTTTTCCGGGCACATCCATCTGGGAGGAGACCCCGGGGTGGACCCAGAACTCGCTAGAGGGATCACATATCTGGGCTGGGAACGCCGTGGGAGCCCCCAGGAGAAGCTGGAAAGCATTGCTGGGGAGAGGGATGTCTGGAATATTCTGCTTAGCCTGCTGCCTCCATGACCTGACCCCAGATAAGCTGATGGATGGATGGGTGAACGGACGGGAAAAGAAGCCTGTCTGGGCTAATGCATTGTTTAAAACATCTCTGGTGAAAGTTCCAGTGAATTTCAGGTACAAAGTAAAAGCGGCACACTGGCCCACTCATGTACAAAAGCTCTTTCTTGAGGATGTTTTCGACACAGTCTGGTTGGCTTTGAGTACTCTTGCATTGAGAGCACAGCTTAAGAGGGTTAAAGAAAGGCAGGTAAGCAAGAGCGAAAGGCCTTACTGGTATTTTGTTAAACATTCCCTCAGTATCAGTGCATGCACCACACTTGCTTAACTCAGATTAATTTATTTCACAAGTACCCTGGAATGATTTTATTTCCAGCACGGCGATCAGTGGGAAGCTATTGGCAGTGCTGCAGGCATGCAGGCTCAGAAAACTGCAGTCTTTAGCATCATCTGAAGTCTGATTCTTTCCAAAGAAGCTCTCTCATAAATAAATCTGTCTAAAGACAAGACTAAATCATCACTCGACAGTGCCACATGGGGAGTTGATGTTTTTCTGAAGCCCTCTGTGAATAACTGAATTTAAGTCCTTTGACTCTAAGGCACCTAAGGCAGAAGAAGCAGATTAACAAGCAGGTAAAAGGTCCATTTACAGGATGAATAAATTGTAATCAGTCTCTTTGTGTGAACTAGATAATCAGGCACCAAACTTTGAAGGTGAAACACCCGAATCTGTGTTAATTGGAGGAAAAAACGCAGGCAGCCGGCAGGCAGACAGTTAAAAAGGCAAACAGAAAGACAAAGTCGATAGAGTCATAAGGCTTAAGAAACTCTGAAAGCATTTCCTCTGAGTGTAATATAATTCTTTCACACTCGACTCTCAGACCAGAATATTTCACGGTGAGGTGGAGTGATGGAGGAAAAAAAACCAACAAAAAAACTCGGCTCTGCCTCATTTCCATAAATGGGCTATTCTTTAGAGCCACGCGGTATGAATACATTTGGGGAAAAGCACTCTTCGAAAAAGCCAGGGCCCTTTCTGAAGGATTGAACGTTTGTTGTGTCAGTGTCGTGGCAGTGTTGTTGTAGCAGCAGTGATTTCCAAAAAAAAACCCTGCTGAAGGCCAAAGATATTTCACCGCAAGAACAGGCATAAAGACAAATGGGCCTTATTGGAGTCAAAGCCAAGAAGGTGAAAGATCCGACAGCTTGATTCATCTCTGTGGAAAAGTCCTGCACCTCAAGGACAAAGTGTTTCACTAATAGAGATAAAATAGCAGGGGAAATGGTGCCTGACATGGCTGCTATTACCATGATGGTGATGCTGTTTGAAGAGAATTAACATTATGACAAAGTGCCAGCCCTTTGTGAACAGGTGCGCGAAGTTTATAGGTGTGAGCATTAAAGAAATACGTCTTCCTCCCTTCTGTTTGTATGCCTTTGCTTTGTTGCAGGTGCTATTGCGAGATAAGCTTGGCGGCAGCATGGCCAAATGGTCTCTGTGACAAACCTGGGCCTGTCACAAACATTTGAACTTGACTTTGCCAAAATTCACTCTGTCGAACTCTATTAGCTTGGAAGCAGCTGAACTGTTTTTGGATTGAAGTATTTCTCTGCTGCAGTGTTCACCATACCAGACTCATAAAAACACTGGACAACAATTAACCTGCTTGAACAATGAGCCAGTCCTCACGTGTGAGCAGGACCCCAGGGAGCCAATCATCTATGAGGAAGTGGAGCTGCAGGTGGGATGCAGATGTTTTTTTAATGCAGTGAGGAAGCCAGTGGAGGGGAAAGAAGCAAGGTGGACAAAGGGACACACTTCTGCTTTGCCTGAGAAAACACTACTGGACACCTGCCAGGGACCGAGACCAGCTGACTTTTTAGTGATTCTAGTACACCTGATTTTAAGACATTTCACTTTTTAACTTTTGGCTGGGATACAAATAAATAAATAAATAAATGAATAAATAAACCACTTGTTCTGCTCCAGTCTATGTCCTTGGGTTAATTTACACTGCTCTCCCTTGTCGAACCAAGTCGAACGTCATTATTTGTCTAAGCTTTGAGAGTCCCTGGACTCTTGGCTTAACTATTTTCTAAAAACGAAACTTGATTTGTGTGTAATGTGGGTGTGAAAATAGACAAAGGAAGCTAAAATCCGCCCACACACACACTCACGCATCCTTTGCACACACACAAGGTAGAGCCCAAGTGGAATTAAATCATCATCATGAATTAAAATATATGACAATTAAACATTAAACATATGGGACAGCCACAAATAATGCAATACTGCCAGCAGCCGCAGTCACACATGGAACAGATGGTGACAACATTTACTTAATTAAACCTTATGTCCTCTTTGTATGTCTTTGTCATGAAATTCCTCTGTGTTTCACAGCCAGATGGTTGGAGATGATTAAAGTTAAGTGTTAAAATTCCATTAAGAAACAACAAAGGAAATCCACATGTGCAATCTAAAAGATTTCACAGGTTGAAAGAAGAAGACAAGAGTTTACAGCCGTGTTTGAGGCTCTGCGCCCTCACAGTGATGCTCATTGTAAAGAAAAACAGTCTTATGGTTCAGAGGTATTCCCCAAGTATATATCTATAGAGACACGAGTGAAATGTGAAATGCTTCAGCAGAATGTGAATCCCAACTCTTGCCGCATTCTCACTCCCTCCTGTTCGACACTTTCAAGTGGTCAGATTGATTTTCTCCAGCTGTTCACATTTTTCAAACTGTCTTTCTGAGCTCCTCACAACGACATCCAGCGACAGCAATATCTCTTGGCTGCTTGTCAGGTATTCAGTCCGTGGTGTGTCTCTGCAGCAAAGACAAATTTGACTTGAATTTTAACTTGTCAGAACATTACAAACTTGCTGGCCTAGCAACATTAAGGCTACATACAACCCATAATGCAACACTCTCTGCAGGAGCCCTTGTGACACTTGTGCAAACGTCTAGTTACGGTTGATTTTTGTTTTTGATTTACAATTTACTTTGCTAATTTAATGGTTTGCCTCCACAAACCAAGTGAGATGACCCATTAGCACAAACAGGCTAACATTTTAATGTGATGAATTAAGAGTTTATTTTGACCAAACCAGAGTTAGTGATTGTTGGAGCAGCGGAAAGACAATCTGAGGCTGTTCTGGAGAGTTTTATTTTATTTTTCTGTTTAATTTGAATGAATGAATGAATTAACAAGACAATTAAGCTCATCTTAGTTTGCCAAAAAATGAGAAACTAGATTTCAGAAGGGGTACTGTTTAATATGGAAAGTAGGTGTAAGAATATTTCCGGTTGAGTGGCTATCAAGCAGTTTATTCTGACAAAACCTACATTCAAACTTGTTTTTGTTTTCTACATCAAAATACTGACAACCTGCGCTCTTTATGAGCTGTTATCTGGTCCATCCGTGCGTTAGTGAGGATGGGAGCGAGGGAGCGATTAATGGCGGTGGCTGTGTCACATCTTTGAGGCAACAGTTAACCACCGTTGTTAACCATTGTTTAAGAGTATCTCCAGAAAAAAATATTTCATTTAAATTTGGACCAATAACGAATTTCACTTGATCATTTATTTAGATTTTGCATATGAAGTTGATGTGTCAACATGTGATGAAGTGGGCTATTGCCAGAATCAGGGGTTCTTATTGATCTACAGGCTACTTCTTACCCAAAATCCCCTGCACTATGTCTGATCTTCTCATTCCTGCCTGATAAAATTCTTATGAAATTCTGCAATAAAGGTCATATCGCCAACAGGGGTGTCTGGGTTTTGTTCCCTAAAGGGATGAAAAAGATATTAAAGTTAAACACTAAATGATAAAAAAGCACATTTTCTTCAAATGTGAATTCTTTGAGGAAGCAGGGATTTGCCTGATAACCAACTGAAACGTCAAAGAAAGCTTCACTTGACTAGTTTCTACTTTGTTTCAGCTCACTGGCTGATTACAACCTTTTCCATCAGAGATGCTCAAGCAAACAAGCCGAGCCAACAATGAAATGTTGTACTGCATAAGAAAAAGAAAAAGAAAGCGGCAGAGCTTTGAATTATGTTGAGGCTACTTTAATCCGAGAGCATTCGAGCTGTTTGTGGATGCTCATTTATGAGGCTGTGAAAAGACCCGTGCTGCCTGTTTATCTTTCTGTCCTCTCTCTCTTTTTCTGAGAAAACTGTGTAAACATTTCAAACAGAGCCATTATCCTCTCTTTGAAATTTCAGGAAATTATTTCTTTGAACTTTGAGAAGAATGAGTCATTTTTAGGTTGTTTTATTTCCACAGCACAGAACTTAGGATGCAGCGTCTGGTGTGAGTTTGACCGAAGAATACACGTCACATACAAAGTAGTTCCTGTACATATGGTGCTTCCATCTGGAGTTCTGATCCTGTGAACAGCTACTGATGCATTTACAGCATGCAAATCAGGACATGATGTCATGACGGCATGAATGTAAATGACTCTCATGAAGGTCTATTAATCAGGTAACAACTTGGGGAGTGGGAAGAAGGTGTTGCGTAGTGTGATTTGTTTTATGACTGTGTTTAAGTGTTTAAATGTATCAGCCGTGCTAACATTAGCTTCTTGCAGCAAGGTTTGAATCGAATCATAGGCAGGAGAAGATGAGTCTGAAAAATGAAGCCAATGCAGAAGTGCCTTAAACCTGCTTTCTTTCTGATGGCCAGCAGGGGGCGACCTGCTGGTTGCAAAAAGATGTCCATTGTATGGACAAAAAGACCTTACTTTCCTAGCAAGTTTATGGTCTCAATCACTAGTTTCAAGTTTCCTTCTCTACAACATGATGGTCATTTTGTAAATTATGGTCCCATTTAGAGTAAAATACTGGTGATGATAAAGTAGGGTGTGCTTTAGGGCGGGGGCTACAGTGTGATAGACAAGCCATTCTCAGTGAGTTTGATCCAGTGCGACACACAAGGCTCACAAAACTCAGATCAAACTGTGAAACTAGACAGGGCTGATCAAATATGGATCAAGATTATGTCAATACATTGCTTTATTTTCCTAGTTTAGTGTAGTTTATTTAAGGAGAGGCAGTTCAGATTGAAAGTAAAATTAAAATAAACGCACATGGTAAAATCAAAAGGCTATACAGAAAAGCAAAGGCAAACAATGTTTGTATGTTTACAAGAGCTAATTTTCTACCATTTATCTCTCCTATAGCTCTGACAGTGTTTCATGAAGAAAAGGTGTAATAGAAGGGAAGGTAAATCTGTGTTCAAAACATGGCTGAACATAAATAAAGGCTTCTGGAAACATCAGTGCGCTTCGCCATTGTCTGGCTGCGGTTCACTACAATGGAAGATGGATAATAAAGGCCATACATGCATATAGCCTGTACCAAACATATTTTATCATTCATTATTGTGTTCCTGTCGTAGATCATAATACTACTCATTATTTTTTCACGGTTCTACATTCATGTTATTCTGCACAGCCTGCACACACATGCTATAACAGTCCATTATACAGTTTTATACAGCACTACTATTTTCTCTCTCATTCATCATATTCTGTCTTTCTCTGCTGTATTCTATCACTGAAATCCCAATTTTCCAACGGGAACATTGGGCCCATCTTACTGTATTTACACATGGGAAGTGCAGATGAAGGTAGTTCCACATTTTTCTTTTTTTTACAACCCTCATTTCGTGCTTTGTTATTGCCTGATTGATCTCCCTCTTAAAGAGGACAGCGTGCATCTGCAAAACTGTCAGACCACAATTCATTCAAATCTACTAAAAAGCTAATTATGAAGCCTGGGCTTATTTTAACTCTGACCTTCACTTCACTGGAGACATTTGGTGCAGCCTGAACACTGAAAAAAACTAAACAAAAAAAAAAGTAAACGATATTTTGCTCATCAAGTTTGCTGACGCTACGGCAGCTTGTTTGGACTTTGCAAATTAGGCAGAAATGAAAAAGCGCAGTTCAAGGGTCAGTATTCGCATTAAGTGGCTTCATTTTCAGTTGATAAGAATCAAAAGTAAGCAGTAACTAGACCTCAGCTTTCCCTTACTTCCTCCATCAACTGTTTTTGGTCAAGTATGTTTGTACTGCATATCTTTAAGATCTTTTGTGGTTGTAACCTGCCGTGCGTCTTTAAGGAAAAAAAAACAAGACCATTAAGAAGAAGCGCAGAACAAAGACAACCTGTGGGACAAATCTTTTAAGCAAACCAGACTTATTGACTAAGACATTTGCATCCTGCATGACTTGTTGATAAGAAAGTCAAATGTTTGAAGGTTCATACCTCCCCTTTGGCGTGAGACTCCTTGAAGGTAAAAGACACATAAACATTTGCACAGTGACATAAGGATTTCAGCATGTGACTCGTCAGGTGTCAAATGTTAATACAGCTGTACGTTGATCAGCAGTTCAGAAAGAAACCAGAAAGAGTCACGCCCGAGATGGACCTACTCTGGAGCGGGGCAAAAACGAACCTGACCCGCCTCCAAGCTGATGCAGTTAGCGCAGTGACTTGTGGCCTTCGCCATCTGAATCAGGCGAACACAACACAACTTTGAAAGACTGAACAAGGAAGATGCAAAGTGTGCGCTCTGTGAACAGGGATCAAACGCGCCAGACTGAGGTTCAACAAGCGGTTTGCTGTGACATTTGGGATCACAGACAAAATCTGAGAGATGGCAGGATGTGACAGATTTACATTCATCAGCAGACTGTGGCACTGAAGGAAGACAGACATAATCTCCCGAAGAATCCGTCTGAAATCTCTCACGAAGAGCTTTTTGAGAGCTTTGCTTTTTAACTTCGAGTGCTCAATGACTTTATTAGGCTGACTACATCTCACATTGAGGCACGCAGGGTGCCAGCTTTCTGCTGGAGTCACACCAGCAGCCTCTGAATGAGAACAGAAGGAATTCGTCTCAGCCTAATAGAATGACTTTAAAAACACCACATGACTTACTTTAATGAATTTTGATCATTTATACAATGAAGAATTGTAAAATATCACTTCCATGAGGCTGTTTAGACAGACGGTGACAGATCACTGGCAGTGAACTTGGCATATCATCCTTGCAGCTGCAGCAAAGTTTAAAGTTAAAGTTTAAAGTTGAAGTTTACAGTTTAAAGCTGCACCTTAAGAATAAGTACATTTCCCAGGATTCCCGGGATAGTGTGCCTCTCTTCCCAGGAGAGGAAATGTCTAATTTTTGGGAAAATATAAATCTCTAGTCCAAAGATAACAAAATCGGCCTGCCAGCACCACTACAGCTCACTAATTAAGAGACATCTTGTTTGTTTAATCCGTACAAATAATGAAGTGTATAAACAACAAGTTGTCTTCGAGAGGGTTATGTGCCAGACTATTTCCTGGCAGGGTGCAGTGACATGTTGACATGAGTGTTGCTGTCACCGTCAGGATGCCAGACAACTTGCGTAAATTCAAGAAAATCAGTCCACCGGCCAAGAAATAGTCCTGAGATAAAACGTGTTAATTAATTAGCTTTAGGGTGGTTGGTAGGTGCTGTTGCCACTGGATAAAGCTGTGCAAGCTGTTTCCCTTATTCCTGGTCGTTATGTGAAGCTAAGCAAAGCAGCTCCTAGCTGTGGCCTTATGTTTAACAGGCGGACGTGAAAGTGGTCCTGAACTTCTTATCTCACTCTGAGACAGAAAGCACACAAGTGCCTATCCATTATTTAGTGTTGTGCATGTTGCTCCTCTGGATCTGGTTCATATCGGCTATCTGTCAAACTAGCCTTGGGAAATTAAGCTTGAAGGTTCATTCTTGACCTTGCAAACTGCAGTTTGTAAAAAATTCAAATGTGTCAATATTTTTTGCCAAACTAACCTTGGAAAGTTTCTTAAAAGTTTGTCTGGCACGTGTCAGTGGTCATTTGCTGGACTCGGGATTAAGGTTAAGCTCTAACTTGTCAAAGCTCTAAATTTTAGTTTCATTTATACTTCTTCTTGTTCTCAGGACAATCTAAAACACGGTCCGTTGTTTTGATGATTGGGTTCAGCCTCCAGCAACTGTGAGATTTTGGGAGTCACCTACAGAAAATAAACCCCATCGTTTGTAACCGACTCTGTCAGTGTGGGTGGACGTTGAGCGATTACTTTAATGGAAAGCGCAAACAAGGCACAAGAGAGGTTCTGCACATGAGGTTTTTGGGAGTTTTCACCTGTATTTTCTTTTAGACGACAAAATAGGTGTGTATGAACTCAGAGCTGGAGGGAGAGCTGTACTTTGAACCTCTTCTTTATATGGATGCGTCAGGTGCCATGAGCTCTCTACCTTTTGCTCATGTGACTCCTGCTCACCGTCAGTCCCTTGGGCCTTGTGCCTGTCAGAATGATTGACAGCATCCCGCAAGGCAAGTCAAGTCAAAACCCTTCTGCTGGATCAGTCACAGGATGATGTTTCTCTCAGGGGACTTAAATTATGTTTCATATTTCATATTTCATGTGCCACTCTAAAGAAAAGTGGAAAAAAAATATCTTACTCAGTAAGATGCCTGCCATATTTGTGACATTTCACTTAAGCAGTGAGCAATGAAGGTGGATGAAAATACTGAGTTGCTTTAGAAAGCATCTCATCTTTCTCTTGCAGTCTCTAAATTATAGTAGATGTTATTTTAAAAAAAGACAAATTCAGTGAGGTTTTCACCCAAAAAACCTTATCAACCTCAGAACTATTTATAAAACTGACAGAACGCACCATAACTGCTAAGGCTGAGCAAGTGAAGCGAAATGCTACGCAGAGAGGCAGAGACTGAAGTTTGAATAAAAGAGGATTATTTTTTTCAAGGCTGGATTTGAGCTGGGAATGAGCTCGGCAGCGGGGAACTGGGCTGGTTGAGCTGAGTGGGAGGGTTGAGCCGCATAGAGAGTAGACAGCTGACCTGGGCAGGTTGATGGTGCAAACCGGGGAGTGGGTGAGTGGGAGTCCAACGCAGACTGTGTTCCAGACAACTTGGAATTGGAAATTTCTGACATCCTCTGATGAATGTACAATGGAGTGCTGCTCAAAGTTAAACTCTGACAGCATGAAAGCGCTCACTTAAATGATAAACCATCAACTAAAAGGCAACATGAATTATAACTGCCTGTATTTAATTTAAGTATCAAATACCACGGATATAGTGTTGCATGGTTGCAAATCATAATTTTGGTGTTTTTAATTCAAATTTTCTAATTAAAAACAGTCCGGTATTAGAATTTTTGGCACTTGTTGTGGGTCAGTGTTGGTGTGTTTGCACAGAAACTGAAATTAATTTCTGCCTCGCGCAACACCGAGGTTGTGTGCGTGTGTGAGCTCAGTGCGGCCTCCCTCCCACCAGTGTGCTCGCTGGTCCTTTAAGGAAAATACACAAAATCTGCAACCCTAAATCACATATACAGAGGTACAGTGAGGTTCAGTCTCAGCATTGAACTCATCCTAAGAATGAGGAGCAGTGGGCAGCCGCTGTGCAGCACCGCAGGGACCAACTCCAGTTCTAAGCCAGTGCCTTGGTCAGGAGTACATGACCTTGCATACATATTTTTGACGGTGGGGAAAACGGGATCACCTGGAGGAAACCCATGTAAGCACAGGCAGAACATACACACTCCAAACAGACAAGGAATAAGGTAATGTTGGCTTGCTAGTAAGATACCTGTTTAACTAGGCGGAGACCCCCACAGCTGAGTAGTAAACCCTAAGCAGATGTTGTTGTTATATACTTTGTTAAGACTGCCAGCCCAAATCTGTCTTTTTGGCGAACCCAGAGTGTGTCCAAATTGATTTTAGACAGTAAAAAACCCATGAAATGTGATTTTGCAAATTGGATACAAGTGACATTTAGAGGTAGTCTGAAATGTGATTCCAATCAGATTGCTACTGATGCATCACAGTCGGGACGCTCTGGCTGCTCAAATTGGATTTCCAAGTGTCACAAAATGCAAAACGACCATGTCAAATCCAGAGTGACGGAAGTGCATCAAAGCGGCTCAGAAGAATCTATGCTACTGCGAAGCAGAGCCGTATGGAGGAGGACATATAGAGCAACAGTCCATGGCCAGGTGCTGAAATAAATTGTCTGCTGACACAAAGTTCTGTACATTTTTCCCACAAGATGTATAGTTTCAATTACCCTGTCTCACCTAAGCTCTACCTCAGCTCCTTCCCCTCTAACAACATTTGAATTACCTGCCAAGCCTCATCCAGATGCCTCTGGCCACATCACAGACAGTATGTCCAGGTTTTATAAAGTTTGCAAGACAACAATTTTGTCCAGCATCAGAGGGCTGCTGGCCAGGAATGCTGACGTCGATATACATTTAGGGACCTGTGCACCTTTCTTGTTTGCGCTCATTTATGGCATTTTGTATTGAGATTTCTGTAAGCAAGTTTCAAATAATACTGTTATTATTGATTTGTGATTCATCAGTCCATGTTTCAGCCAAAATGTGGGAGACGTTAACGATGCCAAAAGTAGAGTGTGATATCTCAGACCAGTGAAGTGATGGCTTTGACATTTTCAAACAGCTCTCTGCTTGGCTTCTTTTATTAGATCCAAAACACAAAAAGGGGCTGTAATGTCCTGGTTTATGTTCCATCTCAACTCAGGAACCTTTAAAGTGAGACACTGGACTTCTGAAGAAGAATAACACATCTTCCTCTAATAAATTCCTCAGCAGTAAAACATACCCTTACTTAGCTAATGTTAGCAAACATCAGGTAGATTTTGCTGTATCATAGCAGGTTTTGCAACACTGAGAGTTGAAATTGCAGATAATTACAATGTGATTTCACAGCAACTTCTGAGTGTGACAGGAGAAGTTTAAAGAGCAAGAAGTATTGCACATGGAGGAGGTTAGGCGGTCAAACAAACAAAGCTATAAGTGAAACGAAATCAGTCATTTGACATACGCAATGTAGTCATTTTAACCCAACTTCTCAGTCTCAAGAGGGAGAAATGCTGTGTGCATTCACACACATGGTCCAACAGTGGTAAATTATAATGATACAGAGTCAGGATGTGATGGCAAATGACTTTCCGTCTTTTCTGCACAGGTAAGCTGCCATAGCCTTAGGTTGAGTCTGGAGCTGCATCAGAGCTTTCAGGTCATCTGTATTTTACTGTAAGTATAAGTTCGATTCGTTTACTCTGGAAAGTCAAAAACATTTCTCCAAAACTCAAAGGAATTCCATTTATGAATGTAAAGGGGAGAACAAAACACACACTGGCTGTTGAATCAGACCTGCTGCTCTGTTTGAAGGTGAAAAAGGTGAGTAAGAGGGAGAGAAGCCTTTAGAGAAGGAGTGAACAGGTGAATTAATTAAGTAAATGAAGGGTGACAAAAGGGTGAAAACAAGAGCCAATTAGTGGCGAGAAAAGGAAGTGAGATATTCTATTACATATCTTTGACACAATGTTAACTACTTTGAGGGATCATTGCAAAAAATGTGTGTTTATGTAGCTCTTATAAAAACTATCAGAATCAATCACATTTGTATTGACACAAATCCAGTATCAGTCCGGCTAGTATAAACAATATCGATTTCCGTCCAAATTCACCCGGTGCAAAATCAATAAAGCTGTTTTCATCTGTGTGACTTCATCATTGAAGTTTGTGGCATCAGAGAACTGATGTGCTCACAGAGTGGAGCCTCTTTCTGTGTTTACGTTGAGCTTAATCAACACCTAATCCTGCTGCTTTCATGTCACACTGAGGGGCACATTCATCTCCAGGAACAGGGAAACAATCTCGACCGAAGGAGCTGCATTAGACTCGATCTGAGAAATCCTTTGGAGGCTGCGAAGCATGTGTGATATTTTCAGCCTCTGAGCCTAAGTGCTGTCTGTATGTGTTTGTAGGTAACTGCCAAAAAACCATGTCATTTCAGTTTGATTTACAGTTCAAAAGTATGTTCAGCTTGTCTTATTCTCCTCCTTTCTTTCTTCTGTCATCACACACATATTCCCTCACATTATCAAGGCCAAAACAGCATCCTCTGACCGCCCCTGCTGGCTTACAGGCGCTCTCAGTGAGCGGAGCCAGCAGCAGGCGGCCTCGTGCCACAGTGCCATGTGGTGTGGCCTCACAGACCACCATTTTCATAATGAGGTGTCAACAAGGATGACGGATGATGTCTCTCCTCTCCTCCTCAGTTTGGGCTCCAAGGTGCAGGGACTTGGCAAAAAGGGGGGCCAGGGGGAAACCAGAGACCAGAGGAAATGTGGGAGATGTGGGCAGCGTGACTGAGTCGCATGCGTCTCCGTCTCTCCCGTTAACAGAGACATCAGCCGTGACGCAAGCGCAGAGAAGTGCCACAGTCCCAGATATTATGATCTGTCCAGGATTTGGTCTTAATAATCTGATTCCCACTGAGTCAGTGGTGTTGATCAAGATCCTGAAATTAAATTACATTTATTTTGTGCCTCGGGCCAATAAAATCATAATTACACCCACTTTAACTGTTAACTATTTGATTAGATTAGACGACAACGTGCCATTTCTACCTCCTCCACCTGGGCTGCTGTCTTTCTTTACATCACTATATGGTCTCTAAATGTCACCTTTGTTCCACATATGGTTCCACATATGTTCTACCTACAAGTGCATGTTGCATAGACAGAGCTTTGTTTATGAAACCACACCTACAGCTATTTTAACCAGTGGCTTGGGATTCATCAGTAGATCACTATGAGGACACGATGCCTTAAAGAATGAAAAAACAAAACAAAAACAGGGCTGCACAATTAATCGAAATATTATGAAAATCGCAGCATGGCTGAGGGCAATATCTAAATTGCGGAAGCTCTAGAAAAAATGTGTGACAAAACGAATTGGAATGAAGTACTGCAGCACTGCAGAGATGCCCTGACTACAAACTTTGTTCTGCAGATGTAAGAAAACATGTTTGTTTTGTACAGATCCCAACGAATGTCATCATCATATTTATAGTTTTTTCAGTGGAGCTGAAAATTGTGATGCAAAAATTAACAATCCTGATTAAACTGCATCACAAAATAAGAATATTTATGACTATTTTAATTATTTATGATGGTGTATTCATAGTAGTTGATTGTGAGTTCGCTGTTTTACTCTGATACAATACATAAGGCCAATGCAGTGCAGACATTAGCTGTAAGATAGCTAGCATCAGACACACTGTCCGTGTCCTTCCTGCTATTTCCCTGCAGTCTGTCTCCTGTTCTCTCTCATTTGTGTTTATGTAGCAGATGTCATACAGAGCCTACAGCTGTGCTAGCTCTTCGAACTTGGGCACAGAAGTGCTTTATTGGCAGAAAATGACAGGACAAATAGTTATTAGTGTAAAATCGCCCGAAAATAAGAATCCTGTTTTCGTTACCTTAGAATGAGCTGTTTATGTCTACAGGGGGAACAGGTCCTCTACCACGGAGGTCACCATGTTGAACTGCCACGTTTCTACAGTAGCCCAGAACAAAAAAATCAAACTGGCTCTAGATAGGGGCTTTTGTGTTTCTCGCATGTGTTGCAGCCACTTTAACTTTTCCTACGTGTTTAGAAGGGGAGAGTAAGATAAGCAGTATTCAGTTGGCTGCAATCTACAGCCTGACTGCTAGATGCAACTAAATCCTACACACTAGACCTCTAGTCTTCTCCTCTGAAAGGAATTTCCAGTATTTCTTAGAAAATGTGCTCTTCTGTGGCTGTGGCTCTCTGGACTGGTTGTGCTCAGTGACTGGAGGAGAGCAGCAGCATGTTCAGTCCAACAATCAGCAGCCAGACAGAAATGTGAATGTGCTCCTGATGACTAATCACTGATCCCCATTGTTTGTCCTGAACTGATGCCCTCCAGAAAAAGTCAGAGGACAACCAACAGCATGGGCGTTATGAATTTCTGAAAAATGTCATAGCGATCCATCTGATAGTTGTTGAGATATTTAATCAAAAGCAGTGTGTTTAGAGCTTTACACCTGTATCGATACTTAAAATATTAAATTAAGCGATATCCTGTAAAATATTTTAGATTAGGCCCTCTGTGGAAACACAATGCCTTTGTGAATAATCAAATATAGCTACACCCCTTCAACATGTAGGTCAACACATAACATCATTAAAACAAACATTACCTTGGTTGGCAGTGTTTACATGGCCAGATGAATTAAGTGTAAATCCAGCTACGCTCCTGACACTAATTATGACCTTACTTTAATTGCGATAATCAAAATGAGGGAAGACTTAATCAAATTACCAACCAATTATGGTTGTGTATGTAAACCGGAGGTGTTCCCAGTGTGAACTATGCAGGAACTGGTGTTGTTTGATGTGTGCTCAGTCTCTCGGGCAGCCTTGTAATAGAGTTGGGTGTGCAGCTGTGTTCAGTAATTATTTTATCCAGTCGGGTATTCCTAATTAGAAAATCATCCTGATGTCTGGATGGGGGATGGAATTAAATTTTGCTTCATGAATAACTCCGAAAAGCTTTCATTTTATTTTGTGAGACACATGCATGACACCCCCTGTACCTTACACATGGAATATTAAACAAGCGGGAGATAATTTTACATTCGAGGCCCCTGGTGGGCTCCTTCGCTGTCACTGTGATGATTACTGGTGCTGTAATGATCATGTTAATGAAGGCCCTGATGATGACACTCATTATCAGATATTGAAAAAAATAGTCCCTTAATGTGGCGCAGTTACTTTTAGATACCATGAGCTCATAGCTCATCATGAGTATTGATTTATTTGTCAGCGCCCGTGAATTTTTCCTTGAGGGTTGTTTGAATCTTAGCGTGAGCTCTCGTTCTCCGAGCTTCATCTGTATTGACTGAGCTTTACTTTGTCCCCAGTGGCTGTGGTTTACATTAAAAATAAATAGCTCCTGACCAACCAGACATATTTCTCATGACCCAGTATCAGCTCGGTTTGAGATACATACAGATCTTATTCTGAGCATACTAAGTTTTGATGACTGAGAGTCATTTTAGGGAGCCAGCATATGATTGAATGCCGCACATAAACTCACGAACTAGTCGAATGATATGTGATTAGTCTCTCAACACAAGTCCTTGAGCAGTGAATCCACCTCTCACCTCCGATCACTTTATCTGGTCCAACGAATAAGAACTGATCCATTTTTCCCGAAACCTTCATTTCCTCCTAAACCATACGGCATTTTTCCAGTGCAGGTTTTTCCATCTTGGTTCCACATTAAACTGCAGATTTGTCCATGGAAATTCAGCTCTAGCACAGATGACAGTAGTAATTCCCATGACCCTCGCAAGATGCCACTCGTTGCCATGCAACCAATAGTTTTCTACAAGTCGTCTTCTCCTGAAAGATGCTTGTTAGGGGAGCAGTTTGACACAGTAGCTGAGTGGTTTATTAAACGTAGGCTATTGAAAGTTTCAGTATTGAAATGGGATGATTAAAATATAATGTATGCATGTCACGTCTCGTTTGAGGGCAGCACAAAGTGTTCCTGAGGGCTGCTATTTGGCCAGCAGGCCGTACTTTGAGAAACCCTGTGGACGGGACACTCACTCCAGTGGTTCTCAAACTTTTTTGTGCCCAAAGCACCTAAAGTTCAAACGAAAATCTCAAGGCACACCTGTATTCACATCCATGCAAAACAGCCTCTGCAACCAACGGCAGCATTGAGTTCTAGCCAGTCAGAGGCAGAGTTCCCAGAGTGAGGATGGAGGATAAAAGTAAAGCATCAATCAATCAGGGCCTTTGATGTGTCAGAGTCTAACGGTGAAAACTTTCTTTTATGGAAGCTTTTTTAAGGATATTTTTTAGGGTATAGAATTTGTATCTGTATTGGGAAATAAGTGTGTACAAAGTACTGATACAGTAAATTTAAAAAAAATCTAATGGACATGCCCTTTAACTAGTGTTTACTGTCAGCTAAAACTTGTAACTTGTTTGCTAATAACAAGAAAATAAGTTCACGTAGTTAATTCAGGTTTATTTAGGTATTTCATTTTGATTGGCTGTGACACCCCTATTTAATTTAATTTAATTTAAATTCATTTAACCTGATTATTAGCTTAATTTATTTCATTTAAACATTGTGCGCTACCCAAGTGTTTGGTGTGTGTTTCTTTATAACTGTTTCATTATTTATTTATCAATTTAGTTATTTTATTTATTATTCTCTGTTTTTTGTCATCTAGTAGTTGTCTTATTACATTTTATATTATTATTATTATTATTATTGGTATTTAATTTTTTCATATCTGTTTTTGTCTATCAGAACTGTATAGAGCTAAATGTGTATAAAAACTGAAAAATGTCAATAATATAAATTGTTACCTGTTGTTTGCTCTTTGTTAATGGTTAAAATTTGCATGTCAAGATGCATGGAAAGTTAAGCTTCCAACAGTTTGTAAATAAATTTACTACGCCCATGTGAATTCATCTTTGTGAGGCTGCTTAAATGTTTCCTATTAATGTTGTCATTCTTCATTATGGTTGATTATCTCAATGCCAGACATTGAATCTGAAGTAGCTCGAAAAAGCTGGAAAAATTACCCAGTCAACAGTCAACCACACAGCCCGCTCTTTGGATCCATTGTTGCTATATTATCCTCAAAAATTATACTCTTGCTTCATTGCTCATGAAGATCATAAACCTGCCGAAATCAGTCAAGAGACGCTCAGCTTGGTTATAAAGTGCATTTTTAATTAGACAGCAGAATGATGATATTTCTTATGGCGGTGTCAGGGTGACAGCGGGGGGATATTAGACACCCTAAGAGCTCCTCACATTTTTTATCTTTTCTCTTCTCCTGCCCCACAGTGCCGCACTTGAATCCATTTTTAACTTCAAAGTCCTTTTGAGGCTGAACACGCCACATGCATGAGTGCTCCTCATATGAAACAGCAAAATGTTCATGTGAGAAAATAATTCTAGAGTATTTTCTCTCAAGTCGATTTAGAATTTTAATGGGTTCCCATGCCTTTCACTGTTTTCAAAACTCAAGCATCAATCACATAAATAGATTTTCTCCGGAGGACATCCCCCCATCTGCTAGGCAAAGTCTCACGACGACTGCGGTTAAAGTGTGATTCCCGATAGAAAAAGTGCAAGGTTGAGCTGTCTTTTTGCCGGTCGATCCGAACACACAACATCTTGGACCGGCACAGACAGGAGAAGATCTGCGCCGTGCCAAAGATGAGAGTAAAAACCTGTCAATCTGACGCCTCCTTTTCATTTTGAAATTAATACGCAACTCTTGCCAAGTAAGCTGTTGGCTCCTGGCTTGGAGATGGCCGGGGCTGACAACACAAGCGCCAAATGAAGTAGGTAAAGTCCAAATCCATTACTATTAGCTCCCATATTACAGTCAAAGTGATTACTTTCTGCAGTAGGGTGCAATTCTGTGCCAATTCCATTAGCAAGCAGAAAATTGCTGGGAGCAAATTCCCACAAGTTGTCATATTGGGAGCCCATATCATCTTGTCCTGAGGTCATGACATGGCAAATTAGAGCGA
The DNA here is from genome assembly GCA_034769285.1 of Lutjanus argentimaculatus. Lineage (NCBI taxonomy): Eukaryota > Metazoa > Chordata > Actinopteri > Lutjaniformes > Lutjanidae > Lutjanus > Lutjanus argentimaculatus. Next base: position 2,852,118 of record JAWZSL010000020.1, on the reverse strand, counting down.
TATATATATATATGTGTGTATGAGTATGCATACCATGCAGGGTTAATTCCCATGCACTCTAAGCCATATGTTCAGAATTAAACTCCCAATGTAACCACCCCCTCCCTGCGCTTCACTGTCCTCAAACCAAGCCCATGTGTTGCTATAAGGAATATGTCAGATTTTGCACTATGGAGGCTGTTCTTTTCACTTCAGTTACTTAGCAACTAAATGACATATCTCACAAATAAAAACCTGAGCCCTCAGCGGTGAGGAAACTTTGAAAAACAGAAGGACAGCACAGTGATTGTTGCGATAAATCTGTCTCCTCCGGGCCATCGTGTTCAAGGTGGGAGTGTCGACCTCAAGGTTTTCCTCCCACGATCAACCATTAGGGCCGTTAGAGCATCCATAATGGGAGGCACTGAAGCCATCAGTGCTCAGCGTTGCAGGACAGGGATGACAACCGCGTCGTCACAGCTTAATTTTGGCCTGTTTAAGTGGCATTCATCAGGGTGCATGTCACATCACTGACAGCCTTTGTCGCTGACAGTGCCAGCCAGGAAGGTTAATTGAGAGAAGAGAAGTGTTTTCGACAAAGTGTTTTGTTTTTTTGGCAGCAAACCCCTGTGGGTTCATTTCAGATCTCTCACAGTGGGAACCCAAAAGCAATATTTACTTTTGTGCTTTGTGCTTATTAATTTGCTTTGACCTTTAGTGTAAATTAATGAGTGCTCTTTCAAATATCTGTACATACTCCTATAACTTGTGAACTTTTCCAGATATATTAAGTCATATGCTGTTTCATGATTATACTCCACTATTTTACACATAAGCTAACTTAAATTAAACCTAAATTAGGGGGGTCAAAATGTAATTTCTGTCCACTGGCCAACTGGCTAGTGAATGTTCAAAGTTTACCCAAAAATTATCTTTGTTTTTCTTAGCAGGTGAGTGAAGCTAACCTACCAGCTACAGCATTAGTCTTGGGCCCTGTCAACACAGTGATCACAAACCAGGGTACTTGATTTGTGATTACTGTTTTACTGTTGATTGTGGAGCTCCTCAGCTGACGTGGTTCTGTTGAAGGCTGAAGTTTTCCAGGAAAGCAATCCGATGAAAAGAGAATTTCTGGATTCCAAAGTTATAAATTTAACCCGAAAAACTATGTTCATGTTTATAACAGCAAGGCTGAGATGGTTAACTTTAATGCACAGTGTGTAAATTCTGCCACTACGAGTCTCTCTCACATTAAAACAATAACAAAAGTTTGATGAAGTAGCGTGGGATCACATGAGTTGTTAGCTTCACTTTTAAACAACCATCACAGCTGAAAATGAAAATCTATCTGACATGATTCTGACAGAAGTCAGTTGCATTGATGAGGCAATATTAAAGTTTTAATCATATTATGTTTAGTCACATTTACTTTCATTAGTGCCTTTCACATGTTTTCCTGGAAGTTATAGCAACCAGCAAGCAACAGCTAGCAGGAAACGTAATGATGGATAAACTATGCATTCGTAAGGGTTTGACTGTTGTTGGAAACATTTGGGATAATGTAGGTACAAAACTCAACAACATATATAAGATATGACTAGTGTTTTTAGACATTTTAATGCGGAAACTCTGCATATTGTAGCTATAAAAAGATCAAGTGTGGTATCAAGTGTATAAAGACTGGTAAGCTTCACCGTGTGGCTTTAAAGTTTTGTTTTTTTTTCTTCAGAGATGCATCAGACACTGCAAGTACACAATTTTCTATTTAATATTGAAAATGCAGTACTTGCATGTTATGTTAGCTTTGTCATCCTCATGCTTCAGTTTTGCTTTTAGATTATCTGATTCATAAATGGCCCAAAAACACTTTCCTCATCATCAGTAGCCAACACCATCCATCATTGTTTCTAGAGCTTACGTCACCAAAAACCCCGCCACTATCCAAGAAACTGCTGCTCTGCACTGAACCTGACACCAAGGTGCTGCACCATCACGTCACTGTGACAGTAAGCTAATATAAACATAGCTTTTCATCATGGTGTGTGTATTTATTCATAGCAACAGTGAGACAACAGGAAAACATTTGCATCCAGCACGTCGTGAATAAAAATGTCTCTTGCAGCCCTGTGAATGTTTTAAAGAAAAACTTTTGAAAAACAGCTTAAAGAGCCAATGTATGCATCTCCGCACTGATACTATTAGCTTGTTTGCAATTAAACCAAATTGGTAACAACTGTTGCATTAAATTTGGCTCTTTCATCGCAGGATAAAGGCACAACAAGTTTCAGGTAAAAGGGCAGGCAGGTTTTTGTGGGAGATATTTAACTCCTGCCAGCCTGGAATTGAGGTTTCCACACATTAAAATCAAAAGATCTCTGCTTCCTCTCTGAAAGGTGACCTTTCACAATGCACCCTTCACCTTCTGGATCCATATCGCTCTAAAGGTAAATTGAAAAGCTCCTATTATATCCGAATTAGCCTCCCGGGACACAGTGGGTTTGATAATGCCTTTCATCAGGGTATTATGTTTTTGCTCACATTGGAAGTTGGGTGAATTGTGCAGGATAAAAAAGAATAGTAATTCATGGCCTGAAGGCTTTTATAGCTCATGCTGGTGTCCTTTATAAAAGCGCTCGATGCGTTGAGCTGAAAATGCCTTTATATGCTCCGGCCTTTGGAATCGGAAACACTTACTTAAACGCGGCATTAAATCAGGTATGCAACGGTGTCCATAGCCACACAGGACAAGCTCTAAAATAGAAAAAGCATCTGTAAAGTTTGTTTCATTCCTTTAGGCTGTTTGGATACAGGAATCCCGTGGCTCTATGTATTTTCTTTTGGGTCCCAAATGAAACAACTCCCGCCTACAGAGATAAAAAGCAATAGGCCATGTCGCTGATTTAACCTGCTGGTCAGGCTTATTTCGTGGAAAAAGGCAGTGTTCTCCCTGTTTTGTGTTGCAAGGCAACATGGGAAGAAGAAAGGGGAAGATTAGGGGATGAAGAGAAATGTGCCGGAGGTGGGGATAGGCCATTAGGAATACCTGGTAGAGGGGTGGAAAGAAGATAAATGAGCTGTCTGTGTTGCTCTGTTAGGGGGTTGTGGGTGGGGCGGGGTACAACAGGGAAGCTGTGTCCATTTACTACACTCTCCACTGTTGACTTCCATTACTGAACCCTGTGGCGGAAGGCGGCCATGACTGATGGCGCAAGGATCGGCAGGCTAATGGCACACAGAACACAGAATGGGAACCTGCAGCTTGCAGGGCGGAGGAAACACACTGTTGGCTCGAATTACAAATGATTTAACAAGAGTGTGGAGCTCTGCAGCCTCACAGGTGTTGAATAACTGAATAATATTGATTCTGAAACATATTTAGATGCATCATCATACTGTCACCTGTGTAGCACCTGATGTATTACATTAGTTATTAACTGTCTAAAGGGTGATACAGGACTATGGGGCCCTGGGTACTAGGGAAATTTATGCTGCTTAGTATCACAACATTTTGTGTGGCAATATTGTCTTGACACACAAATGCCAATTTTTGTACAATTTATAGAACTCATTAATGCTGGAAATACAAACATTTGTCAACTTTTTATTACTAGAATAATAAAATTGCTTTTTCATTTCAAGATGAAAAATTTTCAAGATGAGCTGATTTTTTTTTTCCACTCATATTGCTGCAATAAAAATGACTAAAGTGAGACTGAAAACATCTTATTAGATCAAACTGACAACAAATAACAAAGTTTTCCTTTGGGGACATAATTTAAAGTTGTAAAAAGTTTTTAAAAAGTTGCAATATACTGCAATTTATGTTTGTTATCACAATACTCATATCATAAAATGTTTAAATCACAATCATATCATATTGTGACTTAAGTATTGTGATAATATATTGTGGCACCTGCATACTTTTTACCTGTGGCTGGCCATGCTAACCTGTGTAACAGAAATTAAATGACCAGTTTTCAAACCTTTTGAACCTATTTATATATTAGAAATATACTGACAGTGTCTCCACTTAGGAGGAACATATGAATCAATATTTTAGATCCCACTAAGATTATGTTTTAATTATTATTACACACAGTGCTTTAAATAATGCGGCAAAATAATTAGATACATTTATTTCCCTCTTTGAATTCAAGCCCTTCTCAAAAGTTTGAATTTTACAGGCAATTTTCATTTAAATGTACCTTTAAGTTCACTTCTAAAATATGACTTTGTCGTATCTAGTCGATCAAATCAAAAGCTCATAACGAATGGGCCCACACTCAGATGCACACACTCACTCTGCAACACAAAGCATTGTGACCTAACATTTAACACTTGCTGGTGTAAGCTTTCAAATAAAATATCGTGCACTGCTTAGTAATTACTCACAAATCACTGCGTTGTCATCTGAAACATCTGGGTGAAGAATGAGGAACTGAGCGATGCATGATGAGGGAATGATGAGTGGGAATGATTACAGGTCGGCTTGAGGCAAAAGGTGACAGCAGAGCGGGAGACGTCTACTCCACAGATCCAAGGAGCGTTTCCTGGTCGTCTCTGCCTAATGAGTGAACATGACAGTTTTCTCAGTCAGTTCACTAATCCCAAAGCTCCTTCACTTCTCATGCTTTGAGCTTTAAAGGCTCAGTTCAGATTATCTGATGTGAGGTTGTATGAGATACTTACAGTAGATGGAGATCGAGAGAGGCAGAGAGGAGCACCAGCATGGAAGCTAGTACTGCTGTGGACAACAAAGTTATTTTAGCCACCTAAAAATAATTTATCAGTTTATCAGTAATTTATCACACAACAATGCAAACAAAACTAATCAATAGACCAACAACTCCTGTTTTCTGTAAGGTGAAATTACTGTTTTTCCCGAAGGAGTCTGGTTGGTTTTGGATGAACAATATTTGTCTTATATAATGGTGGTGGTTTAAGAGGACAAGGCAGACAGCAGGTAGAAAATATTCTAAATATGACATTTCAAAAAAATCCGAACTACCCCTTTAAACTAGCTGACATTAGCCGCTGCCACGCTGAAACACGTGCTAATGTTGCTAACGCGCTAACGGCGATTCGCAGCTCGATTTCACACGCTACATCTTGATGAAGTCGTACAGAAAAATACACAGACAGAGGTATTTACCTTCTGCAAGTTCAAACTGTCCGTTGCCCGTCGGTAAACCCTGCATCCATAGTTTAATCTCCAGCACAACTGTCACTTAGCTCGTCTGTTGTCATCTCTCGAGGCCTCTGACCTCACGTGACGTCTCGTCTCGAAGGGAACCCCAGACCCGCTAAGATCTCGCGAGAGCGATAGTTTTAACCCAAATCGTGATATTTCCCTAACCCTAACCAAGTGTTCTCTGTCGCTAAACCCAACCAGATATTTGTCAAAGACGTTGTCACATTATAAACAATCATTAGTTTATTTTAAAAAAAAAAACTACACGTACAAATCTCGCGAGAATTCCACAAATCTAGGGATCGCGTCGCCTTTACATCCCGCCCCTTCTACCTTTCCGATTGGGCTGATAAGACTCTAAATCTTGATTAAGAGTCTGTTGAAAAACCTTAATGTGTCTTTTGTTTTTGTCTTTGTCAGTTTGGTCAAATTTGTCAACACAATATCCCCCATTTAATAATAATAATAATAATAATGATAATAAGAATAATAATAACAACAACAACAACAGCAACAACAACAACAACAAAATAATAATAATAATACATTAAAAAAACAGAAATGAAAAATGAAATAAAATAAAAACACAAAAATACAAACCTATAATAAATCTGCTAGCTTGCACACCTCTGTACTGGGATCTGTTACAGTGTAGGAACAATGTAACTAAAGGTAACAAAGGGAGCACAGGCAGGACTAGTTCGACCTGTTGCACATGCCGTGATTTGCGTGCAGATCGTAACTGGCGGCAGTGTCACATTTCACAAATATCTGCAGAAACATTTTCAAGTCCTACAAGCCTCTCGCAGTTCCTCGCACAAGTATTTGGATAAGTGAAACATGTCAGAACGAGCGAGAGGAAACACTTTCATTCTACGAGTCAGAGCTTGTATGTTGCAGATTTGGTCAAACTGCCACTGGTATTTGTTTGCAAGAGGGGCAACTAAGGCTCATTGATTTAAAAGAACAGGGCTACTCCAAAAAAGGACCAGCATTTTCAAATTCGGTTACCCAAAGTTTTTGGTGCCTTGGGTGCAGCAAAAACAAAACTGACATATTACCATGGATAAAAGTCCAATATATTTGATCGTTTCTGTTTTAACCAACTTCTCAGAGTTAAATCTGTCTTTATTAAACTCTCCACTATGTTCACCAGCTAGTTGCTAACTTTGTTTTCTGTCTGGTGCTGGGCAGGGAGTGTAAAGTTGGTTTATTAAATCGTTTTCCTCTGAAAACAAAACAGTTCTTCTAGAAACGACACTATGAGAGCAGTGAGACAGAACCAAAAACATTACGGTTACAGTCTGTAGAACCAAAACAATGAGCTGAGGGAACTGCAGAGTCAGAAGCTGGTACAGACGCCAGGAAACAGATAATTAACACCAGGTGGGTTAATGTTCGTTGATGTTATTAGTATCACCAGTGCTTTACCTGACACATCTGAGATATGATCACCCTAATTAATGCAACTGTACAATCAGCTGGGACACCAGGTATGAATTAACAACTATTAACTTTTTTTGTGTGTTGTGTGTGAAAACTCTTCTCTTTTACGTTCTAATTATCTGTGGATTGTTGTTTTGATTTCACAGAACATTTTTTAAACAGTTTTCTCATCATCCGCAAAAGGAACAAAGGATTGCAAAACAATGGAACATAAGAACAAGAAAAAAAAAACCAACACCCACAGACACAAAATAGAAACAAAGTGGGGCATAATGGGGATGCATCATAATATTGGTTGTATGTGAGTTCTCTGCAACTAAGTGGCAAAAAGTCATGTGCAGATATTGAAAATTGCCACAGTGAGTAATCGTAACACAATACAAACTTTACATCATTTATTTCACAGAATATTGACATTTGTAATAAAACAATCCAGGTGAAACTTACTCATAAAAATCGCAGGACAAAATATAAATTGATAATGGTGGCCTTCATTATAAAGGAACATATACAGCTTAAATAAATTAACTATCTGAAATTATTTAGATTTTCTGCAAAATTAATGACAGACTCTACTCTAAATTCATTGAGTTCAATTCCTCGCACTCATTACTGTTTTCCAGAGCAGAGAGCAGCATTTAACTGATATCCATTACAACAGTAAACAGCACCAGCTCTCATTAATATTCAGGAGACATCGCATATTTCACTGTGAGCACTGATTGTGTGAAATATTTAAAAAGCCTCACGGACTTCTGCACCGCCGGAAAAGAAAAAAACAAATGTTTTTCTGTTTTTACTCGGGGCAAGATCGATGTCTCTGAAGGATAACTTGAGAAAGAAAATGTTTTTTTTTTTTTCAGTGTTCTGGACCAAGACGACAGATTCAAGTTGTGGCCGGGTGCGTTGCTATGGCGATGACTCCAGGAGCCACTCAGCCTCTTCCTCATCCCGGTCCGTGAAATGTGAGTTTGAACTTCCTGAGGGTTTTTCTATCTGCCCCCGAGGACTTTGATTCATACCAGGGTGTATTCACTGGGGAATCTGACTTTCCATTGTTTGTTGGTAGTTTATTATTCATCTGCCTTTTTCATGTTTCACTGCTGAATACTTATTCACAGTCAGCTCTCATCTGCTTTGAGATGAGAGAGTGTTTCAAACTTCAGTGGGGAACAAGTAATTCAGAGGCGGCTGCGTACCAGAGACCGATTTTCAGGGTTCCTTTTCTTTTCTTAATCAGATTTTTGGGTCTTTTCATCTTACAGCTGAGATGAAGACAGGAAAGGGGAGAGATGACATGCTGCAAAGGGTCACAGGCTGCTGTGGAGGACTGATAGAATCAGAATATGGGGCATATAGTCTGCCAGTTGAGCTGCAGGGGCACCCTCCTACACCTTCAGATGTTTTCAAGGTGTATTTTCAAGCTTTCACGGCCTGAGGAAAGAAGCTGCTCTGTTTGCCTGGTGTTAGGGAAGTGGATACTTCTGTATCTCTTGCCAGACAGCAGCAGGGCGAACAGGCTGTGGCTGGGTTGGGTAATGTCTCATTCTCCTCAAGCTTCGTTCTTTTTTCAGGTTACATCCAGCTGCATGGTGGGAGGGGGCCGTAACATACAACGCTATGGGTAACTGTGAGTTAAGTCCCTCCCTGGCTGTCTGTTTTACAGGAATAATCTCACTGTGCATCTGCAGAAATGACTAAGGCAGGGGTGGATTTATTCATTTTGTGGCCTAAGACAAACAGGCACGGGGTCCTCCACATCCCTTGTTCTCCCCCCCCTTATATTTATGTGCCGAGAATGAGTTGAAAAGTCTCACAGCTTCAGCTGGGGCAGGTACCGTCTCTTAGCATCCTCCTCGTTTTTTTTCAGCACAGCTGGGGGAACTTCGCTGAATATCTCAACTGCAAATGTCTGTGCACCACGCTGAGCTGTTTGTTTACATGAATCGGCTGCTGTCTTCCTGAATAATTTCCGCATATGTACAATGGGATCATGGAATAATCCAAGTTAGTGGGGAGGCGTTGAGACCGATTAAGCATTCTGATGCCATTTTAGCAAGTAGACAACCTTTTTTAACCATAAGTTAATGGACCCTTGGTGCCTATGGTGATTGCTGACCTTTAGCTGATGATACGTCCCCTCCTGCATACAAACCCTGTATTTTTTACTGAAGCAATCACACAGGCTCTCACACACACTTCACACAGGCATAATCATGTTTTTTTTCCCAATTTATTTTTTGTTAAATAATGGACATTTGGCATGAAAAATACTGTAGCCAGTAACCATGAAAAACAAGACCGCATCATAATAATTATCTTACTACATACAGCGAAAGCAAAACATCACAAACATCAACAATAACCTCACATTTAAAGCCTCTCACAGACGTGAGAGTACACGGTCCTGTTTCAACTAACAGACAATTACACATTTTATAGTCTTACAATGTAGCACGAGCAGGCACCAGATGTGGATAAAATAATGCCAGCAGACGTGTGGACTGCTTCGGTAAACATTAATCACGTGTAGATGGATGGACACAGACAGCTTCACCATCAGCAAACTGTTTCCAATGCTAATAAGAGCTAAATATATGATTTCATCACCTCGTCTCTGCACCTGCTCTTCACCTCAGCATGTCTCACTCAGTTTACTTGCAGTTTTTTTTTTCTTCTTGAAGCTGAGACTTTAGCTTGACATACATGTTAACACTTAAAATGCTCCATCAGAAGGTGTTAAGAGGAGTCTTGAAAAGACCAACTCGTCCACTCTTCCCTTAACTCAAGTCTTTGAGCGGCAAGAGGAGCAGAGAAAGACACATTTTTCCCTTTTGACAAGGACACACTCTGTAAGGCTGAGCAAAAAAAAAAGAACATGAAAAGGAACAGCAGGTTCTTTGACAAGTAACAGTGATGTTTCTCGGTAACTCTCGGGCGCAGAACCTGTAGGCCAAAACAAAATATCTCATTCTGATTCTGTGCCTGAAAAACTACAAAATTCTCTCTTTTGCAATTATTAATTATTCTGTGGAAAAGCAATAAAAAATCCATCAGAGGCACCTTTTACTGGCAGATGTCCTCCAGGTAGCCATTATAAATAATTGAGAAAGAGCCTCTGCTAATTTACTTATGAATGCTTTGTCAGTGCTTGCAGCTTCTTGTACCTCCTGGCAGTCAACTTTTCAGCTACCACGAAAAGCAGCGTTATTTGTTGCATTTTTAAGTAAGGATTTTGAAGGCTCAAGGTGAGAAGAGTTTCCTCTAATCCTTCAATTAAAGTGAGAGCATCAAAAATCCTCCAAATTAGAGGTTAAGTAAGAGCAAAATCATAATGAGTAGCTTAAAGAGCACATTATCCGTCAAAGCTATTTGTTGGTGCTCGCAGGAACTATTAAATGAGCAGGAACGGTTTGATTTATAGCTCTGAAAAGTGGCACAAATGAATGCGTGACACAAATGACATGTTCTTTTAAGAGAGCGCGAATGAGTCATCATCACAAATATGAAGAGGTTATATTTCTCTGCCAGAAAGTGACACTGATGAAAGATGACACTGCAGTTTATGTTTTGTGCTGTCACTTCTTTTGTGTCCCGGGTTGATCAGAATTTATCCGCGTGTGTGTGCGGAGCTAAACAGGCAAATGAGGTTTGCTGGGTTTTTTCTTTCCCCCACCTGTGTGCCGCCTGGAGCACCTAATGGGATTCTTGTTGAGGGAGATAGAGATATGAAAGAGACCGACTGTGCGCACGGTCCCATGCATTCGTCTCATTGCAGTTTCAATTTGCATCAGGCATTGTTCTGGGGACGGGGCTATGAATTCGATTTCTCACCCCTGGAGGCGCTTTTTTAACTTGTTTTTGAGGAATCTGTAAACTTACTGTTATGGTCAAAATCAATTCTTTCACTATTCAGTTACTGAGCAGAGTCTTGCAGCTGTGCTCCATACCGCTTCAATCGAATCAGTCCACATTTTGCAGCAAGCAACATATTTGCTTTTTTGCTGAGAGACAGATGAGAACACTGATACCACTCTTGTGTCTGTACACTAAATATGAAGCTAAAGTCAACAGCTGGTTAGCTTAGCCTGCCTGTAAACAAGAGGAAACAGCTAGCCTTCATATTTAGCATATAACATCGAACTTGCACAATTCTGTCAGGGGACATTCAGTTACTGAGTTTTAATTACATATTTTGGGAAACATTTACTTTCTTGCCGAAGGTTAGATAAGAAGATTGATACCACTCTAAAGCTAGCAGCTGGTTTAACATAGCTGGACTGTAAGTGGGAGAAAACAGGTAGCAACAGCGAGCAAACAACCCACAATTAAACCATAATGTGCTATGATCAGTGATCACTGTTGTCAAAAGATTAAAAGATTAAATCACCTCCGTGTTAAATCCAGTGTTTTTGGAAGTTTGTTTCAATGATCGCTGTGCTCTAAAGATTAAAAGATTAGATCAGCTCTGGAGCGCAGGCTAACACCTTAGCATACTTTAAAATGCAAATGTCCAGCATATGCTGGCATGAAGAAATGAGTTTTAGTACTAAGGCTACTTCTAAGGTGCTGATTAAAATTAAAATTACAAAAACAAGACAGTAGCAGCTCTAAGACTGGGTGGTTTGCTCGTTTCAATAATTCATATCTGAACCTGCTGGCAAAACAAATATAAAATTAAACAAAACAGCACATTTTCAGGAGCAAATCTCAGCATCACTGGGAGGCTTTTCAGATTACTTTTAGTCATCAAGGTTAGCCAAACATTTTTCAAACTGCACACGGTCAGACACTGAGATTTATCTTCTAAAGTTGTAAATCTTCAGACTATATAGAACACAAAACACTACCTACTCTGGATTAAGAGGCTCACCTTCATTATTCCCTCTCAGCTATGCTCGTTTAATATACTTAACAGTCTGCATTTCATTAAACTTTTGCCTCCAATTTCATAATGTTTAGAAGACATTTGGATACAGATTTACTTGTAGGTGAAAGGTGCCCAGACTGTGAAATAAATCCTCACTGTTGTTGTCCGGTGCTCCAAGTGCTGGAGAAAATATGGAAATCACTCATTGTCTCCTGCCTTAATTACAAAAGCACACGCAGAGTGGAGGGCGCCAGACGAAGTGTTTACAAGCGAGGCTCGGTTGGGGATTTTTGTGCGCCAATTGTCTGCCTGCGAGCCAAACTGCCTTCAACCTCTGCCACCGCCTGTAAACTGCTCTCGGACAGTGCCTGCGCCTGCAAATCTCGGCTGTCACCCACACGCTATTGTCATTCATGTATTCATACGCCTCTGTGCTGAAAAATGATAAAAAAGAGAGAGGGAGGGTGGTGGGCGGGAGGGTGGAGGGGCTGCGGGGACGGGGAGCGCTAGGCAATGGGAGGACATAAAAAAAAAAAAAAAAAGAGGACCAAACTTGAAAGTGATAGGAAATGACAGCACTAAGCTGTCAACACACACCGTATGTAGGACAAAAGTATTACATCACACTGCTGCTTCTCACAAAAACAGACACTTTTGTGCTGCAGAGGCAAAACGGCAAAACTCAGAGTCTACTTCATCTTAGTGGGGTGTTAAATTATTCACCGCAACACTATCATGTCCATATTTTGGCATAATTGACAAAATTAATGAATGAACTCATGAATAATTTGTACTTTTTGTCCTGTCATCAAAATAATATTCATCATTGGACAAGTTGACTTGAATCAAACAAGTCTGTCTGAACTGTCTGTGTATATTTACTGTGTATGTATGATTCAGGGAGATTGAGTTCATTCTCATAACTAATGAGTCATGCTAACGTTGCACTTGCCATGTTGTTATAGAGTTTTGGGAAGCAACACAAGCCTCCTAAAGTTTCAAGTGCTTGCCTCTGCTAGGCTAGACTAACCGTCTCCTGGCTCTAGCTTCATATTTAGCGTAACACAAGCTGCCTTATCTTGTACTTTTGTTTTTCTGGCGTCAATTCCTCTTGTGGTAGCACACTTTTAGCTTCGCTCTTTAAATGAAAGATGCGATTTAGATCAAGTTTTGTTGTTATTATTGTTGTCATTACTTGAAGAATGGAAGGGCTCAGATGCGCCGAGCCATTTTTCGTGCAGTGAGATCTGCAGCACAGGAGAGGGTCCCTGAGAAACACCTCGTTAGACTGAGCCTTGAAACAGGGCCTTTGTACTTAGGTAATGCTCGGCGTAATTGGCAGCACTGAAGCGGAAGGCAGAGAGAGTACATAAAAGACACTGCAGAGATAATTGAGCAGAGAAGGTGAGTTTGACTAAAGCACCTTTATGTGCCATTTTTAGCAGGGGCAGAGTGGAGCAACCTGCAGGTGCCATCAGCCTTTCATGGACGGACTATGTGCACTTCTTCTGCTAATTCACAGCCTGATGTTAATGTCTGCATCAGTATTCAACATACATAGCTTTGGCAGCGGGAGATTTAAGTTCCATGACCATACCCGTTTGATCCCAGTTTGTTATACTGCAGAGTGGATAATACAAGAAAATTGTCTTGTTCTTCCTATTCATGCACAATTACGCTCTTCAAATGTTTATCTTCAAGATGTTTATATGAACCCTTGTCTTATCAGCCTGGATCACAAAGCAGAAGGGTCAAAAACATCCTGTTATTACTAAGAAGCCCACGGAGTCAGCCAAATTCATGAATTCTGGTGTTTGCATATTTGCATAAAATCTGCTTTGCACACAAGAAGTGATGAAATATAACTCAATGAGAGCGAAACACAAAGTCGGAGCTGCTGAGCGAGAAGCTCGCCCAGAAAAAGCTGGACTAAACAGGATTGGTTCTTTGTGTTCAATATTTCATAAATTTGGGAGCCAACAAGTGTATCCAGCAGAATAATTCTGACAACTGCAAGAGAGAGAAAGATGCCCTGAATGAATGAAGATGAAAAAACTTTAAACACAAAAATAGTACAGGCATTATACAACATGACCCCACACAAACTGCAACAGAAACTCTTTCAACTGCTCTAGTCTTATAAATATGTCATTTATAACATATCAAAAATCTTAAGAAATCCAAGTGGAGGAAAGTATTGAAAATACTGAAATCAGTGAAGTCACAATGTCACAGTGCCGCCCAAACACATGCATGTTTGCATGACTTCTTGCTGATGTCCTGTGTTTTACAGGGAGATGGATATACGAGCCCATTTCTGCCAGTAAAAGAAAAAATATAAGTTATAATTAAGAGATTAAAAAAGTCAAAATTATGAGATAAAATCATATTTTATCTCATAGTTTTGACTTTTTATCTATTGACTTTGTCTCATACTTTCCTCTTTAAATCGTCATAATTTCAACTTTTTAATGTCATAATTATTATTTATTTATAATTTTGACTTTTTAAATCTCATATTATGACTTTTTATCTCATAATTATGACTTTATATTGTAAAATTATGACTTTTAATCTCATCAATTCTACCTTTTATGTCATAATTTTGACTTTTTATCTCATAATTATGACCTTCCATGACATGACATTCTTTTACATGTTCAAGAGGAAATTCTTAACTCTTAGAAGCAAATTTAAGTAGTAGGTTTGTTTTCTTGCAATATCTTTGGCAGTCACAAATATCTTTAGAGCTATTTTAGGCTATATTTAAATAATTTAGTTTTAAATTTATGTTAATCAATGCCATGATTTATGTGGATTAGTGACAATTTATGTTGCTTTGTATACAGAGATACTCATCTTGTCATGTTGATTTAAATTATTATTTTAAGAGGCAAAAAAGTGCAGGTATGAAACACCTTTAAACCACCACTTGAATCTCTTAAGACTTTTTATATGTTATGAAGGAAACTTTTATGTGTAATTAACATTTGTCAGATTTTCTGTTGTAATTTGTGTGAAGTTCAACCCTTTTATTAATCACAAAATGCCTGTGCTAAAAAGGCTTTCTGGTAGGATAATATTTGGGTGATTCTTAAAACTTTCCCTTCATACGATTCCTTCAGACTTCAAAACACATTTAGGACTCAAAACCTGTTGAGTTTGTCTTTAGGGTAAAATGCCTGCACTAAAAAAAGGAGGTGAATCCATACTGATTCATTACTGAGTTAATGAGTCCTCATTGTTCAACAGTATGTCTCCGTCAAAAATTAACCTTTGGTACAGTAAGAACATGGATAAGACAGTATTTACAGGTACACAAGATTCATATTTTCAGTGTAGTTTTTCACTAAAATGTCTGAGCCAGTGAACAAACTACCATGACGAACGAAGCCACACAGAGAGCACAGGCACTTGATGTTCTCTTCAGGATGCAACAAAGCGGATGCTGCAAATTAAACAGAAGAAAGAATGTCACCAAACTGAGACGGCATTTCCCTCCGACTGACATTCTGCAACCATGCACACAGAATTTGAAGGAGACCTTTTAAAAAGGCCCCATAAACGAGGGCAGAGACATTACTCAGCGCGTGACTCACGGCGGATTAAGAGTGAAAAACAGAAGATTGAAAAAAAAAAACAGATGGTGCACACAGTGACCGCTGCCTGACAGCTACTGATGCGACCACCCAGCTCTCCTCCAGGCTCAGCAGGTGCCAGTGCTGACGGTGGTGTAGCTGAACTTGGACATGGAGGTGGCCATCGACGTGGCCATGGAGGTGGCGGCGATGCCGTCTTCTCCCGCCTCCCTCCTCCTGCACCAGACGCACCGGCGACACAGCCGGTTGCGGCAGCAGCAGGCAAAGGTGGAGAGCAGGGCCTTGCGGAAGCGCGTGTTCATAAAGCAGTAAATGATGGGATTGACGCAAGCCGAGGTGTAGGACAGCAGGTGGATGAAGGAGATGGGCGCTCCTGTGAGGGCGATGGAGGCTGACTTCGGGTCGAAGGCCTTCCAGGTGTTGGCTGTGTACAGCGGCATCCAGCAGATGAAGAAGAGTGCCACGATCACCATCAGCATGCGGATGACTCGCCGCTTGGCCTGCAGCTTGGCCTCCGAGGTGTTGCTACGGGCGCGCTCAGTCTTGGCCTGAGTGGCATTAGATGAGGCAGAGAGGGTGGGGAGCTCCACTGCAGAGGTGGGTTTTTTAGACACCTGGATGTAGCAGCCGTCGTCGTCATCATTGGACCCCGCGACAGCCCGTCCTACTCCGTTCTTCTGGCCTGTGGAGGGTCAGAAAGTTTACATTTGAAGAGGGAAACATCAAGTAAATGACAAGTATTAAAGGGATAGTTCAAAAAAAGGTCCTCACAAAAACATCATCAGTTGTATGCAACATTTAGAATATTTTCACTGCTTTACTTCATCATCAGACAGCCTTTTCTGATGAGAAACTGACGTTACATAAGTCAAATATCACCTCTTCAAACCAACCAAACTCCATAAGGAAAAACAGGAATTTTACGTTGCAGAACATTGGAGCTGCTGCGTCGATCACTTAGTTTATTTGTGTTATTGTGTGAAGGTTGGTGTTTTAAAAGGTTAGTTCAGATTCACAGAAGTCACTCAGTAACATAAATAAACTAACAGCATAAGTCAGCATTAGACCAGCAAGTCCCAAACTCTGCAAGGTAAAATGACTGTTTTTCCTTATGGATTCTTGTTGCTTTAGAAAGATCAATATTTTGCTTACATAACAGCAGTTTCCCGTTGGAAAAGGCTGTCTGACAGCAAGGTAAAGGGGTGAAAATATTCTAAATATATTGTCCACTTAAGATTGGACCTTTTTTTGAGTGGCTGAAATATGTTTTTCTGCTGACTGTGCTGCAAAATGTGCTGGATTTTCCTCTCTGCTTCTTCAAAGTGGGGTGTGCCCACTGCCATCTCTTGCAGGTAATACCTGACTATCAATAAGTCCCTCATACAACCCCACTTCAAATAATCTGAACTATCCCTTTTAAAGATAGATTCACAGTCACAGTCAAAGTCATAGGGGACAAAATCCACAAAATCCACAGTTTTTGTGCAAAGTTGCATTCAATTCAAATATACTTGAAGCTTGTATGAATAAATGTAATGATATCTTCCAAACCTGGAGTCTTTTTAGTACAAAATTCCCTCTTTCTGTTTCCCTGGACAGTGTTTCCCTGTTGGGCTGCAGTGGAAAGATAGTTGCTCAAAAGGAGAGAAGTTTGTACCAAAAAGACTTTGGAAGATATCCACTTGATTTGTCTGACTCAGACTTTCAAAGCCTCATATTAAGTACAGATAAACTTATCAAATACATTTTGGCACAGAGCAAGGACTGCAGATTTTCACACACATCCATTGAAAGCAAATTATGAAGGGATCTGTTAAAGCCATTGCCTGGATATTCAAATCCACATAACCTTCTAATAACTTTCTAATTTTGGGTCTTACGTTTGCCAACCTCCTTGGCCTTGACAATCTGCCATCCCTCATCTCCATCCCCTAGTAGCACACAGAGTGCAGGGGCAGAGGGGTTGTTTAGCTGAGTATGTTAGTCTTGTCTGTGTGATTCACTGATGCTTTATCTGTCTGAGTTTTCTATGCAACTTCGAATTTATGGCCCCAATCATGGCTCTGACATACCAGTAGCCTAACCAGTAGCCTGGTGTGTATTGGTAAATCCTGGCGCTATCCGTGGTGCTGATTTTAATTGCACTTTTTTTGTCTCAGTCCCAGCCTCCTGTCAGTTTCATCAGGGATTTAGAAAAGTTGTTAAGTATTAGAAATCAATTTTAATACATAGATTCAAAATATTGGCTGTCTGACAGCAAGATAAAGTGGTGAGAATATCCTGAACACAGTATACACGTAAACTGATGCTGATTTTTTTTTAATTAGCTGTTTTTAACTAGGTTTTCTAATAGTTAAGAAAATGTATTTTCATTCAGATTTTTGTGGATGCTTAATGAGAAACTAAACTGTTCAAAACTCTATTTCAAGCCACATTTTCAGACGCTTTCATGTCCAGTATGAACAGGACGAATGATTTCAGCAGACAAAACATGTCTCAGTGTTCACATCTGGCACCTGGAAATTCATTATCTTGCTGCATCACAAAGAAATAAAATACCTTGTTTATAGATTAACAGTTGCTACCAAAGGCTATTTCAGATCCTCTCAACCTCGATGAATCACACACAAGACCGGACTCCATGGAAACTGCTGCTCCTGATGCTCACCGTTACAACGGCTGTTATAATTCAAACCATATTTCTCGCTGTACGTGACCGTTTTTATACTTTCTATGGGAAATACCAGGTACAAGGCCACGGAGACACTCCACACAGGCATGAAATGTAGTAGAGTAGGTATAAGGAGTGTATTTTTGGATGTAACAGGTGCAGAACCTGTAGGTAGCAACAAAATATGTCATTCCTTGCTTCAGGCAAAACAAACAAATATCCCTTTCCTCATTATTTGTTTGCCTGGATTATCTGAGAATGGTGTTTTGTGTGTAACATTAACAGTAAGACAAAAAAACACATTCAACCAGGCGTGTATTTAATTGGAATTTAATTGCACCATTATTAGCATTTGTCATGTTTTACCGGACTCTTGATAAATCCTGCTGTTTCCTGTCTTTCTAATGTTATTCACTGTAGATTCTCACAGGTCTATAAAACATGAAATAGATGTTTTCATCCGCAGTATGAGTTAAATCAATGTGAACAAAAAGCCTTCTGCAGTTTGGACTGAATTTATGATGGATCTCACCGGTGGTCTCTCTGCTCTGGCTCAGCTCGAACTGAATGCCTCGGTAGAGCTCTCTGGAGATCAGACCGTAGGCTATAATCATCACCACTCCCGGGATGAAGAACAGAGTGAACAGTAGCAGCACATACCTGAAAAACAGCCAGAATGGAAAAAGAGATAAAACAACATGCAGAGAGGCAAAAAGTCACTACTAAAAGTGCTCTAAGAATCGACCAAAAACGTCAGATTCTCTGGTGCAAAACCCGCCTACGATCTTAATAAATAATCCCTCTTTTGCTCATGCACCTTCATGCGCGTGTTGGAGCTGTGCTGGAGGCCTTGCAGATGGTTGACCCCTCCCCACAGCCCTCTTTAGCCCCATGGTGTCTGGCAAAAGGCACTGCAGTATCTTGGGCCAGTTCTGCAGCAGGCACCTCAGCACCCTGCGGTTCAACCTTCCTCCACACTCTGGACTGTTTTATTTACCACTTTTCAGCATTTTTCTGATGCAATGTTGGCATATATCTACAAAGTTTTCTTGTTTGCTGCTGGTTGAAACATTTGTTGCCTGTGAAACTGCTGAAACTGTGTATTTACTGAATAGAGTTGTGTTGTAACAACATCCCTCCCTACATTACGCCGCACTTCAGTCTGCAGTCTTTAATAATCTTGTTTCTTGCACTGTTTGCAGCTCCTTGTGCTGTCTTGATATTGCACAAAGGGCATTTCTGGCCAATTTGCCCAACAAAAATATAACCCTAACACTTTTTTTTTTGCTCCCATACAAGTAAAAAATCTAAGACTTCTTCTGTGCACACTAAAGGTTTATTTCTCTCAAAAAATAACCCATCCACCTGACAGGTGTGGCATTTAGAGAGGCTGATTAAACAGCTGGATTATTGCACAGGTGTGCCCTGGACTGGTCACAATAAAAGGCCACTCTAGATGGTGCAGCTTTATCTTGATAAAAGACATTTATTTGGCACCAAACTATGTCTCTTTCACTCAGGACTACAGATAACATTTTTTCCCAAGAGGACAAAGTCAGGACCCGCCTTACTCTGCCTCTGATTGGTTGACATTCTTGCCCAAACCAATCACTCCTCAGGCCTAAACCTAACCAACCCAACCAATGAAGGCAGCAAGCGCTAGCCAATCAAAGGCAGAGAAGGGCGTCTCTTAATCAGCATCTCTATATGCCACACCTGTAAAAAAAAGAGGATCTGGGTGAAGATCTTCAACATCTCCTTTTTAAAGAAGGGTTGAATTTACTTCACCTCAAAATAAAATATTTGATATCACAACTCCAGGCAGTATGAGAGACAAACAATCCAACCGGGGTTACAAAAGAACAACAGATGCTTAACACTATCTTGTTTCGTATCTTGCTTCCATTCATAGGCTTATCAAAGAATTTGGACAAGATTACAAAAACAAACCAAACAGGTTGTGTGCCATACATCTGAGTGTTGACAGGAAAGCCATAAGCTAATGGACTATGTAATGTTTTATTTAAACAGACTCAGAACTGAACATCCCTCCAAGTCCCAGACAATATAATAGATGGTATCACTGTCTGTGGGAAACAAAAAAGGAGTTCTCTGTGATAATGAATTCGCTGACTTCACTTTTATAAAAGATTTATATCAGCTTCCAGGTGCACATTTCTTTTTTTTTTATTTTGCAGATAAGGAGCTGGATAAAAACAAGCACTATTAAGAACTTTCTCAGTATTTCAGAAACTCCAGTTGAAAAAATGATTTTGATTACAAATTCACTTAAGAGATTAATATAAAAATGATTTAATGCTATGAACTGTGGAATGAACTACAGTTCTGCACAGCATAAGTAGAAAGGGGGAAAAAGATGCAGACAGCAGCAAAAACTGCATATTGTCTTGGAAATCCAAGAATACACAACAATGGCAAGAGAATTGTTGTCATATTGCACCCCAGAAAAACAATGTTAGAGGGCAAAAATGATATTCAACAGGTCATGAGACAAACTCATTAGAAATGTATGAAAAATGGAGGGGCAGCTAGCTCTGTAGATATATTTTTGTATGTAAACTGTGGCTTTGAAGAAGTGTTGGCATTAAGGACAATTTGAGAGGGTGTTGAATGTGTACTGTATGGTTTAAGTACATGTTTTTAATGACTATGCAAACTAAAGAAATAAAAAATCGCCTGCACTTTCTGCACAGACTGAGAAGACTCTGATGGCTTTATTTTGCAAATCCTTTACTGAGTCTGTTTTAACCTTTTGTCTGATTCCTCGATATGAGAACTTTACGGTGCAAAACAAAATTATTCATTTGAGACTGTCAGAGTAAAAGCCAGCAAAATAATTGGCGTGCAGCAGCTTTCTTTAGCAGATATTTATGACAGACGGTTTTGTGGAAAACACGGTCAATCTCAGCTCTGACCACCCACTGCTGAAGGAATTTGTTCTTCTCCCTTCTGGGCAAACATATGGATCTCTCAGGGCAAAAAAGCAATAGATTTTTTAATGTTCCTCTAAATGCAATAAATGTGCTTAATTTGCACTGAACCTTGTGCTCAGCAGCACTTTATCACATCTTTTTTATTATTTTTCTCTAACTGTTGTTATCAATGACTCATGTCCTCTTGTATGTTGTGTTTTTGTCCTGTACTGTAAAGAGTTAGCCAGTCCTCGGAGCTTCTCTGATGAACAATAGCTTTAAAAGTGAGCAGACAGGTGATATAATAATAAGGCAGCTTTAGCAGCAGACATTTCTAGACAAAAATTATAGTTCTCTTCTTTACAGTGACAGAGAAGTGACAGTTGGCTTGAAGATTAGATCTTATGTCCCACATTTTTGTCAAGTGAAGACAGATGTCCCCCAAAGGACTAAAAAGAACCATGTAGAAAATGCTAAAATGAACTTAAAAGTATGTTTTAAAGTCTACGTGAAATGAAAAGCAGAGTGCAAAGAGTATTTGCCACTGTATATTTGCATGTTCTGTAAAAATAAACAGCTATGGAGGGACTTGTCACAGTAGCCAGTGACGCTGAATGAGCATTAAACGCTACGTCCCTCTGAGAGCGTTTCTGTTGCCCGCTAACTGCTGCTAAGTTAGCAGAAACTCTGACTCAGAGTTGAAGCTGGAAATCGAAAGCATTTTTTCCATAAAATATCATCCAGTTTCACCCAAACCAGTGACAAGAGTCATTGTTGTGATTTTGTACATGTTATAAAGTTGTGCTTTTGTACAGAAAAAGGTTAATCAGTGAGGCCGATCGTACACAATGAAGCTAATGTTAGCTGGTTGCAGACAAATTCTGTTGTTAAATACCTTGTGCACAATCCACTGTGACAGATACCGCTTTCCCCAAAGTGAATAAATTCTAGCAGGAACTTAATCACAGTATTTTAGGTAAACAGAGAAAGATTTGAGGTGGTGAACATCTTGGAAGACACACTGACGTAACGTACTGTTGCTAGTAAGCTCACTAATGAATCAGGCCTGAGCTCTGCACTGCAAGGAAATTGACTGATTTTGAAATAAAAATACAAAGAAATGTGTGGGGCTGGCACATATTGTTAAATAGGTGCACAATATGACAAGGGATGTGACCTAAAAGGGTTAAAAAGTAATTTTTCATTTTATCTAGGCTTAAATAAAATACACAGTGTGCAAACTCCCAACACAAGGCCACGTTAGATCTCAAAAGTTTGCAGAGTGAGGCAGGGCCAGTTGGACGGGTTGGACCAGTTCGCTGTCCCCCGTCTGACACGAGAAGACACCATATTCTTTGCGAAGGTAGCAGCCATCCTGCTGTTTATCCTATAGGGAAGGTTTTCAACACAACCTTTAAATACTGCTCTGTTGACATATTGACAGTTTACACAGTAACACCTATTGACACATAATAAGTGGACCCCATATGGACACAGCACAACATCCTATAGACAAAACACACACGGCCAAACAGAACACTATAGAATGTAAGAATTTCTTCAGAAGGCATTAAATATTCTGTAATGTGACAAGCGCGAGACATTTTCTGCTGCTCCAGGCTGTGTACTCGGCTGTTTTCTGATCATAAATGTTCTATTGTTCTCACACAGGAAGAAAAACGATCATCTCTCACTCTCTCTGGAGTGTCTGGATTGATGAAGCATCAAAGAAGAAAGTAGTGAACTGAGTAAAAGGGCGAGAAAAGTGAACAAAACGTTATCGGAGGAGAATTTCTGAACAGCACAGGAAATTCAAAGGGCTCAGAGCTTCAGACAGCAGCTACGGCTCCGTCTTTACGAGACCTTCAACACCACGCAGGTTTGTTTGAGCATCCAGGAAAAGTACAATCAATGAGTTGCATAAGAAACCATTCGGGATTATAAGAGTAGAGACTAACAGTGAAATGAGGTGAACTGAGGGGAAAACGATAGAGAGGGGAAGAAGTAAAGGAAAAAGAGAGCACTAAAAAGAGTAAGCCGTGAATGGATAAGATAAAGAAACTGTACAGATGTCACTTTGATCGTAACAAACTTCGCCATCTGAGCCATGTCGCTCCTTTTCATTCGTCACAATCACAGAACGCTCCTCTCAAGCGCCGGTGTCTGAGGTGCACATCAGTCAGCACATGAAAGCGACGGCGGGGAGGAAGAGGCCGGGTTTCGTTCATTCTCTGATATTCTAATGTCTTCCCGTGCAACCCTCTGAACTCTGCACAGCCCCGCTCTTTCACTTCCCATTAAAAGACGGCCTCAGTCAGAACCTCCCATCAGCTGCCCGTTTGATATCGTGGAAAATCTGTTAAGACAAAGGACGTCAGGAAGGGAAAACGTAGGAGGAAAAAAATTAAAAGGTGCTGGTGGATATCTCCACTTGTTTTGCCTCACGGGGGGAAACCCAGATGGACGGACGGAGCTGACAGACACATGAAAAAACATGATTAATATTCATACCCTGCTCCCTCTTTTAACTGTTCCCACGTCACCTGAAAGCTACATCAACCAGGAAAGGTGTGTTTGCTTTATATTAATCATCAAAGAAAATGATATGCACGTGTTACACACTCCTGCGCTACAAATAAGCTCAGCCTGTGATGTGGAAATTGAATCATTGTTTCTCTCTGAGAGTTTTGATTTCTTCTCGTTTGAATCCTACAGACTTTGGTGGCTTTTGCTTCATCACCACCATCGCATTCAAGTGAAAAGGCTCAACTGCTATTGGACTACTGGATTGACTATTATGCCAGTTTATACATTCATGTCCCTCTCAGGATGTTATACCTCTTTTGTATCACATATTTTTATTGCTTTTTTACATCACATTTTCCACAATAAGTCTGCTACGACATTTTAGTCCTTCTTTGGAACTTTGGAACCCTCTATCCCACCCCAAACCATCGATAAACTCCATTAATGTAGATAAAACAATAATGATAGTAAATAATAATAACAGCAAATGATAGTAAATGATGATGAATGATGTGGCTTTTTTTTGTCTGATATACAACTGATATACAAGAGGACAGCTCCTTAATCCAAAGGTTTACAGATGGACAATGAACTCCAATGCCTGCCGATTAGACACTTTGCTTGTATAAGACAAAGGTTAATTAACTTTTCATGAGTTCTCAGGGCTAATGCTCCTAGAATGATACCAAGAATACAGATCTCTGAGTGTAAAGGGATTTCTCTGTGGATGATCTTGGAAACTGTTTTTATTATTCCTTTCCAAAAGCCTTGTCTACGTTTTCTTGTTAAAGCACCCCTCTAGCCACACCTTTACACCTCTCAATGGACAGGTTATTTCCTTCAGTCTCATTACCTGCTCCTCATCTACTAAAATCTGTATTTGTAGTCATGTCTTCCCTAAATATTTTGTTACAGAAGTGCTTTGATCTGGGAGTGTATTTTCAGCAACACAGATGCTACTGAATGATATTGTTGGAATATGACAGGAATACTACATGCAGCAGCGCGTCTCTGTGATTCTCTCACTCTTCTGTGACAACACATCTCTACTGATGAAGGTGACAGTACGCTGAAGAGTATATAGGCTACAATATAATATAGAATTGAGTATTTATAGTATATAGTTTAGAGAATATTACAGCTCCAAAGCAAAACTGAAAGAAAAAGGTGCAAATGCATCTGCTACTTCAGCACCACAGACAGCACCACTGATTATTTCAGGGCCATGGTCGGGGCCATAGATTTTAACTTGTACAAACTTCACTCAGGTGAAGGATCAATGAGTCAGGCTCAAAGGATCAATGAGCTGCGAGCATGGCTGTACAATTTCATTTAGCAGATGCTTTCATGCAAAAGTGACGTACATCTGAACGCTGTAGACTCGTAGTTATTCTGCAACCTGTCAACTAAACTGAGAGCTGTGACTGAACTGCAGGGACAGATTTAGGCATCTTCAAGCTAGGTGGTTGCTAAGGGAGGAGAAATAAATTAACGTGATTAAATCATAATTAATTGTACTCAATTTGACCTTAATCTACTTATAAGAAGAAATGCTGCCACATGATTGTTGCTGCACTTCACCTGTTGCTGAGAGGAGTTTGCAGACAGACACTAATTGAAACAGCTTCACTTGCTCACACTGCTGCATGAGAATCATGTATACAGCGACATAAATAACCAGGTGGTTACTTATGACATGCAAAAACATCAGATTTTGAACAAGGGTCCCCTCAAGTTTCAGAGTCCTTGTTTGGCCCCCCGTCCTTTTTGAGTTTCTTTCTGAGTTTCTTCTTCTTACATCAGCATCAGAGAAGAGAGGAGTTGATAAAGATGTCGATACGTTCTCCTGAGTTGCTTTAATATTTACTGAGCGCTCAGAGCAATAAACTTAACAAGCAGCAGCAAGTGTCATCTGACGCTTCTGCCCTGGATTTTGCCCCTCAGCCTACATACTGTTTACTCCTACAGTATTTTCTTGTGTGGCTTGCTTGAGAGGAGGCCTGCAGGCACTACTCAGGGCTGAAAAAGCCCTGCCACCTTCTCTGCAATATATTGGGTAAAAAATACACTTAATATTTTCCTTAAAACATGTAAGAATTGAGCATCAAAGAAATCAGTAGCAGTCGTCCTTGTGGTAAGATGCAAACACAACATACAAGAATAAACATAGAAGTATAGAGTATCTGGTCCTTGTCAAAGAAAATAAACATGACTTTTGATAACATTTCTATTTTTATTTTTGATTTTCTTTAAGTTGATTGTATTATTTGTGCCAAAGCAAACCTACACCCTACATCCTGAATATGATCATGTTTGCTTGCAGCTGCACCCAGTTAAACAAAGGACGCGATGTTTAAAGTTGTAATGATTCATATCTTGACATTTGAAAGTGGAGTAAGGAGCTGAACTGAGCTGAACTTCAGGCTCCAGGCCTAAATGTCACTATTAAGTTAAGTTTTGCAGGTAAATCACTCTCCTAAAGTGCTGCTGTTGGCTCAAGAAAAATGCTATCATTAATTCTCGAGGTTAAAGAAAGTCACTGAAAGCACTGTAAGCTGTATAATGTAAATATCATAAAATGTAGTCACACTTCAGTACAGAATAACACGATTTGGAGTCCTGCACTGATCAGAAAACTGATATTATAGTCCCACCTCCGTCAATAAAATGTTATCTGGTCATATTACAGTCTCCATTATCTAGTGGGCTAATTTGCCTCTTGAATAAAATTATTCATCTCTCCACAAAACCGTTGCGGTGAAGATTTGTCTTTATATAAAGCTCCAGTCTGTGTAAACTGTCAATGCAAATCATGCGTAATAATTACTGTAAAAGTCATTAAATTTGTATTTGGTTTTACAAAATTGCTTCATTAACCACTTTATGGCTCCGACAGTACGTGTCTTCTCATCAGCTCAGACTGTAATTTCAGTCTAAAACTGGGTGCTTCTTTAACTCTACGCACTGCTTCATTAGGTGCAAAAAAGGTGATTTTTTTTTATAGTGAGAGTGTCGATGATGAAGGTGTGATCTCCCTTACAGTCTAAATTTTTTAACCCCCACACCATGATGTCATCTAAAAGACGGTCCTGATGGGTGAAGATGAAACTGTGAATTAAAACTTGAAAGGGCCTCATATTCTGTGACACATCTGGACTTTTGACATCTGAGCCGTGACTTTCTTCCTCTTCTTCCTCCTCCTCCTCCTCCTCCTCCTCCTCTTCAGCGAGCAGACTAATTAACTGGTCTCCCACTGCCTCGTATTTCCCAGAGAAGCTTTACGGTTTGATAGACAGTGAGAGAAAAGAGGATTCTTCAGACTGTTCGAGCACAAAAGGCTGTCGAGTAGCGAGATGTACAAGGTTTTACCATGTTAAGCTTCGTCTTCAGTTTAATTGCGCCATCCTGCAGGAAAGAAAGTTGTTTATGGACAGATCTCTGAAAATCCCTCAGTGGTCGTAGTATATCCCAAGATGCTCGAACAGAGCTTGTCCTTAAGTGTGTATCCATCCACTTGGGGTGCTTCTTAACAACAAAGCAGCATTTATTGGTCCTCAGAGGGTGTGTGGATGGATGGATGACTTTCCCACCGCAGCGGCAACCCTTTCTCTCCTGACATTTTGCAAAGTGTTACTCCCCCATCTTTTTCAGTGAACAGTCAGGAGCAGAGGAATTTAAAATGACGGCGAGCAGCATCAATACTGAGGGAAGACGCCGTAAAAAGTGTAGCTGAAATATGTTCTCAATGAGTCCCATTCAGATTTCTGCTTTTGTGATGTCTGTCTCTTTTTGGGGCTTTTAACAGCTTGAAATGACATCGTGTTCCCTTAACCTGCTACTCTTATTTCAAAAAAACACGTCAGTTAGGTTTCTCTTAGTATTGTACATCTAACATCATGACATCCATGTCTGTTCCTGATTTTTCCCCCCGCAGTTGAGCTGCCATTTTCTCTTCGTGACTTGGAAAGAAGGTTAGGGCTAAAGCAAAACACAATTAGATTTTGTGATCAAATAATGTATTATGTTAGAAATAAAATTGTCCTTGTTCTGAATGAAACAAGCTAATGTGTTATGATAAGCAAATTACTTAAATGAGTAAGCTTGATACCTCTGTCAACTTTCTCCTTTTCCTCTAAAAGCAACATATAATTTGGTTTTCTAGTCAACACAGACAAGACAAGCACATAGCATATTCAAGTACAAGAAACAGGAAGGAGAAAGTTGACAGAATTGAAGTTTTTTTTTTTTTAAATTTGGTCTAATAATTCTCTTTTTTCAGTACATCTACAGCATCTTTGTCTAATGATGCCGTCTCTACTTTCTGTCCCAGCTCCTCTGTTTAATGGTACGACCCCTGCTTTGCTAGAAAACTGATCCATTTCAATCCTGTCCCTAATTACGCCTCAGCGGGAGCTGCCTGTTCACCTTTTTCATCCTAAAAAAAAACGGTCTTCCACTTAATGATTCCTTTCATTTTTCAGCCACCGCATCTGTAACGCCCTTTGCAGCTTCGGCCCAGGCACTCAAGCTTGAAATGATGAGAATTTACGAGCCTTCTCTCCATCATTAGCTATACTTTTTATCCGTCTCATATGTCTTGCTGAGCAGGTAGAGAGAAATACACCGAAATCAAAGCCCAGTCACACATGCAACTGTAAAAAGTCCTTAAAAAAAAATCAATTTATTTTAATGGAATTGTCCCAGTCAGTGGCTTTGCTTGCAGGGGTGAAGTAAATCTACATAAATCTTTCCTGTGGATATTAACTTTGCTGAACTTTGACATGCAAATTCAAGCCGGTGACCGATAACAAGCCGTCTTGACAGTGCTGACCTTTGAGAGTCAAAAATGGCGGAAGCTATTGAAGCTTATTAGCTGTTCTGCACCGTCCACTTTAATTTAACCTCCTCTGCCAGAGACACAAAAGGCTTCACAAAGGAGGATCGGTCTGCACACAGTTACAAGACAGGAGTCAACGGTACGAGTGTGTCTTCTGGATAAACTGTGTGTTTCATTAGCGACTGAGCTAACAAATAAGTTAGCTAGCTTGGAGTTTTTCCCCCTCTTAGAAGCGTCTGGATGGAAATGATGCACAACCATATAAACCTGTATAGGGCAGTGCTGCTCAGCCTTAGTGATAGATAGGAGGACATTAGCACAGGTGCTTTGTCAAAATACTGAATCTCACTAACGAACACTGACTAGACACTGATGACTGATTACTTTTTTGTTGTAACAAGTAACAGCAATTCAGGTTCTCAGGTATGAAGCTACATTTTCAAATAGACATTCTGTTACTGTTGAAGTCTTACATATTTCGACTGATACAACAAGTACTGCTGCCTGCACCTGTCACCAGAAGACACTCTGGGGCTGACCTTTCTCCATTTGTGACAGAGGACAGACACAGATTACGGTCTTGGCGGACACTCGAATCACAGAGTATGTCAAGTCGGGTCTTGAGACGGATGCATACGTCAATACTTTAACACCATCCAGACTAGCGCGCCTGTGGAGAAGCTTTTCAGCCTTAGAAATCAAGAACACTTGTTGGGTGAGTCTGCTGCATGTTGCACTGTGGGATATACAAGCTGGTGTTTTATTGTTTTCATAGAGGCAGCTGTGTAATATTCCTCTGCCCTGTTCGCTGTAAAGATGGTCAGGGCAATAAAACCAGCATCTGCAAGGAATTGCTAATGGCTTTTCAATTTTGGTAACGCAAAAGTACTTTATAACGAGTTACTTTTCTGAGTAATCTTGTAATGTAACACTTTACTTTTTCTATGAGCCGTTATATTTGAAGGCAGAGATCAAGTTTACAGCTACATAGGCAAACTATGCCATCAGTGTTAAATGTAGTAGGTTCTACATCTATTTCAGAAATTGTGCCAAGTGAAAAACATGATTAGATGTTTGCAGTTTCAAACACACGGTGTAATACAAAGGCTGTTTTCATGTACTGCTCTGGTGGCGCTGAAGGTTTGTGCAGGAAATTTGAGGTATTTTACCAAAATGAACAAATCAGCATGCAATCTATTTTCCAACTGTGAGCAATCAGTGGAAACTAAGTGGTCTGGCTACTTTGTGTCTGTCATGGTAATGCATATGTAAATCGCAAAATTACACTGACGTAAATGAGAATATCTGCACACACTTAAAACCAAAACCAGGCAGATTTTATTCAATTCACTACCCGACTCCGTCTAGTCATCTTTTCCTCACTTAATCCCTTGCTGTCAGGCAGTGACATCTTTTAAAAGGTTCTCAGAGACTTTGTGCTGAGTTTGTCCAACAGAATGGCACCTGTCTTCACTTTAAAATAGCTGTCAAGCCTCATGGCTCAGCGAGACAGATGGTTTTTCCTTTTATCATCAAAATCAGATCAGAGAAATGATTGATGAACTGATGAATGACTGAGGATTTTTTTTGTCACTCTTTCACTTGTAGGTCACTACATTACTTAGTCAGTCAGTTTGAATTATTACATAACTATGTGATCTGATAAGAAAAATATAGAAGTAATAAATGGACCCGCCCAGGACTCACCAGGTCTGCTCAGCTTGCGGGCTGGGCCAGTCCAGGCGACACATGTGTCCAACAGTACCGTTGGTCTTGGGGAAAGACCTGAGGACACTGAACACCGGGTAGGGCACCATGATTAGCAGTGACACCACCCAGGTGGCAGCGATGACACGGTAGGCGTGGGATCGGGTCTGCCAGGAGCGGGACTTCAGCGGGTTACAGATGGCGCTGTATCTCTCGATGGCGATGGCAACGAGGCTGAAGGTGGAGATGCTGACAGAGATCCCTGCGGTAAAGAAAAGACAAGGAGACAGTTAGAGAGCTGCTCTGTTTGTCAATCGATCCAAATATCTCAACTATGATTGGCAAGATTGCCATGAAATTTAGTAATAATATCATCGGATAATTACAAATATCATTGGTAAACCCTTGACCTAACCTTTACCCTTCCCATTTGGTACTTTTCCTGTTGTCATTAGTTGATTCCACACATCGTAAATTAGGACTAGCACCAATTAAGTAAGTGTTTTTGTTGCCTTACCCTAGCCATATTTTATTTACCATTAACCTCTCCATAATCTTTGCCATCGCTTAGCTGTTATGTGCAAATATTTTAGGAAATTCTTCAGAAGAAGAAACATCAGAAGAAAAGCCCCCTCCTGTTCATGCTGTACTGCCATGATTGCAGCCCCCCGTCATGGAGAAAACTCAATTGTGAAGTCTGTAGATGACAAAACCATGATCAGCCTAATTTCAAACAACAATCAGAGCGGTGCACAGAAAACAACCTACTGCTCAACATCAGCAAAACCAAGGAGCTGATTGGTGATTTTCATAGAAAGGAAGTAAAGACACACACTCCTGTCTACATCAGAGGAACTGAGGTGGAGCAGGTGGACAGTTTTAGGTTCTTCAGAATCAACATGACAGAAAACCTGTCGTGGACATCTCACATCTCCACCCTGGTAAAGAAGGCTCAGAAACAGCTGTAAGGAAGCTTACAGAAAGAAAACTTTCTGTAAGCTAACGTTCTTGTTAACTTCTACAGAAGAGCAACTGAAAGCATCCTGAATGAAAACATCACAAACATCAGGTCATTAAAACTACCCTGAACATTATTGGTACCCATCTGATATCAGGGAGAGAAGGTGCCTGTGCAGAGCCAAGAGGACACAAAAAGACAACATCCACTCCAACCATGGCCTGTTCACTCTGCTGCCATCAGACAGGAGATACAGAAGTATCTGCTGCAGTGCCACCGGACTGAAGAGCAGTTTCTTCCCTCAGGCTGTGAGACTGATCAATTCATCCTCTGCACTCCACCTAAATCATTCAAAAGGGAACTACAACAAAATCCAATTTTACAACCTTGTTGCAAATGACAGATAAATCACCTTGTATCCTTGTAAAAATGTTTTCACTGGATTGAGAGAGTTTTTCTTGTTATTTTTATTGTGGATGTGGTGTGCTTGGTGTGTTTTGGTTTCTTTCTGCTTGTTCTTCCCTTTCTGTGTATGTTTGTCTCCTGCACTCCTGGTTCCCGGCTCGGCTCACAACACAACACAACACACTTGTCGTTAAGAAATCAGCACACCCTGCTGTCCTCAAGTCATCACCCTCTCAGAATAAGTGGCATCCACCAACATCCAGTCCCCGCCTGATTGTTGTACCGTACTCGGTTTGTTTGTATCCAGCTCAGTGCCAGTTTTTGCCACCCCATGGTTCTCCAGAGAGCTCACTACATCGGATTACACTGGCTGACCACCTCCTCGCCTGTTCATAATAAAAGACTTTTTGTACCTTACCTCAATCATTGACTACATGCAACATCTATTACATGCAAGTAGTAACATGATCCATCGTTAATATCTTCTTTGACCAAAAACAAAACCTCAAACATTCTTGTTTTTCGTTCATTTTCATTCACTGCTTCATTTACACAAACATGACTTATTCACCTCACTCAGCCACTGATTTACAAACTAGTTAATTGGCTCCCGAATCAGACCGATCAAACTCTACAAACATGTACACAGTAACACTAAAAGGCTGCAAGCCATGCCTGCTTATTAGTCTATTTTTTCCAATAGGGGCAGCACCTCTGAGATTACCCAAGGACACAGTTTCTAAAGGGTTAACACAGGTTAAATTCCTTCACAGACAATCCAGAGCCAAGCTGCATTTGCATGTATGAATATTCATAATGTGCAGATGGAAGGGGAGCTCGGTCAGAGCGTAGCCTGCGTTCTGAGGGCAAGCCAGGCTGAGACAAATGGCATTAATAAACCCATACCTGCATGTCACCAGCAGCTACAAAGCCGCCCCCCCACCCCCCAGTGGAATAAATTCACCACACTGATCCTCTGTCACCACAAGAGGCAACAACCTGTATCCAGCGTTTCACTGTCACACATTAATCCCCGTTCACTGTCCTTCACGACGGAGGAACATATCCCGTCTCAACCACAGCTTTTCATTATCATTCAAGGGAGGAAGTCATTATGCATACTCCTATGAGCATGGTGCAATTCAATCTAGAGGAATCATATTAAGAATAAGAGGGCGGCTCTATGGCTGGTTTAGAACAATTGATCCTGTTCAGGATGAGCCTCATGCAGCCAATGATCAAGTATTTGTTTCTTTTGCGATAAGCTTTGTTATCTGAAGCATACAAAATAGGGATTAGCATATATCAGCAAAGGAAAAACTTTAAAAATGTAAAAATGTGTGGACTGTAACCTGGAGAAGAAAGAGAACTGTGTGGATATTTGGTTTGGGATTCGATGTGGAGTCTGATAGAAGCAAGTGAACGGCTTTATCTCAGTCCTGAGCTGAACAGAACAAAGGAGCTGACTTGTAATGAAACTCCAGAACAAAGAGAACATAATTGTCAGAAAAAGACATCTGAATGCCTTTTATGCTCCGTGAGCAGTCGGAGAGGCTCTGCTGTGCATTATTAAACGCAATTCAGCTCTATGCGAGGGGGGTAATTTTTTTGATTGCTGCTACGCTGACATGAAACCAGACAGGGTACTACATCAGACCAAACCGCCGTGCCACTGACGCACTCAGGTGGAGAACGATTGTTACGTGTTCTAACTCTGGTTCTGTGTGCATTGACACAGCCCTCGATGTTGGCGCGTTCGCTTGACACAGTGGGTTTCAAACGGTGAGGCACGCCTCTCCTGGAGGGTCGACATGGCAAGAATACTGCGCGAGATGAAAGAGACAGGTTGTCATGCCATGTTCTGACAACAACAGGAAGCTAGCAATTCAGATTTGACCCACTTTTCTTGTCAAGTGACAAGTTTGCATCAAATTGTCCTCCCTCTTTGAGTCATAACTCAGTCAAATCTGAACACACGGACATGATACATATTTGAATGGTTCATTCAAAACAGACGTCTCCAGTTTTATTCATTTATTTTTTCTTGTTTATCCTAAATCATCATCATCGTGTATTTTTTGTGTGCCCCAATGAAAATCTATCAAACAGGTATTGGGTTGTTTTTATAAGATATGTCAGTTTTTTAAATTCTCAGAAATCATGCTTTTTATTGTGCACTCAAGGGAATATCAATCAAACTGGTGTTGGTTTATTCATCTTAAGAATGGTGGTTTTGCAAATGAGTGTCAGGGTTGCCAGATCCTGGGCTTTCCTGTGGAACTGAGCTACTTTTGAAGTGTTGCTACAGGCTGAAACCTTTTTTCCGCAATTAACAATTAATAATATAATATCTATAAATAAAAATGCACATTTGAAATGAAATAATTTATTGATTCCACGTTCTGCCGGCCGACTCCAGATTAGGACGTGCACACACAAACATGGCACATGTCACACGCACACTCACGTAGGAAAACACACAGACACACATGCGACGTGCCTAATGCTCTTTGACCACTGGCGCCGGTTTTACTGGCTGTGAGCTGGTGTTGATCTGACATTTGGCTGGTTTTGTCACACTTGGCAGACTTGGCAACACTGGTGGGTGTTATGTTCCCCACTATGGTCCAGGGAATGGGGGGGGTAACAGTCTGGGGGCTCGTCCAGGATTTTGAACAAAGGGGATTGTTAAATTATTTACTGTATGGGCAAAGTGGGGGACAATGTCAGTTATTATTGAAAATTACTGTCCATATTCCACTCAAAGAGGGAAAAAAAATCATAGAACAAAAGAAACTTCTTCTTGATAATTCTCAGAACTTGCCTGAGAATTATCAAGTTTTCTGTCAAATGTCAAAGTGGTCCAGTGATAACTGTCTGTGTCTCAGTAAGTACACTGCAAACAGGAACTGCTAATTTGGCATACTTTTAATGGTGTCAATTAATGTAAGAAAATACAGGTTAAAAAAACAGGACTCAAGTTATAGCCCAAGGCCTAAATCACTGAATCCACAGGAATTCCCCTAAAAAACTTGATTTCCGCCAAATAGAAGGGAAGCAAAGAATGGTAATATTAATTATAAGCTCTTCTCATGTTGCACTCAAATCGAGAGAACAGTAGAGTGTAAACCCACAGTGTCACACTCATCTTAGCTAACTAGGCTATAAAAAGATGCGTTAACTTGCTCAGAGAATCACAAAGAGCAAAGAGACTTGTTACCAGGCACCACCTGTCATCACAGTACTGGTGTTGTTGTCAAAGAGCCTCAGGGTGGAGCAGCCACAGACCTCGTTCAATGCCATGATCCTGATGGACTGCTGACCACCGCACACTTCCGGTCAACTAAAATAACCGGCTCAGCTCCGGCTGAGCAGAAGGAGGTGGGTGGCACAGTCAACACATGCAAAACCTAACAGTGCACCGGCACTGCACAGAGTCTCGCACAATAAGTCTCTCACACCCACACATCTCTCTCAAGTGCTAAGCGCAGACACGGAGAAGGACCAAATCACACACGTGGGGGGGGGGGCTTCTTTTGTTGATGCTTGAAGGCGGTCATGCCCAGCCACTGCGCCAGCTTACAGTACAATGATTGTGGAAATGAGGAACACGGAGAGGCAGGAATTTGGGGCTTTTTCTCTCTTCTCTGCAGCACAGCAAGGCAGAGGAATAATCAAAGGCAACAATAAAAGCAGAGTAGAGGAAGAAAAAGAAGAATTATTTATAAGCGCTTTTGTAAAGTGCTTTACAAAGCAAACAGACACGCAGCAGGATTAAAGGGCATTATAAAGAGAGCACTAAAAACAACTGTAGGTAGAATGCAGATAAATATTCTACAAGAAACTCTATTCAAAGCCTTAACTTTGAATTAAAGTCTTCAGGAATAGTTTGAATGTTCAGGAAAGACTTCTTGCAGAGAGTTGAACAAGAAGAGTTGTGGGACTTTTCTTGGCACTTTTGGCTGCGCAGAGTCAAACCATGCCGCGCTGATTTGCATTTTTATAGCCTCTTAAAATGCTCCAAACTGTGCCCAGTTGCACCTGTGATGGACCATTGGAGTACCTCCACTCCCCCCGTGTCACTCAAACAAGGAAATGAGAGAAAGACGTCTCTGTGTGCTCAGCACTCAGTATTTTTGTAGCTTCTCACTGAATCTCTGAAATTTGAAGTTTATTTTCTCTCTTGTGTCGCTGTTTGTACTTTCAGGTATCTGCTTTATTTCACAGATTCATTCAGTAGCTGCTGATGAAAAACAAACAGCTTTCAAATAACAACATAACAGGGGACTTTTATTGTGAAGAATTTATAGGGCCGTTTTACAGCTGCTTGACTCCAGATAAGCTGGTCTTCAGTTCAGACACATCTTCAAGTTGGTAGCCTTGAAGAAGTCAATCCCTGCAGTGCCGGGCTGACAAGCCAGGTCAAACAGACAGGCACGAATAAAAGTACCGCTGGGTAGTTCAAAGACTGGAAGCAGGGGGAAACAGCTCTCTCCAAAGGTAAACAGCACCTTAACACTTTACCCACTGACACGTTATATCCATATAAAAACTGCGGTTGAAGCAGAGAGTTGCTGCTCCCAGATAAGAATCAGCTCGGCACATAAATCCTCTTGTAAAACCGCAACATGTATTTTTTATCCTTTGGGTTTTGTGTGGATCAAACAATTGAGATATGTGTTAACAAGTGAAATTCATCTAATTCTTGACAAGAAATCAAATATACACATTTAAATATCAAAGAAATCCTTCATGAGGTGATTTAAAAAGGAAAGGAAAGTGCAGTTATCTTTAGCAGCGGATGAGACGTGTTTTAGAAGCAGGAATGAAGAAATGGCACAATCATCTTCACCACCAACCAGCATAAAAACTGCATGAGGAGTCAGACTATATTGCTTTCTTACGAGGACAGCCACCATAAAGGTAGATTTAGCTCATTATATTTGGCCGAACACATATTTATGTGCAATTTTTCAGTGCATGGATGCATGAGGCTGTCTCAGCCTACAGAGCCGCTTTAGAGAGTGAAGCCTGTGTGAAATAGAGCCACATGGTTTTCAAATGAGTGATGTTTTCAAAGCCTACACTTATAAAGACTGATGGCTGCGTGGTCGTGCAAATTCATACTGAGAGGAAGTGCACTTCCAGGTGATGTACGGCACGGATGCTCCGGTGATTTGAATTGATGACACGGGAGCAGATACGCAGACAGCTCAAAGAAATCCAGAGACTGATGTGCTTCTTGTCTGAGGGATCAGATTCTTGTCCAAGAGCAGCAGGACCCAATTCATCAACACTGTCAACATTTCAGTCCAGCTCCACTTGACCATCCGTTTTATTACTGCCAGGGGAAGAAAACACTCATCTGAGGGACAGTTTGTTTAGTCTTTAAAGAAGAGTGGTGAATCAGACCAGGAAATCTTTACAAAACATTTTAAAGGGATAGTTCAGTGTTCAGTATTATGCATTACCTACAGTAGATGGTGATTGCAATACCCCCAATGTAGGAAGCTAAGCAACATACTGCTGTGGACAAGGTCAGCAGCAAAACAGCAAAATGTGTTATAGACACCTAAAGAGACAATATCAGTTTAAGTATACACTATATTTAAAATATTTTCCCCATTTTAAACCTTTTGCAATGGGAAACCACCATTGTGTGAGCTAAATATAGCTGTAGTCTACCATTGCCTCAATCAGTTGGTTTGTTTGTGTCATTGTGTGACTTCAGTGTTTTAAAAGGTTAGTTAGGATTCACCAAAGTCACACAATAACACAAACAAACTAAGAGATCGAGGCAGCGGTGGACCAGCAACTCTCATCTCCTGCAGAGCAAAATTACTTGGTTGTTTGGTTGGTTTGGAGAGAGCGATATTTGGGTCACATAACAGCAGTTCTCCATCAGAAAAGGTTGAAGTAAAGAGACGTGAATATTCTAAATATAGCGTACACTTTAACTGATGCCGATTTTTTCGGTGGCTCGCGTTGCTGACCCTGTGCGCAGCAGTTCATTGCTTAACTCATACAACCTCACTTAAAAAAATCCAAACATCTACATACATTTTTAAGTAATAATTTAATAATATGATGGAAATTTTGTTCATTCTATCATTTTGTTGAATATCTTGTAATATTGATTGAGTCACAGTGATCTTATGTGCGTTTGAGTGCTTTTCTATCTACTTGTTTTGAGTGGACCTCCTGGGTTTTATTGCTTCTTATTTGCTGTGACGATTATTATTGAATCATTAGTCTTTGTTGTGTTGTTCTTTTTGTGTTAATGGGCCAGACTCAACTCAGCTCACTTAAACTGTCTAACAATATTTCACACATTGAACTCTGCACCTGTTTGCTTTTACTTAATTGTAAACCAGTCCTTCTTAATTCATCTCATCCCACTTTTAATCCATATTATATGCACTGATCGAGATCGTATTGGATAATAAATCCCTTTTGACTGAGAATGCACTGCTTCTATGGTTTATGTTGGCTTCTGGCACACAATTTTTTTATTGTATTTATGCACAAATGGGGGTGCCTTTGGGATTTATGTTTTAATGGGTCCTGGTCCATTACAAGCATGAATAAACTGGCCTTGAAGTAGAAAAGGTCGAGAAGCCCTGTTATGGATCATACACTGTATGTGCATTAAGAAGACACACTACATTTTTCTTCTTCATATGAACTCCAACATGTGAAATCATCAGCAGCACCAGTGAAACCCATAGACCTCACTTTCATTTTACATATGATATTTAAATGCCAAGAAATAATACAGCCATCTCCCCAAAGTCATCGCTATAGGCGCATTTTAGGAGCATATATTAAAAAGAGAAAATTAGAGTGGACATTTCGCATTTCATGCACGTCTCATGTGTCTCACTTATTGCTGTATACTTCATTCGAATTGAGTTTTCAGACAGCTTCTCCCTGACACGTGGCGGTATAGAGAGGCTAATGTCTGAGCAGAGGTGATTCTGGACAAGGTGCTGCCAAGCTAATTACCAGTCAACTTACCAGCTACTCTAAATGCTCACATTTTCCCCCCTGCGCTGTATCTTTCCCTCTCTGGATAAAGAAGAAGCTCTAATCCTTTTTCTTGTTCATTAAACTCGAGTCGGGCGAACATTCGCAGCAGGCTGCTTGATAACTGGCTTTGGAGGAAATCTGTAAAGTTTGGAGTCGAGGGTCTCTCAGCGCACCTCGACCTGGGAGAGGAGATTTACATTCCCCACCTGATTCTCCAGTGTTCAGCTGAATGTTGCCCCAAAGGCGTAAAAACTTAACAAATGGAATTAATGCGCTACAGGATTCCCTCACAGGCAGTTCTGCAAAAGTTCGCTGGAAGCCGTGAAAACCCAAATTCTAATACATTATGCAAACTGCACCTCAGGGGGAAGCTGACAGACTGAGCTGGTAAGTTGGTTGGTAATTGCATCATATGGCCAGCAAGACAAACGCAAACACGGATACATAAATGTGATTGAAGACTCCACGCACTACACGCCCGGATTATTACGACATCGATCTGATGACTGCCACCAAAACAGTGCAGCGGCCATGATTCACATGATTATCGAGCTACAGGGGCAGATAGATGGATGCACGGACGGTCGGGTGAATAGAAGGATGGATGGTGGATTGTATATCTAATGGGCGTGTGCTAACAGATGAGCTCGCAGAGGGTAGATGAGTTCGCCGAGCAGGTTTCACGGCACGATCAATGGGTGAAGATAGTCACAATGATCCTGTGTATTGATTGGCTTTGGCTGGCAGAGGGCTTCGCTCATGAGATGGACTCTCGGGGGGGGGGGGGCTTGATTGATATGGATTTTTACATGCAGATGCTGGTATTTGGCGATGAGCATTTCCATAATATTTTGCTCCAAATCATTCAAATTTTCACGCCAAGAAGTACAATGATTCTGTGCTCCCTCTATGAGCAGCACCAGACATGTTTTCTTCTTCATGACTTATTGCTGAGGCTGTGATCCAGGCACAGATGTGTGGCATTTCGAAGTCGATATGCCTTCTCCAAACACTTCTGATGAATCAGTAGTACCACACGCTAACAGCCACCATTTTTATACAGCGCTGCATACTGTAAAAATGTTTTGTCTGAAATCTTTTTTTCTGTTTACAGTTTATGCCAGTCACATATCTTTTACTTTTAGTAACAAAAATATCCAAAATGGATAAATTTCAAGAGTTAGTCAGCTGCACTTCCGTAATTAAGGCAAGAGGAATAATCATTCATGTCTATCTTGTGGTTTGTTTTGCACTATTTCCTCAGAGCTCTGACTGGACTTGTGTTCATCATCATGAAGCTCTGAGTAACTGATATTTCCACCTGACAGAAAAGGGCCGCACAGCTCTTTATTTTCTGGATCCTTTCCATGCGGATGCATTTCCTGCTTTCCTATGGAAAGGTATGTGCTGAGGGCGGCGAGTTTGTTTTTCTTTAAACATCAACCATGTCTCTCAGTTGACGATATGTGTAATTTTTACAGCAGCACTTTCCCTCCCAGGCTTTTCTCTTTTTCATGGGCTCAACCTTTCTTTCTCTTTCTCTCGTTCTCTCTCTCTCTCGTACTGACTGATCACAGTGCCGACGTGTTCGTGCGTGAGACCAGCACCATAAAATATGATCAACAGTGCTGCGTGCGACTGATTGCCT
The DNA here is from genome assembly GCA_034769285.1 of Lutjanus argentimaculatus. Taxonomy (NCBI): domain Eukaryota; kingdom Metazoa; phylum Chordata; class Actinopteri; order Lutjaniformes; family Lutjanidae; genus Lutjanus; species Lutjanus argentimaculatus. The sequence continues at coordinate 2,812,319 of JAWZSL010000020.1, read as the reverse complement.
GTGATAACAGACATCATACCATCAGGTAAAGAAGGCGGGGCGGCTGATGGTTTACAGTTCTGAGAGACCAAGGACGCTCTGTGTTGTTTTCTCTATGATTTATCCATTTCATTTTTATGGCCTGATACTCCCAACGGCCAATCCACCAGTGTCTGGTAGACAAGATCTAAGTACAGACAGACAGTTTGTCAAGTCAATTTTTGTCATATAGCACCAAATCATAACCTAGGGCGCTCTTCATACAGAGCAGTTTTCAACCATAATCTTTATATTATTAACCGAGGCCCAACAATTCCCACCATGAGCAAGCATGAGGAGAAACTCCCTTTTAATTCAGGTAATTCAGATTATTTGAAGTGGAGAGGTAGTCAGTGTATCACCTACAGCAGATGGTGTTCGACATGCCCCCCAGTTTGGAGAAACAAGAGGAGTATCTGTACGGCAGCTTAGCACTGTATTGCTACAGCCGTGGTCGGCAGGAAAAAGTATTTTAGCCACATAAAAATATTGATATCCATTTAACTACACACTTTGTTTTCCTTGCCGTTAGACAGCACTTTACATTTTTTCAACCGTAGTACTTCCTTATTCCTACACAAATGCACACCTGCCTGTGCTGCACACTGTATAGAAGAGATAACAAATGCCAGAAAATAAAATTGAGTGATTATGGCAGCAACAACAAAATGCCGTTAACTGTGGAGACAAGAAGACTACAGTTCAGAAAATTTAGTGCCAAAGTAAAAGGCTGTTTGACAGCAAAGAAAAGTGGTGAAAATAAAGTGCATTTCACAAATTTTGATGTATTTATGTAGGCCTTTTGGCTAAAATCTGTGGCAGTGCACTTCTCAGCTCTCATCTCTACCTCTCCAAACTGGGGGCGTGTTGACTGCCGTCTACTGTAGACAACACACTGACTATCAGTAAGTACCTGATGCAAACCCACTTCAAAAAACCTGTACTGTCCCTTTAACAGGCAGACACCTCGAACAGGAGGAAAGAGAACATACAGAAGCACAACGTAAGCTCCACACAGAGATGTAAAGTATCAGCCATGGTTAATTTGTAGGGTCTTGTGGGGGGTATTTCTTCAAGACCACGCATCCTCTGGCGACCAGCCGGCCTCGCAAATCTCCTGATCTCAACTTCTCTGCGCCTGCCTGCACTTTCTCATTGTCGTAAATCTCTAGATCCTCTGAACAAGGTCGTTTGGCGATGAAATGGGAAATGAATCAAAAAGCTCATCCCCGGTATGGTCTGTATAGACGAGCTCTGAATCCTTAGAAGCATTAAATGAGGTAACAATGCACTTCTATCATGCTGCTAGCCACCGTACCAAAGCAAACTGAATAACCAATTCCAGTGAATGGCAGGTTGCTATGGCAATTAGGGGCACCGTTGAACCGGATCAAGTGGAGAAACATCAGCTGAATAGAGGAAGTCAAACATCTGGTCATGTCTTGGTGGAGCTCTTGTAAATCCCATGGACCCCTTTTATAAAAATATTTAGTTAAATTTACATTTGATTAATAAAAGATACCGAGCATAAAAACCTTACTTACACAGGTTCTAAGAGGTCCATTTGTAACTTACACACCTGTGATCCATAAGTCTCAAATTAATTGTAATTAATTGACAGCACCTGACTCACAATCATCCATTTTCCCTTAAATAATCAGCAGCACAAATGAGGGTTTAGTTCGGAAAAATCTTTTTGACAAGAGCACAGTGATGGTAGAGGAAATTGAAGCAGGCAACACAAAAAAAGTTCACCACATGCTTGGGCGGATATGCGTCCCAGCAGGGAAATAACTCACATCAAGTCTGATGTCAACTTTCAAGGGGACAATTACATGAAATTTTCTCAAGAGCAGTTTCTGACAAGGACACCAAAAGAATTAACTCTGCAACTGTAACTCTGCTGACAAATCCTGACAGCTTATGAACACGACCAGCTTCTCTCACTGACTTGAATTCAAACAGCTGTAAACACTCGTTGATGTTACTGTGGCTGCCTAGCAAACGTCAGGTGTAATAAATAACTACTTAGACATGGTTTTCTGTCTGAGCCAAACTGAAGATCAAAACTGATCAAAAGTCGATTTTAGAAATGAACCCCTCAGAAATTTCTTGTCAAAATCAGTTACTTTCAGCGGCTGTACACTTCCAATTGCCGCGATTAGTGGATTCAATCAGATGAAGTAAATTAGCACAAAGTTTTGGTGTCAAGTTTAACTTGAATGGAGAATCCAAAATGGAGGAAGCTATCAAAAGATTATATAATCCATTATGATTTAACTTGCCCACTCACTGAAAGTAAACAGGAAAAAAAACTAAGGCAGCTTTTTAATCGTTGTTTGAGGCCATTTTAATTAATTTACTTGGATCCCAAGTAGCCACTACCAAGGTAGCAACTGCTGTTCCTGGGGTCCAAAACAAAAGGAGCCAAAACAAAAAAACCTACAAAAACCAAATAACTACAAATCAGCGCCAATTAAACTAATGACAATAATAATAGTGACAACAAATCCTGACATTATACCAAAATGGCCTATAAAGCATCTGAGAGTGCCTAAAAACAGTGCAAATATAATGATAGATGACCAATAAAGCTCCTCATTAATGGTCATGTGTTAGATATTATGTAGAAAAACATCAGTTCACACCTGGATTAATAAAACTCTGAATCACTGCACATATTTTGCAGAGAAAATCAAGTGTTTTTGCAGTTTTTAGGCAGATGAGTCAGAAGGTAACATTTGCAGTGGAGGAAATCCTCGTCATTCTTCACAGTCAGTATTCATATGTAAGTGGTTCATCAATCATTATCAGTGAAACTGTTCTGCAGCCTTTACCTTGACTGGAATGACAGTTTAAGACAAAGTAATAAGAAGAAGTTTGTATTTAAAGTTCGATGCAGCTGCCCTCCTCCTCCTTATCACAGCTCAGAGAGCCCAGTAATTGAAAAGGAGACTCAGCGAGCCTGTTCTCGCAGATGGTGCATCGCATTTCTGAGAGACAACAATAGGACTGCGGACCTCACCATTCAATAGCTCTTCTCAGGCATTCAAAGCCAAAGTGAAACGAAGACAAAGAAGTGCTGCGGCGGATCTCGGTTTCTTTGCCGTCCCCTGTGCCTCGTCTGACTCAGGCCTCACGTGGCACCTTGACTCTGGCCTGATGGGAGCCAGCTCATAGCTAAGTCACACTCCTGAAGATGTGTGACTGTGCGAGCACTTTCAGCATGATGGTTACCTTCTGACAGGCAAAATGAAGCCCAGAAAAGCCTCTCAGAGAGACGGGCTCTTGTTAGATATCGAGCAATTTTCAGGCAGTGTTCTTAGGCTGGAGCACATTTTATGATCGGCTGCCAGCAGCCAAAAAAGGGCCAGATTTCTATTTACGGATTTTAAAAAAACCTATTAAACCAGCCGCTGAATGACCAGCATAAAATTACAGATAGATAGCTGATAGCAAGATATCTGATCTCTCCCTTGTTCCAGCCAGCTCTGTTTAGCGTGACTGCAGCTTGTTGTGCATGATTTTGGAAATAATGGGCCTATTTCATGCATTTAATCTGAACATTAAATGGAGAAGAAATAACTGTTCGGAAGTGAGGCTTTGGTATTTGTCTCCCAAATGCAACACTAAAAATTTATGAGATGTTTACTAAATTGCAGGCACACGGTGACCACAAGCAACAGATGTCAACCTACACAACACATTCACGCTTCAGAGCAAGACAGGAAGTTAAAAGACAACATATGTGTGCAGAGTGTTTCCATGTTGCTATAAAACATAAATATCTTGGCTTGAATTGAAATAAATGTTTGATGCAACAGCTTGTTTTATGATGTGGACTAGAACCAGAGATTCTCAAGATAACTGACTCAGTAGCAGTGCAACAAGTAAGATTTTTACTGCTCCCGAACACAAAAAGGTTTTATTGATCAGCACTGTGCTCGCCATGATTACTTTGCCAGCTGCAGAGATTTATGGCTTCCTAAACTCACCGCTCCACACCAACAAACAAGTTGTTCACATTATTCATCCTCACCCATAAAGTAGGAGACGGTCTTGCACATGGCGCCTCCGAAGATGAAGTCCTTCAGGATGTTGGGGATGAGGGTGAAGGGCATGCAGAAGATGGCCATCATGAGGTCGCTGACCGCCAGCGACAGCAGGAAGGAGTTGGTGACGGTCCGCATGCGCTTGTTCAGCATCAGCACCACGATGATCAGCAGGTTGCCGAAGACGCTGAGCAGGAAGATGAGCGAGTAGAGCAGGATACGAAAAGAGTCCATCTCTGCCAGAGAAAGACGGAGAGAGGACGTCGTTAATAAGATCTGTTGTCGCGCAGTTCAGCTGATCAATTAAAGGAAGGAAACACATTTGCACAAGTGGATTACGCTGCTTTGAATTAATGTTTTCTGTCTGCTGAAATAGGAAATATGAACTTCTTTCATCAAAACCTCTCATGTGGGTGCTTTTTCTTGCAGTCGTGAGAGACAACCAAATGTTTAATGTCACTGGGAACAGCAATAAACAACGAAGAAGAAGGAGCGGAAGACAAAATAAAAGAGGCAGAGGAGGAAGAGTGATGCATTAAATGACTTCCACCAGATTAGCAAAACAAAGACTACTTAAAAAACATTGTTCTCCATCTGTGTGCAGTGTTTTTTCTTGTATTTGTTCAAGCAACACACATATCAAATGACACACAAAATAATGAAAAAGTGTGAGAAAACAAAACCACATCAATACATGAAGAGAACGGGCAGCGGCAGGTCATTCACCTGGGAAATAAAGACTCCGGGCACAGAAACAACACAAAAATCTATTACTAGATAGAATAACTTTGCATAATCAACATTTTAAATTGTGCTGGTGTCAATATTTTCCTGCTCGCCCTGTGAGTCAAATGATAATTGAAATAATAATACTGACAGAGAAAGATGAAGACAAACAACATCATCACAGGCTGTGCCCCTGGTAACCTGGGAATAAAACTCAAACTGGAAAAACAAGCTCAAAATCAAACAGGTTCTATTGTTTGTATCATTATCAACTTTCCATTGGTAAGTGTCTGCTTTTTCATGCAATAATTCAATAACAGTTTTGGGTGGTAATTAATTACATGTAATTAAATGACTCAGTGAATATAATTGCAATAAAAGCATAAACAGGCCCTAAAAATAATTTAAAAATTAAAAAGATAAAACAAAATAATAAAGTAATGTTTTGTAATTGTATACCAATGTGCACTGCTCTGTGTTTTTGCACAAGAATGTGTTTCAGTGCTGGAAATTCAACAATATTTTCCTCATGAAATCATAAAAGGGCTCTCACAGTACAGCACAGCATAAAGTTTTGTGTTTGTTTGTTTGTTTGTTTGTTTGAAATGTTCAACACCAAACCTGAGGAAACCTCTGAGAGCAAATTAATGTAACCACAATCTGTTGCATAAAATAAAGTTGAGAGGTTTAAACTGCCTGGTGTAAATTTCTGCTCTCACAAGGGGGGACATCATCACAAAAGTATGTTTGGCTTTTTAGTATCATGAATGGATTAATGAACTTTCTTGTTGCAAAGCCAATCAAACAACCACAAAAAACACAAAACAATGACAGATGGAAAACCACAAAAGATGCAGGATGAACACAAAGAAACACAAAAGGCTACAAAGAACCCAAAAATTACCACAAAGAAACATGTAACCACTACAAACAGATGCAAAAATACCACAAGTGGATGCAAAATGAGCACAGAGAAACACAAAATGAGTAAAAAGAAACATGAAACAACTACAGAGAGACACAAAACAACCACAAAGAGACACAAAATGACCACAAAGAGACACGAATGCGACTACAAAGAGACACAAAATGACCACAGTGAGACTAAAAGGGACCACAAACGGATGCAAAATGAACACAAAGATACAGAGAATGATGATAAAGAAACACAAAACAACCACAGAGAGAAAATGACCACCAAAAGATACAAAACATCTTTTCAAAACTCTGTCCTTAATGGGGGATTATGTGGCATTTTAAATAGCGTCTATTTAATGATATTGTTTCATATTAAAATATCATTCAGGTATTAAACTGAATGAACAATGTAATTAATAATGCAGAGTTTATTTGTATCAAGAACCAGAGCTTTAAATATGAAACCATTAAATGTTTCTAAACCCGTCCCTGAATAGAAATAACAGAACATTTACTCTGCAGGGTCGCCTGACAAATAAAACTAAGAATGAAAGCCGTCTTGTAAAATAAGAGCGTTCTGTGTGGTTTCCTTCTCTCGGTGCTGCCATACAGCTGAGCATCAGTGAGAGCAGGACGGCCCAGCCGGAGGGTTTTTGGGATGCTCTCTTCACTCACACCGGCCTGTCACTGCGAGTCTGTCTGAGGATGAGACTATCTAACAGGACAAGGTCAGGGTGGGCCATGTGCTGCACTGACTGAGTCCTCTGATTAAAGACAGAGACATGGGACAAGTCTAAAGGTCTGCAGCAGAGCCTGCAGACAGAGTGCTACACATCACCTTGAAGGCACACACACACAGAGAGACACGCACAGACACACAGTCCTCATGAGGAGTGGAACCAGGACACAAACAGGACTGTATGTTCAGGTACTTACTGTTCACATATTCGGGTTTAAAATATGTTTGCTTTTTTGCCATACTGAGTCAAATCAAAGAAATAGCATGTTAATGATGTGATGACAGTCTATCCAATTTTATTTTCATAGTTTAGACAGTGAATTTTCCCAGCGTGGGATGAGTAAAATTTATCTTAATTTTAGATTGTCCTCCCACACAAAGACATGGCTTAAATTTCAATGCTTTGAAAATAAAAAAACATCTGAAACAAAATGATAAATTTCAGTATTTCAGACAGAAGTGCATGCCTGTTTTTCTACTCCCTATTTGGACTGGCACAACACAACAATTTAATGATCCTGATACAAGTTTTGGTTTTTATCTCAACTATATTCTTATTATCATTTGTCATCTAGACTGGGAGCATGGAACAAGGTATAATGTGTTATATTAGTGAAGTTTAGAAGTGCTGAGAGGCTGATTTTTTTTTTTTTACTTTTAAAGAGGGCCAGGCTAGTTGTTTCCCCTTGCTTCTAGTCGTTATGCATGTCGTTGTTCAGCTAAATAGTCATGCTTTAAAGCTCTGATGTTTCAAATTTCTGCAATGTTCAAACCCAGAGAAGTCCCCATGTTTTATCAAGGTAACAGTGTGTTTCCTACAAGTCAGTCACTAGATGCTACAATGTCTGTGAAAACACAGGACACGTTGGATACGGCAAAGAGTGAGGAATTAAGTCCACAAATGTGACTACCACGTGACAAAACATAAATAAACATTTACAACATCACCTACTACATTTCTGCAAGAGTCACCAGCAATGGTGAAAATGTCTAACAATGAAGACAACAACTCCCATGATCCCATGCTGCTGCAAAGTGAACTGCAGGGCATCGGCCAAAACAGTGACGTGACACACACAACTCTGAATGTGACTGACCACCATCATGTTGACAGATGAGATAAGTTAAGTAAAGCTTGAGTTGTGTTTTATCGGGCGTTTGTTGATGTTAGCTAAGCTAATGTTAGCTAGTGTTGCACACTTTTGGTGCTGTAAGGAAGCTGAACCCAGGAGAGCACATAAGCGGTCATGTCTGTAAACTGTGCACGTTGTACAAACTAATTGTGTTTTATGTGACAACACTGTGAGTCAGATCTGAGTAGGTTTAGGGACAATGACCATTTAGTTAGGGTTAAAAAAAGATCAAGCTTTGGGTTTAAATGATCATGCTCATAGACTTTCTGCAGGTCTGGGGTTCCCCTCTAGACATGACCCACATAAACAGTCCAGTGAATTCAGTGTAATGTCCTGAGGTGATATAATGTTCCTCCGAAGGAGAACAAATCATCACTCCAAGTCCTCCATTCTCTCCACCATCAGGCTACTAAATGCCCACAGTAGTCATTTTAAATGACTGTCATTGTTTTATACTCTGTTATTGTATGAACTATAACACAGGACTTTATTTTATTTATTTTATTACTATATACTGCTTTGTTGTTTCCTTGCATTGCCCCATTTGTGTTGATCCCTTGCGTTTGACGAATCACTACTTTACCCTTGCCTGTGAGCCTCGCCTGTGACTTTTGAAGTTGTATGGTCTGGGTAAGCTGCAAATTAATTGCCCTTCTTGTGATCAATAAAGTTGTCAGAATCTAAACATCACATCCTTTGGATTCTCATCGAAAAACTGTCAGTCATTTACATAGAAATCAGTCCACGGGCTGTTATAGGCAATCAAGAAAGTCTGGGAAGGTTTTTTTTACATTACGTTACAATCCATCTCACACTGGCAATACAAAGCAATTAATACGTGTAAATTGCTTCAACTAGTACCTTTAAATATTTTTAAAATTGTGTCTCATGACTTTCTGCTGCATGTTTTGTGTGCTTAATGTGTTATATTCACATTTTATTAAGATTAGTACAATGGTTGTGTATGTGTACTTTATCTATAATTGCTTAACGTTGCGCCCATGGCTAACGTACACAAAATGTGGTTATTAACAGCACTGCTCATTTGTGCTGTGTTCCTTCACAATATACCGGATAGTGGAGGTTCTCATATTACTGCATTAATGTTTTGCTGCTTCCCGTTGCTCTGCATGATTTGTGCAAAGTTCAGAATTCTAATTTCGTTATTAATGTTGTAATTTCATCGTCTAACTGCCCTGTGTTTGTATTTCTTACCCTTCACTGCTTTTAGGGGCGGTTTGCCAAAGGGCCGCAGCTGAAAATTAGCCATCTGGCACATTTACAGTAAGGCTGATTAATTTGCATTGTCCTTAAATGAAGAAAAATAGATTTTTATTGGCTGTTTTAAACTCCTTTGAGGGGTGTTTTCCTTTGGTGCATGAAACATTATGTACTATTCTACCTTAAGAAAAAAAAACAATAGTCGTTGGTTTGAAATAACTATAAAAATGCCGCAGCCAATATGAAGTTAAAGTTTTGCATTTATCGGACAACTGGCAGAGGATCGAGACAACAAAGATAAAAGATGAGGTGCGGATTTGAACCCAGGACGCTGCAGGATGCATGTTAATCACCTCCACCACCTGAGAGGCCCAGGTGCCCTCAACTGAAACTATGAATTATTCTTTTGATAAGACAAACCTCTGATGGCTTTGAGAGCAGTTTCATTAGCTGAAGAGATTGACACCACAATCATGTTAATAACATCGACCCTGTTTCAGTCTCCGGAAGATAAATCAGCAACACAGATGACAAGTTTGACAACAACGGCATTATCTGCGATATGCATAATCAGCACTAACTTGTGAGACGTCCTACACATGCAACAAGCAGGGAGCCCCCACTGGCTCAGCAGCATCTATTGTGCAACGTGAAAATTTAATTAACTATTCATTGAGCACGAGTGGCATGCTGGCTCCCCTGAGCCTAACGACTGCAGGACTATTCACTTTGGTTTCTCTGACTCCCTCATGCGTGACAGCTGTGTTCAAACGCGCATGAATCTATAAATACATCTCGGATAAAAGGACGGCGTTCACCTCTGAGGTGCCGGTAAGCAGCGGGGAGTTGTTGACATGGAACGTTTTAGCCATGAGCCGGGGCTCAGAGAGCGCAGAGGCTTATGTTAGGGTTGTGCCTCTTTATTTAGCCTCTATTTATATTGTACTGTCTGTACTACTGGCTGCTGCTATGCAAACTGTAATTATGTTTCCCCACAAGGCTCATTAAAGTTTTATCATTGCACTTTGTATAATCTTTATAGGGATAGTTTGGATTATTTAATGTGGGGTTGTATGAGGTATTTATTGATATCAGGCCCCAAGGTAGGAGATGCAGAGCGGAGTACCTGAACTACAACCCTACAACAAATAATCTGAGCTATCCCTTTAAGACAGAATTAGCACGACTTTGAAAGGACAGCAGGTCACTTTTGTAATTTATTGGTGAATGTGGAGTTCAGGGAGTACTTTTTTTATGGATTGACTGATGGAGCCAGATGAATAAATTCTTATGAAGATCATCAATAACAAGCGGTCATAATCTTAAAGGCGATGTGACCGACATCCAAAAAAAAAAGTGGCTTCTGGTTCTGAACTATCCTTTTAATCAAAACTCCGCCATGAGGCTGTATTTCATACCAAGTCCCTGTGAGATGATGAAATGGTAGAAATGACTGTCAGCTCCATCCAAATCTGACGTTACTCCTAATTACAAGTGAGCAGAGGGCCCTTTGGAAACAAACCTGTGAAGCAGTAGACATGAGTCAGGAAATGAGCCCTGAACTTGTGGGAGTCAGCAGCTAAATCCCTTCTCTCTAGTTAGAATTAATGTGATGCCTTCAGTCTGCAGAATGTAAACTAGGGCTGCAACCAACATGTCTTTCCATTGTTGATTCATCTGTTGATGATTTTTTTTTTCAATTAAAAACACTTTCCATCACAAATTTCCAGAGCACAAGGTGACGAATTCAACTTCAGCTTATTTTGTCCACCGCATTTAAAGAAAAGAGAAACTAATGAATTGAAACACACACAAAAACTACTAAGCATTAAGTATTTTTCTACTCCAAGGCCATGAACGAGCCTTTCAAAGAGGATTAAGACTAACCACAAGCACGCTTCACTTATGCTACATCTCTACAGCATGGTGGAGCTCGGGTCGACTCAACTCAGCTGGCTTGGAACTGCTTTTTCTTGGTTTTCCATTGTTTGTTTGGTTTTTCCTGCTTTTGCAATCACCCCAGGGGCCAAAGTTACTGCTGGTAAAATATGCAGGTGGCTGTTATTTTTGTTTCACCCTGCAGCCAAAAAAAAACAACCTACTGGTAAAATTTCAACATTTACAAGCCATTTGGATGGTGGACAAAAAAAAGTTCATTTTTAACCCCGCATCACCTCGGTCGAGGTTCCAAGGGAGCCCACGCTCAAAGGTGGAGTGAACACAGCGCAGACCACTGACTGGTCAGACAGAATCGAAACTTACAAGACACCAAAATGTAGGATTTCCCGAACTCTCCTGTTTAGTTCAGCAGTCTTGTCTTGCTGCCTCCAGCCTGACAGACAGTCTGAGGTACTATCCATCTGCTGTGGAAAATGAAATCAAGAAAACTGTCACGTACCAAAAGTGAGTCGAGTCTAGCCGATCCCAGATTTACCACACAGAGGAAACACAGCATTAAAGGCACCATGTGGAGATTCTGACCACTAGCAGCACCTCAGATCAGTGTTTTTAAGAGCTGGTCTGCATTTTGTTTGAATCGTGGACATGCATGAGGACGCACATGCAACGCAGCGCGATTTGCATTCTGCTGATGGTTTCACGCTATTCCACAGATCAACTGCAGGTGGCAGCAATGTGCCAAGAAACTGGGCAATGCACCAACAATGATGGCAGTGAAGAAGAAGTCTGTTAGCAAACATAAATAATGCAAAATTTAATATATATATATTTTTTTTAAATTAGGAACAAAATGTACTGAACTTCAAAGTCAGACTTTAAAGATCTCCATAATGCACTTTTAAGTGTAGCCTTTTTGACCACAAATGGTGTTATGGAGCAATGTTTTGATTTAATATTTTCTATGTATACAAGGTATGGTTGGTCATGCAATACACATTGCTGCCAGTTTAATGCTATTCCGACGATTGACAGCTGGTGGCGGCAATGTGCCAAAATAACACAGCAACACACCAGAAAAGGCAGGGATGAAGAGCACTGCCATCTAGCAAACATGGCTGTCAACAAGGCAGGTAAGACGTGCACTTAACCTGTTTGCTAGGTGTCAAGGACACACACAATAAACTCTGGCGAACTAGTCAATGTAAACACGACTTTGTTTACAAGAAAACACCACGGGGTGCCTTTAACCTAATGTGCAAACACATTATTGCTGAATTGTGACGGCTGTAATATTATGTAAGCCAGCCCAGTATAATTACATTTCCCACAGTACTATTCTGTGGAGACGTTTCCACTTTAATAAAAATTACATTTTCATTTTCTTACAAAGGGCCTGTTTTGGAAAATAGAGACATGATGAAAAATGATGTCATCAAGAGATAAACAAATTTATCCTTGAGTGACTCTGCTGTAGCCTCATAAACATTTTCCCATATGAAGAACTTAATCATCTCTCTGTGACACTAGAAAAATGGTAAAATTGAAGAAAATATTATATTGGTTCTTCTAAAACCTACAATAAAGTCACTTTATTGCATATTTATATTTGTCTCACTTATACTGACATAATGTTAAAACCATGTTTTCCCTGATTTTTTGGCAGGGAGGCGAATAAAAACAAATCAATCTCTGTTACTTCAACTAAGAATGATGAACTTGTCAGTGCCCTTTCCTGTAATTTGCCTTCTATGGTGTTCATCTGCTGCACAGCGCATGAAGAAATTGGCTGAATTCAAGTCAGACCGGATTGTGTTTTGAGTTGATCCATTTTTCTCTTTCCAAGCATAAGGAGCTGCTGATTATTACATCTAAACATTTATTTCCTTATGACCATTAATGGTTGTGTTTTGGAGTCTAAAGTAGTAAACACTCCAAACTGTGAATAAACCACTACAAACATGCACATGATATGAATGTTTCCTCAGAGGGGACGGCTGCTCCGAGTGCCCGATTTGTGTCCACACTGTCAATAAATCACCGTCTTACATCACAGAGCACTTAATGCCTCTGGCTTTAATCCCGTTCTTTCTTTTGCTCGATGTCACAGCTAATCAGTGGCCGCCTCGCTTCAAATTGCGACTGTTAACTTCAGAGAGTCGACCACATGTCTTGTATCCTAACAGATTCAATCAAAAGATAAGGATCTTTTGACCTCCTCTACATTCACAGTCCACAGAGACTGATTTCACCTTGTGCCAGGTATGTGGATCCTTTTTAGACTTGACTGAAATGATAAAACTGCTCCTGTGGAACGGTTGGGTATTGAACTTTGTGATTTTAAGGGTACTGAGTATCAATTCAAATTGAATCGATCAAAGAAACATTTCAACCCCGCATTTCAGTCTGCTCGAGACTCTTCAGAGAATAATGTATAACTCCTGAAAGGTACAAAACTCATATTTTGGAGTGCTTGCCCCTTATGTTGAATGTCTTTTAGGGGCTGATATCACCCTGGCTCTCATTCTGTACTGCTTGCCACAACTATGTGATTTTATTTTATTCTCCACAACCATGTGGCGAGACCCTGGAAATAATCTTACGACACAGTGAGTCAGGGCAATGGCAAGCCAAAAAGCGGTCACAAGTGTGATTAAACTTTTCCAAAACTTGATGCAGATAAAACTCACTGCAATATTTGTCATGCGAGATGCAAAGCTGGCCAGGGCAGCACATCTTCACAAAATATACCTAAAAACTGAAGAGTATACAGCAAATGTTAGCTCGCCTGCAGCAGTTTAACCCCCCATGGACAAAAAGACTTTAAAAATGCCATTGATAACATTTTTAAGTGAAAAAAAGTTTCACTTTTCACAAAAAATAAAGATAAAAAATGCATCATGTTTGTTTCCTTGGCAACCATGGCAGCAACCTGGCAACCACTGGAATGGAATGAAAGGGAGCGGGGGGAGTGTGGCTGAATGTCATCAGCGTTATCAATCGCACCTTTAAGTGAGGCATCGGCAACTTCACCAACACCTCCAGGTGATTAATTAGCTCGATGGGTAAGTCGTTGTTGGAGCTTTTTTCACTGTCTTAAATTACGTTAGCATTTTTGCTAGCATAAGAATTAGTTATAGGGACAGGTTTGGGAACGGAGAGGGAGGTAGGGAGGGATTTTATTTTGTGTGGTTTGTAAAATGTTCTGAAAAAATAACAATGTCAGAAATTTAGTTTGGACTTTCTCTCAACTGAACTAAATTTTTTGTTATTACATGGTACTGAATTCCAGGTACCGGTTTCAGTACTGCTACCGTAGCAGTTCAAATGTGAACCGGAATCTGGGGACCTTACAACAAATCCTTTTCGTTTGGTTTTTGACATATTTGGATTGTATGGGATTCTGTGGGATTGTATAACTTAAACACTGATGCAGATTGAAACTATTGCCTTTTATTGCTCCACACTGCATTAGTGAGTCTTTGCAGACAAATCTTTGACAGCAGTTTGGCATCGTGCTCAAAGGGCAGAAGCTGATCCCCGTATCGCATTTTATCACTATAATGAGACGAGCTACTGTTACCGTCAGCATGATTAAACTCAATTAGTTTCCACCACGCCATCCCGTGAGAGGATAATATTGATCCCACATTAGCTTGAAATTTTTGGAGCTGGAGAGAGCTTGTTTGTAGCGTACGAACAAGCTCAGCACATATTGAATTACCCGCGAGGCCCTGACAGACATGTTCGTTAGTTTTCTGTGCCTCGTTAACATATTTTAAGATTCTCAAAGAACATTTTAACTGGAAATCATGTAAAGAAACAAGCCAAGAGAGGAGATAGAAGATACTGAGCAGAATGGGACAATAAGCTCGATGGCAGATATCACATGTAGAACACGTAGGTGTGAGCTTGTGTCTATTTTGAGTAAAGCATTTAGCAGACAAACGGAGGCAGAGCTGCTCCACTGCAGCCTCTCCTGAGGGTGACAAATTCAGTAAATCCCCGTCCATACTGCTGTCTCTGCAAACACAATGACAGGAAGCCTCCATGCCTGCCAATGTTCGACGGACTCGCTGGCAGCAAACTGTAAATTATATTACCACAGAGTCCATGTTCCCAATCAGTGTGCATACCAATTACTATGTTATGGTGTTCAGAGATGCATCAGTGTCCAACAGTAATGGCTGCATTACGTGTTGCATTAAGATCAACTGAGGAGTTTTAATTATTATGGAGATAAGTTTAACGATTTGAACTAGGGCACGGCAGATATATTGGTTGGCAGATATTACTGGCCTCAGCCTATCATAGTCATTATTGAGCTACAGTATATCAGTATTGATATATGTATATATGCATTAATATGCAAACTTGAACAGAAAATAATGTGGAATGTTTTAATTTGTAGCTGTACAGGAAGCATTTTATGTGCATTTGATCCTTTTTCTTAATGCAAGTATAATATATGCATATATTTTGTCCTGTTTGTGTTCTTCATTTACAGATCAACGATAAATGTAAATATGGGTTCTAATAAGGTACTTGCACAGACAATCTATACACCTGTTGCCAGAGAATGACAGTGGATTTGATTCATTAAAACTTATCTTGCACACTATACACAGTTGACCTACACTCAATAAAGCACCTGAATGCATCTTGTGTAAGAAAGCAAATTAGTATATTTCCCAAACTGTCTAAACATTTCCTTTGAAACACAGTCCTTTGTCTTTTTTTTATTCTTCAATCTCCTGCTTTCCTTTCCGAGTAACTTTTGTGTTGAAAAGTGTGAATTATGAATAAAGCTTTCTTGCTTGATTGTTTCATGAATCTGAGACCTTGTTGAGCATAAGAGGCTGAGACACAATGCTGGCAAACAAACCTCCAGTCTTTATAATATAATTAATGTAGGAGTAATGTTTTTAATTGTTGTAATCGCCGCTAAGACACTTATCAAAAGGACTGAAATTAAGTATTCTGATCAGAACTTGAAATTGATTAAATGGGAGTTTCCTCATCTGCTTCTGCGTAGTCTCTTTGGAACCAGCTTCTGGTAGCTATTAGAAAAGAGCTGCATCTTATGGGATTTCCTTATCGAATTAAACATTCAGCAGAGGTGTTTGCCACTTGATCCCCATAAATCACTACGTAAACAAAGCCAGCAGTGGAATAGGATGCAGTGCAATTACTGATTAGACTTTCTCAGGACTATAGAGACCTAAAACTTTGAGAGATTCAGACTTTACAGAGGAAAAAGAAGGAAATACCGCTCATATTACAGGGATAGTTCAGATTATTTGACATTGCATTGTATGAGGTAGTTATCAGTGTCAGTAGATGGCACACCCCTGTGGACAGGGTCAGCAGCAAAATGTATTTTTGCCTCTTAAAAAATGTTCAAAATCAATATCACTTTAGCTATACACTGCATTTAGAATATTTTCACCACTTTACTTTGCCATTAGACAGCTTTTTCTGATGGGAAACCGCAGGAATATAAGCTAAATATCTCTCTCTCCAAACTAACCAAACTCCATAGGCAAAATCAGCTATTTTAACTCACAGAGCACAGTAGTTGTTGGTCTACCACTGCGCCAATCAGTGGGTTTATTTGTGTTACTGTGTGAGTTTGGTGAATCCGAACTATCCTTTTAAAATTCAGAAGTCACACAGTAACACAAACAAACTAACAGATTGAGTCAGCAGTAAATCAGCAGCTCTCTTGTTCTGTGAAGTAAAATGACTGATTTTGCCTATGGAGTTTGGTTGTTTTTGAGAGTGCAATGTCTGGCTCACATAACAGCAGTTTCCCATCAGAAAAGGCTGTCTGACTGAAGGTAAAGCGGTGAAAATATTTTAAATTTAGCCTAGACTGTGTCTAAAATACCTTTTTGTTGCTGACCCTGTCCACAGCAGTGCATTGCTTGACTTTCGTGCCGGTGGGCTTCGCTGGTTCTCCTAACTGGGGGTGTCAACCTCATGTCAAATAAGCCATGCCAAATAATCTATCCCTTTAAACTTTCTCGTTACGTAAGGTTGCATAGGCGTTGAGAGTCCTATAAACTAGGGCTGCTTTTGCTTTGTCAGTTACACTACACTGTAGAGTCACATGACTAAGGATTAACCGACAGTGAAATTGAGTCTAACTGATACCAGACAAACCCATAAAGCTCCAGCCCTGCGAGTTAATAAAGCCGGCGTGCAGACAGAGGGCATTACAGCTCAATACAGCTATTGCACGGTTGAGGGAGTGCTGCACATATTTATTTGTGCTGTCGCAGTGCACAGCAGTCATGATCTGTGATCTGTGTGCTGCTTTCATGGGGTAAACTGCTGAGATAAATGCATATAAAGGTGATCATCTCTTATTGATTTTCCTTTTTTAATGTATACTAAAGAACAAAGGAGGATTTTTTTTAGGCTCTGGGATTTTGCACAAGAGGCAGCAGCTCATTATCAGGAAGAGTTTGTGCCTGTGTGTTTGTGTGTGCTGTTTGTTCCGACTCACCAGGTCGCTTCAAATCTTTCCAATTATTTGTACTGATTACCGTGATCATGTTATGACAGTCTTCATCACCGTGTACATACCCAAAGGGAGAAAAGAGGCTAATTTCCTTCTATGAGACACCTCGTCGCAGAAATTGGTTAGATATTAGAGACTCCTGAACCGTCCCCCCTGCAGTAATAAGTCTCCTGTTTTTTCTTTTTTATCGAGAGCCCGGAGCGACTGGTTGTTCCACGTCTGAAAAATGAAACAGTTCATTTAATGCTTATGAGATCCACTTCATGATAACTTATCTCACATGCACTCAAAAGGACGGGGTGAGCTCAGCAAAGTGTCACTTTGAATCAGCGGGGAGCCGAGAGCGTCCGGGGCCGAGCCAAGGTGCAGCTACAGATGTTGTTGCACATAAAGCAGGGGCCCTGTCTGAACTCAACTGCTCTCCAGTGATTACTGTAATGTGATGTATGTCAGGTGCTGTTTCATTTTTGCGTGGTGGGAGTTTTACGGCTGCTCCTTCAGTCGTGGTGGTAAACACTGCAGACAAGAGGTGAAAGCAAACTGTCTGTCTCTCCAGAATTTACATAAAGGCAGATCCCAAAGGATGCTATGATATTTTGGGCATTTAATTTCACCTATTGAAAACAATGTTTACATTTTCACAAATATGCACCATTATAATCTTGCTGAATTAGCTATTGCCAGTTCCTGTTTACGATGTACTCATGCATGTACAGACAACTACTTACTTTGATAATGAAGAAAACTTATTACTTATGCATATTTATGTGTTTCCTATATGAAAACATGCAGCTAAGGAGGGATTTGTTGTGGATATTGAGGTATTTACAGTAGCCAGTAGCACTAAATGTACATCAGTTGACTCTGAGAGAGAAACTGAGAGCTCCCAGTAAACATGGCTAGACCGGAACCAAAACAGCCCGTTTGACAGGAACAGGAAATAGGCTGCAGTACCAAGGTGGTGTTCTTGCTGGGTTTGGTTCTGAGTCATGGCTAACCAAGCAAACAGCAGTTAGCTATTTTAGTGGGAAGTAAAACTATCTCTCCACCAGGAAGCTTCATAAATGACCTATCCGCCTCTAGAGCTCTAGGGTTCGGTCCCGGTCCAGTCTTATTCACTGGGAGGCTGCTGAGGCTGGTTCTGTTTCCCACCAATGGCAGCCAACAATCACGATTAGCTACTTTAGCAACAGGTAGAGCTATCTGTCCATCAGGAAACTCTGTAATTAAATAACTCCCGTCCCCAAGATGTTGTCATAAGAAAGCAACATTTCATTGGATGCAAATTTTGTATAAAATATAATTAAAAATACAAGAGAATCATCATTGCTGGGTCAGATACTGGTGTACAGGTGGCATATAACCCAACACATATATGATTAAAACATTTAAACGTCGATTTTGACTTCATAGGAGCTTAAGTAAAACATTTATATAGGAGCATCTTTTTTCTATGACTTCTACGTGGGTATATGGACATTTATTCATGTTATCCTTAGAAAAAGTAAGTCACACTAGGTCTAAAAGTATGTGAGTCATGTCCATGTGTTCAGATTTGTTATTACTACAAGAAGGAGTGTGATTTTTGGAACAAATTGTGGCAGTTAGTACCTTAATTGGCTCCATGAGCGGAGTGTCACAGCCGCTGCTGCAGGTCCAACTGCTGACCCTGTGGGTGAGCAGACCAAAACCAGCAGGCCAAACAACTACAATTACTAATTTCCTGTTGTTTTCAGAACACCTTCGTTCACCTGCCCCTGTCACCTCGCACAGTTTCTCCTGCTTTGCATCTCTCCCTGAACTCACCCACAAATCCCTGAAGAGGCACGCCTCACAGTGTGAAAACCTCTATAGTATCTACTGCACAGTAACTAAAAGATGAAGGGAAGCAAAACAATTGAGACAGGGGGGGCAGCAGTGTAATGGAGCAGCCTGCTGTACAGTGCACAGTAATTGTTTGAAATATGATCAACAGTATTAGGTTGGTCAGAGTTAAGAGTCGTGTAACTAGATGATTTATGAAGGTCTAAACTCAAAGCATCTCCACCCATTAGTCTGGAAGAGTTCATTTACAAAAAAAAGATTTGCCGTCTGTTTTTTGTGCACTCTAATGATTATCAATCAGGCTGGTGTTGGTTGATTAATTTAACAATGTGTTTTTGCAAATGAATTCCTCATTTGCAACCTTTTAAACACAATCTTTGGGTTCCGAATGTTTAGAGTAAGTAATTCTCTGGTTGTGTATTTAATCTTCTCCATCTTAAGGATTTTGAAACAATGCATGAGTTCATCCGTCTCATTTGTCCTCCGTCCCCTGGCAGACTTCTGCTAACCTGGCATGACTAAGATCCATCCAGTATCTATAACTGCTTATCTTTATTTGTCCCACAGGGCTTGAGAGCAGATCCTAGCTGGTATTGGCCGAGAGGCGGGGACAGAGACAAACAACCATTCACGCTCACATTCACACCTACAGGTTATTTGGACTCATCAGTTTACCAGCATGTCTTTGGACTGTGGGAGGACGCCGGAGCCCCAGAGGATACCCACACAGACATGGAGAGAACATGCAAACTCCTCACAGGAAGGCCCCTGGCAAGCTTGCATCTTCAAAACTAGAACCTTCCTAAGTTATTCTCAGCTAAAATCCCACAAAAAACAAACAAACACTGGTTCCAGCTTCTCAAATAGTTAGAAAGATGGCACAATATGTAAATTCTGCCACTAGGGGTCTCTCTCATATCAAAAACTAACAAAAACACATTTGATGATGTCCTGAAGTAGCGTGGGATCCTGGGAGTTTTCTTTTTCTTCTTTTAAACAACCATCCTGATGATGCAGATGAAAATCTGTCTGACATGACTCAGGCAGAAATCATGTTCACCGACGAGGTAATAATGAAGTTTTATTCACATTACGTTTAGTCACATTTGCCTTCCTTCCTCACTCTCTGAAGTATCTGATGAATATTGCGTTTTCATGGATGTTACAGCAACTAGCAACTACCTAGCAACGGCTAGCAGGAGACACACATTACCTGGAATAAATTACGGATTTCTCTGGGTTTAAACATTGTTGGAAACATTTGGAATAATGCATGTACACAACTCTATGTCTATTGTTTTTACACAATTTAATATGGTAGTGTCTTTCACATGGAGAGTAAATTATTTAGTGAAATTTCTAAGCTTCATTTTTCATTTTAAGGCTCATTGCTTTAGTGTTTTATGCTCTGGTCCAACAGACACAAAGCAAAAATATATATAACTTTTTTTTAGATTTATCGCTTTTTTTGCTTCACTCACTTTCTGTTTATAGCTAAAAGTTAACTATCAAACTAGTGTCCACTTTACAAATAAACCCTTTTAAATTGGGTGTCTGTGCTCTAATGTGCATCTCATGATAAAGTTTGGGAACCACTGAACCACTGGAACCACTTGGTTGCTCAATGGAAGCATAATTGGCAGCTATTTTAATTACAGATTAATTATTTGTTTCCTTGAAAAATGACAAACATTTGCTGGTTCCAGCTTCTCGGTTTTGAGCATTTGCAGCCTTACTTTATCTTGTGCGACAGAAAACTAAATACCTTTAGGCTCTTGACTGTTGGTTCTGAATTTTTTATAAACCAAATCCAAGTTTTATGAAAAAGTTGAGAATTATTGCTCAAACTATGTGATTGATGTACATATTTTCAATATAATCAACAAAAGAAACCCTTTTAAAGACTCCAAACAGTATTTTTTCACTGTACCAGAGGCTCACTTCTTTTTCAAGCAAACAAAATCTCCAGCTCACTTCCACAAGTGGAAGGTGGGGTTGGGCTTTAATTTCCTGTCCCAGCACTGGTGTATCACATCTGAGAGCAACAATACAGCTGCATAATCAGGCTCCATTGCTCTCTGTTGGCCTGAACAGAGACAGCGGAGAAGGAATAGGTCCACTAAGGATTACGGTAAATAAAAAGAAGACTTTTGTGCATGTGTGTGTGAGAGAGAAGGAGGGGATGAGGTGGAGGCAATCTGTACAGGACATTTCTCATGGTCAAGCAGTGAACACGCCCCACAGTGTCTGATTGCTCTCTGGGTAGTTGTATAGCTGATGATGCTCCAGCATGCCTCCCGTATAAGGTCAATAAAAGTAATGCAGCACAGAAGGAGGAACGGCTGTGAATTATTTAGTGGGGGAAGATTTGAAAATTTTCTGGATGCTGCAGCAGTATCAAGGGGGAGAAAAATTAAAAAACTCTTCCTCCTCCTCCTCCTCCTCCCACGTTCAGACCTCATTACCCAATCAGGCCTTATTTTCCTCTCGTGTCCTGATAGAAAGACAGCTCGGGGGGCCTTATCTCCTCCGGCGTGGGGTTTAATCTCCTCAGCATTTTGAGAATTATAGGCGAGAAAAATAAACATTCAGAATTAAAAAGGCCTCTCTCTCACATACACACAACACTGCCGCTCATCCTGATTGTGGCATTATTGACTGGGCAGTAAACTGGGCTGCTCAGTGATGGATTGCATACAATGAGGCTGAGGAGTTTGATTTAAACAAAACTCCTGATTGCAAATCATTTAATGGTAAACACAGTGATCGGGAAGGGGTATGGGAAAAATGAGAAAATCGGTGATGGTTGGAAGCTACAAGTGCATCCATTACATTTTTAAGCAGGTGATCAGTCACAGGTGGCAGCTTGTAATGAGACTCAAACAACCTTATCAAGCTGACATGGAAGCCATCGTTTCTGCCAAGAGGTCGGCACTTTTATTTTGAAGGAAATATTAAGTGAAAGATATAATAGGGTTGTAACTTACTATTAGTTTTTATTAGCAATCAATATGTAGAGTATTTTCTAAATTAATTGATCTGTTGTTTGTACAAAAATATGGCAAAAAATGTTGATCAATTCATTTCCCAACACCAGAGGTGACTTCTTCAAATGTCCACAACTAGAGCCCGACCGATACTGGATTTTGGGGGGCCAATATACTGATATGATATTAGGGAGTAAAAAAATTCAGATATCAATATATCAACTGATATTCATTATACAGAACAGAATATATAAAATATATACATAAACATTATACTTGCTGTGATCCCTAAAAATTGGTCAACACTTTAGACATTTTATGGAGTCAGGATATTTCACATTTTAACAATAAACGTTATTGCCCAAAATGATATGTGGTGACTGAAACAGCTAATTTTCATCTGTACTTTTAATTATTATAAATAAGTTGGAATAAAAACACAAATAGAGCAAAATATTTGTATTTATTAAACCTGAATTTAAAATAATCAAATATACAAAGAATGCTGCCTATAAAGCTAACAAATAAAAAAATTGCATTATTATTATTATTATTATTATTTATTTATTATTATTCATTAATTATTTGATTATTAATCCACAGTCAAGAAATGTAACTGTAATTGCACCTCCTTAAAAACACAAGAAACACGTGTTTTGTATTAATGACTAACTGATTAATCGATTGTTAACGTTTTCAACTATCAGTTGAGGAAAATGTACAAAATTTGCAACTCTATTATATTCTGTTGAAAAGGGTTAAATAGGCGCATATTGGATAACATATATGCTGATACTGATATAGATCAACACAGCTGTGATGGGAAAATATCGGGCCGATAATATCGGTCGACTGATATATTGATCGCGCTCTATCCACAACCCAAAAATATTCAGTTTACTGTCATAGAGGAGTATAAAAACACATAAAATGTTCACATTTAAGAAGCTGGAATCAGAGAAATTTGACTTCTTTCCCCTTAGAAAATTATTTTTTTCCCTAATGCCAACTGTTTATGGCCAGATGTTGCTTTTGAATGGCATCTGAACCACAAAATATATTTTCACACGTCAGCTCATTAACTGATCATGCAGCACTAGGAAGATATAAACTTATTTTCATGAAAAGAAGAATTTTAATCGTTTTTTTCGCTGTCCACAGATCATTTAGAAATAATGACCAGGATCCTGATAATCTGTTTAAGAAAAAACACACAACGGTATAACACCTTGTTTCTTTCAAACGCATCTGCCTGGGGCCAGATGTTACCTTTGGATGCTCTCTAAAGCATAAAATATATTTTAACACCTCAACTTGTGGGATGACCAGCATAAAACACAGATTCCAAATCCTGATGATGATTTTAACAAAAAACAGTAAGGTATAACACCTTGTTTCTTTCAAACGCGTCTGTCTGGGGCCAGATGTTGCCTTTGGACGCCATCTGAAGCATCAAATGTAGTTTTAACACCTCAGCTTGGATGAGTCATGAGAGGCAGCTGAAGATGCACAGAAGAAGAAAAGAAGAAAAAATGTTACCTCTGACTCTGATGGGCGGTCTGGGGAGGACGGAGCTGTTGGTGCAGCTGACATTATAGTCGGTAACTTCCATGCTGAGGTTCCCCTGCTCCGCACATCCTGCGGACACCTCCACCACGCTCACATTCACCGCCTGCAGAGCCATCCCTTCTCTCTTAATCTGGCGACAAGAAGGACGATATGATGCGCGTTATTCTCACACCTGCGCTGGCTGTTCTCTAAAACTGGAGAATCAACTTGCAGCCGTCGCCTTTTTCTTCATAACAGCCGGAGAAGAGGCGTTTAAAACTTGGAGAAGAGCCCAAACTGGAGTTGTGGAGGTTTTTTGTTTGCTTGTTTGTTTGTTTTTTTAAAGATCTAGCAGCGTGAAATGCGTGGAGAATGCGCGGAATGTGGCGGGTTAATTAACGTGAAGACGTGAGGGAAGCCCCGCGAAGCGCAGCGCAGAGCGCACGGCAGCGGACTGTGAAGGAATGAAGCTGCGCTGCTAAGGCAACTGAGGAGCTCCCTCTATCCCTCTGTTTCACACACTCACACACACACACACACACACACTCCCTCTCTCTTCATTCAACTCACGACTGTCAGTACAGAGCACTACATGAATAGGCTTCTTCTTATCCATAGCTGCAAGTTCCCCTCTCTCTGAATTGGGAAAACGAGTTTAAATTTAAATTAGTCACACTGACACTGCAGGCTTACATGTAAAGTGGACAGGTTGGGATTTCTACTAAATGTGTCCCCCCTGAAGCTGACATAAGTGTTGCTAGTAGTGACAAACCCACACACTGAACAGAGCTTTTCTTTTTTTTTCATAAAAGCCACATTAAACAGCCGGAGATATATGTGCTTTTAAATACACGTATGCATCCATATGCGTTCTGCATCCGTTTGGAGCGATCTCAGAAATCAACGCTACGCATAAGCCAATGCAAACGTGTGGTTTAACCAGCAAGTATATCTCTGGCCTTAGTGGCTGAAAGAGATGCACCGAGCTTTCAAGAGACTTGAATGAAAATGCATCCACGGTATAAAGAGGGAGAACTTCGCTTATGGAGGAGGTGGGGTGCGTGGACGATGGACGGCTCAAACAAACAGGCCTTTAATCTGGGAGGCCAGGGTTCGTGTCCCATGTGAAACCAAAATGTTATTAAAAGTTGTAAGGTCTTATCTTAACATTGTCTTACCCTAAACCTACAAATTTTGTTGCCTGAACCTAGCAAAGTATTTCTGGTGCCTAAACCACAAGAGTTAACCACATAAAAAGAGGCTTTTAGACCGTGTCTGATGCAGCTGCATAACGGTACCTTGTGCTTCAGATATTCCAAAGTGCGGTGACAAAATATTGGTATGAGATAAGTTGGGACAAGAACAGGGTGACCACGAATTACACGTTCGAAGTTCAATTTAAAAGATCATTTTACAGGACAAGAAAGTTCCAGTTTGCTGTACTCAACCGCTCGTCTCGCACAATGTACAACATGGCTGTCCCTTGTAACATTATCTCACCTGAAGTGTTTTATCCAGTAACTCCCGATGCTTTCATCAACCAGGAAGCAAAAGAACAAGCAAGGCATGCTACTTGTGTGGCCACGTCCCTGTACAAAAACACACAGACATCATTGTAGCTTCAGAGGCTGTTACTTTTGGGTGAGCAGTCTCTCTAACTCCATATCTTCAGTCTTATACTTCAGCAGTTTTACTGCAAACGGCGGCTTGTTTGACTTTAATTTTCGCTGTCCCTCAGAAGCGGTCTCTCTATTTATTGTAGCAGAGTCTCTCCAGTGAGCCAGCATGCTCAGTAACAGCAGCCTGACTCTGACCTGAATGTAACAGAGCCTTAATTAGTATCATTGGTAACACCTGTGTTTACCTGCTATTTCATGTTAAAATAGCTGCTGTGAAAAAGGTCCATAATCAGCCGACTCTGATCTTCCCCTCACCTTCATGCAGCATTTTTTAGCGTCCTTTAGCTCATTATTTTTGTTTCACACACTGCTCCTTTACTATTTTGGTTCACTTTCTTTTGAACTTTAATAAATGCGCTATAAAAACACTGTACATTTACTGCACCTAACAGAGTTGCAAAACACCTCACTGGACACCTCCTTTTTTTTTTTTTTGTAAGGAGTCACAAGCCAAAAATGTCAAAGTTGTACACAAGTAAAGTTCTTGTGTCAATAATTACTTTTCTTCACTGCCCCTAGCTGTTTTATATTTGACTTAACGTCAGTGTCCAGTGTTCCCGAGGGCCAGGCAAAGGTTTTCTGTGTTCTTCTTCTCATAGATTAATTGATTTAAGCTACTGAGGTTGTATCCATCATGTGTGCGGGAGTGGAAAGAAATTTGGCGTGGGTGGGCGGTGGGGTTAAGAGAGATGGGGCTTTAATTGCAAATTCTAAACCACTTAAAACTCTCAAGAGCTACACGAAAAGAAAACATCTGTATTTTGATGGCACGTTTACTGCCCTTAATGAGCCGTTTAATGTGTGAAGAAACGAGCAAAAAACCAGCATTTTAGAGCCTGGGCCAGAGAGACTTGGGGTGCTAATATCTAAGTGTTATTCCTAAAAATATAAAAGGCACGCTGTTTTGAAAGCTCAGGGTATACTTGTTGTGGTATCAGTGGTTTTGCAAAGGTGGATCCATGATTGGGTGGTAAAGATGTGAAAGATGAAGGCTCCCAAACCAAAGACCTTGCTCTTGAAAAGCTTCAACCAACCCTGCCTGAAGGGCTTCCTCCCTCAATTGCAGGATCAATGTCACAAGTTTTGTTAGAAGTCATCTTTCTTTAAACTGTTTCAATTCCACGCACCATTGTGCCAGATCGATAACAGAACAATCTCTTTCTCTCAAGGAATAGATGCTGTTGAGATCTATACTAGTGAAAATGCTCCGGGTCTTGCAGGATGTCAAGAGAGATCATCAAGTGGGACAAAGAGCCACAATCTGCAAGGTGTACAGACGAGTACTGTCTATCTTTTCTTAACTGTCTGGTGATTTAAAGCAGAGGATGGTGCCACGGTTGCAAATTCCTTTTTGGCACAGGATCAGAAATTGCACATCCTGTGCTTTTGATGAAAGTGCTTCACACACTTTTTTTTGCAAATGGAGAATGTCTTGGAGGTCTGTGGAACAACTGTTAAATTTTCCATTTGGCTATTTTGGCCGAGCCGCAGGAACAAGGTGAGAGGTTCTGGGACTCCTGATGAGCAGCTTGATGACTTTGTTTATGGGGAACGATCTCCGAGCGCCTCTGGGTTCGGTACTTGTTTTACCACTTGAGAAATGATAGTGATGCTGTGAAAAATGTCTGGAGGCTGCGGGGGAGGAGGGGGTTGGTTTGCACTGTGGGGGAGGAGGGCTTCATTATTCGTGTTTGTGATTTGTTCGGTGGTTGCCGTCAGTCCTGCTGATGGTTTTTACAAGTGTTGCTGCTGCTGTTGTTGCTGCTTTTGTGTGGGAGGATTGTGGAGCTCCAGCTTGACTAACATGTGCTCACATTTTTTTTAAGATAAAGGAGCTGAAGGATTGCCAAAAGTCTCACCCTCCTGCTTCCTCTCAAACCGCCAGTGTTGCGAGTTTGGCAGCTGCTCCGTATTGATTTTCACTGTATCAAGGTCTTCACACAGGTCACGACTAGCATGTCTGATGAGATGGGGAACTCTTCACCTCGCGATACTCCAGGGTGTCAAAACATCCGGCTCCTGTAGAGGCATTTTGTTGACATTTTGCTTTAGTAGAATTGAAATTCGTTGAGTAAAAATCCACCGAAGCAAAGGCAACACACGCAAAGCTCAAAACCTACTGATGTGCACAAAAGGGAATGTCAGTCTGCTCATTTTAAGAATGCACAAGTTCCCCAGGACAGCTCAGTCAATACTAATGAGCACACAGTCTTTCCTAAAGCTAGAAACAGAAGAGCTGACCTTTAACTTAACAAAATTATTGTTTTCTGCATTATGGCAGTGGAAGGATGCATGATTATATTGTGTGAATCGCCTTTGGGCACAATAATAAGAACAATTATAACATATATGAACTCTTAAAATGAGGGGCATTGTCATAAATGGAAGCACATTGCCATCGACAGACACAACATAAGTTATGGGTTTCACTCTCACTACTAACAGTCCCATAAAATAAACGCACATTATCGACCTTCAAAAGGAATTCAATATAGTAATTCTGTGTGATAAATTGTCCCTACAGGCTGTGATAACCTTGCGGTTAACTGGCTGAAATTAAAGCCTTGGCCTGAGGATTTTTCCTTTATAAACCACATTAAAAATGTTTACCACGCCAATGTTTGGTCTCTTTTTTTAGTGCAACATCAACTATATGACCTGACAATTAGTTTTCCACTTTGACATATTGTATCAATATTGTTGGACCCAAACAACACACAAAATGGATAAAGTACAATTTGTTTTTACCTGCTCTATTAACATCAACTATACAAACTATAATGGAGTTTCAAGCCAGCACTTTTGACTAAAGTTGACAGTAACACTCAATGTGACGACTCAATATGCTGTGACATCTTGAACCACTCACGTGATTTGATCACGCCGGCATGATTGGAGACTTTAGAGGGTCTAGTATCTAGATATTAATGGTACCTTATCAGACTCAGGAGTGGTCACATGTGGTGTTCCACATGGATCAATCCCAGGGCCCCTAATCTTCCTAATATATGTGAATGATATTTGATCAGCTGTTGATTGTGACATTTTCCTGTACGGTCACAATTCAGATTTGTTAAGTGATTTCAAAATCAACATATCGTTAACATACTTAGTCAAGAAATGTTGAAACTGAGCTTGTGGCTAGTGGACAGCAGACTTTCAGAATATTTGGTTAAGAGTGAATATATTTTATTTGCCTCAAATATTAAAGTTGCTCAAATCAGATTTCTTCATATCAGCTGCAATGGAGTCATAAAGTAAAAAGGCCACACCTTAGAAAAAGGATTTAGATCAAATCTGGTAACTCTTTTTTAAAAAACTGGTCAGAAGTCTAATGCCTATCTAAAATTTGCAAATATAAAACATATTTATTAGTATTAGCTTGCAAGAAAATGTTAAGTATGGCTTTGATTCAATTAAATTCTATTACCATTTTTATTGTCATTGTTTTTAAACAACAAAAACTTCACTTATGGATTCTACAAAATGATAGTACCTTACATTTTTGAGTGGTTGAGCATTCTACAGACCACCATTGGTGTAGTATAGTCAGAATGTAGTCAAGTTATCAATGTTTCTTTTGAATCTCAACGTGTGGGGGCCAAGAACTTGGAATACCATTTTTTTAGAAAAGGTACACAAAGATTTGATTAAGGGAAAGCAGCGAGATGGATAAAATGTACTTAGTATTTTAGTAAAGCATGTAGTATTTGTATAAGTAATATAATTCTAATAATTAAATCTGCATGTAACAAGATTCGCACAGGATTGTAATGTAGCAAGTGAAGCGGTCTTTGTTGTTATGATTTTGGTTAACTTTCAGTGTTTTTATCCTGTTTCATGCCTCAAATTTATGCATAACACCTTGTTTGTGTTACAGGCTATTTAAAGTTTGTTCTATTTTACTTAATTTTAGTTTTTTTTTTCTTTGCAAATCCAGGTCCCATGTTTAGCTGAATCTGTTTCTTACTTATGTATAAGTGTGTTATGTGTATGTTGTCTATGATTAAATCAAATCAAAATTGCATAACCAAGGATGAAACCTTGTCAAATGAAGGCCTGTTGTTCACTGTGCATCCATGTAAGACACGACCCGAGGACACTGAGGAAACCCTGCAACAGACGATGTGAAATGTATCATCAGCAATCTGCTTCTCACATTGATGGGAGTGGAAAGTCATGTCTGCTGCCAAAGCCTCGCTGCATGCAGGCTATATTGTTCTCAAACTTCTAGGCTCCCTACAGGGGTTTAAAGCCCTTAAAAGTATGAATTTCATTTATTATCTCCTGACAGACATGTAGTTTGCTTGTAAATGACAAAGTGAAACCTTCTCATACGAGAGAAAATATAAGTCCGTGGCCTTAAGCGTGTGTATTTGCAGGTCTTTGACATGAAAATGTTTGTTAACGTCTAAGGCAGGCTTCCTTTGTTGCCCAAGGATATTCTCTTAATCCTGTCATGTGATCATCTCAGCACATGGACTGGAAGCAGGGGTAAAAGCCGGGTCTGTCAAAGGTTAAAAAATTACCCTCCAGCCATACCTGCCTGCTTTAGGTTTCAGGTAAATAAAGTAAATACTTAAGGTGGGAGACTGTCCTGTCCTGACACTAACAGTAGCTAATGTGAAGTTGGATGGCCTGCCGCACATGCCCCTTGAATCCCCAGGTTGCAGTGACATATGTGTTGAAATTGTTGTGTGGATTGTGTGTACGGATCGACAAACACACAACTTGTAGATCTGTGTATGACAATTATTTAAAACAGATTTTGAGGGCCATGCAAATTACGGTTTCCCAGATGAAACAACAAAACGTGAGGCCGCTGAGAGACGGCCTTGAAACAGGAGAGAAACCGGAGGAAAACAACAGGAGTGCTGGCAGCTCCGCTTCCAGCACATCTGAAGCTCATTAATTAACATAAATGGTCATCTTCACACTACTGTTTGTTTTTACCCACAGCCAGCTGTATCCCCCTGCTGCCTGGATTTATGCTAAACTAAGTAAACCAAATTCCTCCTAGGTTTGGCTTCATATTTAAAGGAATAGTCCGACATTTAGGGAAATACACTTAATAACTTTCTTGTCAACAATAAAATGAGAAGATAGATGTCACTCACATATCTGTCTGTTAAACATGAAGCCAGATTTTGAAGACAGTTAGCTTAGTTTTGCCTGGCTCTGTTCAAAGGTTCAAAGAAAGTAAATAACAGTAATTATTTCCCAAAATGTCAAACTATTACAGGGTTCAACGTTAATGTTTTTTTCACTTGCCTGGTCAGACAAATGGTGAGAATTCTACTTGCCCAAAGTCAATTTTTACTTGCCCCTGTATTAATTATTTTATTTATTAGAGGTAATCAAATAACAATAAAGACTAAAATGAAGTTAAATGTTTAGTCTAGGGTTGCAACATGTATAAAATGTCACAGAATGGTGAAAAATGTCCATCCAGTTTCTTAAAGTCCAAGGTGATGTCTTTAAAGGTCTCGTTTTGTCAGTTTAAAACTCAAAGATATTCAGTTTAATATGATAATGAACAAAAAAAGCTTTAAATCTGCATATTTAAGAGGCTGAAAACAACATTTTCTGTAATTTTGCATGAAAATTGATTAGCAAAATAGTTAAATTACTTTTTACCACTTGACCTGGGACGTGAGTTGCCAGATTTACTTCCCAAACATGGCATTTTACTTGCCCTAGGCAAGTGGGCAACCCTTATCACTGAGTTTTGTATTAATTATGATTTTAATCTATTTTTTTTGGTGCCTTTTGCTTGAATAAAAGTTAATCCAACTCTAAAATGTCACATTGTGTGCACCATTAATTAATTAAAAATCAGACATTTAAATAATACAAGTATGGGACACACTTCCAGAGTAAAGAAGCTGTGAGGCTGAAGCAGTGACAAACATATGCGCTCACATGTCAATGTAGCACCAGCAGAAACTTCACTTAAAACCCGGCGACCCATAAGCACCCTAAGGCCCCTCAGGAATGTTTGCACCAAAAACTTGCCAGTAACCTTCAGCTTTGCAGTCTGTCCAGATGTTGACACAGCTTTTCCTCACCACATGCACTCTCCAACTCAACTGCACCTCATAAAACAAAGAGGCCAATGCCCAAATAAACTGCTGGAGAGATCACAAAATGCATTTTATGATCTCTCCAGCAGTTTATTTGAGCATTATGTGAGATGAAAACTGTCAGGTAATGCAATGTTTGGCGTAATGTGCTAAAATGAGTCTGAAAGTAGAAAGAAGAGTATGTTTGGGTGCATAAAGTAGGAACAAATAACTAAAATCAGCTTTAATCCCGAAGAATCTCTTATCTCAGCGGTGCATGTTCCATAAACCAAACTTTAAGATGTTATGAGCAAGGTTACGGTAATATTAGGCATGTGCACACACACACACACACATAAAGACAGGCAGTTTTTGAGATGTTGTAAGCTTGTGTCTGAGTGCAACATAGCGGCCTGCCTCTCTCATCCAAAAGCATTAGTGCTTTCATCCATCATTTAGAAGAAACAGCCCATGATGTTTGCTTTGATTCTCTGTCTGGGACACACACACTCACGTCTACACACACATCCTGGGTTTGTGCACACGGGCCGAAGCTGAGACAGGTCTTGTCTCTATATCTTATGAGCAGCTCATGAATAGACATGATGCACATGTCAGCAAAGGAGCAGGAACAAAAACTCGGGCTGCTGAGGCGTAGTTAACATGCAAGGATTTTGCTGTCAGGGTGCAGCAGCCAGACTGAGGCTTTCAAGAAAGAAAAGGCTGCACTCCCACTCTGATTAATCTCAGTGGGCTAAAACTTGGATTAAAAACCAAGGTGCGGATGTTGCCAAGAATAGGTTGCATAAATTATCAGCTGACAACATAATAACACAAACATACACTCGTTTTTTTTTTATCAGAGATTGACCACTTCTGAACCTTAGGTGATGATTTACTCCCATTAACAGACTGTATTTTAGAATAAAACAACCATTTATGCTTCTTTATTGCATATACAGGTGTTTGCAAGCACCCACCGTCTGCCCAGTTTTCCTCTGATGATTGTGTGCTGCAGGTTTCATCTAAACTCAGCATTATACTGACACCTGCTGGTCGGATGTTGCATGAAATTTTGAGTTAAAAAGACTTCTCTTAGCTGAATTTTCACAATACAAAATGCTGTCCTTCATGAAAGGACCAAAACAGTAAATCACATTCTAAGACCTCAGAATCAGCCAACTCAGCACAAGTTTGAGGGCTTATTACAAAGTATAGAGGTCACAACTGCAATGCAGTAATAGAAACAGAAGTAGAAGGAGAGGAGGAAAAAGAAATGCAGTTTCTTTGCAGCACTGCAGTACTATTATGGCATACTGCAAACAGGAAAGTGATGCACTATCTATGGCTGAAAAAAAAAAAAAAAACTAAAAGAGGTCACAGGTGATCTTTGGAAGCTTCAATCCAGAAACATTACTGCAATTTAGCACCAAAAAGCAGGATCTGAAGACCACAATGAGGACTCCTCAGCGGAGCACTCTGGTTGCGCTGCGCTCCAGGGATACCATTATAGCTTGATGTTTTGAAAATGAAAAACTAGATTAGATTCTGTCAGTAATGTCATGCAGTCCACCTGAGAACAAACGTTGTTGACCAGCCTCTCTGATGAATTTTTTTTTTTTTTTTTTTTGGTCTTTTGGATTCTAATGCATTTTAAATGCCAAAAAACATGTATCACGGTTGCTGATATAGTTTGTCAAAAGGTGCAGACTGATTGCAGATTGCACAAGTCACGCTGCTTGCTGCTCATTCCCGGATAATTGTCTTATATAATCACTTCAATTTAGCGCTGATATAATAGAACATCCAATAAACAGTTAATAATTACTTCATTTATGACAAGTGCATTTGTCTCCCAATAAAGATGAAAGAAGCCGGGGACTTTTATTTTGACAAACTACTTGCTTGAGAGCCTTATACTCAATTATATTTTGAACTGTCCACCTGGATTTCACATAAATACAGACATTTCCACAATAAAATGATGCAGAAAAGGCATAAATTGGCACATGATAAGTCATCAGAGTGCAGGAAATTCAGTTCAATGAATTGCTCGCCACCTCTGTGATCATGTCATTGATTTTTAAATCGCTTTTCACAGCTCAAGGAACGTTTTACAAATATGAAACCTCCATGAATTACAAATTCATAATAGAGGGAGCCATAACTGAGCTTGTTCGCAGTTTGAAGCATCTTGTTTTACAGACGTCTCTTTTATAATGGTGGCTTACGGGGAAAATTATTTATTCTTATTATTAATTATTTTTAGCTGCAATACGAGTGGCCACTGGGAAAAAGACTGAGTGGCAGCGCCCTGTCTAGCTGCTGAAACAAAAAGCTAACGTCCTTGTAAATGTATATATCGCGACAATGACCATCTATTTTAGAGGACTGGCAGGCAACTTAGTAACATTTAACCACTTTCAAAGATAAAATAAAACCATGTTTAGCATGCAATAAATCCTGCCAATCCATTTTTGGTTCCCCTTCCTTCAGCAAAAAGATCTATGTAGTATTAAGAGCAGTGCCACTCAATTCTGCAACAGCACATATCCTGAGGCAGTGAGGGCCCTTAACTCCTCACCTTTAGGACGGTTCATTAATTATACTTAAATGGGATACTGTTATATATACTCTGATAGAGTATATCTACATTTATTTACTCTGATTGAGTATATCTAACTGAGGTGCAGTGACAATGCTAAGGATTAGCAGCGGGTGTAATATTTACCATTAACTTTAGCGCATTAGCATGCTTGTATTTCCTAATTATCACTAAGCACAAACTACAGCTACAGTATTTGATGATAAAACAAAGCGTTAAGACAAATTAGGAATTTGACCTGATGGTGATAAAAAGATAAGTTAAAAAGCGAAACTGTCACGTTCCAGATGCTGAACGAAGATGTATCACAAAAAGTCAGCTGTCAAAGTCAGATGGCCAGGAAGTCGTAGGCTATGCGTGAGGAGGTGTTGGTGTGGCTTGCTCGTACATGCTATTACAACGCAACATTGATTTAAAGGTTACTTAGACTCAAATCAGATAATCAAGGACAGACTTGACGTTTATTGACAAGGAGTTAGCCACATAAACTCATGTTCCTTTGTTTAACAGAATGATATGTGCGTTGCATTTATGGCCCCGTACTGTGGTTGAACCTTTGCTCTTTTTCATTAGTGTACCCTCCTTGTTTCCATTTATATCTTTGACTTAATGTACCTTATCTAATCTTCTTCTACAGCACATTACTACATAGCTCAACGTCATGCTATTACTGTCAGACAAGGGTGTGGGACTTATTAAAATAACAGGCTTATTGACATCACAGCAGTTCACTCCACCACTGATAGGCATGGTGGAGCTACACCCAGGAGGAAAGAGTGAGATGGAGCAGATGCAATTAAAAGTTAAAGTTGAGAGCAGCTGGAAGACACAAAAGGTCACACTGGAACAGGAGTGGGAAAAGGCAGATAACAGTCCAGAAAAAAGCTTATACAACAGTTTAGTCATTTTTATGGCTATGTTTAGGTCAATTTTTAAACCATGTGACACTGATTAATACAAGCAAATGACAGCGAGTAAAGCTGATTACTGATATAAAAAATTATTTCAGACTAATTTGTATGTTCTCAAGGATATAAAGTAATAAGCTCAGATTAAATATTAATCAACACAAAGACAGCGTGTGAGCTGCTGGGTGGGATTCTGTGGCTGAGGCAAAGGTGTGTCTTTATCTGATGGATATCTTCTTTAAAAGCTTTGACCATTCCAAACTGCGTCTATTTAAAAGTCACAAACAAGGAGTTCACTTTCACAAAGTGACGATGCTTAACTCTGTGGGACTGAGCCTCGTGGTGCTGCTCTCTGTGGTGGGAGCAGCCACAGTGGAGGGGTGAGTTTTATTCAAAAAAATTATAGTTGTGTCAAAGAAGGCAAACGTAAAAAGGCTGGGGACATTATTGTGGAGTTTATTTAGCATTAGTGGCCTGCAGTCTACTGTACTGCTGCTTAATGATAAGAAACTGTCGGATCAGTTACATTTCCATTCCTTTGAATCCTAATACTTAATATGTCATTTTCAGAGGTGGAAGAAATATACTTTACTTAAGTGAAAATAGCAATACTTAAAAACAAAAATACTCCAAGTCCTGTATTCTTAATTATACAAAAATACAGAGGTATTATCAACAAAATGTTCTTGGACTAGTAAGAGTAAAAGTGGTCTACTCATGATGCAAAATAGCCAGCTGAAGGATTATAGGAATAGTTCAACATTTTAGGGGTTTTTTTTTCTCTTTTTTTCCGGGAGTTACATGAGTGGACTGATTTCACTCTCAAATGGAGACAAAAACTAGGGTCGGTGTGTGACTATTTCTTGGCCAGAGAGCTGTGACTTTCTGATTTCTTGTCACCATGGGGTTCTCAAAAAAGTTATTACTCAAAGGTCTGCATCTGATTTTTATTCACAGTCAGAGGGTTGGATAACTAAATAAAATAACCCACTTCGATCTGAAAGTGTTTAAAAAACTCAAAGTGATCTTACAGAAATCTGTAGCTTACTCCTCATCTCTGCTTCAGGCTAGCAGCTCAAGGACTACACTGTTCTTGCAGGAAGTGTAAATGCATAACTGCAATCTTGCAACTTTAAAATCTGCTCATCCTCAACTATAATATATTTCTACAAATTTACAATTTCCTTCACAGATTAAATGTCCTCCCAGTGATGTTAACTTGACACAAAGTTGGAGACAGATCATTAGCATTTTTGTTTATAAATGAGGAGAGGTTTCTGTTAGTACAGCAGTTCAGAAAAGGGCTGCCTCTCATGTGTCTCATGTCTTCTGGTTTGTGCAACAGAGTGGAATATGACTACTACAAATACCATCCCATGCCGGAGGTGAGAAGGCCCGATCACAGCTCTCTTTGACAGATCACTACACACACACGCACACACAGATTCTCTGATGTGTAACAATACTCCTCTCTACAGATCAGCGACTGGATGAAACAGATTGTGAAGGATTACCCTGATGTTGTGAGCATAGTGGAATACGGACAGACCTATGAGAAAAGGGTTATTAGTTTACTCAAGGTAAACCAAAGTTTTAACTTCAGATCAGAAATGAGTAAATATCAGACGGATATTAGATTGTTTGTGTGATACAGTCGCCAAATAAAAGGGATTTGTTTTCCAGATTGGCGTGAAAAGTGAAATGAAAAAGAAAGCTATCTGGATGGACTGTGGTATCCACGCCAGGGAATGGATTGCCCCGGCCTTCTGTCAGTACTTCGTCAGACAGGTAAGAGAGGGCGTAAAGGGCGGATCCATTATTTTTTGTTTTTTTGACAGATATTTGACAGACCATGTATGAAACAGTGGACAGAGCGTCCGGGTCTGAGAAGTGAAGCCAGTGCAGAAGTGCTTTAAACCTGCTTTCTCTGTAAAGGCCAGCAAGCAACTCCACAGCTGCAAAAAGAAGTGTGACTGTGTGCAGGTTTATGGCAAAATGATCCTACTTCTCACTTGATTTATGACCTCAGTAAAAACAGTTTCCTCACGAATTTATGGTCTGCTGGTTATGGTCCAATTTAGAGTAAAATAAACACAGGTCAAGTCAAGTCACAATAGCTCTGGTTGCAAGAAACCAAGACAGCGACCCCCATCATGCCAAATTCAAAGCTTCAAAACGGTCGTCAACAAACCGATGGATAACTTCTCTTTTTAGGTTTTTATAGCGTTCTGTAGCTTCCCAGTGGTGTTATGTTATGTATTTAAATCCAAACAATCAAATTTTGGTCAAAGTATGTTTAAGTATCAAAAAGATATTTTCCCAACCCCTTCGAAAAACGTCGTCCCACGTGACCTGGTGTAGGTCTCTGCATGATAAGCGCTCAAACCTACGTCTTTTTCCAATAGGCTTTGAAAAACATCCTCATGTCTAAAGTTTTTATCCCTCCAATATCAATCTGACCCTGATGTTTTCCTTCAAATCAGATCCTGCAAGCCTACAAAACAGACCCAAAAATGCAAGAGATGATGACGAACATGGACTTCTATGTCACCCCTGTGCTCAACATAGACGGCTACATCTACTCCTGGAACACGGTCAGTGCTTTAATTTGATGGATGTTCATCAAATTACTTTTCAAGGGTTCTGAGTTGATCCCTTAAGAAGACGCAGATGAACAGGATATGAGAGAATGATGAGATAAAGCAATGGCAGTTAACTTAAAATGAGCTACGGTTTAATCAGTGAACAAACTGATGTCTGATGCTCGACATGGAGATCTCATTTTCAAAAGATGAATGGAAAAATAATAACAGCAATCCAAGGGCAAAGCATCATTTCCGTACATGTACAAAAATGTTAAGTGCCTGCATTTCAGAAATGACTGAATTGATAGAATGAGCAGAACCAGCTGATTTAACTCACCCTGATTGTTTTGACCCGTTTAGAATCGACTGTGGAGGAAGAACAGGTCACCAGGACCTGAAGGCTGCAATTTTTACGGCACCGATCTCAACCGCAACTTTGATGCCAACTGGGGCAGTGAGTGTTATTGTTTTTCTTCATCTCAATATTTATGCAGCCTGTTGCTTTGATAATAATGACTAAAACCCTGTCTGTTGTATTGAATTTGGACACAGCTTGAGTTTTACTGGACTTATTTAATGTCCCATGAGGCTCTTTCTCAGGATTTACCTCAAAGACGAATATCAAGCCAAAGTTCTGACTATTAAATGATTTCAGTTTATAAACTTTGGGTTGGGCAGTCACATAAGGTTTATTTAAAGGTGCTATAGTCAATAAATTTATATTAACCATTGATCACATGACCACTTGTATGTCCAAGTGGTCACTCATGCTGACGAACCCACTGAAAATGATCACCTGACTCCTGTTCCCCTCAGCTCTGCAGACAGTTTAGCATTTTAAAGCTCATGTTTTGGTTTTACAGTCCAAAACTTTACTGCATTACTACACTTTCACTGCTCCATAGGGTCATGTCGTGACGCAGGCAGCTATTTATCTAAAAATCTACTTTACGCTACCTGTCCAGCACCAAACAGCAGACAGGCACAGTTAGCGACAAGCTCATGAACATGAAGGAACCAGATATTTCCATCAAGAACTGAATTTCTGCCTTTACAAAGCTAAAAATAAGTGAAAATTGGACTTTAGGAGGAGTAAGAAAAGATATTTCATTGTTGAGTCTCATTCCCAGATTGTCAAATACAGACGCTTTGAGATGGGTTGATTGTTGAGTCCTGTTTTTGTTGAGTTCCTCGGTCCGTGCCACCAGCCAAAAAGTTGGTACTTGGGACTTGGGAATGAGAGTCATCAACTTTCTCCTCCTTTAAACTTGACAGGTTGCCAGAAGCATGACTTTAAATGAATGCTAATCAGCTTGTTTGTTTCTGTCGCCCCCAAGTGGATGATGTCTTACATAATTTCTAAGATTTGTTCATGGGAATAAGTTGTGTCTCTCCTACATCTGATTCAGATTAATCAATTTCTTGGCCACTTTCACAGCCATCGGGGTCTCACATAACTGCAGCTCAAACATCTACTGCGGGAGCCAACCTGTGTCTGAGCCCGAGGCCCAGGCCGTCACTTATTTCGTAGGAAGCCGGAAAGACGACTTCCTGTGTTTCCTCACCATCCACTCCTACGGCCAGCTGCTCCTGGTTCCCTATGGACACCCCAACTTCACAGCCTCCAACTACGACGAGCTGGTATTTACATCTAGAGAGACACTGATGCATATTTTACACATTTCTGAGAACGAACATGCACACACAATAATAGTATCAGGATAAAAAGTGTATGTGCATCTTTATAGCCTGATTATCACTGCATGTGTCTACATTAATAAAGAGAATTCTCTGCTTATTGCCATAGAAACCGAGCTTATGCAGATTGCAAAAATCCACAGTAAATAAATGAGACAATCTGCGGGAAACACTTCAGTAAACATGTGAATTTATTAGAAGCGTTAGGATTTTGTTAGCAGGATGCACAGAACATTTGAATGGTGCATGGCAACATACATTAAACACACACATAATGGTACAGTATGACAGTCAGAGAGCGGTCAGCCCTCATCTGCCAACACAGACCAGGGCAGGAGGGAGCTGCGGAGGATTGATAGTGGAAAACAAAGGGCTGGTTGTTGGTCGGAGGTTGATGATGCAGGTAATATCCCCACGGAGCCACAATCCAGAGAGAATTATGCAAAACAGGATTATGTCCGTTCGTCTCTCCGGCTTTGGCGTGACTTTAGCAGAGGGCCCGCTCTCCTAAGCCACTCAAACGACACCATGTTTCTCTGGCTTGGCAGGGTGCAGAGCCACAACGGGCGTTCGTGGATGATGTGACGAGGTTTTCAATTACGAATCTCAAATGAGTGAACCTGGAGCAGGATTAATTTATGAACACTGACTCCCAATATCATCCTGTCAGGTCTTCTTGATTAGTTCTAACTCAATCTGAGCAGACAGGAACTTCAGAAAGTTACTGAATATTTGAGGCCAACAACAATCTTGGCGTGGATCCCTTTCTTTTTTTATTGAGCCCAAGGTACATACAAATCTACTTTGGCATTTCTTTTCTGCAATTTCTTGTTACTTCTCAGCCAACAAAACAATATATTGACACAATTTATCTGCAACAAGCTCATATCGGCTGATATACAGAGCTGGACAATTTATTTATTCAGTACTAGGATACATAGGTATTAGAAATTTGTCTGAGCAGTGTGTTTTGTTCTCTTTTACATACAGGGCTGTGCAACACCAATTACAAAAAAAGTTGCTGTAAGAAAAACAGAAACTGATCAGTTGGTCATCGTGTTTGGCTTATAACAGTGCAAAGCCAAAATATTTAAAGTTTTACTTGATTAACTTAATTCATTCTTGCAAATATATTCTTATTTTGAATTTGATGTCTGCAATACATTGAAATTTACGAGCCTGATGTGGCATTTTACTGGCCCCGGGCAAGCGGGCAATCCTTATTGTGGAGCCCTGATTAGTAACAGGTGACAGTATCATGGTTGGGGACGAACGCGACATCCTGAAAAGGCTCAGTCGTTCACAAACGAGGAAGGGGCGAGCCGTCCCAACATTTTTGGAAGAAGGGTTGTAGACTAAGGTATAAATAGTTTAGCAAAACAAGAAGAATGCTATGGTACTACTAGTGCATAATCTGATATGTCTGGATCAATAAATTGATACTTACTGCAGATATATCAGTATCTGTGTATATGTCAGACAATAAGTAGCAAGTAATTGTAGCACAGAAATGCCAAACGTAAACCAAATTGATTGGTATCAGCCTCAAATATCCAGTATTCCAAAAAGAGGCAAAAAGGGGTATCTGGCAACTATAGAAATCCACCCCTAAATATTCATAGAAATGTTAAAGGAAATGCTGCAAATCGTAGTCAGTTAGCAGAACTAAATCCATCAACTGACTGGTTTTAAATTTAAATGACAAAATACATATTAAACAGTTCGATCCTCGTGTCTGGAGATAAACTGGAGATATAATTGGGTTTGCAGCACTTGTTTACTCCATGCAGGCTGTCTGCATATTCAACTGTTCTGCCTGGATGCAGAAACGTTTCAAGTTTCACACTCCCCCCCACCACTGTTTGTGCAGCGTGTCAAAGATGGCGTGACAAGCATGTGCTTACGTTCCCATCAATTCCTGTCATTAAAACTGATGAAGCTCCAGAATAATTAAATACTGCATTTCCTGCCATGTTAAACAGCTTCCAGTTGCCTGAGAGTGTTTTCAAACTAGTTTACAGTCATCACTAGAGAAAATCTACAGTATCTTGGCACACAGAGCTGGTGTAGATGCTAAAAAAAATGACAGCTTCAAATGATTTAAGCTTTTGTAAACTGTCTTTTAAGTCAAAACTGTATTTTCCTGAACACAGAATTACTTTCATTCTAATCTAGGTTTTCTCACCATTAGGTTTTGCTTAATAGGACTGAAAAATACATCTTTGTGCACTCTGGATCTCTGCACATTTCAGTGATTGTTTGACAAAAGCTTATGTCTGATTCCTCAGATGAAAGTGGGTTTGGATGCAGCAGAGGCCATTAAGAAGGTCCACGGGATGAATTACACTGTGGGAACCTCACCGAATGTTCTGTGTAAGTCCACACACCACGATCTGTAAGCAATGGTCGGAAAGATCTCTTCTTCTCATTTGTGGTTTTGAGGGAAATATCCTAGTTTAGCATAACATAGCCACTAGCCACTACAAGCTCATTGAAGGTGACATGAGGAACATCTGTACCCTCTTTCTGCAGACCCTAACTCCGGATCATCCAGAGACTGGGCTCGTATGCAGGGGATCCCCCTCGCCTACACCTTTGAGCTGAGGGATAAAGGGACGTTCGGCTTTGAGCTGCCCGAGAATCAGATCCAGCCAACCTGCGAGGAGGCCTACAGTGGAGCCCTGCACATCATCACCTACGCCCACTGACAAGACCTTCAGTGGCGCCGTGGCAACCGCTGCCGCGACCCTGTGGACCCTGCTGCTGGCGGTGAGCGTCACCGGCACAAATCTGATGTGAGGTGGAGAAAACTGACCCAAAGCTGTGTTTATTTCAGTTCCAGTTGTCTGTGTATACAATACTATTTTTTAGCTTTGACTTTATGTTAAGTTTCACAAACAGTTCCAGTTTTTAAGACACATTTTCAAGTTTTTATACTCATCTGAGGCAGAATTTATTGTTAATAAATTATGATAAATCTTTTTAAATGTATGTTGATAATAATACAATCATTCATCAAACTTTAATAAAACCGTTGTAACATATCTATGAATGATCTGAAGTGTTTATATCTGTTCATAAACTTTCATATATATCATATTAAAGCCAATAGTTGATTCATTAGAATATTCCCAAGTCTGTTTTTTACCTTTGAATATCATGACATATAAAGTGAAATAACAACTTGCACAGAAAGAATAAAATCTTTAAATATGTTCTGCTTTTCTTGTGTTAACGTCTGTTTTGTTTGTGGACAAAACAAGATATTTGTGGACGTCATATCGAGCTTTGGGAAACACTGGTCGACATTTTTCACCATTTTCTGACATTTTATAGACCAATTAAAATAACTGTTAAAACATAATTTACTTTAAATTTGGATTAATCCTAAAATAGTCAATAACAGTTCATAAAAACTGGGAAAAGTTACAGTATTTATGTATCATAACAGAAAAACATGTGTACATGATGTGTAACCGAACCACTGGTGTGAAACAAGAGGTTGTCTTTTTCAGAGGTGTGTCTGTTTTATAATTTGTGGAAGGACAAAAGTTTCTAAATGTAACAGGCAGTTTCACAACTGAGTTTGAGTGTTTGTGTTCCTGAACGGCTGGAAGCCCTGTTGTCTCAGACCTGCTAACGGTAAGAAGAGCTGCTCCTCAGGAGGAAACTCGTCCCACTGCGTCCACGTCCAACCTGAGCAGGAGAGAACCATGGATGTTCATTGTAGCACGTCAGTAATGTGGTCCTGAAGCATCACTAAAGTGCTAATAACGACACTATAGCTTAGCCTCTCGTGTAATATTGGGATTACACAAGTGTTGCCAACAAAATTGTGAGACAATTCACTCTCAAAACAAAAAGCTTTTAGCTCGTGGTACATGGACAGATTGAGCTACCATGTCTGCAAACTTGTGAAGAACAATCGTTCTACTTCACATACCCTCGTTCTTCTCGGGCTCCAGGTTCTCTGGCTCCCCTGACTGCTTCCTGTCCAGTTCTCCCTGCATGATTATGGTGACGTAGTGGTACTGCTCCTCCAGTCGGACGGAGTTCACCACTGACGCAAAGCGGACGTTCACCAAACGCACCCCTGCTTCCTCCAACACCTCTCTGTGAGCACACTCCTCCCACGTCTCCCTTTCAACGACACAAATGAGCGTCACAGTTACTGGACGTCATCACATTCAGGTCCTTTTCCATTTCACATTTCAGGGCAGGTCATATAGGGAACATATTTAGACTCCTCTATTCCACCAGCCAGACCTTTACTTTGAGATAACTGACTGTCTTTAATGACAGATCTCCCAGGGATTACTGCCTCACTACTCGAGCCCAAACGATGCTGGATTTTTGGAGTAGAGAAATTCTGATATTCGTCCTACAGAATATGTCCATAAACACATTTTCACAATGATCCCTCAAATGTGGTTCTCAAACGCAAGCGCTGCCTGTAAAGTTAAAAAAAAAAAAAAAAAAGAGGAGACATGCACTAATCAGGCCCTCCTCACTTGTGTTAACATTTGTGACAAAGATATGTGATGGAAGCAAGATGTTTGATCTGATATAGTTATATTGTACTGATATGGACCGACACACCTGTGATCGGACAATATTGGGCCGATAATATCGGTTGGCCGATATATCAGTCGGGTTCTACCTTAGAACAGACTATGAAAGGGATAACACTCTCATACTGTTATAGAAATAACATTCATATATCGCCCAGTCCTATTAGTCAGTCATCATTATTTATGTCAATTTTTTCCAAACAGTTCAACACATATTTAGACATGTTCTGACTTTGTGTCTGAAAAACAAGTGTGCACAAATACGAATTTGATACATTCTGTGTGCAGTTTAGTTAAAGGTAGAGAGACACCAAACTGCAGTCAAAACATAGCAAATTCCTGTTTGAGCAGGCTTATTTGGCG
Organism: Lutjanus argentimaculatus; assembly: GCA_034769285.1. Taxonomy (NCBI): domain Eukaryota; kingdom Metazoa; phylum Chordata; class Actinopteri; order Lutjaniformes; family Lutjanidae; genus Lutjanus; species Lutjanus argentimaculatus. Next base: position 2,768,260 of record JAWZSL010000020.1, on the reverse strand, counting down.
GGTGTTTGCAAACATGCTTAATTCAGAACACGTCTAAATATTTGCTTGACTATTTGGGAAAATTCGGCACATTAATAAGTAAGCAGTGTGACTCATAATGTCATATTTATGAATGGACTTTACTAACTACATGAGCTACCTACCTACCCAAACTCCAAATGTCCCCCGGGAAGCTGGTATGTCCCTTTACCCATTTCGCTTCTCCGTTTTCCCAGAAGAACCAGCCTGGGTGGACTGAATCTGTCACTAAGACCCCGACCCCAACTCCTGGACGTTTCACGGTTTTATTTGACATCTAGGTTAACTTAAAAACGGCTCATAAATGCAACAATGTTAGCTAAACAACCGGGCTGTGCCTCAGTTCAAGCTATGATTTTTCCCAAGGATGGCGAAATCATGGCCCGCCCTCCTCTGCCTCTGATTGGCTTACCCCCTAGGCCTACCCAATCGCACCCTCATGCTTACACCTACCCAATCCAAACGACCCAAACGGAGGCTGTCAAGCCAATCAGAGCCAGAGGAGGGCGGGTCATGATTTGTGTCTTCAACTTCAGGAGGTACAAGAGGTTTACCTGTTTGCACTTCCGTCTTCGCTTTAAAAATCGTCCGGGAGACCAAACGATCTCTTGTTGTTTTAACCTTGACGCATTAACTTCTTGTTCGGTTCTAAAAATAAAGTGACAACATTATAATTGTACACGAGTTAAAGTACATGACCATAACTCAGTATATCGTTAAAAATCATATGTAGGCGGTTATTTTTAATTGGACACTCTTTGAACACTTTTTGGCTAGATGGTACTTCAGTAGCATGAGATTTTTAAGTCAGCAACTATTTATTGATATAATTTCATATTAGATTATTTAAATAGCTTTAATTGACATTAGTTTATTAAACTAAATAAATAATATATAACTATAATAATGTACGGTTTATTATTGCAGAGAGCCAGAGCTTTTCAAGATACAAGTGAAATTTATTAATCATGTTATCATTTTTTTTATCATAAACTTTATTCTTCAGCACAATCTTTTTTTAAATAAAGATTTTTTTTTTTTTTAAGTTTTTTAAATGCATTTTTTAATGCACGCGTCATCACAGAGTTCCATGTCGTGACGTCACCGTAGCTCATTAGCATAAATTCTGTTCTTTTCAGGAGTCACTGTATTAACTCAGCAGCAGAGACATAGTGAACATATTACACACACACCACGAATTTCAGGAGGAGTGAAATATTATCACAACTCTAATTCAAGGATTTACGAATTCAACTGATACAAACAATAGTATAACACTATACTGTATTATACTATTATACTACTTTAGATAACAGTACAATCTCAAAACTGTTTTCGATGGATACATCACTGCAAGAGATGGCTTACGAAGTAAGTATCACACATACAAACTAGATTTATATATTTCTATCAGCTATGATGTTCTTTAAAAGAGAAAATCATGATTCTTCATGAGGAATTATGTTTGTGAGAAAAATCACACTGTGATTTGTGTACACTAATGTCCAACAGTTACTATTGTTTGCTTTGCAAAGGCAACATCTGACACACTTTAATTTTCACCATAAACCTCTTAAAATGCATCAAGTGCCAGATTGATATCTGGGCTTTTTAATTGCTGACAGCTTGCAGATTCAATTAAGATATGGTTTGTGAATTCTGCACAGTACCGAGTACCATAACTATTAATAGTATTGTCGAATTTTGAACATGTTGATTTATTTCATAGTCTGATGCCAATGATGAGTCTTTTATCAGTATGTAACAGATATGTGATTGATAAAACCTGTTTTTCTTTTCTAGATTCCATCAGATGAAGAGGGATATCCAAGGTGCAGCGATTTGGACGTGCCACTGTTTGAAACAAAGGACTTTACAGCGATTGCCAAAACATATTTATGTGACCTCACGCAATTCCAGTGGGACATTTTGGCAAAGGACTGTATTGACCAAGACATAGTCAGGATTCTGTCCAGCATGCTGTTTGACCTTGTAAATGCGGTCACTGAAGTGATCTATGAACATGTGGCACCTCAGGTTCAGGACAGGTTGTATAACCCACCTGTCCCTGATCCCAGCAGCATGGTGACAGGGTAAGTAACCAGTTTTGATTCATGGGATTTGTTTAAAAAAGGGTGATACAAGGGGGAAATGTTTTAATGCCTCTTCCCAGAGCAGATCAGTTGACTAACATGACTTTCTTTCTTTCTTTCTTTTTAATAACCAGGTTTGAATCTCTACCGCAGCGTAATTACACATCTGTGACGGAGGACGATATCCATGCCAGCATTGGGGATTCACTGCACTTCTGTTTTGGTGAAACAGTTGAAGAAAAACAGTGCAGGTCCAAATGCTCTGAAAAACTAACAGAGTTATTTGTAGCAGAAGTGACAAAGGGAGTGAACCGTAAACTGTCAGACATCACATCATGCACCTGGGCTTTGCCTCGGAAGAAAGCATTCACCAAATCTGACACCAAAAATATGGTTTACTACGTCAGCCGTATATATACCGTTTTAATCAGAAAGGCCACTCCATCATCTGAGGACAGTAATGCGATGCCAGCCTTCGCTTTGGCAAAAAGAAAAGCGTTTAAGATACCTCAGGATCAAGAATATCTAGACAATGTTTTATCTGAGGATGTGACATCTGTATTAGGGCAGAAAGAATCCGTCCTTTCAGATGGAGGTAGTATTGAGTCACCTGAGGATCACCTGATCTATAGGTTGGGTACAGAGGAGCTCAAAGAGATCAATTCTTTATTGGATGAGCTCAGATCAGTCCCCTCAGGTGGAGATGATGCTAAGGTCCAAGGAGATCAAGAATGTCTGGACAAGGGCTCCTGTCCAGACAAGGTAACCTGCGTTAAGGTGTTAGGTGCAGAGGATGATGCAGACACTGAGTCTGTACCAGAGAAGGACGGATCTGTCCTCTCAGGTGGATGTGTTAAGGCTCAAGAATGTCTGGACGGGGGTTGCTCTGAGGGCTCCTGTCCAGACAAGGTAACCTGCGTTGAAGTGTTAGGTGCAGAGGATGATGCAGACACTGAGTCTGTACCAGAGAAGGACGGATCTATCCTCTCAGGTGGATGCGTTAAGGCTCAAGAATGTCTGGACGGGGGTTGCTCTGAGGGCTCCTGTCCAGACAAGGTAACCTGCGTTGAGGTGTTAGGTGCAGAGGATGATGCAGACACTGAGTCTGTACCAGAGAAGGACGGATCTGTCCTCTCAGGTGGATGTGTTAAGGCTCAAGAATGTCTGGACGGGGGTTGCTCTGAGGGCTCCTGTCCAGACGAGGTAATGAACATTGAGGTGTTTAACGCGGAGGATGCTGAAGAAATCAATTCTATACCAGAGGAGCAAGGGTCCGTCCTCTTAGATGATCAGTGTCCATCTGCCAACTCTACAAACGGGTCGATGCAGGAAGTGAAGTCAGTTCTCACCACGTTTCTTGGGAACCTTCTGACTCAAATTACTAAGACGGCCAAGACACCAAAATTTGACATGGACTTCGATGGGATGGTGGAAGGTCTGAATAAGAAGATTGCGGAACAAATAACTTCCCCACAGAGTGTTGAAAATGCCCACATCCCAGTCTGTAAAGCACTTTGTCGCATGTTTGGATCTGCAAAGATGCTGCAGGCTGCCGTGGTAACCAGGGAGGCAATTTTTATAGACGCAGTTGCACGGACGTTAGAAGTGCAGCTGCACAAGTCTACAAGAAAAAACAGCAGCTTTGCAACCAGGTTGAAGAGTTTTTTCAGAGGAAAGAAGGCAAAAATTAGTCCACCCTGTGAGACTAATACAACAGAGCATCGCAGTGATCTAATCAACTCGGAGACGCCACCACCACAGAAGAAACAGAAGCGCCCTGCAATCGTACGGATGTTCAGGATTCTCTGCAGGCCGTTCAGCTTCTGCATCAGCGATAGATCACAGGATTAGTTGGTTTCCCCTGGACAGAGTAAACTGCCCAGAGGAAACCAACTGAAATAATCAATGAAGATTTTTAATTCAGATTTTAAGACAAGATAAGTAAGTAGATGTTTCCCTGCTCCAACACACCTGATTCAAATGATCAGCTCGTCATCAGGCCTCCACAGAAGCCTGATAATGACCTGATAATTTGAATCAAGTGTGTTGGAGCAGGGAAACGTCTAAAACATGCAGGGCAGGGGTCCCTCAGGACCAGGATTGAGAAACACTGCTCTAAATCCTTAGTCACTAACAGACGGACCGCAGTCCGAGTCCTGACTCAGACGCCGTCCTATTTGGACCCGGACTTATAACCAGTTAATTATTAAGGGATTTAAAATTTTGACGAGACGTTTCTATTTTAACCGGCGCAACATTTCCATTCTTTAAAATTTAACTGCAAAAGACGCAACTGACACCATGTTTTTAGCTGAAATGTCAACTATAGCCTCTCAGACTTGAGCTGGGTGTAGAAGAGATCTCACGAAATCTTCACACATGCATCCGTCAAGAGAAATACGAGGTCTCGCGATACATTCACGCCATGTTTACATGGCCTATGGTTGACATTTAGGTTAAAAACATGGTGTAAATGCTGTCTTTTGCAGTTAAATTTCAACTCCGGGAGATCTTCACCCATCCTCACATCAGCACAGGGGTGAATAGATATTGAGTGAATTTTCATTTTTGGGTGAACTATCACTTTAACTTTGAGTAATCATAAACTTTTTCAAGCCGACTATGTTGAACAGTGAAGCGCGCACGGTGAGTCTACTGTGCTCAGCAGACGCATCTGAACGCGCACGGAATGTGGAATCTGTTTCAACTCAATATCATGACTTTAAAAACACCAAATAACTTGATTTAACGAATTTCATTGAATCAAGTCATTTGGTGTTAAAATATGATGAACTGTAAAATATCACTTTCATGAAGCCTATTCAGTCAGATCACTGGCAGTGAATTTGGCATTTCGTCCTCGCATGCAGCTGCAGCAAAAGTCAAACTTCACGCAGCCTGCACCGTTCATATTATGTTTATTATAATGCCCAGACCAATTGCATGCGGGTTAAGCCATCCCACGTGATGCTACCCAGCCAATCAAATCTCTGTATTCCAGGCGATTAACATAGCGACTCTGAATTAGAGATGGGCGATACCAACATTTTTTCTTTCAATACGATACCATTAGTTTATGGTACTTTTTTATCGATACTGATACCGATACTTTTTGCCCCTTAAAGAAAAATCATATGATTGCACAGTGCTCATTAATAACTTTATTGCAGAGCAATATGAAATCTGAGTAAAATTCATAAACATAAATACTTAAAAGAAATGGTTATAAAATGATAATAGAATAGATGAGTAAATGAAATAAAAATGAGATGAAAATAAATCCTTAAATTAAATTAATACAGGGCGGCACGATGGCGCAGTGGTTAGCACTGCCGCCGCACAGCAAGAAGGTCCTGGGTTTGAATCCCCAAGCCGGCGGGGCCTTTCTGTGTGGAGTTTGCATGTTCTCCTTATGTCCGCGTGGGTTCTCTCCGGGTACTCCGGCTTCCTCCCACAGTCCAAAGACATGCAGTATAATAGGTTAATTGGTGACTCTAAATTGCCCATAGGTGTGAATGTGAGTGTGAGTGGTTGTCTGTCTCTATGTGTCAGCCCTGCGATGAACTGGCGACTTGTCCAGGGTGTACCCCGCCTCTCGCCCAATGTCAACTGGGATAGGCTCCAGCCACTCGCGACCCTCACGGATAAGCGGTTACAGAAAATGGATGGATGGATTAAATTAATACAAAATCAATTCAATTTCTTAAAGTGAAAGATCAACATAGTGCTCAAAAACCTGCATTAAACCAGTAAAACATAACACAACATCATCATCACCAACACTAGCAGCAACATCAACATCATCACTGTCAACGTCAGCCTTCTACTCTGATATCTGATAGGCTGCAATAATCACGTGACATGGAAGACCATCTAAAATCCCTCTGGACTGGTTTTCACACATAAATTTAATGCCTAAAACTCTCAGAAGTCAAAACAGATTGCATGTTTTGTATTAGCACAGTGGTATCGTGATTTTTAAGAAGTATCGACTCCAAAATATCGAACGGCGGGTATCGAAGTATCAGTAAAAAAGTAAAATTAAGCACTTTATCTTTAGATGCACAACTTTAATTTATTTTATTTTTAAATGCATATCTGCATAGTTCAATATTAAATGTAATGTTTTTGAATCGTACTTTATTTGATTTGACAGTCAGATGTTGATTACATGCAAACTACTGGGCTACTTCAGTATATATCACAGTAAATCATAACGCAAGTTAGATATTATGATGTTCCAGACCTTTGCTTTAGGAAGTTTTTTTCTAACTGGACCTCTTTGAATTTTAGTTGAATACCCCTGCTCTAAATTATCAACACATTTGATATTTGATTTTTTGATTTACTTAAATAAAAAATATTACTATTAATAAAAAATGAGAAAAATATTAAAATTCTTGTTGTCACTTATGTCCTTTCTCTACATTTATCAAGTTAAGGGTAAATGAGTCAGCCTGCCTGCAGTAAATCTAATCATCCACTAGATGGTGACAAATAAACATCACTGTTTCTGCACACACACTGTGACATACACAAGCTTAATTTACAGACACACACACACACACACAACACAAGACAGAAGAGAGAGAGAGAGATAGAGAGAGAGAGAGAGAGATGCATATTCTGACAGAAAGGAACATTGCATCCAAAAGGTGGAGCAGCTTTGACTTAATCTATAGAATGTATAAATCTCTAGATGCAGTAATTCAGTGTTTTTAGGTGCAAAGTGGAAAATAACAATGTCAGATAAGGTATTATATCATGTAGAAATGTGTTTCTAAACACTCAGCTTGTTTCAGACTCATTTTTAAATGTCTATTTTTTGTCAAATTATTATTTTCAGTTATTTTAAATGTAAATTTTTCCAGACATTTCCATTTCTGTGTGGTAATTCTGGCATCACCACACAACACCAAGCTAATGGGAAAGGTATGAGGAAGATAAAGGTTTTATAAACATTTTAAAAATAGTTTTGGGGCTAAAAAAAAGTAATGACTGACAGCTGAGCCCTGCGGGTTTATGAACGGGAACTTGAAAAGGCTGGACCAAAAAAAAGAAAGGTTTCCTTTCTAAGGTACAGTTCAAGTTTCTTGTACTCATCCTGCCAAAATAAGTCAACATAAATAGAGAGCATTTTAGTAAAAAGTGTAACCCTTAAGTCCTCATAGGCAAGACAGCAAAACAAAAAATGAACCTCACTCTCAGTTTTACTGATTGGTACATTCATCATTAAAGGATCCTGATACTTCTTTCACCACTTGTCTGGTGAAATGATAAAATGATCAGTCCATTCACACCTTTAAACTCCTGGCATTTAGCAGTTTTCCACCGACACCCGTTTTCCCCGCTAGACCTGCCTGGTGGCTCTGGTCCCGCCCTGCTCACCTCTCCCTGCTCTCACCTGAGAAAGCAGAGCACATTTCCCTCCTGCCAGTCCAGGCACCTGGACCTCTTTACTCTCTCTTCCACTGTTCTGCTTTGGATTTCTAGAAATCTCTCAGCATCACACCTCTCCATTCCTTCAGCTGTTTCTTTCCTTTGTGTCTGACGGTGTCAGCATGAGTGCTAAACTGTGGACAGAGGAGCAGTTTAACTGCCCTGTGTGTCTGGATCTCCCAAATGATCCAGTCACCATCCCCTGTGGGCACAGCTACTGCATGGGCTGCATCAAGGACTACTGGAGCAAGGACGACCCCAAAGGGATCTACAGCTGCCCCCAATGCCGCCAGACCTTCTGCCCCAAGCCCTCCCTGTCCAGGAACACCATGCTGGCTGAGGCAGTGGAGCAGCTCCGCAAAGGGGCCCTCAAATCTGAGGTGCGTGAGTCTATGCGAAGTGCCCGTGGGGTTGCCTCCTCCTCATCTAGATCCAGAGGGAAGCTCTCCTCCTCGGCAGTGCCCTGCGACATGTGCAAGGGAGAACAGCGAGCGGCAATCAAGAGCTGCCTGGTGTGTATGAGCTCGTTCTGCGAAGCCCACCTGAAGCCCCACCAGACCAAGAAGTCCCTGAAGCAGCATGAGCTGATCACACCCACAAGCAACCTGGCTGAGAAGATCTGCACCCAGCACAAGTACCTGCAGGAGTTCTACTGTCGCCAGTGCAAGATGTTCGTCTGCTGGCTGTGCACCAGCAACCACCACAAGGGCCACGAATGTGTGTCCACCAAGGCTGAGCGCTTGGAGAAACAGGTAGGCGAGAATCAATGCTCCACTGGCCCCAGGGACCAGATGAGAAGCTCCAAAAATGATGGCAGTGATGAAGGGGATACCAGGGTGGACTGTTGTATGATCAATATCAAATTCATGTCGGTTAAAAGTGATGCAAAACTGTTTAACGTTGTAATTATGTCATGTAAGACAACACACAACCAGGTCCTTAGACCCTTCTCATGGCAGCCATATTGATAGTGAGTAAGCACAATTAAGATACAAATTAAGGTCACATGCCATTTAGTGTAGCAGAGCCTTTCTAGTGAGCCGACATGCACAATAGCAGCACCTTGACTCTGTTTGACCAGAATGGAACAGAACCTTAATTATTATCATTGGTAACATCTGTGTTTACCAACTATTTCATGTCAAAAGATCTATGAAGGTAAATGTGTAATCACTCAGTCAGGGCTGAAACTGATCAAATTTTAAATTCAATCACTTGATTAATTGTTTGTCCATAAAAGTGAAAAAATAGCTAAAGTTGTCCACCTCATCTCAAGTTCAGATTGCTTTTTTTTCCCAACAAACAATTAAAAACCCAAATATATTCAATTTATTGCCATAAAGCGTAAAAGAAAAAAACAAAAATAGTAACATTTAGAGGCTGCAAACAGTGATTTTAGGACAAATCTACTTTATGAACAAAACAGAGTCAAGAGGAAAGAGTTTCCGGTGAATTTTAAGTTCAGTCAGAGCCTAAACTGAAACCAAAAATAAACATAAATAATAATAAACAGAAACACTCCCACAGACGTGGTTGGTGCGTCAGCTGCTACCTAGCCTAGCTAGCTAATGTACAGTTGGTTCATTGGCTGTTTGGGGCTATATCAATAATAATGCTACCTATTGTGATTGGTCAAACATTTAAAACAGCATATTTAAAACAATTTTCTATTGCTTACTAGCTTGTTAGCTAACAAAAAAAATGGTTTCTAGAACAGGTGACAGTCAGTACTATGTACAGTATATCACCCGTCCTGCAAACTGTCCATTGTTCTGTGTAATGGGTTTCTGTTAAAGGTGTCGTCCTCTCTTCTTTGTGTCTGACTGCGGCTTCAGCCAGACTGAGGACATTCCTAACTACATTCCTGTCCATTCATAACGCTCCACCCTCTCGTGTTGACTTCTCCGTCACATATGCAATCCTCGTGCTTGTGTTTGTTTGATTGTGTGATAAGGATGAGGATTATTTTGACGTCATGTCTCCATGTGTCCTGCTGTAGAAACTCCTGTCAGACATGCAGGCAGAGAATCAGCAGAGGCTGAAAGACAGAGAGCAGGAGCTGAAAGACTTGAAGAAGGTGATGGAGGTGATGAAGGTTGGTCAGCAGAATGTTGTCTTTATTCTCAAAATGAAATCCACATCTCCCATACAACATACAATAACTTCATAGTACTGTTTGGTGACACACTGACACACAATCATCATCGTCGTCTCGCTTCCTGCCTGCACAGCGTTCTGCAGACAGGGTGCATGGAGACACGGAGCAGGTGCTGTCGGAGCTGCAGCGCTCAGTGGAGCGTCTGCAGGAGCTGCTGGAGGAGGTGCTGGATCAGGTCGGCCTGGAGAAGATGGGTCAGGCTCAGGAGGTCGCAGACAGCCTGGAGGCCGAGATCAAGGTGCTGAGGAAGAGGGACACGGAGATGAAGGACCTGGCCCGCTGCGAGGACCACATCTACTACCTGCAGGTAAGTCGTCTTGACCTGAGGCATTACAATCAGACAGTTTTCCCACAATAATACAAACACCAACTTTGTGTTTCATGTTGCTAATGTTAATAATAATCATTGTCACAACTGGCAGTCAGTCTTTTCTCATTCAAACAGGATCTTAGTTGCCTTTTGTGGCATGAATGAATGAAAACGGCACCTTTAAAGTTACAGCTGAAGGTCCTGACTGCTCAAATCAAACTAACCTCCATATTTTCCTTCAGACATGCGAGACCATGTGCAGTCCCCTGGAGTCGGGCGACCTGCCCCCCGTCGTGGTCAATCCGGAAGCTTCTTTCGAGCCGGTGCGAGACGCCATCCTGGACCTCAGGGAGAAAGTGGAGGACCTGTGCAACCAGGAACTGGGCAAGATCACCAAACAAGGTCTGTCACTGGAGGCTACATTCTTTTTCTTTTCATGCCTCATCCGTCTTCATCTTATTGTTTGTTCTCTTCCAGTCAATGACACGACACTGTTCACGCTGGGAGACTGTAAGTTCCAAACATTTTAATTTTCAATATGAGCATAAAAAGTTGTAGTTGTGTTGAGCCTTCTTACTTATTAATGACTTCCTCTCATCCAGCCAAAAGCAACGCAGGACATAAAGGAGGGTTCTTAAAACGTGAGTTTGGATTTTGTTTTTTAATCTTAATCTATATTACAGGACTACATGTCCCATAATCCTGAAACTAATTTCTAATTTTCCCTTTTTTTTAAATTTTTTTTTTTTAAACAGTGTTTTCTGGTCTGGGTTCTCGCAACACAAACAGCCGCTCACCAGGTTTGTCCAGTGTTTTTAAGTCTGCGTTTTATCTTCCATCACTACATCTTTTCACTTTATTTTTCTGTTAAATAACTATACATACATACATGTGTAATATTTACATGATTTCTTTAATGTCTCACAGCTTCCACACCCTCGACTGGAGCGCGGAGTACAGACAGACGAGGACTTGGTACTCTACTAGACAGTCATTTTAATATATGTGACAACGTTGAAATTAACTCATTATGCAGACCTTGTTAAACATGACATTCATGTTTCATTCTTTAGGTATAGGTGTCAAAAGTCCAGATGTGAGGAGCAGAGACACGCCAAGAGGTGAGATTTTGTGTGGGTGCTGTTTAAAAACTCCCAAATTCACCTCAGAGCTGCAGTGTGAGTCACACCGTGGACGGAGCATTAAAAACGTCAATGTCTTAACTATTCTTCTTCCTTGTTGCAGACAGGGGAAACACGAGCTCACCTAGACTTCGAGACAGACAGAGAAGAGAGGAAAGAGAGACAGGTTAGGTTCATTATGCTTGTGTAAGGACTGGCTCGGATTTAAAAACTGAGACTTCCCGATACTGCAAGAAATATTTCTATGTGAATGTCAATCAACTCCTCATGTTCTACAAGTAAAGAAGGAACAAACAACTGCATTTCATAACACATGAATTTTTAGTTGCTCTTTTTGTCCTTTAACTGGATGCATTAGATCCACAGTATTGTTGGACAGAAGGTGGGTATCTCTGGTCAGCCCTAGAGTGGTTCTCCAACTGGTCTGATAGAGGTTTTAGTTGCTTTTGGTGACTAACTATGCCTCCTCATCTGCAGTCAGCTCTGGCTTTAGTGCTAATTGGCAAATGTATGCATGCTAACATACTAAACAGTACTGATTCAACTCCTTCACTCAAGTAAAAACCTTTATCTAACATCCCACACTCCCAAACAGTAAGAGAGACCAACCCCAGACCCAGTCCCAGACCGAGCCCCACTCCCAGCCGCAGAGAGTCTCAGTCTCTTTGGAGCAGGTCCAGTCAGAGTCAGGCTGCCCCTGCTGCAGTCCCGACCCGACTCCAATCCAGGCCGCCCCAACTCCTGCTCCAGCCCCTGCTCCTGCACCAGCATCAACCGGAGGTACAACACTGACCTTTTAATTAAAAAAACCCTCACAATTGTTGCTATTTGCTGCCACCAGCTGGCAAAGCTTGTACAGTGCAGCAGTAAACTCTCACATGAGAGTGTAACATCTTCTGCTCTCCATCTCTCTTCTTTGTCATCTCCTCCTGGATCAGGGTCAGGTTTCAGTCGGATGGCGTCCATCAGCAGCATCTTCCGTTCCCATCGGCGTGGCACCACCCCCGCCACCCCGGCTACACCAGCCAATAACACACTGCCTGCAGGAGGAAACCCATGTAAGGCCTGACTCCACTTCCCACACTCTCCTCTCTAATCAAAATCAGTTCACTAATCTGCAGTGAGAGGAGATAAAGACAACAGGGCTTGAGTCCCTTTTCACCCTACTATAGTAGACGTTAATACACATGCATTGTGCTTAACCTGATGAGCAGCTGTTAATACGTGCTGTTAATTAATTAATCGATAAAATAAGTACACAAAAAAGGCAGAAACACGTCAAGAATATTAACTCCACCTCCTGAGTTTTCAGCCAAGCCATCCAGAAAGAAACCTCTGCTTTTTCATGTTCTTCTCCACCTCAAGTCTGCCAGAAATTCATTCATTCATACACAGTGTCTCATCTAAAACGCAGCCAGCCTGAACCTGCCTTGCGCAGACACTGTCATTCCTCTGAAGCACTGAAGTTAGGATAACTTTGACAGTGGATTCTTGAAAACTTGTAGGAGGCATTAACACAGAATCCTCAGCATCCTGCAGGTCACTTCACACCTAGAGGATTTTAAATAGATTCTGGCAAGCTTAAACAAGTCATTTGTTTGGTCAGACTTCCAGTTTGGTATCTACTGTAGCTAATACTTAAGAGTAATTTGTCAGGATAAACATGACAGGCATTATTATAAGCTTTATTTCTTATCTCAGCTTCAATACAAGCAGCCAATTTAAAGGACACAGAAATTAGTAGATGCGAGAATCATTTTTGTGTCTTGAAAAACTCATGAAATGCTGTGTGTGAAGTGTGTGTTTGTGACTTGTGTCCATTCAACAGGGGGGATGGCTGCTGTGCCTGAAACACCAACAGAAAGTAAGATGGCTGCCTTTACTTAAAAACTTAAAAATTAAATCAATATTCTTTTCACTCCTGACATTCATCCTATCTCTCTATCTAATGTGTCAAACATTGTTTTCTCATTGGACAGTTAACCCCGGTCTTTTCTTGGACTCGCCCACCCCTGACACCATGAACCACACTCCTGCTTTCCCTGCATGTGAGTTAATGTAGCACTCTATCACCATTTTGCTCCAAGAAACATGCATGAAATGTAAAAAATGAACAAAAGGTTCAACAAATATTATCATGCATGCAACAAAAAATGAATAAGGGCAAATATGTAAAATAAAGAAGATCAATATGCATTTGCAAACGTGCATGAACTGACATATTTGGTTTTTTTCAGTGAGAGAAATCAACATTGACAGCATCCAGGCCCCAGAGCCGAGGACCAGAGAGGAGTTCCTACAGTGTGAGTCTCAATGTTTAACTGTAGTTTGTCTGTCATCACATTATATTTTCAAGGTCAAAAATGAACTTAAATACATATTAATTAAGAACATGAATAATTGTCCACTGAACCGTGTCTTTCACAGACTCTGTCAACTTGACCCTTGACTCGAACACTGCCCACCGACGGCTGGTTCTCTCTGAGGGAAACACAAAAGCCACCCTGCAGGGGGCAGCGCAGCCCTACCCCGATACTCCGCAGCGCTTTGATGGCTGGACCCAGGTGATTTGTGAGACCCCATTGTGCGCCCAGCGCTGTTACTGGGAGGTGGAGTGGAGAGGCCGGGGTTCCTCTATGGGCGTAGCATACGGGGCAATGAGCAGGAAGGGCTCAGACGCCAGGTCAGGGCTCGGTTACAATGCCCAGTCGTGGACCCTGGAGCTGTCGGACACCTGCTGCTCAGCCATGCACGACAATGAGAAGAGGGACATACCGGTCACCTACTCCCCCCGCTTGGGCATCTACCTGGACCTGTCCATGGGGTCGCTGGCGTTCTACAGCGTGGCAGGGAGCATGACACACCTTCACACCTTCCGCGCCAACTTCACCCAGCCGCTTTACGCCGCCTTCGGGGTGGGCAGCGGCGTCGGGGTGGGACTAGACTTCGCTCTGGGCCAGTTCAGCTCCAGCTCTGACAGCATTAAGATCTGTCCCATGTGATTGGTTACTTTCATGTGATGAGAACAACTGACTTCAGAGTTTAACACAGCAACTTGGAATTATTTTGTGCTGATCAAACTCATTATAAACTCTCAGGAGACGACTGAACGTTTTTGCAAAATGTTTTCTCTATTAACAGATATCAGCATATGAATGCAGAATCTGTAGACAAGGGGCCAGATTTTGATATTTAACATGTTCTGTTAACCTTTTAAAGTCTGTGTAGTTTCAACCAATCACATTTGAGCAGGCTTTGGATGCATGCAGATAAACAGTTTGTGTCAGGAGCAAAAGGGGCGGAAGGAATTAGCCAAAATTCAGTCTTGGAACCCATCAGATTTGCCTTTTTATTAGCTTAAATAATGTACATCTGTTGATAGAAACTACACAAAATGTCACCTGGACCTAAAACATCTACAAAAAGTATCAGTGTTTGTGTGTCAAGTTGCTAATTGGACTCTAAACAATGACCAGTGCACAGAAGAGGAAGTCTTGGCCTGGATATCTGCTGGCTACACTGGAAGCCCTGAAACATTGGCAGTTGCCCACAGTGGCTAAGTTGTCATCAGATGATAACTGAAGGGTTCCAAGATTGTGTTAAGTGTGGTTGCAACTGATCTCTTTCTTAATACTTGCACTTAGTGAAATAAGTTCCACACAAAAAGCAAATAATGTATTGTTCACAGCATTTGGCTCAAAGCACCACTGCGCCTCAGTGCAGCCTCCAAGTGCTGCTTGCATGGCTGTAGACTTGCTATTCTGTTTTAAATTTATTTAAATTTCAACCGAAAAATCATTGTTCATCACCAAACACGGTGCTCCATAGTGTCTAAAGCTGAAAGCAGACATGAGCACATTTTGTTTTCTCAGTTTAAAACCAAAAACTCTGTCCTAGTTCCCAGTCATGAAATAAAAATTCAGTTTTGACCTGTTTTGTTTCATGTTGCATCTTATAAAACAGTTTTTACTCCCAGACTTTCTGCACAACTTCCTCCATAGAGTATGAGCAATAATGAACTAGTCGGTGAGTCAGTGAAGTAGTTTCCATTGCTTTATTTTAAAAAAAGAGGCAAATGAATAATAGCCATGAGTAGTTTACAGAGGATCATGATTTTAGTGGGGAGGCATGAAGAAGTCACAGGACATTTTGAAATTTAGCCAAAGAAAGAGACAAACCTGAATCTCCTGCTTTACCTTAAAACAGTCAGTAACTACAACAAATCTAATGATATAAACAGTCTGGGTGTGCCCTCTTCCCTCTTTTCTCCAAACCTACAAAACATTAAACTGAAGCTCTTCTTCCTTTGTTAAATATGATTTAGCTGATTAGCACATACACACGTGTAAGCCAGAGTATTCCACTTCCTCAAAATAAAACTTTGGGCTTGGTTTGGATTCCCTTCTGTGGGCTTCTACATGTGGAAAGCAAAAAAAAAAAAATAAAAAATACTGCTACATATATTAAAATCTTATGTCAAAATGTTAGCCGACATTATTACAACAGGCACATATAATGCTAAATCTTCTCATTAATATGTTAGAATCTATATACTTCAAATAGTGGTGTCAGTAAAATAAAGGTTACATTAAAAAATAAAAGTTTGGTAGCTGAGTGGAGGGATGTTAGGGTCACAAGGGACAAGCACAAAGCTCTACGCTTCCTTGTATCTAAATATTATTAAGTACTACGTAGGATGAACTTTCATATGCTTTCCTACAGGAATACTCCCACCTGCTGGCCAGTGTGTGAACAACATGTCCTTCAGTTAACCCCAAGACAAGTTTTAAACACAAAAACAACCACACATAAGAAACCTGGATGTGATACACAAGTAAAATAAAGTGTCAATGGTTTTTCCCTCTTAACAATTGAACCTGAACCTCCCACGGGCCTGAGATAAAGATGGTGGCTGAAAATAAAACGATAAAATTCCCGTTTTTATGTCTATTAAAGGGAAACTTGTGCATTTTTCAACCTGGGCCCTATTTTTTCATGTTTTTTGTGTTGTTTTATCAAGTTTGAATGAAGATAACGTAGCATTTCTGCAAAGGGAGTTTGTTTAGTTTGGCATAAGGTTGAAAAATACAGACATTACCCTTTAAAGGCCCAAGGCCGTGACGAAACATTTTCAACCGAGTAGTGATCCTCAAATGAACACAAAATCCCACTGAGTGCAACTTATATATACAAACATGGCTTTAACAGGAACACAATTCTTAACAGTGCTGGCTTCTACTTAAGGCCTCATACCTTTACAAACACACAAAAACACGAGGACCTGAAGGAAAAGGCAGACCCATTTTTTTTCTTTTTTTTTCTTTTTTGCCTGGCGTCTGACATGGTTCTGACCTCGCCTTCATCCTCGCCTGGCCCCACCCGTCTGCCCGACAGGTGCATGCTGGGACCTGCAGGCAAGGTCGCTTTTGTCATGCAGACGCTTGCAAGAGGCGGGAAAAAAAGGGGGCACGGCACATGGACGGACGGTCACCAGACATCCGTGCAACAATGGACTACTGTAAAATCATTATAATACTAATACTGGCATGTTAATAGCATGGTCTGACTACAAGATTAGCCTGGCAGTATGCCGTTAAGCCAGCTAGCACTTTAAGTCTTCTAGTCAGTAAGTAATAAAAGCATGTTGAATCCCTTCTGTTCTACTCTCTGCAGATGACGCTATTCTATAACAGACTAAAGCTTTTCCAACCCACACTACGCAACAAGCCCTTGAAATAGCAAGACTCTGGATGCTCGGTCTTTCTCTCTTTGCCCCTCACTTACCCTCTCTTCTGACATGCAAAGACCACACCCTCACTTCATTTCATACTTTCAATCTTAAAGTGATCGTTTGGATGTTTTGCGGCAGACACGGTCAGCAGCAAAACATATTTTAGCTTCCTAAGTAAATCATTATCAGTGTGCACCAAAATATTTTCACCACTTTACATCGCCATCAGACGGCCTTTTTCGACTGGAAATCGGCATTGTATAAGCCAAATATCGCTCCCTCCAAACCAACCAGACTCCATAGGCAATATTCGTCATTTTACCTCACAGAGCACAGGATTTGCTCGTCTACAGCTGCCTCAATCTGTTGATTTGTATGTGTTATTGAGCGACTTTGGTGAAGCCAAACTAACATAATAACACAAACAAACAAACAGATTGAGGCAGCGGTAAACCAGCAACTCCTCTGTTCTGTGAGGTAAAATGACTTATTTTGCCAATGGAGTTTGGTTGGTTTCGCAAGACAGATATTTGTGAAGCTGGGTTTTTTTCTTTTAGAAGGCTAAAATATGTTTGGCTGCTGACGCTGTCCATCTTCCATACTGTTACTCCACTCCGCTTCTCCAAACTGGGAGAACTATTGTAGGGTAATACAACAACTATAAGCACTTCAAACAACCCCACAAATAATCCAAACTGTCCCTTTAACTCTTGTTTTTTCTAATCCACGTACACAAACCTTTCGTTCACTTACATGTTGTCCTTCGCACACCTCCTCCTCTGCCTGTACCTTAACATCCAGAGGCTCACAAGAGATCTACGTAACCAAATTAAGATTCATACATGACTGAGAAGGTACCAGGAGCTGATGCACCCGCTCAGAGGCAAGCTAAGGCCTCAATAACTAGCAAACATCTACATACATAGACACTGCGGTATCGCTAAAAACAGTCAGTTTAGTTTAATTGTGCTTTAAAATTAAGTCAGAAAAAGGAGGGATTTTTCTGGCCACCAGATGCCCTGACTCCTCTCTCCAAAGGCAGAAAGGAGGAGAGATGAAGGGGAGGAAGAAAAGGATGGAGGTGTAAAGGAGGGGTTCGTGTTCTGGTCCGTCCACCTCTTCACCTCAGCGTTTGGTTGAACTTGACGGGACATGGGAGACAGAAGCAAGATGGCGGCGCCGTTCTTTGAGGTTTCCCCAGGGTGGTGGAGGGAGGGCCAGGGAGGTGGGGTGAGGAGGAGGCATCGGGTTAGTTGATGACTTCCCCGCTCGGGCACCTATCATGGCCGGGAGGCTCTGGTTGCGCCTCAGGCCGTCCAATAGACTTCCCCCTCCTGTTGACACAAAAGTAGCAGAATCCTGACGCAGCACTGAAGCGTCAGACTCTGCACCACCCTGGAGCACCTTGGTGAAGCCCAACCGCCGCAGCCTTTCCACCAGGCCCACGTTGACTGGGTCAGGCCTTGCTTTTCCTGTCATAGGGGATGGGACAAGGGCTGGGGGTTCCTGGGAAGAGCTTGGTAGGTCGGGGTGAGGGGCCCGGCCCAGATTCAACCCGTAAACGTCCTGGAGGAAAAGCTCGGCCGGCCGCGAGGCAAGGAAATTGTCAGCTGGGTGCTGGCGGGACTCCATTGGCACCGGGGAGGGAGAGGGTGAGTGAGAGGGGGAGTTAGGGGGTGTGCTCGGGAGGAGGCGGAAGAGGGGCCGCCGGGGTGCAGGTTTTGGGGATGAAGGCGGGGTGTCAGTGGAGACTTGTGCAGAAATGCCCCTCTCCAGGACCAGCTTGGCCAGGCCGCAGGGTGGCGCAGCGGGCCGTCGAGGAGGGAAGGAGTCACCGAGACTCAGTCTGCAGGGAGTCACAGGGGTGCTGGGACCTGTCCTCATGGAGCTGGGGGTGTTGGCCATGAGGGAGGACTGAGAACTGAAAAACATGAAGACAGAGACACGTTTCAACACGACAACAATCGAACAACAGCTGTGTGTAGGGCTGTAGTAAGAGAGATTCTTGGTATATAAAGAGTTTGGAGGATGGTGTCTCTTTTTTAGACTTTCCAAAACCAAAAACACAAGAGCAAAAGTTAGTGAGGTTACAGGTTACTTCTTAAAAACAAAGTTCCCAACTGTGTGGAACCTCATCTGATAAGCTAATATTAATAGTTCAGTCCTGCTCTTTTTTATATTTTAGTGAAGGTTACACTAGATTACACAATATTACTAGAGGTAATGTAACATTTAAAGAACTAGTGTCTCAGATTTAGTGGCTAACTATGAGCTTGCATTGCAAACACCTCCTGTCACCCTTCCCTCCCAAGCATGTAGAAGAAACTATGGTGGCCACAAAACTATATAAGGATGGGTACCATCAGGATCATCAGCTAGAAATGACAAACTCACTGTAAACTCGCTGTGACTAAGGGGGCAGAACTTAGTGAACTGCCTGAGTTTAAATCTGATGCTTCTGCAGGACAACTTTATTCATCCTCATTAATTTCCATCATTCATTGCTGCATAATACAAAAAAAGTTGTTTTTTATGAGGAGGTCTTACCTTGGGGTGACTTGTGTGATGTCACTGGGGTGCAGGATGCGACAGGTTGTGAGGGTGTAGGTGGAGAAGGTGGAGCT
The DNA here is from genome assembly GCA_034769285.1 of Lutjanus argentimaculatus. Lineage (NCBI taxonomy): Eukaryota > Metazoa > Chordata > Actinopteri > Lutjaniformes > Lutjanidae > Lutjanus > Lutjanus argentimaculatus. The sequence continues at coordinate 2,748,745 of JAWZSL010000020.1, read as the reverse complement.
CTGATACTTTCCTGGATTTTGGACTGAACACACAACAAATCAAGTATTAAGAAACACAATCTTGTCATGGCAACAGTAAGCAGCAATATTAATATTCACACATCCAGTATTTATTTACCAGAGGATGAAGATGCTGTTGTTGATGTGGAGGTGCAAATCTGACTCTGTGATTGGACCGTTGTGGTACAGGCTCCTGGAATGGGCTGAGGTGATTGGCTGGAGTTCCCAGGGACGTGTCGGGGCGTGGGGTCAGGCAGAGGACTGATGAGACCGAGGAGGACGAGGCAGGTGTCCCAGGTAGTGTGGGCAGGGTGGGTGAGAGAGGAGAGACTGGGAGAGGCGGCACAGAATTCTTTCTGTCCTTCCTCTCCTCCGGCGTAGACGAAACGCGCACCTTGAAGGTGATCCCGCCTTCTTCCTCTTCCTCATCCTCCTCTTCCTTACCCCTCTCTGCCGCTCCCTTCTCCAGGACACCGATCCCTCTGAGCTCTTCTTCCTCCTCATCCTCCTCCATGTCAGACAGGTGGTAGATGGCATCCTGGGCCAGTGGGCAGAAACCTTTGGTCACCACACCAGGGTGGGGGTCTAGGATGGTGGCCAGGTGTGGTTTGGCCAGCTGCTGCCAGTGATGGAGCGTCAGTGAGCCTGAAAAACACGTCAGAGTGTTACAGTTTGAGTCTGAGAGTTTGAGAGGACCGAACACATTTTATCTGTTGTCCTTTACTACAGTTTAACTATCAATTTGCCATTTATTAATTATGGTTATGCATGAAATATCTCACATTTTACAAACCAAACGATCAGGATTACAAATTTACAAGCCATTTCTTTCCTACTCAAGTCTGAACATTTCCCTAACCCAGCTGTTCACAGCATAAATAAATGTGTCACTAATAATTTTGTCCAGTTTTCAGCAGAGACTGAACTGGAGCTGATGTGACAGGGCCTGAAATTCCTGAATCTAATAGAGAAACCCCGTTGGAGCGAGCAGTGTTCTGCACTCACACCATGCAAACTCTATGTGACATCGCTGGCTTCTTGTTCCAAATGTAATCAGTTACACATCAGATTTCTCTGGACAGCTGCTCTACTTTGGCTGCTTTAGGACTGAGACTGAACTTGGGAGGCTTCCAGACACAGCTGGACAGGTGGCCGTACCTTCCATGGGTTTGACGATCTGCAGCTTCTCAGGCAGGAAGGTCTTGAACACGCTGGAGCTGAAGGAGAGCTCTGACAGGTTGGAGAAAGACGAGAGCACGCTGCCCATCGGCGAGCTGCACCCGCTGACCTCCCCATCCGGCTCTCCCGCAGCCGCCAGCGACTGCAGCTTCTTCTCGCGCTCCGCCTGGAAGAACTGGCGCTCGCTCAGGAAGTTCTGTCGTCGCAGCGACAGGCGGTGGAGGGCCCTGGTGAGGTCGTTTCCTCCGGAGAGCCGGGCTGGCCCAGTCGCACCTCCTCCCTGCAGACACGGGCACGTTTATTGAGCTGAATGGGTCCAAACTTGAGTTAAAATGCAAGAAAGGAAGCCAAAATTCTCTGTAACGTACCCCTGAACGGACTGGAAGGGCTGCGCAGTCATCACTAGAGAGCTCTGTCCTGACCCAGGGATAGGGGGCGTGGCTGAAGCTGCCCGCGATGCTGCGGCGTTGAGGGAGCGGACTGTTTGGAAGACGCGCTTCTGGGAGATTCTGCAGGGACAAGATGTCAAAGGTCAGCAGCAAGTCCCACAAACTGACTGACTACTGAACAAGATGTTAGTGGAAAAAGTTGTTATGTCCATGATATTGATTATAACCTGTTATATCACTGCCATCTCTCCAAAACACTAGAGGTGTAAATAAATGTGGATTATTGAACCGACATTAATGCTTTAAGTGTCCAATAAAAACACTCTGGATTTATGTGAAAGGTCATAAAGACGAATCAATATATTTTCAGGCACACTCATTAGTCACCGTATAAACCTGTGATGAGAAAAGTGGGATTTAATTGTAGTTAAGTGGCAGAAAATCGAACCAGTCTGCCGAGTCTCCGTATCAAAGAACCCCAAGTGATCAATCTTATTCATTAGTTTTGGATTTTACAGCAGCAAAGTGAAAGTTTCTGACCTTTGGTCCTGAAAGGCGGTCTCTTCCTCGACACTCAGCTCTCTCCTCATGGTGCCCTCGATCTCTGCTGCCAGAGAGTCCTGTGCACACAGAGAAAAACACAAGTTTAAAGGTGCCTAGAACGTAAACTTGTACTATCTTATTAAAATAAAATTAAAAAAATGCTGCATATTGGATTCGATAACTGGCCAACCCCTAATATTCTCTGCAGTGCTTCTTCTTCTTCTTCTGGCATTCGCAATATTTATTATATTGCCATAGTCTCTCCCAGTACAAACAAAATGTGGGCCAACTTTGCTCCATAGTGCTACTTGCAGTCAAAAACTCCACAGGGTATCGTTAAACGCCCTGATATACAAGTACAAAGTCTGTGCTTAAGAGGAATTAAATCAGCTAGCAACTGTAAAATCTGTTACTAATTTACATATGCTGTGCTGATGTAATAGAATTTTTGTTTTTTTTAACTTTATCTGTCTCCTTTAGTGCTGCTACATTAAACTTGAGAGCATGTTTCTCTCACCATGGGGTAGAGGCCGTAGGAGAGGTGCCGTCTCATCCCAGCAGAGGGAGTGTTTTTACTGCGGAGCTCTTTGATTTCCTCCTGAGATTCATGGAGCATCTCCATACACTCTGCATTCCTGTCCGACAACTCGTTCAGCTGCAACAAACACACGCGCAGAGATTATTTAGATGACTTTGTTTTTTTTCTATTCAGCAATTAATCAAGCAAATGAAAGGCTTCGACAGACATTCAAATTTGGCATGCATCTAGAATGCTAGTATTATTTAATTTGTCAACATTTTAACGGATTCACAAAAAAATTTGTGAGTTAAATGAGGCAATAAACTGTTCAAATGGAATTAAATTATTTTGTAATCATTTTATCTTTTTAAATTATATTAAATCAAAGAATTTAATAATCCAGGTCAGTACTGCAAAGTATAAAACACAAACACAGTGTCATGTTTCTTTACAGTTACTGTAGGTTAAAGCTACAAACATGAACAGCAGTGATTTAATTCAATCTGTGACGACTGTGTGAGTCTGTACCTCTGCTGTGAGCTGTCTCTGAGCGTCCTTAGAGGCCTGCAGGTGGATCCTCAGCTCCTCTTTCTCCAGAGCAAGCTGCACAGAAACAACAACAACACACCATAAATGTATTCACTTGTGAATTATGACAATAAAACATCAGGTCAGTGACACCATTCTTTTCTTTATAACTGCATGTAATAAAACATCACTACTCTGGAGAAAAGATTCATTCATTGAATCCAAAGTTAAATCAAAAGTAAAGACCTAATCAAGTCCCACGACAAGTCCAAAGTAAATCTCAAGTCTGGAGGATGGATTCCTGAGTCAAGTCCCATGGCAAGTTCCAAGTCAAGACCCACGTAAGTCTCAAGTCTGAGTATGGAGTCCCGAGTCAAGTCCCCAGTCAAGTTCAGAGTAAAGTCCCAAGTCAAAACCGCCAAGATCAAAGTCACGTTGAAATAAAAGAGCAGGGGGAGTTAACAGATAACTAGAATAGTTTATAATAAGAATGTGTTTCAAATCAAACATCTTCAGATACTCTAAATGTTAATGACATGTTTTGATTCTAACATAGCTTGATGTTGTTATGTGAAATGGTACTTCAGAAAAACCAGGAATTTACATTGCAGACACTACCACTGACTATCTGCATAACAGTCTGGTCACAATATACCACACAGACCATACACGAGGTTTCACCCTTGTCTTGTTCGCTTGCTCAACAGTCCTGACTAATCTCTGTTTGGGGATGATATCAAGCCATTCAAGTCATAAAAGGCTAAAGTCCAAAAAAGGCTAAAGTCATGAGTCATTGGTGTTAAAGTCAAAGCTGAATTGCAAGCCTTTGTTAATTTTCTGAAACTCAGACTAGAATTATCAGATTCACGGCCCCAGTCCGACTCTAGTCCGAGTTATGTGACTCGAGTCAAACAGAACCGTATTATGTTAACAGTGGTTGAGTCTCTTCACCTCCTTCACTCTGTGCTGCAGCTCGACTATCTGGGAGAGCAGCTGAGCGATTTCCCCTGGTGTCTGAGCAGCTCCTCGTTCTTCTGAGACAGTTCGTCAGTCAGAGACACCATCTGGCTGTTGGATTCGCCTAGAATCCAACACACAAACACACACACACACAAGTTAAAATGAGCCTTCCAGATGTGAGACTATCTCTTTTTGAGCGTAACTGTGTGTGCATCTCACTCACGCAGCTCCTTGACACAGTCGCTCACTAGCTGCTGCTCCTTCTCCTCGTAGGTGATGGTGTCGCTCTTCAGCTGACAGGCCTGGAGCAGAGATGTTGAGATGAATCAGTCATTCATTGATTAATTTTCACAATAATCCACACACTATTTCCGCTCAACACACTTCATCATCATAAAGGAACTTCTGCAAAAAGCTTGTTCAACTTTTTCTTCCTCAACTTCCTCTTACACTGTGGCATTTACACTTATATTTTTGCAATGGAAGAATCTTTAAATTGGTTGCATCACAGTATATCTTATAAATCACCCTTCATTATGGCTCTGTCCCACAAAATCAGAGCTGATGGGACACGATGAATACACTTGATTTTCTGGCAAAAGCTACCAATCCTCTCAGTAATTTCTGTCAATAACTTTTACCAACTTCTCAAAATGCTGTTATGATTTAAAACTTCCCATTTCACTTCCCATCACTTTCTGTTCCGGTCTCCACTATAAGCTTGTCCGTACCTCAGACCTCAGTGCCAGGTTTTCCTCCTCCAGCTCCTGCAGCTTGCTCTGCAGAGCCTCCAGCTGGCTGAGCGCTGCGGCGGCGGTGGTTCCCCCCGGCGGCAGAGGCTGCCGCAGCGGGGTGGACACGCTGGAGTCCGTCTCGCTCTCCTCTGACGCGCTGGCCACCATCCGCAGCAACTCGTCCTTCTTACTGAGCTCATGCTGAAGCTGGTGAACCTGGCCAATGAGAAAAGTTTGGAAAAAGTGATTATATTCATAGAGAGACTGACTTAGGCTAGACAAGTTAAACTCTGCAAAAACTGCAAGTTTTTTTTTTTGTCTGAACTGCATAAACAAACTTTTAAACAAACAAATAAACTGTGTTAGAAAAGTGACCACTTCTATTTTTTGCACAGCAGGTAAAACATTTGAGAAGCCAATTTCTAATCTTTACACAAATGTCAACTTACAAGTGCTTTTTGTATCGATATAATCAAGGGTTTTAATTTGGTTGATCAGTTCTCAGTATGTTTCTTTTCATTGCAGTCAGCAAGATTATTTAACTATTGTCAAGGGTGTACCACAAGGCTCTGTTTTAGGGCCATTATTTTTTTTGTTCAGTTATATGCAGATTATATTGTTATATACATGTAATTCTGATGTAACTAAAATATGGAGCTCTCTGCAAAATATCCCACATAATTAAAACAACTTTTAGTTCTATTTAGACTCTCACACCTTTTTATTTCAATATTTTCTTAAGTAATTGAGAAAAAAAAAGCTTAAACACCAACGAGCATAATGAGCATATGTCAGCTACCTGGTCCAGGGCCTGTGCTAGCTGCTCTTCTATGGCCTCATTGCGTTCTTGCAGCAGGTGGTTCCTCTGCAGAAGTGACTGACCGATCCGAGCTGCCAGCTCCAAGTCTCTGTCCCGCTGTCCAATAAGAGCACAGTGCAACCAATCAGCCAATTAGACGCTGCCTCTTAATAAGAAAAAAAAAAAAAACACTGTTACCAGTGAGAGGACACCTACCTCAGCCAGGAGTTGTGTGACCACTTCCATGTCATTGTAAGTCTTGGTCATCTGCTCCACGCGTTCAGCACTGAGGACTGCACAGAAAGAAAATTTTACTTTTAGGAGACACACAAATACACTCACATGCAATCTTTTATGCACATTGTGGCATGTGCATGCAAAAGGTGCATTCAAGGAACCCCACACAAAAACAAAAACATTTAAAGTAAAACTCAAATATCCCTCCAAACTACACACTTCTGGTGCATGCCACCTTTACTTACTACAGTATGTAATAAAATGTTCTGACCACAAGCAACGAGAGCAGCCACTTGCTCAAAATCTGCATTTGACCACACGATAACACATGAATCATGCACTAGTGCGGTTAAAGTATAGTCAGGTATATTGCTGAATGCATTATTGATTCCATTTGATGGACTAGCTCCACAATGTGGCAATGTGGTTGCGAGTGGTCTGAATGTAATGAAGCCACAATAATGTGCATACACACACACACACACTATATGGTGCTACAGGACTACAAACACTGGCAAACAGCAGACCTATACTAAGCTAATCTCTTGTCTGCTGTCATCTACATGCAAAAAGCAGAGAGGGGTTCCAGGTCTGTGGCTCTGGAGTGGCTCCAGATCCAAGTTTAAGTGAGCCACACAGTGGACTGAAACCCCTCTCTCACACTGGATCTACATGAAGTTGCAGAGCAGAACAGGCAGACAGACAGAGAAGAGAAAGATACCTTTGGAGAGGCTCTGAGAGCCGGGGTGGGAATAAGAGGAGGGCTCCAAAGCAAGATACGCTAGTGAGAGATAGGAGAGAGAAAAGAAGGTAGAGTTCAAAAGGTGAACAAGCGACCGGCTTGTTTTAAGATGAGCGGGACAAAAAGGAGGAAAGGAGCAGTACAGAGAGAAGTATGAAGCTGAGGGTGAAAGCTGAAGCTTCAGTAAATCAACTTCATATAGAAACATTAGTTTGTCGAGTCAGAGAATCTACACTTCAATTAGTCTGATCTGCTTTTAGCACCTGAGTGGGTGTCACCAGCGCTGCACCGCTCCCCCTTCCACCTGTTTGAAGAAAAGTGGCATCTCTAATCACTGAAACATTGCCTTTTACTCAGAATCATTGAACAGACTGTGGAGAGACTCCTCACTCCAACAAAACTACATTTCTACATGGATCTGTTAATAGGAATGCACAAAATAGATTATTTTGGGCTGATACCTTGCTGATGCCAATAACTTGCCAATAACTGATCATTTCACATTTTTGTATTTTCACCTGCACATCTGAGGGTAAGAAATGCTAAGATGTAGGGAGCAAATATGGGTGATACTGACGTCACTCTTACAACAAAAACAAAGAACAGTTCTTCAAATGTGCATTTATTTTTCTAGTAAAGTAAATCAAAAAACTTCACAAATACACTTTGGCTTTTATACAACATTTTACAAAGGAATGCAGATTAAATGCTTTAAAATAATCTGCCAAATCAGATATTATTGCAGCCAATAGTTAATGCTATAATTTAATTATCAGAATATGAAATAATGATAAACATTTCCCATTATCGAACGATAATTTATCATGCATCTCTATTTTGTAATATTTTCCTTCCTGTGTCAATCATACATCTTACTTTTTTGGTTATATTTGCAGCAAAAGATGAACTTTGATAACACCCTATTTTATTTCAATTTTCAAATCTAGCTGTAACTTATTTTACCCACATTTAACTGATGGCTTGTTCTTATTCTGGTCCCTGATCTTCAGTATCTACTTTTCAGGAGGAGTTAAATGCAATAAAGCAGTGCAAGAAAGCCTCAAGTGAAGCAGCTGCTCGGGTGGATGAGAGCTGTCGTCCAGTAATCTGAGGCTCGCGGTGACCTCCGGGTCTGGACGCTCGCTGCACTCCCCTCCAACAACACTCTGTTAAAAAATAACCTCTGCCGAACAGAGCTATCTTTGTTACAAACACAGGAAGATACTGTGCACACACGATGCATATAATCTCTCATGTTACCGTGCCAACTCACACACACACTAACACACACACATATATCCCTTTACCTGCCGGGAAGAGTATGGCGTCACTGTATAAATGATGTCCATGGTCCGGCTGGATCATGATCTACCAAACACTAAATAAAAAACTGAAGATTTTACTCCAAATGTGGTCACACACTGCACACACATAGCGATACACTAATGTGGGCTGTGTTTAACTGTAGAAGACAGTGACTGAACTCTGGTCACAATAAACCGTATCACTGCAATCCAATGAATAAAAAAATCAGCAGCCTACTTTCACTTTGATATTGACTCTTTGGGTGCATGCATATGAAACATACAGTGCAATGGTCAATGAGTAACTGGATAAGAAAAGAAACGCTCTGATTCATGTTTGTTTGGACCTTTGGCACTGAAGTTAAAGAAAAAGTTTAAAGATCCATACATTACACCAAGACAAATTGTGTCAATTGTGTTGCTCGTGTGGTTTTATGAAGTGTTGGATCTGGCAGGACACACACCGGTGACGTTAGAGTTTCCAACCTAGATAGCATTAGAAGCTGATCCTTTAATTAAACTGTATGTGCTGATACTCTGACTCAACGCTTTACAGTCACAAAACCACAGCTTCAATTGTACCACAAGCCAAGATAAACGATAAGGAACATTACTGAACTATCATTCAGCAAGGTCTGGTTAAAAAAAAACAGTTATACATCCAAATATTTCTTCATGAAACTTGAGATGAATGGGGTTCACTGCAATGTTTAGTTTGTCCAGTCTGGGCTACTGTAGAAAAATGGCAGTGTAACATGGTGGCTTCTGTGGAATCGGATTCGTGCTGCATAAACGGCTCATTCTCAGGAAAAGAAAAGCACAAAGATTTTTATCTTCAGTTAATTATACACCAATGAAAACACAGCTGTGAATATTGATTTCCATTTCTGCCATATTCTCCCCTGAACTATCTGACCTTCACAGTTGTAATCATCTAAAGTTTCTGCTGTTCAGACAGCGATCTGTGTCAGACAACTCGTTCTTCCAATTTCACAACATGACACAAAAACTGGACACTCGATAGTTTAGTGCTTGTATCATCTTATAGGAGTACTGGAATATTTATGCTGTTTAAACACAGTCAGCATTGTCAAAATACACCAGAACAACACTTCTCTAAGCCTCATCACACGTTTCTTAATATATCCTGTATATGTTTGCTTTAGGACGACCAGCGGGCATTTCAATATTAACATTCCACGTCTCTGCCAGTGCATCAGGAGCTATTAATAGGCCGCGTCTGATTTTACGCTGCGGAAGTGGGGCAAATGTCTCACTGAGCTGGAATATGAAACTGAGACTCCCTTACTGTACCCCTTCTCATGCACGTGCGGTTAAACATATGTACACACACCACCTAAACACACAGCCTATAAAAAACATGACAACACAAGCGTTCTGCACCTACCTACAGGATTTTAATAGACGGTTTTGTCACAAAGCTGCAAAATGATTAAGACCGGATTGTACCAACAGGATTAGGTCCAAGGAGAGTTCAGCAAAACTAGGTTTAAAATCCATAAATCCACATTTAAAATTAATTGTTAAAATAAACTGTTGCACAACTCAAAACTAATCTCAGTTCAGTAAATCCAAGTTTAAGCTTTTTTAAACTGAAATTAAATAGTTCAGTCAAAATGGAGATGCTAGCTACCAAATGAAAATAAATAAATAAATAAATAAATAAAGAGATTAAAAAATCAAGTCCTGCACTGTTGAGACCTAGTAAATATGAAAGAGGTTAGAAAACTGTTAACTTTTGGCTGCTCTGTATTCCTTAACACATCCTTGTATGTGCTTGCTAGCTAAAAAGTAAAAAACAACAACTTTATATTTCTTGTTAGCTGGCTAAAAACACAATATATATCATATATTGTTTACTAGTCATATAGTTTGGTAGCTAGCTAAATGACAAGAGAATTAGAGAGAATTATTTTGCTTAATTCATCTAAAAAAGACAGCTATTTAAAAAGTTAAAACCTCCTCAAGAGTAAACTGAGAGTTAATTGTCCCTGTACACAGAAGTGGTAGTGTTTCCACCATAATAACCACAAAATATATCATCAAAAATATAATTGTTTAAATAAAAATCTCCTCTTCTTTTTTTTTTTTTAAAACTGGTTTTGAAAAATGTAAACACAGGCTCGTTTCATCTGATTTGAAGGGAAATCCGACCCGGTGGCAGCCATTATTAATAACTGTACAGAAATAGCTGATCTTCTCACGATGAGCTCGTTATCTTATGTAGGTCATATGGAGGCATCAGTACTGAACTGAGACTGTTTAATAACCAGTTAAAACTCCTTGTAGTAACTTTAAGTTTTGGTGCAACAGAATGAAATTTAATCTATTTCTAGAGTAAAAACTTTAGGTTTAAATTTGATCTATTTTAAAAGTCTGGTTTAACATGATTTGAAGTTAAATTATGATTTAATCAGGGTTAAAAAAAAAATCCTTATTGGTGCAACTCAGCCTGTGTATTAAAAATTGTGCATGTGGAAGAAAAACTTAGACAGGAAGTTGTGTTGATCCAACTGTTAGCGCTGCTCCTGGATACCACAACTTGTTTGAATGTAAACACACAAGCATTCATTCAGACTTGCCCACTTCCTGCCTTTCTAGGCTTTTACTTGCACACAGTAACACACACACACTCACACACACTTTTCCCTGCAGCCTGTCACATTCTGCCTGACCTTGCAGACATGACTGGAGCTGCTTCTGCAGACACACCGGCTCACATATCTCTCTCTATCTAACACACACGCACACACACACACACCGAGCACCATGCTAACGCCTCGGCTCACCTTCCATAGCGAAGTTATCGTAAACCTCCTCATTGTGGATGTTAAAAACCGGCATGGTCCGACTCGTCCTCTCCCTGCCGTCCTGTCTTCATCCTCTATCAGTCCACTCTGTCTTTCCTCCACCCCCCCCCCCCCCCACATCACTCTGTGTCCCGTGACTCTGGCCCTGGATTTGAACTCAGCTACACTTAACTCTGGCAGGATCACTGAATTCCTCATGCTCACTGTCTCTCTCTCTGTCTCACACACACACACCACACACTGTCAGAGCTGTCTGATACACACAAGCGCAGACGAACAGACACAATGACAACGCGGTGCCAAAAAATATCCACACTAAATCCCTGTGATTTTAATTGAAGAGGATGTGCCGCTGTATAAAATGAATCCCTCACGTGCCTAATGCACTGACACACACACAAACGCACCATCTGTTCAATGACGTTGCCACAGGCTTGACCAATCAAGAGGAAGTAGACAGACAAGACACAGAGGCAGAAAAGCTATACACAATTTGTCCAACTAGAACTTAGTTTCCTGTCTGAATGATGTGAAATCTAAACACACTCACTCATGTAGCGGAAAGTCTCCTCAGCCAGCAGGGGGGAGATGGCGCTGTGCTGGCCGGGGCCTTCATCCGGAGAGCAGCTCGGGGACACCACCCAGTCCTGGCTGTCCGACAGGTAGACGGAGCCGGCCGAACCAGAGCCCAGTGAGCCGGAGCCGTAATGCCTCCCGCTGCTGCCCAGCCCCTCATCTGTAGGTTAGAGGACAGAAAAACTGTCATCCAAGGTCCAGCATCTAATGATTATTTTCACTACTGACCAATCAGAAACAGAGAAAAGCAAGAAAATTATCCTTTTTGTGACACTGTGACCTGAAAGAAGTTTAATTTACTTGATAAAAGTGTTAAAAAATCATTAGAATGATTCATTTTGATCAACCAATCAATTAACATACTGACAGTTTTAGCATTTAATATCAATTTGGAATTTTTGGAATTATGGAATTCACTTTATTCCTGAGTTAGATGAGATGATTGATACAACTCACGTGCCTGTTCACATAAATTTGAAGCCACAGTCGAGAGACCATTAGCTTCGGTTAGCTTAGCATAAAGATGAGAAGCAGATGGTAACACATTATGTTTTGTGTTGTTTTTTTTTTTTTTTAATGCACAATATGTAATTTCTGCCACATCTTTTAGTAAAAGCAATAACAAAAGACAGACTTTGATGGCATCCTGTAGTAAAGTGGAATCATGGGAGTTGTTGTATTTATCTGATGTGACTACGTCAGAAATCATGTTCACAGATGAAATAATGTATTCGAGTTTTATTCAAATTATATTTAGTCATGTCATTCCTAACTCTCAGATATGTTTGTACAGATGTTATAGCAACTAGAGTGAGTAAAGGAGATAAGATGCCATTGATGGGTGACCAATAAATAAAATTTAAAAAAATTACAGCTTTTTCTGGGTTGGAGCATTGTCAGAATAATGCAAGTATACAACTGAACAAAATATATAACACAGGTCTAGTTGTTTTTAGACCTTTTAATGCCTAAATATTACATATTATACCTTTAATCCATAGAGAAACCAAAGTGCAAACACAAAGGTTGTGGTTTTATGGTGGTTTATGTGTGGATTTTTGTCAGGGTTTCTACAGGGCGCCGCAAGCTAAGTTTTTAGACTTTTTAATACCACACAGAATGAAATTTAATCTCTCTTTAATCTGTTTAACAGGCAAAAGCATGCAAGAATGATGAAAACCAGTATGTACAGTATGACCTAGAATTATGCAATAACTCCTAATTAAATCATTCATTATATGACTGCGATCCAGACTTGGATTAGTGTCAGAAAATGGATGGATGGATACTAAGCAACACTTGCCTGTTATGGTCTGATGAGCCTCCTAACTACAGTAATTAGCCACAGTGACAGTGTTTGCAACAGGTGAGATGGCGCTGACTCAATCTCCACCAAAAAGGACTGAACAGCATTCTGCAGCACAATCCACTGTCACTACAATTTCAACATTCAGTTTATATTTGCAGATATCTCCTGACATATGCTGCTTTTTCTCTTCTTCCAGACTTTTAGATGAGATAAGCTAACGCCCTCCTAGCATTAGCTTCATATTAAAAATACAGATATGACAGCTATATCAATCTCCTCATCTAACCCTTGGCAAGAAAGCTAATGAGAGTATTTTTTTCCAAAATGTCAAACTATTTCTTTAACTTGATGGAGGCACAATCAGTGATGGATGGTGACACATTATTGAAAACAACAAAGCTTAGCCTCACTGTGTTCTCATGCATCACAATGATAATATAAAGTAAATTAACGACGAGGGAGGCTTTTATTTTGTCAAAACAGTGCAGCCCTGGTGAGATGAAGAACTTCAGTGAGTGTGTTTTGAGAGCGAGTGTGGGCTGATGAAGCATTTGTGTGTGTGTTTTCTTGGCTCAGGCGCTGTACAAGCCGATGTCCTTCCACTTGAGCAAATATGTGGTTTACTGGGGCAGATGATGTCTAACTATAGCATCCAGCCCAAAGACACAGCATACTGTACTTCAGGGCAGTGTGACATTGGCACAGCATCAGTTTGAAAGTTCACATAAAAGCTTACAGTCGCCATACAGCGGGATTTGAGACAGATATATCTCACTGATTATCTCAACACACAAACAAACACACACTACCTGTCTCAGTGCTCGACTCTTTCTTCTCCACTGCCCGGGGTTTGGCTTCAAACATGTCCTGTCCTTGGAGCGGGATGGGGGTCCCCACCTCACTCGCGAACACAACGCTGGACAGAAAACGGCAGCCGCTATCGCAGTGACATCACATCCTGCTCCTGCACTGGTGGGTGGTGCCCACACACACACACACCTTTACCTGAGAAGAGAAGTGGTAGAGCAGGTTATAGTTAACATTGACTTTGCTTATGTTTACAAGCCAAATTAGGGACAATATATTATGGTTAGCATTGGAGTAATTTTGTTGCTGATGATCAGCGTGTGTGCATCTCTGCATCTCTGACTCCAGGCTTCTGCCAGCATTCATCATTTCCCTCTGTTGCCCTCCCTCGTTTCTCCTTCCCACTCGGTTGCTGGCATTAAAAGCAAGAAGAAAAAACACATTCCTCCCACTGTGTTTGTTGTTGGACGCTTTAACTGCTGATTGTCTGGCATCTTCCTCAAGGTTTTACTGATCGTACGTGCCACTGCAGACATTTAAACTACATCGGTCAACACTTAAGATCTCAATTTTTCTGCATTTTTCTGTTCTCTTTAGTCTATGTCATGAAGGCAGTTTTTGAGACAGATAAAAAGTCACTCATTAACAACATACAGTCCATAGGCCAGCTGACATTTCCTTCTTATGTGACACATCACTGTTTTAAGGGAGGGCCGGGGGCTGAGACAGAGCCCTCCCACATCCTGTTGCCTCTCTCTGGAGGAATGAGACAGGATGCACTCTCCTTAAAGAGCCTGAGCTCCCAGTAGAGATTTGGGAAAATGAAAGACATTTGGCCAGTGGTGGACACGTGCTTCAGTAGAGTATGGTTCTCCTTTGATAATCTGTCATAATCAAGTGGCTTTTTTCTGTTTCAAATAAACCACCGCTGCTGGAAACAATAAAAACATGACATAAAGGGGAATGCCAGCAATTTAGTATTGCTGGGAGGCTTGTGAGTAGGTCTGGGTGATAAACAATAGCGATATGCTTAGCAAATATGCCCTGGCTCATAAACCTGCCCGATGAAATCACTATGAGCATCAGAAGACATTAGGCCTATACAACTGTTTTCACAGGCTGAGTCGTATTTGTCATGACTGTACACTTTAAGTGGATAGATGTGACCGTTACATCATCCAATGATAAAAATCTGAGAAACTGGCAGTTTTTATAGGACAAGATAGGTCATAAATAGCTACTTTACTCAAAGGATACTGCAGGGTCATCCTTCGTTTACAACCCCAGCACCATCTGCATCACTGACCTTAGTGCTCAGCCTGTGCATACAAACACATCACATGCAAATCTGTGTGTGTCTGTGTATGTGTGTATCAGTGAGTGTGCCTGTGGAAAGACAGAGTCCTTGGGCAACATTCATCCTCTGCTTACATAACATTGAAGCTGAAACAGTTTGCTCCATAAAGGAGATTACAACGAGAGGCACGCAATGATGCTACAGCTTAAATGTGCTGTTTACCATCAGAGGCCTGGCGGATAGATATCCTGTACTGACCTATTAAAGACAGTGGTATTGACTGTATGATGTTGGAATTATAATAATCACAATCACATTAGGGCTCGGAGCAGAAAATAGTGCATATATCAATACACTTTAATGAGCTGGGTGGAAAAATCCTGCATCCATTATCTTCATGTTGTTCATAGAAATATCTTTTAGATGCAAGCTTCTTCTCTCCCCCTGATTTAAAGTGCTAGGGCTGATCTTGACCAAGTGTCTGTGAGTCATCCCATGAGCAACACTGTCACAGCCACACAGCCTCTTCTTTATGATCCACCCTGCTCTTCTCATTTGGTCAGTTGAAACTGCAGAAATTTAATAGCACTCCTAGTCCAAGAGCCTCTTTAACTCCTTGACACGGTTGAACAAAAACACCAGCGACCTAACAGAAATTAAATTAAATGTGTGGTTTTATTGACAACAAAACCACAAGCAATTTCCTTTGGCTTGAAAAAGCTTAAGAAGTTCAGACCGCTATCTGGAAACCACCACTTAATGCTGAAACACATTAAAAGGGACTAAAATCTCAGCAGAAACACAGACGACACAGCAGCAGCATTATACACAACAGGATTCTGTCACAGCTGTCCCAGAGCGACTGTCTGCTTGCATCAGCTTTTTACAGACTTCATCTCCCATCACATCTAATCTAAGCATTCAGCTGATGCTCTTATCCACAGTGACCTACAACAAGCGCAGCAGCAGAAATGTCATTATCTGAATATCATACTCTGGTATGAGCTGAGGTCAAACCAGATAATGCAACTGCAGGGAGTTCTTTTCCCTGAATGGAAAGATATCCTTCTTAGCTTTTACTTGTTATCATTTTCCAGTTATTTAACTTGTCTCACTGTATCCATTTGTACTGTATCACAACATTTGTACTCAGCTCGTCTTAGATCTAACAAACTGGACAGGGCCTAAGGGGTTGCTTCAAAAGAAATAAGGCATGCATGGGAGGCAGCATGTGACACTGACTGGACCACTTTAACTGCATGACCAGAAACCTCTGACTGGAACATCAGCAGACATTCCTTTCAACCACGGTGGGAAAATAACTTTTTAAAATGTGAGTCTCTACCAGCCATTGGCAGATAAATCTTCACCACAATTATCACCAGCCACTTTAATAATAAACTATTATTTTATATCTAAAATCTACCAGCCACTTTCATATTTTACTAGCATTGGCTGGTAGCTGGTGTCACTTTCCCACCCTAGCTGCTAATATCCATAACAAGTAACCCTCATATGTGCCTTCCTCCGAAACTCCGGTTGAAAAACCTATATTTCAAAGATACTTTAATGCTCAGCAAACGTGCAGACAACTAAAACACGACTTAAACCGTCTAAGTAATCCTCAGTGGGTAGTGTTCAATTCGGCATGACTTCAATACAGATACAAAAAAAATATTTGGATAAAATTTTGCAATTTGCATTAATTGTTGGTGTGTAACTTCTGTAGTCATCATTCACCTTGGAGGGTTGTGGAAAAACAGTGATTCGAAACTGTATCACGACGGGAATTGCAACATGTAAAAAAAAAATACATTACACTAACAATTGCTACACGTTTATTTTTATATATAGTAAATTATAAAGGTAAATCCTATGAAATTTAATTTGCTAACCAATAAACAAACACGTTTAGCAGGCCAGCTAACATTTACCGTTACATTAGCTAAACCTACAGATCCAGTGGTGAATTAGTTGACGGTCCTTTATCAAAATCTCCTGGAATTTAGTCCACAATTTTATTTATTAAATGTTTAGCATGAGGTAACGTAACGTTTCACATGTTTTCTTCTGCTGGGTGAGGATGACAGCGTCTCTGGGTCGTGTCTAAGAGGGAACCCCAGACCCGCAAAAGATCTCGCGAGAGAGTAGTAATTTTAACAGAAACCACGATCTTTCTTTAATCCGAACCGAGCGTTTTCTGTTCCTACACCCACCCACATTTCATCCACAGCGTTGTCACATCATAATATAAATTAGTTTGTACAAAGTGCGTAATAAACACAGAATGTTTACAAATCTCGCGAGAGTTTTACAAATCTTGGGTTCCCTTCTAGACACGACCCTTCTTGTGTTGCTTGGCTAACAATGCCATCATCGCGGGTCCAAACTGGCAACATCCATTCCGCTGGGACGTTATAGCTTTAAATGACATTGAAAATGTTTGATTATCGCTAAAAACTTACCCTATATCAATGTTATTCCACAACATGGGCAAGTCCAGCGGTACATGCGGTGTCTGTCAATCCCTTCACCAAAACCTCAAACAATAGAGAGGAAGGGAGGGAGATGGCAACCAGATGGCGGTCCTGTCTTAGAGGGGAACCCCAGACCCGCGAAAGATATCGCGAGAGTGATCAATTCAACATAAACCACGGTCTTTCTTTTAACTCTGACCGGGTGTTTTTGTCCCTGACGCATCCAGATCGTATCCACAATGTTGTCACATTATAAAAATATAATTATTTCTTACAACATGCACAATTAAGAAACAAGAAGCACTACCATCGCGAGAGTTCATCAAATCTTGGGTTCCCTTCTAAACGCGACGGAAAAACCCGCGAGTCATCAACGCGCGACAGCTCAGCGAGCTCGACTACGTTTTTATAATGCGCCAATTATCCGTGTCAAATTAAAAGTCCTGTCAAAAGATTGCATTTTACGCTTTGGACATTGACAGTAAAACTCCTTACTCTCCGCGCACATTTAAAACGATTCGGACACAAAATAAAAGATTATGAACTTTACGGACAGACCGTCGTTCAGAATATCAGACTGTCCTTTGTATTTTTAACTTGTTTACGTCGAAGCAGCGCTGTCGAGAGAGGACGGTAAGCAGCTTCTTTTCATTTCAGGGAACTTCAAATAAAAACACGTTTGATGTAAGTCATATTATTTAACTAAACATGTATGTTTGGAACAGACGTAGTAACTGATTACATTAGTCTTCTGATAAAACTAAAATGGCTGCAGTAAATCTAAACCTTTGATTGTTGGGATTGCGAAATTATTCATTTTGGATCGTAGCTTATTGCACCATCAACGTTTGCTTATTTTTTTTTGTCCGTCATAAACAAATAAATCATTTAAAAAAAAAAAATGCAGTCATGTGACCAAACATTGTTCTCCAGGCTTCATTCACAATTTTTTTTCCCTCTGACTCGACTGAACGGGGATCTCCGCTGAATGTCACTTCATTCCCTCACATGTCTCGGTCAGCTGATGCAGCCAGGTAAACTGCAGGCGGATGGATGAATGGCTGGAGTTGGATGGATGCTGCTGGCTCCTTTCTAGTCTGCTGTTGTGCTCCATCCTCCTCCTCCTCTTGTCTCCCTCCTCCTCCATCGCGGTCTGTCTCCTGCGGCCTGTGAGCGGATGAATGCCAAAGCCTTTGATTTTACCATCGCCAAAAGGACTCCATGTCTTTCTTGGTAAGAATATCACGCTGCATGGATTTTTTAATTTTTTTGCCTCTTTTGCCTGCGTGCAGTTGAATTGTGACCTAGTAGATATTTAGTCACGAATCAGGTGGCTCATGCTGATGCCTCTGGTGGAACATGGCAAATTCAACCAGTGTTTTAATAATTATTATTAGTATTAATAGTTAGTTGCTTCCGGATAGGAAGCATGATGATCAAATTTGCACTTTTCTGGGGTCAAATATATCTGTTAAAATTTCAGAACCAAGAAAAGCTCCATTTTTTTTTTGGTGTAAATGCACTGCAAGTTGTTGCTTTATTCAGAAAGATCATTTCTCTTTATAATTGGTTTCTTGGATAGATAAACTGATTAAAATCTAAAAATAAAAATATTTGTAATATTAAGTCCAAATCAAATTCCAATTAAGATTCTAAAAGTGACTATTCCAATAGTGTTACATGTTTTATCCTTTATGTTGATGCCACTTAACAAAACATGTGTTCTAAATGTTGACTCTTCATCAGACACATTTACTGTCCTGGAAAAGTCTCACAACACATGAAGGTACTGCATCAGACACTGTGCTATATTCTCATGCAGGTATTGGAATATCAAATGTCTTTAAGAATTCTCTGTATTCATCTGTTATAAACTTGATAAAATATTGTCAGAAAGGATTTGACTTATTTTTATGCTTCATATTTTAATTATTCCATATTCAATGTTTGTTGGGGGGAAAATTTTGTTAACAAATAAGAGCTAATGCAAAAGAACCTGCCTGTGAAAATTAGACATCAGAGGAGGGAGCTTATTAAATTGCATTTAAGAAGAAATTGTTCCTTTATTTTAGGCTTTTTGGTACATATGTATGCAGCCTTTTTGCCTATGTTTTTTTTCTGTATATAATTAATTCCTCATTGAAAATTTATTCAATTCATTGATGGTATGTGAAGTTGATTCATATATTTTGGGGCATGAACATATCAATCTGTTGAATATTATTGTTTACTAGTATTTGTTGGTTTTCTTAGAATTTTATGTATTATCACTTAATGTTAGTCACTGTCGCTATTGTCATGCTTCTTTTCTGGGAGGGGGCATGCATGTGTTTTGGGCCGAAGACATTACTCTAGTGCCCTCTATGGGCTTTGTTCTAGAATGCTACCTATAGCTGGGGATCGTTTGGATTTTTGAATGTGGGGTTATTTGAGGTACCTTCTGTAGATGGCAGACAGCAGGCCCACACTTTGGAGAAACAGAGAGGTTTTACGAGCTCAGAAGCTAAGCCGTGAACAGGGTGACAGGGTCAGAAACAAAATATATTTTAGCCACTTAAAAAAGGTCCACCTAAAAGCATCAATATCACTCAAATTGTATGCTATATTCAGAATGTTTTCACCACTTTACCTACTATATTTTCACAGCCGTCAGACACCCTTTTCTGACAGGAAACCATTGTTATAGAAGGCAAATATCGCTCTCTTCAAACCAACCAAATTCCATAGGCAAAATCAGTTATTTTACTTCACAGATCATGAATCAGAGCTATCCTTTTAAAACACTGAGGTCACATAATAACACAAACTAACAAACAGATTGAGGCAGCAGGAGATTAGCAACTCCTGTGTTTTGCAGGGTAAAATTACTGATTTTGATTTTGTTTTGATTTATTTATGCTATATCATAAATATAGCACACACTCGACTGATATTGATCACAGGAGTTCATTGCTTACCTTCTGCAGTTATCCAAACTGGGGGCATGCCAGCCGCCATCTACTGTAGGTAATACACTGACTGTCATTAAGTACTTCGTACAACCCCACAAGGAATAATCAGAACTATCTCTTTACATCAGACTGATTATATGTTTGTCAGGCCCTGATGAAGACTTCGAGTCGATACACGTCTGTCTGTTTGTATGCCTGTGCTCGAAGAATAAATTTATAGTATAAATTCACCAGAAGATGGAGCGCCCAATGTTTTTGTTTTTTTCATGGTTGAAAAAACTTTGTGGATTATGTTGTCTTTTTGCATTTTTCTTAGCTATATGAGCTGTCAGATACTATTTTGATATCTTGTCAGAAAGATGTAACCCACCTGCGTTTACAGGCTGATATAAATGGAAAATATTAGATATTAATATTGGCTATCTGTGCATTCCTCACATTTAATTATGGATGCGGCTCTTATCTTGCTCTGTTGGGACACTCCGGTCAGTTCGCTGCCTCTCTGTTGCCTGTTCTCATCCCTCTAATTCTCTTTCCACTCACCACTTCTGATAAAACGCCCTGTAAGTGCCCTCACAGTCCATATTCCCCGATGCTTGCTTCTTTGACACATTTCCGACCCTCCCAAGCTCCCCGAGGCAGGGTATCACCCTCCACTGTTGTCAAGCTCCATGTCTCCTCTCCGCTCCACACCCCCTCGTCCTGTCGGGCATGTCTCACCCTGTGCTCCTCCTCCCCCCCTTCACCAGGACTGTTCCTGCATCTCCCACGCTCAGGTCCAGCCCTTGGACATAGAGGAGCGCTATGAGGACACCAGCCACCAGTTCCTGGTCAGTAGCCGAGACACTGTCAGCATGGGGACAGGCGTCACACTGATGCTCTTCCATCATTTCATCACTTTTCATTTATCACCTAGCTGGAGCTGCTTAACCCTGCCTTAAAGGGCCAGTGTGTATGTTTTAGTGGCATCTCATGGTGAGGTTGTAGAATGCCAACAACTGAATACCACTTGCTTCCCCTCTTCCCTTCCAAGCATGTACGATAAAATTTGGTGGCCAGTGTTTAGTTTGTCCTTTCTGGGCTACTGTAGAAACAAGGTGGTGCAACATGGCAGCAGCCATGGAAGAGGACCCACGCCCTCAGTAGATATAAATTACTCATTCTAATTTAATTAAAGCACAGCGATTCTTATTTTCAGGTAATTATACACTAATGAAAACATACTCATGAATATTATTTTCCATGAATGCAATATTCTTTCAGTAGAGCCTCCTAAATCTTACACACTGGATCTTTAAGGACAGTAACTATTGGAACAGTATTGCAGCTGTTAAAGCTGTTGGCAACGCTTAAAGGGGTACTCCATGAATTTAACATTTAATAACGCTGGGGGACTCACAAGAGACAGATTCAAATTGGCGCAACAGAGGCCGAGACGTCTGGTCAAGCTCCAGAAACAGTGGATACTACATTTCCCAGAATTCAACTCACTTTGTTTTTTTCATCAGACCTTTTATGTCTGATGAACGTGCACGTCTCTTATACTACCAGTTTATGACACAGGCTTTTTGTGATGAAGTCTCAATCCCAAGTCAAGATAACCCAGATGACATCACTATGATGTCATCAGGAGTTATTTCCCCAGTCGCTGTCAACAATAAATGAGATGATTATGAATAATGCTTACCAATTATTTGTAATGCTATGTGACTAAGTGACATACTTTGAGATGTATCGCAACAATAAATTAGTTCACTGATGTAATCAGATTGTAGATTGATCTGCTGTCAGCTATGATACAAATACAAAATATGATTTTTATTTTATACTGCACAAACAAAAATTATGTATTATAATCTCATTGTTTGTTAACAGTAAAATAACTGTTAATTAAGTTTAATTAACTATTAATTTATCATTTATTAATGATGGTTATTATAAAGCATCACCGGCAAAGCTCCTCCAGAGCCACAGAAGATGTTGCACAACTGGCTGATTAGCACTTGACCAGCAAACTGATCTTTATGTGTAAAATCAGTGGAGTGCCCCTTTAAAGAAAATAAATTAGAAAACGTTATTTGCAAAATTTCACCAACTTTCTGTTTTATGATATTCTTCTAAAACTATAATCATTCTCAACGCAGTCCTTAATATTTAATCATTATTATAAAAGACTTAAAGGGATAGTTCAGATTCTTTGAAGTGGAGGCCTGCCGACTGCCGTCCACTGCAGATGATGCACTGGATGGAAAAGCCCCTCTGAGAACAGTCTGAACTATCCCTTTAAATTGTACTGTGTCTAAGGTCATGTACCCCTGATTATACAGACAAAGTGCTGGGGCAGTGTGGTTAAAACCTATAAAACACAATTAGCTGGTGTGTTTTAATCAAAGCTGCATCAGAAACACCTGCAACTGTCTGATGCTGAGAGAGACTCTGTCCCAAAAATCTGTCTGTATCACTGAAACTGCAAGCATCTACCCCCCCCAAACCCCACTCCCTTGGGCAGCCATCGTCCCCTGAAAAATTACCTCACCACCACAAAATTGGTTATTGTGTCAGAAGCATTACTAATAGGGCAGTAAATGAAAATTTGACAGTGCCACAGCACCAAAGGCTTTGTTGTTAAGCAGCAAACTAGAGTCATTTTTCAGCTAAAGATTTATTTTGTCCCAAATAATACTGTCTGCCCTATTTTTTTTAGGTTTTTAGACTAATCTGATCATCAAGTCAGAATCTAAAGTCCCACCCGTTGTCACTTTCTTTTATTAAAAAACAAAAAAAGTTGAGACTTTTGATTTGTATGCTGCAGTGCTTTTCAGATTTTTACCAACTAGCCCCTCGTTCTTCTTTTTTTTTTTTCTTGGAAAATGCAATGTGCTTGGTGTGTGTGTGTGTGTGGTGTGTGTGCGTCCCTGCAGAGCTGTGACGGTTCTGAATATACTCTGCAAGGGCCAGCAGGCGGCGATGATGTCACAGGGCTGTCAGCTGAGCCCGCCCACTACCAGCTACTGTCCGAGCTGGGTGAGAACACCTCAACATTGAGTCGGCCCTTTAGAGCACTTCAAAGATTTGAAATTGCGCCTAATTTCTCTGACAAATCTTTCAAAATAGTTCTAATTGTAGTAAGATTTCACTTCAAGTCACTTCTCTGTATCTCAGGGAGGGGCTTCAATAACCTGAGCCTGGTGAACATGGCACGCCACCTCCCTTCTGGCCAGCTGGTGGCCGTCAAACAAACCAACCTGGACGAGTGCACCGAGGAGGAGCTGCTGCAGCTCATGGTGAGCTGCTGTCCAGAAACAGACATTCATTTAAAGGACGTGGTTATTTTCTTCCAAGGTTACTTTCAAAAAATTTTTTTAAGGTTGAGAGACATGCTTCTGTAAACCCACAGTCAATGAAAAACTGCTTTCAATCCAGGTTGATTTTATGTCTGATTGTGTCTCCAAACCTCAGAACGAGGTTCTGCTGTCCAGGCTGTTCCGTCACCCCAACCTGCTGACCTCTCGCCTGGTTTTCAGCTCCTGCTGCCAGCTGTGGGTCCTCACACCGCTCATGGCCTATGGTTAGCCTCTGCCACACCTCGATCACTTTCTGTTTTTGCTTTGTCCTTAAAATTGATTGGATATTGCTCGAGCTGCACCAGGTGTCAATGAATTGATTAGTTGGTCAGCAGAAAATTGATTGAAGACTGTTTTAATAATCAAATCATAATTAATAAAAGAAATAACCAATTTTAAAGTCAGGTTTTCTAATTCTAGCCTCTCAGACGCGAGGATTTGATACCTTTCTTTGTGATACATGATAGTAAACCAAATATTAAAAATTTTATATTTTCTGAAATTTTGTAGACAAAGCATTTCATTGAATAAATGAGAAAATAATTGAAAGATTAGTCCATAATAGGGCTGGAACAAACAATTATTTTTATCATCAATTAATCTGCTGATTATTTTCAGTCTATAAAATGTCAAAAAAAATGCTCATCACCATTTCCCAGAGCCCAAAGAGACTTCTTCATGCGTGTGATGTGATTATGAAGCATTGTGCTCCTGACAGACAAAAGCTCTTTAGTGGTTTTGACATTCTTTATTTGTGTATTACTTCATAATTTTGTCCTTTTCCCTCCTCTCTTGTCTGCAGGCTCTGCAGACACCTTGCTAAGAACATATTTCCCAGATGGAATGAGTGAATCCTTGATAGCGTACCTGCTGTATGGTGTCTTGAAAGCATTGGAATACCTGCACCGGATGGGCTACGTTCACCGGTCAGTGGGAAACAGGAGACGTAGTAAGATAAAACATAAACATGTGAATATAAATATTTGTATCTTAATGTCTGTCCACATTTTGCTCTCCTGTCAGGGGGGTGAAGGCCAGTCATATCCTGCTGTCAGGGGAGGGGCACGTCTACCTCTCAGGGCTCCACAGTGTTTACAGTATGATGCGTGAGGGGAAGAGGATGAGGGCGGTGTTTGACATGCCCCACCACAGCCCCGCCCTGCTGCCCTGGCTCAGCCCCGAGCTGCTGCGACAGGTCAGGAATCACTAGATTAAAGGGACAGTTTGAATTTTTTTTGAAGCAGGGCTGTATGAGGTACTTATCCATAGTCAGTGTATTAACTACAGTTGATGTCGGTCGGCACGCCCCCAGTTTGGAGAAGCAGAGAGGAGCACTAGCATGGAAGCTAAGCAATGTCCTGCTGTGGACATGGTCAACAGCAAAACATATTTCAGCCACCTACAAAAGCAACATTAGTTCAAGTATGCTATATTTTTTAGACAGCAACAATATTGCAGTGTCAGTTTTTTTAAAATTGTTCTAACATATTCTGTCTCTCCTGTCCAAATGCTGTTGGCCTCAGTAGGACCTGCACGGTTACGGAGTGAAGTCTGATATCTACAGTTTAGGCATTGTGGCCTGTGAGCTGGTCAGCGGCAGGGTGCCTTTCCAGGACATGCCCCCCACTCAGGTAATAAAAACTCCTCCATCCAACCTGCTTAATTTACAACAATTTGTCCACAGTTTACACCAGGATTTGTCTCCTCCTGCTCAGATGCTGCTTCAGAAGCTGCGCGGCTCCCACTGCTGCCTGCTCGACGTGGCTCCCTTCCCTCTGGGTGAGCTGGGGGGCTGAAGGTGTCGCGCTCCGGGGTGGACTCGGGCATCGGGGAGAGCGTGGCCACCGGTAGCCTGACGCACAGCGCCACCGCTCCGCCCGCCGACCGACCTCAGAGCCCCGGACCCAAAAACCACTCCGTCACCCTGCACAACCTGGTTCAGCTGTGTCTGCAGCAGCAGCCTGAGCGCAGGTCGTTACATTAAAGGACCAGTCAGCTGTATTTGGCAGTTGATCTCATATGATTGCATGCATATACAATACAAGCACACAGACTATAAATGACAGTGTTTCCCCTGTTCTTGTCTTCATAGACCGTCAGCATCTGCACTGTTGACCCACGCCTTCTTCAAGCAGGTGGGTTTCCTGCTTGTGATGCCTGCTAAATGCTTTTATTCTGTGCCAGTGTTTGAGCAGAGTTTTGTCGTTCTGTGACAGGTGAAGAGGCACACCAGAGACTCCTTCCTCAGCCTCATGTACCCAGCAGTGCCCCTCACCAGCCCCGAGGACCCTCCAGTATCCTGCCCCCCCGCCCCGTCCTGCCACGCTCCGACGTCACCCTCCGCCGACACTGCTGAGTCCGTGTGGGACTTCTCCTAACCCCCGCGTCTCCAGATCCTGACTAGCAAGCCAAACTTGAGACAATCAAAGCAAAGCAATGAGGCCAAATTCTACTGTGCTTTTATTTTTTATCATTAATCCGACTCTCTGAGCCTTTTTTAAGTAGTTTTTCTAGTTTTTTTTAATATGTTTGTCCGAGGCATATGTGGAGTTTGGGTCAAGGGTCGGTGATGTGACTGTGAAAGTGCTGGATCAAAGAAGCTGCTCTGATCATTAAGTCAGGATCTATAATAATAATAATAATGGACTGTCAACAAGTCAGCGAACAAAAGTCTAATCAGTTTACTAATAATCACGCACTTCCTCTGAGGTAAACGGCAACTATGAGTTAAAGGAAAAGTCCACCCAGAAGTACTTAACTGTTGAAAAAACACTAAACACTACATGTCTGGGAACATTTTGTTGTTTTCATGGTGCATTTTTAATATTTCCATGGATAATGGTCAGTTTTGGGTGACTATTATACTGATTCTTCTCCTCTAAAGGCATTTAGACAAAGGAGGACCTCTTTAACTGAATCTGAAATAAATAAGTTAATATTATAAAAAAATTAAATCCAAATAGGAACTGACAAAATAATCCCTGAAGTGTAAGACACTATGTGAGGGTGGATTTTTCCTTTAGAGTCTTATTTTGTATTCAGACTGTGAATAGTGAATACTGAGGTACATAAAGAGATATGTACAACACGTATGTGCATTATATTTTCATCTGTATCAGAGTTTTTGAACTGAGAGGAAGAAACGTGATCCTGCTTCTTCTCGGTCATAACTCAAACAAATCTGAACGCACAGACATGATGCACGTATTTTCAGATTCAGTGCGATTTACACTATCTGGGGTCATATACTGTATATATTGTATACATGTCCATCGTGTAGAAACGTCCACAAATCTGTGAACAAATCAGAGAGAAAAAAAAAGACACTCTTCTTATCTCCACAACTTACCCGAGAATTAGTACATTTTTAAGCTTTCTTCCATGTCAGAATAATCCACCGATAGTTGTCTGTGCATCCACGGGTACATGACCCACAGGAACAGCTAATAGCTTATTCTGCATACATGTAATGGTGCTTATTTGTCATGCTAGAAAATTCAGGCTCAAATTATAGCCACTAACTAAACAAATGACCCCATGGCAGCATTATAGTTCCTGTTTTTATCTCCCAAAGCCCCCAGTAGTCCTTTTTCACAGCAGCCGTTAGTAGAAATAGTCGAGTAAACACAGGTGCTACCAATGATGCTCATTAAGGTTCAGTTCCATTCAAGTCAAACAAAGTCAATGTGCTGCTTTTCTCTGTTTGCACAATGTAAAGTGTCACACTGCAGTCACATGACCTTTGCCTACAAACTTGGTGACTAACTTTTCACGGCGAGCTTGGTGCATATTGTTAACGGTATTTGTTGTTCGCTTTGTGCTTAGTGTTTTTGGGCATTCTGATGATCAACTCGGCGGCTCAGATAACTGTTAACAATGTTAGCCAGCCAGCTACCATCAGCCTCTTCATTCCAGCTCAACAGAAACAAAATAAAACTCACCAAAACATCTTGGATCATATTACAACTCCGACAGCAATCACCAGCTCTGGTTCTCAGAGTTGGTGATTTTTGGACAAGCCAAGATGTTTTTGGTGAGTTTTATTTTGTTTCTGTCGAACTTGAATAAAGATGAGGATGCTACCTAGCGAGCTAATGTTGCTATGGATAATCAAGACACTGAGGTGATTATCAAAATGCTCAAAAACACTTTATTATACTCTTAGCTTGGAACATATTAAAAGTGAAAAGTGAAACTTAAGGCTTAAAAATCAGTAAGTTAATCGGGTAAGATAATGCTGCTATAATGCACACATTACATTGTACAAACAGAGAATTGTGCGTGCTGACTCACTAAAAACATTTTTTTACACTAAATGATTTTTACTATGTCCAAACTGTTTAGGCAAGCAGCCACAGTCAAACATGTAAATATGTTTTTGCTGTATGTTTGAACATATATGCACATAATGTTCATGTGTAGTCATTTTAAAACGTGTTATCCCGTGTTTGCCTGTGACAGGCTGCAAACCTGGCTCTGAAAAAAGAGCCGCGAGCAATAGAGTTCGTTATCTAATGTTCCATGTAGGAGTTAGAGACCATCAGTAGAAAACGGTAGATGAAAACCCTCCCTGCCCTGATCATCATAAGAGTATTTTTTACTGTGCTCTGTGTGACCACTTATCCAACAATGCCTTTATGTTTGAATGAAACCTGCATTCTGAATATGGTGATCTATCTGTAACTGTGATTAAGTGTACTGTGTATGAGAACTGTGATCCACAGTACATATCAGACATGGTAGCTGTATGAGCCTTATATATACACGTATTATAAATGATAAATACAAAATGTGATTTCTAAACTTCCCGTTGGCCTTGGCTGATTTCTTGATAGATTTGTGTTGATAGAAAACTGTTGTGTGTATGTGTGTAATTTGTAATTTTGCGTGATTCTGGATCTTTTTGGTTTCCTGTTTAAAATTAATTTGGAACCGAACCTGAAACCTGCAGATTTTCAGTGACCAAATTAAACTTCCTGTCTCACGTTTTCAGTTAAGATACGAAGAGTCTATCTTGTCTTATAATAGGAAATCCTAAATACTATATTTTACTTTTTATTTTTAAATCTACAGCTGCAAACCAGTTTGTTCTTTGTTCATTGTGCTCCAACACATCAGAACTAATATGACAGATGCACAGATGATGAAGTCCAGGTCTTCCTGTGAATTCATGCTGAGGATGAAAGCCAGCAAGAATTGTGAACTGACCTGGAAGGATAAGGTGTACGTGAAAATCCCCTGCAAATTAAGTGAGCTGAACATTGTTCATAGTGGGAAACAGTGCTGAGAGAAGCCCCAGAAATTAAAACAATTACAGATGATATTATAGATTCATATGGCATAATTGTTGTTGTATAGTTGCAGGTGAAAATGATGTGAAAAACAGTGGTCTCTTTTTTCATACAACAGATGGCTAATGTAATTCAAATTATGAAGGAAAATGTAGAGAATGTTACAACTGCCCCCACTTTCCCGTACTATGTATCCATATGTTATGACTTTATTTATTATAAATCTGAAATCATCTTTTCCCTTTGAAATAAAACATTTTGTCACAGAAACACATCTGCACAACTGAGGTGATGAATAGCATCTCTCCATTATTCCACTAGATGGCAGTACAACACTTAAAGACACCGTTGGAGCTCTTACAACCCAGCCCAGCCCTTAGCAACCACATAGCTCCACATCGACAACGTAAAGTGGTTGGACTGTCGTAAACACAACCATTATGATAGCTATTACAAGCCACGTATTCTGCGAGTTCTGTTCTCATGACAAGTTTAATACGTTACAAAGGAAAGACGTATACTGTATTGAAAGTGCAGTTTAAGCCTGAATATGTTCACTTGGTTGGTTGTATTTTTGTGCCAGTTACTGCAGTGAATTATGTATCCGGTGTGCCTGCCAAATTAAAGGTTCGCCTTATATTGCGTATACCTCATACAGAAAATATTTGAGAAGATAACACTCATTAATTTCACATAAGTATTGTCATGTAAGTAAGTAGTGTTACGATTAATAAAAGACTAATAAGTAAATAAACGTGAAAATCTAAAGAGAAAAAAATAAATAAATAAGTCAATAAAAAAAGTTTTTGTTTTTCCCGTTTGCGTTTGCTATTCTGTCAATTGACAATTGTAGGATTCATGTCAATTCAAGCAAAAGGTAAAATCAAAAGCAATGAGGAAAAATAACACATAATATATATATTAATCTAGAGAAATTAGTAATTTCTATGCAAAAGCAAATTAAATAAAACAAACAAATAAATAAATAATCTTTTATTTGACTCAGTTTGAATAAAAAATACCACACATTCAATAGAAAAAGTCTTTTAAAAATGTTCTTAAGCACAACATATCACTTTATAAAAAAAAAAAATTAGCAGTTTTTGGGTAGCGTAACTTCAGAGAAATTGTGAATTTGTGCAGTTGTTTTTAAATCGCGTGCTCTTATTTTGAAAGAACCGCGCGTTAACAGGAAGTTGCTGTTGGTTGCTCGCGCGGTTTGGTTGTCGGCGACTTGACGCATTTTACAACTCTGGAGACGGCGGCGTCAGTGACAGTTGGTCCTTTCCTGACACAGGTGAGTGGTCTTCAATTTCTCGACGGTTTTATTAAATTTTTTATCAGGTATTGACACGTTTATTCTTCTTCGTTGTGAGGCTTCTGTAGCCGGGCAGGCTTTGTGAGGACGAGGCGTTTCTGTCACATGAGGAGGAGGAGGAGAAAGGGAAAAAAAAAAAATAGAAATAGGCTTTTTTTGACAGCTAGCTTTTTTAGCTAGCTTGGTCAGGTGAGGTCGACTGATACAGTAACGTTGTGGAGCGGTTAGCGCTTATTTGCGGGGCACAGAACAGAAGCAGACATTATTAATGGTGTGTGGTTAAAGCACCATCGCCTCAAAGTGCAGCAGGGAGGGAGTAACGTTACTGGGACTATTTTGTTGCTGCTAGCAGTGAAAAACGTCGCCATTGGCTTCATAAAAACATATGTGTGATTGTCCGTGCTGTTGTCATTTCTAGCGCTGCTGGGAACCCGACAAGAGCTGGAGGAGTGGACGTACAGGCCCAGCTGCACCAGCACCCTCCGTGGGACTGCACAGATCTCTGCCATGGAATAATTCTTGGGAAACTTTCTGTCACAGCACCGTCCATTCTTTGTTGCATATTTTGAAGGGACATTATAGAGTTGCAGGAGTTGCACAGTCACGATGTTGAGCATTGGAGGCCAGCAGCAGATGTTTAGCTCATGACTGGACACCATGAAGCACCCAGGGAAGTGACCTCGGTGGACACTACAGCCTGAGGGTGCCCCTCACCGGCAGGCACCATGGCATCCAAGGAGAGACTGTACGAGGTCTGGATGCTCTACTGCACTAAGGTAAGGTGTATTCCACTGCACAAACACACTCCCATAGCCAAGGAAATGTCATTAGGTGAAGTAATGGACAGTGTGATGACATTTCCTTCCTGGCAAAGAGGTTATTCTCCCTTGGCATTCATATTTTGGAAGCGTTACTGGCTGTTTTTATAAGAGACTGCAGTGGCAGACTATGGCTATTTATGAACGATAACATACACTAAACTGTCATGGATTTTAAACACAGATGCTGTTGATAAGAATCATCTATATTTCATGTGTAAACTGAGACAGTTTAGAGTGGACAGACAAATATTGTTTTTCTTCCCTGTTCCTTCGTAGAGAGCATTTTCACTTTGTGTTCTGTTGCCTGGTATTTTTCATTGTTTGTGTATAACAAACTGCATAAGATAGTCAATATGTCCAGTAAGTTTTTAACAACAGAAAAAATTCATGATGATGATCTATGAGTCCCCAGTGTTATGTAGATGTTTATTTTATTTAAAAAGGGACATTGCACATTAATTAACATGATCTCTTAAGTCATCATATCAGACGTCATGTAAATGTGTCAGATTTAGCTATGAAAAGATAACATACTAGAGCAAATAAGCTCAAATAGTGAAACGATGCCATGGCCATATAACCAAAAAAACATGAAAGAAAACATACTGTACAAAAGCACAGTGGTGAGGACAGGGCAGGCAGCTATTCTCTCTCTCTGTCTATTTATCTATCTAGTTGTCAAATCAATATAGGATTTCAAAGCTTGTGCTTATAACATTTTTATACCAAAGCTACTGATTTCCATTTATGTGTGGCAATGCTCAGCATCTTTTTCTACCATGTGTTACACTTTCAGGATGCAAAAGCCTCGGAAACGGCATATAAAACATTACAGGATTCTAAAACACTCAAGTTAAACCCACACTAATGAAATGGCTTGCATATCCTGAAGGATTTATTGACAGGGGACACATTAGGCTTATAAATGAATAATTAATTCACAGAGAACCAATGAACTTTATGTCAGTTTCTCTGCAGCTGTGGTCAGGGAGGAACCATCTCCAGCTGGCAGTTATCAAAAAGTCTATACCATCCCCGTTAACTCAGATGAAGATTCAACCCAAAAACGACACTTGTTGAGATAATGTGGCCATATGAGGCTGTAAAATCAGTTTATGGTAAGACGGTCTCATAATGTGGTGGGCGCTGCTGCAGTGAAAAGTGCGGTATGTAGGATTCTGCTTTGTTTTTACAGTGCAGATGAATGAATGACACTCTAGTAGAGACAGCACCCCTTGAGTCAGCTGCTGGCTACATTTAATTCACTTGGTGATAAAGCATGCGCACGGCCTGGCGCCCAATCAAAACGGGCTGGCCTGAGCCGCTCCTCACGTGAGTCTGGCTGCAGTCGCACACTTACTTCTTCCCACAGTAATCCCTCACAACAACACACACAGCACACAACCCTCTCTGAGGTATTTACCTCATGAAAGCAAAGCTGTTTTCTTCAAGTTTAGGATATGACATCGAATAATCCTCACCCTGAGGAGTAAAGTATGCTGACACAAATAGAATATCTAATGCTAGCGGTGTGGGTGTTTTGGGTTTACAGAAGTATTCAGACACGCTGCTACCCACACACACTTGTCACAGTCACTTGTGAAAATGCCAGCAATTGCTGCAAGCATACACATTGCATTTGTTCTAGCAGGACTGTGTATTTGCATTGACTAAGCATTACACTGTGAGAGGGGGATCATTTAATTTCATCCTGGCTATGAGCCAGCGTCCACCGGGCCAGTATTTCTCTCTGCGTGAGGCAAAAGAGATGCTGAGAGAGAAGCATTTAAATATATATGTGTAGCGGCCTGTCTGCCTCAGAGAGCGGCTGAAATGTCAGGTATGGCCGCCGGCGGAGTGTCTCTGCACTATATATGTGCTTTCATGTGAGGGTTGCCGGGATATGTGGGCTGTAAGGAGAACCTGCAGTCACGTGGCCTAAATCAGATGAGGAATGTTGGTGTGAAAGCTCTGCTGAGACCCCCTGTAACCCACTGAAGGGTTAATTGTTTCACAACCAACCCCGGTCCTTACCTCCCCTTCCCAGCCTCTTGTTGTCTCAACACAGAATAGCAATTTTCTTATCTTACTGTGTGCATCTGCAGTCCAAATTGTACAATAGTAGTGCCACTTTTAAAGCACAAAAAAACAGAATAGAGTACAAGCAATATCTGTTCAAGAGGCTTAGTTCATAATTAGAAGTTCATAAACTATCCCTTTAAATGTTGTTATATGATTCTTGTGATTCTTATTCTCTTGTGCTCATCGCAGTTCCCTCATGCCATCTGTCTGTTTAATGATTGACAAAACAATGGAGGCATCAACGTCTTCAGTGTCAGAGGTTAACACTTGCCCCGCTCTCAGAGGAGGAGGAAGTCTGATGTGTATTGTTGACAGTGTCAGCTTGTACAATACAAGCAGCAGAGGGTCACATTAGGAGAAACCAGCTCAACCAGCTCTGTCAGCTGGCCATCAGCTGTCTTTCCTTACAGTATGCCATTATTATTCACCTGATTGTTGCCATAGTTTCCTGTTTCTGAAAGAGAACAGGGGTGGGGTGTGTATTTAAACAGATGCTCCAGTTAATGTCTTAGATTCTTGACATGTGACATTGTAATCATAATTTCGGGCCATGTTTCAAGCCAGCAGTGGCAGCTGCTCGCATGCTGATGATGAGGTCACAAATTGTTGCGTGAGCAGCTGTGGCATCAAAGTCAGTGTTGAGGAGTGTGGAGGAGTTGGTGTGTTGATGGGGACTGGTGCTGCACTGGGATTATATCGGAGGCAATTCAAGGATCTTAAGTTTTGTTTTTGTTTTTTTCAAGATTGATCCTGGTTACACTTAATTTTTAACCGCACATGCACATATTTGAGTTCTTAATGCATTTGTTGGGGACTATTTTCAGTTGCGGATTAATCCAAATTTGGTGCTCTAGTGAGTATTTCTGGCAGCAGGACAGTGTATGTGGGATTGACTCAAAGTAAATTACAGTGCCCACGTTTATTATGATGAAGGAGCATGTCATCCAGTGCAACAGTGCGGCTCACTGATG
This sequence comes from Lutjanus argentimaculatus, assembly GCA_034769285.1. Taxonomy (NCBI): domain Eukaryota; kingdom Metazoa; phylum Chordata; class Actinopteri; order Lutjaniformes; family Lutjanidae; genus Lutjanus; species Lutjanus argentimaculatus. The sequence continues at coordinate 2,714,735 of JAWZSL010000020.1, read as the reverse complement.
TGTTTTTAATAGTTTTTTGGACAAGAAGGAAGCTCGATGGCACAGAGAAGTAAGATATATCAGGCTTTGGATACTTTAATAGTGGGTTTTGGTCTTTTCATGAGACTTGTTGACAAGAAGAAAACTATAGAATATTACCAGGCTCGTCCTATAGGTTTATGCTTTGCAGCAAAAACACACTTTTGTTACAAATAGGGATGGAAATGAATACTCTGATTCTTGCTTGCCACTTTCAACGCATACCGCATCTCTAATGATTCATAATTAAAATAAAAAATGATTTTACTTCCATTATCTTTAATTCATGCAATAAAAGTAATAGTAGTAGTTTCTGAGTGGAAATGTGAACTAGAGTTTGTCATGTTTGTTGTGTTCCCAATATATTTTAGTTTAGTAGACATACTCGCTCTTGTCCAGGTCCCTTTTTCCCTCAACTTGATCAAAGCCAAAATGCTTCCATGTACGCTAGCTTTTAAGCCAGTGGTGCTGGTTGGATTGTATCCATCTGTGGTTGCCATCCTCACTAAAACTCAAGAAGGAGGCTAGTTTAGACCATGAACAAGATGCACATGTTTAAAACTGGTTTAGCCGTAAGGAAGAACAAATGACAAATCTACCAAGTAGCTGTCTTGCCATATTTTATTAGCTGATGTGTCAACTTGACTTTACATCTTATGAGGATGAACAGTCTTTTCATGTAGAAAGCTTGAATATCCTATATTTGTTTCTGACCAGACAGAAGAACAATCCAATACAATATCCGTAACTGGTCCAGCATTTAAAGCTGGTTCAGGCCAGTCCTTAAAGACGTGAGCCATGATCTAAATGATCTAAACAGAAGGGTATCCACACTTCCAACTGCAAAATAATCAAATACTGAAAGGTCCACTTACTCGCTTTCAAATGCACGTTTATGGTAGAAAACTGTTGGGAGCATAATTGTTTTCTGGGGCCGATAAATGTTTGTTTACACCATAAACTTTTGCAGCTATAAAAAGCTCTAGATTTATATAATTCAAGAAACAAGCAAATGCGTATTTTTAATATCTATGTCAAAGGCTTAATCATTGCATTTGTGAATATACCTGCAACTTAGTATGCATTTCGAGATAGACACAGTGCACCATTACATCATCATTCCACTTGCAATTTGCATTAGTACCGTAGACGTGTATTATCAGATAGAGCGTATATATATATGCATGTTTCTTTTAATTTTATAATACATTTTTTAAAATATGCATTTTTATAATTTAAAAATGCAGAGATCATACCACTCAGAATCTCTTCAGCTTTCTTCACACAGTAGGGGTTTATAGATAGTGCAGGCAAGGATTGTATATATATCATATTATACAGTACATTAACAATTATAATGAGAATCTGCAGCAGTTGCAGGGGTTGACTCCAGCTCGCTTGCTTGTAGTTGTAGAGGGCTGAGAGGTCACAGACGATGCTTAGGTGGTTACATAACCAGCGATCCTCTAAGCTGCCTGTCATTGGTTCGTGCCAGACTGTTGTCTCCAAGCACACGTAGCCGCTGCTTGACGCTGCTATACAGTAGCAACAACACAACGCTGCAGCGGCTCTCCTCTTTCACCAGTTTATTACCCAGAAGGACTTGTCAGAGAAAGCTGAGGGTTTAGCAGGCTTCTGAATAATGCCAGTTACTCTCTTAAAGCCTTTGTCTGCTGCAGAAAAGCCCCTTTAATTCCCAACCACAGGGAACATGCCTCAGCAGCCGGGGGCATCGTTTCACCCTTTGGTGGCTTTAAAGCTGAGGCTGCTATCTTAATTCGACAGCAGAAATCCTCACTCCCGTTTAATTGTCCACAAACCAGGCACCATCATCCCATCTCATGTCACCCCACCCTACCCTGCCCGGTGAGTCGCTTTTTGACTGGATCGGACTCTGAGCAACGACAGTAATTTGCATAAACCCCTGCACTTATGGGAGTTGGGATAAAGTGAGAAGATTGCAGGGAGAGAGGAGAAAACAGAGGAGGGGGGAGAGTGAAATGAGGAGGGAAATAAAACTGAACAGTTGAGCCGGGGACGATGGAGGAGGAGAAAGTGCCGTGGTTTCACATATTTGCTCAAGTAGATTACTCAGGTCTTTTTCCGGCTTTGCTGCTTGTTTGCTTGTTCCAGTCTAATCTCACATAGACACACACACTTGCCACACACAAGCTCCCACACACTCGAGCTTTAGTTAATGTGCTGGTATGCAAAGTTTGTTCCCTCAGGCTAGATTTCTTTCTCACTGCAGCTCATTTCATTCTGTTCCCCTCTTGCGTCTCATTTTTCCTCCGTGCTATGAATATCTCTGGAATAACACTGATGTCACTGACAATGTGTATCAGACATGCCTCATGTGGTTTTGACCCCTCCCACAAGCCTTTTAAATACACCCCCCCGGCAGTGACGTCATGTCAGAGTCGCCGCTGACTGATAGGCAGTGATGTCGGGCTGCGAGGGTGCAGGAGCAGAGTGACCACAGCAGCCGTCTTTTAAAACCTACAGGGAGGAGACCTTTAAACATTGTGGTTTCAGTGACTCTATGCCACTTCCACCAAACCAGGTCACCCACCCAAACTAAGCAAGCAGCCACCCGACCAGCCTGCCAGCCACGCCTGTCTGGAGGGGTGGAACACTTGCTGAGTTGCAGACTGTGTAGCTGCACTGCATAATAGCATAGAGAAACTGATAATGGATCCAGTAATATAATCACTTTCCTTTAAATTAGTTGAAAATGTGGTCAGAGCTACTGCTGCTGTTTAGTTGCCACAGAAAATTATGACATATTTAGCCTTCGGGTTTTTTATATTTGCCATAATTGTTTTATTAGGGTAGTAATTCTTGTGTTTAAAACTTGGTCGACTTCAGTATTATGTGGTTTGCTTCACTTGCCTCTGACTTTTTCCTCTCTCAGACTTTATGCATTGGTGTATCCTTGAGTTCTAACAGACTTCATCATAAAACTTTTGCAAAGCTGATTTAAAGGGTCAGTGTGTAAAACTTAAATTTTTCTGTCTTCATTAGTGTATTACCACCTAAACATAACATTGTTATGTTTTTGTTACCATAGAATGAGCCATTTATACCTATAGAGGGCATGGGTCTTCTTTCAAGGAGGCCACTAAGGATGCTTTCACATCGGTGTTTAAGTGTTCACACCTGATGCAGACCATACCCAAGTGCACATGAACTTTACTTGAGACCACCTTTAGAAGTTGACGAGTACAGATGAGCAATATGTGCTTGGGTATGGTATGCAGTGTTTACACTAATCAAACTGATCTGAGCCCTGGTTTCTGATGTGAAAGCCCTCTAAATCCTACACCTTGTTCTTCTGTTTCCATCTATGTTTGCTTGCTAGCGGTCGTCTTCTAATTATCTGAAACCACGTCATTGTGCTTGCACAGGTGCATGCGCATCAAAATCTCCAAAGGATACCTTCAGTAGTAACAAATAACATTGCTTTGCTTCCTTTGTATCAGAGAAGTTTTGCCATGAAATAAGTAAAAAACAGAAAATCAATCAAAATCAATTCTGATAAACCTTTTCAAGCAAAAAAAGCCAAACATTTGCTGATTTCTCCTTCTCTAATACCAGGATTTGATGCCGTAAACGAAATATCTTTGGGTTTTGGACTGTTGTTCAGAAATAAGCTAATGACATCAGCATGGGAAATGATCACAGGGATTTTTCACTATTTTCTAACATTTTATAGACGAAACAATTTATCAGTTGTTACAAACCATCCACTGCTGGGAACATGTTATTAGCTCCAAGGAGTGTATCATATCACACAGCTGTGCCTGATCTGCTATCCCAGGTCAACCTATCTCATGTTTTTTCAGAGCACAGCATCTCTTGTGTCAAAATGAGCGAAGGCTGTCAATGGATCCAGACATTGATCCTTAATCAGCACTTTCACTGTGGCCATAAAGCCCTCCCACCGTTCTGGTCCCTCTGTGAGTCAACGGGAGTCTCAATTTCGAGAATGAAGTGCATCGATCTGTGTTGCTGGTGACCTTGTTAGCTACGCAGAGGTCAGCTTAAACAGATCTTTAAGAATGTGATGCAGTAGCCTGGCAAACAGCCTGAAAATGATAATGGATATACATTGGAGACGGAGAGGCATGTGATCTTCTCTTGGGAATTGTTTTTATACACATCGGCACACAAGATGCTTGTTAGAGTTGAGACAAGCTGACCGTTGTTGAGTTTGGATTCCTGTACTTGTACGTCTTCATCTAGTTGTGTGTGTGTGTGTGTGTGTGTGTGTGTGTGTCAGGCCAGTGATGAAGGATAAACAGAGCCATGTAGAGCAGGGTGTGTCCCCGCCTGCCACAGTCCGAACCCTCAATGGGCATCTGTGCTACCAAGCTGCTGCCTAAAAGAGGACATTCTTTCACACACATAGTCATTCAGTCACCGCTACTAGCAAGCTCAGTCACTTGAGAGTGGCTTCTGATTTTCTGGCAGTGACATGCACACGCACATAAAGACAATACAGTATTTATGCCTTAAGTTAAACAGCTTCAGCGGTAGGCACAAATAAATGTGTTTTTCTCTCAGGAAAAAGAAGCACGCAGGCGACATGCCATGATCTCCCAACAGAACATATTATTCACACGTGGCTGTTGCTGACTCTGTTCAGATGTCTCTCCCCCTCTTTCCTTCTCTCCCTCATCACTCTTTCTCTCTCTCTCTCTCACCACACACACACACTGAGGCCAGCATCGCAGGCTCGTTCTGATGACTTCATAGGGATTGCAGAGAGCTGGCTTCCTGCTTCGTTCTGGCTGATTCCCACTCTGACACGCAGACAGACAGAAGCAGTCAGCCTTTTAGCCCCTCTCCCACTCTTTAGCCAGATGGCACTGCTATCCTGAGAAAACCCCAGTTTTTCCAGTTGTTGTGTTTTTTTCCTCTTCAGTTTCAAGCTACTGATCTGCAATTTTTCCATATTAAAGCAATAGCTTTGTCTGTGGCCTTATGTTTGTCTGAAATTGGCATCATGGGATTTTTTTTCAGGTGTATACCATCTGCTGTGTACACGTGGGGAGAGCTTCCGGCCAGGGAAGTCATAGCAACAGTGATTAAAGAAAGCTCCAAGAAAATAAAGTACATTAAAATCCACAGTCACAAAAGACCCACTGAAAAACACGATGAGCCTTTGCACATTGTTATTTTCTTTTATTGCATTCAATGCACTGTGGTCTTATTCTCCATCTGTTTCTTTCTTTCTTTCCTGAGCTAATTTAGTGGATATGCTGGTTATCTTAGCCTCAGGATTAGGGATTGACTGATGTAGTTCTTTCAGGGCAAGGCAGGACACCTTCTTCAGCCTTTCAGGTTGATAATTGGTTGACCCCTACTCAGGAAGCATTTTCTGTGGTGGAGTAGACAGCTGTTAAAGATGATTGACAAATGTAGGGCACAAATGTCAACAACTGTGACAGAGGACGAGGAGAGGTGCATAATGTTGCTTCAAAATGCCTGCAGTGACATGGCTTGAATTGTCTAAAGTTTACTTTTTCAGCTTTAAGTTGAGGCACTCTTTAATAATTTTAGTGATATTTAGGCTGGTATTGACCTTCTTAAATGTAGAATAAGCAGGATTTGATTTGTTGCTGTTTGTTAATGCGCCAGATTGTTGAGTCACATTCTCAGGATGTCAAAAACAGACCTTTTGGGTTGGTAAAACATCTTAAGCACATCAAGATGATGAGAAAATAAGAAGGTATGGGTGGAGGTCGAAGGTCTTCGCGGATGCAGGTGCTGCCACTCACTTTTGGTGGGTCAGGGCTGTTGATTGAAATTATTTGTGGACGAGTATTCATTGTTTTTTGGGTAAATCCTTGCCTTTAAGCCTTTGCTAGTGACATGGCTCTTGGCACGGCAATGTTAGCCTGTCAATTGCTTCTCCACTGTGGGGGTGTGGATGTGTGTGTCAGTCCATCAGTCTCACACTGGCACTCATGTTCCCCAGATATGAACTGTAATCATTTTAACAAACCCTTGATATTCCATCAAGCGCCATCAACAGTTCATACTTTCCAGTTGTCCAACTTCATTTCATGACAGGACACCTCAGAATTATTGTGTAAATGAATGGCCTCCAAACCTGAACTGGTCAACGTTTGCTACCAAATGCACAATACACTGTTATAATCTGCCCTGATTACCTCTTCAGCCCTCCTTGACCTAGATTGCTCACTCACACCCTCCAGATGGCCCAAAGTCCCTATGACAGGATCTGATGGGGGGTCGTGAGCAAGTGATTACTCGTCTATGATGAATTAATGATGCTTTCCAAGCTGTTTTGGCCCATCCATGTGTCGTTTTAGTTTCTGAAATGTGAAGATTTGGTGCTGTTTTTGTCTTGTATAATTCATAACTTATTATCTCTGGGTTTTGGACTGCTATTTGAAATTGTCAATTTCAGTTCTTTGAAATTGTGATATGCATGTTTCGCTCATTTCTTTCTGACACCATCAGTTGCAGTACAATGCTCTGCAGCAAATTTAATTTGTACAGCATACACCCATCAATTATGTTCAGTGTTGTGGGAGATTATATAATAACATTACAGTATGAGTTCCTGTCAGCTATTCGTTCTCTCCAGGCCAGATCCATTGGTGATGGTAGTTTGACTAGATAAATTAAGATTTAATGATAATTGTGGCTCTAATTATGTTTTAGACTAAAAATAACTATAAGTCAACTTCATTTAAAAACCATTTAAAAGCTTACTTCAGAACAATAAATATGATTACGGCTGCAACTAATGATTATTTTGAAAATCAGTTAATCTGTCAATTAATTTTTTCGATTAATCTCTTAGTTGGTTGGTCCATAAAATGTCCAGAAAGTGGTGAGAAATGTCAATCACGGTTTCCCAAAGCCCAAAATAACATCTTCAAATGTCTTGTTTTGTCCACAACCTAAAGATATTCAGTTTCCTGTCACAGAGGAGTAAAGAGACCAGAAAATATTCAGATTTGAGAGGCTGAAATCAGAGAATTTTGACATTTTGAATGAAAATATGACTCAAAACAATGAATTGATCATCAAAATAGTTTATAGTCAATATATAATTGATTAATCATTGCAGTACTAAACATCTAAATGCTTCTTGCATTGTCTCTTTGTATTTCTGCTGGCAAAACATTGCTGCTTTCATCACCTCAATGTGTATTTACTGGCTGCTCTTGTGTTCACAAGTGTGTGGTGTAGATGTGACTCATTTCTGTCTTCATTGTCAGTTATCACAATAATGATGGTAATAAAAACTGACACAACTCTGCATCATTTGTATTTTTTATTGGGATACATAAGAGCTAATGCTCCCAGTAGTAATAAATAACAGATAATGAGTATTATGGGACTTTTTCTAGTCACATGCCTTTATGGTCCCATCTCTCGCTCTCTTTTCTGTGTGGTCCCTGTGTTTGTTCCTGTGGTCTGAGGGGATTTTACACCAGGAGCTGTGCTGTGACCTAGCTACCGAGCCAGGCCAGCCTTCCTCTGCGGCCGATGTTGCCATCCCATCCTTCTGAGGCATTGTTCCTGGAATTTAGGAAATGCAGATCAGGCCGTTAGAAACGCTCCCTCAGAATGCAGCCAGGCCTGTTTTTTCACTCCGACAGGTGCATGTTTTAGCTTCCGCGCCCTAAAGAGATAAGATACACACACACACGCCCCACCTGAGACATTCCTCCTCTCATGTGTGTGACATACCTCTTTAGCTTCATAAGCCACTATAAAACATTTTTACTTAATCTACAATATACACTGACTGCCCATTTGTTCTTTCAATGTTGCTTTACACCATCAAGAGTGTTTAGTCTTTAAACTTGATTTTGCTACAAGATGTTATTTAAAAGTATTTAAGTACTTAAGGAAATAAAAACATTTGAGTGGGTGTGTCAATTTTTCATATCCACTGTCATCATCATGAAATAAGAGAAGACAAAAAGTTTGTGGACAATTGTTGTCTGGCTATACAAGTCACAGAGTTACACAAACACACAATACACTTCATCAAATTGCAGACAGGGTCTGTCAGCTGCCAGCAATAAATATATTTTAACTATGATGGCTTTTGTCAGCACAAGGCCACTAACTACATTCTCCTCTTTCTTTCCATCTTAATTGACCTTAATTCACCTCCCTTCTTTTTGTCTCTGTCTTTTTTTATTTCTCAGAGGGATCCAGACTACTTGAAGTTATGGCTGGAGATTTTCATCACCTCCTATGAGCGATGCCTAGATGTGGACTTTGAAAAGCCGCCATCAAGGTAACTTTTGTCAAACTACGATCATAATCACTTGAAGCATGTTAGTGTGTTCCAACCAACTTTTGGCATTTGAATTGGCTGTTTTTTTCCTACTTAAGACAAATCACAATTTCTATTTTATATCTGAGCAACCACAGAAGTATCCTGTGGTATAAGTACTCTTGGTAGGGAATCACTGCCCAACACCACCCCAGGGTGGCATCTAATTTCTGCTGTTTAGTCCAGCACAATTACACTGACCTCCCTATTACATTTAAAAATACATAAATCCAATTTCTGCATTAGGTCATTGTGAGTGGGATCAAAACTATCTGTTGTTGTATGCGTCACCCACAGCGTGACCGCATACTGTGCCGCCTTCCACAGCAAAACCCAAAATAGCACAGCCGCACCAGATGCTTTTGTGCAGAGCGGTCACATTTTGTTGCAGGTGATGCTCTGATTGGTGTCACATGTGAACATATGATGCAGGTTAATGTAAGAGGCCCTCAGTGCTTGAACACACATCTGAGCACCAGTACTTTTCAGCGTGCTGAAGTAGCTGAAGTCTTTTGATACCTTGTGTTGTGCTGCTGGTTGTGAGCACATCGAATCAAATGAAGCCCCAGGAAGTCAGACACATTTTCTAACAGAGGGGTGAAGCATGTGAAAGGGTGGTTTGGGGTGAAAGAATATGGTTGGTTAAATCCTATTTGTTGAGCTTTTCATCTCTCCCACTCTCTGTCATTTCCTTTTCTCCTCCTCCTTTGACTCATTTCTGCCATCCTCTCCTTCTTTTTCTCTGACTCCTTCTTTCATCCTCTTCCCTCTGCCTGTCTCTTTGGCTTTTGTCCTCTGTCTTCTCTTCATTTTCTTCCCTCCCATCCTCCTTCCCTTCCTCTGCAGCTGCCACATCTGTCCTGCTTTCCCACCAACATTCATTCGATTGGTTTAGCTCCGCTCCTTCTCTCTCGGAGCCGTGCAGCTCACATGCTGTTTTTGTCAGGGATGAATGCCTGAATGCATCAGGCATGTGTGTGTGTGATTGAGTGAATGCAGAACAGGGTCCTTGAAGTTGCCCTTGTGTATACTGCAGCGACACTTTCATGATAAAAGGCTACACTTAAAGTGTCCATCTGCACTTTACCGCTTTTCATCCCCTAAGGCTGATATATAAGCAAATTTCCCTCCTTCCTTCTGTGTCTCCAGGCCAGAGGAGGTTCCCCCAGTGTTGACGCTCCTCCCAGACAACATCCTGCAGGTTTTGCGCCACCAACTGCTGCAGTGCGTCCAGAAAGCCTCTGATGGCTTGGAGCCTGAGCAGCAAAACCTGGCTCTGCTGCTGCTCAAGTTCCTTATCATCATCTGCAGGTTTGGACAGTAAACATACACAAATAGCAAAGCCACTTAACAGGCGAAAAAAAAAAAGATTGTGACCATGAATCACGTATTGTGCCGTATTGTAGTGTACTACTTTTGGGACATTGCTTACATTTTTGACCTTCACTGAATAGCCGGTACTCTGCAGAAAGTAACTGATAAGCTAATGGTTGACTTGTTCTGTGTTTGTTTGGGTGTTTCTGAAAGGAACCTGTCCAATGTGGAGGAGATCGGCACTTGCTCTTACATCAATCACATCATCACCATGACAACACTCTATATTCAGCAGGTCTGACTCCTCCCTTTGTCTTTGCTCTGTTCTTTCTGTTTCTCTCTGCTCGGCAAAACACGGTCCGCACTAAACTGCACCAGAAAAAAGGCACAACATGTCAATTTTTTAATGAAATAACTGTTGGATGGGTTACTAATTTTGGAGGAACATGAATGAGGAAGTGACATCTGTGTCGTTCTGCTATTTGGCAGCTGAAATAGCAATCTGTTGAGGCACATTAGTCACCTGAATTATATTCTGTATTATAATCTATTTATATAGAAATAGTCTGAAAGAGACTCGTAACAGCAGGTGTGAAGTCGGTCTTTGTGTGTGTGTGTTTGTGGTGTTACAGCTGAAGAGCAAGACCAAAGAGAAGGAGATGGCTGACCAGAGCCAGGCGGAGGAGTTTGTCCGTCATGCTTTGGCTTTCTGTGAGAGCCTCTACGATCCTTACCGCAACTGGAGGCATCGAACCTGCGGGTAACAACTTCCAGGAGCACGACATCATGGCAACAATTAAGCTAACATTCACCAGAAACTGAACATGCTGTTTTCGCTCAAGCATTTATGTTTAATAATAGAAAAGGTTTATTGGACTGGATGTGAGGAAAAGTAGACTTTGTAGCCATTCCATGTAACTAATTTAGATCATGTCGTTCCCTTTCATGAATCACTCTGGATTTTGCTGGTTTTTTGGTGTGGTTCTTTTTTATTTTCTGCCTAAACGCTACTATGCTGCTGAAGCCGTAAAATCTCAGAAGTTTAACTGTTTCGAAAATACTTGGTTTAACAACCTGAACAACCCAGCCCTTAACGGTCTTGGCCTTTAACTAGTGTTGATTTGAAGGTGCGGTAAGCGATTCTGGTGAAAGATAGTTGATTGTTGAGTCTCATTTCCAGTTCATCATATACTTATGTTTTGGGAATAAGACTCAACAGTCAACTATCGAGCCAAGAGGAGGAGCAGAAGTCGAGTTTTATTTACATAATGCTTAAAGGTTGTCATGAAAGAGTTGCCAAACAATGAAGCCAAAAATAAACTGCTTACCCCAGCTTTAAGTTGCCAAATAGGAATGATGTGCTAGCAAAACTACAAAATAATGTACAGTATGTCTCTGCTGTGTCTTACTTTAACTGTATGTGCTTTTTTTTCTCAGGGAGCAGCTGGGTACAGTAGAGAGGAGCAGACAGAAGTACAAGGCAGCTCCGCTCACTGTCGAGTTTGTTCCCTTCTTTTACCGTAAGTCTCTTGTTGTTCATTCTGCTACTCAGTCCCACCCTCTTTCCATGTGCAGCACAGTGTTTGAAACATTCTGGAGAAAATCTTATACTATTTTATTAAAATAGTTAGATTGAGGCAAACATCAGCTGCACATGGCAGTGTTTTGTTTCTTCAGTGCCATTTTCTTTTACTAAAGTGGCTGAAGGCAAAGTTTCATTGCCCTCAAATTGAACCAAATATGTATCTAAAACTAAATCAAAATTTGCTGTCAAAAGTAGCACTGGTACATGGAACGTTTGAGTTAACCAGTCGTTAAAAATACAATAGTCATTCCATCTTTCGACATAGTGTGCTGTGAGCTGTGGGTTACTTATTTGCACTCGCTTGGCATGTAGCAACATCACAGTGCTTCCTGTGTACGGTCCATACTTTGCATTTCCTGCATTGATAGCCTTGTTGTGTGTGGATGAGTAAGCAACCTTCTATATCTTAAAAAAGCCAGCTTGTGATCATAGAACTTAACTCCCTTCTCCTCTCCTCCACCATCTTTTTTTGTAAGAGCTCTCAGGCCGTCACCCTCTCTCTCCCACTGCCTCCTCTTCTTTCCTCTCTGGGTCTGCCTGAATCCGCTCTTTGTGTGCATGTTCTGTTTGCCAGGCGCTGAGATGAGCCGATAGTGAATGGTGTCTGTCAAGCCACTTCAGCCGCGCTGGCGGCCATTTTGAACAAATACTCCCCTCTGTCCTGTGTCCTGTGTGTGGCTCCTGTGGTTTGGCACAAAAGATAACACCCAGGGCCCAACCTGACAGACTGTGTGTGTGTTTTCATTCTGGTTTGTGTTTTATGTGTTAAGAACAACTTTGTGGGAATGCTTCAGGAAGACTGTCGTTAAAGACAGAAGTTCAGTTCCTTGTTCTGTATTTTAAGCTCAGTTTCAGCTTCACTTTGAGCATGAATGGGATAAAGGAAACAGACATCACGGAGCCAAGAAGTGACACTTCTTCTCCCCGGTCGGATGTGTTGACAGATGAGTTAATGGATGACTGGGACCACCATGACCCAGAGGTCACTGACAGAGGGCTGCCACAGGCCTGTGTGTGCTGTCTTATCTGTTTTTTCAGATTTCATTTAACTTTTATGTGCGAGTGTATGTGTATATGTATACGAAAAAATAAAGGCTTGTCTGTCTAAGCATTCATCAGTGTTTTGTTTATAGATAAAAATACAGGAACTTCAGGATACAGTTTGTGGTTGGGTTGTATTTGCATAGGCCTACTGATCAAACTAATGGACTGTGTGGTGTGTGTGGTGTGTGTGTGTTCCAGAGTGCTTCCAGGAGAGTGAGCACCTGAAGGAGAGTCTGAAATGCTGCCTGCTGCACCTGTTTGGAGCCATAGTAGCTGGTGATCAGGTAAGATCCTGGATGATCTGGAGATCATAGGCCTGATCCTTCAATAACTGATGTGTCCTTATCACTTCTTGTTGGCTGGATGTGTTTCAAGATGGCAGCACATACATTCATTTTCAACGAAAACTGCTCACCAGGCCTCCACTTTCTTGGGCTATAAGACACGATCATACAGTCTAGCATTCATAAAACAAAAGTCAATCAATCAATCAGTTAATATGTGCATGTGAATGTCTTTCCAGGCCCAACAGTGTCATGCAGTCTGACAGACAGTGACCACTGAACAAAAACTGACACAACCCAGGACTCTTGCTGAGGGCATGTTGCTGACAACTGTTTATATATGACATTAAGTCTGTATAATGTCAGAAAATAGAGGAAAAAAAATATGATATTTGTTTTGCCCAACTGACAGTTGAAAGATATTTAACTTACAAGGATAAAAAACTGTAAAAAGCGGCACGTGTTCACATGCCTCTACTTTAATCACTGATTTAATGCACCAAGATCATATTTCCTCAACTGAAGGATATTTTTATGGGCTTGAATATCTTTACTGAGTTTCCATTTCTAATGCGAAACAGAGTCTTTCGATTCATAAAACTTTCTCACTATACCCCAGTTAAAGGGGAGGCAGTGGGAGGCTTCAGACAGTTCTTAAATCTTAGTTTAGCAAAAAGTAAAAAGAGAGATAGAAATGAAAAATGGAGCACGAGGATGTGGAAATATTATAATGCGATATTAAATCATTTTTTAATGCTGTGAAGGCTCAATAGTTGCATTGTCAATGAATAGTAGGTCCACATCTGGTCTTCATCTCTCAGTAGGGAAGCCAAAATCATAGTTCCCTAAATTTTGAACTGTTCCTTCAAGCAGTAATTTTTCTAGTCAGCATAGTTTATCTTGAAGAAGCATTAACATATCTAGCATGAAAATTTGTGGATGTCCATGCCATGTTTTTGTTACAGTGCGGTGGGTCCTTTGTTCTCTCTGTTGACTCCTTTAACTAACCCCTATACCTTTCCCTTTATCTCTCTCCATCCCTCCCTATCTGGCAGAGGAACGCTCTGCTCGCCATCTCTCCAGCCACCATGGAGGTTTTGATGCGGGTTCTGGCTGACTGCTCCATGGGTAGCTGCTCCTCAGATGAGGGTGAGGACTGGGACAGTGAGGCCCCTGACCGTAAGGCGCTGCTGACTCTGGGCTGCCTGCGGGAGGTGGTGCAGCGCCTCCTGGCCTCCAGCTCCGACCAGCGGCAGGTGGAGATCGCCTCTGTGCTGGAAAACTACTTCAAGCTGCTCAACTCAGACCCGGCGGCTGTCGTTGCTGCACGACAGCAGCAGCAGACGAAAGGCCGAGTGCCGACGCTGGGCCGACACTGGGAGAGCCGATTTGTGGCGCTGCAAGTACACATGCTAGGTAGGGTCACAAACAACAGTGATCAGTGATATTAAATATACTATTCTGAGCTTGAGCTGTTCTGTATTGTTGAATCATGACTTTCATCCAGGGAAGCAAAGCTAACATGACTTCTTCCACCTTTTTTTCTCTGTCTTTGCTTTTCATCCGCCCTTCTTTCTGTCTGTGTCTGTCTCTTTGTTTCTCCATCTCTTTGTCTGCCTGTCTCTGTCTATCTCTGTCGCTGTCTCTCAGACACTATCAGGGACATGTTCCTGTGTTCAGACAGGCCAGTTCTACAAGCCATCTTCCTCAATAGTAACTGTTTCGAGCATCTGACGCGACTGCTGCAGAACAGCAAGGTAACAGATAGAACAGGTCTTTCTGTCTATATATTACCTGAACAAACAGCTCAGTTATGAGTGTGAGTGGCTGGATCTGCTGTTTGATCATTCTGAGCTCATGTTTGTAGCTCACAACTGGGTCAAATTGAACATTATTCCTAATGTATTAGTTGCACTTAATCGCATTTTGTACAAGATCCTAAGGCTGTTTGAAGTTGTAATCTCATATCAGTGTGACGTCCCACAAGATACTATTTTTGCTCCACTGATGTTTGTGGAGGCTGAAATGTCGTGAACATTTTCAAGACATTATGAGTTCAAAAAGATTTTTTTTATACTTTAATACACGGATTTACAGTGCGGTAGTGAAGGGCAGCCTGCTGCTTGTTTGCAGTTGTATATTATTAAGGAGAAAAGTAGTAGTAGTAGTATCAATGTTTTTGATGAAGACGTCTTTAATAGAAGTATATAGTATTGTTTTAGAAAAACTATCCTGTGGTTGAAAAAGTAGACCTTAAATCCTTTTCTTGAGTAAAAGTAACAATGCCACAATCTAAAAATACTCATAAGTAAAAGTACAGAAGTATTTTCAGGAATATGTATTTAAAGTATCGAAAGTAAAAATAGCCGTTTTGTAGAATGGCTCCTGTCAGCATGTTATAATATTATACTGTATATACTATTGTGGTGGAGCTAATTTAAACAACTTCATTCGTTTAATGTGTAAAACTGCATCATATTTTATTTGTTTTTTTTAAATATAATGTATGTTTTGAAAGCAAAATCTTACATAGAACAGTAGGAAGTGTGGATACTGTGGATAAAAGTAGAATATTTTCCTCTGAAATTTAATGTGGCAGAAGCTTAAAGGACCTCAGAACTGGACACAACTGTGCACAATATTTGAATAATTGCTCGGTTATTTTCCAATATTGAAACTCCAAGATCTTAACGTGTTTATAATTTAGAGTTATATCTTGGATTGGTTCTCCCCATCTCTGGTTAATTACTTTTTCTTGTTCTGGGGCTGTATTCACAAAAGATCTTGTCATTACTATGACTGAAATTGCGAAGTTCCCAGCTGAGAGTCGACCCTTAATGTGTAATTCTGGTATTTTTAAACCTGGGCAAATGACTTATAGTTAGAAAAAGTGTTGGAATTGGTCCAATACGTACAAAACAACCAGCAGCTGCGAATTGGGCTGCATTGTAATCCTTGAAAATGCACCCATCAAAAAATATGTTCACTAAAAGTGTTTCTTCTGAAGGCTTAGATTGCTATTCTAAGTATCTGGCAACACCATGCAAAATGATCCCTACAGAGACAGAGCTTTTTGTCAGAGAAGATCCTTTTTTTTTTAACCAGAGACAGCTGTTATATGACTCTCAAAAGAACCCAGACTCCACCGATGAAAACAGTATCTTCACCTTGCAGAGCACAGGAGGTTATTGTCACAGTGCTGGAGAGTTGTGCAGACCTTCGTCTCCAGTGTTACTGAATAGTTTTGACTTGCTGGTGAGCTGATTGGATCTCTATTAACTAACCACAATCAAAACATGCTGTCAATAGCTTTTTTATCATCATATTATTCCTGAATATTGGCCCGATGACAGACATTACCAGCAGTAGCAGCAGCAGCTGACTGAACTTCAGCAGCTCTGAGTGACTTCAGAGTGGTAAAGTTAAGGAGTTTCTCTACAACTTTTAGTATTTAGGTGTTTTGTGAATACGGCCCTGGGTATTTAAGGTTATTTGGATACATTATTGTCTACATCAGGTGTAGTCTGTATGCCATTCGTAGCACTTCTTAGTTTCAGCGTGAGAAAGAGCATTTTGCCTACCTTGCATGTTTGCCTCCCCACAGCAAGGCTGGATCACCAACACGCCTCCACACACTGACCCCTGCTGAGGGTCCTGGCTTCTAACCTCTCACCCTCTCCTCCACTTACATCTTTCCTCCCCCCTGCACCATCCTCTGACTCTCCCGTCCCTTGTCTCCATCTTCTCTCTCTGTCCACCTCCCCACATGCTGTCTTGACATGTTGCCTGTTGTGTGTGTCAGCTGGTTAACGCTAGGTGCACGACGGCAGACAAGGACCAGAAAGATATAACCAACAACAGGTTACTGACAGGAGAGAGGGACACTCAGGTACCGCCGAGAAGGCCCCCACTTCAACTCATCCAACCCCTACCCCCCTCCACACATCATTCACCTACCTGCCCCTTGCCCTCACCTGCTGCCAAGTCCTGCTACCTTCACTTCACCAGAGCCGCTCCACAGCAAGACACCCACGCTGCTTTGTCCCAGACCATTATTTGTAATTGGATCATGTTGAGTCATTGGACTGTCAGAGCGCTGGCAGGCAACACACTGTTAGTGGTGTGTGTGTTATTTATTTAACAGATTCTAAATGTTGTACCACCACATTCGTGGTGTTTAAGATTTTCACATGATTGCTTTGTTTCCTGTTGTTTTATTTGTGGCTTAGCAAAGATTATAGCAGCCCAGACATTAGTTTCAGCATTGGAAATGAAGCTGTGTTCAAGTTACTGGAGTTACTTGTTGTCACCAAGGTGTTGCTCTGTTTGCATGCTGTTATAGCGGGTTTCACACATTGCTTGAGTAGCACAAGTGAATTTTAAAGTTTAATTACCTCTTCCTTAAAGCTGCAGTAGCCAGTGTACACAAAGCAAAACCTTCCTCCTCGTTCTCTGCTGCCTCGTAGCTCTCCATTAAGCCCCTCTCGCCAAATGATGCATCAAACATGCATGTGCATTTTGCTGGGCCTGAAGTGAAACGTTAAGGTTGTCAACTAGCAAACTGACATCTTTTCTACTCAGCTAGATATGTCTGACTCAGATATAAGAAAGACATGAAGACACTCAGACAGGTAGAACGTGGGGTGAGTTGGGTTGGGTGAAAAGACTGATACCATTCTCGTGTCTGTCTGTTAAATAAACAGCCAATTAGCTTAGCTTAGCACAAAGTCTGGAAAAAGGTGGAAACAGCTCGCCTGGTTCTGTCCAAAGGTAGCAAACACTCCCAACTAACACTACTTCTGTTTTACACTTTTATGCAGATTACAGACGAGCTGCTTCCTCTTTGCCTGTCAAGTAAGCAATGAAACTAAGCAAACTATAAATGGAAAATACTAAGAAATATACAGACACGAATAACAATTATATCTACAATTATACAAGAGAGATCGTGGGATAAATTGGTTCTGCACTCAGCATGCTAATATCTTCTCTGACTGCATGGGTTAACAAACGGGGATGCAGCACACTGTACATGAATATGAAACTGTAAATAATTATTCTGCACTTTCTTTATCATGGACGCACATGAACACAAATGAAGTCCACACAGGATTAATTAAACAGAGTGCAATTAGTGTGCACATCTGGGTCCACAAGGCTTTGACGCTTTCCCACTAGGAAGAACTCCCATAATACTCTGCTGGTATGATGTCATAGCAGTCTGTAGGCTGCCACTTATAATTTCTGGGGCTTTTTTAGAGTGTTATCCGTCTTTTCATCTAACTCTCAGAAGAAGGCGATTATGCAATTTCCCAAAATGTCAAACTATTCCTTCAGCAATATACCCCATATTTCTTGTGTTTCGAACAGTACATAACAAGTGCAACAAGTCACGTAGGTTTCTCAAGCATGTACCTGAATTTAGAAAAAAAAACAGAAAAATTTGACCTTTACTGCAAAACACCATAAAGTTTTATTATTTAATGCTCCCTGGGCACTTTGTTTTGCTTAAAGCTCCGAGACATGTCTCTTACAGTAACTGTCTGATGTGTCTGAGGCCTGTCTTTTGAATGGTGTTGTGTCAACTACCACTCATCTTGTGCACAGAAAGGTCACCTGTTCCCCCTAGAGTATACCAGCTTTCATTCTACTCTTTAAACTTTTTTCTACTCACAGAGCCACCTTTATAAGGTATAATCCCTCCATTGATCTGGATAATAATGTGAATACAGGTGCACGAACAAATATACACACACACCCGTGTGCCTTTGTTGTTGCACAGCTGTAACCCGATGCTGTGGCAGATGCTGCAGCCTGCTCGGTGGGTTTTTACGCGTCAAGCTCTCGTTGTTTCCGGGGTCACCTGTAGAACTCAGGATTAATAGGTTAAAGCACTTTTTAGATGCAAAAGTAATGCAGATGCTGTTAAAAAGCAAACACTAAAACTGAAATTTCCAAACCAAAGTGCTCAGTGGTTTGTCTTGCTGTGGAGTGGCCACTTTGCCTCTTTCGTGGCTGTGTCATGTCATTTACTTTATTGCCATTTTCAGTTTTCTCACCCCCCTCCCCTCCACATTGTCCTGGTTTTCTTGCGGTATACTATGGGTTCCACTGGAATGCTATCACATTGGCCTGACGTGTGTGCTCACAGAGTCCAGTGGTTTGAGGTGATCTGGACTCGGTGACAATGATCTAAGTGTTTAATTTTCACCACAGTCCCTCTCCAGCTGGTCCAAGACTCTCTGTAGGATCAACCAGTCCACAGCTTGCATGTTTATTCTTTAAAGGAATAACGGGTTCAGTGACCTGAAAACATGGACAGAGCTGGATGGAGATGTGTTTGTGTTTATATTTTCATGGTTTGGCTTGTGTTTTATGGGTTGCATGCCTTTTGTGACTGTGAGGAAAAAGAGTGAGGTACTGTCTGTCTGTGTGCAGAGGTGGGTGTTTTTTCTTTTTTTTTTTTTTTAACCAAGCCCTGAGAGCTTCCTGCTCCAGATCATCATGCTGTTAAAATGATTGTTTGTTTGTTTTTTTACCTGGAGCAGAAAGACAACACTTTCTTTATCTGCACTGTAACATCTGCAGTACAAGCTCTGATGCCAGCTCCTACTGCAGTGACAAACAGGGTCCTAACACCATCATCGATGATTTGACTCACGTTTTCACACACTCACTAATCGAATCAAACTCCAAGGCATCTCCCTTTTATTCCTCCAAGAGTGATGCATGTTGCATTCAGTGCTTTGTATACGTTGATCATTATCATTTTAGCATCACAAACTTTAAATATGAATGTGGCGTTAAATTGTATGCATGCTTGTCACCTTATAAAAGGTATGCTATAACATTCATGTGGAATAAGAGGAGATTTGTCCATTCATATGTTACTACAGTACACACTCTGCCTACTAAAAGAGCCAGTGACTGGCTGTGTGAGTGACTGATGAGTCTGATTTTATTTCAGGTGTTTCAAGGGCGACTAGACTCCCTCGCTGTAGCAACCATCAAAGCCCTCACAACAGTGATGCACAAATCACCAGCTGCAAAGGTAACAAGAACACAAATACATGCATTTAATTAATTTCAGTAATTACATTCCTATTATTCTAAAGCTCTAAATTATATATATTGTCTTGAGCTAAAAATCCTACAAGTCAGTTAAAAGCAGTTTTAAAAGGTGTGTTTTTGCTGCTGTTTAAAAAGAAAATACAGAAGTAGTGATACAGATTGTGAACAACTATTATAAAATAACTTTCTATCCAAGTCAGGTCAAAATTGGTCAAAACTAAAGCTACCAAATTCCACAGAAACATGCCTGTCAGACAGATGGGACTGGAACCACTCAAAACCCAAGCTGCTACAACATGATTATTGATTTACTGCAGAGAAGAAAACTGTGTTTCTTGAACTTTACAAAAACTAGCTTGAATTCCTCAATTTAATAAAGAAACTCCACTAACTCCACTGAGGTTATTGTCTGTGATCAGACGCCATGTAATTGTATTTTTATATCATATATTTTATTTTTCCTGCAACTCCTGCAGGAGGTGTTCAAAGAAAGGATTGGTTACAACCATTTGTATGAAGTGCTCACTTCACTCGGCCAGCCGTCACGGCATCTCCTCAAGGAGCTGATGAACATGGTGAGAGAGAGATTGTCTTTGGTGTTTATCTAGTCTGCCTTTATGATGTTTGATATGGGTTGGTGTTGTGTGTCTTCATCCTTGTGAATGCATGTTTCTCTGTTTGGGTGCAGGCGGTGGAGGGTGAACACACCTCAGTGGGGCTGCTGGGCATCAGTAACGTGGAGCCCTTGCTGCTGCTGGTCCAGTGGCTCCCGGAGCTGGACTCATCAGAGCAGCAGCTCTTCACGGCCGACTGGCTCCGCCGCCTCAGCTGCCTCAACCGTCAGACCCGCGCCACCTGCGTCAACGCTGCCATGGTCATGCGAGCGCTGGCCGCCCTGGAGCGCCACGAACGGCTACACCGAGCCTGCGCTGAGAGCCTGTTGGGGCTGGTGGGCTCACTGGGCTCCCAGTCCTTGAGCGCAAGGGAACTTCTGGGACTCCTGCGCCTCCTCAGGCCTCCGGAGTCCACGCAAGCTCACCCTTACGTAGGTCCTGCCCTGAGAGCCCTCCTGGCCATGGTACGAAAGCAGGGGCTGGAGAGTGCCATGCAGTACTTTGACTTGTCACCCAGCATGGCCGGCATTGTGGTCCCAACTGTGCAGCGCTGGCCAGGATCGCCTTCAGCTTCCTCGCCTGGTTGTCACTAGATCAGGACCAGCTGGGACCGCCCAGCAAGGACAAGAGGAAGCAGCTCTACAGGTGAGAATAGAAGAGGCATAGAAAGAAGAATAAATGTCCAACCTCCTAAGAACATGTTCATCATAAGCTCTGGTCAAGACAAGACATTAGAGTATGGCATCATGTGAAGAAGACATACTTACTGATTCTTGTGAAATTCCCAAATTTCTCAGTCTTGCAGAGAGCTAGTTTAGCTATAAAACCACAAAAAGCCTTATTTTAACTATGACATGGGTATTTAAACAAAATCTGTCTCAGCCTGTGGACTGTTTTTGTGGCTTTCTAGCCCAGCTAAACTGGTTTTGCTGCAAGCCAAAGCTTTGGGACATTCAAAACTTTAAATGATGGATACTCTACTGTTTGAAACACATGGTATTGAAAAATTAATGAAGTATCGGTACTTTTTACAGCAGAAGGTTCTAAAGCTTGCTCGAACTGTTTTCTTTAATTTTTTTCCTGTACAGCTTTTTTACCATAGGAGGGACCGGGTTTGAAGCCTTCATCAGCGCAGCGGGAGTGCTTGTGGTGGCTGTATGCACGAAGAAGGAGTATGTCACAGTCATGCTGCCTGATTACTGCTTCTGTGACTCCCTCTGGGTGAGTCAGGTTTAATGACATCCGCTGGTTGCTTTAAATTCACTGAAAGGCAGAGGAGGGAAGTAACTAAGTACAAATGCTTACTTTTAACTTTTACTCCCTACATTTTAACTCAAATATTGTTTTATACTCCATACATTTCAAAACAGGCTTGTTACTTAAGTTTTAATGCATTTGAGGGGAAATATTGATTGTTTTGGGTCATTGTGTGCTTCCTTCCCAACATCAAGACTGATTTCAACCTAAATGGATCGGACAATAACATGCTGTATCCATTACATATCACACACGTGTGACGTGACAAGATGAAAGTGATTTAAAAGATGTAACAAGAAGAAACAGACAGTGAGGGAGAATGTGGAGAAAAGGTGTCTAGTGAATCTGTCAGCTGCCTGTGCGAGGCTTTTTAGCGCTACAGGGCTGATTTTTAGACCCAAAATGGCAGGCCTTGATTCAAAGAACCAGCTTCTGCTGATGCTGAACAAAAGATTTTAGCTGTCCTGCAGAAATGAAAAGAAACTAGGCTGAATTAGACCTGAACTTTATTTCAGTATATTGTTTTTTTTATTATTTTATTTGAAGTTAGAATGGTTTAAGTTCAATAGCCTTTGTATTATATTAATATGATGTGAGGTTCAGTGAGCCTTGCACAGAACCAGCTTGTAGAAATGTCCTTCAGATGGGTACTCTTTACTTTTATACTTTTGAGTACATTTCAGAGCCTGTACTTTTAACTTTTACTTGAGTGAAGAGGGTACTGCCACTGAAATATGGAAATATAGACAGAAAAAAACACAGCACAGTTAGTTAGGCTAAACATTTTGAAAATCTGCAGTCTGGCAACACTTACAGGACCCTACATTTAGAAGATTTAACACCTTTTAACCTGATGTCTTGTAGACTGATTAATTAAAGAGAGTAACTCTAAGGATTAAAGGGACTAAATTGTGTCTGAATTTCTGCTTACAGCACAGCATCGGTGTGGTGCACGTGCCAGGAAAGAGGCCATTTGGACAGAGTCTCGTGTACATTTATGTGGACGGACAGCAGAAACTGTCTGCCCCCCTCAAGTACCCCATCATGACAGAGGTGAGACCTGCTCTCACTTGGTTAATAATGGAAATCCACCAACTTCTGAATCAGAACACAGCCTGCAAGTGACAATAGAACCATCTGTTTTGAATCTTTTGACCATTTTCAGAGCAAAACAGTGATGTTCATTAAAATTCTAGTCAAATTTACTTAAACATCATTACTTTTACTTAATTTAGCAATAAATCACTGGAGGCAGTGCTTCAACGCTGTACAACAGCTCTGAGGATTTATTAGGCATTAACAAATCTAACCTTTATCAACTCAAATATTTATCTATTTTTGTTCACTACTCTTCCACCACAGCCATTCACCTCCTGCTGCATCGGCTCAGCAGGACACAGGACCACTACTCCCCCGCCCTCCCAGATCCCAGACCCTCCCTTCTCCTCCGCCACCACGCCCACCACTCGTTCCTCGCTGGGTGGCATCCTGTCACCACAGACCTGGGGAGGCCTGCTCGGGGGAAAGTCTGAGTCCGTGACGAAGCTGATCTCCGCAGGGACCCAGGACAGTGAGTGGGGAAGTCCGACCTCCTTGCAGGGCCAGCTGGGCAGCGTCATGGTCTTTCATGAACCCCTGCAGCCCAACCACATTAAAGCCATCTGTAGTGCTGGTAAGAAGGCAGAGGTGGTGTGAGAGGAGGAGGAAGAGGAGGAGAGTACGGATCATTGATCAAGTAGAAATAAGTTTAACTCTCTTTCTGTCCTCTGTGCAGGTCCAAACTGCATCTCTCCTTTCAAAGCCCAGGAATCAGAACTCGGTGACCTTTCAACCAAATTGCTGCTGCACTACTCACCCAAGGTGATTGGAGGGCTGTGGTTTCAGCCATCCCTTCTAAAAATTTATATCATCAGCCACATACAGTGTGGAGTGCAGTGGATGAGATTGTCAGGGTTATATCAGGTCGTTTAAAAAGAGTGATACAAGTTTTTCCTCTGTACGAATGAAGAAATTTGCTTTGCAGAGTGATCTCAAATGTAGTTATATTTCCATTTTCTTTAATGACTGGAAAGTAAGGAATGATTCTGTCAAGAGAAAATGAAATTTTCACCACAGTCTTATTTATTTATTTGAAGGAAATCTGCTGTTTAGTAAACATGGCCCTCTTGTCAACAGGCGTGTAGGAACCCCATCTGTCTCGATCTGTCCCCAAACATGCTGCATGGACGTCTGACTGGGAATAAAGTCGTCAACTGGGATATCAAGGTGGGAAGAACCTCCAGGTTGTGCTCAGAAGCTTCTGTTGAGGTTTTTGAATGAAGCTTTGAATATCTGTCATTGTTTATTTTGCATGAGTCAAAAGCAGCAAATGTGCAGCCACCATTGGATTCTAATTCTCCAAATGGTATAATACTAATAATATTATTGTAGCCTAATCCTTATCTGAAACTGTGCAGAAATACTGGGTTTAAACTGAAAGAACAGAAGCTGATTCACAAGTCTAATGTCAATATTAGAAACAAAGCTTTCAAGCATCCAGTGCAGTTCTCTACTGTGTATAAATATTTGAATATGTGTGTTGCAGGATATGATCAACTGTGTGGGCGGTGTGCCGGTGCTCTTCCCCATCCTGGAGCAGTTGGGCCCTGGTGACCCCTGATCAGCAGGCCAGTGATCCAGCAGCTGGGTCAGACTTCATCACCCCTGATGTGACCACACCAGCTGATGGAGACTGGGTCATTCTCCCATCCAACAGGGCTTCAGGTCCGCTTTGCCACAACCTGCAATAATATATTTCTTGTTTTTCTTGTTTTCCTGCACTCTCAGTTTAACTGTGGTGCTCATGTGGAAACAAATGTTTATTTTTTTGTTTCAGAGGCACGCCTGGAGAAGAATCTGGTGGCCACATTCCTGTTGGTGCTGAAGCATTTCCTGCAGAGACACCCCATCAACCAGGAGAATCTGCTGCACTCGTACGGTGTCGCTACACTTGGAGCTCTGCTGCAAAAGGTCCTAATTCTAATTTTGCACTTTAATGGCAATTTATAGGAACTGTGCACAGGACAAGACTCTGGGTGCTGCTCAATTCTCTGAAATATATATAGATAATATCTACTTCACTCACACTAATCAACACATTTGTTAAGAAACATGTCCATAATTTGGGCACAGAAATCCAATACTTTCCTCTGTTAAAGTGAAAGTTCCATTTATTTAAGATGGGGTTGAATGACAAATTTATCCATAGTCAGTGTATTGACTATTGGTGAAAAAACAAACTGGGGGCATGCAGACCGCCATCTACTGTAGATGTAGTACCTCCTACAAACCCCACTACAAATAATCCAAACTGTCTTTTTAAAATAAATCAGAAGAGAAAAATGTTGCTGTATAATTGTTGTTAGAAATTGATATGAAGTAATTTGAAATAATAATATGAAATCTTTACAATTTATATTCGAGAACCACAAGAGACAGTTTATAGCAGAATCATGAATCCAGTGCCTCTCTGTAATTTGTGACCTTATTATAATGCAAGTTACCTAATTATGAGGGGGTCCCCTGATAATACTAATCCTGCATGATTCACACTAATTAATTTGTGCTAGGCTTTAATTTTTAGGGGTTTAAAGTTTCTTCCTCCTGCAGATGCATGGTCTCTGTCTTCCTGCTGTCATACAAAAAGACTGTGATCTAGAGGAATATTTAAGAGGCATTTGCTGGTCATTTTCTACCAACAGGGTGCATTTCACACAATGCAAGATTTCCACATAAGCCTCTTTTGTTTTCCTCCATACTCAAACTGGATTAGTTTGTTTCTGTAGAAGAAGAATTAAGAATCTCTGCTGACTTAATTATTTCTGAAGCATACAAAAGGCCACTTTTAGTGTCCGTTATATTGCTCACGCTGTATGAGACTCACATGATGTGAGAATTTTGAATGCCGTTGGACCTCCGCCAATGAAATGAATTCACCTCAGATAGCTTTTGTCCTCGTCTGCAGGTCTGTCTCTGTGTTTGCTCTGTGTGTCTGTGTTTGTCTTTCCCTTTGTGTCTGTCTGTCATTTTTTTTTTTTTCCCCCGCAGTCCTCTTCCTTCTTCTATCTTTTATCTGGTACAAGTTGTGCCTCGGTATTTATTTGTTCATCAGGGGGTGGAAATACCTCTGATTCAGCATTTACACCATGAAAAAATGAAAGTCTCCATAGAGACCCAGATAAAAGAAAGTGTTTTAGATGTGGTGATAGTTGCTGCTCTTGGCAAAATAACCACACCCTGTAAATGTAAAAGTTCAAATAAACCATAATTGTGTTTCCCCATTCCAACATGCTCCTTATCTGTGATGTTGAGGCGAACTATGGGTGTCAGGCTTTACCTTTATCATGGTTTTAGGACTATACATAATAATACTTGATTGTGTTCAAGTGCATTTTTCTATAATCCTCCTCTTTCTGTGTTTTTTTTTTGCATATGTGCCAGTAAATGTGCATATAACTGAGCTAACAACGGTTGAAATACAATCTGTTGTTTTTGTGTTTGTTTAGTTGCCAGCAGGTCATGTGGACGTCAGCGTGCTGGTCGCCATGCAGCTTCTGATAGAGCAGGTGACATATGAGAAGAACCAGGCTCTGCTGCAGCAGCTTCACACACATCTGCTGTTCAACTTCAACATCTGGAACAAAGGAGACTTCCCTCTACGTATAGGTTAGATCTGTGTGTGTGGAAGAGAGTGTGTCTGGTTATATTTTTACTAAGTTCTTCTACAAAGCTGAGATCAGGTAAAACTGATTAATTAATCCTTTATTTGGCTGTTTGATGCTGAGTTTTGTGTGTGAAACGTATGATAAAAGATAAGAGAGTGTGTCTCCCTGATTGAGCCTGTTACCAGGTCTAAGCTATGGTTGTTGTGTTTTCTCCCACTGAAGGTCACATCCAGTACATGTCCACCGTCATCAAAGATAACAGGAAGCAGTTCAGAAAAAAATACGGAGTTCAGTTCCTTCTGGACACCGTGCGCCTTTATTACGGGTGAGATCCCATTTCCCCAAAGTTCATGCCTGTCCAATGCATTCGGTCTGTTTTTCTCAAAACATCAGCGTCACCTGCTTCTCTGTACCGTAGGAAGAACAGCAACAAAGAGAGCGACCTGAGTGAGGATGACATTCGTACCATCCGGGCGTCTCTCTGCGGCCTCGTCAAGTACTACATCAGCAAGGGCATGTCCCAGGAGGAGATGCACAGCCTTCTGGGATACATCGCTGCAATTGGAGATGAGGACCAGGTCAGATATTATGGTTTGCACTTTAAAGCTCTTCAACTTTTTCATCCTTTTTCTACTCGTGTTGTACTAAATCATACAGTAGCCTAATAAGATTGTCCTCAGGAGGGACCAGAATACTGCCTACTGTG
Organism: Lutjanus argentimaculatus; assembly: GCA_034769285.1. Lineage (NCBI taxonomy): Eukaryota > Metazoa > Chordata > Actinopteri > Lutjaniformes > Lutjanidae > Lutjanus > Lutjanus argentimaculatus. Next base: position 2,687,807 of record JAWZSL010000020.1, on the reverse strand, counting down.
TTGCAAGTTATTATTAGTGTGTGCTTGCCAGATGACCCACATATTGTGAAGCAGGTTAATGCCAGCCACCTCTTTCCATTCAAGGATTTATTGTAAAATAAGATGACCTTTCACTGCAGGATTTCTGTTCCCCTCTGAGACTCACTGCAGCGATGCCTGCACAGGAAGATATCAGCTTGTTTCCCGCCTGGCAGCTGTTTTTGCCACCCTCCCTCCCTCCCTCCTTCTCTCTGCATTATTTTTAAACATTTTCCTCTCTGTAAGCAATATCCAGCAGTCTCTGTTGCCTGAAACAAGCCACTGAATT